>JAZHEH010001180.1:0-1208750 GCA_036589455.1 Ateles fusciceps | reverse complement strand
GTAAAGTATGTATGATGTATTGTATATTTAAAATCAGCAGAACGGCAATATTACTCTATAATTTTTTAGTTTTGATAGTTGCACTTTTTTTTTAACACAAAAGAACCACATCAACAGTGATGAAATTTAAGAAAGAAAAACTGTGGTTGTGCCTTATTTCTTTCATAATCATAAAAATCAAAGCCTTAAAGAAAGCTTCATTGTGAAACAGTAATGCAAAATCAAATATAATGGCATACATATGGTGCCAAATGCTAAAAATTATATTTTAAGCTATATATACTTAAAGACTGCCAAAATTTGTTTTCTTTATAGTTCAAGAAACACAACTATAGGCTTTTGTCATAACCAGTTTAAACTTTATGTGTACTTCATTTTAAGTGCGGGAGTCAAATGCTCTTCATTTTCTTTCTCTTTTTTGTTTTATTGTAGCATTTTGACTACAACTGGTTAAAACTAAAAATGTGTTGTTTAAATCTCTGATATCAAAGAGGGATCTGAATTTCCAAAGTCCTCATTTTTCTCTTACGGAAAGGACAAAATGTACATAACTGCAGGCTCTCTCTCTCCAGATATTCCTAAATCTTTACCCTTCCAGCATCCTTCACCCTCTATAAAAAATAAGTTTACTCTTCTTTATTTAAGACAGCTGCCTCCAGAGCAGCTTCTCTGCGGCAAGCGCTGTCTGTACTTAGTGCATTTAAATGAGGATTTGTATTGCACGTTTTAGAGTCATTATTCAAGGCACTTTCAGAGTGGCTGGGGGCCCTGGCGTCACCCCGTGCTCCCGTTCATCTGGGGAGCCGGTTTCTCCTCGGCCATCACTCCGTTTTCAGCCAGGGACCCGTCTGAAGACATAGCAGAGGACTTTGATTCCCCAGATTTTGACTTAAGTTCTTTGGCCACTTCTTCTGCTGAAGCAGCATAAGGAGGTCTGCCCTGTTTAAAACAAAGGACAACAAATGAGAAGGTGGCTTCTAATAACCAGCAGAAGAGAGAGGATGCCAATTTTGGCCTAATGACACTCTCCACAGATTAAAGAGCAGAAAATGCCCAGTGGGGTCCCTCTAACCCTGTCTTTGCTTTGACTTTCAGGTGGTATAAGCTCTACTTGTCTCAATCAGTTCCCTCCATGGCCCCTTCCCTCAACTCCTCTGTAGTTAATACCCTGAAAATGCGGGAGATTCCTACTTCAGGAGCTCTGGTCTAATCCTTTGTATGGCACCAAATTGTTTAAAATAACAAAATGCCCCTCAATAAGTCTTCTCTAAAATTATGACTATTCCCAGCACCACAAAACAAACAGGGTCTCCCACATCTGCCTGTGATGTGCAGCAGTGCACACACCCCATTTCTACTGGGAAAATACAGTCATTGCTGGGGAACCTCAACAAGAAATCTGCACTGATAATTGCCACGTGTTGGTGAAATATCTCTTCTGAATGGGTCTTCCCCATTCCTAATAGGTTTAAAAATAATTCTCTGAAAAAAAAAAGGATCCTGAGACTAATCCAGCACATTTTCTGAAAGACATGGCTCTCTGTGAGGGCACCGAAGACAGATCTTGAATTGCTTCTATCACTGGACCAGGGCTCCTCAACCTTAGCATATGGTATGGTGGCTCTGTTCATTCTCTGTGGTGGGGCTGTCCATACACCACAGGGTGTTTAACAGCATTCCTAGGCTTCACCCATTAAAAGCCAGTGCCCACACGAGGTCATAACAATCAGCGTCTCCAAATGTCCCTTGGGAGCCAATCACCAGGGCTGAGAGTCACTGTCATAGATTGACTCAGTGCTGAAGAAAACCTGGATGGTTTTCACCTTCAAACAGTCATTTTACAGATGAGAACAGAAATCTTCCAGCTTGCCATCGCATCCCCCCTCCCAACAAAGATGGTGGTAGCTTCCAGAATCTTCTAGGCCTCCTATTCTGAAAACCAGGGTATTTGCCTTATTGATGACAAAGTCCATTCAACCCAGATGGAGATGTGACCCTTGCCTAAGAAATGACCTCAATAAACCAAAGGTCCCCCACATACTCTCCTACAACATATATGTTAGCTTCCAATCCTAGAGTTCAGAAACACTAACGCACCCTTCTCCATAAGTAAATGCAATCATCATTTTCTTTGAACCTGGAGACAAATCATATCAAACATAAAAATACAGCAGGACTACCGGGCACGGGGCTCGTGCCTGTAATCCCAGAACTTTGGGAGGCTGAAGCGAATGGATCACCTGAGGTCAGGAGTTCGGGACCAGCCTGGCCAACAAGGTGAAACCTCGTCTCTACTAAACACCACAAAAATTAGCCAGGCATGGTGGTGGCCACCTGTAATCTCCGCTACTCGGGAGGCTGAGGCAGGAGAATTGCTTGAACCCAGGAGATGGAGGTTGCAGTGAGCTGACACGGTGCAACTGCACTCCAGCCTGGGAGAGTGAGACTCTGTCTCAAAAAACAATAATGATATAGAGCAGAACCAAGAAGAAAAAAAATAATTCTGAAGATTTTAACATATCCTTTCAAACCTCAGAGCCCTCACTGTCAGGGAGAGTCCGTTACAGGCCTCAATCAGCATGTATGGTGGGGTCGTCAGGAGTTGGGAGTGGGCACCTATGGACGCTTGCTGCAGGAGCCATAATACAGGCCTGTTAGGGACACTCAAAGGAGTCCCTCCCAGTGACAGGGGGAGGGGTATACACAGAGGGTGAGGGGACTGGGAAGGAAAGTGGCTTTCACCTATTTGGAAACAGACATCCCCTCTTTCTACAACCATAAGCCTTTGCCACCAGGAGCAGGTTCCTCATGCCACCACCAAATGCACTGTGTGTGGTGTGGCATCTTCTGCTCCACTGTGTGTCCTCTGAGAACTGACCAAGCAACAGGATGGGGCTCCGCACCAAGGGCAAGTGGAATAAAAATGGGATGTGGAATAAAAATGGGATGGATAGGGACAACAAAAAGAGAAAGTCTAGAAATTCTCAGGAAGTAACTGGCATATTTTTAACATGTGATGAAAACCACAAAGGAAGAGCAAAGCTGCCCACATCCTCCAACCTTCCCAGGATGCACAGTGGAAAGTACCAGGTGGAATCACACACAACACTGTGAGAAATGGGAGAAGAGAGTGAAGTCACAGGCCCACACACAACAAAGCACATCAGAAAGACAGATTCACAGAAAGATCAGAAGTACCCCCTCTGATTTCAAAACAGGTTGATAAAATGACAGAAAACATGAAAGAACAGCAGAAATCAAACTAAAAGACTGGGAATGAAGTGAAAAAATTTAGAGAAGAATTCAAAATAAAAACTTCATTACAGAAATGAAGACTAAATTAGAAGAAACACAAGAACAAATACCCAAAGAAGATAAAAAGGAAGAAAAGATTTTTAAATTGTAAAGAAATGAAGACAGGGAATGCAAATCAAAACCACAATGAGCCAGGCACGATGGCTCACACCTGTAATCCCAACACTCTTGAGAAGTTGAGGTGGGCAGATCACGAGGTCAGGAGTTCAAGACCAACCTGGCCAACATTGCGAAACCCGGTCTCTACTAAAAATACAAAAATTAGCCAGGCATGGTGGCGTGTGCCTGTAATCCCAGCTACTCGGGAGGCTGAGGCAAGAGAATTGCTTGAACCCGGGAGGCGGAGGTTGCAGTGAGCTGAGATCGTGCCACTGCACTCCAGCCTAGGCAACAGATCAAGACTTCATCTCAAAAAAAACAACAAAAAGAAACCCACGTACAATGAGATAATACTTCACATTCACTAGGAAGGCTAAAACCAAAAAGAAGAAAAACAGCAAGTTTTGGCAAGGATGTGGAAAAATTGGCGTCCTTGTACACTGCTGGTGGGAATGTAAAATGGTGCAGCCGCTTTAGAAAACAGTCTGGCAGTTTCTCAAATGGTTAAACATACAGTGACCATGTGAGCCACAAATTCTACTTGTAGGCATATACACAAAAGAACTGAAAACACAAACCCACACAAGGATTTGTAGATGAATGTTCCTAATACTATTATCTGTAACAGCCAAAAGGGGGGAAACAAGCAACTGTCCATCAACAAATGAGTAGATACATAAATATGGTCTTTCCACACAATGAAACACTATTCAGCAATAAAAAGGAATGGAATGCTGATACACACCACAACATACACATTTATATGACATAAACAAAACAAAAAAATCCAGAGACACAAAATAGATCAATGACTGCCAGGGGCTGAAGGGTGAGGGTGGGAAGATTGGAGAGTGACTGCAATGGGTAAGGGGTTTCTTGTGCAGTGATAAATGTTCTGGAATTAATGGTGATGGCTGCTTGACTTTGAGAATAAATTAAAAACCACTGAATTACAAACAACCCAATTAGAAAATGGTGCAAAGCCCCAAACAGATATACAGATGGCAAATAAGCACATGAAAAGATGTTCCACATCGTAAGTCATCAGGGAAATGCCAACTAAAACAAAAAGCTCCCACTACACACCTATGAGAATGGCCAGAATCCTGAACACTGACACCACCAAATGCTGGAGAGGATGTGGAGTAACAGGAACTCTCATTCATTGCTATGGGGAATGCAAAATGTTATAGCCACTCTGGAAGATAGTTTGGTGGTTTCTTACAAAACTAAACACACTTACCATAAAATCCCAAAGTCATGTTCATGGATATTTACCCAAAGGAGCTGAAAAGTTATCTCTACGTGAAAACCTGCACATGGGTGTTAATAACAGCTTTACTCATAAGTGCCCCAACTATAAGCAGCAAAGGTGTCCCTTAGAAGGTGAATGGATAAACTAGTACATCCAGACAATAAAATCTACTCAGTGCTGCCAGATATAGGTGATGGGGAGGAAGGCAGCAAATCACACTGCCATGTGTGTACCTAAGCAACAATCTTGCATGTTCTTCACATGTACCCCAAAACCTAAAATGCAATAAAAAAAAATAAGTAAAAAAAAAAATTGGTAAAATTAATTTTAACATTTTATTTAACCCACTGTGTTCAAAATAGTATTATTTCAACATGTAATTAATGTAAAATACCTCATTAGTAATTAAACAGTTTTTTTCTTTATACAAAAAAAAAAAATCTACTCAGGGCTAAAGAAAAAAAAAAAGAACTATGAAGCCATGAAAAGATATGGAAAAAACTTAAATGCATATTGCCAAGTGAAAGAAGCCAATGTGAAAAGGTTACACAAGGTATGATTAACAACTATGTGACATTCAGGGCAAAAAAGATCTGGTAACTACCGAGAAGGGAGGAAGGGATGAACAAGCAGAGAACAGAGGATTTTAGGGCACTGAAATTGCTCTGTGTGAAACTATCTTGGTGCATACATGCCATTATACATTTGTTCAAATCCACAGAGTGCACAATGCCAAGAATGAACCCTAACATCAACTGTGGACTTAGTGTGAAAAGGATGTGTCAATGTAGGGTCAGAGAATGTAACAGAGGGACCCCCCTGTGGGAGAGGTTGACAATGGAGGAGTTGTGTGTGTGCCTGCACGGAGGATATGGAACTCTGCCTCCTGCTTCTATACCTTCTGCTCAATTTTGTTGTGAAACTGAAACTATCTCTAAAAATTAGTCTCTGAGAAAAACAAACCATTGAACTGTACTTTAAAATAGGTAAACTTCATGTATGTGAGTCATATATTTAAAAAGCAACAAATACACAAAAATTTTTTAAAAAAACTATTAATTCAAGGAAACTTTCTAAAATAAAGTGAAATGTGAAATTACCTTTGGAAATCATGCTTTTCACACTGAGTGCCCTGATCCAGAATGGTTACCAGGGCACTGTGAAGGAAAGTCATTAAACTCTTACTGAGACACAAAAACAGTTTGGGCACTTAGGCCAAAACAGCAAGTGACTTCGAAGGGGAAAAAATTAGACTATTATCCATTTTTGAAAGCAGAGCTTCATGCCAGAAGAAAATGAAGCAGCACCTGGCGTGGTGACTCACGCTCATAATCCCAGCACTTTGGGAGACCAAGACGGATGGATCACCTGGGGTCAGGAGTTTGAGACCAGCCTGGCCAACATGGTGAAACCCCGTCTCTACTAAAAATACAAAAATTAGCAGGGTATGGTGGCGCATGTCTGTAATCCCAGCTACTCAGGAGACCGAGGCACGAGAATCACTTGAACCCAGGAGGTGGAGGTTGCAGTAAGCCGAGATTGTCCCACTGCACTGCAGCCTGGGAGACAGAGCAAGACTCCAACTCAAAAAAAAAAAAAAGAAAGAAAATGAAGCAACATAAGACATTTGAGGAAAGAAAATGTGAGCCAGTGCTTCCAGTTATAAGGAAAATAAACTGTTTTCAAATTACTATTATTCCTTACATTCTTCCTGAGGAGCCCTTCCTGAGAATCTACTAAAGAAAGGGTTTCAGGAGCCAAAATGACGCGCGGACACAAGGCTTGGTAGGGGTATGAGACATGAAGGTGTTTCTAGAACCAAGGCAGATGAGGTAAAAAGGGAATGTACAGTAGGTCATGGCTGGCTGCCTAGATAATGTAGATAATAATAGCACAGCTACTTTTTTCAGAAATGCAAGAATGGTGAGGGAGAATGAGAGCAAACGTTTCCTTTTAACTCTTCTCAGTAATTTAGGCTGGTAGTGGTAGTATTCATTCTGAGCCTGTTGTGTGTACAGTATGGAAAAATTAAATAATTAGTTTTGTATATCCAATCTAATCAACTCCTCACTACTTTTTTTTTTGAGACACCATCTTGCTCTGTCACCCAGGCTAGAGTGCAGTGGCACAATCTCAGCTCACTACAGCCTCAACCTCTTGGCCTTAAGCAATTCTCCCACTTCAGCCTCCTGAGTAGCTGAGACCACAGGCACTTACCACCATGCCCAGCTAATTTTTTATTTTTTGCAGAGACGAGGTCTCGCCATGTTGCCTGCTGATCTGAAACTCCTAATCTGCCTGCCTCGGCCTCCCAAAGTGCTGGGAGTACAGGCATGAGCCGCTGTGCCCAGCCTTTTCTGGCTTCTTAAGAACCAAGATTCTCAGGGAGGAAGAAGGGACATTTAAAGTAGAGGTTAAATAAAAAGTCTTGAAGTCCTACATTTGAATTGGAAGATTCAATATAAACTCATAATGTCATTCATTGGTGGGGACAGCACGTTATGTATATATAGTGTATGCCTGTGTGCATAGGTACGTGTGCACAGTACATGCATGTGCATGTGTTATGCACCTTTCCTCCCTAGTGCTGTCCACAGGAAAAGCCTACAGTGACTCGGTACAGAAGAAAGGACATACAGATACATGACAGTAGGTTTTTAAAGGCCTTGTAGTCCTCAGTTTGAATTAGAAACATCAGCAGAAATTCATGACAATCTTATATTTAAAGAAGAAAACAAAAACCTTGTGCGTGTTTATGTGTGAAAAAACAGAACTCCAGGTGTGGGTATACTCCCCGCTCCACCCGAGTTCTTCCACAGAACACTAGGAATGGTGAACAGTGCTGTGGTAATAAGACCTGTCCATGCTCAGACCGGTCCTGACATGTTTCCCATTAAAGAAACCAAAGAAACTGGCTGGGCACGGTGGCTCATGCCTGTAATCCCAGCACTTTGGGAGGCCGAGGGAGACAGATCACCTGAGGTCAAAGGTTCAGCCTGGCCAACAAGGTGAAACCCCATCTCTACTAAAAATACAAAACTCAGCTGGGCATGGTGGGGCACACCTGTACTCCCAGCTACTCGAAAGGCTGAGAAAGGAGAATCACTTGAGCTCGGGAGGCAGAGGTTGCAGTTAGCCCAGATTGCACCACTGAACTCCAGCCTGGGCAACAGAGACAGACTACATCTCAAAAAAAAAAAAAGATGAAACCAAGAAACTGAAAGCGGTTGTTCCAGCTCTGTCAGGGCCAGGCAATCCCCAGGGTGAGCCTGGACCATCATGTCACACCAGGCAGGAAGCCACCAGAGCACAGGGTCATGGAAAAGGGGAGAGACAACCTGAAGAGGCACTCAACAGCAAACGATCTGGGCTCCAGGAAACGGACATTTGGTGAGCAGCTATGTGCCAGTTATGGTGTTAGATGACTGACAGCTAAAGCATTATCCTCACAGCCCTTCTGAGTGCAGGCACTAGAAGTGCAAGCTCAGACAGGACACATCCCTGAGGGCACTGAACTGGCACAAACACTATGTTGTCTTCCTACCTGAATCACTGCCTGGTTTTTGTAACCTCTGCCATAGTACCTTCCACCTCTTCCAAATGTTCTAATCACTGGGGTGGAAATAACTCCTCTTGGACGCCTAAATGAATAAAAAAGGACAACAGTAAGCACTTAAATCTGTTACAGACATTTAAAATAATATCAAATGATTCGAAAGCCATCCAATCTTACACTTTATGAAGCACTGAATTAACTCATTTATGCAGGAGGTTGCAATTTTTTGAATTTATCAGACCTTGGCGATGACCTTGATTGAGCAGGACATAACTCCCACGTGCTTAGTGTTCCAATAATGGAACACTAGGGATAAACAAGTTAAGTATGATCATAGGGAAGATTTATTCCAAGGAATCAATCTTATTTTTTTGGTTCATATCCATTGCATTTGCAGTCAAATGCTCTACCCCTGAGCTATCCACCCCCCAAATCCAATGCATTTGATTTGAAAACTAGTACTTTAATAATACTACTTTAAAAAAATTGTTAAGGCACCTGGATAATTGAAAATTGTATGGTTATTTAATAATGGCTAATTAAATAATTATATAATACTATAAATGGGATTGCAAGCATTATAAATGATATTAAAGGCTGGGCACAGGGGCTCACACCTATAATCCCAGCACTTTGAGAGGCCCAGGTGGGTGGACTGGTTGAGCTCAGGAGTTCAAGACCAGCCTGGGCAACAAGGCGAAACCATGTCTCTACCAAAAATATGAAAATTAGCCAGGCATGCTGGTGCATGCCTGTGATCCCAGCTACTCAGGAGGCTGAAGTGGGAGGATCACTGGAGCCCAGAAAGTCAAGGCTACACTGAACTGTGATTGTGCCACTGAACTCCAGCTTGGGTGACAGAGTGAGACCCTGTCTCAAAATAAATACATAAATAAAAACTAAATAATTAAATAAATACTAATGATATTAAGAAAAATGTATCTAATGATATAAAAAATTTCCTACTAAACTCCCAAGTCAAAAAAGCAAGTTAGAAGCTGTATTCTTTATTTATACAAAAGACATTCTCATGGCTCAGAACTTACCCTCTAGCTGGTCCTCCAACAGAAACCACCTGCAGGGGGAATGGCCCCCGGCCCCCCACGGCCCCGCCTGCTCCCAGCCCAGTGGCCAACCACAGTGCCAGCTATTTCTAGTTTGCCTCCCTGAGAAGGTATAGGTTGGACTCCTGCACAAAAGATATGCGAAAAGACAAAATCTTTTACAATCACAGAATTAAGAACAGCAAAAAGACATAGCAAGAAACATCTTTTCAGTTTTGGTTTACATTTACCATGAAGCTACTTTCTCCTGCTTTGTAAAATTTTGTATCATGTAGTGTATCTATGTGCACACTGTTTGACTTTAAACTATTGTGAAAAACCCATGACAACTGAATTAGGTTACAACTGCAAATGTGCAAGCCTTTTTAGATAGAAACAGATTCAATAAAGTGTTGTCATCGGTGCGTATGGCATGCCTTCTATATTACCAAGATGGAAATCTGCAAACTCAGAATGTGTTTCTCTTTAGGTAAATACTTCCAGGTTTACTACCTTAACCAAACATCATAGAATCAATAAATCTAGCCGGGATTTCTTATTCTATTTTTAAATTAGAATTTCCTTAAGCAGAGTCACAAATAGAATTTACTAACTTCTTTTAATTGCTGCAAATTATAAATTTTCTGACCTAAGAAAATTCTCAAATTGCTAACTGGCCGCAAAACTTCTGATTAAAAACAAAAAAAAATAAAACCAGAGCCCCAAGCATCTTGTTTTCTAACAGTGGGAATGGATCACAATAAACTGTCCTCTTGGTATTAGCTGTGGCAACTCAGCACTGTCCAACAGAAACCTACAACAAGCTTTATATTTTCTTGTAGCTACATGAAAAATGTACAAAGAAACAGAGGAAAGACGTTTTAATAATACATTTATTTAACCCCATGTATCCAAAAGAATACTATTGCAACAAGTAGTCAAGAAAAAAAATTTTTTTTTTTCTTTTGAGACAAGGTCTTGCTCTGTCACCCAGGCTAGAGTGCAGTGTCGTGATCACGGCTCACTGCAGCCTTGACCTCCCAGCTCAAGCGATCCTCCCACCTCAGCCTCCTGAGTAGCTGGGACTACAGGTGCGTACAACCACACCTGGCTAATTTTTACAATTTTTTTTGTAGAGGCAAGGGTCTCACTATGTTGCCTAGGCTGGTCTTGAACTCCTGCCTCAAGCAATTCTCTCTCCTTGACCTCCCAAAGTGCTGGGATTATAAGCATGAGCCACTGTGCCTGGCTCAAGATAAAAATGCATGAGCCATTTTAGTCTGCTTCCCATTTTAAGTTTTAAAATCTGGTATTTTACACAGTTTAGCCAGAGTTGAAGTGCTCAACAGAGCATGTGGCCAGCAGCTACTGTACTGGGCAGTGCAAATCTGAGTTCCAGACACAATTTTAAGAAAGTTAGGGAGCAGGTTGCTTTTATCATTCTAGTCTAAGAGTTCACTTCTTACCCTACACTATCCATAGTACAGTCTCCCCTCTCCCTCCATCTTTGATCCCAGCTACAGGCCAGCTTCAGTTTCAAGGCACTAAAAGGAGCTGAAGCAAATCAAGAAGCAGAGAGAAAACACAGCTGTGAGCTGCATGAGGAGCAGTCACAGAGCAGAGTAGCACTCTGCAGGAGGCTGGTGGGCGGACGGAGGAGGCAGAGGGGCATGCAGCTGCACCAGGGAAAGGAGAGGCAACCTGAGGTTGCAGACAGAAGCGCTGACCCATCGCCAAGTCTGCCAAGAGTCACCTTTCCACACAGTGTCCCTTGCTGGCCTCCCTAACTACCCCATGTAACTGAGTTGGAAAATCATTGTAGATCAAGAGAGAATGGCTTGCCCATCCTCAGTGTGACTCCAAAAATCACATCTGAACAGTCAGTCCTATTATGTGACTTAATGGGCAGATTTAGATCTGCAGTCCCAAAACATGGGATTAGGACAAAGACACAGGTCACTGGCTTCCAATTACAGCACCACCACAAGACATTGCTTCCTATGCTAAATGTTAAGACCCTTTTCTCCTTTGAATCCTAATAAAATGCAAAGAGAAGCACTGGGAATCTACAGTAAACCGCCTTGTTTATATTACCAACATTAGATCTTTGTTTAAAAATGTTTCTGTGAAACAAACTGTGACAGACTTTTTATGTCAGGAATTCTGTGACCATTAGAATTTTCTATACAAGTATGATAATCTTTACCAAAAGATGGCTGCTTGGGAAAGAACGCCACTATTAGCAGCTCATCCTATGAACACGAGGCGATGGTCAGGTGCACAGAAAGGCTCTGTTCTAGGTGGACACTCAGTGGTCTACCCTGAAAGGAGAGACTGGCCACAGCAGAGCCGCTGCCAAGACCTGAGAGCAGAGAGTCTCGGGAGGAGCGGTCAAGGGTCAGAGCAGGGACCCAGAAGAAAGGCCGTTCTGCTGGAGGAGGGGCTCATGAGGACAGTAGAGGAAGGAAGGCGCCAGACGATGGAGCGAAGGAAGTGCTGGCAGGCAGAGCTCTGGGAAGGGGTGGGTATAATTACCGCCCTGGGACTTGCTAGTCCTGCTGCTGTCACTGCCTGAGAAGGCTCCGCAGTGTCCCGATGCTGCCGCCACACGGAAGGCACGGTAGGGGCCTGTTGCTACCGTTTCCCCATAGGGGCCTCCAAAGCCACAGACGCCTGTGGGACCCGGGGTAGAGAGAGAGGGGAGAAGTGTAAGGGACAGGACTCAGGGCCCTGCTGGGTGTTCAGGCATAGTGGCCCCTGCCTCCTCCAGCTGCCATGGAGGGCTCTCCTGGTCCCTCTCGTCACCTCGCTGTCCTGCGCCCATGGTCTCTGGGGACCAGCACTGAAAGGCCACCCTCCCTGTGGTGGGTCATCAAACAGGGCACTGACATGGGGCTCGGGATGGGCCCTGGGAGATGAGTCCGGAAAGATGGCTGTCTCTGACCTGGGTGGGTTTATTTTCCCTTACACATGATAAAAAAATATATATCTTAAAATGTGAGCAGAGTTTTCAGGTTGACTGACAGATTTTACGATGCAGCTTTTGCATCAGCATCAGCAGGTCCCTCTCCCCTAATCTCCAGGATCAAACTTGCTCCTCACGGACTTGAAGAACTGCTGCTGCGGGACCTCCAAGACCAACAGTGACGAGGTCAGCACAACAGATGGGCTTGCCTATAAGGGCTGCACGTTCTTTATAGGCATCTGGTAACTGTTACCCACAGGAACAAGTTCCAATCAACTCACCTGCAAAGCCTCTGCCCCTGCCCTGAGAGGGTGGGACAGGCCCAAAGTGCCGGGGGTATGCAGAGGCAGGGGTAGAAGGGCAGGGCAGGAGGTGGCGGGAAAGGGAGCGTGTGGCTCTGCCGGGAGAAGCTGAGCCCCTCGAGGACGCTCTGGCGCATCTTCTCTACCTTGGCAGCCTGCTCAGCCTGGAAGTCAAGGACCAGCATGTGAAAATGCCATCCACAAGGTTTTAATTGAATTTAAATGAGCACTAAAGAAATAAGATCTATTGACTGTACAGTTGGCCCTCTTTATTCATGAATTCTATGTCTACAAATTTGCCTACTTGCTAACATGTATCTGTAACCACAAAAATCAATACTCATGGTACTTTTCTGGTCGTCTGCAGACTTGTGCAGAACATGGCAAAAATTTTAGTTGCCTGATGCGCTGACCCCAGCTGAGGTCAAACAAGACAACGATTGCCTTCTTGTTTCAGCTCATGCTGAAAACAAAAATCTTTTTCAGAGTTTATTTAGTGTCACATGTTTCACAATTTTGTCCTTTTTTATTGGTGATTTCACTGTTTAAAATGGTCCCCCGGCTGAGTGCGGGGGCTTATGCCTGTAATCCCAGCACTTTGGGAAGCCAAGGTGGGTGCACTGCTTGAGGTCAAGAGTTCAAGACCAGCCTTGACCAACATGGCAAAACCCCACCTCTACTAAAAATACAAAAATTAGCTGGGCATGGTGGTGGGCGCCTGTAATCCCAGCTACTCAGGAGTCTGAGCCAGGAGAATTGCTTGAACCTGGGAGGTGGAGGCTGCAGTGAGCCGAGACTATGCCATTGCACTCCAGCCTGGGTGACAAGAGTGAAACTCTGTCGCATAATAAAACAAAACAAAACAAAAAACAAATAAAATGGTCCCCCAAGTATAGTGTTGAAGGGCTGTCTGGTGTTCCTAAATGCACAAGGAGGCGGTGATGTGCCTTATGGAGAAAATATATGTTAGAGAAGCTTTGTTCAGGCATGTGTTATGGTGCTAGTGGCTGTGAGTACAATAATAATGAATCAACAATCCATATCATATAAGGTGTCTTTAAACAAAAAAATACATGAAATAAGATTGTATACTGATTGGCTGACAAAAATATGTGACCAAAGCCTTGAAGGAACCCAGCACCTTGTATTTTCCCTAGGAGCAATGGTTCAGTGTTCACTAATCTGGCGTTCAAGGTGAATTTTAGAACATTACACTACAAATAACGAGAAACAATGTTGTATCAGGAGCTTGGCTCATCGCGGGTACTGAAGTGATATTTAGTGACACTCAGCACTGGGCCTATCCTAAAACAGAATCCTGAAACACAGGATGATAAATAATGTACAAAAGATGACCGATTTAGCCAATGAGCTTTATTTTATTGCAGTTAAAGGCAGCCACCCGGCCCTCGAGCATACCTGACCATCACAGAGGTCGATGAGTGGGGTCTTTTCCCGGCTGGCTTTGAGGAGTTTGGATTGGAAGAGTTTCCCATCAAAATACATCCAAGGACAACAGTGTTCCCAGGGGGATTGGCTGTCCGCATGCATCATTTGCAAACAAGGCCATGTCTACTCCACTCATGAAGAGAGCTGATAGCTGAATTCCTCGGGGATCTAGGTTCTCAATCTTTAAATTGAAAAGAGTAATTTCTATGGAATAGAGTACTACAGAATTGAATTCTTCCAATATCTTACTAAACCTCTCCAAAGTTAACAGAATATTCCTCAACAAAACAGCACCACTAAGAAGTCCTATCATTATCTCATACTGACCTAACACTGGCCTCATTTGAACAGAAATACTTATGTGATTTAACACATTTGAATTTAAGAGAATATTTTATAAGCATACTCAAGTATTTCAGTTTGGGTTTATAAAGCGTTCCACAGTATAGGGTAAGACTGTACTGAAGGCTGACATGTGACAAAATGAGCAATGATGTGTGATCAACTTAGTCCAGAGCTCCACCATCTATTCATGAAATAATACTTCACATTTCAGATCTGCACACAGGTAATGTATGAACAGAAAGAGTGTCAAAAATGAACGCTCTATTAAGATTCTGCATTTTCAAATAGTTACATTTTTAAAAAATTACTTGGTATAATTACATTCTAAAACAAAATTGTACTTTATGTTTACATTATTTTATATGTCAATGTTTTTAATTGCAACTTGTTAATAAGACTGTCAAAATGTCTTCTGGAGAAATGGATAGCTTATAAATGAAAGACGACAAGAAGCTATACATACTACTAGAATTTGCACAGACTTGAACTTTCCTCAGTGCTGAGTGCTGGGTGCCTGCCTTCTGTATGTAGAGCCCATGGTTCAAGTGCCTGATAAGCAGAGTAAGAAACACCAACACGAGTACAGTCAACTCTTGATCATCTGTATGTGAAAGACCTAGTTTGTGGATTATCCAGGATAAGATTTTAGCTCTGCTCTGGCTTTTGTCTTCCTACTTTGGTGGCTTTTCAAGAATGCAATGTTTACAGGAGATCAATCTAAGCAAAGCCTATTTGTGGCAGGTAAAAGGGATTTTCATTAAAGGGAAAAAGGTCATTCTAGTGCCAAATGCTAATAAACTTACAATCATCTGCTGTTCTTGTTGTTGAACATTCCCTATTATCAGCTAACACTGTTTCCCAATCTTTTTTTAAATTTTAACAATGCAGTTAACCTTCCAAAACCTAGAGAAGTCTGTTCACCAATTTATAAAAGGTGTTTACGTCTCTGGATCCTACTGTACATCACCAGCTCCTCCTTTTCCCATGTAGTTGTTGGGAAGCGAACTAAAAAAATGTTCCCTTGGGGACAGGTAAGGCTGGGGTGATAGGATTCGATGCATTTTTATATTTATATGCCAAGTGGAGGAAGAGAGGTCAAACTAGAACAAAATGGAGAAAATGTACTTGATTCATTTAGACCCCAGCCACCCCCACCTCTGAGCTGCAGAAAGGGAGAATTCTCAAGGCAGAACAAGGGAGCTCACCCTATTGGAAAGTGCCCAAGCAGAGGTGTGGCCCATGAATGACCAGGACACCCATCTCCCGGCCCCGTGCTCTGTGGGAAATAACCACAAATCCCTTCCAGTCAGGTGGAACTCCACTGCTTCTAGCCCAGGGGCCTCCGTGCCCCACTCTCTGCCCTACGCCAGAGAACAGAGAACCCAGGTCAAGGATTAAGGAGAAGAAAATGCCGCTCTAAAGTTGTTTGCCTGGCTATCCAAGTGTCAAGCACAAAATGCCACCAACACCCTCTGTGTAAGCACATGCAACACCATCCTAACGGTGTTTCTTTTTGAAACAGAATCTCGCTCTGTCATCCACGCTGGAGTACAATGGCGCAATCTTGGCTCACTGCAACCTCCGCCTCCCAGGTTCAAGCAATTCTCCTGCCTCAGCCTCCCAAGTAGCTGGGATTATAAACGTGCACTACCACATCTAGCTAATTTTTGTACTTTTAGTAGTCACATTTTTACCATGTTGGCCATGCTGGTCTTGAACTCGTGGCCTCATGTGATCCACCCGCCTTGGCCTCCCAAAGTGCTGGGATTACAGGCATTAGCCAACACATCCAGCCCCTGCAGTTGTTTCTTAGGAACAGGCTGGTGATCACATCCAGATTCAAACCTTCACAACTAATGTAACTCAAAACCACTCACCCGGAAAATGGCTATCTGCATACCAAACTTAAGAAACAGTAGCAGATGTATATGGCACAGAAGCGCCCTAGTTAGAACTATTAACCTCCAAATTTGCTGACAGGAAGAATGCAGCAAGGCTACAGTGTGCGTGCGTGCGTGTGTGTGTGTGTGTGTATATGCCTCTGCGTGTGTGTGCACACATGTGTATCAAATGGCCTTAACATTAAAGGATTACATTTTTAAGAATTTTTTGCTTTTATTCTCTTTGTAGCAATTGTGAATGGGAGTTCACTTATGATTTGGCTCTCTGTTTCCCTGTTATTGTTGTATAGGAATGCTTGTGATTTCTGCACATGAAGAATTTTTAAAATGATGTTTATAGCTAAGATAATTAGAGGTTTTAGTAATGACAACTAGCATTAATCTAAAAGAGAAAAGTTCTTTGAGTAAAAGCTTGCATAAACAATCTGAATAAAATCTTGATTGCGGTGTAAATCTGCTTCCTTTGAAAATTTTTTAAACTTACATTACATGGTGCTTTTCTTTCCCTAAATGTTAATTATAGAAATAATAATATCTAATATTTATGGGGTACTTAAGAAATATGTATCAAACACTGCTTTTTTCATTACGTCATTGTCATCTCTAAAGAACACAGAACACAGGCACCTCTGAATAGTATTCCCTTGTACAGACGGGTCACAGTGGTCTCAAGATCACAGAGCTGGTAATTGGGAGAACCCAAATCTGAACCCTTGATTATAGAAATGGCTGCAATACTCACATTCTAATCTCATTCTTTTACATCAACTGAGATAAAATATTCAACATCATCCAAAGTTCATCAACTAGAGAAATACAAAAAATTCTGACTTTATAAGAAATACAAATATGGAAGTTAATGTCTCTGACCAATTAGCTCAAGAATCAAATTTGAATGAAGTTACTTTGTCCAACATCTAACTACTGAGCAACAGACTCTTACTTCAATTTGTCATATTTACCTATATGCAAAATAACTCTTACACATATGATAGACATGTTGCACGCCCCTGATACTGTCTTTAAAGCTCTTCACTTTCGTCTTTTATATTCTGCACTTGGCATGTGAAACTGTTAAAAGAACTTAAGGCAGTTATAGGGATGTCAAGGTAAGGGAGAAAGAAACTGTACAAATATTATAATGGTACAAAGTTCTTTCTCCTCATTATTTACCCACCCTCCTTGAAACACAGGGTCAGTGCTAATTTTACCTTAATTATATTCATGCTCGTAACCTAGGAGAAGGGCTTAAAAAATATAACAGGAAAAATGAGGGTCATCAATCACTGTCACAGGTATTCAAGGAGCCACATGGAACACTCTCAATTATTCATGGACATGGCAGACGAAGAAAGCATGGATGAGATGAAATTCTTAAAAATTCATTGTAACTAATGGTTTCAATGTCTTTTCCTACCAAAGCTCCCATTAGAAAAAGCTAACAAGAGTCCTAACTGTCAGCACTGGGTTTTTCCTTCCTCTTTTCCTCCTCTGATGGCCAACCACCAAGTGGACAATAAATGGGAGAAGAGAAACAGGGTCTGGGCAATCCACAAACTGGGTAGCAGGCCCAGACACACCAGTTAACAGTCAAGAGTTGACTATATCACAAACCATGAAATGGTGTATTACAACAAAGCATTGTTGTTGCTTTTGATATTGCACAAAATTTTAGTGGTTAAATGAAAAGGCAATTTTAGAATTTAATTTTCTATCACTGAATTTTGGAACCCTCAGCTCTGCATAGGAATTTTTGTAGCATTTAAATAATGATCATTCCTATCAATTCTCAATGTGATGATAGCTGAGAGGATCTTAAATCTTAAAAAACAGAAAATCAAACAACTGCCTTTCCCCTCAACAAATGCTATTCTTCCTTATAGGTCTTTCAGAATTTATACTAATCATGAAAATGAAGCACTTACAGGTGTAGGCTGTTCTTATTAAAGGGAACTGTCGACCTCCAGACAAGCAAGACCCAGAGGATCGATGAGGCAGACTGAAGTTTACTATACATACCTATGTCTTTCTGAGCACATCTCTACAAATGTCTGGCTTTAGATGAAGAACCAGGAGAAAACCATGAAAGCACTAAGATCTCAAAAGAACCAAAATGAAAGCTTAGAGTGTGATTGTTTGTCAAAAGTTATATCCTATGTGTTGATCCAAAAATGAAAAGGATATGAGATATAAGATGAACTTTGAGTAAAAGTAACTTGATGGTGAATAAGGCTTAGTGGGCATACCTGATACCTGGCGGTCTGATTTTCAGAACTGGGATGTCAATACTGATGTAATAATCTATATAAGAGAAACAGGAGTAGAGGTAGAGGGATGGCACCACACTCTAGCAAAAGTATCTCCAACCCCCTGAAGCACAGTCTGTGACGAAGACGGTGGTGATGAGACAAACCAGGTGAGGATACGGGGAAGGACCTGACTTAGCACCAGCCACACTGCCTGATGGGGACACCTGACCAAACATTGAAAACAGAAACGTAAATTCAAAAACATTAAAAATAATAATTTCTGTCTAACAAACAGAAAAGCTTGATCTACAAAGCAAAGAATATAATTTGAAGTGAATTCTCCTAAGTTTTGGCTTTTTACTTAGCTTATTTCTAAGTCATAAGAAGTCTCAGGTGAGCTCCACACAGTTGAGGAGGGTCACTTAACACCAAATTACTCAATTTAACATGATAATTTAGGGAAAACCAGAAATTTATTAAGCAACAACTACTGAATACTGAAAATCTATAAAGTGAGCCTAAAATTCCCCTGCTGGAAAGAATGCCTTCATAAAGAATGCCAAAAAGATCTAAGGTGAAGGCAATTTTGTGGAAAGAGATTAACTGATTACAAATCAAACCCTGTAAAACAAAACAAAACAAAATAACTGATGGCAAAGAAAAAAACAAAATCCTATACATTGAAAATAAAAGGTTGATCTACTAATTTAACCAGCTTTGAAAAGTCTTGAACTTTCTAAAATTTAATATGGAAATTAGAAAGCAATTACAACCATGTGAACCAGGTAACTAATGAAAGTATACTGAAAAAGATATTCACACTAAAAAATTAGATGACAACTTGAAGAAAAATCAATATTGTTAAAACAAAGAACAAAAGGAATTACTAGCAGGCAAAATTAAAAGAAATATGATGTTAAATGCTGACTTAAAGGGGCACAGAAATGATGATGTAACATCGTTCTTCAAGTGGTTTTTTATAAGGGATTTTATAATATTAGAGGGGCAAAGAATATTTTTTAGAGAAAAACTAATGTTGTAATTAGGAACAATGAAATGAAATAAGAAAAAGAATCCTCGCTAGATGTTAGAAAATTCTTAAGATCAAGCCCTCTCAGGGTTTGGAATCCTCTCCTAAAATATAAAAAGCAAGTTTATTTTATGATGTGATAAATAAGAATAAACACCCAATGGTAAACAAGGGGAAATCATTCTCTGACAACAGTGGGACTAATCATTTCCAAACTGGGGATAGTAAATCCATAACTAGAAAGGAATATTCAGTATTCCTTTTGCCATGAAGGCAATCGATCAAGTTCTCATCATATTAGTATTATTAGTTTAGTGCACTAAAGCAATTAAAGAATTCGCAATTCTGCCTCTTGAAAGTTAGCTGTATTACACCAAAATCCAAAGCGAGACTGTCCAAGACAATGCAATGAAGCTGATAAATTACCTTGAGTTCCTGGAGCTGATCAGGCTCGTAGAGTTTGGGGGACAGCGCCTGAGCCAGGAAGGCATCCAGCTCCTGACGCCGGAGGATGCGTGCTCCTGGCCACTGCACCATGTACCTGGTGAGGGGCAGAAACGAAAGGTTGGTGATTACTTGTCACAGGGACAAGTCCAGTGGGGAGGTTCTAGGTAAATTCCAGATGAGGTGAGCTAAGAAGACCCACGTGATTTCTTATTCAGCTTTTCTATTTTCACTTGATGATGCCATTATGAATGAAAACATAATCACCCAAGATGATCAGAATGTTTTACTTTAGAATAATTAAAATTGTGCATACTGAAAACTAGCTGGTCAGTGATTTTTGATACAACTTCACCCTTGTGAAGTATTTAAACCCTGGAAATACATTCTAAGTACCAATTTTCAGGATTCATTCATTTTTTGTTCAAGCCAGGATACCCAGGGGGCAGACCCTAGGTACAAATAAGAAGAGAAGTCCCAAGATGAAAAGCAAAGACCATTGCCTGGCCACTCTGCAGCTGCAGGTCCACGGAGCAGGTAACCAACCAAAGATGGGGTCAGTACCACAAGGTGAGGGGGGAGTCAGACTCAAGAAAAGCAATGCGTAGGACCATCATTAGAGTCACAGTAAAATGTGTGCACCCTGAAGTGGCTGCTGAAGGACAATCAATCTCCAAATCTTCAACTTTAACTAGAACAGGTCTGCCTGAGTCTCCTTCCCTTCTCGGTAACAGCGCTGCCTGAATCACAAACACCCTAGAGCACTGCACAAAGCACAATCCCAAGGAGTGTCTGGGCATGAGAAACTGAAGGGCTAATTATAATGACTTAATCATAAACCTTTCTGAAGTCTAACGGTTCCCAGTTCTTTGCATTCAATAAACTTGAAGGATGATCTAATCAAGTTGCCAGTTGATCACTAAAAATAACTTCTGATGATAGATTACTATGTGATTTCTGGCAAATAACTCAAAAGGAGTTCGGAGAACTGCGACATGCTTAACAAAGTTCTTTCCATTCCCATCTACAGAGTAACTTTGCTCAGTGCTTAAAATCTGAGTTTTAAATCTGAGTTTTAACAAAACCCAAGGTCAGAGTTGGTGCTGAGCACTAACTTATTCTTGTATTAATTAATATTCATCCATGGGAACACAAACTAAGTAGGAGAGGTTCTAGACAGCTCACT
Organism: Ateles fusciceps; assembly: GCA_036589455.1. Classification (NCBI taxonomy): domain Eukaryota; kingdom Metazoa; phylum Chordata; class Mammalia; order Primates; family Atelidae; genus Ateles; species Ateles fusciceps. The sequence continues at coordinate 1,187,611 of JAZHEH010001180.1, read as the reverse complement.
GAGATATATTTTCAGTTGAAGCCCAAAGTGGAAAGTTTATGTGCTCGCTAGGTGCCAAGGCATTGGTCTAAGCACTTTACACACTTTAACTCATCTACTGTCATAGAAACTCTGAGGCAGGAATAATAATTATCCCATTTTAGAGAAGGGGAAACTGAGGCACAGAGCGTTTCCATACGTCATGGTCAAATTAATGTGGCAAAAGTAGGATGTAAATGCAATCTCAAGGTGAACAAACAGCAAATGTTACATTTGTATGGTATTTACATTTGATCAGATATATAAAAGAATGATGTGAAAGTTTTATTTAATTAAATCATCAATATTTGCAATGACAAAAATCACATCCTTTGCAAAAGGTTTATGACTGGCACATCACTAGTAAAAGCAAAAACTAAACTGCCTTAGGGAGCAATGAGAAGACCATCATACCCCTTCTGTGGGGTTCCACCCAAACGCAACACATTACCTGACTCTAAACACGAAGAAACATCTGTCCAATAGAAACTGATAATTGTCTACAAAGGAATAAAAAAACTATGAGCTGGCTGTCTGTGTTTGTAAAAAGAAGGTTACTGGAGCATGGCCATGTCCATTCATTTCTGTTTTGCCGACGGCCATCTCAACAGTGCTGAGGAGATGGCACAGGTGTTTCTGGCATCACTGTGAGAAAGGGCTGGCACTCTGCTGCCAGGCCCCAGGCACCAAGACGAGCAAACAAAAGAGCAGGATGGGAGGCAATGCCACAAAGACCAGTTGCATGGCCCCTTCCCTATCCTTGCATCTCAGTGCCCACACAGAGCAGGCCACAAGGCACAAGCCACAGGAGGAGCAGAGAAAATATAGCAGATGGGACGGCATCATGAGTCTGAGCATGAACTTAAATACAAAGCTGAAACGATGTGGCCCTCGCCTCCTATGGTGCAATAGCAGCTCATCCTGCCGTGGCCGTGGGGCCCCAGAGTGTGTCCTCACACAGGGTCCCAGTATGCACCTTAGATTAAGTATATGGTGGCCAGTCAGGTGCTCTGCTAGATTAAAGGCCATGTGTCACACTAAACTTGGAAGAGAAAAATACATACAAGTAATCAAATTCATTATTGCTAACTTGATCTCAGAGAACCCAAAGTCTTAAGCTTTCTATGAGTATAATATTGTTACTGATAAAAACATGTCCTTAATTGAATTTGCCATCAGAAAAAACCAGAAGCCTCTAAAAGCAAAAATAAAGAAGGAGTCAGCTGGGCATGGTGGCTCATGCCTGTAATCCCAGCATTTTGGGAGGCCGAGGCGGGTGCATCACCTGAGGTCAGGAGTTCAAGACCAGCCAGACCAACTTGGTGAAACCCCATTTCTAAAAAAAAAAAAAAAAAATTAGCTGGGTGTGGTGGCGCATGCCTGTAATCCCAGCTACTCAGGAGGCTGAGGCAGGAGAATCGCTTGAACCCAGGAGGCAGAGGTTGCAGTGAGCTGAGATGGTGCCACTGCGCTCCAGCCTGGGCAAAAAGAGCAAAAAAAAACGCCACCAAAAAAAAAAAAAAAAAAAAAAAAGAGGACTCTTTCCCATGAGCCAGTCTTCAATGGAAATCATGTTCAGCTGACACGCTGTGCTCTACGTCAATCTCCGTTTAATTGAGTCTTCCTAAATAAGTTATCGGCCTTAACATTTGTTATAAATTTAAGAAACATCAGGAAATAAAAACATGAAGAAGCTGTGTCCCTCCCTTCCTAAAGTCAGGTAGTTGAGATCCAGTGCGAGGGACAGTCAGTCGTGCCTGCACAGGCAGTGCCAGCCCAGAGGGTGAGGCAGGCCCCCAAAGAAGCAGGGGCAATGGGGGACTGCGCCACACAGGGATCCCGACCAAGTAAGGGGCATAGGGCTTCCCAGCCAAGCCTCTCACTGCCAGAGCCAGAAGCTATGAGTGTAGCAGCATGCTAGACCATGCCCTATGAACGTGGGGAGGGATGCTGGACTGTGCCAGCTTGGAGGGACCAGGGGTGAAACCACTGTTTTCAATGAGAAATAGGAACACGCAGCAGCAGTGTTGGGGTGGAACCTCCCATGCTGCACTGGGAGGGCCAGGGCGGCAAAGTTCCCACAGGAAGGAACCTCCAGCTCTAAGAGCCTAGCTTCTAAATGCCATCCCCCACTTGGAGGAACGAGGGCTGCTTGGAGAAATGGAGATACCAGGGGTGAGGCAGGGAGACACAGGCAAGCAGAACATCTGTGGAGAAGTAAAGAGGTGTTCAGAGAAGACAACAAAGGCCAGTTGTCAAGGTAACAAAGGGACCATCAAAACAGACGATGGTGCAGTGAGCTGAGGGCCCCCAGAGAAACAGATGGCCCTGAGTCCATGTTGCTACAAACGTGCTAGCTGTCTGAGAAGTGAAACCTTTACGGGGCCTCCAAGCACTTCCACATGAGACAGTCACAAAAGATGAGAGCAGCCTCACACAGAGAAACCACAGGCACCCTGCACCAAACCCTCAGAGCCACTGTCCTGCCTAATGGGACAGGAGACGTGCACCTCCAGGCAGGACATCACTCCTTAAAGCAAAGAGAGGACATGGAACAGGAACAGGTTCCTTGTCATGAAGGACACTACTGGGACAAGCCTAACAACTCTGAAGGGTGGAATGGACTACAGCATCACTGTGGATTGATTTTGATGGCTCTATGGTGGTTATAAAGTAAAATGCTCTCATTTGTTAGAAAATCAGTAAAGTATTTAAGTTTAAAAAAAACAGCTTTCTGTATTATACTTGCAACTTTTCTCTATGCTTGAAGTTCTTTTAAAACCAAACCAAACCAATCAACTACAAAACCTAACGAACATCTCGTATGCATCCCAACTCAACTGAACTCCAAAACATCAACGGTATCTACCCATACACCTGAGCTGTGGGCTGCGAGGGCATAGCTGCAGAGACATGCTAGCAGCAGGACCACACCAGCACCCAGACCTGGGTTTCCAGACACCTTCTTCATGACAAGGAACCAGGGCTGCTCTTTGCAGAGATGGCTGATGCTAGAGCAGGGAAACAGAAAGCATGCCTGAAGCATCTCATAGGGCCAAAAAGCAAGGAAGCTCTCCCCAAACAAGAAGATGGTGTGTGTCATGCAGGCCAACCTAAGAGAGCTCCCAAGGCCAGAGCCGGGACAATGTGAGCAAGGGTAAGGCAGAGCTGGATATAACACCAAGTGAATTGAGTTTGACCCTGTAAAAAGAGGACAGAAGTCCATACTGATATAAATACAGTCATGTGCCACACTAACGTGTTGGTCAACAATGGACCACATACATAATGGTGGTCCCATGAGATTGTGATACCATATTTTGACTGTACTTTTTCATGTTTAGATATACAAATACTCGCCATCATGTTTGTATAAAAACACTAGGATGTTTTGCACAATGGCAATCACCTAAAGACACTTATCTCAAAATGTATCCCCATCATTAAGTGATGTGTGACTGTAAATGATTAAATAAATGAAGGGGGAAGAAGAGGCACATTTTCCCTATAGAAAAATTCCAAATAATATATAATAATCTCCTCTTATAGCCTTCAAAATCTCCAATATTTAAATAATAAACTATGTTTAAAATCATTATATAATATTTATATACCATACATGCTTACAAAATATATCTACAAACGTACTGTATCATAGCTATTAAAATCTAGATTGCATTTACATAGCCTTCATTTCTATCACATATATAAAGGTGGGATAAGGATAAATTTCAAAAGACAACATGACTGATCTGGAATAAACTTTACATCCTCTCTAGAACTCATCTGACACTGTGGTCACAGCCCCTACAACTGGCTAGGACCCAGGTCCCAGCTCCCATGCATGGCACCCCACCGTAAGACGCAGCAGAGCACCATGAGGTGAGTGGGCACGTTGGCAGGGTTGAGCATGGCCGGGGTGTCCGACCTCATGCAGGCCAGGAAGGCCCTCATCCTGCGGTTCTTGTCCTCCACCGCCTTGCCCAACCATAGCCTCTTCAGGTTGGGACAGGTCCACTCCCTGAAGGCAAGAGCTTCAACCAGTTCCGGGGTTTGAGGAGACTTCCCTTTGTAAGCTGCCCATTCTTTAATGATCACTGGTGAGACTACAGAAATAAAAAACCAGAGAAGACACATTCATGCATCATTCACCTACTTTCAGTCTTAACAAACATAAGCAGCTCTAGTAATTGGTCTGAAGAAATCGCCTCTCAGGTAACAATGCATTCGCTCCCTGGCAAACCACCAACCAACAAGTCCTCGTGGGTATTTTGTTTGCCCCTCTATTCCATGCAGTTAACAGCTCATTCAGATTTTAGGCCACAAATAAGTTTCATCCAATCAAATCATGACTTGATTTCCTCATATAATTAATACGTATAAATCAAGATGTTAGACAAAATCCATTTTAACATTTTATATCTACAAATAGTTTTAGTTATAACAATTGGTGTAATTCACAGAAGTATGTGGTTATCTAATTATTTTAACATGCAAAATCCAATTTGGACAGCTAATCTCTTTCTACATAGATAAACACCCTCACAAATGAGATTTAAAAAATAATTTGTATTCAGTAGCCACTTTACTGAACTTCCCACTTAAATAAATTTAACTGTTAAACTCTATTTTTAAGACTGGCTATAAAACACAAGCAGATGCACATATTCCAAGTGTTGAAGTCCCAGATGATGCCAGCACACAGTAATTCTATTCAGCAAGACTTCAGACAGGGTATAAAGTTATCCAACACTTGGTCTCAAAAAAGACAAGAAGTTCTAAGTTGACATAACACAAAAACAATACCTTTTTATCTACAGATGTTTTACTGTTAGTCAATTAATTCTTACAAATACATAAACATCCACATTTTTCCCAGTTGATTTCCCAATAAATTAAGGAAAAAACAGTGACAAGGAAATAAAACAAAAACAATCCATACTGCATAATAGAATGTTAAAATTTCATCAACTGCACTGAGGTAACGACCCAATAGGGAAATCTGAGTGTGCGTTTCATAAGTAGCAAGTGGTTCACTTTAGTTGAATAAACACCAGAACCACAGCAGGGCCCAGTGTGGCCCCTTGCCCAGTGCTGCTACACAGGAGCAAAGGCACCGTCCCTGGCTAACACACTCCAGTACACAGCCCACTCCACGGTCAGTGGCTGTTCAGGGACCAGGATGCTATCATAAACTCTAATTTGATCTTCAACACATTCATTCTATCCAAATTACATTAATCTATCTGGGTTTGTCTTCTCTAAAGTAATACCTAAGGCATTCTGAAGAATCCAAAAGCAGGACAGAGTTAAATGTATTACTGGCTAATCTCCAGTTCCACTCTGAGTCTAAATATAGGCAGGCAATACAATAATCTCTTAAAATGTCATGAAAAACGCCAGGAGTTAGATATTTGGATACACACTTTCTCAGCAACAGAAAAAAAAAATGCTTAAACACATTTCACTACCTGACAAGTCAGGTAACAGTGTCACACATAGGAACACGTTGAGTCAAGATCTCACGGCAAGGGCTCTGTGACAAGCCCTTCTGGAGCCAACTCCAGACAGTGTCCCCTTACATGAAGCCTGCAGGGCACAGCTGGGGTACAAGTTAAGGCAGTCACTGAAAATTTTCCTTTTACAAAAATGTTACTGCTCTCATTAGGCAAATGTCTGTCATTACATTTGAATATCTTAGTGTTTAGATGTTAAAGGACTATTTCAAACACTCCAAATGCTTAAAGTCCATCAAGTCAAAACACAGACACACATGTATATATAAATACATGCTTATTTGTTTTTATTTAATACTTTTAAGTGTAGATATAAAACCAATAAAGTCTCCATCACGAAGCAGACCCTGTCGTTGGACGCACAATCTAAGGCACCGCCCCCACCCCAATCCTGTGGATCTCCAGCACAGCTCAGCTTCCGGAAGCTTTCCCAGAAGTAGTGTCGGAACATACAGGATCATCTCCATAACCACCACTACCATGCACAGGCCTTCCTGTGAGCCGACCCTGCCTTCCCCTCCTGTGATCCAACACCAAGGCTGCTTGGCCCCAAGAGAAAACAGACAAAGGGGGGCTTCCAGAATGAGCTGTTTGCCAATATGCTATGTTGCTATCAGATTACTCCACATACACACACCTCACGCACACACAGGACACACATTTCATACCACACACACATCACATACTTCACACAACATACCCCCCCCAACAAACCCCACCTCACATCCCACCACCACACACACACCACAATACACACACCGAAACATACCACACACACAGAGCACGGGTTTAGGTTGTGCCTGTCAGGAGTCCCCTAGGGGTTTTCAAGAGAGCCATAATTAATAAACACATCTTTACTTTGTCATTTTTTTCTTTCCCTTTCATCAACTCTGTTCTCACCTCTCTTTAATCATTTTAGCAATCATTTATGTTTCATTTTCATTCTAGGAAAAAAACTATTGGTAGAAGATTTTCCTTCTCAATTTCAAAACCTTTAGGCCTCTGTAGAGTTCCTCCCACGAGGCCCTAGGTCACACAGTGAAGTGGAGGTCACAGGCACTAGTCCCAATGCATGGTATCCTCAGAAACATGCACTCCAGCTGCAGGCTCCAACAACTCTCCACATTAGAGCTCTGAGGGCCTCCTGTATGTCTGAATGAGCCTGGCCTGGAGCTGTCTCAAGACTCTACACAGCCCAGACAGAAACAGGTGAACATACTTCTGAGAGCCGAAACTGGACTCTTGTTGATGGACTCACGGCAATACTCCAGCCAAAGGCTGCCCCAGGTCCTATAAGGGCTCAGAACTGTCTCGGGTAAGCCTGTAGACACAGTAGGGACAGAAGGGGGATAGTGTCCTCTTTCATAGCACTAAGCATGTTGTTGCCCATGTGCAACAGTCATGACAAGAACAGCAAGTACAATTCAAGAAATACATGTCTTTATCAAAGAAAATAGATGTGACTGACACAAAGGCTTGCTCCAGAAGCAAAGGTGCTCATCTCTAACAGTTAGAGATCTTCTGAGTCTTCCACCACAGAAGAGAGGTAGAACCTTAGGCCAATCAGTTAATCAGTATTTACGGAACATCTACTATGTGCCATGTAGGGCTGGGGCAAAGGGGAGGTGGGTAATCTGCATGGGCGTGTACCTGAGTGGGAGGGTCTCCTTGAGTTCTCAGACCTCGGCCTAGATCCAGGACTAAGATGAGAGGTCACAACTAACTTTGCAATACAGTTCTGATGATTAAATATAAAAAGCACCTAGTGCCCCTCATTACGTAGAGAAAACTACGTGAGATTGATTCACATTTTATACCTTACTTACATTAATTAAAAACTAGTGCTTATGAAGAATTCCAAGGGACATCCAATTTTCAGGTTGACACAGCACCCTCAAAGGTGGAAGGAGTTGAGGAAAGAAAAAAGCTTGGTTCTGCTTTACAAATCACCTGCAAAGGGGCAGCTGAAGGACAGCCACTAGAGATGGGAGCACCTGCTGCTATTCTCTCTGGGCTTCTCAGCCCTCCTGGTATTACTCAGCCCACAGGAAATAAGCAAATAAAACCAGTCAGCTCACAGCAAGGTACTTGAGTCTTCACAGAAAGCCGTGGGTATGTGGGCTTGCCCATCGCACTGGGCTCCAGGACATCCTGGGTGGGTACCATCTGGGAGTTAGAAAAAGCATGGTGGTGTAAAATGAACTCTGTACTGGTAGTTTTGAGAGAAACATGTTCCTACTGTGTCTTATTGAAACAGTAAGAGATTCCTGGCGGTCAGCTCATCTAGCTGAAGACCTATGAATAAATCTTGTGTATCACCATCAACAAACATTAATCTCATCTTTTCAACTCTCAGAAAAATTCACTACTTCAGGAAGTAGCCTAGTTCTAAAAGAATGAATATTAAACTGTCTTCTTTACCTTACACTAAATCGAATTTTTACACTGGCGAAAACAACTCTAGGGCAGACATGTTACTGGAGGCTAAACTTATAATGCATTCCTTACAGAAAGCACCCCTTCAAAATACAATTTGGGGCCATAAAATACTATCATACTTAAGCTGTCATAAAAACTCAATGTTTTCCATCAGATGTTACTCATCTTCTTTTAGTAGTACATGTAACATGACAATTAGGCCGGGTGCAGTGGCTCATGCCCGTAATCCCAACACTTTGGGAGGCCAAGGTAGGTGGATCACCTGAGGTCAGGAGTTCCAGACCAGCCTGACCAACATGGAGAAACCCCGTCTCTACTAAAAAAATACAAAATTAGCCAGGCATGGTGGTAGGCACCTGTAATCCTAGCTACTCGGGAGCCAAAATCGCGCCACTGCACTCCAGCCTGGGTGACACAGGGAGATTCCATCTCAAAAAAAAAAAAAAAAAAGCCATGACAACTAAGCCACCTTGGAAATCTGTTATAATGCTGACTTTGGGATCTATACCAGCCCGGGAATAATATACTTGGTTCATTTTGTAAGCCAATCCCAACTTGCTGGAGTGGCCACCTATAAAGACCATATTACTAAAGTATGTCTCTAAGCTTAGTGCCAAAACACCACCATTAATTAGCAGTGCCCACTAAGGGAGAGAGCTGCAGCATGCATGCACGCGTGTTCACAGGTGAGGAAGAGATGTGTAGAGACGAATGGCTTCCAAGATGGTGGCTGACTAGACTTCTGGTTGTGTGTATTTAGGGAGGAGCCACTATTATACTTGCCGAGCTTTCCTGGGATTGTTATGATCATAAACAACAAAAACCTCCAATTCATCAGGGCAGAAACAGAAAAATGGACACAATGAAGACTGTTCTTTCCTTCTAATAGAAAAACTGTCCCTTAACTTCTAAGCAGCCCCAGCATGTAGGTAGCAGGTTGAGTTCTCCTTCTCCTCAGGCTGACACATTGGTAAGCACCCTCTTTAATTCTCAAAGGTAAAAGGCTACGGATATTTTCTTAAACCTTTGATATCTGAGGATGGAGCAGCCCATTGTCCACAAAAATATAAATGCTTAGTAAGGCGCAGGACAGGTAGCAGAATACGGTAATACAGACATGTAGATCAATGCCATTCCTATTCCTCATTCCATGTATGTTATTCCTACTATATTAGAATCTCAAAAGTTCAAGGATTGGCAAGTAACACTGGTTTAAAAAAAAAAAGGGTTTGAGGACTTATGAAATTAGTATTAATCCAAAAGAGTAATATTACAGATTGGCCTGTCATATCATTTGGCTTCCTCAGCAATCGTTTCTTGTGCTCATCTACTCAAAGCTCTGTGAAAAAAAGTCAATGCTGCTCCTAGAAATCTTTGTAGAATAAAGAAATTCAGACAGACCTACTAACAGCCTTCACAGAAATCATGGGGAAAATGTTTACAATACCAGTTTTCACACATATTAAATCAGCACAGTAATATTGATTAAAGTATTATTTCATAATATAATCCACAGTGAGCAGTTAATTTATTTTTTATTACCAATTCCAATTATTAGCACAAATAAAAACATTTCTAAAGCAACTGGACCAGGAAAAATTGCTCCTTTTGGCTTTTCTTGGTGGTTTAAAACTACAGGAATACAGGAAAATATTTCATAAAAATAGTACTCATAATCTATAAACTTGTTCCCCTCATTCCATAAATTTATTTCATGTGTGTATAACTTTTATCTGTCTACCTTTTATAAGTCTGTTTCTCTTACTTAATTTTGAGGTACTAGGGAAGACTTTTATAAAAAATGGGAGGCAAGAAACAAAGGTCAATTTTATTAAGTGGATAATGTTAATTTTAAAAATGTGCAAATCACTGAGCTTTACTTTCTGAACTTTGTGCTCTTCAGTTATCTCTGGGGATACTTATAACCCTACAGTCTTTTAAAATGTATGCCTTTTACTCTGTCTTGTTTGCCCTCAAACCAGTGCAGCCTCTCCCACTGACCCTTGGAGAGGAAGAACCCCAGTGACTGAGAGCGACCAAGAAGCACCCTGAAGAAGGAAAAGCCATTGAGGCACATAACCACCTCCACCACAGGAACGAGAAGAAGAAAATCTGCTACAGCATCTGTATTTTTGCAAGATGAAAGCTTCAAAGCCAGGAGTTCTTGTGTCAGACCCTTGGGCTTGTCTCCAGGCCCAACCTTTATTTCAGCATCAACAGAAAAGGTCCCTGGGTTTCACCCTCCCTACCAGCAGGTCCCACTATCATCGTAGAGCACGTCTGCAGGAATCTGAATGCCCCTGGCTGTTAACAGTTCTCTTCCACATGCACCACTGGCAGGGCTTAGAATTCTGAGGCATATACTGCCATGATAAGCAAATATTTTTCTGAATTTCCTAAGGTGAAATTACAGAACTTAGGGATGGAAAGAAAGGGGTGGAAAATAAACTGCCAGCATGTAATACAACATGACTTTCAAAAGGCTGGAATTTTTATTTTTTATTTTTTATTTTTATTTTTGCTATCATCTAGTTCAGGAGAAGAAGGGCCAAAAATTTTTAAGGGTATAATATCCTACTTTCACCATATAGTGACTTCAAAAATGAAAACTTTGGTAAATCACAGGAATGTTAACTGTCAATTATGAACACTTGATCATATACCTTAATCACTGACTAGGCTTCCAAACAAATACCTCTTAAATTTGCTGACAGTTAAATATTTTTAAGCAACCCTTAAGACTTCAACATGCTTGCCTTTTCAATAGTTCTCTCCAATAAGAAGGCAATCTTGGGATATTCTTTATTATTACAGTGACCATTAACAGGAACATTTATCTGCGCAGTTAAGGTTCTGAAGCTATTTTAGATCACAGATTTTCCATTCATGAATGGCCACACCAGCTGCTGGAGCAGCAGGCTCTCTCTGGAGCCCGTATGCAGAGGGCTGGGTTGCCAGATCACATCAGAAATCCAGGGAAGCGGGGTCAGGGGGAGAACAGTCCTTCACAGGGACATGTCCTTCCAGGACTCCTCCTTTGGCTCACCGATCTTCTTCTACTATGCCAATAATTTCATTCAACGTATATGTGGTCCAAGAGTGGCCATAGATTAGACAGCAAGTTTCGACAAGGTTTAAACACAATCATTTTTCCATCTAGTCAGTCAAGAACTCCTGAGAAACTTTTCAATGTCAGCTTCATTGTGGCACAAACATTTTCCTGTCCTATTTAGAGTGGCAAGAAGTTATAGCACTCTGGTTAGTACAAAAATATGCAACCAATTAACAGGTATTTCGAGTAATGAAGTTCAAATAAATGGCCTGAGCAGGGTCAGTATTTAGTCAGCTAAAATCTAAGAAACAGGTTACATGAAAGGCATTTTAATGCATGCAATGCTCAAGAACATAGACCACACTGTGCACATTACTCAATTCTCAAACAAGGTTGGTTTTGTCAAGTTGAGAGCATTCAGGCTTAACAATCACAAGAGAGTCTCAAAACAAAAATTTCACTTCTGGAGAGCTGGTGTTCCAATTAGGGTGATTATCACAGATGCATCACTGACATAAAAACCTTTTTTATAGGCTTGTTTTCCCCCTCATGAATGTAACTGACACATAAAACAAGTTCAATTTTATCAGCTCCCTATAAAGACCTATATTCCAAAGCTGCTCACAAAAATCTCACCCACTGAAATTACAGTACTGAGTAAGGTCTCTCAACTTCTAAACTCAGAGGTCAAAGCTACACATTTTCCATTCAGAAGGAAATTTTTATTTGTCATAGCACAGTAATAATGTATTTTTCTAAACACAAGTTGTAGGGTCTTAACTGACTAGGCAAAGATCATCTGCACCACCCACTTAAAGGCTTCATTTCTGTTTTTTGGTTCAGTCCATACACTATTCCACTCATCTTTCTAAATGGAAACATCATTTGTACCAAAGCTTCAATGGTCCCCCATTTCTACAGAAAAGTCAAAATCAAAGTTTATAAATTACTTGAGCAGAAAAGACTGCAATTTGTTTAGCACTGACCTTTCAAAGCATCTCAGCACTTATCCACGCTCTCACACAACACAGTTTAATTTTCTGACGCACCAAACTGGGTCTTCATCTCCAATGAGCTGTGTGTACCTAAACCAATTATTCATTCTTTCACTGTCTGCTGCACACTGCTCTAAGAGTAACACACACAATAGCAATAGACATAAATGTTTATGAAATCACTCTTAAAATCTCATTTATCATTGAAGAAGTACTACACTACCATTGGTTAAAGCACAGCCTCCACAGTGGAGAAAATATCCATGCTCCATGATCAATTCATAAGCGCAGCTGCCTGGGCCCCTGTCCTCTTCCTCAGTGCTAGTTGACTCCCTTTCCCCAACCAAACCTGAGGTATCCTTATCCCCAATTCTTCCTGCCTTCACCAACAAAGGTGGCTCCAAAGTATGGACTCCTGCCTCTGCTCCCCCTTCCCACCTATGTCTACTAACATAAACTCTTTATCAGAACTTTCTATTTTTTCCTATTCTCTCTGATAATTTTACCTCACCCCCCACTAAATTCTCCCCACTGGTCAAAAAAATAACATAACAATAACCAAACTATTCAGTCTCCCATCCCTAAAAAGAAGAAGAGGAGAGAAGGGAAGTTCTCACTTTGAAGATACAGCCTTCCTTTGGCCACCTCAGCCACGTCTCAAGAGAAGACCCAGTGCCACCTGCCACCACCATCCTGTTTTGTGTTCTCCTGTGTCCCTTTCCTCCTCCACCTACGTCAATGGCACCCCCACTCGCTTGAGTCATTTCAGACTTCCCCAACCCTTCCTGTCTTTTCTTCCTTTTGATGGCTCCATTCCTGTGACCTCTGATTCTAGCTGGAGTTGGCCTGCTCAGAGAAGGTCAGAGCAGTCTGACACTATGAAAACTGTGGCCTTTCCTGGCTTCCACAATCCCTGCCTCCCCCTCCCACCTCCCACTACCCATGTGTTCTACACATTCTGGCCTTTCTGAGGGCTTTCCCTACTGTGCATTAACAGGACAGCCTCTCCCAGGCTCAGCCAGAAACCTCCCCAACCTAGACCAAGACAGCTGATGGGGAGCTAGCATAGGAAGCACCATCAGCCGTGCATGCTGCAGACAGGCAGCACACCAATGATGCCGAATGGCCCAATACTGGAGGGGTAGGAGACAGTCATATCTGACTCCATGGGACAGCACAGAACCCACAAAACCCATTCCTATTCAATCCGAGGTGATGACTGGAAAACCTGAAGGAGTCTGCTGTGTAAAGGTAACTCTGCTTTTACAATACAAAAACAAAAAAAGAATACCTTCTACCACAAAGCCATTGCAGTGCTCTGATGCTGAGGACAAAGGAGCTGCAGCAGTCAGGATGTCACAGGATTTGAGATTAGACAGAGCCTGCAGCACAGTTATACTGAGCCCAGGAGAGAGGAAAAACTAAGAAAGGGGGGTCTGAGGGCCTGGTCAGGCTGCAGGAGAAGTGAAGGGTAGTGACAGGCCAGGACAAGTGATCAACCATGTGCAAGGTAAGAAACGCCATCCTTTTGTGAGCACATGGATCACACAATGTGAGAAAAGAATAAGAAAAGGTACATTGAAGGATGCCCTAAACATTTGAGAAGAATGTCATTTACAATGTTCATTGTCCCACACGGTTATCTCCAGCCATCGAAGACACAGAGAGTCGAGATGCTCAGAGCCCTGCAGAGCAAGCATCACCTCCTGCCAGTGACAGTCACACCAGCAGCTCAGCAATCACTCTCAGGACAACTATTACCGAGGAAGGGAGAAGTGTTTCACTTTAAAGCCTTACAGATTACAAGTTTGTCATAATAATTGCAAACAAAAAAATTTTAAATCTAATTAACTTAAAGTTCCAAAGCTCAGTACTGCACACAGTCAGTGCTGATAAGGAGCTTCACCAATTCAGGAGGCCTGCATTGACCCACCACAAGACAAATAATCTGTAACTAATGATCCATGGCTCAAAGAATGATCTAGTAATTTACAATTTCCACAATTCATAAATATTCTTATTTTAGACTATATGTTTGAGGATCTTTTCTATATTTCCAACTAAATGTACAGTTACTTTTACATTCCTTACATTAGGAGATAAAATTACCTAGAACAGAAAGGCATCGTTTTCTCCAAATATTACACACAGGCCCACTAGAAGATAAAGAAAAATGCTTTGACCTCATCTTTGACCAACTTTTTCAAACACTCCTTTTTGGTGTTTCCACCTCAACCCCCGACTCCCAGAGTTGATCAGCTGGAAGTGCACACGTCTCAGAGGACTCCGAGACAAATCATCACAATCCTGCGACGATCCATGAGTCTCACGACCTTCGCTACAGCTGCAGAGCCATGCGCGGCGGCACTCCAACAGCACAAACATGGCCAACCAAAGATCTGCTGGAAGTTTTCTCCAGGACCCTGGCCTTCTGGAGAGAGCAGATCTGTGCCTCATGAAAACCAGAGCATACAAACACACTCGTCCTGATTACCAAGACGTGGTAATTACAGAGAGTGGCGGCAATTCAAGTCTGCTTTCAGATCAACATTCACTTTAAAGTGTAAACCTGTTTTATTATTTTACTGATAAACATCATTATTGGAATGTTACTGAGGAAGATAGTCTGTGGCTTCTCCTCCTTTGCTAAGAGCCTTTACCCTGGCCTACTGCCCCGATGATGGCCCACCTCGTTTACACAGAGGCACTCGGGGTCAACTCAGTCATGATTCTTCTAAGGCTTTAGAAAATGCACAAGAGATTACGAGGTACCGAGGAAAACAAACAATGGATTGTTACAGTACATACATTCTGGTGGAAGTCTGTTCTTTCTAAAAGCAAGTCTCTCAGTTTTCTTTCTGCTTTCTGCCAAACTAAACAGGACTCCGTAAACATACTGACGAACTGGCCTATAGAGCAGAGCGGCCGGAGGCAGGTCCTTGTTGGCTTCATCTTCAATAGAAACAGCAATTTTGATTTCACCCTTTGCATGGAAGAAAGCAGAATAACATTGCACATTTTTCATGTTGCATTTACAATACACTCACAAAAATATACTGTATCAACTCCAGTTAATGACATTGCAATTCCATTCCAAATCAACTGCTTAACAACCTGCCTACATCAAGATGTTTAGGAAGAGTTCACTTAGCAGGCTGTGGCCAAAGCGTATGCTCAAAAAATCAAAAGAAGATCTACATTATTTTATGTTTAATCCAAAACCAAGAACAAAAGAAAACCATGTAGATGTTCCAAAGTCTTTGAAACAATCTAGACAGATAACATCAGACAATAAACAGAATAGAAAAGACTGAGAACTTGCGAGTTTTATTTGGAGAGTCAGGATGGTCATACGCAATATAATTGATAATTTTCAATGACCTACATGTAAACTGAAGAACTGAGTATCCTGAAAATATAACGATCAAATTTTCTTTACCAATGTGTCTCACTGCAGGTAAGGACATACACAGCCACTAGGGCAGAAAACAAAAGCACTCCACCTTTTTCATGTCCCAGGGCCAATGCAGCAAGAACCACATCTGACTCAGAATGTGCTGCCAGGAGACAAATAACTGGCTGTGGCCTTTGGCAGCTGAGATTGTTGCCAAAATGCTGTGGTCACCTTTCTCGGGGACCTTACAACATCAAGATACATCTCAAGATATTGTACAATAAATTTTATTTAATTATACTCAGAGCATAAAAATGCATTTATGATCTCAATGTCTATTAAGTTAACTGATATATACGTGTTAAATAATAACTTTGTAACATTTGTTCTTTCTTTCAAGTAAATTCAATTTCAAAACTGATCTTTCCCCTTACCCTCTGTATTTTCATATTCATTAATCCAGTAGCTACATGTGTTCTAGCATTCCCATCTAGGGAATATTTTTCTTAATAATATGATGGTTTGTGAGTTCTCTTTATTACCGTAAAGATGCATCTCACTGTAAATGTCTTAGCCTGGGCGATTGAATACCAGAGCCATTCAGCTAATAGGAAATAGTATGCATTGTTGTATAACTTTTCCCTGATAAACTAAAAAAAATTAAGTAGCATTTTAAAATCCGAAAAGACAATTATCTCAACCACAGTCATTTTTTATCAGTATTTGCCCTTGAAATTCATGAGAAATAAGGAAGCATGTCAGTACAACCTGCAACTCTCACATAGATCTAACCAACTGTCCACGCATCAGATCCAGCAGTGTGGCATGACAGGTGGCTCCCGGGGACCTTACATTTCAAACAGCCCCACGAGGGATGAGGGTTGTTGCTTTACACGCTATTTTGAAAGATGTCTTCCCAAAACTTTGGTTCCTTAAACTTAGCAAAATGCTTTCCCCCACAACAACTACTTTTCACTTACCCTTTATAATTTATGTTGAACCTGAAAAATAAAATGTTCACCTTACAACCATAATCTGAAAAGTGATACTATAAATGCATAGCCATATCAAATAATAGATGAGATTCAGATGAGATTTGGAGGCATTACAACTACAAAATACATTACAGCATCTGAGCAAATAGTACTGGCTAAATGTTTTCCATGTCCTTTAATTAATAAAAGTAAGCAATGTCTGGATTAGTCAATTAACAGTTGAAGTCCACCTCAGGAGCATTAGGGAACACGAGTTCACAGTGCATCTCTTGATTCCATTTTACAAACCACAGATAGGTTGTAGAGAATAGACAGAAAAGTCTGATTATATACGGTGGTTTAGGTATTGAGGAAAACATGTTAATAATATGTGATAGTAATAAACCAATTCTGCAGGGTCAGTCTAGTAACTGAGGTAACTTGTTAAACTGTGGGGCTAGATTAAAAGTGCCAACATAAAGACAACAAATCACTCAGGAAATTTAAATACACATAGATACATTCGAGACACCAAGATTAAAAAACAATTGATGCCACACTATATATATATATATATATTTAAGCATACATTTGATAAGACACTAATAAAGTGAAATTATGACACTATGTAAAATGATAGTTGCATTTTCTGACTATGCACATGTTAACAAAATCCTGGATTCCATTTTTTGCTCTTAGCACTATTAAAATTGCACTCTATGAGGTCATGAACAAGTTAAAACACATGAAGTACTATGAGCCATTCAAAGGGGGAGACATTATTTTCTAAGCACAAATGATAAAGAAATCAGATATTATATCTGACATCAGAAGTAAACCTGATGCTACAGCACAAATGTGGTGTAAGAAAATTCTGAAACTGAAATAAAAATAAAATTACAAGTCACAAAATAATGTGATGCATTATTTCATTAGAAGTATAAAAATATTTTATACTCAACTGAAGTAAAAAAGTGAGACTTTTCACAAGTTATTTTAAAACTGTATTTACAGTTCTAAATATTCATCTTTCATTCAATGTTTAGAAAGGGGAAAGTGAACTTTGTTTCAAACAGATTAGTACGATAGAAAAATGATTTAAAAAAAGACAAAAGGACAAAACACCCATAGGAATGGCCACTCGCCAAATAACAGAAGCCACTCCAGGGCCCCTTTGATAATACCTTCGTCAGGACATGGAAGATGTAGGGGTACATCAGCCCCTTCTTGTGCCTATGCTCAGCCACTCTCAGCACCTCAGGTGCGACAGGGGGCAGGGGAGGTGTGGTGATGTCCATGTGGTTCCTGGTGGGCATCGACAGGAGGCACGGGATTGGCTGGACAGTGCCCATCTGGCTTCCCTTGCCTTCGGCTAGTTGGCTTCCTGAAGAGGCAGTGGACGAGCCTTCTGCCTATAGTGCAGACAGCAGAAGGGAGGAAAACAAGTGTATGTCATGTTTTCATTCATTTGAAATGTGTTAGGTGTCTGTTCACCTGCCAGACACAGAAGGGACAAAGATGAGTCCTGTCTTGGAGAGACCAGATTTGGTGCCACCCTAAAGACAGAGGAAACAGAGAGCACCCTGATCCAGTCCCTTTTCCTTGAACAGCCTCCCCACACTGAAACAGCATCAACATCCCCTGTGCCACAGGAGAGCGCTGTTACTCCCCCGCTGTTCTGTGTCTCCCTGCAGGTCTTCTATGTTGGGAAGCAGGAGCCTCACTATCTTGTTTGGCTCTTACTTGTCCATCATCCATGTGTCCATTCCTGTGTTTCTGCTTTTCTCGAATCCTTGCCTAAGATCTCTACACAAACAGGAAAACTAACACTCTGAGAGGCTGTGCAGTTTGAACACAGTTACACAACCCTAACACGTAGAAATGAAATTCTAATCCTGGGCTGACTCCATGCCACAGCTGGTACTTAAACAACAAACAAAAACCCAAACTCAAGCATTCTCTGTAGTCATTATAAAGCCTTAAGTTAATAATTATACACAAGCAAAAACTAAACCAAAACCCCCCCAAAAACCTGCTAAGCCACAGGGTAATGCCATTAAAAACAATGCCTCATATCTATGGATAATGACATAGAAAAAGGTACATGATACACTGTTAGGTGAAAACACTCATTCTGTAACAACTAAACCCCCAGACATGGAGCGTATGGACATGCACAGGAAAGAGGCTGGTCCCCCAAATTATTAACACAGTGATGGATTGCTGTGAGGCAGTAGAACTAAGGAAGGAAAAAGGAAGGGAGACCCTTCAGTACAGTCTGAGCTGTCTGAACAGCTGCCCAAGAGCAATTATTATATGTATGATAAACTTTATCAGAATAAATGTTGGAAATAAGAACTGCTTATTGATTGACTTAATGCCACCCTAAAGACATATACAATTTTGTTTTGAAACGAAGTAGATTATTTACAATGGTACATAACTAAGTGCTTATTTTATCCTTTAAAACACAAAGTGCCAAAATCAGTCTTAAGAAGAACAACTCATAGATAATTCACCAGTGTTTTCTACACTCTCCATTCTATAAGAATACAGACGTAAAACAACTCAAAATGCTTTGGAAGGTGCTTTGAAAATAATAGGTATCCACAAAGGATTTTTGTTACTTATTTGCAGAATAGTTATTTAATAGTAAGACTTCTTTAGACAAAATGTCTGATATTCAGGTAACCCTGCATATTAACCACCAAAACCTTCTAGCAGGAAACCTGCTCCTTCTCGGTAATCACATGTGGCAGATGTGGCTTTGCAAATTAAAAAGATATTTTTAGAGATCACTATTAACAGGCAGAAGTAGAAGAAAAGTGAGAAGGTCGGGCGTGGTGGCTTACATCTGTAATCCCAGCACTTTGGGAGGCCCACATAGGGCCTCCCAAGATCACTTGAGGTCATGAGTTCGAGACTAGCCTGGCCAACATGGCAAAACCCCAGCTCTACTAAAAATACAAAAATTAGCCGGGCGTGGTAGCACATGCCTGTAATCCCAGCTACCAGGGAGGCTGAGGAAGGAGAATAGCTTAAACCCAGGGGGCAGAGGTTTCAGTGAGCCAAGATCACGCCATTGCACTCCAGCCTGGGAGACAGAGCAAGACTCTGTCACAAAAAAAAAAAAAATTTAAATTTAAATTAAAAAAAAAGAAAAAAAGAGGGTAAGTGAAATTTAGCATCCCTGGTGCCTTCTCAGTGAATCTTCACAAAAACCTACAACAAATGTGGGCTCAGGAAGTTCCTAAGCACCTTGTCCAAGATGATGCAGCGAGCAAACAATGGGGAAATGCATCAGGTGCCCACCATGCAGAGAGACTGTCAGACTCGAGCACAGCTCTGAACTCTTCCTTTCCCTCTTATCCCCTTTATAAAGGTTTATATGACTCAATTAAAAGAGAGAGAAATGATTTTTCACTAATTGACCACTAATACTGTACGCTAA
Organism: Ateles fusciceps; assembly: GCA_036589455.1. NCBI lineage: Eukaryota > Metazoa > Chordata > Mammalia > Primates > Atelidae > Ateles > Ateles fusciceps. The sequence goes on along the minus strand of JAZHEH010001180.1, from coordinate 1,167,772 downwards.
TACAAAATGAGTCAGAACTCAAAAACTAAAAGGCATAGACTTTCTACCTTTGTTTGGTCTCCTGGGTCTCCTCGAGTCTGAGGCTCTGAGTGGCTTCCTGTCTTCTCCCAGCCAATCTTGTTCCCGCTGATATGGCTAAACATAAAATGAACACAATTACTGTCCAATCACTTTCACAAACCAGCTGACAATGATAAGAAGGGCCTGAGCTAAGTCTACAGACTCATAATAATACTTTTAAAATAAACATGATGTCGAGAAATAATTCTATTATAGTGGTATTTCTTCCTGCTTCAAAAGGGTAGGTGATAACCACATACTATGGAAAAGAAATGATCAAATATCTAACTTCGGAGTCACCAGGCAGTTTAGGGATGGTCTGTGATGTGCTTAGCACCATGGAGGATGCAAAGAAAACAAAGGCAAGCCTTGCCTTGGAGGATCTTTCCATCGGCAGAGTGAGATAAAGATCAGCATTTAATTGGCAATTATCAGGTAGAAGACTTAAATGTTATCTGCATTGAACACTGCACATAATTTATAGATAAATGTAAGGTGACAATACATCACATAGGGCATTCCAGCCTATTCATGTGGAGGGGACATTAGAGCTAACACCAGAGGTGACTCAAACTGGAAAATCTGAAAGGCAGGGAAGATACACTCTACGCAGAGGGAGATGGCACAAACTTGGTGGGTTCACAGAACAAGGAGTTCATGGGAAATTATTTGGAGAATGGCTTTATTTGAAGAAGTAGTGAGGAAAAAAAGGGTAAGGAAAAAGAGATGAGAAGATTACAGAGCATCTCAAATTCCAGAATGAGAGATAACTGTGCTGTTACCCTTAACAGTCTGGAAAACAATGTCATGGGTTTAATGAGCATTTTAAAAAAATGAAACAAGACAGACCAGAATGAGTGGTGTGAATTAGCAATATTTCATAAAGTCTTTGTTCACTTGTAGTATACGGGCCAATGTAACAAGGGCGGATTACCATAGTCCTCAGGCAAATGTGAAATACACTGTCTACAGGTAGCAGAGGATGTACAGGGGCTTGAGCAGGGACAGCAGGACGCAGCATCACACTGGAGCCTCGGTGCACAGTGTGACCCTGAGGCAGGGACAGTTGTGGCGCTCCATGCACTCACCCTTCCAATATAAGGTTCCATGCCCAACAACCTTCTGAAAACTAGTGCTGGCCACAGGGCATGCCAGCATGGGTCAACTGGCCTGCCTTTATAACTGACTCACATGACAGATGGAGAGGTTTTAAGACCAGCTAATTCTCCTATCTTCCAATCAACTTCATTTTAGTTCTGTCTTTAAAAAAAGAGAAAAAAGCTGCAAAAAAGATCCCATCATCACATGATAGGCCCTTCCAGCCAAGGATACCGCACATATGCCATGAAAAGTTCACCCACCCTTTTCAGGTTCCCAGGTCTTCATGGAGCTTGGAGAAACCACTGCTCTGTGTAAGTTCACTACCTTATGCCCAATCTCAACCTGCAATTTAACAAAACTAGAGAAAACCCCAGCAGTGGCTCAGACACATCAAAAACTAGTGCAGGCATCCCCAGAGTGTGGTGGTCTGTCCCACTGAGAAAGCAGCCACTGAGAGTGGAATGTTAGCAGACAATGGAGAAAGGAGGTAGATGAGCATGCTGATAGGGATGCTTGAGTCAGCACGCTGGGAGATGCAAGGGGCAATAAATTACTAAATCCTGGCCTAGAAGTACATGGTAACATTTGCACAAACCTTGCTTATCTACCATAAGATGTAAAGAACAATAAGCATTCTCAAAGTGTTGTTAAGCTTAAGACTCACGTGGAATGCTTATTAAGCATGCAGATCCCCAAGCACCCATACCCAGCGTATCAGTCCCTAGAGTGTCTGGGGTTCTTGGAGGATAAAAGGATCTAGAGGATCATACACCCAGGATGGTGGGGCAGGGGAGGCCGAGTGTTAGGAAAGTGCCAACCAAGGAGGGGACGCACTCTCTCCTAAAACTGGAGAGCCGAGGCACCATGCCAGCGCCACCTGAGATCACACAGACCCTACACTTGCAAGCCTTAGTGTTGTTCTACATAGATTATCAATCTAAAAATAAATGTCATAATGTGAATGCTCATATAACCTAACAATCATACTGCAAAATCTAAAATTTTGCCTGAAAAGCATCTTGACAAGAAACAAGTTTTTCAGAAGGTCAATGTATTTCAATAGGATAAGTATATTACAATTTGAAAAAAAAAAATTGAATATATGAGAAAAGCCATGCTTTGAAGAACAGATGGATAAAATTTTAGAATACTTCTATATATATTTGTTTCATTTTATACCATTAATAATACCTTAAACTGACACTTGGAATCATGTACAGAAACCAGACATTTCACTGACTCACACTGCGCTGAGATGCACTGAGACAGGCATCAGCTACAGGGAAGTGGAGGCAGTGACGTGGGCACTGTGCAAGAAGCCTGCGGTGCTCTCACAATCTCATCCCCCACCCCCACACTATAAATCTCTAATGATAAAATGATAAAATCCAGGCTCAGAGAGGAGGAATCTACCCACAGTCACAAATGAAGTAGCTGGATTCAAACCCAGACGCATTATTTCAAAGTATTGGCACCTGCTACCACAGCAGAGATGAACTGAGCCTACAGACGGTTTCACACATATGGGAGAATGCAGCACGCAACCAACAGAAAGGGTGACTCTGGCAAGTCAGCTCAGCAGCTGGGGAAGCCCAGCACTACAGGACGGTGTATTCACAGGCTGTCAGAGAGGTGTGCCAAGGCCTCACTTCACTAGGAACGTTTGGAGCTTCTCCTGTACGATAGCCTGGGAAGATAGCAAACTGTTCCAGTCACTGAATGACTTATTTTCTACATCTTTCAGCAAGTTGGTGAGGCTAGGATGGAAATGCACTGGTGTTCGCCTACACCAAGTACACTAGGGTACCTCATGTCACTCATGTTCCTGCCTGTCAGGGGTGTAGGGTTTTCCTTTACGGAGCAGAAAAGAAAGAGAACGTTAAGTAAAAGCTGACTCCTGTGTCAACAAAGAGCAAAGGCAAATAAAACCAAAATGGAAGAAAAACAGATCATTATATGTAGAAAAGAAAAGATCAAATTCACAGCAGAACTATCTGGCATATATAAATTTTTCATTTCTATCTGCTCCTCAACTCAACAGGGCTGAGAATAGACAGCCAGGAGGGTCTATTCTAACAAAGAGGGCCTGGGCCCTGCTGGTGCAGGGAAGCAGGAGGCCTCAGCCTGGTTGGACAGATGCTCAGAGTTCTCCCGCAGGGCCTGGCCCTGCCAAGTGCTATCTCCCTATAGAAGCACCAGGATCTGGGTGCCCTGACCAGGGAAGCTACAAGAGTCACAGAGACAGACACCCAATAGGTCTAGTCTCCTCATGCCCCTAATTAAAATAACATCACACATTCAGGTTTTTTTTCCTTCACATAATGGGTGAGTTTAAAAGGTCAGGAACACTTTTCCATGCGGCAGTCTGATGATGGCTCAAACTTCTGTCACAGGCTTGTCAGGACTTCTCGTTGTCATAAGAAGAGTATGTGACCAAGAAGCCCCAACTGGTCACGCAGCTATCCCCTTGCAGCCCACAAGTGAGGGTTTAGAGACACCTCACTGTGTCAACACATCTGTCTTGACAAGATCAATACGAAATGTCAACACAGATCAGTGGATGACTAGAACACAACGTAATGATATAGATCGTAATTAACTTTTGTCAACATATAAAATTCAGAATCACTTTTATGAGAAGATATTAGAAATGGCACCATGTGTTAAAAAGTCAAAACATAAATATAAAGCAGATATCTGTCTGGAACAAGAGCATAACAATCTGAAAGAAAAACCTACAGCTACAGTGAAGCCATTCCTTCAGTCCCAAGCCTACCTACCTACCCATACCTCAGTATTCTGGAGCAGGACACAATGAAATTCTCCTTGTGAAACACAAAGTTTTTTGGAAATGGAGTTGAAAAGGACTTAAAGGACAAGAAAAACACTCAATACCATCTTCAAGCAAAACAGGCAGATCAGGTGCATACTTCCTGAGATACCAGGTCAAGGGAAGCCAGATAAAATTCTTTAGCTCTTTCACATTAAAAACCAAATCCGTGTTCTGGTTTTCCAGCATACTAATAGTTAATTTTTTAAAAGTAGTGATAGCTACCATCCACTGAGCCTATAAATCAGCTGACTTAATTCACAAACAACTCAGCAAACCTGCCACACACATTTGAATGCTCTGAGGTTCCACAAGCTTCAGGTCACATCACCACCTAGAAATACCAACCAAGAGACTCTGATCTTGGTTCTTGCCAACAGCTGGCTGTCAATGCTGCTTACAGAGCATGCCGACACCAAGCAGCCTGTCTTCCTGCGGTTCATCTTTCACAGTCCAGATTTGGTCCAGGGAGTCCATGTCATTAGCAAAAATTAACAGGTGAGGGGAACACAAGAACTTATGGCAAGAGATGCCTCCATAACACTACATGTCAAAATAAATAATAAATGTGGAGACGTTCTGTTCCATAGGGCCTTCTCTCCTCTTAAAATACATATATAAATTCTCAAGAAAATGAAACAAATTTATAAGAAGTCACAAGGTGGAAAAAAATTCAGTCTTCTATCTGAATAAGGACTTTTACATATCCATTTTAAAATGTCAGTAATTTTATCCACAAACATTAAACCAATAAAGTGGACATATACAGATCTTATTAAATATTAAGTATTAGGTACATATACGTATTTATACATACATGCACAAATAAGAATACATACTTACATAAGTATATTTAACTGTAAAAGTTATTGTAAAAATCTTACTTTAGCAGATGCAGAGGAAAATAAGGTGCTTGAATATTCACCAATCTTTCAAATATAATCACCTCTCTAGAAGTAGGATCACGGGGCATTCCCTATACTGTATTTTCCAGTGTTTGAATTCTATATAACTTTGTATCAAGATGATAATTAGAAAAAAGATATAAAACAATACAGCAACCTCAGATTTGATTCAAATTCTGCAAGTCCAAATAAATCTATGAAAATAACATAAAATAAACACTTCCACAAGGATTCAATTGTAATTGGTTTTTTTTTCCTGTTTTTGTTTGTTTTTTTGGAAACAGGATCTCACTCTGTTGCCCAGGATGGAGTGCAGTGGCACGATCTTGGCTCACTACAACCTCCGCCTCCCGGGTACAAGTGCACACCACCATGTCTAGCTAATTTTTGTAATTTTTGATAGAGAAAGGGTTTCACCATGTTGGTCTCAAACCTCTGCTCTCAAGTGATTCGCCCACCTCGGGTTCCATAAGTGCTTAAATTACAGGCATGAGCCGCCGCGCCCAGCCAACTGTAATTGTTTTGTTTTGTTTTGTTTTTGTGATGGAGTTTCGCTTTTATCACCCAGGCTGGAGTGCAATGGCATGATCTCAGCTCACAGCAACCTCTGCCTCCCAGGTTCAAGCAATTCTCCTACCTCAGCAGCCCAAGTAGCCAGGATTACAGGCACGTGCCACCACGCCCGGCTAATTTTTTGCATTTTTAGTAGAGACGGGGTTTCACCGTGTTGGCCAGGATGGTCTTCATCTCCTGACCTTGTGATCCACCAGCCTTGGCCTCCCAAAGTGCTGGGATTACAAGCGTGAGCCACCGCGCCCTGCCCTCAACTGCAATTCTTAATTCAACTGAAACAAGATTACAAAGATCTGACAGGTACCAGAAAGGGAAAAAGATAAGAATGTCACCTTAATTTTTAAAAATTTAACCAAGAATAAAAGCAAGTGTATGCTGAATAAAAGCAAGTGTATGACGCTGTTCTAACAAAAGGAAGTGGAGGAGACATTACTTAGAAAGCCACACATTTCATTTCTTTTCTTTCCTTTTTTCTTTTAAGAGACAGGGACTCGCTCTGTTGCCCAGCTGGACTGCAGTGGTGCCATCATGGCTCACTACAGCCTCAAACTCCAGGGCTCAAGTGATCCTGCCATGTCAGCCAACCACACTGCTGGACCCACGGCCACATGCCACCATATCAGGCTAATTTTTAAATTTTATGTTGCTAAGGCTGGCTTCATGGAATCCCCCTGCCTCAGCCTCTCAAAGTATGGAGATTAAAGCATGAGCCACTGTGCGTGGCCCCTTTTCTTATTTTATTGCCAAACTGCTTTAGGCCTAGAATAACTGCCAGTCCTGATCACCACACAAGACACGAGCCTATTGTCTTCCAAGGGACATGCTAGAAAGAGAGTGTTGTGTCTCTGCAAAGTAGCCAATTAAACTCAGAACTGAGCTTCCAACAGGTTCACCTTCAATTTTGTTGGAAAAATACATCAGGCATGCACAGCTATATGACAAGAAGTCTTCTCATATTCTAAGAACCCCTCCTCTAATAGATTTTCCAAAAATTCTAAAGAGAAACTTCTATTTCAAAAGAGTAACACAGCCCATACCTTCCATTCCAACAGTATAGGAGAACTGTACAGTACAAAGACACTGAACAACTCATCCAACTAAAGAAACTAAAATGCTGAATAAGGTATTAAAGAAATACAATGAAAAGAAGAGATAAAGCTCAGGGCTGCCAAGCGCACCCAGATGAAGGCTGCCCTACTGCCCGAGGACTGGCTGAGAGCATTTCCTAATCTGCTGCCATCTGTGTGGATGCTTCCCCCGTGAATTTGGGGTTACAAGAGCATGTTCTCTGTAATGTGTGTGAGGTTCCTGTGCGATGAACCCTGATGAACGCATGGGGGCACACACATCTGTTCCTCCAATGTTGCTACAAAGCACACCCCGCACCCACCTTCCTACAGGCACAGAGTAAATCTCCACAAAGAGCACCAGCACACACGCAGCTCTCAGACATCCACAAGTCATGCCAACATCCACCAATGCTCAGAAGTGGCAGTCAGGATAATTCCACCCATAACCCTCCACCACAATTTATCTTTAAAGATAAATGTTTGACAATTTTATAGGCTTTTGTAAAAGGCATCTTAAGTTCTAAGTTGTATAACTTTGATTTCGTTAGTGACGGTGAACAACTTTTTATGTTTATTGATGGCTGCTTCCTCTGTGAATTGTATACTTATACCTTATTTTAAGAGATGAGATCTCACTACATTGCCCAGGCGAAAGTGCATTGGCCATTCACAGGTACGAACATAGCTCATTGCAGCCTTCACCTCCTGGGCTCAAATGATCCTCCCGCCTCAACCTCCCGAGTAGCTGGGACTACAGGTGTACAGTACCACACCCAGCACATTTGTATCTATTTCCATTTATAACAGTTGCTATCAGCTGCACACAGTGGCTCATGCCTGTAATCCCCGCCACTTTGCAAGGCAGAGGTAGGAGGACTGCTTGAGGCCAGGAGTTTGAAACCAGCCTGGGCAATACAGGGAGACCCCATAACTACAAATAATACAGGTTAGCTGGGCATGGTGGAACATGCCTTTAGTCTCAGACTCTCAGGAGACTGATGTGTGAGAATCATTTGAGCCCAAAAGATTGTGGCTGCAATGAGCTATGATGGTGCCAGTGCACTCCAGCCTGGATGAAACAGCAAGACTCTGTCCCTAAAAAAATAACAATAATTTTAGAAAATCATTTACCTTTTTAATTAATAGGAAGCTTTTTTCTATTTTTGTTGTCTCTTTCGTTCTGTAACAATCCCCATCACCCATTACTACCACCCTTTAAAAGAGTACCACTGATCTCTTGTTGGGGAACCTAGGCCCGCTTATTTTGCAGGGTGTCCCACATTATTCCTAACTTGTGGTATCACTAAATGTGCACTACGGAAGATAGGAGAAGTTAGGGCTGGCCAATAAGAGGGAGAGCGTAGCAGGTGGGGGCACATCTTGCTATGCATCTACAAGGCCAATTGCCTCCACTATTTTATGGTCTAGAAATTATAAACATTTCTGGCTGGGCATGGTCACTCACACCTGTAATCCCAGCACTTTGGGAGGCCGAGACAGGTAGATCACCTGAGGTCAGGAGTTCAAGAACAGCCTGGCCAACATGGTGAAACCCCATCTCTACCAAAAATACAAAAAATTAGCCAGGCATGGTGGTGGGCAACTATAATCCCAGCTACTCAAGAGGCTGAGGCAGGAGAACTGCTTGAACCCAAGAGGCGGAGGCTGCAGGGAACCAAGATCATGTCATTGCACTCCAGCCTGTGCAACAAGAGCAAAATTCTGTCTCAAAAAAATTAAAAAAAAAGATATATATATATATATATATATATGTCTCCTTTATACCATCAATATATTTTAAGACCAGAGTTCTGGATTTCAACTGTTTCCACCAGCTGAATGGTCTGACTGTCTGGAGATCCAAGGGCAAATAGCATCAAGGTGGGAGTAACCTCACCATCAAAGAAACACCAGGATCTCTCCAGCCCAGGATCATTCTAAGCTTCCTCTGGATCAGGGGTGTCCAATCTTTTGGCATCTTTGGGCCACAGTGGAAGAAGAATAATTGGCTTGGGCCACATATAAAATACACTAACGATAGCTAATGAGCTTAAAAAAAAAAACTGGAAAAAAAAATATCATAACGTTTTAAGAAAGTTTACAAATTTGTGTTGGGCCGCTATCCTGAGCTGCGTGAGGCCCGTGCACCACGGGGATGAAGAAGTTTGCTCTAGATGTTTCCCCTGGCACTTGGAATACATCCCAGCTCTGCACGGCCCAGCCCTGCTGGTCCTCACACCCCAGCCTATCAGCTGGCTTGCTCCTTTCTCCCAGTCTTCCAGCGCTCCTCTGCTCTAGTGCTCCCCAGTTCCCCCACTCCTCACTCTCGACATGTTTTCTTCACGAACTCACCAGGATTTCCTTGTTCAATGCTTATATACTGTCCTCCAGAATGCAAGATCTGGGCACAGACGTCATCACTCCTGTCCTCTGCCCTGCTCGCTAATAAATGAATGCCCAAGCAATTATTGGCTAAGAAAATGAGTAATTTCTGTTCCCTTAGGACCATCCTAAAAAGCAACATAGGTCCCAGGGTCCTAATTAACTCAAAACAAAAGGTAAAAAAGTAGTGACTTTTTTGGTAAACTATGATAGCAATTCATTGCTCTCCTATGCACAGCTTAAGCAGCGCCATTATACACTACACATAAAACCAATTCAACACACTAGAACCCTTGCTGAAAATCATGAACACTGTCCCCACTTGGCACAGTGGACACAAAATCCAAGTCACACCCCTGCACCTGCAGGATTCCTGTGATCAAGGGTTTGACCCCAAGTCGAATGCTAGTTTCTGACTCCAAAGCTTTGAGGAACAAGCACCCTTGTCTCCTCTGCCTTCGTTCATCTCAAGTCTACCATGCCATAAACAGGGCATGCATCCCTGAGGGGCAGGGAGCCCTTCAAGTAACCTCTGCCCTGGGTTGACAGACATTCGTTCCATTTTACAGATGCATTGCACATACATTATAATAAAAGTGGAAGCAGATTCAAGGAAATGAAGTTTCTGCTAAGTCACACAGCTTGAATCCAATCTTTTGATTACAGGCTGTACGCTACATTCTTCGTGACAATTCATACCACAAGGATGGCAAAACACAAGACTCTGAGCAGGTCAAATTCCAGTGGCAGAAACAAGAAGCACCTCCAGAAAACAGTAAAGATGCTGTATCGGGGGATAAAGACAATACTGCAAGAGGTCAGAGGGAGGCCAGATGCCCAGAGCTCCAAAAGCTGACCAGAACCTTTAGAGACAGGTAGGAGGTACATACACAGAAAAGACAGGACATGCTCAGGCAGTCCTACTTGCTCCAAGTTCAGCTCATCCTAACAAAGACAACTTGCCAAATTAGATGGGCAACTCGCATCTTCTCAATCCCTCCACAATGGAGGAACAAGCAATTCAACTAAGATGTGTCCCGGTCACCACCCACGTCCCCAAGTCAGCAACTCAACCTGGTTTCCACATCTCCATCACTAGCACTGAACTCCTGCTGGACTCATAAAGCTGACTTCTTTTCCTTTTTGTCTTACTTCTTACCTATGTTTCAGAGTTCAGAAAGAACATTTCTTACTAAGATACAAACTGTATTGTACAGACACTTCGATCTTGCAGACATGAGTCAAATTTTACAACAAAATGCACATGCCTTAGAATTTTAGCATGGGAGGGTTGCTACGACCATCTAGCAGTTCTCAAACCGCAGTGTGCTAAAGACTGACTGAGATGCTTATTTAAAATGCAAATTTGGGGGGCCCAACCCAGAGATTCTGATTCAATGGGTACTCAATATATTATCTTGCTAGAGGTTAACTTGAAACTTTGAATATTCAATTGCAACTCTTTACTTCATTTTGGAGTCTTAGCACTGCACATACAGCAAATAATTATTAATTTTATACTTCTCTGCATGTACAGCAAATAAACATTTATTAATTGCACATTTCTCTGCTATAAACAGGGTGTGCATCCTTGGGTGGCAGTGAGCCCTTCAGTAACCTCTGCCCTGGGTCAACAGATATTTATTCCCATTTTACAGATGGACAAGGGACAGAGAGGAAAGATCACCTGCTTCAGGTGACACACCAGGTAAGAAGTTGCACAGAAATTGACAACTACATCTCTTAGACTTCTTACATCAGAAGCAGATGTAACATCAACCAGCCCTGGTTATCCACCCTGTAAGTAGAGTTCACACTAAGGAAAGGAGAAAGTGACTTAAAAGAAAGACACTTACTTTCTGTTTTCTGTTTTTTTTTTTCTTAATTAAACATAAGATAGTTTAAATGAAGTGGGGAGTGCAAATTTAAGATTTCCTCGATCAAATTTTAACCAACCATGTATTTGTGAACTCATTGATTCAGGGACACACAGTATTTAAAATACTCCTCTAAGGAAACAGTTCCAGCCTGAGTCTAGGCAGCTTTCTAGGGTTTGGCTTGGGCAAACAATGATATTTCAAAAGTGTCTTGTGCGCTGCTGAGTTTAAAAGGAGAGGAAATTGAGAGTTTCCTTGATCCAGCAGCCAGGAGATCAATGCTTTTGGGGGCAGCAGGGGGTTGGCTGTGGTTAATGTGAGTGGCACCACAAGGGACAAATGCCCCCATGTTTTGGTCATCACACAAACCAGTTCTTGTCAAACTCCTCCCCCAGAAAAGTTTCCTGCAGCTCCAGGCCATGGGGCTGGGATGGTGCAGATTTTAAATCGTGGAAACGTCAAAGAACATACCTACTCTTCCTCTTCTTCTCTGTCCAAGGAGCCCCCATCTGAGAACAGCTTGACCATCACCTACCTGCAGCAAACTACGTCTTTGAGCAAAACACCTGCGGGGCCGGCAGGCCAGAAGGCAGCTTCCCCAGGTCACTACCCGCCAGGAAGGACCCAGCAACCTGCCACCACTCACTTTGTCGCCCCTCCACTGCCCTCGTCGTTGTCGGAAGATGACGATGTAGAAGAGCCAGGGAAGTAGGCAGAATCCACGTGGTGGGGCTGCCGCTCTGGGCCGGGTTGATGGGCGAGGACCGCTCATACAGCGGTGTGTGTTTCCCTTCGTGAGGAATGTTGCTGTAGCTGTTCTGCTCCGTCAGATTCTTCCCGCTCGTGTCCAAAGTGAGAGCTGCTGGCTCAGAGAGGCTGTACGGGTATGGACCCTGGCCCGGGGCACCCCCTGGGCTGGGCACCTGTGGGGCCTTAAGGGAAGGGCACAGGTCACATGCGCACGTGGCAGGCAGGACCAGACTCAGGCCCAGGCTGACGTTTCCTGACTCATTTTTATGTCAACAAACACTGGCATCTATTTCACATATCAATTCAAGAGGTTAGGAACTTATTTTAGCATTTGTCAAAATTTAACGCACGCACCGTGTCTGAGGCCCGCCACCCCACCCGACGCAGGGAACGCCTTACCACGGGCTTTGCTTGCAGAGAGGTCTGCGGAATGTTGAGCATCTGAGGAGGAACGTGCGGCGGCACCATCCCAGGCATTCCAAACGGACCGGGTCTGGCTGCTTCACCAACACAGAGAGAAAAGAATCACACAGCTGTGAACAGAATGCGTTTCCCAGGGGATCCTGGGGGCAGCGCATGGCGCCAGGGGTCTCACCCTCACCTGGCTCAGACATCGACACCACCATGGGTCCCACTTCTCAAAAATCATTACAAATTGCTATTTTACAGTAAAGAAAATTTAGTATATTTTTTTTTGAGATGGAGTCTCGCTCTGTCACTCAGGCTAGAGTGCAGTTGTACAAGACGCTCCCTAAGCCAATACTGGGCGTGGTGAGACCATGAGTGCAAACACTGTCCTTGGTCCGGCCTCCTGAGAGCCAAGCACAGGCCACAGAGGCTGGGGAGTGAAGCACAGATTGTTATTGACTCCCCCCAGAAAAGAACCAGAAGGCTTACAGACTACAATTCGTCTGAAGTTCCTGTCTTCCAAGGGCCCTCAGCTCACAAGCTCTGAAACACCACAGCCCTTTGATCCTGGCTCACACCAAGAAAAAACTTTGGCACAGCTTCCACCTTGGTACCAAACAAAGATAACTGCTGTACAAGAAGCTAGGAATAATGAGACTGGCATGTGTGTAGTCACACGCACCTCACACTTGCATGCAACATGCACACACAGACACATGTGCACACAACAGATTCCTGACTGAACAGTAAGTCCACAGATCCACGCCTCTTAGGGGTATGTGTGACGATTAAGTTCTCACACACAGGCAGAGATACACACAGGTGTGCATACAAGCACAACGCTCACGTGCATACATGGCACACGCACAGACAACACAAGGAGGTGTTCCTAATTAAACAGTACGTCGGCTAGATCTGCACCTCCACGTGTGCAATCAAAGTCGCTATTATTTTTAAAACTGTTCACAGGTGATTGTGATAGGCAAGTTTGGCCCAAAGAATATTATAAAATCTATTCAAGTCTAAACAATATAATTTATGTCAATGTAAAACATTTAGTGTATAATGCCTTGTAGGTGACATGATATACCTAACTTTGGAATAATAAAAATGAAAGACTAAACTCATGTAGCAGCCACATTCAAGTGAAGATGATCGTTTTTGTTTTTCCACTTTTGGCCATTACATCCTAAAATCCTCCTTGAAAGCACAAACTTTACTTTAAAGCAAACAAACTACATTACAGCATAAAACCAACGAATTTCAAGGAAAGAATATTTCCTAAAATCACATTCCAATCGTTGACCAAAATAATCTTCTGTGAATCCACACAGCAAGTCACTATTCTATCAAGGCAGTCCAATAAGTGACTCAATGTGTCTGCATTTCCTGAAGGCTGCAGAAGTACCTCCTAACCCAGGGTCTGCCTCTGCGGATTGCAGGCCTTCGTCTAAACCGGTGCCCAGCTGCAGCTGAGCAGAGCCACTGTGTGTCTCCTCTACGACAAGAGGCATCTTTCTCAGAAGGGACATGGGGCTCCTGAGTGGAGATCACACCACCAGGTTCTCACTCTCTTCTTTTCACACTTATTAAGAGGTGGGCTTTCATCGAAAAAAGGTACACAGACTGAAGACAAGAAGTAAAAGAAGAAAAGGCCAAAACAATTTACTATATTTCAAAATATTTCATAACTTTAAAAATGGTTTTTAAATAGTAAAAAGTTCTTTCAGAATGATGAGAAAAAAACACACACACTGCAGTCCCTAGGGTGTGTGAGCTCCATTTTTACAGCTCAGTTACCTACTTCCTCAAAGGACTCACTTACCCCTGTATGAAGCTATGTGGCTTTTGCTCTGTATTAAAATAAGATAAAATTCTTAAAGGAAAGGAATGGTGTTAAACTGGAACCTCTTCTAGAATTACAGTCAGTCTTACCCCAGTCCCCATTCCTTGCCCAACCTAACAAATGTTCCTCTATTACCTCACATATCATTCTGAAATGTTATGTTAAACTAAACAAAAAAAGAGTAACAAAGTCAGTCAAAAAACAAAAGGAAACTGGCCAGCTTTGGTGGCTCATGCTGTAATCCAGCACTTTCGGAGGCCGAGGCGGGCGAATCACTTGAGGTCAGCTGTTCAAGATTATCAGGGTGGCCAACAAGGCAAAACCCCGCCTCTACCAAAATTACAAACATTATCCGGGCATAGTGGTGGGCGCCTGTAACCCCAGCTACTTGTGAGGCAGAGGCTGAAAATCGCTTGAACCCAGGAGGCAGAGTTTTCAGTGAGCAGAGATTTTACCACTGCACTCCGGCCTGGGTAACAGAGTGAGACGCCATCAAAAACAAACACACACAACAACAACAAAAAACTATACGGGTAGGCATTGTATGATTTTCAAGCATTACCCAAAAAATACAGCTTTGAAAATGTTGAATTCAAGATTAAATAAATCAATGTAATCCCAACCACCTTTAGTTTTCATCACTTGCAAACACAGACAAGGCAAAATTTTCCAATCATTTTAAGCACGCGTAAATGCACATATGTACTAAGTATCAATAGTCTACAGAAGATAAGACGGTATACAAAGGAAGCTCTCATGTGACCTGTTCGCATTACACTACAGATCCAGTGTCCAGAGAGGCAGGGTGGGGCCAGGAGCACAGTGGGAGGGCATGGCATCTGGCCGTCCTGCCGGGAGAGGAGGCCCAGCAGAGCCGGTCAGGCCAGCCGAGCCGGGACTGAGACCAGGTGCAAAGTGGGTGCCCAGGGAAGCAATGGATGGAAGAGCAACTCCCAGGAGCTAAGAGCCAGGGGCAGCTGATGCCAGCCCAGAGCCTGTGGTGCTGGCCAGACCCCATGGACGAGCCAGAGGCTGGTGCTCAGAAGAGGAGGCCTGGTGACAGAAGGAGACAAACCCTGAGGGATCATCAGCTTGAAGAAGGCTAAGCGCAAGGCCCATGAGAAGTAAGATTATGAACTAAGTGAACAGGCATATCCTGTGTGGCACGTGAAAGAATTCAGAACAGCAGGAAAAAGTAAACCAAATCTCAAGTCAATAGAAACAAGAACTTTCTAAGAACGAAGAGCAGTTCAACAACGGAAAGGGCTGCTTTACCGACTGCTTGATTGCTCATACAAGAACATTCTACAGCAGGGAGCTGGGCTGAACTTCTATAAGCGTTCCTTGCTCTCCAAATCGTTTCCATCCCTGAATGTGGATAGCAAGAGGGCACACATCATGAGATACAGCATCATTCAAATCCCACCCGGTCCCAAGTCTCAAGTAGCAAGTTTGACCTAAATGTATTCAGTTCCTGGGTTCAATTAATCCATTTGAACAGAATACTTGAACTGACTGAGCAAAGTTCAAGAAAGCAGAAAAGAAACATTACATCTCACTAAAGCTGGTTACGGTGGCTCACGCTTACAATCCCGACACTGGGAGGCTGAGACAGCAGTTCAGACCAGCCCGGGCAATGCAGCAACACCCTGTCTCACAAAAACAACACAAAAAACCAAAACCCCAAATCCCATTTAGCTACCGAAATGTGTTTTGTGAGTCTATGATGAAATAAGATAAATTAGTTTCTGTCCATTTGCAGATTTTGGAAAAGCCGAAAAGAAAATTCCACCAGGTCTCTATTTTGAGGTCACTGCTAAACTGAACTGACATTCCTCACTTGTTACCAAATACTGAAATGCCATTAACAAACCCAACATCAATAAACCTAAATGCATCCACTTTGAGAAGACACACGTTGCAGTCTTCTAAATCAGACAATAGCTCAAAGGAGGGTATTGGTTCTTCCAAAACATCTGATTTTTAAGTTCAAAATAAAAATGACCTTCCAAAACAGCCACACTAGCAGGCAGTCTGTGTCACTTCCTATACCACACTAACTACCACAAACTCACTGGAGTGAAAGGTCGCAGAGCAGACGCTGAAAGCAAAGCCCCCAGCACCAGCAGGAGATTCCAATTTTCTACTTGGGAATTCTGGAGCAGAAGGGCAAGATGAGTGGCCTTTCTACTCAACGGGAGTAATGCCCTGACTTCCCTTGGTGCCCTCTATTCCGTCAGCCTCCGGGGCTTAACATCAACGTCATCTGTGTTAGCTTTAAAGATAAAAACTCATCAAGATGAATAAAGATGCATCTCAAAAAGACCAAGTGCAGAATAGTATGTAGCATTTAATTTAAAATCAAAGGAATGTATTAATTATTCCATATGTATGAGGTGAGAAAATATAAAAACAAGTTCAAGGGTGCTGTACCTGACTTTTAGAATAGCCTGATGCATCTCTTTTTATAAAAGAATGATCTTGAGCACAGGCTGCCATTTTGTGTAACCTGAAGTAGGTGCACCACCTCTCGCTCATTCAACTGTCCTCCTATTTTTTGTTAAGCTAACAGCTTTTCATCACAACAACAAAACTGTAGTAAGTATCTAGGAAAGGGCAAGTCCAGTAAGCAAAGCTACAGGACAAAGTGAGAACTTAATATAAAACATTTTTAAGGAATATCAAATGTTTAGGCTTGTTAGTAAAACACAACAGTATAATATTGAATACCTTGTGAAAATAAAAAAAATTTAAAAATCATTATAGTACCAAAAAACTAAACATGTTCCTGACACTGACCGCAGGGACATGGCTAAATATGGCACCTCCACACTGCAGAGTATCAGACCATCTCTGGAAAAAATAAGAAAGTCATCACCAGCTTCTGTAATAGGCCCCACTTATGAGTCACAGTCCCCAGGGTTGGTCAGTCCCAACCCCCCCCCCCTCAAGCCATCCCCTCCCCCCTGCTGAGCCCACTGCTCTGCAGGAGGCCCCAGGGGCCCTGCTCCTACCCTGACCACAACAGGACAGGAGGGCAACCAGGTGGGTCCAACCGTCCAGCTGTGAGCCAGGCCCAGCCTGGGGCAGGTGGGCTGCCATGTGGTCTCTTTCACGTTTTCACTCTTTCTGCCCTAGAAGACCTGCCTCTATCCTTTGACCCTTTTGCTAGAGCACTCAGCTGTCTTAGGCAGGTTACACTACAGATTTCACACCAGAGCCTGCAGTGGGCTTTATTCAGACCTCAGGGTCTGAGTGGCGTGCCACTGGGTTCCCTGGAGGCTGAAAACCTCTTCTCTGCAGCTTAGGATCCCTCCTCCAGCATTTAAAATCATTTTTTATACATTGTCTCCAACTTCCAAGTGGGATATTTTCCCATCTTCTCAGATTCTGGGGTATGTGTTATTGGAGAGAAAGCGTGTATATTTTCAAAGTAACTGTCAACCCTATCTGCAGAGCAATGCGACACAGGGATGGGGGCTGTGGTGACATATAAGGTAGTGCTGTTTAGTCTGAGGAAAAGTCAGGGGAGCAGCAGGACACACAAACCTCAAGCAAAACAGGAGCTCTTCTCAGTCAGGATGGAGTGATGACCAACAGCAAAGCAGGGGAAGCTCCCCATGGCCAGAGCCCAGAACAACAGCCCAGGACCAGCCAGGCTTCTCCCTCAGGTTTGCCACAAGTGACTTTCACAACATGAATTCCCTCTCCTGGGCAGGCTGTCCCAACAGCTAGAGGGAGCAGTGCCCACCCCAGACCAGTTGAGTCTGCTGTCTCCTAGGTCTGCATCCAGCTTAGTCAATGGGCGTTGCAGGAAGGTGATTCCTCGGACACAGTCTGGACTGGCAGAATGTGATCAGCCTTGGGGACCTGTCAGAACGCAGGCTGACCACAGGCTCCTGTCCAAATGTAACACCACACGAGGGCCTTCCCAAGTACCTGCCAGCTGCTACACCTAGAGGTCATTGTGTTGCTGTGACCAGGACCAGGTTGCTGGTCACTGTGTAGCATCTGTTCTTTGCTTAGTGCTGATTAGCACCTTTTTCAACATGTTCCTATTTGCAAATTTCTTCTCTGACACACAGCAGTCTGGCTGCTCTACACATCTACCCTCAGTCTGCCCACTCTGTGACCTCCCCATGCTGCTTACTGGAGGCTAGACTTTCAAAAGGCCAGGTAGCAGCAGGCTGTCTGCTATGAGATCAGGCTCCACTACCCCCACTGTAAAACCACATGTGCACCCAAACCACGCCTTTCTGTATCCTTAACTCCTCTCTCAGTAGTGATCATCCCCATTAACAGCTTCGACCTGTTCAATTCTCCCCTGCATTTCAAAGCCCCACCCCTTTATGGAAACGACTGGACAGAGGTCTGGTGCTTGCCACCCATCCTATCATCCTATCCTCTTCTATGAATTTCTATACTTAGGAAGAAGGAAAGCTAAACACGATTTTTCCTAGGATCCACTGCCTCTTGTTGAGGGCCAACCAATTGCACACACACAAGGTCTGGGAGCTCTGAGTGCAGCCGAAGCCTGCCCTAAGTGGTCCTAACACTCCATCTATCAGGCAGCACCCTCATCCTGCCCAACCTCTCAGAACTCAGCACTGCTGACAACCGTGCACAGAGCATCTCCTGTAGCCTCGCTGCACCACTCTTTCTGTGCCTTTGCCTCCTGCATCTGGCCCCAGGGGGCACCATCTCTTCATCCTCCATATCTACCACCACGGTTCCTCTCAGCATCCCACACACTAGCAAAGCCGCAACCCAGGACTCCAGCTTAGCGCCTCACTCTGCTTTCACCTGTGCATTCTACTGCCTGATTCCTGTCTCCACCCAGATCCTAGAAGGCGCCTTAATATTTGTGTCCAAAACCATCCTCCAAATTTGTCCTCCTCCAATCATCTTTATCTCATTAATGGCATCCTCACCTGAGCTGCTGAAGCCAAAACTCTGGGAGCCATTTCCCTTGAATTCTTTTCATTAGGCTTCCATAATTAAGCATCAATATCTACTTATTCTCTCTCTCAAAACCCTGTGAAATTCACCCAGCACTCCTGCCTCCCACAGAGGAGAATCTGACCCAGGGATTGCAACCATGCCTTGCCTCACTACTGAAAGAGTTTCCCACTCCTTTCCCTACACCTGCCCCTGCCCACCCTGATACCCTCTGCACACTGAGGCCTGAGCAATCTAAATGCATACCTCAGCACACCACTTCCAGATTATAACTCTTTCATGTGGATTATTTCTTTAATCTGAAAAAGGTGGAGGAGATAGTGCTAAGGGTTAAGATGACAAGACATCAGACTCCCCCTTAAGATCAAGGACTAGACAAGAACAGTCACCATTGCTCCTTCTGTTAAAAATCATGCCCTGGCCGGGTGCGGTGGCTCACACCTGTAATCCCAACACTTTGGGAGGCCGAGGTGGGCGTATCACAAGGTCAGGAGTTCGAGACCAGCCTAACATGTTGAAACCCCATCTCTACTAAAAATACAAAAATTAGCCGGGCATAGTGGCACACGCCTGTAATCCCAACTACTCAGGAGGCTGGGACAGGAGAATTGCTTTAACCTGGGAGGCAGAGGTTGCAGTGAACTGAGATTGCGCCACTGCACTCCAGCCTGGACGGCAGAGCAAGACTCCATCTCGGGTGGGAAAAAAAGAGAGAGAGAGAGAAATAAATCATGCTCTAAGTCACAGGTAGCTCAGTAGATCACAAAGATCTACTTTGTGATTGTGTCACAATCACCCAGAGCAAGATATAAAATCACGCAGATTTTATATCACCCAGAGCAAGATATAAAAATTAATAAGAACTGAGCAAAGTTGTTAAGACAAAATCAACTTACAGTATTAGTTTGAAAATATAATTTAAGACACACATAGAAATAGCACCCAAAAATAAATATTTAGCAACATCTCTAAGGAAAGATGTTATGAATGCTTAATGAAGACAATTCAAGTTTGTGGAAAGATCTTCAAGACAATTCAAATCAACAGAGAAATGCAACATTTTCTTTAGTTCACTCAATAATAAAGATGTTTATTCTTTCCAAATTGATCTACAGAGTTGGTATAATTCCAATCAAAATCTCCACAAGGATCACAAAATGTATATAAAGGTGAAAAGGATCAAGAACAGTCTTGACCTCTTGCAGAAACATTACATGGGCAGATTTGCCCAACCAAATATCAAGTATTATTTCAAGGCTATGGTATAAGAACGGCGTAATCCTGTGGCATGAGGATAATCAGAAATTCAACAGAACTGAGCCCAGAAGCAGACCCACACACATGGAGACACTGGACATGTCAGAAGAGGACAGTGTATTCAGTGGACAACACTAAGCAACAGGTTCTCCACAAGGTGAACAAGAAATTGAATTCCCCTACTCAAACCATAAACAAAATTCAGTGGCAAAATCATAAATAAAACTTTTAGAAGACAAAATGTTTATCACCTCAGGCTAGGGAGGAATTCTTCAAGTTTTTCTTTCCTCCTTCTCATGTAACACTTTAAAACATACACAAGAAAAAAGGAAACTGTATGATGAGCCGCGTGTGCTCTATCAACCACCTTGAAAATTAACAAGCACACGGCCTATCATGTGTCATCTGCACTTCCACCCTTCTTTGTACACTACTGTATTATTGTGAAGCAAATCTTAGACATGATATCATTTCATCCATAAATGCAGGATAGGACTTAGCAGTACAGACAATAAAGGGAAAAATTCATGTATCTGACATTAAGAACTCTGATATCAAAGCACATCATGAAGACAGAAAAATGCAAGCCACAGATTGGGAGATTATTATTTGCAGTCCATATATCTGACTAGCATACAATTATATATTAAGTATCCCTATGAATAAACAAGAAGAAAAACAACCCAACAGAAACACAGGCAAGCAACACGAAAAAGCATTTTACAATGGAGGAAACCCTACTGGCCCATAAACATAGATTCTCAACCTCATTAGTAATCAGGGGAAATGCAAACGGAAACCTTTATACAATACAGTTTCATAATCACTAGACCAAAAAAAAAAAAGTGGAGCAACAAGAGGGTTCTTTCACTTCTGCCAGGAGAATAAACAGGTGCATCCATGTCTGGAAGCAGCAGAGGCTTGAGCAGGGTTCTACCCTGGAGGCTCCCTCAAATGCTGCTCCTGGGCATATCAGGTCACAGGAAACAATGTTCACAAGGGCACTATCCATCATGGCAAGCAGCTGGAAACAGTCCATTTTCCATCAACAGTAGAATGCACAAATATATATTAGGACAATGGAATGCTATACAGCACTAAAAACTGAACTATGCCAACATGAATTAAATCTAACAATATAAATAGAGTTAAGAAGGCAAGTCAGGGATGTGAGGGGCGATCTGGCTGCAATATCTATCACCCCATTGATCGCCAGGGTTGATTCGGCTGATCTGGCTGGCGAGGCGGGTGTCCCCTTCCTCCCTCACCACTCCATGTGTGTCCCTCCCGAAGCTGCGCGCTCAAAGAGGACGACCATACCCGATAGAGGAGGACCAGTCTTCGGCCAAGGGTATACGAGTAGCTGCGCTCCCCTGCTAGAACCTCCAAACAAGCTCTCAAAAAGGCAAGTCAAGCTCCCCATCTGGGACTTCAGCTCAGATACTGTGCTCCACCCAAGCCTTCTACAACCCACAGAACAGGAGATCTCCGCCAAGCTGAAAAGCCTCAGCAAGCTGCCTGAATAGGGCAGAACAGCAACTTTGGCCGTCGCCGGGGCTGTCAGCACAGATCTAGGCGGAAGCACTGGCTGACGCAAAAGCCAGAAAGCCAGCTGGAGGGAGCCACCAGCCCACCAGAAAGAAAGGGAACTGAAAATAGGGAAACAGCCCATACGGCACAAGGGGTCATCCCCCCGATGCCCCACACAAAGCCCAGCAGGCTAAAAAATTCTCACTCCAGAGTTTCGCACCCAGAACATCAGTTAGAGAGCGACCAGGAATGATCGAGTTCGGCAGGGGGGAAGGGAAGCCGCCACTGCAGAAGCCGGCCTAATTTTCCTGAGTAAATAAAAGATACAGCAGCTCCACTGAATCCGTGGCAGCCCAGCAGCGCCTCTGCAGGCAGACAAAGGAAAGGCTGCCTCCCCAAGCAGCGACCTGAGATCAAAATTATATAAATCCAATGAGATGGGAAGAAACCAGCGCAAGAATGAACCATTAAAAACTAGAATGCCTCTCCCCCACCACGAGATCACAACTCCTCACCAGCAAGGGAACAAAGCTGGACGGAGAAGGAATTTGACAAACTGACAGAAGCAGGCTTCAGAAAGTGGGTAAAAATAAACTTCTCTGAGTTAAAGGAACAAGTTGTACCCTAATGCAAAAAAACTAAAAACCTTGAAAAAAGGTTAGAAGAAATGCTAACTAGAATAACCAGCTTGGAGAAGAACCTAAACAACTTGATGGAGCTGAAAAAC
Organism: Ateles fusciceps; assembly: GCA_036589455.1. Taxonomy (NCBI): domain Eukaryota; kingdom Metazoa; phylum Chordata; class Mammalia; order Primates; family Atelidae; genus Ateles; species Ateles fusciceps. The sequence goes on along the minus strand of JAZHEH010001180.1, from coordinate 1,145,497 downwards.
ACAGCACAAGAACTTCGAGAAGCATACACAAGTTTCAATAGCCGAATAGATCAAGCAAAAGAAAGGATATCAGAGATTGAAGACCAACTCAATGAAAGAAAATGAGAAGGCAAGAAAAGAGAACAAAGAGTGAAAAGAAATGAACAAAGCCTTCAAGAAATATGGGATTATGTGAAAAGACCTAATCTACGCTTGATCAGTGTACCGGAAGATGATGGGGAAAATGAATCCAAGCTGGAAAACATGCTTCAGGATATTATCCAGGAAAACTTCCCCAGCCTAGCAAGGCAGGCCAATATTCAAATACAGGAAATACAGAGAACACCACAATGATAGTCCTCTAGAAGAGCAACCAGAAGGCACATAATCGTCAGATTCACCAGGGTTGAAACAAAGGAAAAAATACTAAGGGCAGCCAGAGAGAAAGGTCGGGTCACCCACAAATGGAAGCACATCAGACTCATAGCAGATCTCCTGGCAGAAACCCTACAAGCCAGAAGAGAGTGGGGGCCAATACTCAACATCCTTAAAGAAAAGAACTTTCAACCCAGAATTTCATAGCCAGCCAAACTAAGCTTCGTAAGTGATGGAGAAATAAAATCCTTTATGGACAAGCAATTGCTGAGAGATTTTGTCACTACCAGACCTGCCCTACAAGAGCTCCTGAAGGAAGCACTAAACACAGAAAGGAAAAACCAGTACCAGCCACTGCAAAAAAGAACTAAATGGTACAACGATGCAATGAAGAAATTACGCCAACCAAAGGGCAAAACAACCAACCAGTAATAAAATGGCAGGATCAAATTCACATATAACAATATTAACATTAAATGTAAATGGACTAAATGCCCCAATCAAAAGACACAGACTGGCAAATTGGATAAAAAGTCAAGAACCATCAGTGTGCTGTATTCAGGAGACCCATCTCATGTGCAAAGACACACATAGACTCAGCACCACATCACACTTACTCTAAAATCGACCACATAATTGGAAGTAAATCACTCCTTAGCAAATGCAAAAGAATGGAAAACATAACAGTCTCTCAGACCACAGTGTAATCAAATTAGAACTCAGGAGTAAGAAACTAATTCAAAACTGCACTTCATTGAAAATGAACAACTGGCACCTGAATGTTGACTGGATTAACAATGAAATGAAGGCAGAAATAAAACCAATGAGAACAAAGACACAACATACCAGAATCTCTGGGACACATTTAAAGCAGTGTCTAGAGGGAAATTCATAGCAATAAATGCCCACATAAAGAGCAAAGAAAGGTCTAAAATCGACACCCTATCATCAAAATTGAAAGAGTTAGAGAAGCAAGATCAAAAAAACTCAAAAGCTAGCAGAAGATAAGAAATAACGAAGATGAGAGCAGAACTGAAGGAGATAAAGACACAAAAAACCCTTCAAAAAAAATCAACAAATCCAGGAGCTGGTTTTTTGAAAAGATCAACAAAATAGATAGACCACTAGTCAGACTAATAAAGAAGAAAAGAGAGAGAATCAAATAGATGCAATAAAAAACAATAAAGGGGACATCACCACCAATTCCACAGAAACACAAACTACCATCAGAGATTACTACAAACAACTCAATGCACACAAACCAGTAAATCTGGAAGAAATGGATAAATTCTGGACACTTGCACTCTCCCAAGACTAAACCAGGAAGAAGTTGAAACCCTGAATAGACCAATAACAAGGGCTGAAGTTGAGGCAGCAATTAATAGCCTACCAACTCAAAAAATCCCAGGTCCAGAGGGTTTACAGCCGAATTCTATCAGACTTACAAAGAGGAGTTAGTACCATTCCTTCTTAAACTATTCCAAACAATCCAAAAAGAGGGAATCCTCCTCAACTCATTTTATGAGACTAACATCATCCTAATACCAAAACCTGGCAGAGATGCAACTAAAAAAGAAAACTTCAGGCCAATAACCATGATGAACACCGATGCAGAAATCTCAATAAAATACTGGCAAACAGAATGCAACAGCAAATTAAAAAGCTTATTCATCATGATCAATTAGGCTTCCTCCTGGGGGATGCAAGGCTGGTTACACATATGCAAGTCTATAAAAGTAATCCATCACATAAAAAGAACCAAAGACAAAAACCACATGATTATCTCAATAGATGCAGAGAAGGCCTTCGACAAAATTCAACAGCCATTTATGCTAAAAACCCTCAATAAACTAGGTATTGATGGTACGTATTACAAAATAATAAAAGCTATTTATGACAAACCCACAGCCAATATCATACTGAACGGGCAAAAACTAGAAGTATTCCCTTTGAAATATGGCACAAGACAAGGATACCCTCTCTCACCACTCCTATTCAATATAGTATTGGAAGTTCTAGCCAGGGTAATGGGGTAAGAAAAAGAAATAAAGCGCATTTAAATAGGAAGAGAGGAAGTCAAATTGTGTCTATTTACAGACGACATGATTGTATATTTAGAAGACCCCATCATCTCAGCCCAAAATCTCCTGAAACTGATAAGCAACTTTAGCAAAATCTCAGGATACAAAATCAATGTGCAGAAATCACAAGCATTCCTATATACAAATAACAGACTAACAGAGAGCCAAATCATGAGCAAACTCCCATTCACAATTGCCACAAAGAGAATAAAATACCTAAGAATGCAACTAACAAAGGATGTAGAGGACCTCTTCAAGGAGAATTACAAACATGATCAATGAAATAACAGAGGACACAAACAGATGAAAAAACATTCCATGTTCATGGTTGGGAAGAATCAACATCATGAAAATGGCCATACTGCCCAAAGTAATTTACAGATTCAACGCTATTCCCATCAAGCTATCAGTGACCTTCTTCACATAACTGGAAAAAAAACACTTCAAACTTCATATGGAACAAAAGAGAGCCCACATAGCCAAAACAATCCTAAGCATAAAGAACAAAGCTGGAGGCATCATGCTGCCTGACTTCAAACTATACTACAAGGCCACACTAATCAAAACAGCATGGTACTGGTACCAAAAGAGAGACATAGACCAATGGAGCAGAACAGAGGTCTCAGAAGCAACACCACACATCTACAATAATTTGATCTTTGACACACCTGACAAAAACAAGCAATGGGGGAAAGGATTCCCCTGTTTAATAAATGGTGTTGGGAAAACTGGCTAGCCATGTACAGAAAGCAGAAACTGGACCCCTTCTTGCCATCTTACACTAAAATTAACTCCAGATGGATTAAAGATCTAAACATAAGACCTAATACGATAAAAACCCTAGAAGAAAATCTAGGCAAAACCATTCAGGACATAGGCACAGGCAAGGACTTCATGGTTAAAACACCAAAAGCAATGGTAACAAAAGCCAAAATAGACAAATGGGATCTAATTAAACTCCAGAGCTTTTGTACAGCAAAGGAAACAATCATTAGAGTGAACTTGCAACCAATAGAATGGGAAAAAATTTTTGCAATCTACCCATCTGACAAAGGGCTAATATCCAGAATCTACAAAGAACTAAAACAGATTTACAAGAAAAAAACAAACCCATTCAAAAGTGGGCAAAGGATAAAAACAGACACTTTACAAAAAAAGACATTGATGAGGCCAACAAACATATGAGAAAATGCTCATCATTACTGGTCATTAGAGAAATGCAAATCAAAACCACATTGAGATACCATCTCACACCAGTTAGAATGGTGATCATTAAAAAATCTGGAGACAACAGATGCTGGAGAGGATGTGGAGAAATAGGAACACTTTTACACTGTTGGTGGGAGTGTAAATTAGTTCAACCACTGTGGAAGACAGTGTGGCGATCCCTCAAGGACCTAGAAATAGAAATTCCATTTGACCCAGCAATCCCATTACTGAGTATATACCCAAAGAATTATAAATTGTTTTATTATAAAGACACATGCACACATACGTTCACTGCAGCACTGTTTACAATAACAAAGACCTGGAACCAACCCAAATGTCCAGCGATAGACTGGATAAAGCAAATGTGGCACATATACACCATGGAATACTATGCAGCCATAAAAAACGATGAGTTCATGTCCTTCATAGGGACATGGATGAATCTGAAAACCATCATTCTCAGCAAATTGACACAAGAACAGAAAACCAAACACCACATGTTATCACTCATAGGTGGGTGTTGAACAATCAGAACATGTGGACACAGGGAGGGGAGCATCACATACTGCAGTCATGTTGGGAGCGCTAGGGGGAGGGACAGCACGGGGTGGGGAAGGATAATGAGGGAGAAATACCAGATATAGGTGATGGGGGGATGAAGGCAGCAAACTTTGCCATGTATGTACCTATGCAGCAATCCTGCATGATCTGCACATATACCCCAGAACCTAAAGTACAATTAAAAAAAAAAAAGGAAGGCAAGTCAGAAGAGTACATGCTATATGATTTTGTAACAAACAAAATGAAACTATTTAGTATCCAGAGATACTGACATGATAAAATTATACAGAGAAGCACAGGAATGACTAATACAAAAGTGAGGGTGGTAGAGAGTAGAGGAATGCAACCAGGGAAGACATACAAGAGGGCTAAGTAAGATATTAGTAATGTTCTAAGACAAACACATTACAGTATGATAGTTACAAAATCATTTTTTTACAGGTAAAAATTCTTCCATGAGCTTTCATGTTCTAAGAGAGTAAAGTCTAATATCCAAGGTAGTGCCCGCAATTGCACTGCAGCTCTCAGCATCATCTGACCACTCTCCTGCTTTCTGTGCTTTGGCCACATTCTCTTCCTTTTCTTCTTTACCATGTCCTCCCACCTCAGGACATTTCACATGCCACCTCCTCTGCATGGAATAAACTTCATCCCATATTGACACCTTGCCAGATGCCTACTGAACCCCCAAACCCCACTCTCAACAATAATCTAATCAATCAGAATCAGCTACTTTAGTCTTAGATTGATTCAATCCAGTTGGTCTTCCTTGAGTTTCCTGCAGGATTCCCTGGTGTTCACTTCCCCACTAGCCTGTACATTCATCTGTAGGGGCAATGGTAACTGCTGTCTTATTTACAGCACCATCCAACACCCAGCACACTGCCTGTCATGAGATGCACAAATCAACAAGGTCTTTACTTTAAAAAAAAATAATAATAATTAATACTTTTTTTTTTTTTTTTTTAGCAGTTTCAAGGTTACAGAATCACACTTTGCATTGGTGTGATACATTTGTCCCAACGAATGAGCCAAACCTGGCTACATTATGATTACCTAATGCCCACAGCTGACATTAGGGTTCACTCTTGTTGCTGTACATTTTGTGGATAGGGACAGATGTATAATGCCATGTGTCCACCGTTACAGTATCATAAAGAATAGTTTCACTGCCCTAAAAATCTGCCTAATCATCCCTCCCTCCCCCACAACCTCTGGGAACCCTTGATCTTTTTCCTGCCTGCATACTTTTGGTCTTTTCCAGAATGTCCTATAGCTGGAATTGCACAGTATGTAACCTTTTCTGATTGGCTTCTTTCATTTAGTAATATGTACTTATGTCCCTCTGCGTCTTTTCATGGCTTGATAGTTCATTGCTTTTTAGTGTTGAATAATATTCCATTGCTTAGATATACCAAACTTTATTTCCCCACTGACCTACTGAAGACATCTTGGTAGATTCCAAGTGTTGGCAATTATCAATAAAGTTGCTTTAAATATCTGTGTGCAGGTTTTTATGTAGACTTAAGTTTTCAACTCCTTTGGGCAAACACCAACAAACATAATCGGGAATTTTGTACAAATGTGCAAAGCTGTCTTCCCAAATAGTTGTACCGTTTTTTGCAATCCCATTAGTAACACATCCTGTTGCTACTCATCCTCACCAGCATGTAGTGTTGTTGGTGTTTTGTATGTTAACCACTCTAACAAATATGTAATTAAAATGTGTAATAGGAGCTCATTTACTTTTCACTGAGGGAAGGCCAATTACACACTGGATACTCCATCAGCCTCAGTTTCATCTGCACACAGAATCTGTGCCCACAGATCTGAGATGAGACCCCAACAATTGTGTTAGTTGTTACTTTTGTAAATTCCACCAATGATTTTGGAGCTACTGGTTTAACCAGGGGAAATAAATATTTTGAAATCTCAACTATGACATATCTTATTTGTGCTTGTATTTAGATCAGTGATTTCCTGGTGAGCTACAGCAGATTTTACATGCTGTGATAGAAAGAACAAATCACACTCATTTCCAGATAGGCAGGTCCTTGCTTAGTAATTATGACATAGTGAATTCTTAAAAAAATAAGTATGCATCACACCATCGATTTCTGGGAGACTCTATTGTGTGTGCGCGCGTGTGTGTGTATATGTGTGTCCTCCTATGAACTCTATACTACCCAGTAACTATTTAGAGATCTAAGGTATTTTTCTCAGTAGTGCAGACATTTACAGGCTCACAAGGAAAAGCACAGAGGATGAGTAGTTGTTCCCAAAAGCCAGGCCAAGTGGTACCTAGCTAGGAACATTTCTTTTTAAAAAATATAAATTCCTGAGGCCCAATTAAGATCCTGAAATAGCAGATTTGAGATGGAATCTAAAATTCTAGCCAAGTTTAGAAACCTCTGGCTAGATCAACTTGTCCCATGTTTTTCACCAATAGCCATGCTCTAAGCTTATAATATGATTACCCTAAAATTTCTTCAAAACTCTATACGCATTCCAATTTCTGAATGATTAATAAGATAAATTCTAATATAACAAGAAAGTAATATCCCCCCACCTAGGTTGTTCAAAATTCTGAATTATTTTCCTGTAGAATAATATAATGGACTGTGGTTGGATTCTATGGCAAATCACCAAAGACCTATCTACTACTTATAAAAATATCTCTACAGATAATATATATTGGGTTCTAACTTGGGGTGCCAGAAAAGTTTCCCCCGACTCCATGTTGTTCTTTCTAGACTTTCGTCTTAGATTCCAGTCCTCATCCTGTTAGTTTCACTGGTAGGATCCCAGTAGTATGCAGGGGTAAAAAATCAATGAGAGTTAATATAACTTATGCTTCTTCAGAGTTATCAGAAAAAAAAACTAGTTATTTTTACAAGAATCCATTTCTGCTAGTTCCGAATTGTGTGTATATAGCTTGAAACAAAACGTCCTTCCCAGTCTTGCCTGAATCCTCTCTCCAGGCTTGTCTCCTGCCATTCCAGGCTGCGTAACAGTCATCTTGAAATTCTACACTGCCCAAACTTCCTGTCTGGCTGTCATTCTGTGCCTGTATTTTTGGTTAGTCCCTCTGCATACAACCCTCATTTCTGCAACAGCCAGCAACGTCAGGAAATGCTGTACAGGCGGATTTACAGGCAGTCCACACACACACTGACCTGCGTAACACTATCATCCCAAACATCCCGAACTCTACCAGTTACTTCCCTGTTCTCCATAAACCACCGAGTAGTGAAAATCAAAGTAATACTAAATTCGGAGTAAACTTGATCTCTAAAACACTTACCTAAAATATTAATCATTTGATAAAAACACAAAAGCACTTGACAGAACATATTTTTAAGACATTCAAACTTAACTCACCTTGCCTATTCAAAACATCTTCGTGATTATCAGGAGCCCAGATCAATGCCAAATGTTAATTAAGTGTGCTGTTTCTCCATACTTATCTTCCAAATTTTCTCTTAAGTAGATTTTCTAGTCCCAAGTACACTCTAAGGACTTTCTAGACTATACCTGCCATACAGATTGTCCCACAGGAGCCCAGCGTCAGAGAAACATAAGAGACTGCCCGCTCCACCTGTGCACTCCTTTCAGGCCCCTCACTGCTCATGCCAATGCCCAATCATTCAGTGCCGACTGAGGCCATTCTGCCAATCGGAATGATGACAGTATCTACTATCAGACAGTATCTGTTATTCTTATAGGCAGAATGACCTAAAAGGGCATTGAATGATTGAACAAGTACTTCACTAAAGCACTTTACATATGCCTTTTCTTTTAATATTCACATAATGACCCCATTCTAATAAAATAGGAAACCCAAGGTCAGAAGGCAGTAGGCCCCAAGTGGCAATGTTCATGCTCCCCATCATCCCCACAAGCAAATATTAGACTTCTTGCGCATGCAGGATATACAGAAGACATACTGCGATCTGTTCCCATACGCCTCACCTTACCAGATGAAACAGTGTACAACTAGTCTCCCTCCTGCCAATGCTCTATGCCCCTTTTCCAGGAATAATCCTAAAACACATCTCATCACTTCACTCTCTTGATTTAAAAAACCAAGTGGATCAATTCATTCAGTCAAATATTTATCCACCAGGAATACAAGAGTAAAGGTGACTAACAGGCCCTCATTACCCCAGACTACACTGTGGGGAGTGACAGGGGAAAGGGTGGTAGTGGTGAAAAACAGAAGCCAAGGTGTGTGCAGAGATTTAAAGCCAGGCAGACCTTAGAGAATATTACAGCTTGGATCTCACAAATTAGAAGGGCACAAAAACAAGCTGGTCAGAGAAAGCCCTCCAGGCACAACAGCTGGCCCAGACGCCCAGGGCCGAAGCTAGCTCGATTCATGCAAGGCAAGAAAGGAGGCTGCACTCAGCAGTGAGGAGCCAGTGGTCTCAGATCATGGGGAGGATGCAAGGTAAGCAGTTGGGAATGTATTCCAAGTGTGATGGGAAGCCAATGGGGAATTCTAGGCATGGGAGTAGCAGAGTCCAATTGCCATTTTTAACCATTACTTTGGCTGCTGGGAAGAAAATGGATTGGAGGGGGAGCAAGAGAGCAGCCAAGAGTCCCACTGGGAGGCTGCGACCATTTACTAACCTCACAGTGGGGGAGGCCCAGGCCAAGCAGTCCTGGCCTCCACCCATGCCAGTCTCCAGGTTACAAGCCATACCTCCTTTTTACAGGGCATCGGCACAGGTCAGGTTTCCTTGTCTATCACCCAGCCACATACACAGGCAGCCAAAGTCAGTGCCATGCCTCTATCTCCGATGCCCAGTTCCTAGCACACAGCAGACACTACACTTGAATAAACGAAGTGTGCAGCTCTTAAGGCCACTTTTCATCTTGGAATTAGTCTTCTCAAATAAATAAAAAGTCTCATTCCAGTAAAAGTCTCTTGAACATCCTTTTTGTTAACTTATCTGAAGCAAACACCACAATTTAAACGAGAGTTGGTGTCTATTTCTCATACTTCCACTTTCGGTTTGATGCTTTATAACGCCCACAGGACGGTTAATATGAAGCAGGCTTCAGGCTGACAGCTTATAAATATTTGTATTCCCCAATTTCAAATCTCTGAACTTTCGCAAGCCAATCATGGTGGCTCATGCCTATAATCCCAGCACTTTGATCCACTGAGATGGGTGGATCACTTAAGACTCGGAGTTCGAGACCAGCCTGGCGAATATAGTAAAACCCCGTCTCTACTAAAAATACAAAAATTAGCTGGGTGTGGTGGTGCATGCCTGTAATTCCAGCTATTCAGGAGGCTGGAGCACAAGAATCACTTGAGCCTGGGAGGCAGAGGTTGCAGTGAGCCAAGATCATGCCACTGTACTCCACCCCGGGTGATAGAGCGAGATTCTACTCAACAACAACAAAAAAGAATTAAAAAAAAAAAAAAGGCAGGAATCAAAGAAAGAGAAACTATAAACACATCGCATTTATGAAGTCACTTGCAGTTGTGGAGGCCCTTCTATGTCCTCAGGCAATTCTTTACTTAGAAGCGGTATCTCAGAGACTCCAAGACCAACAACCCCTCGACCTGCTGCCTCATCCGCATGATGCCCTTTGATTCTTCTACAACCTAGGAAGGCTATTAAGTCTTCTCTTCCTCCTCAATATTTTCAGGGATTGCTACTGAGTCTGCCCAGGAAGTCTGGCTATAATTACAGAAAATCATGTTTCAAAAGTATAAACCTATAAGATTATATGGTGAATATTTAACCCTATTTGGATTATTGCATGGTCAATATTGATCACAGAGAGGCTTTTATTTACTTACCTAAGTAATGTGGTGGATGAAAAGACACAGGCTTACTAGTCGCTGAATAATATCCAATTGCTCTCTTAAATCGAATAACTTTGTCATCTGTTCTAGACTGAAATAAAGGCAGGAAAACCTTCATAAATTAGTGTGCCACTGGTCATGTGTATCACAATATTTTTATAATTCAGCACATGTATAATAATCTGCAGCTTTTCAAGTTAGATAAGAATTTAGAATGACATTAAAAATTTCAGGGAATATAAAGAGATTATTACAAAAACATCAAACCAAATGTGAATTCTTTTAAAGCAAGGTAGTTAAAACAGCAGAACTCCAAAGTGGTAGTCAGGGCCCTGGGTTCTAGCTCTAGGACTTCTCTGACTTCCACTCTTCTCTGTCTCTGGTCTTGCCCAGAGAGGAATCTCAAGCCACCTGCACCAAGGGAACGGATGGCAGTAACAGACTGAGGATGTACCTGCCCAGGGTTTCAGCTCTCTAGAGACACAGCTGGAGTTCCACAAAGCCTCGCCTATTATACTGATGCCAACTTGTTGGCACACCTACTTCCCAAAAAAGAAGAAAATCCCTGACCATCACCTGAAGGAAAGAGACAAATTCAGAGATTTGTAACACCATATGACTGACTTGATACAGTTCATGTTCTGAAAACTCTGCAATACAGAACCTATTCAGTTGAGACCAAGAACTTAGGAGCAGCAGAGACCTCATCAACCATCTATCTGAATCTCCCTCCGTTTATTCAGGCTGGAAAAGCTGGGTGAGGCAGCTGTGACTTCCTGGCTGGCAGGGAGCATGGCCAGGCTACCTCAGCCTCTGGCCTTGCAACCTGCACCTTTCTCCCAGTAGTCTGACGAGATAAGCAAGAGCTCTCAGACCCATCCAGTCAGCTTGCACCCCTGAAGTCTCCTTCTTCCAAACCTGGCCACACAACTATGCAAAGTCCTATCCCATAAATCTGTTGTTTTTATTGTTTTTGTTTGTTTCTTTCTTTGTTTTTTTACCTGTGAATGCTGGAAAACATCTTTAGCTATGGCATCCAAGTCAGAGGTGTCCTGAATGTTGCGGACATAGTCAGCAACGGCTTTGATCACTACGTCGCAAGGTGGCAAGACCAGCTGGTGGGCCCGGACCTGAGAAAACAAACACAGGTGTCAACAGTGGGTGGTGAGTACCCAGAACCAGGCTAATCTGAATGCAGGAGTCAGAAATTCCAACAAGGAGCTACCATCTAAGATAACTATCAGTGTCTGATGATTGTCTACCTGTGAGATCTTGGCCCTAAGACTTCCCTAAGTTGTTCAGGTTTTGAAGCTCAAGAACGGGATTTTCCTTTCAGTGGATGAAATACAACTCAGCTGCTTCAACTGTGTTGGGTGAAAAGAGCATCTGACAGCCTTCTACCACTTCTGAGAAATCCAAGACCTGTTTGCAATTAATTCCAAGTCCAGGACCTGCACCCAAAACAAGCGAAGCACAAAGCAGCCCAGAAAGAAGGCCTCGAGTCACCATTCACTCCCTTTCTTTTGACACCAACCAACAAAGACGAAGACCTGCAGCAGTGGGATCTTTAGATAAGAGCCCAGGACTCCCCGAAACTGTAAGCATAAATGCAATTACCAAGTCCCTGAATCCACCTTCAAAGGCCACCTTCAGCTGTAATTGGAGAAAAATGGTATCACTGCCCGTTGAGGGACATGTTTGAGGAAAGTGACAGAGAATATCAAATAAAGTGTAGGAACATCTCATTAGCCAAAAACAGCTGATACCAGAAAAAGGTAAGTTAAAAAGTTGAAAAAGAAGACTAACCACCTAATAACAGCTTTGTGGTAGGTAGGACAATGACCTCCCAAAGCTGTCCACATCTTCCTCTCCAGAACCTGTGAATATGCTGCATTACGGCGCAAAGTTCAATGAAGGCTTTGAGGGGTTGAAGACTTCAGTGGAGGAAGTCACTGCAGATGTGGTAGAAATAGCAAGGGAACCAGAATTAGAAGTGGAACCTGAAGATGTGACTGAATTGCTGCAATCTCATGATAAATCCTGAATAAATGAGAAAGTGCTTCTTATGGATACGCAAAGAAACTGTCTTTTTGAGATGGAATCTACTCCTGGTGAAGATGCCATCAAAGATGTCAAAATAAAAGCAAAGGATTTAGAATAGTACATAAACTTAGTTGATAAAGCAGTGGCAAATAAGAATCCTGTCCTGGATTATTGAGACGAGCTCAAGGGAATCACAGGTCCTCAAAATGTGGAAAAGGGAGGCAGGGAAATCTGTGCACAGTGATGCAACGTGACAGGGCCTCAGATGCTCGAGGCTGAACAAGCCGGGATCCTCCCAAGAGCCTGTGGAGAGACCAGCCCTTGTATGTTAACATACAAGGAAATGAATGTTGTCTTCATGCCTGCTGACACACATTCATTCCACATCCCATAATGGATCAAGGAGTAATTTTGACACTCAAGTCTTATTATTAAAGAAATAACATTTCATCAGGCTAGAAGTGCCATAGATAATGACTCCTCTGATGCATCTGGACTAAGCACATTGAAAGCCTTCTGGACAGAATTCACTACTCTAGATGCCATTATGGCCATTCACGATTCATGGGAGGAGGTAAAAATATCAACCTTAAAAGGAGTTTGCTGATTCCAACCCTCATGAATGGCTTTGAGGGGTTGAAGACTTCAGTGGAGCAAGTCACTGCAGATGTGGTAGAAATAGCAAGGGAACCTAGAGCAGTAGAGACCATGTGAAGGATGGGGACTTGGCAATGAAGTGGAACAGGGAAGCAGAATATGGTGGTCCCCTAGTGTTCTGGCCACAAGTTCCTCCAAAATATGTGGATGGTGACGGTGACTTAGGTGCATACTTCAAATGTCCTGAAGGAAAGACTGGAACAGCAGATATGCAATTGTGGGAAGAATTCCAAAGGAGTAAAGAACGCATAGCACAAATCCAAAGTCTGATTGGCGAACAGGCCTCTCTGCAGGGCACAAGGGCACAGCTGGGGAAGGAACTCGCAAAAGCTACAGCTGAAGCTTTCCACTCCACCTGAACTGCACTGAGAATCCATGATGGGGCCTCAGCAGGAGTCCACGGAGAAGGATTACTACTGACTGGACCTAGATCAGAGACTTTGCAAGTAACACGAGTACTTAAACCGCATGTGTCAGACCTGCAACCGCTGGAAATTGAAGGAAGATACTTCCAGTTTTCAGAGGGAGATCCTCTTCCATGAGAAAAGGGCCCAGGAAGGCTGGATAGCTGCCATGTCCACGGAGAGAGTGCTCAGGAGTTCCAGAAAGAACATGACCACTATAGACAGAAGCTAGCTGACTATGAAGCCAAGTTTCAGTCCTTCTCAAGTGGTCCTTTGGCTCCTGGGACTCTGCCCAAAATCCACAGGGACCCAAAAGCCCCTGGGGGGACAGTGGGCCCCCAGGAGGGAGGTAGGTCACCATGTGAGGGCTTGGGTCCAGAGCACCTGCCTGTTTGATTCTGTTTTCCCTGTAATCAGGTCCTGAACACCTAGAGACTCGGCAGAACATCAGCCGTCGCTGCTCCCTTTAGAGCAGATTTGGCTACTCTCTTGTTACCTACTGTTCAAGAGTTGACGCTGAAACTGCTCTCATTCAAGTTTGATAGACAGCATTAGGATTGTAAGGTACTGTTTATCAAATGAAGATTGTTTAATATCATTCTTACAAATACATTGTTTCCACATCTTTGGGCCCTCCAAAATTATATAGGATAAGTATTGTATTTTCATCTAGAGAAAGGGCCCCTCTTAACCTCAAAGTCATTTTCTTTGATATGGATGGGAAGGTTTAAAGAGAGATAATTTCTGATCTATGAGCTGTTATTAGAGAAGAGTACATTAAATTGGCTGGAATAAACTTTGGTTTGAACACAATGCCAAAATACACTCATAAACAAGACCATATCATTCGAAGATCGTATTTTTAATAGTTTGGTCCTAAACTTTGTGGTTTAATTTAGGGAGGTGTTCATTTTGCCACCATTGCTTCTTATTTTGCAACAGGCACCTGCACCCGTGGAGCCGGGGCCTTGCATAGCAAACGAGTCAACCTTCTGGGCCAGAGCAGGCAGGAACAGCAACAGGCTTTGCCCAGAAGTAAACAAGTTCATAGGAAAGGGTGCAGGGCCTCCTGTCTCCCAGGGGCATGTGCAGTTCATGACGATGGCTTACATCCATGATACCACAAGTAACTGGGCAGCCCTGCTGCACTCCCATCCCACTTCAAAGTAAAAACAACAGAACCTGCTGCTTTGTTCCTGTGGATATCCCTCATCATCACTGTCCCCAGCCCTGCAACATGCAGCTAAGATCCTCGAAGTGAATAGATGCTATAATTTAAAGTGTTCTCTAAATTCTTCTGAGTGGCTCAATAACATCAAACATGCTACCTCTGGTTTAATGCTGAAAACACTGGCCCTTTATAATTTGCTGACCATGCAGCTGCCCTCCCCACCAGCCGCCCTCCCCATCGGCCACCCTCCTCCACTCCGCTCCACAGGCAGCTCCAAGCCTGTGCAGAGAGAAGCTTGCTTCCATCCCGGATGGCTCCTAATCTAGCCTTCTAAATCCAATCCAGGATGAGCTCCCTGACGTCTTGTTTAATCCTTAGGGTCAGGACCTGGCGTGCATTCACTACCCACGTGCAGGAGGAGTCAGAGGTGCTGTCCTAAGGGCCTGGTCACATCAGCAAACCCCATCCCTGCCACACGAGAAAGTGGCTAGAAAACAGAAATGCAACACCACAGGGACATAAGGATAGACTTTACATGAGATATTTTACATTGAAGAAGACAGATAGATGATAGATAGATGATAGATAGATATCTAGACACGATAGCTGTAGATATATCTTTATTTAAATATACCAGGGAATCTTGGTAATAAAAGGTATTCTAAGATAAATCCCTTAGAAACTTGTTAAATGTTTCAACATGATAAAAGCATGTATGTATGAGAAGTTAATTTATATGCTATCTATCTACATATCTCTACACATACATATATACCTGTATAAATACCACACACATGAAGGTAGTTATCAATATACTGCCAACTGGGAAAAAAACACATCAAGACTTGTTGTCCATGAAAAGCATCATAACTGTGTTGCTAAACCTTCCCTGAGATTCTAAATAGCACGTGGTTCATCTCATCACAGCAGTAAATGCACAGGACAGTTAAAGTAATTTGTCCTCGCCTATTCATAAAAACAAAATTAACACTCAAACTAAACAAGTGAAGTGTTTGCTGCTTAGAGACAGGCTACAAAATATTGTAATTAATGTCCCATTTATTTCCTCTTCTGCTTTCTTTAATCAGTTTTCTAAATCGTAGCCCAAAAACACACACACACAAAAAAAGTCAAATAAATTGCAACATATCTAGAGATAGATCCACATGTATATTCTATCTCTAAGTTGAGTAAGTAAACTTTATTTAATTAACAAGCAAACACTTATCAAATTGCCTTTTTCATGTCACTGAGTAGCAATTTCACTAGTTGTGACTGAAATTTTACCTGCTTTGTAGGTGAAGAAAATAATTTAGGGCTGGAAAAGACCTCCAACAGATTCAGCCCACCCCTTTGCTTCCAGGCAGAATCATTAAATAACAAATAGACACTGTTTGGGTAGAAATTGATCATTGTCTCCATGCAAAAATATCCTCTTATGTTAAAGATTTTAACTTCTAGCATCATCTTTCCCTAAATCTCTGCACCATTTCCTACTAAAAACGTGTACTGCAGTCTTCTAAACATCACTGACAGATGGATATAGGATGTAGGGTCTTGCTGAAGGCAGAAGGCCACCAAACCTGACCCAGGCAAGCACGCCGCAGGGCCATCTCCCTGACATGTCACAATCCATGAGCGGTGGCATCCCATTGTCACCCTTGACAATCTCTTGTCCTTTGGCTACTCTTGCCAACCTTTGTTTTGTTTTTTTTTTTTTTTTTTTTTTTTTTATTATTTTTTTGTTTTTTTTTTTACTTCACCCTTTTTTAAAAAACCTCCAGGAGGCTACAATCTTGAAGTTGGGTCAGTGATGTAGGCACCAGCCTGGCCACACTACTAGGCCTGCTCCCCCACATGGGTGGTGCTAGGAGCACTGGCTGGACTTCTGCTGTGGCCACGCAGGGTGAGCCTTTGGCCTCATCTCCAAGCAGTGTGACACCCCCAGGGCTAACTTTCAGAACAAGCAGTAGGTGTTCTCACCAATCTATCTACCAGACCCGTGTTAGGGGTGAAGGGTAGACGCTGGCACCCATACTACATGCTACAAGGACACAAAAGTCCATGGAAACCTGTCAGGCACATCCTCAAAGGAGGCTTCAATGGGAAGCCCTCACTGAAGCTGCTTGGTGGCTACTCCATACAGAAAAGCTCTTTGATGCCTTAGAGCCACTAATTTCAGTGAATTACTTCAGGCATTCAAGGGGTACCTTAAGGAAGCTAAGAAACAATTACACTATAACAATACTTGAAACCCAAAGAAAACAATCTCTTCCTGGTTCCTGAAAGCAAAATAATAAATAATTTAGCCCCTGCTAAAGAAACATTTATTTATTTATTCACTATTTTCTAATATTTCACTGCTTTAAAAATCTGCAGTTTCACTCTTGGTTGTATCTTTAAAATCAAACATTTTTCCTATGGCTGTGAATTCATTTAAATGAAGTTACCATGTAATATTCCAACTGTTAAATCAAACCCAACATGCCACAGTACTTAAAGGATTCAATAAAATTCAATATTCCTTTCCATGTAATATGTTGACTGAAAACTCTTTTGAAACTCTCTAAAATATACCACCAGAAAGGATCATTTGACAGGGTCTGACCAAATCTCTAAAATCCACTAATACACCATACAAAACTATGATTAAATGATTTTGAGACTGTTGGTGCCACTGCTCCCGAAGTGTCTCCTAGCTGCTCATTTAAAATGCAAATGTATATAAACGCAAGTTTCACACAGTATCACTGCTGAAGCAGAACTGTTCTACTTCATTACCAAGTTGAAAACAGAGAAGTACTCTGCATTTTGGCAATTTCAAGGAAGAGAAATGGAAGCTCGATTTGGTCAATATCCACTCATGGGTGAGGCATGTGCTAGAAAAGGAACATAGAACAACCCTTCAAGTTTCCTGACTTCAAGAAACTCACATTCTTGTTGGTAACAAAATGTTGCTCCACTCTCTAAGGGCGCCCCTGACAGGACAGAGTGGACCACAGGTCTGGGGACTGAGGAGGGAGAATTGCTTCCTTGGTTATCCAAGGTGGGTGAAGCTGAAAGTGTGGTCCCCAAGAAACTGTCACCACCACAGTCCCTGGCCCCAGCAGTCTGTGCTTCTGACCAAGGCCTCCAAGCTACAGAATCACCGAATGCACCCTGCAGGCCCAAGATTTTCTACAATAGTCAAGAGAAAGGAAAACACGTAGACCCCAGAATTGTCAGATACCACTAATAGTCATGCTTCAAAATACTTGAAACGTTACGATACATATCAGTATTCTGTACACATCTGCCTAAACAAAGATTTGAATGGCTGTTAAAATTCAATTAATCACAAATAACGCTAAGTGTGATCATCACTCCAAAGATGGAAACTGCTATACATGTATACTGAAGTACTTAAAGGATTTAAACTGAACAAAGAAACATTCTTCATCTCATTTTACAGGCCTGGAGCCTAGAACGAAAGGCAGGCAGGCCAGAGGTGGCTTCAGCTGCCCTACTGGAACTGGGGCTCCATCCTTCAGTGACAGGATCTCTTTACAAAAAAGTGCCACCAGTCCAAGGAGGAAACTGTAGTGTACTGTGTCACCTTCCCTTCTTGGGGGGAATACCTGTCACGTATTCTAATAGTTTTGAGGGCTGTGTACCCAAGCTGTCCCCTAAGGATGCATACTACATTTAATCCTCACAACAACTCTATGAGTAGTCACTGTTAATGTCCCCATCTTATAGAATAGCTTACTAAGTACCTACCACAGTCAACCAGGTGAGTGGCTGAGTGGACTCTACACACTTAGGCCACAGCACTGTGGTCTTTTTCTCTTCTGTTCAAAATTGCACCTTTTTTAAGTGTTGAAATGTGCTTATTTAATGAAAAGATGGTAGACAGTGAATTCCTTTTTCTTCCAATATTCTTATTTAGAAAAATTAAGAGTAGGCAACACAACAGTAGTCTTCCAACTTTTTTTTTTTAACAGATTCGTGGAATTCAAACCACTGCTACAGACGAAGAGAGTCACTGAAAAATTCTAAACAGGAGAATGATGAGATCAGACCTGAGTTTATACAGATCATTTTGTTATCCATGTGGAAGACCGACAGCCAAGAAAAAGATCAGCGAGAGGGAGGGTTCATAGCTCCTGCATGAATCCCAGCAAGCAGTGACGGAAACAGAACTAAGGAGAGGGTGTGGTAATTCAGGAAATATCAAAGCAGATGCAGGAAGGGGAAGAATCAAAGATGACTCCCAAGTTCTACCCTGGATGACTGGCAAGGACACTAGGTGGCAAGAACAATACAGGAGGACAAGCCAATTTAGAGAAGATGAAGACATCTGTAAATCAGAAATGCCAAATCTGACGTGCAGTGCAATATTCAAGTAGAGAGGACTGGATGGAGAGCTCGGGGAAAGGGACTTGTCTGGAGAAACGTATTTCATGGTAGCTGAGACTTCAGCACAGATCTGCCAGGAAAGTGTGAGAATCACAGTACAGATGGAACCCGTAGGAGGCAACAGAGGCGAGGAGGAAAAAAGAAAGACTACAGAACACTGACATGTGGGAAGCCAGGCAGGAGGGCCCCAGTGAGGAGAGGAGGATGATGATGAGGCTGAAAACCATCCACAAGATCCGCTCACACAGGCATCGGTGGTCTTGACAAAGCCATCTTACGACAGTGAGATTAAAGAGAAGGAAGTTAAGCATTGAGAGACACAAGATGGTAGTCAGAAGAACATGGGGCAGACCTCTTCATATTTACAAGACAGAGGGAGAGATTATACAGAGTCCTACCAGATATGTTTAATGACAAAGGCTCAAGGAGGCCAGGAATATTCCAGTGTCAGGCTGGAAAAGAAAGAAATAAAAATGGGAAAATCAACGTGTATATGAGGAAAGAGAAGTTGAGGAGGACCATGCCTGAAAGTGTCAATATTCTGGCATAAAGAATCTGCTAAGAGAAAGCAGTGTGAAATTGCGCAGAGGCCCAGGAGAAAGTGATGAATGTTCACAGTAACTATGAAGGAGAATAGAATGATACTGCCCACATGGAGGGGCTGCCTACAGTCAAGAAACCAGCATTTTTCAAATTAGTTTTACTGAAATATTTCACATGCAATAAAATCCATCAATTTTAACATATAATTCAATGAGTTACAACACATGCATCCAAGAGTGTAACTACTATCACAATCAAGAAAATATCACATTCTCATTACCCCAGAGGCCCATGTGTCTGTTTCCCACTGCAGTCCCAGACAACCACAAGTCTGCTTTCTATCACTATAATTTTGCCTTTTCTAGAGTTTCATATAAATGTGATCAGACAGATTTCCTTTGGGTTTGACCCTTTGCTTAAGATAACAGTTTGAGATACAAACCTATTGCAAAGATCAGTAGTATATTTGTAAATCATATATCTAATAATAGACTTGCATCTGAAATATATTAAAAACCCTTAGAATGTAGGCCAAGCGTGGTGACTCACACCTGTAATCCCCGCACTTTGGGAGGCTGAGGTGGGCAGATCACTTAACATCAGGAGTTTGAGACCAGCCTAGCCAACATGATGAAACTCCATTTCTAGTAAAAATACAAAAATTCGCTGGGCATGGTGGCGCACGCCTATAGTCCCAGCTGCTCAGGAGGCTGAGGCAGGAAAATTACTTGGACCTAGAAGGCGGAGGTTGCAGTGAGCTGAGATCACGCCACTGCACTCCAGCCTGGTCAACAGCATGAGGCTCTGCCTCAAAAAACAAAACAAAAATCCTTAGAACTCAATGATAAAAACGTAAATAACCCAATTTTAAAATAAGCAAAGGATATGAAGAGATACTTATCCAAAGAAGGTCTAAAAATGACCAATAAGCACAGGAAAAGATATTCAACATCATCGGTCGTCAAAGAAAGGCAAATCAAAACAAAAATAAGAAACCTCATCTTAATGGAGGTTTCTCTAACCTCACTAGGATGGAGAAAATAAAAAATATAGACAATAACAAGCAGTGGTAAGGATGTGGAGAAATCAGAACCTTTACACCTTGCTGGGGGGGAATATAAACTGCAGCTGCTGTGGAAAACAGTTTGGTGGTTCCTCAAAAAGCTAAGGAAAGGCCAGTTAAAGGTGGCTGATGCCTGTAATCCCAGCACTTTGGGAAGCCAAGGTAGGCGGATCACTTGAGGTCAGCAGTTTGAGACCAACCCAGCCAACATGGTGAAACCCTGCCTCTACTAAAAATACAAAAATTAGTCAAGCGTGGTGGCGCACACCTATAATCCTGGCTACTCAGGAGTTTAAGGCAAGGAATCACTTGAGCTTGGGAGGCAGAGGCTGCAGCGAGCCAAGATCATGCCACAGCCTAGGCAAAGGAGTGAGACTCTAAAAAGCGAGTCTCAAAAAAAAAGAAAAAGAAAGAAAAAAAAAAATCTAAGCACAGACCTACCACATGACCCAGCAATTCTACTCCCAGCCATATACCCATGGGAAATGAAAACATCCACACAAAAACTTATACATAAACGTTTGTAGCAACAATATTTATAATTGCCAAAAGATAGAAATAACCCAGTGTCCACCAACTGATGAAGAGATCAATAAAATGTGATACATTCACATAATGGGATATTGTTCAGTCGTTTAAAAAAAAAAATGCAGTAGGCTTGGTGCAGGGTTCGTGCCTGTAATCCCAATGCTTTGGGAGGCCAAGGAGGGAGGATGCTTGAGGCCAGGAGTTTGAGACCAGCCTGGGCAACATGGTGAAACCCTGTATCTACAAAAAAATTTAAAAATTAGCCCAATGTAGTGGTATACGCCAATAGTCTTAGCTACTCAGTAGGCTGAGGCAGGAGGATTGCTTGGGCCCAGAAGTTCAAAGTCACAGTGAGCTATGATCATGCCACTGCACTCCAGCCTGGGAGACAATACAAGACTCTGCTTCTTTTTTTTTTAAAGGACTAAAGTACAGATACATGGAACAACATGGAAGAACCTTGACAGCACCATACTCAGTGAAAGAAGACAAACATAAAGACAACATGTTGTGTGATTCTATTTATAAATGTCCAGAATAGGCAAATCCAAAGTGACAGAAATCATATTAGTGGTTGGCCAAGGGGTTATACATGGGGAGAAGTGGGGGAGTGGCCACCGATGCGGACATGGCTTCTTTTTGGGGTGACAAAAATATTTTAAAATTAGATATTGAGGATGATTACATAGCTCTGTGAATTCTAAAAAGTCACTGAACCATGTACTTTAAAGCGGTGGATTTTCTTTTTCTTTTTCTTTTTTTTTTTTTTGAGACAGAGTCTCACTCCATCGCCAGGTGCCAGGCTGGAGTGCAGTGGCGCGATCTCGGCTCACTGCAACCTCCACCTCCTCGGTTCAAGCAATTCTCCTGCCTCAGCCTCCCGAGTAGCTGGGACTATAGGCATGCACCACCATGCCCAGCTAATTTTTTTATTTTTAGTAAAGATGGGGTTTCACCACGTTGGCCAGGATGGTCTCGATGTCTTGACCTCGTGATCCGCCCGCCTCGGCCTCCCAAAGTGCTGGGATTACAGGCGTGAGCCACTGCGCCTGGCCAAGTGGTAGATTTTACGGTGTATCAACTTGTATCTCAATAAAGCTGGTATGTAAAAAGGGAGTGGGAGGATTACTCTGCAAGTGGCAGTCTGAGACAGCACAATGCATCCACCCTGGGACTGACTGGTCAAAGAGAATGAGGGACTCTACTGCAGAAGGCCATGACAAACACTGCCTGCAGAGGATGGTGTCAGTGAGGACGAAGAGGCCAGTGACACGGGCTAAAGTCTCAAAGACACAGCAAGAGGGTCAGGAAGAGAAGTTGACCCTGGACAAGGCCTACAAGCAAGAGACATAAGAAATCAAGATGCTGGACATAGCTGGGACTACTGCTGGCAAGCCCTCTGTTTCTTCTTATTTTTTGTTGAGATAGGATCTTACTCTGTTGCACAAGTTGGAGCGCAGTGGCACAGATCAAGGCTCACTGCTGCCTTGATCTCCCCGGGCTTAAGCAATCCTCCCAATTCAGCCTGCCAAGGAGCTGGGACTACAGGGGCATGCCACCACGCCCAACTAGTTTTTTGATTTTTGTAGAGATAGGGTCTATGTTGCCCACACTGGTCTCGAACTCCTGAGCTCAAGTGATCTTCCTGCCTCGGCCTCCCAAAGGGTTAGGATTTCAGGCATGAGCTACTGTGCCCAGTGCAAGCCCTCTGTTTCTGACCAAGAATGTCTTAGAAGGAACTTGCCTGTCACCAAGTCTGATGCCAGATTTGGCTGGGCAGGGGGTGGGGGCAGTTCTCAGGCAAAATGTTTTAAGGGCAATGTTCTCTAGGTTGAGGAGCCCTCGGTGTACAGTTAGAGTACAACAACAGTGTCCGTCTGATCTGCCAGGAGCGGAGGGGGAGCCATGGGAGTAGGACTAGGACACTGCACTAATTCACACATGCATCACCATGGCATTCAGAGGAAGGTGAATATGCTAAGCAGAAAGTGATGGAGAAGACCTGGTTAGAAACAGGGCTGACGTTATGAACTCACAGGGTAGGAAGTAAGCTAGACAATGTTTACACACTCATTTTTAAGACTGACATTATGCTGCTTATTTAAAATAAAACAAGAGCATTCTAGATCTAAGCATAGTTAGCAGGCCAGGCGCGGTGGCCCACGCTTGTAATCCCAGCACTTTGGGAGGCTGAGGCAGGTGGATTATCTGAGGTCAGGAGTTCGAGACCAGCGTGGCCAACATGGCAAAACCCCGTCTCTACTAAAAACACAAAAATTAGCCAGGCGTGGTGGCACACACCTGTAGTCCCAGCTACTTGCGGGGCTGAGGCAGGAGAATCGCTTGAATCCGGGAGACAGAGGTTGCAGTGAGCCAAGATCGCGCCGCTGCACTCCAACCTGGGTGACAAAGCGAGACTCTGTCTCAAAACAAAATTTCTTTTAAACACAGCAAAGACACTATTACTGAGCTTCTCTTTGCTTGCTCTACTCCAGGTCTCTCTCCCAAAGATACCGTAAGTACCAGTGCTACCAACACAGTATCTTTCAGATCCCATTCAGACTGTGTCTGTCTTTCCCTTGCTGGCCTCTGTTCCCGCTCCTGCTGGCAGGGTTGTCCATTCCAAGTCAATCAGGAAGAATTCTGCTTGGCAGTCCCACTCACTCCATGGGAAGAGCCAAACTAAAAGCAATCCTATAACAAGGAAGGAGAATAAATCTCCCACAACTTTTGTCCCTCTCTTCCCAGCAATATGACTGGGGGACCCACTCCTCATCTGTGAAAAAAAGACAGAAGCCAGGTATGGTGGTGCGCACCTGTAGTCCCAGCTACCTGGGCGGCTGAGGCAGGAGAAGCAGGATCACTTGAGCCCAGGAGTTTACGTCTGTACTGCACATGAGCACACCTGTGAACAGCCACTGCACTCCAGCCTGGGCAACAGAGCGAGACCCTGTCTCTTAAAAAAAAAAAAAAAGAGAGAGAGAGAGACAGAAAAACTATTCTTGAGGCCCAAGAGATTCCAGCAGATTCCTCAGAATTCTAAGCTTTCCAGTTTTATTTTAAAATAAACAGGGAACAAAGAAGGAAACTGGAAGATATAAACAAGCAGAAATTCTTTTGAGTTCAGTTTGTATTTCAAATTATTTCATTTAACCACCCCATATACAAATTAAAAGGAGCAAAGAACAAATTTCTTATTTAATGCAGGTTTTCAAGACTTAAAGCTTAAAATCCAGTACAACGAATCTGTATACATTACCAATTAAGAACATTTAGCTAATGTCACATGCATGATGTTGGTGGTGACAATGATGACCACCACTAGCAAGACAGACATTTTTATTAAACTTCGAAGATCAGATATCAACTGTTTAAAGCAGTTAGCTCCCAGGAGTGGGACTGTAAGTACCTTTCATTTTCACATTACATATTTCTGTAATGATTCAATTTTTTTTCTTATTTTTATAATAAAAAAGATTTTTAAAAAAAGATATCATAGGCTTCTAGTTAAGACAGTAAAAATGCAATAGAAATATGAAGGCTACAAAGATTGATAAAATCAGAGGGTTCAATCAAACTATCTCATCTTGTCTTTTTTTTTTCCCCCAATATTTAGATTATGTTTAAAAAATAAATAAAATAAAATAAAAACAGAAGAATGTTTTTAATCTACTTACCTTTCAGGCCCCTAACATTATATTTTCTAAAGCCAAATAAGTACTTAGATTTTAGGAAGTTTTTCTTAGCTCTTACTAAACTATTATATAATGACTTATTAAGAAGAAAATATATGAAGTGAATTTCAATTAACACTAACATGTAAGAAGAAACTCCTTTGGAGGGTTCATAGAATCAGAACCACCTCTTCCTGCTATGACAAAATAGGTGAAAGTCAGAAATAAGTCCATCTTTCTCTTTTCAGTTTATACTCAACTTAATTTTTTAAGAAAGGATTTCAGAACGGTAAGTCATTTGATCACCAACCTAGCTCCAGCAAGGTTACATGGTATATGTCACACACAATGAAGCCTCAAAGTGCCTGAAATGCTACAGCTCTTCTCTGACAGAAGCCAGCTCCAGGCACTGCATGAGACCTTCCAGCACCTCTAGCCATAGTCCGGAGACAGGCACCAGGCACAGTGGTCACTAGGACCACAGGTTGGACAGCAGCTGCAGCAGCCACCCAGGTGTCCATCTGGGAAACCCAAGAGAGAGGACTGTTCAGTTCCTCTTTGTCTCAAAGGGCCCTGAGCTACTACTAGACTGGCCCACTGTGGGGTCTGCTGTGCATCCCAACCCTGGAGGTGACATGGTCCCTGCGATGAGAAGGCCAGACTGATAGCCCTGCTGTCGTTGCTCCTGGAGACCCTGATGCTACCCTCCTTGCTATTCTCTCAGAGCCAGACCCAACTGCTGGCCCTAAAAAACACATTTTAAAAGTATTGCTCAATTACTTTTGATTCAAGACAGTAAGGCATAAAAAATATAGTTAAGGATACCCTTGGGTAAAATTCAAGGTAAATGGCCAGCCAAGGTAGCTCACGCCTGTAATCCTAAGCACTCTGGGAGGCCAAGGGGGGGCAGATTGCCTAAGCTCAGGCATTCGGGACCAGTCTGAGCAACAAGGTGAAACCCTGTCTCTACTAAAATACAAAAAATTAGCCAGACGTCAAGGCGTGCACCTGTAATCCCAGCTACTCAGAAGGCTGAGACAGGAGAATTGCTTGAACCTGGGAGGCAGAGGTTGCAGTGAGCCAAAATCACACCACTGCACTCCAGCCTGGGCGACAGAGCAAGACTCCATCTCCAAAAAAAAAGATCGAGGTGAATTTAAAACAGTTTTCTTGATATGGCCTGACAGATTGCCCCCAGTATACAAGTGCCTCAGGGAAACATAATGCTGGTAAAAGATTACCAAAAATAAGTGAATCAGAGTGGTAAGGTGATAAATACACGACATTTAAATCAAAAGGAAGAAATGCCAGGGCTAGGATTTAGAGGGAGCTCCTAAGATGATGCAAAAGAAAGCAAGAGTACTTTAGAGGAAGTTCCATGAGACGATTATACAGAGAAGACAGAGTTCCATGGATGAGGGTGCCGCCTGGCCCAGGACGCAGCCTGGTCCTAGAACAACGAGCTACTGAGGTCAGAAAGGGATAGGGGAGGACAAATACCACTAGGAGAGGCTCACCACACTGAGATGAGGTCTTTTGAAAAGACTGGGAACTTCAGTATAGACATAGTAAAACTGACTAAACCTAACTAGAAAGTAATAACCAGTGGTAGTGAAGTCTCAGGAAAGGTTCGACCCACATAAGATCTGCAAGCTGGGGTGTCCCAGAAAAGGAGGCAGAAGGAGCTCAAAGGGCTCAATGGTTGGGAATACTTGGCAATCACAAACAACTTGCAGGGATGGAAACTCAAAGTATTTGAAATTGAATATGAAGTTCAGGAACACAAAAACCATTAAAATGAATACTATGACCTGAAACTAAACAGGTCCAACTTAAATGTTATATCCAAAGACAAGGTCAATAGAATGTAGAACACTCAAATGACAAAAAGTCTTCTATAAAGTGTTCTAGAAACCTAAGATTCAGGAAAATCAGAGGCAACAAGAAATTATGTTAAAAAAATAATAATAAAGCCAGTGAACATCTATAAAACATTTTTAAACATTAAAACAACAAAATGCCCACCCCCAAATAAAATATTTCCATAATCAATTTGGACCCAAAATCATACAATTTTTAAAACCCCAAAAGGCACATTTTAAAAAACTGCTCACTTAGCACATGTCCACAGCCAGGGTGGACTGCCACAGCCGCAGTCCCCCTCTGATGAGCATGGTCCACGCCAGCTATACAGAGCACCCACAGGCTCACTAAACCTTATGACCAGGCAGACAGAGTGGCTGAGTGCTCTCAGGGCACAGGAGGAGGCAGGCATGAGACCACCACCTGAAGGCACACAGTCAGAGGCTGGGCCCGGAACTGAAGCCCATGCTCTGTGGGCTCAGCTCTGTGAATACCAGGCTGCCTGATGCCTTCCATTTCTCTCATGCAACAACACTGTCAGCCACACCAAAACCATGAAAGGGGCATAGCAGCCCAAAGCAACACAAGCAGTGGGAGCCTCTTCAAAAGACCAATATGCATCCAGCCCACTTTTCATTACTGTAAATACGATCATGAACCCTCCTAATTATAACAGAGTCCAAAAACACATTGAAAGGATATTCGATGTATTTTCCTTATTAAAGATATGACCCTTTTAAAAAATACTGCCATTGGAAAAAGTTTAAATGAGCAAGGAAATGGGATGTACTCCTGGAAGGCCTTTCCCATTGTTTGGGAGGCATTCCAGGAGTGCATCTCAACTCTTCCAGGTACATAAATGATTTACATTTCCAATCAAACAGAATAACTTACTTAGAGCAAAGTAAGATAAACGCAGCCTCAGGCTTGGGTGCCTGTGCATCCCTGGGGTTTTACCCACCCCTGGTCCAGCCTGCTCTGTATCGTCTGCTGCCAGGCTCCCTGCTCTGCAGGGCCTGGGACTGGGTACAGACAGAGGTCACACTCCAGCCCAGCCTTTAGGCATCTCCAGGACTGCAGTAAGGAATCTTAACGGCCAGGTCTCCCCAAAGAATAGGGAGGAACACATAACTCTTGTTTTCTTTCTCTCATTATAGAATTGACCACATCTTAGAAGCTACCTGACCCCCAACCCCATCCTACAATTTTACATGTTACATGAAATGGCCCAACTGCCCTGAACATATATGAAATATTCTTTGTATCTAATCCTAAGAAATTCGATGCCCACTTTACTAGTAGCTCTTAAGGTTACCACTGAGGTATGAAAAAGTCACCTTATATCCTATTTCTTAATGCCTTCTACCAATTTTAGGTTATAAGTATGTCCAACTTGCCTTCATGATCTAGTAATAAGCACAATCTACTACTAACTAATAAAACGGGATAAAACAGAATCTGGTTCCCGTCCTAGCTTTCTTCTTTGCAGATATTACCCAAGTATTTAACAGCTATTCTCCCCCCATGCTTCTCAGCCTGCAGAGCCCCAAAGCAGACATGCTATTCTTTCAGCACAACCAGGGCTGTGGACAGTGAGGGCTGACTTTACAGTTTTCTAACTGATGTAGCTGGTTCGATGACAGCTGGAGAGTTAAAAATTCACAGTGAATGAATGAATGCATGTAGTGAAATTGGTAAAGACATATGTTTAAAAGATGAGTCTAAGGATGCTACTTATAAATAAAACAAAAATTCAGAGTGTTACCAACATACTGAAGATTTGGAATCACATAAATTATTGACTACTAATGACTTCCTATCCATGGTATTTTGTGATTATCATCAGATGGTAAAAAGACAAAATTTTCTCATGATTTTTATTGGTTCCCTTTCTAACACAGTATACTGGAAAAACAGCTGTTAAGGACACGTGATTTTGCATCCTCAAGTTTGAGCCTCCTTGGCCCATCCCTTTTATCATATGATATTCATACTATTTTGCCAAAGCCACAACTTACTATCATTCACAGAGGGCTGATGTTCTATGACATTAATATCTAATCAATTCAAAGCACCTCTTAAAATGCAATACCATAATCTTAAACCTCTCATCATTTCAACACAATATAAAAACGTAAAGAATATTTCAAAAAATAAAACTCAAAATATCTTGGAGATATGTAACAACTATCTAAATTTTCAAAAGATGCAATTGGTTTTCTAACTAAGAAAAAAGAGACTAAAATAGCAGGTGGGACACATACAATTCTGCAGCACATTCATCAGTCATGCTCATGGGGAGAAAACCACATCCAATTTCCGCTATCTATATTAAAATGACTGAAATGGTGCTGCATACAAAATGTGAATGAAGGGTCAAAACATTAAAGTGGGCTGGGTGAGGTGGCTCACGCCTATAATCCCACCACTTTGGGACGCCGAGGTGGGTGGATCATTTGAGGTCAGGAGTTCAAGACCAGTCTGGCCAAGATGGTGAAACTCCTGCCTCTACTAAAAGTACAAAAATTAGCTGGTGTGGTGGTGGGCACCTGTAATCCCAGTACTCGAGAGGCTGAGGCAGGAGTATCACTTGAACCCAGGAGGCAGAGACTGCAATGAGCCGAGATCTCACCCTTGCACTCCAGCCTGGGTGACACAGCAAGACTCTGTCTCAAAAAAAAAAAAAATCAGTGGCTAACAAATGCAATTTCTAACTTATCTCAAAACCTGGTGTGCTTGCATTTCAAGTGTGACTTTAAAATCCTATAACTTATCAAGTCATCTGAAAAATAATTTAGAATTGCTTCTCTAATATGCCATAAAAGTACTCAGCTAATATCAAAATGCATGCATAAAGCTTGACTGGATCCCAATTAAAAAAAAAAAAACCTATAAATGACTTTGAAAAAAATCTGAATATGGACTTAATATTAAATGATATTAGACAGTACACTCCAGCACAGGTGACAGAGCAAGACCCTGTCTCAAAAAATGATAATATTGGAGAATTATTATTTAGTTGCTGTGGTAGGAGTAGTATGATAAAGTAACAGAATGTCCTTACTTTTAGGGAGTGGTGGGGCAAGCTGACATGGTGGAGCAAGCTGAAGTTTTCATGGGTAAAGTGCTACATCTGCAACTTACTTCCAAATAGTTTTTGTTAAACAAAACAAAACACAGATATATGCTTTATGGCAAAATGTTTATAATTATCGAACCAAGATGGTGGATATATGGATACATATTTCTCTATTCTTTCCACATTTTAATACTTAAAGATTTTCTTAACAAAATTTAGGAAAAATACCCATGTAATGATGTTAATCACTTGTCAATAGATTGAGCTGGTTTTCCAATAATTCTTCAAACAGGTCTTTACTTCTAACCCTGTGACATATGAAGCAGGGCTAGTTTAACTTAGACATACACATATAGCCAGAGACCTTGGGAGTATCTCACTTCTGCTCTTCAAAACAAAATAAATCTTCTAGGAAAAAAGCCTTCATTTATGTCTCACTTATAAAAGCATAATGTTTAAGAGATCTACTGAGCACAGGTGCAGTGCTCTCCAGTCTAGCTGATTATACACTGCATTTCCTCAATCCGCATTTCAATCATGGCATCACCCAGATGACAGATCACATCACTTCATTCATGAAAACATACGAGAGGGATTCTATGGCCAAAAAAGTAATTTCTAACAAGAGGAGAAAAACTAATTTTCGAACAATAAGTTGAAAACAGTCCATACCAAACCCCGTTAGGGTGAAAAGGAGAATATTTTACAGCATGCCAGAGATGGAAAAGAAAAAAGAGTTTGAAACAGCAAGGAACAAAATGAAAGGAGGAAAGGAATTCTACTTAAGCTTTTGGGTATCATCACCAAAGTTAAAGATAAATTAAAATGTAGGAAGAAAAACTCCCATTTGAAACTAGCCACCAATTAAAACTGTATGGAGGGAGGGTAATTATGACAGCATTCAGAATTTTACAGGAAAGCAATGCTTCGGAAACCACCCAATTTAACCGTCACCCTTTACTGTAAGGAAGCAGTCACAGGGTGGGAAGCAGATGCAAAGTCTAGGTTCCCGTCTTCCCAACTCCCCAAGTCATGAAAGGTACTTGAACCTGACAAATGATCATTACAATCACAGGAGTCACTACCAAGTCCAAGCTGAAGTTTTCCAGTGCCTCGTGCCAATCTCACTCATTACACCTATGCTCACATCAAACACAGACACCTTCCACTGTAGAAAATCAGAGTTAAGTGCCTCCTCTCTGCTGTCCATTGCTATCACAAACAGGAAGAGAATCAAAAGGGAGAAAAATATTAAGTTTTAATAAAACAGCACAAACGGATCATTTCTCTAATGAATTTGAGTCTCCTCCATCATCCAAAAATCTTCAGACTATTTTATAATTATAGAAAATTGGTTATGAAATGTATCAACTATGCAAAAGATGTTGCTCTAAGTGACAAGTGACTATACTACCTAGAGAAAAAATTAAAATTTTTAAGTAAGAAAATTAATATATAAAACATCAGCTCAAAGATTTCCTTCTATATAGGTACGTGGCTCAAGGAATTCCTTAGGGGAAATTTTCAAGGACACTTATACATTTACTTAACATGTAGGTGTTCAGAACAAGGGATGGTAGCATTGTTGCTTGCTTTTTAAGGCAGGGCAGATCCTGAAATTAGGGGAAAACATGGTATTTTGCTAACTTTGTAGCATCACCAATAAAGGGTCTAACATTATTAAAGTAATAGCAAACTCACAGTTGATTATTACAAATGCTAGAAAAATAAAGTGAAATTTGTACCTTTAGTGAGGCTAGTGGATGTTCTGGACCAAGTAAACTCCAATGAAAGGAAGCCAGATCTTCATCAGGCAGAATGTGATTTCCTGGAATATAAACATGGATAACACAAAAGCAATCATCTTAAGTAACACAGGGAAACTTTTAAAAGCACTACATATTGTCATCTATAGTAGAAAACTCCCAAACAGAAACTGAGAACAACTCTTCATCTTTTAACATAAAGCAACATACAGCGGGCAAAATCCTTGCAGCTGCCTTCAGAATGACAGGAATTTCTAGTGGAGTCCTAACAGTATTCAACCTAAGAGCTGCATAAAACTTAAGCAACTTCGCAGCACATTAGTAAAAATAAACACCAGTTTGCAAAAGGTCAGTCTGACAATGTCAGGATATCAAATACCAATTAGATTCAAGTTTTTATTTGTTCATGAAATGGCTATGGTTCAAGCTTTCATCTGTTCACGAAATAGCTATGGTTCAAAATTACAAAAAAAACACCCAATGTGAAATCTGCACAATTATAAAATCTTTCTTAGCAAGATTAAATGACAATGACTGCTGATTGTAACATGAATCAACACCCTTCTCCTATAATTTCCATCACCACCCACCAACATATGTGAAAAGGCCCATCCTACAATACTCCTGAGGCTATTAAGCTGCTCATCCTATCACCAGTGTATCACAGTCTACAAACAAAACTGTATTCAATTAAGAAACTATATTTGAGGAGAACACTCTACCTTCACAATAATGTTCGTATTCCTGATATACCTGATCTTTAGTAGGTTAGCTATCTCACTGCAATCTCAAAGCAGTAATTTCCTAAATATGATTTTTATAACATTACTTAATCACCTCCACCTTATGATAGCAGATTCATTAATTAGCTGCTAACAAAAAGCAAAACAAACTAAGACCATCTAGAGTATTGCTACATTATAATACAGGTTGAGCAGCCACAGTCCAAAAATCCGAAATGATGTAAAATCATCAACAAGATGCCACAAGTGGAAAAGTTCACACCTGGGCTCATAAGATGGGTCGCAGTCAAAACTTGGTTTCCTGCACAAAATTATTTAGAATGTTTTATAAAATTACCTTTAGGCTATGTGTATAAGGTATATATGAAACATAAATGACTTTCATGCTTAGACTTGGGTGCCATCTCTGAGATATTTCATTAGGCAAATATTCCAAAATCCGAAAATATTTAAAGTCCAAAATACTTCTGGTCCTAAGCATTTCAGATGAGGGACACTCCACCTGTACTCCAAACACACAATCCAGAGGTACTGAACTCCCATGATGTCCAAATGAGCAAATCTGAACCGTAAATGCCCAGGTTTGCTGTGCTTGATATTGCTTTCCTCTGTTAATGGATTATGTAGAATTTCACAGTGAAGAATGAAGTGTCTGAAATTTTGGAAGCTTTAATTTGAAATAATATTAAGGCTACTCCAACATTAGTAATAGTCTCTGTGAAAACTTGGGTGAAATACTTAAATGAATATTCCAACGTTCCTAAAACAAAATACTTTACATACTTTCTATTACAGAAGGGAAAAGAAAAATAAGCTTTCTCATTTGAGGACACTGAAACCTTTCCAGCCTGGCCAACGTGGTGAAAATTAGCCAGGTGTGGTGGTGCACAGCTGTAATCCCAGCTACTTGAGAGGCTGAGGCAGGAGAATCACTTGAACCTAGGAGACAGAGGTTGCAGTGAGCCAAGATCGCACCACTGCACTCCAGCCTGGGTGACAGAGCGAGAGTCTGGCTCAAAAAACAACAAAAATAAAAAAACCTGAGGAGCTTACCTATAACTTGACTAAACTTTTTGAAGAGATTCCAAGCCCTAAATTGACAACATATTACAATTGATTTTGTCTTTCATTTATTTCAAAACTTCACAAACTAACAAACTAGAAAAGTATCAGTTGGCATTATCTTTCAAATACCATATTCAGTGTTTCCTAAATAAGATAAACAAGTATTCTTCCATTTTTCAAATGAGCTAAGGTATCCATATTCTAAGAACATATGATTTTCACATTCATTCAAAGTCAATTAATATGCCAAGTTATTTTGCATAGCATTTAAACAAATGTGGAACTTTCCATATAATGTGCCATGCCCATACTCACCTTTAACATCAGAGGAAACATCATTTTATATTTTAATATTTGAAAATATAGTTAAAAGATTAGATTTAATCCCCAAATCCCCAAAGGCACAAGAGTTCCCTTATTAAGAACTGTATTTGATATCAGACCCAAACACACACAACTTGTGAAACCACAATTTTGTTGACTGACTCATATAGTAAAACTTGAAATGCTTTCACAAAATAATACATTAAAAACTGTGTGGCCAGGTGTGGTGGCTCATGACTGTAATCCCAGCACTTTGGGAGGCCCAGATGGGTAGATTCCCCTGAGCTCAGGAGTTAGGAGACCATCCTGGCCAACATGGTGAAACCCTGTCTCAACCAAAAACACATAAAAATTTGGCCGGACGTGGAGGGGTGCAATTCTAGTCCCAGTTACTTGAGAAGCTGAGGTGTGAAGATCTCCTGAGCCTGGGAGGCAGAGGTTGCAGTGAGCCGAGATTGCACCACTGCACTCCAGTCTAGGCAACAAAGTGAGTCTCCTGTCTCAAAAAAAAAAAAAAAAAAAAAAAGGCTGGGCGCTGTGGCTTACACCTGTAATCCCAGCAAAGACCGAGGTGAGTGAATCACTTCAGCTCAGGAGTTCAAGATCAGCCTTGTCAACATGGTAAAACCTGGTCTCTAGTAGAAATACAAGAGCTCAGGAGTTCAAGACCAGCCTGGCCAACATAGTGAAACTCCGTCTCCACTAAAAATACAAAAAATTAGCCTGTAATCCCAGCTAAAAAAAAAAATCTTTCTGCAAACCAGGAATTTCTAAAAATAACCCACAATATAATCCCCCTCTTGAACAGGATTGGATTGGGCTGCCAGCCTCTATGGAATACAAACTGCAAGGGAGGCCAGTAACTGAGCACTGGAGACCACACAGCTTCCCAATCTGGCCTTGTGTGTCCAAAACAGCCCCAAATCCCATAAGATTCATGGATTCTAATCACAGAAGAGCCTCCCTCCAAAACATGTTTACTTATATTTGGACACAAATTCTTACAAACTCTCAGCAAACTAAAGCTGGATATTAAAGTAGGGTGAGACAAGCACAATGAAAGCATTAAGAAAGGGTAGTTGACAAAGAGAAAAGAAAGAAAATGTACAATGCAAATATAAAGTGACAGACAAATATATTACCTCTTAGGAAATTAGTTTTAATTAAAGAAAATTAAAATATAATGTCATAGTTAAAACAAGATTTTCGTCCTTTCTGGGTATTCAGCATAAGGCATTCCTCCAAGGAAATTTTTTAAAGACACGTATACATTTATTTAAAATATACGTGTTAGAAACAAGGTACGAAGGTTATTTTTGTTTTTCTTTTAAACTAGTGAGTGTCCTGAAAATGAGGTGAAAACATAACCGCTCTACCTCCATAGCATATTTTTTTCTATTATAAACATAATTTATGCCAAAGGTTTAAATGTCTAATTTACATAGTGACCATGTGTTGACATCCGTGATTTAGAATGTTGGTTTTCAAAAACCTTAAGTGAGTTTATTCACAAAATTAATCTAAACAATTCCTGGATAGAACAATACCTCAACATACACTTAAGAACAAAAGTAGCACATTAACTATACCAAAAAATAATACGAAGCAAGGAATGCTAAGGAAGAGCCCACACCTTGGTTCTTTTCAGTGTGAAATATATATCCAAAACACTGAAGCACTGAAATACTTAAAGGATCAATGTGCTCATCATATGGTCACTCTCTTATAAAATAGTTTTCACACTACTCCACCTACCTAAGAGAGCAGCAAAAATAGGAAAACGATTTGGATTCAGGTCCAGTTGCTTGGCAACTTCATGCATCAGATATTGGCTTGTGGTGAGACTTTTCCCATTCCGGCTCAGTTTTAGGGCATGGGCACTGAAATAGTAGGGGATGTTGCACAGTGCATAATCAGAGTCATATGCAACCAAGCCATGGAAACCATTCTCTCTGCAGAAACCAATCACTTCCTGATGGTGATCTTCAATGCTCTGTGCAACCTGGCAAACGAGAAGAAAACTTCATCAGATGTCGGGTAACACTGCAGCAGCAAGCTCAATAAGCAGACATGTTTGTACAGAACCTGAAAAATCACATGTATAAAAACTATGCATGAAAGCCAAACAGTCAAAAAATACCATAATAGTTTGTAACACACTGCTCCACTAAAAAATTTCTGTGAGAAATCAAATTTAAATCATCTTCTGTCAGTAACTTATGATCCCATCTAGACTGCAAATCAATTTTCAATTCTTGTCAAGCTAAAAGATCACCCTGCTTGAAAATACACAAAGCCAGCTAACCCCGTGACAGTATTTTTAAGGAAGAGAGGAAGAGAAAGACACAAGAAAATAAAGAGGTGGGAAAGGAGACGGAAAGAAGCCTCCCACTGTCAATGAAACCAAAACAATTTATTCAAAGTAGATCAAATGTGTCAGATAAGTGAAATCATCAGCATTTTAAAAATAAAAGTATGATCCCTCGCCTACCTGTCAACCAGTTCTTATCCTCCTAAGGCCTTCCACATGTGGAAACCATATAAGGATACACCCGTTCACTCTCAATGTAACTGCCACGAGCTTATTCTGTGTCCCACATACCATGTCAGGGCTAGGTCTACATCAACTGCCTTTTTAGTGATGAAAAATCAAAACCAGCCTCTTTACTTCTGCTGAATACCCACTGTGACATCCACACTACCTCAAATTTCCACAACACACGAAGGAGCAAGCAGAGAAGCAACACCTCTGAGAAGTCAAAGTCCTCTGGACTCTCTCTAGTCCTGAAAATATACCAAAAGACCTGGAAAAAATGTTCTAAATGATTTACAGTCCAAGACCACCAAATTCTCTCCTGCTGTTTTACATACTCATTAATCCAACTAAAACTCTGGCAGGTTTTTTTGTGTCTACAATGGATAAGGTAATTTAGAGAACAGAATTTTAACTAAATCAGGTGATCCCAGTAACAATGGAGCATTAACTCTCCACAGGACCTTAGAAGAGAAAAATGTGTGTCACTCTTAACCTTAAGTTTTTAAAACTACTATCCAATGTGTGGCTACGCTGAAAGTAAGTTTAAATTAAATTAAATTCAAAATTAAGTTCAAGTGTTCAGTGGTCACAGGAGACCAGAAGCTAATATACTAATTGGACAGCACACAGAACCTTCCCATTACCTCAGAAAATTCTCCTGGACATCACTATAGAGTTCACCTCACTTCTCACCAACTTTCATAATAAAAGCAGTCACCACGCTTTGTTGGAAAGTTAGCTATGATGAAATCTCACTGAGAGGCAAAGAAAACCTTCTCAAGATGCATTCGTAAAAGAAGAAATCAACTTTCTGAATTCTAGGTAAATATTTCAATAAAAACATTTTACTTTATAAGAAAAAAACAACACCCCATGAGTCAAATAACATTCTATTCTTTAGAATAAGAAAATGCTGTTTTATCCCTCAATCTAAAAATACTGTACACTAGCTAAAACAGAATAGATTGTTTAAAAATCTAAAATTAGGCCTGCTTCACCCTCTCACTTCTAGAAATGGTAATTTCTAATCCAACTTCTTTACCTCAAATCCTTTTATTACATAGCACTTTACATTTACAGTGATTTGTAAACTATTTTAAAATCATTAGAAATTACTGGCTTTTTCCCAGATATCTTTAATAGTTAAGTCTGTATACTCTACACTCTTATTAAGAGACATTACGATGAAAGGAGACAGTAAGTGACCACTCCCTTCTTGGCTCACCCTCCCTCACCCCTCCAAGGAGACCTAGAAAAGGCAGTTTGTTCCATAGATTCATACATCTTGGGAGGAAGCAAGGTAGAACTAAAACAGAGGCTAAAAGGAGGTAAGAGCCCAGCCCTGCCCACCTCCATCAGCAGGGAGTTCAGAGGCAGCCAGGACTCATCTCCCAGCTTCACAGGGTGGTGACGAACACCTGGGTGAGAAGGGGCTGCTGGCCCACAGTAGAAGCAAAGGCATCTCACAAGAAGTGGCTTTCTAACCCAGACCTGAAAGGAGAAGCTGGCCCTGGGCAGGACCTCCGAAGGAGAGGATCCATGGGGCATGGGCGGGGGGCGTACAAAGGTCGGGAAGTGCGCCTGGCCTGTTGCCTGGACAGAAGGACCACCGTGCTCTGACCCTGGGATCAAGAACAAAAGTGCGGAATGATGAAGTCTGAGAGTAGCAGGGATCAAGCCTAATCTAGCAGCTTTCAAGTAATGCTGTCAGTGTTGTAAAACAGCAGGCAATATATTTCAAGAGCTGTAAAACATTCATACTCTTGACCCGGTAACCTCACTCCAGGAAATAGAGCCTAAGAAACCAATTCACCAAATAAAAAACAGAAGCACAAAAAAGATCACGGTAGACTTCCAAGAGAAAAAAATAAATTACAGAGATAGGCAGATACAGCCACTACACTGTACTGTGGAGAAACAGGAAAAGCTTAGGATAAAATATTAAACAAAAGAATTGCAGAATACAATATCGTGTATACACAACTATGTAAAACTACATTTGTAGTAAAAGGCTGGAAAGAAAAAAGCAAAGGCCAACAAAGTTGTAATCAGGGTAGTGAAATTATGCTCTAAAAATCCCTTTTAGAAGAAAACAACCTAACGAAAAGCTGAAGAAGTACTATCATAAACCATACCTACACTCTGGTCATCTCTCTGCTACAGCACTTCAGACAAACTATTATTATTTTACATGCCTGTGTCTCCAAGAGGACAAGGGGCACAGCTTACACATCTTCGTATCAAGGGTCTAGCTTGGTGCTGGCAGCCAGCAAGCACAAAAACATTTAAAAACTGCCCCAGTTTGGCACTGCATTTAATGGTTCCCAAAGATTCCTTAAATTAGCAAATTAAAACTGGTAAAATACAGTAGTGACCAATATCCAGTAGAACCTTAAACAAAGATGGTGGCCGGGCGCAGTGCCTCATGCCTGTAATCCCAGCACTTTGGGAGGCCGAGGCAGGTGGATCACCTTAAGTCAAGAATTGGAGACCAGCCTGGCCAACATAGTGAAACCCCACCTCTACTAAAAATACAAAAAAATTAGCCGGATATGGTGGTGGGTGCCTGTAATCCCAGCTACTCAGGAAGGTGAGGCAGGAGAGTCACTTGCACCTAGGAGGCAGAGGTTACAGTGAGCCAAGATTGCACCATTGCACTCCAGCCCAGGCAATAAGAGCGAAACTCCATCTCAAAGAAAACAAACAACAACAAAAAAACGAAGGTGGCATGTGTAGCTTTTCACAATTACGTCTTTCCTCCACCCTTAAGAGAATTACCTGCTCACTCAGAACACTTGATTTTAGATTGGCATTCAAAAGCAAAGTGAATGAACTATTAATAATTCACTACAACTCTAATTTGCAAATAACTAACAATACCATAATCCTTCCCAAAATCACACAGGGCACTAAACAAACATCTGACTCCTAGAATTTGTGTCCTAAAACAAAAGATAAAGGACCACGCCCATAAACACAGCTTCACACCTGCAGCAAAGGTAGGCTCTCTTCCACCCAGGCCTCAGTCCATCTTTTCTAACTCAAATCTCCTGAGTAAAGAAGGTCATGGGGGGAAATCAGAGTCTACAGTCCAGCTCTACCCCAGATACCCAACCTGCCAGGACAAACTGCCCAACAACCAACGTAAAATCTCATAGATCTCTACCTTCCTTCAACTTCTAAAATTCTAGAACTCTTCCCCTCATGTTAAGACTCATTATGCTTTTATCTGAGGAAATGCAACCTGGCATTAAAAAATCACAAGAATAACAGGGAGGATGTCCTTTTCCATGAGTGAATAATGATGTGTGGTTCCACAGTTATTCAATAGGGAAAAGCAGGGGGTGACAGGAGATCTGGCAAAGAAAATCACAAAAACCCCTGAATGAGAGTTAAAAGTCAATTGCCTAGGGTGGTGGGAACAAGAAGACTCTGAATTTGTCCAAACTCATAGTTTTGGACATCACACAGAATAAACTTTAATATATGCAAATGAAAAAAGAAATCAACCAGGGTGTCAGGGGATGCCAGGGTAGAATGTAGACTGACAAATGTATACAATTGTATTATAAAATGTATGAAATAGCCTCACCGAAACTGGTTGAGGAGAAGGAACTGCTTGAAATACTTGCGGAAAAAAAAAATTAAAAAAAAATAAATTTTAAAAAAAAGAAAGAATACTTGGGAAACACTATACTCGATTTGTTTAAGTACGCCTCCCAGAGTCTGCCTTAACAATCCTGAAATTATTTCGCAGGAACACTAGCGTCAAAGCAAATGCTATATGAGCCAGGTCCTCACTGTCAGACAAAGAAACTACAAATAATCACGCAAAAGGAGAACGCTAGAATGAACTTCGTGGTGTTGGATTAGCTATGAGACATCAGTGAGAACTGGCGTTCAGTGAAAATACACACATGGGTGGGTACAGAAACAATGGAAGACCTGGTGTTCACACAGATCTCCTTACAGGGACCCCCAAGCAGCAAGAACACCTGTAGCTATGAGCTATGAGGGCCTAGACACAGAGACAGCCCAGCAGCAGGACCACACCAGTGCCCAGAGCAGGGTTTCCCCAGACACCTTCTCCATGACAAGGAACCGGGGCTTCTCTTTAAAGACAGCTGACGCTGGAGAAGGAAAACACAAGGTGCAACTAAAGCATCTCGTAGGTCCAGAAAGCAAGGAAGCACTCCCAAAACAAAAGGATGGCATGTGTCACGTGGGCCAACCCAAGGCAGCTCCCAAAGCCAGAGCCAGGACAATGTGAGCAAGGATAAGGCAGACCTGGATATAACCCCAAGTGAAATGAGTATGACCCTGTAAAAAGAAGATGGGAGCCCATAATGACAAACAGATGATTAAATAAATGAAGGCGGAAGAGACACATTTCCCTACAGAAGAAATCAAATAATACCATACAATTTCCCCCCCAACAGGTAGAGTTTAACCCTCTTCCCCTTGAATGTGAGCTGGACTCAATTACCACTTTCAAAGGATGAGGATGTTACAAATAAGCAAAACTGGTCACTGCAGAGCAAACACCCACAGACAGCTCCTTACCCGCGTCATCCGGTGCTAAGCCGAGTCAATGCCATGTGCCATGTGGGGTGCTGAGACACACCCTGCATCTCTGGGCTATTCTTCTCCCAAACACACAGCCGTAATTTAATACAGAGAAAGCATCAGGCAAACCCAAATTGGGGGACGTTCTATAAAACACCTGATTAGTACTCCTCAAAAGTGTTAACATCACCAAAGACAAACAGAGAAGCTGTCCCAGAAGACAGGGGGATGGAGGACACTAGAGGTCCTGACCAGGGTCCCCGAACAGAAAAGGACACTGGTGGGAAACAGATGAAATCCAAATGAAGACCATCATGTAGTCTACAGCAGTCTACCAAGGCTAGTTTCTTGGTTTAGATCACTGTACCAGCTAGCAGGAAGTGAACATTCCCTGGAAGCTGAGTAAAGGATATTCAGGAAGTCAGTACTATCTCTGCAAACTTTCTATAAAATTATTCCAAATAAGTTTATTTTTCTAAAAAAGTCAGTATTCTAGAAGACAAGACATCAGCTGAAAGACTATTTCCAACCACTTTATTAGATGAACAAAATGTAACAGGCATGTGAAAAATAAACCCTGGCCTAAACGCAAGTTTCAAAAAGCCTATTATATAAAAACAGAAATCTTCCCACAGATAGTCCAGTTGAAAGAAACAGGAAAACCTACAAAGTATGGAATTGATTACCTATAAATTTATGAGTGAATAAATGTAGTCAAACTACTAAGAATATTCATAAGAGGCCCAAGAAACAATTCCTTAAGAGTTAAGTGAAGGAAAGCCTAGGTAAAAAATCTCATCAAGGATACGAGCAAGGGTGAAAAGATGATACAATGCAAGGTTTGGGTGGGAATAGAAGATTCTGGGTTGCACCAAAATACTTACAAGGCAGTTACTTAAGAATAAACATTAAGTACTGGGCTGAAGCTTTGGGGATACAGGGTCTACACACTTGAAATCCCCTGCTTTTCATCTGGTCTTCTCAAGCTCTGTTCTGTTTTCCCTTCTTCAGTTCTAAGCCACTCTCTCACTCTTATTTATCTGTTTCTCTCTCTTCCCTAGCCTTCCAACACCTGGCTTGGACTAGGCATAATACAAGAAAATGTGTACTTCTAGTTCTTACTGTTAATTTCAGAAGTGAGTTAAAACTATTAAACACAATGTTGAGATGATTTCATTTGAACTCCCTCAAAGAACAAAACGATGTAAAAAATTAAGCCCTGAAAACATGTACTTACAGGTAGCCCTTGAAAGAGGGTAAAGTTACCCACAAGAGGTAAACCAGACTTTGAACTATGAGCTGCCTCCTTCCTGAAAGTCCCATGCTAGTAGCCACTGAAAGTATCTGTCATTTTAAAAGCACCAGGCCTTGATTAATTTTTGTCATGGCTACCATTTCCACTCCATCAAAATGCAAGCTTTAAGATCAAGGAAGTGAAACTCTAAAACTCCTTCTGTACACAACCCTCAGGAGCATTCTACTTCAGCTCTTGTCAAGTAATGAGGGAGCTAGTGTCCAATACAACACCCTAACCTGGGACAGCCAGCATGGGAATCACAACACTTCTCAGCCTCTTTCTCCCTGTCTACCCCCTCCCCAAGAAATACGCTGGGTGTCATTAGGTTGAGAAGTTTAAGAAGTGGCAAAAGGGCCCATTTCTGGTCTCAAAAAAGTACTTTGTACTTCATTTAAGATGATAATTTTATGCTACCATGAATTTACCAAATATTCCTAGATAAACCTTTTTATCTCTGTTTTACATTTCATCATTAAAAAGGCAGATATATTAAAACTCAGGATTTTTTTAAAGAAAAATGACTTAAAAAACTCCCAAGCTTACTTGGCAAGTATAATTGTTTATTAGTTCTGAAACACAGCTACGGGGACAACCCCAGAAGAAGGAAAACTTTAACACTGTTACTTACTCCTAGTCTCCAGTGAAGAAACACTTCTATAATGAGGTTTGTGTCTCTGGCACCAGGTGGGTGAACTCCACTGCCTACTTTAATACTTTCTGTACTTCCATTTCTTCATCTGTAAAAATAATAGTATTCCTCTATCTCATAGGGTAGCTGTGATGATTAAACATACTACATGTAAACAGCTCAGAAGCATTCACAAATAATAAGCATTTGACAAATGTCAGTTACTATGTACTGTTAAATAAGGTACATAAAAAGGTTTCTTTATACTTTTCACACAGGACCTCAAACACTATGGGTTCTCATAAATAAATTTTCTGACACTAGGAAAATATACCATTAATGTGGTTTTTCTTCAGAATGACTTTACACCAGGGAACAATGTGACACATCCTCCAGACAGCTATCTGATTTAGAAGATATAAGACAAGCCGATCATAAGAGTGTATAGGTCCACCTAAATTATTTTGTTTCAGAAAACAACAAAAAGACAGTCTTGGCCTCTTCCCAATGGGCAGTCAATAGCTATGAGGTGAGTAAAACTAACTCTGAAGCTTCTGTTCCCTACTCTAGTCCAACTGAACAATGTGAACATTAAAAAAAAGTCAACTCCCATTTACTGGCAGATTGTTTTTTGCTGTTTACTTTAAAGGGCAATTTAAATGTTATGACACATAGCAACAATGTCTCTAAAAAGAAATCTCTCTCCTCAGGTAAGCTGAAATCATAGCTGAATAAACCTATCTTACATATCTCGTTAGAATGAATGAGAATTGGGCACAGTGATCTTAAAAAATAGGAAAAAAAAACATTTCTTTTAAAATAAGGGAGTGAATGAAACATGAAAAGATGCTCAACTTCACTCATTATTACAGAAATATAAATCAAAACCACAATGAGACACTATACCTCACATCCATTAGGATGGCTACTATTTAAAAAAAAAAAAAAAAGAAAGAAAAGAACAAATGTCGACAATAATAAGTGGAGAAAAACAAATCCCTTGTGCATTGCTGGTGGGAATGCAAAATGGTGCGGCTCTTGGAAAATAGTATAGTGATTCCTCAAAAAACAGAACACAGAACTACCCTATGATACGGCAATTACACTTCTAGGTTGAAAGAATGGGTGTGAAGAGATGATGTCGGTACACTCATGCTCACAGCAGCATCATTCACAATGGCAAACAGGATGGAACCCAAGTGTCCCTCCACTAACGAATGGATAAACAAAATGTGGTCTATCCAATACAACAGAATGTTACTGAGCCTTAAGGAGGAAATGCTGAATGCACGTTACAACACATATGAACCTTGAGGACATTGTGTTAAGTGCAATAAACCAGACACAAAATGACAAATACTGTATGATCTCATTATATGAGGTGCCTAGAGTAGACAACTTCAGAGACAGAGAGTAGAATGGTGGTTACCAGGAGCTGGGGGATGGAAGGAATGGGGGAGTTATAATTTAGTGGGTACATAGTTTCAGTTTGGAATGAGGAAAAAGTTCTGGGGATGGATGGTGGTGGTGGCTATACAACAACGTGAATTACTTAATGCCGCTGGGGCCAGGCATGGTGCCTCACACCTATAATCTCAGTACTTTGGGAAGCTGAGGGTGGTGGGTCTCTTGAGGTCAGGAGTTCGAGACCAGCCTGGCCAACATGGTGAAACCCCGTCTCTACTAAAAATACAAAAGTTAGCCAGGTGT
The DNA here is from genome assembly GCA_036589455.1 of Ateles fusciceps. Classification (NCBI taxonomy): domain Eukaryota; kingdom Metazoa; phylum Chordata; class Mammalia; order Primates; family Atelidae; genus Ateles; species Ateles fusciceps. The sequence goes on along the minus strand of JAZHEH010001180.1, from coordinate 1,101,410 downwards.
GGTGGCAGGAGCACATCTGTAATCCCAGCTACTTGGGAGGTTGAGGCAGGAGAATCACTTGCACCCGGGAGGCAGAGGTTGGAGTGGGCTAAGATTGCAACACCACACTCCAGCCTTGGTGACAGAGTAAGACTCCATCTCAAAAAAAAAAAAAAAAAAAAATACACACACACACACACACACACACACACACACTGAATTGTACATTTAAAAATGGTTAGGTTGGTAAATTTTATGTTATATGTATTTTGCCACAATTTTAAGAAACAATGATAATAAAAAGAATGGTGTCTCCCTGTCTTCTCAGAAGGCCTAGGTGCTTGGCTCCAAAATTAACCTCCTACTTGTAAAAAGGTAGAGTATTCCTTTTCCTTTGACTAACGAAATTAGCATGTATGTAATAGATTGTATCTGCCAGGCTGTATCAAAGGGTGACACTTCTTTTTTGCTTTTACAATCTCTTCAGCACACACTGCTTGTGATGTGATCACAGTCTGGTTCAATGCTTACTCAATAATACAGGTTGAGTGTCCTTTATCTGAAACACTTATGACCAGAAATGATTTGGATTTCAGACTTTCTCAGGTTTTGGTGTATTTGTTATTATACTTACCAGCCAGACATTCTAAATTCAAAAATCAAAAATCAAAAATGTGAGCATTTCCGTTAAGCATCATGCTGATGCTCAAAAAGTTTTCGATTTTGGAGCATTTCAGATTTGGGATGCTCGAATTGTGAAACTGTTTGATTTTTTCCCTCTAAAAATATTAATAATAACAATAAAGGAGTGGATGTCATAAAAAGAAATGCAAACTAACTTTATAAACTTTAAAAAAACATTTTTCAATGATAAAAGGAGGAAACACCCACATTATTTGTATTCAGAATCTATTTAGCCTTTTCTAGTAATCCGACTCAACTAAATCCTAGTAATATCATTCTCATTAAAATATCATTCCAAAATATAAAACATCAAATTTTAATTTTCATAATTTAGAAAAAAAGAACCTCAGGTTGATACAATTTATTTCAAGATAGTAACACTTGCAAACTCTTCATGGGTCCAGGAAATTAAACACCTCATCCATGGAGTCTAATGACCCCCCTCCAACAGTCTGGCCTGGCTTGTTATTACTGTTCATGAATGTGCTCTAGCTCAGAGGATGAACGATGCACTTCAGACCTGTGAAGTCAACACTCCAGCAATAAACCTTTTAATATACTTCCCTGAACTAACCAGTAAAACACCAATATGGTAAATTCAGCCTTCCAAGAAAGCTAATTGACTCCTAAGACAACTGAGAAATGCCAAATGAGTAGGCCACAAAAGTATTGTTTCTAAATCACTGATCCTAAACTCCATAATGCAAACTGACCACCACCTCTGCAAATATTGCAGTGAGTCAAGTTCAACTTTACACGGTCTCCTAAGATGCCTAGAAACAATGTATGATAAAGCCAGGTGTAACAAGAGGAAAGGTGCCTAAATGCAGCCCATTTCCCTAAGCAGTCACCCCTTTTATGCCCCTCAACACATCTCCTAAGAAGCATAAAAGGCTTATTCAAAGATAAAAACTCTGCACCAGGTGGCTAAGCTGACACCAGTGATTTTGGAATTAACTCTATGGGGACTTTAAAACTGCTTCCTACCATCTTTCTGCCATCACACTTCCTTGGCTGAGTAAAGTAACTGGTGATTCATATCCATTTATCAAATACTTTCTGAGCATGTACTACACACCACCAGGTATAGTTCTAAGAGCCAGATAACAAGCAAGGTCTTCATCAGATTTACTTCTAGAGAAAACATAAAAATAAGCAAAAATGAAATAAATGATTAACTATATGGAGACATTTAGAGAATTTAAAAATATTTTTATCTGAACTGATTCATTTGAATGCCTGTTTTTAGAAAATTGTGCCTATAAATCTACAAGAAAGTAGTCTAATTTTTCAAATCCTGAAATCTCTCTTCTTCACATTACATGATATTTGACATTTATTCCTACAGTGTCGTGCTTATTAAGGTTGGAATGTGTAATATGTGTTAATTCATTTCTTCCCATTTGTATAAATTTCAGAAAATGCAAATGAAGAGCAATGTCAATCTAAACATGTTAGACATAGGAAGTACACCTGTGTGTATTTTGATTCAGAAAATTAAGTTGTCGTTTTACTTCTCTTCCTAGTATACTTGGACATCTCTATTTCAAACATTTATATGACTTTACAAAGGCATAAAGCTTAGAATTCTTTGATTTGTTCATACCAAGATTTCCTTACCTTGGCACTACTGATATTTTGGGCCAGATTATTCTTTGCTGTGGGGGCTGTTCTGTGCACTATAGAATGTGGCAGCATCCTTGGCCTCCACCCAATAGATGCCTTCAGTTAACATCCTCCCCCAGCTGTGACAACCAAAAATGCCTTCAGACACTGCCAAATGTCCCCTGCCAAATGTCTCAACTGTCAATTCTCTTTGAGAATCACTCACAGGTCTTCACTGAGTAAACATATTGTTCTACAGTATTAAAGAAAGTTCGAAACAAGAAAAAAAAAATTTAAATGAACCTTCACAACCCAGAGGCTGTAAGTTCCCTGAAGGTTTCCTTCCTTTCCTGTTCTGTTCACTCCTCCAGGTCTGGGCATTAAGACACACTCAAACATTTGCTGAAAGGAGAATTAATCACCATTGGGAACCAGTCAGAAAAGAGAGTATGAGAAATTTAAGATAAAAAAACAAATCTTAAGTAATTGATCCAGATTTTGAAATAATTTCATTTGCCTGGCTATATAATAGAACCCAGCAAATATTCTGATTAGAGTTGAGTGCCTATGGCTAAGCATAACGGGGTACAAGAAGGGTAAAACACATTTCCCTGGCCTCAAGGAGCCTACGGGTGGGTGGGGGAGGAAAACATACAGTTATGCAGGTAGGTGCAATACAACAGACTACAGAATGTCCACTACAAACATGCACAGTGCTGTATGTGTATTCCCAGTCCACTTTTTCAAATATCAAGAGAGTCTATGAAGAAAGCTGGCATTTGACATGGGCTTTCAAGTATAAGTAAAATTTTGACGACCAAAAGTAGGACATTGGTAAACAAGAAGGAATGACATAAGCAGAAGCTGGATATTTCTTGGGGAAATAGTGAGCAGTTGGGTTGGGAACATTTAAAAAGTACAGTAGAGAAATTGTGAAACATGAAGTAAGGTCAAATGAGTTCAGGTCACTGAAAGGTCTACAAGTCTGAACAAGGAATTTGGACTTAATTTTGTTCAAGACTAAACAGGAGAGTGACCTCCCTGAAGATGTGGCCAATCTACCCTGTCAAAGCTGTGCAAGATGAGTTCCACTGGGGAGCTGGAGTAAGTACAGAGGCCATTCTGACTGCTACCCACAGTAACACAAAAGTGTAATGATATGGAATTTACCTATAGTATATGCCTTGCATTCTATTTTTCGTTCTATTTTAATCTGTATCATTTTTTAAAATAAAATAATGGCAAACATCCAAAAATTTGGTTTCACAATCCATCAAAGGGTTTGAAAAGCATTTCTTAGACCTTCTGGGTAAATATGATGAATTCAATTGTTGGGGGTCCTGGAAAAAGGAAGAGCAAAACACTTAAGTGGGAGACTACTGAGCCAGAATTGGCCAGGTGTGCCATTATTCTAAGGACTGGGAGGGTGGGGATGCTGGAATGGCAAGCATGACTCTAGGGTGGTAGAGAGTGTAACTGAAGTGAGTGATCATGAAGTTCAAGCTAGGTACAGCTAAAAAGGAAACCAGAACAGAATGGAAAAGAGAAATGGTGGAAGGCAAGCAGGGGTCAGATGGTGGGAGCAGCAAGAAGCGACAGGGAAATAGTGTTCAAAAGTGTTAAAGGTAGGGTCACTTTTTTCACTAATTATACAGTCCAAGCTCTAGAGTATCTAAGGTGCAATTAGAAATTCACTCCAGTTGTACAATCAGGATTGAATAGTCAGTGTCTGTGTTGATGGGATATAGTATAAATAATACCTAAGTATGTAAAACCAGGTGCTGAAGTTTCTGAGGACAGTGAGGCTGTGCCTTGGAAATGGTGAGATGTTGAATAAACATGTGGTTAGCACTCACCTCAAAAGATTTAATACTGAGAAATATGTAATGAAGAATATATTATGGAAGTGGCCAAGAGGATTGTGGCATTTAAGGAAACATAATATTGCAGTAACCCCAGAAAATGGAAGCACATTGATCATTAAAAAAGGTTCAAGGAGGCAGACAGGAAGAGACAGGGTGATTTTGTTAGGTTTAATTTTAAAGTTAAAAAAAAAAAAAAGGGAAGAGATTTTAGATGACAATAACTGTTGATAAAGATCAGTGCTCAAATCACAAATTGGCAGCACAAGAGCTGAAGTTAACTTAGAACCAAGTTTTGCTTCGCTTGGCATTTTTAAAATGGAATAATTTCAAATAAAATCTGGGTTTCTGACTTTCTTGCAAAGACTGAAGGTCTGACAATGTTGACTCTATGGTCCTACAAGGCTTTTAAAATGTGCACACCTTTGGATCTACTGCGTGTGCACACCATGTGTATACCATCTGTTGGTGTTGGATACATTATGGAACACTATTTAGGGACTAAAAAGAATTAGAGCTCTAAGTATAGACATGAAAGATTTCTTACAAATATAAAAACAAACTGCTGAATGACATATAATGTTGATCACATTAATGTGAACAAATAGAACTATATTATAATAATACATATTATGTAACTTATGACATAAAGTATATGGCCTACACAGCCACTGTGGAAAATGGTATAGCAAAATTCCTTAAAAAGAAAAACAGAGAACCCTGCATGACCTGCACATGTACCTGAGAACCTAAAGTAAAACTAAAAAAAAGAAAAACAGAATTACCATATGACCCAGCAGTTCTACTTCTGAGTATACACCCAAAAGAATTGAAAGCAGGAACCCGAACAGCTCTTTGTATACCGTGCTCATAGGAGCATTATTCATTATTCACAATAGTCAAAAAGTGGAAGCAACCCAAGTATCCACAATGGATGAATGGATAAAAAAATGTGGTACATATACACAGTGGAGTATTATTTAGCCTTAAAAGTTAAGGAAATTCTGACACAATCTACAACATGGATAAACCCTGAAGACATTATGCTACGTAAATTAAACTAGTAACAAAAGTGGTACAACAGAGAAATATATACAACGACTAGTTTGAGGTATAATATGGCCAATTTTGAACCTTAAAAATCTTCTAGTCAATTAAAGGTCCTTAAGTATAAGATATACTGTCAGTGTTCAGGGTCTACTGACGGACATTTTTCTTCTGAATAGAAACTTGGCTGTTCCTATTCTAACTAGAAAAAAAAGAAAACATAGTAGAAGCAGTTAGCTATCATAATTGACCTGGGGTAAATTGCAGGTAGGCACACCCACAAAGTATTCTTACACAAAGAAGCTGAACTTTGACTTTAGCACTCCACTTCCGTCTTGCCGTTACTAATGACTTGTCCCCAGATGTCACTTAATCAATAGATCCTGTTTTTTCACATGTAAAATGGAGTAACAAAGCACTCTGAGGATTAAATGACATGGTATATGTGAGAAAGAACCTAGCAAGGACCTGGTCTGATACCAGTTTGTTCTCTCCGCCATCAATTATACATGAAGAGAGATCATCATCTCTAAATACAAACATGTAATTATGCTAACCATGAAAATTCTAAACCATAGTCTAACCTCACATTCTTCCACTGACTTAAAGCATGAACGCCATTTTATGTAAGAACATTATTTAACAAAATTCCAAAGGAAGCGAATTCAGAAGATCTGAAGAACTTCATTATAAACTCTTACACTGATACTAGTCAAATAGCAAAAACATTCATGAAAGCTCCAGTGACTTCACGTCACTAAGATTTTAAAATAAACAGAAGTCACTCACTTAAGTTTCAAAGGTTATAATGACCCAAAGCACACAAGAGGAAACTGTCTGAGTAACTAGCTAAAGCCAAGTTCAAATTAGGCTATTTCAGGACCTACACAAAACTAGTCAATACATAGGCCAATGTATTATTATTATTTCATTGTTCTGGCTCTCCTACCACGTAGACCAACTTCTAATGCTTAAAGAAATACAATTACTACTACTAAACAAAAAATAAAATTATTACTCTGTAAAAGAAATACTCTCTAAATCAAAAAAGATTTCTCTTGGCCGGGCACAGTGGCTCACACCTGTATTCCCAGCACTTTGGGAAGCTGAGGCTGGTGGATCAGAGGTCAGGAGTTCAAGACCAGCCTGGCCAACATGGTGAAACCCCATCTCTGCTAAAAATACCAAAATTAGCCGGGCATGGTGGCGGGCACCTGTAATCTCAATGGGAGGCTGAGGCAAGAGAATTGCTTAAACCGGGGAGGTGGAGGTTGCAGTGAGCCAAGGTTGTGCCACTGCACTCCAGCCTGGGCGACAGCAAGACTCCATATCAAAAAAAAAAAAATTTCTCTAGGCAAGGGTAACAGGAAAGTATGCCTTTCTGTTAATTTACAAAATACTAGAAAGCACCAATAAGATCGTTAGTTTTTATAAATGTTTCATTTACCCAGTGTTACATATACTGAAGTGTTCATGTTAATTCCTTTGCCAGTGATTTTTACTTAATTCTAAAAAAGTTATCATATGATAAAATTAACGTGTTTACTATGAATAGTTCTGATTTTAATGTATGGTGGCATCACCACCATCAGAATACAGAACAGTTCTATCACTCCAAAAAGCTCTCTCCTGCTGTCCCTTCACGCATATATCCTTCCCCTCCTCTACTCTCACCACCACTGAATTGGTCCCCATCACTATAGTTTTATACCTTTTGAACCTGGTTTCTTTCACTCAGCATAAAACCTTAATTAAAGATTCATGCAAGTAGTTACCTACACCAGCAGTTCCGTCCTTATTACTGCTAAGTAGTATTCCATAGTATGGCTATACCGTAGTTTAACCAGTTACTTATTAAAGAATACTTTGATAGTTTCCAGGTTTTGGCTATTATGAATTAAGTTGCTATGGACATTTGAGTCCCAATTTTTGCACGAACAAAAGTCTTCAAAATACCCAGAAGTCGAATTGCTGGATCGTATGATAAATGTATGTTTAACTTAACTGACAGTTTTCCTGAGTGGCAATGCCGTTTTGCATTCCCACAAGCAATGTGTAAGGATCCGGTTGCTCAGCATTCTTGCTAGCACTTGGTATTGCTTTTTTTTTTTTCTTTTAGCCATTCTAATAGGCTGTATTTTTTTTTCTCTTTTAGCCATTCTATTAGGCTCACAGTGATACCTAATCATGGTTTTAAATGTTTTAACCATTTCATGGTCATCTTTGATTAAACAGTACAGTTTCAAGCCCTTAAACAGAGAATGCTGAATATAAATTTTTCTGACTCAAAATCATCCTTATAGAACAAACACTGTACTACCCTCAGGGACTACTGAAGTACATAGGGTTGTGTTCCTTTTCCTAAAATAGCCCCAGAATTATCTCTGCTTCTTATAGCTTTTTAAATCTTCTCTCTTGTCACTTCTTGCTATTAATGGTACTCCTGCCTCTGCAAGACTCTCCTCTTCACTCTCTTCTCAAGCTGAGTTTAGAAAATAGATAACCAAGCTTGTTAGAATTACATCTAAAAAGAGGACAGCCCGTGAGTGAGAGAGCTTAAAGGATTCTTCAGTGAGGAAAGGAAAGGCCCCCAAACGCCCCACCCCCCACCAACCCCCACATCATTGTACCCAAACTTCCAGACATCTTGTTTGGTTACTGAGAAATTTCTAGTAGCTAAATCTCTTAGGCACTTTTCAAAAAGGTAAGGTGACCAGCTAAGAGACCACCACGTAATTGAGCCATTACAATATTCATTTTGTGCAATTCACACTATAACATGATCTTAGATCAATAAATAAAAACTTAGCAAAATATAGACAAAGTTAGCCAGTGTCCAGAAACCTAAGTGGAAAAGATGATCTTAAATGTAGCGTAAATCTAGTTTCCAAACAGTTACACATTGGTCAGAATTCTGGGCACCCACTAGGTGTATGAGGCATTCAAAGGGGTGCAGAGATAAAGAAATTGTAGAATTAAAACGGTTCTTTCAAGATACAGTGACCATATGCATACATACTGATTCTAATGCTGAGTACTAGTCAACAGTGTTCCTTTGAAAGTCACTTGACTAGTTAAGTAGATAGATGTGCGGTTATCAAAGGCAAGTAAGTACAGCTCATCCTGTCTTTTAAGTAGTCTTTTCCATTTCTGAACAAACTAAACTATGAACACTTTTACGCTCTATTCGGGAGGTGGATCATTTCAGACAAATGGCAGCACCTTACTTCCCTGAGTGCCCCAGGATCCGATTCAGAAACTAAGAGGCAGGCACTTCCTCTCACCCGAACTTCCCTGAGGAATGGCAGCGGTGTGTCTGCCAGGCGCAGGGGCCAATCGGGACTCTGCCGGCCGCCTCCACCCACGACTTAAACACCATCTCACCAATTGCAACCGGATCTTGGGTGGGACTTCCGCTATCATTTTAGGCTTAACTACCACCATCTCGTCGCGGGGCAGTGGGGGCAACCGCGAAGTCGGGATTTCATAAACTTTCAGCTCCAGCAGTTTCAAGGAAATGTCAAAGAATGACAAGATGGAAGACAGAATGGCAAGAGCTAAGACACCAAAAAGGCTCCCCAAATTTTGTTTTCAAGAAAACCAATGAAAAAAGCAAGCAATCACAACGTGAAGTCCAGGATCATGTATGTGCTTATCTTCACAGTCACTGCTGGGTCCTGAAGTTCTCCTCTGGCCCAGTGCCAGCTGCGGAGCCCTCTGCCAAAGGGCCAGAGGAGGCCGGTGATGTAGAGCTCTGATTACCCACCCGTCAGGGCGCCGCTGAAGGTCACTGAATACTTACTGTGCACCCGAAAAATAAATCCTGCGAGTTCACGCCCGCGTGGCTCGGCCCCTGACTTTGAGTGACTCCTTTCCGCTTGGGACCTACGAAACCGAACTGCCTTAAAGACATCTTTCACACGGACCTGAAGTCACAGAACTGACAAAATCCCATCCTGTCAAAGTGCACGGTTCTTTGAAATCTAACACAAAAAGCCATAGAAAGATTCTCTAAACACCTCGTTTTCTAAGAGGAACACGGACAGGGCACTGGCCCTTAGACACGTCTCGCTGTCACCGGGCTAACAACATTGGCAAGGGCGGCCGCAGCAGCACTGATACTTGCAACCCCCAAGGGCCCTGGCGAAACCCCCTCTATTACTCTGTATCCTGCTTGCTTCCAAGATGAACCTGTTGCTGGGAAAGAACAGGCTAAATTAGAAAAAGGAGTATTTTGTCAAAGTTAAAGGTGAGTGATAGCCTGCCCGCCTCAAAAAGGACAGGAAAAACTAAGGATATTGGGGAAGATGACACTGCTGCCTCCGAATTCTGGTCCGGGGCGACTCTCTTCCAGCCCTCAAGTGTCCCCACGCGGCCGTGGACCCGAGACAGGGACAGCTGGAGGCGGGCTTGGGCAGCGCGCGGCCTGCAGCCGTGGCCATCCATCTTGCGGCGCGGCCCGGCCCGGCTACCCCGAGCCAGGACTGGGGGAGCTCGCTGCCCCCGCGCCGCCACGGCCGGGCGACATTCTGCGCCCTGGGAAGGGGGATTAGGGTGCGGCGCGGCCCCCGGTCCCCGGCCCGCCCGGATCCCCGGCCTCACCTTGACGTGGAAGCGGATGAGCGCCAGGCGGATGCAGTGGGCCATGCAGACGGGCGGCAGGAACCAGACCTTGGGCGGCGGGGTGCCCTTGTTCTGGACATGGCTGACGATCTGCTGCGCCGTCTGGCGCTCGTTGCCCTGCCGCTTGACCCACTCGTGCAGCCGGGCCTTCTCGAGCGCGCCGTTGAAGAAGACGAAGAGCTCGATGTTGCCGCCGAAGCAGGCCTTGGCCAGCGCCGCCAGGTAGCCGAGCATGTGGTTCCACTGGCCGCCGCTGACCCAGTCGGTGTAGAAGCCGCCGTAGAGGCGGTGCAGGCAGTTGTCGGCGTCCACCAGCAGGCGCAGCGGGGTCTGCGGGGGCCGCTGCCGCCCGCCGCCCACCAGGCTGCCCCGGGCCAGCTTCTGCAGCTCCACCGGCACCACGGCGCTCGGGCAGTGCTTCTCGATGTAGTCTTGGAAGCCCTGCACGCCCATGGCGGCGGCGGGGGCGCGGGCGCGGGTGCGGGCGGGGGCGGCGGGGCCGGGGGCGGTGGGGCCGTGGCGCGCGGGCGGGCGGGCGGGGGCGGCGGCCTCTAGGGGAGGGGCTGGGGCGGGTCGGGGGCGCGCTCATGGCCGCCGCGGCCGCCATGTGCTGCCGCCTCCCAGGGCCATGTCTGGGGAGGGATCTGCCGCCGCCGCCGCTGCCGCCGCTGCGAGGCCGAGGCCGAGGCCGAGGCTGAGGGCCGGGGCGGGGCGGGCGGGCGGCGCTGACGTAGCGGACCCGCCCGGCGCGGACGCCGCCCAGGCCCGCGCAGGCCCGCCGGCAAGCAGGCGGAAGAGGCGGCGCCGGCGGGACGCGGCTCGGGGCTCCCGGAGGCGGTGGCGGCAGAGGCGGAGGCCGGGAGCCGGGCCGGGGCGGGATCGAGGAGGCGCCTGGGCCGGAGCAGGCCGCGCCTGGAGGCTACAGGCCGCCCGCCCGCCTCAGGCCCGTTGGCCGCCGCTCCTCTCCCTGCGCCCCTGTACCCCGCAGGGCCAGAGAGGCCGCCGCCTCCGCCCGATGTTACTCGGGCGAAGGCAAGCCGCGAAGCAGGTGCCAGGGAAGAGCTCGTCTTCTGAGGGAAACGGCGACAAGATGGCGCTTTGAGGGGGAGCCGGAGGCCGAGTCACTCTGCTGGTCGGGACGCCGCCTTTCTAACGCCACTGTCGACTCGCACCACTCCGGGCCTCCTGCCCACAAGGACTGCGGGGTCCGGGGGAGCGGGATGCTGGACGGCCGCGCTCGTCTTCTTGGAAAGAGCAGGAAGGAGCGCGGGAGCGCGATTCCGCAGCAGGTGCTCATCCCAGCAGCTTCGGGCTCTCGGTTGTTGTGATTTTTACACCTGTGACAAATGACATGGCCAAATACACCATAATGTCTGAAGGTACAGGTAGTCCTAAGTGCCTGCTCGTCACGGAAGAGACTGTCTTGAGACCACAGGTCTGTTGAAGCGTGGGAAAGCCTGCGTTCCGTTAGTTCCCACTGCGGAATGGCCCGACTGAAACGCGCCTTTGCAGTGGCTCGCGCTGCTCTTCTTAAGGAGAGGGATTTGAATCTTGTTGCTTTAGTAGCAGTTTCTGGAAGGAGGTCGATTACGTGAATTCTGTTCCAAAGCTCTGTCGTAATTGCTTCTAAAATGAGGTTGATACTGTTTGTATAATAGGCTTGCATAAAACATTTTCAAAAAGATTGTCTTTCAGAATATAAATTTAGAAATCCAGCACTCTAAAACTTTTAAAGTGCCGCTTTTACTTATCTTCACCCCTCCATCTGTTCTTTTTCTGGAGAAACCCCTGTAGAGGAACAGGATGCAGCCGGCAGGATGCAGCGGACAGGTTGTGGCCCTGACAGCTGCTGCCCAGCACGTGGAGCCTGCGTGGGCACGATTTGGCCAAAGAAGCCCCCATACTCCCCGAGAAAAAGGCAAGTTGGATTTTTCTGCTTTCTTTTCTGATACCCACCTCAAATACAAGCCAATATCATATACACATAAATGCTGCTGATATTTTAAGAAGTTACATTTAAAAGCCGACTGACAAGTTATGCCACTCACCTATACACAAAATCAGTCACAAAGCCAGCATGACATGTTTTCTAGAAATAATACAGCCTGGGCACGGTGGCTCACGCCTGTAATCCCAGCACTTTGGGAGGCCAAGGTTCGTGGATCATTTGAAACCAGCCTGGCCAACGTGGTGAAACCCCGTCTCTACTAAAAACATGAAAATTAGCTGGGCGGGGTGGTGTGCGCTTATAATCCCAGCTACTCGGGAGGCTGAGGCAGGAGAATTGTTTGAACCCAGGAGGTGGAGGTTACAGTGAGCCTAGATGTCGCCACTGCGCTCTCTAGCGTGGGCAACAGAGTGAGATTACGTCTCAAAAATAAATAAAAGAAATAATACAGTTCGCCATTAAAAAACAAGGCAAAATCCAGAAATATCCAAATTTCCTTCTGTAACCCAAGGCAGGTTCACAAGGTGAGGGGCAATAGTTAGTAGTTTTTAATTACTCGTATTTTCTTTTTGTCTTTTTCCTTTTTTTTTTTTTTTTTTTTTTTTTTTTTTAGACAGAGTCTCACTCTGACACAAGGCTGGAGTGCAGTGGGGAAATCTCGGCTCACTGCAACCTCCTCCTCCCGGTTCAAGTGATTCTTCCGCCTCAGCCTCCGGAGTAGCTGGGACTGCAGGAGCGCGCCACCATGCCCGGCTAATTTTTGTAGTTTTTAGTAGAGACGGGGTTTCACCATGTCGGTCAGGATGATCTCGATCTTTTGACCTCGTGATCCGCTCGCCTTGAACTCCCAAAGTGCTGGGATTGCAGGCATGAGCCACTGCGCCTGGCCATCACTCGTATTTTCATTTATAACATTGCATTCCATGCGTTTACCTTTTCTTTAAACACTCTTGCTTATAATTTTTAAAAAGGCATTAGTGCCAGTATCTCAAATTCTGGAAATAAATTTATTCTCACCTTATGACATTATAGAGTTCTAAGGTTCTGGAGTCAGGCCCCCAAAATCCATCTTAGGATGAATCTGTGCCCTTGCAAAACTGTTTACCCTATTTGAACCTTGGATTTTATCATCTGTAAAATCAACATATTAATAGCACTTAACATCCCAGGTTATTATAAGGATTAAATCAGATCATCTGTGTGCTTACCACACAGCAAATGCTCAATAAATGTTGGCTTGTATAGTTATTTCCAGAAACTGTATTTGTATAGACTTACACTCGAGAACCTAGACCAGTTATTGTACTTTTGGAAAGTTTAAAATTCATTATTGTATCATAATACATAAAACTCAATTATCTTTACTTGCCCTATTTAGCTGTGTGTTCTTTAAAAATAGATCTATTTATTGAGTAACTATTAATGGCAGGCAAAATGTTCGACTGACAAACATTTATATACTCTGCATCCTCAACTCAAATTCAGGGGTTGGTTGAAGTTAAATTGCTTAAATATTGAGGTAAAAATAAACATCTGTATTTAAAATTTAATAAAAAGTTACGTCTTCTTGAGGTCACAGTATTACAGCTGATGGTTGGGGGACTTTCTTTTTTCTTTTTTTTTCTCCCCCAAGATGGAGTCTTGCTCTGTTGCCCAGGCTGGGGTGCAGTGGTGTGACCTCAGCTCACTGCATCCTCCCTCTCCCAGGTTCAAGTGATTCTCCTGCCTCAGCCTCCAGAGTAGCTGAGATTGTAGGTGCGCACCACCACATCTGGCTAAGTTTTGTAGTTTTAGTAGAGACTGGGTTTCACCATATTGGCCAGGCTAGTCTCAAACTCCTGACCTCAAGTAATCTGCCTGCCTTTATCTCCCAAAATGCTGGGATTACAGGCATGAACCACCGTGCCCAGCCTAATATCTTTAATTAATATGTTACTTAGTTGAGGTATCTAACCACCAGCAATAACAAGTGAGTTTCCAGTTTTTCCAACAAGATAGTAAGAGACCTTAATCCTGCCCATGTAATCATCAGCATATGTTGGGAGACCAGCAGGCTGGAGGTAAGCAGGGAGTCTTATGGAAGACAGCAAATTAATCCACACTTGGGATTTGAACCTATAATGTTTACCTAGCACCAGCCCTAACCTGTTAATTAATTGTCAATTTAAATTACCCAGAAGAACACACAGTTACATCTGTAGGCCTGCTTCATAAATGGTAGATCTGTAACTCACCACACTGCAGCAGTGTGTCAGCAGTTGAGAAGTGTTTTGGTCTTCAGGCTCTGCTGCCTCTTCAGTACTATAAGTTATCAGGATTAGCAGAGGGTAGGAGAGCTCCATGGAGATCAATATTCGGACTCTGGACACCATGACAAAATACATTTCATATTCCAAACTAATAAACTACCTTTTTTTTCTTTTCAGATTTCCAGAAGCTGTTCTGTCAATAACAGAGTTTCAAAGAAAAACCGCAAAACCACCACCACTAAGATCATTCTTGAGTCCAGTTTGAAAAACTAGGGTCAAATTCTGCAGAGGCATTCAGGGGATAAGATACCACCCTAATACCCATTATGTGAGAGAAAATGCTCTATTCACCATTCCTCAGCTGCTGCTTCTGGTTTCAGAGTTCTCTCTGTTTTGGTGGGGTTTTAAAGCGAGAGTGGCCTTTATTCACTTTTATGAACACATCTGAATGTGGAGGTCAAGAGGGGGAAAGTGACATATCCTAGGTCAGAGTAGAGTCAACAAGAAAATAAGACAAACAACAACTCACCCCCCTGTTGTATACTGGGCATTGGTGAGCTACTGGGGGATATGGAGATGAAGAAAAGGTAATCCCTTCTTCAAGGAGCCCAATCTACCAAGGCAGACAGACATATAGACGAACAGATTGTATACTTGCATAGAAAAAAGAAAGAGGAGAAGGGGATCAGTGTGACCTGTGTAACTAAGTAGCCTATCCTGCCACAGATCACACTGCCCTCCGCAGTGGGGGTGGTAATCCCATCTTGTTGAATTCCGCATGCACTTTGCAGTCAGACCACACCCATGTGTGGGTCCTGACCCTGCCATTTATAAACAGCACCACTTTGAGCAGTTCTCGGCCCTCTAAGCTAGGGTCATTGTCAGGGATACTGCTTCACAAGAGTCAGCAGAACACCAAAAGAGACCATATGGGTGAAAGCAACCAATACTGCCCTCGTGGTTCATAGGTTCTTAGAGGTTTCATTTTTTATTTTCAGTCTACTGCAGCACTGCCTGCTTTTTGTTTTTGTTGCTTTTTTTTTTTTCTTGACATGTTCACCAAACTTGTGTCCAAATGGCTTTGGGCTGATGCAAAAATATATGGAAGAGAAGAGTTGTCATGGAGGGCTTTCAGATGAGTGCTATAGATTCTCTAGGCAACTCTCCAAGAGGCTTCTTAAGCAGGATGGGCAACAGGAGCTGCTATGGAATCGATGGACAAACGTTGACAGGGACTGCTATGAAAGACAGTACTCAGCTGAATATATATTCTCTCTTAAGGGCTAAAACTTCATAGTCATCCTTTAAACACTGCCTGATAGAATTTTCAGGATTATCTTTTGAAGTAAACTGTATTTTACAAAGTGATACAAATCAAATGAGTTTTTTAAATTAGGAATTCTCGTAAGTACGAAGCCATTTTAAGATGTACCTTTACAGACTAGCTGTTAAGTGGTCTGTTCCATTTGTGTAAACCATAAAGATCTTTCCAGAAGAAGCAAGTCTCTCATACCAGAATATGAAAACACCCTAGTCCCAGGCTTTAGTAGCCTGGATCACATGAAGCTGACTTCTGAGGAGTCTAGGACCTCAAATATAGGTGGGAGCACAGTCATTTTTCTGGAAACAGCTGAAACGTGGCTCAGGCTTGTGACCTTTGTGCCAAAGGAAGAGGTCAGGGTTGACTAGAGCTTCAGGAAGAATGCAGGCACCTTTGGAAGGCAGGGAGAAAAGTTACTGCAATACTCTATCCTCAGGGTGGAGCGATAGTGTGAGTCTGGGAAAGTCCTGCCTATAAAAGGCTCTTCCTTGTGCAGATTCGTGAAGCCTTCTATGTTTTTGCTGGATTCTCAGGAAAAAAAGGCTCTTCCTCATTCCTCCCAGGTCCCAGGTGTGGTATAAGGAGAGTTGGCCCAATCTGGGAACTGAGGGGACCTGCGGTATCCATCTACTGCATCTATTTTGAGCCAGGCGCAGTGGCTCACGCCTGTAATCCCAGCACTTTGGGAGGCTGAGGTGGGCAGATCACCTGAGGTTGGGAGTTCGAGACCAGCCTGACCAACATGGAGAAACCCCCGTCTCTACTAAAAATGCAAAATAAATTAGCTGGGTGCATACCTGTAAACCCCGTCTGTGCTAAAAATACAAAAAAATCAGTGATGGCGCATGCCTGTAATCCCAGCTACTTGCGAGGCTGAGGCAGGAGAATAGCTTGAACCCGGGAGGCAGAGGTTGCAGTGAGCCAAGATCGCGCCATTGCACTCCAGCCTCGGCAACGAGCGAAACTCCATCTCAAAAAAAAGTGAGGATTTTGGCAGTTATTCATGAGACAGCCCACATAAAACACACCTCCAGTTTGGTTAAACTAGGAAGCACTACATAATATTTTAAAATCAGTTGCATGTCACTGCTAAAAGATAGAGTTAATCATATCCTGACATTTTTCTTGAGGCAACATGATGAAACCCATTGTCTACAAAAAAATCCAAAAATTAGCTAGGTGTGGTGGTATGCACCTATAGTCCCATCTACTCAGGAGGCTGAGGTGGGGAAGGCTGCTTCAGCCAAAGACGTGGAGGTTGGAGTGAGCCCAGATGATGCCACTCGCACTCCAGCCTGGGCATCAGTGAGGTCCTATCTCAAAAAAAAAAAAAAAAAAAAAGAAGTCATTTATTACAAAGATAGGAACTTATGAATTTATGAAAGTTGAAGAACTAGGATTAAGGATGGGCGGGAGCTAAGATTGACAGGTACTTGTAACAAACAATACAACTGGGATGCTGTTGATGACATGAATGAACTCCAATCTTACCCTGTAGTCATTTTCTCAAGATTCAAAGTCATGGAAAAAAAAGAGTAAAATGAACCAAACTTAGGTAAAGAGTCACCAGCCTGGCAGTGAAAATAGTGTAGTTTCTTTGACTTTAATATGAGGAAACAGGTTCCTAGATTGACAATCTCACCAAAACTATACACAATTTCATTTTTTCTCAGACCTCTCAGAGATGAATATATACAATTTCTGACAAAGCTGAGTACCTTTAGGAAGGGAAAAGGAATGCTGAATATCCCCAAACAACACGTTTATTACATATTTGGTAAGACTTGCTATACCCTGTCCTGTAAGAAGATAGCCTGCCCTTAGAAGACAAAAAGGGTAAAGCTATGCCCTCTAAACCTTAAGCCGCTCTAGATGATGAATCTCCTCGTCAGCCCAAACACCTCAAGAACTTTTAATTCGTACTATTTGCCTTTTTTTTTTTTCATTTATTTAATACCACAAATTCACTTTACTATTATGAGGCCAATAGCTACAGATTCTCATAAGAAACCCAGGAACTCCTTACTGGCCTCAAAACATACTGTGACATTTCCACAACCTACAGGTCTAGAAATCCTATGCCAAATAAGGTTAATTTGTTTGCTGAGAAGGAGGTGGAGGAACTGGAATTCTCATACACAGCTGATGGGAAAACAGTCTGGAACTTTTTCTTAAAACATTCTGGTAAATGGGGCCCCTGCAAGCTAGAAAGTGTGGCTATAATTTCTGGGGTTCTTCTTCTTTTTTAAACTTTTTCTCTCTCAGTCCTGACCTAAAGATGACCCTAGTCATGGAGAAGTATTGCCAAGCCCAAAGAAGTGGCACAGTGACCTCTACCCCTGAGAGAAAACCTGTCTTTCCAGCCCTATGGTCTGAAGAATGTGGAAAAATCCATCCTTTTTTTTTTCCTCTCTGCTTTCTGCCTGAGGGGCGTTCCTTTGCCAAAATGAGCAGGCAGTGTGGGCACGTAATCATCAGAGAGAAAGCCCATCTTTCTAAGCCACAGGTGAGGAAAAGGGGCTCCCTGGGTGCCAGGGAGTCTGGGGAGAAATCCTAAAGAGCAAAGACCTGAAAAGAGGATTCTCAAATTCTGTACATGAGCTGAATTCCATGCTCAGCCCAGAGCTGCACATACCAGACTCAGAGCCCAGGCAGCACAGCCGCACTCTGAACTGACATTCTGACCACCACCACCACCAAACAGAAGGCAACGCAGGACCTGTGGGCTGAGGCTAACGAGGTTGATTGCCTGACAAAACAGAAAAAAAAAAATTCTTCAGGGAATTTTAGCAGAACCCAGTCTCCCAGCATAAGACAGACAGTCCTCACTTTGCACTGCAATTCAGAACTGTAAAAATGACCTTCCACGTTGAAACTGTGCCCTGTGCTGTTAACAATAATCAATGGGTAAAATTGTGTTTTCTTTTGTTTTTTGCTGTCTTTTGAAAACTGTCAAAATATTGATAATGTTGTACTGTTAGAAATGTATAAAGAAGGCCAAGTGCGGTGGCTCATGCCTGTAATCCCAGCACTTTGGGAGGCCAAGGCGGGTGGATCACAAGGTCAAGAGATCAAGACCATCCTGGCCAACATGGTGAAACCCCGTCTCTACTAAAAATACAAAAAAACTAGCCAGGCGTGGTGGTGCATGCCTGTAGTCCCAGCTACTTGGGAGGCTGAGGCAGGAGAATCACTTGAATCCAGGAGGCGGAGGTTGCAGTGAGCTGAGATTGTGCCACGGCACTCCAACCTGGCAACAGAGCAAGACTCCATCTCAAAAAAGAAAAAAGAAATGTATAAGGAAACAATAAAGTTAATATTTTTGTACACTGTATTTAAAACATCAGCAACGCTGGGAATTAAAGAGTTTGATGTCTTCCTAAAAAACATATCAACAGGCATTTGAACAATGTTTGCCTTCTTCAAAAATCATGTACCTTATGATATGGAGCAAGCTCCTTTGCTGTGTTTCAAAAACTTGTCGTGCCCCTTCTAAGTTTGGATCAGTTTCCAATATTTTATCCTTTCTGTTTTCAGTGTCATGAAATATCTCCTAGTCCCTTTAACGTGAAGCTTTTTGCTGACGTTCTTTCCTCTGGGACATCTTCATCTTTTCCATCACAACCGCTTTCTTCATTTATTTGATGAATTCACCTTCTCGGCAGCAATGCTCACATCCCCCATAGTCTGCTTCTTCAGTGACCCCATTTATGTTTGATTTGCCTTCACTTTCAGTGTTGACAGTTTTTGTTTCTTTGCTGCACTTCTATCTTTGTTGGTCAGTTTTCTCTTTTAAATATCCATTTGTGTAAAATGCCATGTGGGTTTATCACTGGGAGACGAGGAGGCCACACTACTCACACCTTGCTGTCTGTGGGTGAACTGAACACAGTGACCAATCACCCACAGGTTTTGGAAAGAAATGACATGATTGGTCACTGATCACAAGGCACCTCTGTTATTATGTAGTGATTTGTGGACTGGGGGAGCTAGCAGAAAGTTTGAACTTCATGCAATTACAGTTAATATACTCTGGTAACTCAAATTTGAACCATGTTGTCAGGGGACTGGTGTTCACCATTAACTAAAATTTCAGAATCATGAAATATCACTTCTGACATATTCTATTCTTTAGAAGTCAGTCACTAATTCTGGCTCACACGCAAGGGGAGGGTAATTAGTCTCCAGCTTCTGAAGAGACTGTAGAAAATAAAAAGTTCCTCTTCAAAGTTTCCCTTCTTGTTAATATAATAATAAATATTAGAAATAATACCTTCTTTTAAAGACTTTCTTCAAATCCTCTTGCTTTTTGCTAGTAACTCTCGGTTAAGCCCTATCCTATTTAGTTGTTAGATATAAGGGAATAAGTACATTCTATGTCCTGGTATTTTAACCAAGATATTTGTGCTAGACATGCTCACGGGCATGCAGTACATTTGATGTCCTTGTACTTTAACCAACATATTTATGTTATTACTTTTCTAAGTCCTTTTGCAAGCCACTTTCTCTCCCTTCCTTATATGGACTTCCTCTTTTCCTTTTGTTTTCCGTTGCTTTTACCTATTTAGCAAAGTTTTAAGTTGTTAGCCAATCGGGTTTAGTTTTGATTGTGAGGTCTGGCGCCAACTAATGGAGATGGGTCACAGCAGTAAGGATCCAATGTGTAAGGAATAAATATGCCTGCCTTTCCTTTGTTCATCATACTCTCATGGCAAGACTGCTGGAGAGTAGTACTCTTTCTTCAGAAAGCAAAATTGCCTTGCTGAGAAAACTTTTTGTCTGAATGTTAATTTTTCCTTGCGGTACCTAGGAACAAGCATTCTGTCTCTAACAGAGAGAATCTCCAATGAATTTGTGGACATATTTTAGGATTCTTTAGGAAGTCCACATTCCTGAAGAATATTGGCACTGGGTGTAGAATTCTGGGTGGATGATTCTTTCCTATGAGTGCTTTAAAGATATTGTTCCACTGCATCCTGGCCTACACAATTTTTCATTATATGCCCAAGATAACCCACAATTCAAATTGTTGCTCCCTATGCCTAATATATTGGGTTTTTTTCTGGCTACTTTCAGGATTATTTAAATCTTTGGTTATCAGCAGTTTGATTATGATATGCTGAGCATCTTGTTTGGATTTTTCTGAGTTTTCTTGAATGTATATTTATATTGTTCATCAAATTTAAGAAGTTTTCAGCAATTATTTCTAAAAACTTTTTGTGTCTGTACCAATTTTTCTTTTCCCTGTGAGACTCCAGTGTCAAAAATATGTGATTTTCTGGTGTTGTCTCCCAGGTTCCTGAAGCTCTGTTCATTCTGTTTAATCCATTTTCTCAGTGTCCTCTGGTTAATTTCTATTTATCTGTCTTCAATTCACTGACTCTTTCTTTTGTTATTTCTATTCTGCTACTAAGTCCATTTATTACACTTTTAAACTTCAGAAATATAATTATTTCAGTTCTAGAATTCCCATTGGTAATTTTCATAGCTTCTGTGTCTCTATCAAGAACTTCTTTCTTTTCACCATTTTTTTTTTTAAAGACAGACTCTTGCTCTGTCACCCAAGCTGTAATCTCGGCTCACAGCAACCTCTGCCTCCCAGGTTCAAGCAATTCTCCTACCTCAGCCTCCCGAATAGCTGGGATTACAGGTACATACTACCATGCCCAACTAATTTTTGTATTTTTAGTAGAGATGGAGTTTCACCACGTTGGCCAGCCTGGTCTCAAACTGTCAACCTCAGGTGATCCACCTGCCTTGGTCTCCCAAAGTACTGGGATTACAGGCATTAGCCACCATGCCCGGCCCTTTGTTTTCATCTTAAGACCATGATTATAAAAGGTGTTTTAAGTTGTCTGATGATCTGGCGTCTGAGTCACTTTTGGAATGACATATGTTGATTGTCTTTTTCCTTGTGGATAGGTCATACTAACCTGGCTCCTTGAGCATCTAGTAATGTTAGATTGAACCCTGAATGTTTTGAATATCAAGTCCTGAGAGTCTGCAACTTATTAAAATCCCCTGGAGAAGATTGATTTTAAGCAGTCAACCAATCCAGTTAACTTCAGATGACCAACTGCCTCTCCTTCTGTAGTGGTGGTCCTGGTGGCATTTCAAATTTCAAAGGCACTGTTCACTTCTTGTGTCTGTCTGTGCATGTGTGGCTTAGGCCTGAGCCCAGGACTTGTGCCAGCCCATACCCAGAATTAGGGATTTCCCTCCTCTAGCTCTCTCTTCTCTCTAGGATTCCTCAACACATGCTGCTTGGCTCACAGAAATGTCTTGGAGTTTTATTGCCCATCTGCCTCTTTATGGTAGCATGACTGGGGCCTCCCTCACAGCAGGGCTGAGAAAGAAAAGAAAGGGAGAGAGAAAGAAAGAAAGCAAGGGAGAGAGAGAGGATTTCCCCCTGCATTCTTTGGTTCACAGGGGGCTCCTTTTCCTGGTCCTCTGGCCAGAAAGACCGAGCTTTTCTTGGAGTTTTACTGCACATGTCAACTGGGAAGTTCCTTGACTTAGGGGGCTACCTTTATATCAAAGCTGAAAGGGGCTGTGTCAGGTGGTTCATGCCTGTAATCCCACCACTTTGGGAGGCTGAAGCAGGTATATTACCTGAGGTCAAGATTTAGAGGCTGGGAGCAATGGCTCATGCCTGTAATCCCAGCACTTTGGGAGGCCGAGGTGGGTGGATCAGGAGGTCAGGAGTTTGAGACCATCCTGGCTAACACGGTGACACCTCATCTCTACTAGAAAATACCAAAAAAATTAGCTGGACATGGTGGCACGTGCCTGTAATCCCAGCTACTTGGGAGCCTGAGGCAGGAGAATCACTTGAACCCGAGAGGTGGCGCTTGCAGTGAGCCAAATTCATGCCATTGCACTCCAGTCTGGGCGACAGAGCAAGACTCTGTCTCAAAAAAAAAAAAAAAAAAGAAAGAAAGACTTTGAGACCAGCCTGGCCAACATGGTAAAACCCAGTCTCTACTAAAAATACAAAATTAGCCAGATGTGGTGGCAGGCACCTGTAATCCCAGCTACTTGGGAGGCTGAGGCAGGAGAATTGCTTGAACCCAGGAGGCAGAGGTTGCAGTGAGCCAAAATTGTGCCACTGTACTCCAGCCTGGGTGACAGAGAGAGACTCGGTCTAAAAAAAAGAAACGGAAAGGGGTAGGAGTACAGAAAACTGGGAAATGCACGCCTGTTTTTGTGGCTTCAAGTTTTGTTACCCTCCTTCTTCCAATTTGCCTGCCATTATTTACTTTCCAGAGACCTCAGTGAGTTGGCATTCCGTTTTGTTTAGCGTTCTTAGATTTTTTTGGGAGGCTGAGGTGGGTGGATCACCTGAGGTCAGGAGTTCAAGACCAGCCTGGCCAACATGGGAAAACCCCATCTCTACTAAAGATACAAAAATTAGTCGGGTGTGGTGGTGCACACCTGTAATCCCAGCTACTTGGGATGCTGAGTCAGGAGAATCACTTAAATCCAGGAGGCGGAAGTTGCAGCAAGCTGAGATTGCACTACTGCCCTCCAGCCTGAGCGACAGAGCAAGACTCCATCTCAAAAAAAAAAAAAAAAAAAGAATTCTTAGTTTTAGTTTTGATGGGTGGGAGAACTAAACTGCGCTGTGCCTATTCCATCTTGGCCAGCACAAAAAGTCCCAAAAATTAAAAAAATTTATAAAAGTTAAACTTGAGGGGTTGTTTTTCGTTTTTGTTTGTAGGTAATCAGGTGTTCTTAAATATAACTTTTTATCTCCTTCCCTACCAAGAGGTTTTTAGAACTGTTTGCTTGGCAGGTGAAGAATCTGCATGTTGTGGGTCTTTATTACTGAATGAGAAACTACTTCAGACTTGACCTTAGCTTTGTTTGTTTCCCAGTTCAACGGACTATAACCTTAGAACTTCCTAAAGGTGCTTTCTAAAAGTTTTTGATTTCTCCAACTGTCATAGTACTGCATTTGTGAATCCCAAATTGGCTTCCACTGTTTATTTAAACTTGATATAAGATATAGGAAGATTTTTTTTTTGTCACCACCCTCTTTCTATTCCAAACACTATTTATCTGAAGGAAACTTTAGGAGGAGAAGGTATTTTGGAAAAATTTTTGTAATCAGCTTAAACGCGTGTCTGGTTTTTTGTTTGTTTGCTTGTTTAAATTCAGGGGGGAGGCCAAGCGTAGGTGGCTCGCACCTGTAATCCCAGCACTTTGGGTGGCCAACGCAGGTAGACCGCTTAAGCTCAGGAATTCCAGAGGAGCCTGGGCAACGTGGTGAAACCCCGTCTCTACCAAAAACACAAAAAAAGTTGCCCGTCTCTACCAAAAACACAAAAAAAGTTGCCCAGGCATGGTGGCATGCATCTGTGGTCCCAGCTACTTGAGAGGCTGAGGTGGGAGGATGGCTTGAGCCAAGGAGGCAGAGGTTGCAGTGACCCCAGATCACACCACTGCACTCTAGCCTGGGCAACAGAGTGAGATTCTTGTCTCAAATTAATTTATTAATTAATTAATTCAGGGAGAATGTGTACTATATTTCTTTAAAAGCACTCTTTTTCAGTAAATGGATTATTTTAAAACCAAGCCAAACAAGTATACCAATGTGAATTTTAAAAAATTTGATTTTTTAACATACATTTTCTATCTTGCTGCAGTTTAAAGATAGAGTTTACGCCATATGGCCCATCAGTAATGCCGCATAAGAAACTGCATCTGTATTCCCTCGATAAAGAAAAGTTTGTGGAGGTCCTGATCGGCTTTTTTGTAGTCCACCATAGAGAGAAAGAGCCAGTTAACCTGTTGCTAAGCAACAGTGCTTCAAGACCAGAACTTCTGTACGCCAAAAGAGAGGGTAGGGGTATGAATTGTCCAAATTTACAAAGAGAAAGAGAGGGCACAGTGCACAAATGAATAGAGATCCGGGAAGCCACCTTTTGAAAACTAAGCAGAGGCAATTCAAGTGAGTATTCCAGAAATAAACCAAAGGCCCAGTTCTCAAGTTCTTCCATGCACATAACACCCATTGAACTCGAAGGAGTTCTGCATGTGTGAGGGCCAAAAGATTAACCCCAAAATAGCTCAGTGAAATCCAAACAAAAAATAATAATACAGTGAATTTTTATTAGCATGCTTAAGACTTTGCTGAAAGTGTCATCTTTCAAAGGTCATAAAAGAAAATCAACATTTAAGATTTTACTAAGAGATCATTAAATTTCAAATCTGAAACACAAGAAGTCAGCAAAATTAAATGGCTAGCATTGATTTGAGAATGGATTTCCACTTACATTTTAAATTAAATTGCTAACTTGAGAGAGGGAAAGTGTTTAAAGAAAAACATGAATATTTCTGTTTTACTTCAGTTGTGAAGAGATTACAGGCGTGAGCCACTGCGCCCGGCCCATGTGTTATCTTATATTAAAATATATTATAATTCTGGCCGGACACAGTGGCTTATACCTGCAATCCCAGCACTTTGGGAGGCTAAGGCGGGCAGATCACTTGAGATCAGAAGTTCAAGACCAGCCTGGCCAACAGGGCAAAACTCCATCTCTACTAAAAATACAAAAAATTAGCCGGGTGGGTGTGGTGACGCATGCCTGTTATCCCAGCTACTCAGGTGGCTGAGGCTTGAGAATCCCTTGAATCTGGGAGGTGGAGGTTGCAGTGAGCCAAAATCATGCCACTGCCCTCCAGCCTAGGCAACAGAGCAAGAATCTGTCTCCAAAAAAAGAAAAGAAAAGAAAAGACAATGTAGTTTTGTTCAGCACCCCTGTTTTTTGCCTATATGAATGATCTTCACCTTTCCCCCCACACCAAGAAGTGATGCTCACCATTCTTTGGTGTCTGCTACCCTCACACTTGCGCTTGAATAAACTCTTTTAAGTGGAGCCTCACCCTTTTGATTATTTTCGGTTGACAGGAAGAAGGGAGGAAGAGAGGGCGGGTTAAAATTAAATCTGCATACTAAGCAACAAATCCCTGCTGCTCTTCTTCAACTGTTCGTAGATGGTTTCTGCTCTCAGGCTTCTGTTCTACCCCTAACTCTCCTGGCTACCCAAAGGCAGGAGGTTATCTACTGGGGAAATCTCAAAAGACTGTAGAAAAAAACTTCTCGAATTCTGGTTTTGGGAGTCGTCCAAAAAGAATTTTTTTTTTAATTTGGCTTGCCACTTGAATGTCCTATAGAGAAGTCCCAAACTGACAAGCCTGGGCTATCCTCCGAGATGCTCTGCTGAGCTGTCAGTCTCTCCCTCTGGAATGGGAATAGATCACCAAGCATCACCTATTATTTGAAGAAAAGCTGCTACACTACACATAGACCCAAATGAACAAATACCAGGAGAACAGAAGTTAGGGGAAACAGAAATGATGAAAAGAATAGAATAAAACTTTTATTGTATTATTATTATTATTATTATTATTATTTTGAGACTGAGTCTCACTCTGTCACCCAGGCTGGAGTGCAGTGGCATGATCTTGGCTCACTGTAAACTCTGCCTCCTGGGTTCAAGCGATTCTTGTGCCTCAGCCTCCCAAGTAGCTGGGATTACAGGTGCCCACCACCATGCCCAGCTAATTTTTGTATTTTTAGTAGAGATGAGGTTTCACCATGTTGGCCAGGCTGGTCTCAAACTCTTGAGTTCAAGTGATCCACCTGCCTCAGCCTCCCAAAGTACTGGCATTTCAGGCATGCGCCACTGTGCCCAACCAGAATAAAACTTTTTAAATCTTTTATTAATGCTGCACCCAGCCAGAATAAAACTTCTAAAATCCTTTATTAATACCATCAAACAGATAAAATAAGACATTACATTCATGAAACAGAACAGGAATTAGGATATAAGAGAGAATAAAAACCTCAAACAAAATTATGGCAGCTGAACTAAAAACATCAAATAAAGATTGGAATGTAATATTAAAGAAATTCCCCAGGAAGCAAAACAAAAAGAAAGTAAAATAGAAAAGGATAGTAGAGAAAGTGCAATTAAATCAGAGAATCAATACAGAAGGCCTGATACCTGACTGAACAGGGTTTCAGGCCGGGTGCGGTGGCTCACACCTATAATCCCAGCACTTTGGGGGGCCGAGGCGGGCACATTACGAGGTCAGGAGTTCAAGATCAGCCTGGCCAACATGGTGAAACCCCGTCTCTACTAAAAATACAAAAAATTAGCTGGGTGTGGTGGTGGGCACCTGTAATCCCAGCTACTTGGGAGGCTGAGGCAAGAGAATCACTTTAACCTGGGAGTCAGAGGTTGCAGTGAGCCGAGATTGCGCCGCTGCACTCCAGTCTGGGCGACTGAGCAGGACTTTGTCCTTTGTCTCAAAAAAAAAAAAATTATCTTTTACAACCAAATAAAACTGAAATTCTTGCAGTAAAAACAATTTAAAACTTAGGGTGATAAAAACAGTCGGCAACCTAGTTGGTGATGGGACGGGTCAAATGAAGGGGGGGCAAGAACTCAGAAAGCAGGCAGTTGTATTGGATCAGAGCCAGCACAGGCAAGGACCCAGCACGGGCAGTAGCAGGAGGTCCATGGAGTCCACTGGTGTCTGATCTTGCAGGGAAGTGGACGGCAGAAAGCAGTGGCTCAGGGTGGGGCCAGAGTCAGGGCTCACTTTTCTGAAAGCAGAGTTCCAGTCCTGGAGGAACTGTGGTAATAGGAAGGCCATCAGACCGGGACCTCCATGTGATACCAAAGCTAGTGGTCTAGTTATCAGATGTGGACTGCAGTGTTGGGGCTTGTGCACAACCGGACAAGGCCTAGCTCTGTTTATCAGAACTAGATTTCAACATCAGAGGTGAATGAGAAGCAAGGCTGACCTAATGCTGACTGGGTAAGCTCTTGCTCTCTCTATGGACAGGATGATCTCAGAGTTGAAATGAGCCAAACATATCAAGTAGAGAGAACTATAGAGATTTCAGTGACCTGGACACGTGACCCATAAAACTTTATCTTCATTATTATTAATGTTCAGATCATAAGTAGACTAGCCACTTTTGTGGGCTCAATCGCTTCCACTTCATCTGCCATTCTTCTTACTTTGTTCCAACCACATTGGCCACCTTACTATTTCTGGATTTGGGTAGGCATGGTCCTGCCAAAAGATCCTTTTATCTGGTGTTCTTCCAAACAGCCAAGTGACATGACCTCTCCTCTCCTTCAGATCTTTGCTAAAATGTTGCTTTCTCAATGAGGCACTCCTGGGCTACCCTATCACAAATTCTAACCATGCTTCCTACACCCTCTCAACTCTTTTGCTCCACAGCACTGATCACATCTGGGATAAAATATTTTGCTTACTCGTTATAACAGTATATATTTTGCTTGTTTGTTTGTCCCCCTCTCCCCCTGCCCAAATATAATTCTGAGAGGACAGGGTTTTCATGTGTTAACTGCTTTATCCTCAGCATGTAGAACTGCGCCTGGCATGTAGTTAATTATCAAAAATGTATTTGTTGAGTGAGGAAATGAATGAATGAATGAATGGAGGTGGTTTGGAGAAGTTTGTATGCAAGCATCTTGTCAGTCAGGATTCCAAGAGGAAACAGATGGAACACTGACATAAGGTAATTAGGCAGAATGTAGCGTAAAGCATTATTTACAAAGGTGCGGGCAGGGTTAAGGGGAGTTACAGCATTATTACCATCCCTAGGTCTTAATAAAAAAGAAATAATAGTTACCAGAATCTATGTTATTTTATTTTTATTTTTATTTTTTTACTTTAGGTGCATACTATATCTGGCATTTCTAATAGTTACCAGAATCTTAAGGGAGCAGCAGTCAGAGGGGGGGGTCATATGAAAGGCCTTCCATAAAGGTACACAGTCAACCCGTGTTGATTCAGCAGGGAGGGAGGCTGGGGAATAAGTACCCATCCTGCACTCTAACCTTGTGCTGTGCCTCCCATTGGCAACATAATAAGAAATCAGAGGACAAAGGAATCCATCAGTGAAATCCATAAAGGCTAGTAGAACTGCGGGGCACAGAGTAAGGTGGAAAGGGGTAAGGGGGAGGCCCTGGCAGGAAAACAGAAAATAAGCACAGCAAGTATTTATAGATACTTGTTTAAGTGGAGCGTTATGCTAGGCCTGGGATCTTCTTGTGGTAAAATTCTAAAATTATTATCCAAGAACTCCCAACCTCATCTCCAGGACTGTGAAAGACCCACAGCTAACAGCATACTGTATGGTGAAAGACTGAAAACATTCCCCTAATATCAAAAACAGGACACAGAGGCAGGCATTTGCCATTTCTATACAACATAGTGTTAGAGGTTCTAACCAGAGTGATTAGGCAAGAAACATAAATAAAAGACACCCAAACTGTAAAGAAAGAAGTAAAATTTTCTCTGTTTGCAGTGAAAAATATGTTTTAAAAAACTCTAAAGATTCCATGAAAAAAAAAAAACTATTAGAACTAATAAATGAATTTAACAAAGTTGAAAGATAAAAAATTGATGTACAGTAAATCAGCTGCATTTCTATACATTAACAATAAACAATCTGTAAAGGAAATTAAGAAAATAATTCCACTTATAATGGCATAAAAAAGAATACAATACTTAGCAATAAACTTAACCTAAAAGTTGAAAGACTTGTACACTGAAAACTATAAAACATTGCTAAAACAAATTAAAGAAGACAAAAATACATAGATATAGAGCGGAAGGTTTACATTGCTGAGATAATAATATACCCAAAGTGATATATAGATTCAGTTCAGCCCCTATCAGAATACAAGGGCATTTTCTTTTGTAGAAATAATAAAACCCATTCTAAAATTCATATGGGAATGTAAGGAACCCCCAAATAGCCACAACAATCTTGAAAAAGCAGAGCAAAGTTGAAATACTCAGATTTCCCAATTTTAAAGCTTCCTTCAAGTCTTTAGTACTCAAAACAATATGGTACTGGCATGAGGCAGACATTTGGACCAAAGGAATAGAATACGAATTCCAGAAATAAACTCTCCCATACATGGTTAGTTTATTTTTGACTAGGGTGAAAAGATCACTCAACTGGGGAAAGGACAGTCTTTTCAACAAATGGTGCTAAGAAAGACAGATATCCAGATGCAAAAGAATGAAGTTGGACCCTTACCTAGTATTATATGCAAACATTAACTCAAAATATATCAAAGATCTATGCAGAAGAGCTAAAACCCACAAAACTCTTAGAAGAAACCATAGAGAAAAAGCTTCATGACATGGGATTTGACAATGATTTCTTGGCAATGGCACTAAAAGGATAAGCAACAAAAGAAAAGACATAAATTGGCCTTCATCAAAATTAAAACCTTGTGCATCAAAGGACACAATCAAAAGACTGAAAAGGCATCTATGGAATGGGAAAAAATTGCAAATTACTTATCTGATAAATGATTAACATCTAGAACATATAAAGAGCTCCCACAACTCATCAACAAAAAACAAACAATTTAATTAAAATTTGGGGTTAAACAGACATTTCTCCAAAGAAGAAATACAGATGGTCAATTAGCACATGAAAAAGTTCTCAGCATCATTAGTGATTAGAAAAATGCAAATCAAAACCACAATGAGATACCACTTCACACTCATTAGGGTGGCTATTGTCAAAAACAAAGAAAACCAAAAAATAACAAGTGAGAATGAGGAGGTGGAGAAATTTGAATCCAGTCAACATTGTTGATTGGAATGTGAAATGGTGCAGCTGCTGTGGGAAATGGTTTGGTGGTTCCTCAAAAAGTTAAACATAGAATTATATGATCCAGTGATTTCACTTCTAGATATATCCCCAAAAGATTTGAAAGCAACTACTCAAATAGACACTTGTATGCCAGTGTTCATTGAAGCATCATTCACGACAGCCAAAAGATGGAAAAAACCCAAACGTTGATCAGCAGATGAACAGATAAACAAAATATGGTATGTACATAAAAAGAAATATTCAACAATAAAAGGGAATGAAATTCTGACACATGCTGCAGTATGGATGAAACTTGAAAACAATATGCTAAGTGAAATAAGCCTGTCACAAAAGGACAAATCGTGCATATCTGCATTTACATGAAGTACCTAGAATTGACAAATTCATAGAGAGAAAAAAATAGATCACAGTTACCAGGGGCTGGAGAAGGAGCAAATTGGCAGTTATTGTTTAATGGGTAAAGAATTTCAGTCTGTAATGATAAAAGTGGTCTGGAAATGGATAGAGATGATGGTAGCACAATATTGTTAATGTAATTAACATCACTGATGTTATACACTTAAAAATTATTACTATGATAAATTTTATGGTGTACCTATATATATAAATATATGCCATATATATATACCAAATTTTATATATATATATATATATATATACACATATATATATAATCACTTTAAAAATGAAAACACCTGAAAGCAATATTGTCTCTGCTCCACAGGGAGGACATTCCTTGCCCTCAACTGCAGCCACACTCTCTGTTGGTCAGGGGAAGGGTATCACACATCCTCCTGACACAGCCTGTCTCCTCCACAAGGCTGTATATATTCCAGTTCGGGGACCCATGACTCAATGCACCCCTTGACTGGCTGGTCTGTTACATCAGCCAAAGATGTTAGATAAACCAAAGTTGGCCTGTGTATATTGGTCCCTAGTGTTTTCATTAACAATAGGCTGAGATCCATTCATCAACTTCAAATTTTACACATGCAGCTGTTTTAAATGTAGCCCAGATAAGCATACTTTTAGTCATTTAGAGGTTGCCTGCTTTGCGTACCCCACAAAACCACATCCACAATCGATTAGCCATAGATAAAATGAACTTTGAGGCTATGGGGACCCCCAGCCACTGCTGCCCTTGGGAGCTGTCTGACCCAGATTCTCCCTACCGGGCTGTTATGTGACATCATCCAGAAGTGCAACCACCATCTCGCACACCCTGTCCTCAGGAGCTCCCCCATGTCTCACAGCCTGTCCCCAGGAGCTCTTTTGCCTTCCTGTCTTTTAGTATGGTGTTCCTCCTGGCTGTCCAAGCCTCTTAACAGGCTCATGCCTGAGGGGGATTCCTCCCCTTCCTAAAGCATCTCCCAAATAAAGCATGTGTGTGCTACTGTCACTCTGTGGTCATATTATTTCCTCTTGATCAGCTCCCCCAATTCCTTGAACCTGCAACACTATCCTGACCCAGGCCTGTGTGTAGAGTGGGTTCCATGGGGAAGCAGTCCACTGGTGTGGGTATTAGACAGCTTGGCCTCCAGCTTCCCCATCCTGCTGCTGCCTGGCTGTGAGCCTGAACCAAGCACTCAATTTCCATGAGTTCTTATCTACAAACAAGAATAATAAATGTGCCTACCACGAAGGGCTGCTGTAAGGATTAAATGAACTGTGTGCATAAAGAGCCTGGCTCAGAATCAGCACTCAAGAAGTAATAGATGTAGTTTTCTGTGTGAATCAAAGGTTATGCAGGTTCCCCAAGGTTCATCTGGGCAGGGTTTTTACATGATCTTGATGCTTGTCAGATAATTCTCTAGATAAATCACTTGAGAAGCCTTACACACACACACACACACACACACACACTAGATAAATCACTTGAAAAGCCGTACACACACACACACACACACACACTAGATAAATCACTTGAAAAGCCTTACACACACACACACACACACACACTAGATAAATCACTTGAAAAGCCTTACACACACACACACACACACTAGATAAATCACTTGAAAAGCCTTACACACACACACTAGATAAATCACTTGAAAAGCCTTACACACACACACACACACATGCACTGTTTTGTGATCTGCTTTTTTCAACATAACAAAATACTGGAAGGAAATTTCATGACAATCACACACCTACATCATTATTATTACTATTATTATTGTTACTTTGAGACAGGGCCTCCTCTGTCACCCCGGCTGGAGTGCAGTGGCGCCGTCTTGACTCACTGTAGCCTCAACATCCCTGGCTCAAGGGATCCTCGCGCTGCAGCCTCCCGAGTAGCTGGGACCACAGGCCTGGGCCAATATGCCCGGCTAATTTGTGTTTTTAGTAGAGATGGGTTTCAGCATGTTGCCCAGGCTGGTCTTGAACTTTGAGACTCAAGCAATCTGCTCACCTGGGTCTCCCGAGGTGCTGGGCTTACGGGCGTGAGCCACCATGCCTGCCATAATTTTTAAAATAGTTACATTGTTTGGTGACGTACAAAGAAATATTTAATGAATTGCCTATTTTGGGACAGTTAAGTGGTTTGCCATGTTTCATTACGTAAAAATATTAGATGGTAAATGTGTGTATATTTACAATATTATTGCCATGTCTGATTTTTTAGAATACATTTCAAGAAATGGAATTGCTGGATCAAAAGATATGCATTTTAAGGTTTTGATTCCTATTAATGTTGGAACTTTACTAAAGATAATTTACCAAGAAACCAAGGTAGGAGATTTTGGAATGTATTCTCATTGAAAAAAAAGAATTGCGGTAAAATGCACATAAAATTTACCATCTTAACCATTTAAAAATGTACAGTTCAGTGGCATAAAGCACATTCACATAGTCCTGCTCCCATCACCATCGTCCATCCACAGAACTGTTTGCATCTTGTAAAATTGAGAATGCGTACCTATTAAAAATAACTCTCAAGTAAGTTGAAAATTTATGTCGACAAATAGATCTGCATACAGATGCCGACAGCAGCTTTATTGATAATTTCCAAAACTAGAAGCGACCGAGATGCACCTCAATAGGTGAATGAAGAAATAAACTGGCCTACAAAGCGTCTTGACAGTCTAACGCCTAAGGGACTTCTTCCACTGCAAACTTGGAGGAAGTCCACACAAGGGAGTATTATTTGGTGTTAAAAAGGAATAGGCTACCAAGTCATGAAAAGACAGAGGAACCTTAAATGCATGTTACTAAGTAAATGAAGCCAATCTGAAAAAGCTACATACTCCATGATTTCAGCTATATGATATTCTGGAAAAGGCAAAACTATGCAGACAATAAGAAGATGAGTGGTTGTCGGGTTGGGTGAGGGACAGAGGGATGAAGAGTTGAAGTACAGAAGATTTTTAAGGCAGTGAAAATACTCTACATAGACCAGGCGCGGTGGCTCACACCTGTGATCCCAGCACTGTGGGAGGCCAAGACAGGCAGATCACCTGAGGTCAGGAGTTTGAGACCAGCCTGGCCAACATGGTGAAACCCTGTCTCTACTAAAAATACAAAAATTAGCTGGACATGGTAATGCGTGCCCGTAGTCCCAGCTACTGGAGAGGCTAAGGCAGGAGAATCGCTTGAAACTGGATAGCAAAGGTTGCAGTGAGCTGAGATCATGCCACTGCACTCCAGCCTGGGTGACACAGGGAGATTCCATGTCAAAAAAAAAAAAAAAAAAAGAAAATACTCCACATGACATTGTAATAATGGATACACGTCATTAAACATTTGTCCAAACCCATAGAACATGCAATAAGTGTGAGTCCTAATATAAACTCCGGACTTTGGGTAACAATGGTGTGTTAATGTAGGTTCATCTTTGTAGCAAATGTACCATTCTTGTGGGCAATGTTGATAGTTGGGGACCGTGTGCATGTGTGGTGGCAGAGGTTAGATGGGAAATCTCTATACCTTACTTCTAATTTTGCTGTGAACTTAAAACTGCTCTAAAAAGAAAGTCTTTTTTTTTTTTAAGAAGAAATAAAGACTTTCTCATACAAACAAAAATTAATTTGTTGCTGTTAGACCTTGCAAGAATTGTTAAAAGAATTTCTTCAAACATCGGCAAGATGGTGGAATAGGTGGTCCCCAGCTTGCATTCCTCTACAGAATCATCTGGCAGCCATCCACAGATTAAAGTGCCTGTGTGAGAGCTTTGAGATCCAGGTAGGAGATTGTGAAACCCCAGAGAAGTCTAAGACCCAGAAGAGCTCCTCTGAGAAGGCAAACCTGTATTCCATTAGCTAGCTCACTGTATACGGTCCCAGCTGTAGACCGAAGCAGCCCCATTCCCCTAAGGACTCTGCTTCAGCCCTGCTTTGCTGTGGTCCTGCAGCCCATCCCACCTTCCAAGAGAACCAGAAGAGGCCATGCCCATTCATGTCCCCAGTAACAGGCAGCAGGCAAGGAACCCAACTGTGGATCCATAAGTGGCCCTGTGACCCAGACCCATCCCTCATCCCCCGTCCTGCCTGACCAGTGCCCAAGTAACACTAACTTGTGTTCTTATTAACAGGACCAACAACCTCAGTTTTGGCTGTGGACCCTGAAGTAGCCTTGACACTCAGTACCAGTCTCTGCTGTGGTCTGGAGGCAGTCCTGTCCACTCAGGGAACTGATAGGAGACAGCCACCTGAGGCCCCAGTGGTAGGTCTGCTGACTTAGGTCCCAGCTGTGGACCCTGAAGCAGCCCTGTGACTCAGCTCCAGTCCTGTTTCGTTTAGTCCTGGAGGTTGTTCTTCTCATGCAGAGACCCAGTGAGAGCCACACCTGTCTGTGCCCCTGATAACAGGCCTGCTGCCTGTAGCTTTGACCACAGACACAGACGTGGCTCTGGGACACGGCTCTAGACCCACTGGACTGATATTCCAGAGGAAGTCCTGTCCACCTGAAGGTCTGACAGGAACCATGCCTGTCTGTATCTATGGTAACAGGCCTGCCAACCACAGACCCAGCTGCGGAATTGTAAACAGCTAAATTACCTCGCTGCAGCCCAGCTCATCTGTGATCCTGGAGACAGACCCATCAGTCCAGGAACCCAGCAGGGTAAAGACCCAGGAGGTCTTTACTTGCCAAAACCAGTCTGTAAAACAGATGCGTTTGTGCCTTTAAATGCATAGACATTTGTAACAAGGTTACAAAAAGCATGAAGAATCATGCAAACATGACATCACCAGAAAAACCTAATGTGGCTCTAGTAACTGTCCAAAGATGGAGAACTACAAATTGACAAATTATTCAAAATGATTGTTTTAAGGAAGCTCTCTGAGCTACAAGAGAACACAGATAGACAACTCAACAACATCAAGAAAAAAATACATGAACAAAGCAAGAAATAAACAAAGGGACACAAAGCATAAAAAAGAACTTAACGGAAATTCCGAAGCTAAAGAATACAATGAATAAAATGAAAATGCAATAGAGAACATCAAGAATAGACTTGTTCAAGCCGAAGGTGTCTGTGAAGTTGAAGACAAGCCATTTGAAATTATCTAGGCAGAGGTGAAAAAGAAAAAAGAATGAAAAAGAATAAAGAAAGTATATGGGATTTATTGGACACCACCAAGAGAACTAAAATACATGTCACAGAAGTCCCAGGAGAAGAGATAGAGGAAGTGATGAAAGCTTGTTTTTTTTTTTTTTTTTTTTTGAGACAGAGTCTCGTGCTGTCAGCAGGCTGGAGTGCAGTGGCATGATCTCGGCTCACTGTAACATCCACCTCCCAGGTTCAGGCGATTCTCCTGCCTTAGCCTCCTGAGTAGCTGGGATTATAGGCGCAGGCCACCACGCCCAGCTAATTTTTGTATTTTTAGTAGAGATGGGGTTTCATCATGTTGGCCAGGATGGTCTCGATCTCTTGACCTCATGATCCACCTGCCTCAGCCTCCCAGAGTACTGGGATTACAGGCGTGAGTCACCATACCCGGCCAAAGCTTACTTTTAAAATGACGACTGAAAACTTTCTTAATGTGAGAAAAGATGTATATATCCAGATACACGAAACTCAAAGTACCCAAACAGGTTAAATTCAAAGAGGACTTCCCTGAGACACATTTTATTTCTAATTTAATTAATTAATTAATTATTATTTTTTTGAGACAGAGTCTTGCTGTGTCTCCCAGGCTGGAGTGCAGTGGCATGATCTTGTAAGGCAAGTCTAGTGATGAATGCCCTCAGCTCACTGAAACCTCTGCCTCCTGGCTTCAAGTGATTCTCCTGCCTCAGCCTCCTGAGTAGCTAGGACTACAGGCATGTGCCACCATGACTGGCTAATTTTTGTATTTTTATTAAATATGCAGTTTCACCATGTTGTCCAGGCTGGTCTCAAACTCCTGACCTCAGGTGATCCACCTGCCTCAGCCTCCCAAAGTGCTAGGATTACAGATGTGAGCCACCACTCCCGGTCAATTAATTAATTTTTAAGATTAGCCAAGTGCAGTAGTGAGAACTGGCAAAAGAGTAGAATGAGGGGTTCTATCTGCAACTGACTGTGAACAATCAATTGAGATAACTTGCTACCATCAGACCAGTCCACAAAGACAGGTTTTAATCAAATCATCAGAATTAAAGGCAAAGAAAAAACTCTGAAAGGAACAAGAGAAAAGTTATGTATCACAAACAAGATAATCCCCATAAGACTATCAGTGGATATCTCAGCAGAAATCATGTAGGCCTGGAGAGAGTGGAATGAAATATTTTAAATGCTGATAGAAAAACTGAAAGTCAATCAAGAATGTTTTACCTGGCAAAGCTGTTCTCCAAATTGGAGGCAAGATACTTTCCCAGAAAGATTAAAGCTGAGGGCATTCATCACTAGACTTGCCTTACAAGGGATGCTAAAGGGAAGTGGGCAGGAAAAGCCAAGACAGTCAACTAGAAACAGCTGCTGTCAGAGGCTCCTACTGAGAAAAACAAAAACGAGTGATTCCTGCACCAGCAACTGAGGTATACAGGCTCTCTTGTTGGGAATGACTAGGTGGTTGTTGCAACCCATGGAGAGTGAGGAAGAGCAGTGGTAGGACAGCCTCCCTGGAAGCCACACAGGGCAAAGGGAGCTCCCACCCCCAACCAAGGGAGGTGGGGGAGTGATTGTGCCATCCTGCTCAGGAAACCATGCTTTTTCCACAGATCTGTGCAACCCGTGGATCAAGAGATCCCCCTTGTGAGCCCATGCCATCAGGGCCTTGGATCCCAAACACAGAGCTGTGCAGATTTTCAGCAGCCACTCAGCTGGAGACTGCCTAAGACTACCAAGTTCCCAGGGAGAGGGGCGGCCATCAGCACTGCTGCTGCCTGCTGCCTAAGATGACTGAGCTCCTGAGGGGAGGGGTGGCAGCCATCACTGCAGCTCTAGTCTGCCGTTTTTCCCCTGCCAGAGCTGAGGACACTGGGCAGTTTGGACCCAGGAGGAATTCCCCACAGCACAGCGCAGTGGCTGTGGCAAATCATGGCCAGACTGCCTCCTTAGGCCAGACCCTGACTCATCTCTCCTCACTGGGCAGGGCCTCCCTGCAGGAATTTCAGTAACTCCAACCAGGAGTTTATGGACAGAACTCTGATCTCCCTGAGACGGAGCACCTGGGGGAAGGGACAGCAGTCTGTACAGATCAGCAGACTCAGTGTTTCCATCTGTTGGCTCTGAGGAATCTAAGCAATCTGGTTGAGTGGGATTCCCCTCAGTGCAGCGTACCTCCTCCACCAAGGGGCAGTCAGAATGCTTCCCGTGCCTCCTGAGTAGGTGAGACACCCCTTACCGCACCAACAGGGGTCTTCAGACACCTTATAGAGGAGTGTTTCCACTGGCATAAGGTCAGTGCCCCTCTGGAATGGAGCTCCCAGAGAAAGGAGCAGGCAGCTATCTTTGCTGTTCTGCAGCTTCCATTGGTGGCACCTCCAGGTGGAAGAAGCCAAAATGAATAGAGTCTGGACCCCCAGCAAACCGCAGCAGCCCTACAGAAGAGGGGCCGAGCTGTTAAAAAACAAACAAACAGAAAGCAACAAGAGCATCAAGACAAATGTCCCCACAGAACCTCACTGAAAGGTCAGAAATGCTAAAGGTAGTTCTTCAAGCTGAAATGAAAGGTTGCTAATTAGTAACATGAAAACGTATAAAAGTATAAAACTCAGTGGTCGAAAGTAACATATAGTCAAATTCAAATTACTCTAACACCATAATGGTGTTGTATAAATCACTTTTAACTGTAGCATAAAGGTTAAAAGACAAAAGTATTAAAAATAATTATTGCTACAATAATTTGTTAACAGATACACAATATTAAAAAGATTAAAACTGTGACATCAAAAACATATAAAGTGGGGGAAAAAAAGTGCAGAGTTTTTGTATGTGATCAAAGTTAAGTTGTTATCAGCTTAAAATGAACCATTGTGACTGTACAATGACTTGTGTCAGGCTTATGGTAGCTGCAAACCAAAAATCTATAGTCGACACAAGAAACAGAAAATAATCAAGCACGCCTCTACAGGTAATCACCAAATCACACAAAAAGACAGCAAGAGAGGAAGAAAGGAACAAAGCTACTCTAAAACCACCAGAAAATAGCAAAGTGAGTCTTTACGTATTGATAATTACTTCAAACTAAAATGGATTAAATAACAAGACAGAATGGCTGAATGAATTAAAAACAAGATCCAACTGTATGCTGCCTACGAGTGATTCACTTCACCTTTAATGGCATACAGACTGAAACTGAAGGGATGGAAAAAGTTATTCCATGCAAAGAAAACCAAAAGAATGCAAGAGTAGCTACACTTACATCAGACAAAATAGATGTTACATCAAAACCTTTAACGTAAACAAAGAAGGTCATTGTATCTTGATTAAAGGGCTAATTCATCAAGAGGATCTAAACAGTTATAGACATATATGCACCCAACATGGGATGATCTAAATGTACAAAGTAAATATTAACAGAAATAAAGGAAGAAATATACTACAATGCAATAATAGAAAGAAACTTTAATATCCAACATTCAACAATGGACAGATCATCGAGACAGAAAATCAATAAGGAAACTTTGCTTGAACTATGATTTAACCAAATGGACCTCACAGACATATACAGAACATTTCATCAAAAAGCAACTGAATATTCATTCTTCTCAAGCTCACAAGGAGCGTTTTCCAGGATAGAGCATACATTTCGTCACAAAACATGTCTTAACAAATTCAAGAAGACTGAAATTACATCAAGTTTCTTTCCCTATTACAACAGTATGAGACTAGAACAATAAGGAATTTTGGAAAATTCACAAAAATGTGAAAATTGAACAACACGCTACTGAACAAACAATGAGTCAATGGAAAAGGAAACACAAATCTTTTGAGACCAACAAAACAAAACAAAAAGGGGAACACAAGATACTGAAACCAGTGAGCTGCAACCAGAGTAGGTCTGAGAGGTGAGCTTAGAGTGATAAACACACGCACACGCACACACACACACACACACACAATATACTTTAAGTTTTGGGGTACATGTGCAGAACATGCAGGTTTGTTACATAGGTATACACGTGCCATGGTGGTTTGCTGCACCCATCAACCCGTCATCTACATTAGGTATTTCTCCTAATGCTATCCTTCCCCTAGTCTCCCACTCCCTGATAGGCCTGGGTATGTGATGTTCTGTTCCCCCTCCCTGTGTCCATGTGTTCTCATTGTTCAACTCCCACTTATGAGTGAGAACATGCAGTGTTTGTTTTTTGTTCCTGTGTTACTTTGCTGAGAATGATGGTTTCCAGTTTCATCCATGTCCCTGCAAAGGACATGAACTCATCCTTTTTTATGGCAGCATAGTATTCCATGGTGTATATGTGCCACGTTGTCTTTATCCAGTCTATCATTGATGGGCATTTGGGTTGGTTCCAAGTCTCGCTATTGTGAACAGTGCTGCAATAAACATACATGTGTATGTGTCTTCATAATAGAATGATTTATGATCCTTTGGGTATATACCCAGTAGTGGGATTGCTGGGTCAAATGGTATTTCTGGTTCTAGATCCTTGAAGAATCACCACACTGTCTTCCACAATGGTTGCACTAATTTACACTCCCACCAACAGTGTAAAAAGGTTCCTATTTCTCCACATCCTCTCTTAGCATCTGTTGTTTTCTGACTTTTTAATGATCGCCATTTTAACTGGCATGAGATGGTATCTCATTGTGGTTTTGATTTGCATTTCTCTAATGACCAGTGATGATGAGCTTTTTTTCATGTTTGTTGGCTGCATAAATATCTTCTTTTGAGAAGTATCTGTTCATATCCTTTGCCCACTTTTTGATGGTATTGTTTTTTTCTTGTAAATTTGTTTAAGTTCCTTGTAGATTCTGGATATTAGCCCGTTGTCAGATGGATAGATTGAAAAAATTTTCTTCCATTCTGTAGGATGCCTGTTTACTCTGATATTAGTTTCTTTTGCTGTGCAAAAGCTCTTTAGTTTAATTAGATCCCATTTGTCTATTTTGGCTTTTGTTGCCATTTCTTTTGGTGTTTTAGTCATGAAATCTATGTCCTGCATGGTGTTGCCTAGGTTTTTTTCTAGAGTTTTTATGGTTTTAGGTCTTTCATTTAAGTTTTTAATTCATCTTGAGTTAATTTTTGTATAAGGTGTAAGGAAGGGGTCCAGTTTCAGTTTTCTGCACATGGCTAGCTAGTTTTCCTAACACCATTTATTAAACAGGGAATCCTTTCCCCATTTCTTGTTTTTGTCAGGTTTGTCAAAGATCGGATGGTTGTAGATGTGTGGCATTATTTCTGAGGCCTCTGTTCTGTTCCATTGGTCTATACATCTGTTTTGGTACCAGTGCATGCTGTTTTGGTTACTGTCACTTTATGGTATAGTTTGAAGTCAGGTAGCATGATACCTCCAGCTTTGTTCTTTTTGCTTAGGATTGTCTTGGCTATACGGGTTCTTTTTTGATTCCATATAAAATTTATAGTAGTTTTTTCTAATTCTGTGAAGAAAGTCAATGGTAGCTTGATAGGGATAGCATTGAATCTATAAATTACTTTGGGCAGTATGGCCATTTTCACAATGTTGATTCTTCCTATCCATGAGCATGGAATGTTTTCCTGTTTGTGTCCTCCCTTATTTCCTTGAGCAGTGGTTTGTAGTTCTCCTTGAAGAGGTCCTTCTCATCGTATTACTAGTTATTTTATTCTCTTTGTAGCAATTATGAATGGGAGTTCACTCATGATTTGGCTCTCTATTATTGGTGTATAGGAATGCTTGTGATTTTTGCACATTGGTTTTGTATCCTGAGACTTCGCTGAAATTGCTTATAAGCTTAAGGAGATTTTGGGCTGAGATGATGGGGTTTTCTAAATATACATTCATGTAATCTGCAGAGACAATTTGACTTCCTCTCTTCCTATCTGAATACTCTTTCTCTTGCCTAATTGCCCTGGCCAGAAATTCCAATACTATGTTGAATAGGAGTGGCAAGAGAGGGCATCCTTGTGCCAGTTTTCAAAGGGAATGCTTCCAGCTTTTGCCCATTCAGTATGACACTCATATTTAAAGAAAGAGCTTGTGTTAATCCATTTTCTTTTTCTACAACAGAACACTACAGACTGGGTACTTAATAAAAAAAAGAAATTTATTTCTCATAGTTCTGAAGAATGGTAAGTCCAAGAGCATGGTACTGGCATTTGATGAGGACCTTCTTGTGGTGTTACCCCATGGCAGAAGAGCAAGAGAGCACATGAGACAGAGAGAGGCATCAGGGGTTGGACTCGCTTTACAACAACCTACTCATAATAACTAACTCACTATCATGACAATAACATTAGCCATTCATGAAGACTTCACCCTTATAGCTCAGTCACCTCTCATTAGGTCCCACTTCCAAACACTGCTGCGTTTGGAGATTATGTTTCTGACAAATGAACTTCAGAGGGATGCACTTAAACCACAGCAGATCTCAAATAGTGTAACTTTTCACCCTGAGGAAGTAGCAAAAAAAAATAAAAAGTCCAAAGTCAGCAGAAGAAAGGAAAGAATAAAAACCAGAGGAGAAAGAAATTAAAGACAGACTTGTAAAGATACCAAAGTCAACGAAATTTGTCTTAATTTCTTTTGCACATAGCTTGTTGTTAGTGTATATAAATGCAACTGATATTTTATGTTCATTTTTATCCTTCAACCTTACTCACTTATTAGTTTTAGCATTTTTTGGTGAAGTATCTAAGATTTTCTATACATACTCAAATTATTGGCAAACAAACATACTTCTTCCCTTCTTATTTACTGCATTTTATGTCTTTTTCTTGCCTAATTGCTCTTGGTAGTACTCTTGAATAAAAGTAACAAGAGTGAGGGTCTTCGTGTTTTCCTGATCTTAGGGGAAAGCTTTTAGCTTTTCACTATTGAGTATAACATTAACTGTGGGCCTGTCATATCTGACCTTTATTATATTGTGGTACATTCATTCTACACTTACTTTGTTGACAATTTTTATCATGAAAGTTGTTTAATTTTGTCAAATGCTTTGTCTGCACCTATTAAGATTACCATATTTTTTTTATCCTTCATTCAGTTAATGTGGTGTATCAACTTAATTTGTTTTTTGAAAAGATAAACAAAACTGACAAACCTTTAGCTATACTCACTAAGAGAAAAAGAGAGAACATTCAAATAAATAGAGAAATGAAACAGAAGACAT
Organism: Ateles fusciceps; assembly: GCA_036589455.1. Classification (NCBI taxonomy): domain Eukaryota; kingdom Metazoa; phylum Chordata; class Mammalia; order Primates; family Atelidae; genus Ateles; species Ateles fusciceps. The sequence goes on along the minus strand of JAZHEH010001180.1, from coordinate 1,058,703 downwards.
TAAATGGATACCACAGAAATAAAGGATCCAAGAGACTACTATGAACTATTATACAGCAACATATCGGGTAACATTGAAAGAATGTATAAACTACTAGAAACATACAACACACCAAGACAATCATGAAGAAGTGAAAAATCTGAAAGACCACTTTTAAGGATATTGAAATCATAATCAAAAGTCTCCAAACAGAGAAAGTCCATGTCCAGATGGCTTCATGGATAAATTCTGCCAGATATTTAAAGAATATCAATCCATTTCAATCTCTTCCAAATAACTGTAGAGGAGGGAACACTTCCAAACTCATTTTATGAGGCCAGTATTACCCTGTGGTATCCTTTGGATATTTATCCCCTCTAAATCTCATGTTGAAATTTGATCTCCGATGTGGGGGTTGGGGCCCAGTGAGAGGTCTTTGGGTTATAAGGCCAGGTCCTTCATGACCACCTTGGTGCCCTCCTTGTGTTAACGAATGAATTTTCTCTCTAGCAGTTCCCACAAAATCTTATTGCTAAAAAGAGCCTGGCATCTCCTTCCCTGTCTCTCTTGCACCTCTCTTGCCATGTGACATGCTGGCTACCCAACACCTTCTACAATGAGTGGAAGCTTCTTGAAGCCCTCACTAGAAGCAGATGCTGGTGCCATGCTCTTGTACAGCCTTTAGAACTGTGAGCCAGATAAATCTTGTTCTTTATAAATTACCCAGCCCCAGGTATTCCTTCATAGCAATGCAGAACAAACTAAGATACCCTGGTACCAAAGCCATACCAGGACAGCAGAAGAAAAGAAAATTATCGACCTTATTCCTCACTAACATAGATGCAAAAATCCTCAGCAATATACTACCAAACAGAATTCAACATTAAATTTACAAGATCACACAACATGATCAAGTGGGTTTCATCTTTTGGCTATAATGATGTTTCAGTGTATGCAAATCAATAAATATGATACACCACATTAACTGAATGAAATATGAAAATTATATAGTAATCTTAATAGGTGCAGACAAAGCATTTGACAAAATTAAACAACTTTCATCATAAAAATTGTCAACAAAGTAAGTGTAGAATGAATGTACCACAATATAATAAAGGTCAGATATGACAGGCCCACAGTTAATGTCATACTCAATAGTGAAAAGCTAAAAGCTTTTCCTCTAAGATCAGGAAAAACATGAAGACCCTTACTCTTGTTACTCTTTTTCAATATAGTACTGGAAGTACTATCAAGAGCAATTAGGCAAGACATAAAATGTATGTAAATAAGAAAGGAAGAAGTAAAATTATGTTTGTTTGCCAATAATTTGAATATGTATAGAAAATCTTGTATACTTCACCAAAAAATGCTAAAACTAATAAACAAATGAGTAATATTGAAGGACAAAAATCAACATAAAATATCAGTTGCATTTATATGCATTAACAACAAGCTATCTGAAAAAGAAATTAAGAAAAACATCTCATTTATAATATCCTCAAAAAGAATACATTTAACCAAGGAGGTAAAAAAAAATCTGTACACTAAAGGGGAAAGATATCCTATTTTTACAGATTGAAATAGTTAATATTGACCCGACACAATGGCTCATGCCTGTAATCCCAACACTTTGGGAGGCCGAGGCAGGTGGATCACGAGGTCAAGAGATCGAGACCATCCTGGCCAAGATGGTGAAACACTGTCTCCACTAAAAATACAAAAAATTAGTGGGGCGTGGTGGCAAGCACCTGTAATCCCAGCTACTTGGGAAGCTGAGGCAGGAGAATCACTTGAACCCGGGAGGTGGAGGTTGCAGTGAGCCAAGATCATGCCACTGCACTCCAGAGCGAGACTCAAAAAAAAAAAAAAAAAAGAAAAGAAAGAAAGAGTTAACACTGTCAAAATTTTTCTTTGACCCAAAGCAACCTACAGATTCAATGCAATCTTTCTCAAAATTCTAATGGCATTCTTCACAGAAATAGGGAAAATAATCTTAAAATTTGTTGGAAACCACATAAGACCCAAATAGCTAAAGTGATCTAGAGTAAGATAAAGCAAGTTGGAGGAAACATAGTACCTGGTTTCAAATTATATTACAAAGCTATAGTAATCAAAACAGTATTGTTTTGCATAAAAACAGACACATAGATCAATGGAACAGAATAGAGAGTATAGAGTTAACCCATGCATATATATAATCAACTACTATTTGACAAAGGCATCAGGATTACACAATGAGGAAGAGATCGTCTTTTGAATAAGTAGTGTTGAGAGAACCATATCCATATGCAAATGAATAAAACTGAATTTTTATCTTACATCATATGCAAATATCAACTCAAAATGGATTTGATTTTCAGCAGAGCAAGATGACTGATTAGAACCCTCCAGCAATCACCACCCTCATAGGAACACCCAAATTGAACAACTATCTACACAAGAAAGCACATTTATAAGAACCAAAAATCAGCTGATCAATCACAGTACCTAGTTTTAACATCATATTTAAAAAAAGAGATACTGAAGAGTATAAGCCAGTTTTGAATTGCTGACACCACCCCTCCCCCATCCACTGGCAGTGGAGGCATGGTGCAGAGAGACAACCTATGTGCTTGAGGGAGAAAGAGTGCAGTGATTGTGGGATTTTGCATTACAGGTAATTTTCTCTGGTGATATGTTTTAATTTCTTGCTTTTTATCTTTTGTGTATCTGTTGTAGGGTTTTTGATTTGGGGTTACCATAAAGCTTGCAAATAACCCAGTATTTTAAGTTGATGACAACTTAACACTGATTGCAGAAACAAACAAGCAAAGAGAAAACTGCAAACTCTCTACTTTAACTTCATCCTCCTTATTTTTTTTTAACTTTTTGTTGTTTTGTATTTACATCTTGTTAAACTGTCCATGTCTAGAAAACTTGTAGTTGTTATTCTGATAGGTTCATCTTTTAGTTTTTCTACTCGAGATAAGAGTAGTTTATACACTACGATTACAGTGTTATAATATTCTGTGTTTGTCTGTATATTTGCTATTACCAGTGAGTTTTGTGCCTTCAGATGACTTCTTATAGCTCATTAACATCCTCTGGTTTCAGATTGAAGAACTCTCTTTACCATTTCTTGTAGGACAGGTCTGGTGTTGATGAAATCCCCTCAGCTTCATTTGTCTTGGAAAGTCCTTATTTTTACTTCATATTTGAAGGACCTTTTCCCTAGATATAGTATTCTAGGATAGAAGAGTTTTTTCCTTTAGCACTTTAAACATGTCATACCAGTCTCTTCTGGCCTGTAAGGTTTCCATGGAGAAGCCTGCTGCCAGATGTATTGGAGCTCCCTTGTATGTTATTTATTTCTTTTCTCTTGTTGCTTTTAGGATCCTTTGTTTATCCTTGACCTTTGGGAGTTTGCTTATTAAATGCGTTGAGGTAGTGTTCTTTGGGCTACATCTCACTGGTGTTCTATAACCAGTGGAACAGAATAGATAACCCAGAAATAAATTCATACATCTACAGTGAACTCATTTTTGACAAAAGTGACAAGAACATTGGAGAAAGGGCAGTCTCTTCAATAAATGGTGCTGGGAAAACTGGATATCCATATAAAAAAGAATGAAACTAGACCCCTATTCCTTGACATATATAAAAATAAAATCAAAATGGATTAAAAACTTAAATCTAAGACCTCAAACTATGAAACTACTACAAGAAAGCCTTGGGGAAACTCTCCAGGACATTATTCTGGGCAAAGACATCTTGCACTCCAGAAACACAGGCAACCAAAGGCAGATGGGATCACATCAAGTTAAAAAGCTTCTGCTACTTCAGAGCTTTGCTAAAGTAACCTAATTTGTACAAATCACCCCGAAACCACCATCTCTGGCTCAAGCTTCCATGCAGCAGCCTGATCCATTTTCCTGGACAGGTGTCTTTCCTGGAACACAGCCCAGGCACCTGAGCTCCTGGCATTCTTGAGGTCTCTCCTTTGAGTCATGATCACCAAGAGGGTTGAGGAAGCAGCACCCGAGGTCCCAGCCTTTGCAGGAGCTGCCCTGGGCGGAGCTGGACTTAGATCTTCCGGAAGCCTCATGTAAACCTGGCAGCCAGCCAATTCTAGAACCCTACCCAGGGACTGGAGCAGGAAAGAGACCTTTGAAGTGAAGACTGCCTTGTCTGCACCTCCTTTTGGCTTAGATTGAAAAATGAACTGCCTCATGGGTTAAATCCTTTAAAACAAGGAGTTGGGGGGGGAAGGGCATCGTGCACTCCTAGAGAAAGGTACAGTTGCCCCGCTGAGTACGTGCTTGGCGCTGACCCCGCGGGCATCTGGCTGGTCTTCCAGTTCAGGAACAAGAATTTGAAGGAAGCTTAGGGTGAAGAAGAATCAAAGAGGAGGTTGTGATTTGGTCTAAGATGCCTGGTTTAGTGCTGTAATTGTCTTTTTTTTTAATATATATATTTCTTGGAGTAAACATTTTAAATAAATGACATCATTGTCTATTCAGAACAACAACAACAAAAGCTTCTGCACAGCAAAGGAAACAATCAATCCAGTGAAGACACTACCCACAGAATGGGAAAACATTTGCAAACTATCGATCTGAGAAGAAATTAATAACAAGAATGTATAAGGAGCTCAAGCAACTCTATAGGAAACAATCTAATAATCTGAATTTAAAAAATGAACAAGGCATCTCAATAAACATTTCTCAAAACAAGACATACAAATGGCAAACAGACACATGAAAACGTGCTCTAATCACTGATCATCAGAGAAATGCAAATCAAAACTGCAGTGAAATATTATTTCACCCCAGCAAAAATGGGTTTTATCTAAAAGACAGGCAATAACAAATGCTGGCGAGGATGTGGAGAAAAGGGAACCCTCATACACTGTCAGTAGGAATGTAAATCAGTACAGCCACCACAGAGAATAGTTGGAGGTTCATCAAAAAACTAAAAATAAAACTACCATATGATCCGGCAATCCTGCTGCTAGATATAGACTCAAAGGAAGGAAATCAGTATTTTAAAAATATATCTGCACTCTGTTTATGGCAGCACTATTCATAATAGCCAAGATTTGGAAGCAACATAAGTGTCCATCAGCAGATGAATGGATAAGGAATATGTGCTACAGATCAGGTGCAGTGGCTCACACCTGTAATCCCAGCACTTTGGGAGGCTGAGGCAGGAGGATTGCTTGAGCCTAGGAGTTTGAGACCAGCCTGGGCAACACAGCGGGACCCTCATCTCATATTTATCTTTTTAAAAATAATAAAAATATTGTAAGAAGAAAATCTGGTATATATACACAATGGAGTACTATTCAACCATAAAAAAAGAATGAAATCCTGTCACTTGCAACAGCATGGATGGAACTTGAGGCCATTATGTTAAGTGAAATAAGCCAGCCACAAAAAGACAAACCTCACATATTCTCATTCATTTGTGAGAGATAAAAATTAAAACAACTTGACTCACGGAGATACGGAGTAGAATAACGGTGACCAGAGGCTGGGGAGTGTAGTGGGAGGCACCAGGAGGAAAGTGAGGATGGTTCATGGGTGCAGAAATGCGGTGAGATAGAATGAAGATCTGCTGTTTGATAGCCCAGCAGGGTGGCTGCAGCCAACAAGAATTTATTATACATTTAAAGGTAACAAAAGAGTATAATTAGAATGTCTGCAACACAAAGAAATGATAAATGCTTGTGGCAATAGATACCCCATTTACCCTGATTTGATTATTATGCATTGTATGCTTGTATCAAAATATCTCATATGCTCCATAAATATGTACACCTATTATGTACCCATGAAAATCCAAATATGATGGATGAAAGGCTTAAATGTAAGACTTGAAAGTTTAACACTCCTAGAAAAAAAAAACATAAGCCGGGTGCAGTGCCTCACGCCTATAATCACAGCAGATTGGGAGGCCGAGGCAGGTGGATCACCTGAGGTCGGAAGTTCAAGACCAGCCTGACCAACGTGGAGAAACCCTGTCTCTACTAAAAATTCAAAATTAGCTGGGTGTGGTGGTGCATGCCTGTAATCCCCAGCTACTAGGGAGGCTGAGGCAGGAGAATTGCTTGAACCCAGGAGGCAGAGATTGAGGTGAGCCAAGATCACGCCATTGCACTCCAGCCTGGGCAACAAGATCAAAACTCCATCTCAAAACAAAAAAAAAAAAAACATAGAGAAAGAGATCCATGACATTGGTCTTGACAGTTATTTCTTGGACATGAAACCAAAAGCACAGGCAACAAAAGGTGAAATAAACAAATGGGGCTGCATCCAACGAAAAAGGTTCTGCACAGAAAGGAAACAACCAACAAAATGAAAAGAAAGTCTACGGAATGGGAGAAAATATTTGCACAACATTCACCTAGGAAGGGGTTAATATTCAAAATACGTAAGGAACTCATGCAACCCAACGTCAAAGATATTTAATAGCCCAATAAAAAATGGGCAAAGGACCTGAATAGATATATTTGAAAAAGAGACATACAAGCGACCCACAGTTATATCGAAGGTGTGCAATATCACTAATCATCAGGGAAATGCGAAACAGAGTCACAGTGAGATATCCACCTCATGCCTTTTAGGATGACTGTGATCAAAAAGGCAAAAGATAAGAGATGTTGGAGAGGATGTGGAGGAAAGATAACCCTACACACTGCTGGTTGGAATGTAAATTGGTTCAGCCATCATGGAAAATAGTATAAAGTTTCCTCAAACAATTAAAAATAGAAATTCCATATGATCCAGCAATCCCATTTCTGGGTATATATCTAAAGGAAATACAATCACTGTCTTGAAGAGATGTCTTCACCCCCATGTTCATTACAGCATTATTTACTACAGTCAAGATGAGGAAACAACCTAGATGTCTGAGGATAGTTACATGGAACTTTTAAATGCAGTATCATATGTACAATGGAATATTCTTTAGTCTTAAAGAGATGCTCTCATTTGCAAAAACATAGATGAACCTGGAGAACATTATGCTAGGTGAAAGAAGCAGGACACTAAAAGGCAGATACTGCATGATCTCATTTATTTGTGGAATTTGAAAAAGTCAACCTCAGAGAAGTAGAGCGTACAAGAGTGGTTATGAGTGGCCAGGAGGTGGAAGAAATGGGGGCATGATCAAAGGATAAAACCCTTCCACTGTAAAAGTTCTGGACCCTAATGGATAGCATGGTGACCGCGGTTAATAATAATGTATTGTTTACTTGAAAAGTGCTAAGAAAATAGATCTTACAAGTTCTAAACACACACACACACACACACACACACACACACACACACACACAATGCACGCACGCATAAAGTGATGGATGTATTAGATGGTGGTGGTCATTTTACAATGTATACATGTACCAAAATATCGCATTGTATACCTTAAGCAATTTGTATCTGTCCATCATACCTCAATAAAGCTGGAAAAATAAATAAAGCATATTTCAGAACCATGAAAAAATTTCTTCAGAGTGATAGAGGTGTGAAATTCTGATCTATATAAAGAAAAAAAAAGAACATTATGGAAAGAATGAATGAGGATAAAATAAACTATTTTATATTACTTATTCTTAATTCATCTAACTAAAAACAGTTTATTCGAATCAACAACAGCAACAATATATTCAGAGATTACAGCCTTTGGTAATGTGGAAGGACTGACATGGATGCTATAAGAAACAGGAAGGAGGAATGTAGAATACTCTGTGTGAAGAATGGTGAATTTACTGTTAACTTGACTGGATTGAGGGATGCCTGGATGGCTGGTAAAGGATTGTTTCTGGGTGTGTCTGTGAGGGGATTACTCAGAGGAGACTGGCATGGGAGTACGTGGATGGAACGAGGGACGATCTGCCCCCAGTGTGAGCAGGCATCATTCCATCAGCTGAAGGTGCATGGAACAAAAAGTCAGAAGGAGAAGGAATACTTTCTCTCCCACCAAGGAAGCGATTGCTTCCTCCCTCTCCCCCTTTCAGAGCAGGGAAGCCCCTCTCCCCCTGCCCTTGGATGTCAGAACCCCAGGTTCTTCAGCTTTTGGACTCTGGGATTCCCACCAGCACCCCTTCCCCCAGGGCTCTCAGGCCTTCAGCTGCAGACTGAATTATACTATCAGCTTCCTTGGTTCTTCAAGAGACTTAATGAAGTACAGGCATACCTCAGAGACATTGCGGAATCAGTTTTAGACCACCACAATAAAGCGAAAATTGCAATAAAGAAAGTCACATGATTTTTTGCGTTTCCCATTGAATATAAAAGTTATATTTACTCTATATGCTGTAGGCAGCTGGGAAGGTTAGGGGGAAGAAATATTTCAGCAGCAAAGCAAGATCCAGGCTCTGAGGGCTCAGAGGCTGTTCCGGAGAACTGGAGAAAGATGGAGGAGGATGGTGGGCAGGGTCAGGTGCACAGGTGGGGACCTCAGTGCTGTCTGATAATCCCAGGGAGGGCTCAGGGTGGGGCCAGGATTTGGTGACGGTCTCACAGGAACTCCTGGGAGCTCTGGGGCTGCCCTGGGTGGTCATCAGGGATGGAGAAGGAAGAATAGACTGGGCTGGCTGTGGGCATTTGTGGGGCAGGGAAGAGGAGTGAGGGATGACACAGAGGTTTCCTAATGATCTAATTAAGGGGACTGCCCCCAGGGTAGACAGGTCCTGCTGCAGACGCCAGTGAAGCGGGTTCCCCAGGGAAGAGTGTGGAAAGGTTCGCCCGTCTTGCACTTTTGTTTGGTGTCTGCAATATCTGCTGGCCCTCATGACCAAGTGGCCTCGCCTCTTGGCTACGCCCACAACAGGGACCCCAAGGGCAGGTGAAAGAAGGGCTTAAGGGCATGGTGAGGCCTCCCAAGTATGAGGCATTTACATCTCTCTGGAGGTGGGAGTGCAGAGAAAAGATTTAGCCCCCAGAGCTCCTGGCCAGTGGAAGAGAAAAGACTCATGAGCTGGAAATGCTCAAGAATGTGATGGAACAGTCAGGGCTGCCTCAACACCTGCTCTCTCACTGTCCCTGACATGGTCTGGGAGTTGAGAATGATCAGGGAGGACTTCCTGGAGGAGGTGGCCCTGAGCTGAAGATTTCAGGATGGGTGGGAGATATTTACAATACTCTGAAAACTTTATGGTGCCTGGGAATCACTTGGAGGTCTTGTTGCAATGCAGACTCCCATTCCTCAGGTGGGGCCTGAGACATGGTCACAGTCATGCCCTTGCTGGGACCAGACATGGGGTAAACAGCACCTGGAGATGCTTCTTGGGTAGAAGTGGGGTGAAATGAAGGGGCAACAGGTAGGGAGGACAACGCAGTGTGGCAGAGCCTGTGTCCAACTCTCCAGGCGTGCTGCTGCCAGCTGCACTCTTAAATGCCGCAGGCCACTCGCTGCTCAGCCCAGACCCCAGATCCTTCCTGACCTGTGCTTCTCCTCACCCTCTGCATCCCATCCATCTCGTGTCCCACAGATCCTACCTTCAAATGCCCTCCCTTCTCTCCTCTGCACCACTACCATCCTCGTGCAAACCAGCTTCATCTTTCATGGAGCAGTTTCTCCTGGAGCTATGCCTCTTCCTGGGACCCACCTCACTCCTACCCCTCCCATGCACCTCCACCCAGCCATGGGACCTTTAACCAAAGGCTTGCGCTTGTCAAGCCTGAGGCCGGCACGTGGCTGAGTGTGGTGAATATGCAGCAGTTCCTGCCCACGCCAGGCTCCCTGGTCATGAAGGGCCACTGGGCATTGCCCTGCGTGGTGCCTGTGTCTGCCATGTTATTAGAAGTTGCCCTGCCCTTTTGACTCTTAAGATTTTCCAGTTAGGATGATCAATTATAAGGTCCCAAAATGATGGCTTGGCTGACTTAGTCAAAGAACTACATTAAAAATGTAACTACTGTAGGGTCGTCACCTTTTTTTTAATCATCTTTTTAGTTAACATCATTGTACTAGTCTGTTCTCATGCTGCTAATAAAGACATATCCGATTGTGGGTAATTTATAAAGAAAAGAGGTTTCATGGACTCACAGTTCCGCATGGCTGGGAGGCCTCACAATCATGGCAGAAGATGAAGGAAGAGCACAGACTTTTTACATGGTGGCGGGCAAGAGAGAACTTGTGCAGTGGAACTCCTCTTTATACGCCCATCAGATCCCGTGAGACTTACTCACTATCATGAGAACAGCATGGGAAAGACCCACCCCCATGGTCCGATTACCTCCCACCAGGCCCCTCCCACAACACGCGGGAATTGTGGGAGCTACCATTCAAGATGAGATTTGGGTAGAGACAAAGCCAAACCATATCCATCACTCTACCTCCTTGAAGAGCAAATGTAGCCATTTTAGGTTTGAGCAGTTTCTAATAAAATCTGAATGATGCGCAAAATAAGCATTACTTGGAGCCTTCTGTTACAGAAAGGTCCCTACAGTTTATCGTGGAACCAGAAGGGACTGCACTTGAAAATCATTTCCCAACAGCCCATTCTTGTGCAATGTTCATGTGATGCAATATCCATGTGAATCATACACAGATGATCCTTATATTAGACTCTAATGTAAGGACTTTTTTTTTTTTTTTTTTTTTTTTTTTTTTGAGACAGAGTCTCACTCCGTCACCAGGCGCCAGGCTGGAGTTCAGTGGCGCAGTCTCGGCTCACTGCAACCTCCGTCTCCCGGGTTCAAGCAATTCGCCTGCCTCAGCCTCCCGGAGTAGCTGGGACTACAGGCGCTCGCCACCACGCCCAGCTAATTTTTTTTTGTATTTTCAGTAGAGTCAGGGTTTCACCATGTTGGCCAGGATAGTCTCGACCTCTTGACCTCGTGATCCGCCCGCCTCGGCCTCTCAAAGTGCTGGGATTACAGGCGTGAGCCACCGCGCCCGGCCATGTAAGGACTTTTTTACGGTGAGGTAAACATTGAGCCTCCAGATCTATGATAAAAATAGGAAGTTGTGATGCCAGGAAAAGAAGTACTGAGAAGACAATGAAGAAGAAAGTGCAGGAGGGAACATCCACGTCTAGGGTCCTCCCTGAATGTCTCTGATTCAGCTGATCTTAGGTGGGCTTTAGACATCTGTATTTTTTGCAAGTTCCTCTCATGATTCTGATGCAAAGTAAAGCTGAGGAATCCTGCAGTGGGGCATCACCTTTAGACTGATAGTGAAGAGACATGTGTCTTTCACCTACACCTAGGCATATCAGAGTCAAACTGCCAAAAATGTAAGATACAGGAAAAATCATGAAAGAAACTGCAGGGGAAGCTTATGTATAGAGAAACAGCTCATTTACATCTCATTTGTCTTCACAAACCATCCAAGCAAGAATGGTGAAGTGAATTATTTAAAGTGTTGAGAGAAAAATATCCACCGACCTAGAATTCTGTAGCTTGCAAAATTATTCTTCAAAAGTGAAGGAGACCAAGAATATTCTCGGGAGATGGCAGAAGAGCAAGCATCAGGGATCTCTCTCTCCATGCAGAAAGTGAGTGAACTGACAGAATTTGTCTGATGACAAACAATCTTGGAACTCTGAGTCTATTAATGGTTTGGAACTTCCAAGGCAAGGCTTGGATGTAAATTGCAGTTAATTTCAGCTCTTAGCACAGTGGCAGCTACCCATTCTCTACCCTCAGCCCCTGGTAGGCAGCTCTACCTGTGTTCCTGGAGTGGCTTGCACATAGCTGGTGGAAGCCAAGGTGGGAAAAAGCCCTCTGTCCTCCAAATATCAAGGATCTGTGCTCTGATTGCTGACTGCTTCTTCTGATCACAGAGGTGCAAAAGGCCTGGAGGTCTTTGCGGTTGTACTTCTATTTATTGGTACAAGCCTCCCCACCCCAGCTAAAGTGATGACCAGGATACTTAAAGGGCCAAGTATCTTTTTGCTTCCCTTGCCCCTTCACTTTCTCTTTCCTTTCTCCTTTCGGGAACCAGACATTAAAGACTAGGGCATCAAGAAAATGGCACGTACAGGGAAAATTAGAAAGTGACTAAACATGCCTAGGCAAAGGTGTAGTCACAGAGAGAACCTGAGAAGAACTTAAGTTTATACCTCAGACTGATCCTTGGCATAGAGATAGCCTGCACAGCTAAGAAAGCAAAAAAAGAGCTGGGCACAGTGGCTCATGTCTGTAATCCCAGCACTTTAGGAATCCAAGGCAGGTGAATCACTTGATCCTGGGAGTTCGAGACCAGCCTGGCCAACATAGGAAAACCCTGTCTCTACAGAAAATACAAAAAGTAACCGGGCATGGTGGTGTGTGCCTGTAGTCCCAGCTACTTGAGAGGCTGAGGCAGGATAAGTGCTTGAGCCCAGGAGGTTGAGGTTGCATTGAGCTGTGATCACACCACTGCACTCCAGCCTGGGCAACAGAGTAAGACCCTGTCTCAGCAGAGGAAGAAAGAAGAGGAGGAGGAGGAAGAGGAGGATGAAGAGAAGGGAAAAGAAAATAAAAGAAAAACTATGAATAAAAGCAAACCCAGCAAGTCCTGGGGGAGTAGAATAAATATGCTTTCCAGAGTTATCACATTAGTCCACTCAAATGTCCAGTCTTCAATAAAAAGTCACAAAGCCTATAAAGAAACAGGAAAGTATATCCTATTCAAACAAAAAAATAAATAAATCAACAAGAACTGTCCTTGAGGAAGACCAGATGACAGATCTGACAACCAACTGGACAAAACTGAAAAATAATTGTGTTAGAGATGCTTGAAGAACTAAAGGAAGATGTGAAGGAAGTCCGGAAAACAATGCGTGAACACAATGGAAATAGTTAAAAGACAGAAGTCCTAAAAAGAAACCAAAAAGAAATTCTTAAGCTAAAACTCTTAAGCAAAACAAAATTAAAAATTTACTAGAGTGATTCAAAGGCAGATTTGAGTAGGCAAAAGAAAGAATTAGTAAACTTGAAGACCAGGGCAATGAAAATCATTAAGTCTGAGAAACAGAAAATGATATAGTTTAGATATGTGTTCCTGAGCAAATATCATGTTGAATTCTAATCCCCAATGTTAGAGGTGGAGTCTGGTGGGGAGTGATTGAACCATGGGGTTGGATTTCTCATAAGTAGCTTAGTACCAACCCTTTGGTGTTAGCCTTATGATAGTGAATGAGTTCTCATGAGATCTAGTTATTTGAAACTGTGGCACCTCCCACTCTCTCTCCCGGCTTCTGCTTTCACCATGTGACATGCAAGCTTCCACTTGGCCCTCCATCATGATCGTAAGCTTCCAGAGGCCTCCCCCAGAAGCAGATGCTGCCATGCCTCCTACACAGCCTGCAGAACTGTGAGGGAATTAAACCTTTTTTCTTATAAATTACCCAGTCGTGGGTATTTTTTTTTATAGCAACGCAAGAATGGCCTAATACAGAAAATTGGTACCAGGAGTGAGGCATTACTATAAAGATACCTGCAAATCTGGAAGCAGCTTTGGAATTGGGTAACAGGTAGAGGTTGGAGGAGTTTTGAGTGCTCAGAAGAAGACGGGAAGATGAAGAAAAGTTTGGAACTTCCCAGAGGCTGGTTAAATGGTTATAACAAAAATGCTTATAATGAGATGGACAGTGAAGGCCAGGCTGAGAAGGTTTCAGATGGAAGGTTTCAGACGGCAAAAGTCATGTGTGTTATGCCTTAGCAAAAAACTTGGCTGGATTGTGCCCATGCCCTAAGGATATTTGGAAGTTTGGACTTGAGAGTGATGACCTAGCATATCTGGCAGAAGATATTTCTAAGCAGCAAAGCATCCAAGATATAACCTGGCTGCTTCTAACAACCTATGCTTATATGTGGGAGCAAAGAAATGACTTAAAGCTGGAATTTATATTTAAAGGGGAAGCAGAGTGTAAAAGTTTGGAAAACTTGCAGCCTGGCCATGTGGCAGAGAAAGAAAAGGCGTTTTGGGGACAGCAATTCAAGCAGACGATGGAGCAACCACTTGTTAGATAAATCTGCATAACCAAAAAAAGCCAAGTGCTGATAGCCAAGACATGGGAAAAAGGTTTTAAAGCCATTTCAGAAAACTTTATGGCAGCCCCTCCTATTAGTAGCCCAAAGGCCTAGCAGGGAAGAATGGTTTCATGGACCAGGCTCAGAGTCCCACTTCCCTGCACAGCCCTGAGGCTTTGCTCCCTGCATCTCAGCCATCAGGCTCCAGCCTCTGTTCGAAGGAGCCTGGGTACAGCTTGGGCTGCAGCTCCAGAGGATTCAAGCCATAAGCCTTGGCAACTCCCATGTGGTGTTAAGCCTGTGGGTGCAGAGAGTGCAAGAGTAAATGAGGCTTGGGAGACTCTGCCTAGATTTCAGAGGATGTATGGAAAAGCCTGGGTGTCCAGGCAGAAGCCTGCTGCAGTCAGAGCCCTCATGGAAAACCTCTACAAGGGCAGTACAGAGGGGAAATATGGGGTTGTAGCTCCCACACAGAGTCTCCACTAGGGCATTGCCTAGTGGAGCTGTGAAAGAGAGCCACCATCCTCCAGATCACAGAATGGTAGATCCACCAACAGCTTGCACCTTGTGCCTGGAAAAGCCACACTCAACACCAGCGTGAAAGAAGCATGGGAGTGGAGCTGTCCAAGGCCTCAGCAGCCTACGTCTCACACCAGTGTGACCTACATGTGGGACATGGAGTCAAAGGAGATTTACATTTTGGAGCTTTAAGATTTAATGGCTGTCCTACTGGGTTTCAAACTTGCATGGGGCCTGTGGTGCCTTCTTTTTGCTGATCTCTCCCTTTTGGAATGGGAATGTTTGCCCAATACCTATAACTCCATTGTATCTGGGAAGTAACTAATTTTTTAGTTTTTGATTTTATAGTCTCACAGGTGGAAGGGACTTGCCTTGTCTCAGATAAGACTTTGGACCTTTGAGTTCATGCTGGAATGAGTTAAAACTTTTGGGGGACTATTGGGAAGGCTGGATTGTATTTTGAAATATGAGAAAGACGTGAGATTTGGGAGGGGCCAGGGGTGGAATGATATAGCTCAAATATGTTTCCCAGTCGAATCTCATGTTGAAGTGTAATCCCCAGTGTTGTAGTTGGGGCCTGGCAGGAGGTAATTTGATCATGGGGGTGGATTTCTCATGAGCGATTTAGCACTGTGCTTTTGGTGCTGTTCTCATGATAGTGAGTTCTCATGAGATCTGTTTGTTTGAAAATGTGCTACTTCCACCCCTCTCCCCATGTCTTGCTCCTGCTTTTGTCATATGATGATATGGTTTGGCTGTGTCCTCACCTAAATCTCATTTTGAGTTGTAACTTCCACAATTCCCATGTGCTGTGGGAGAAACCTCGTGGGAAGCAATTGAATCATGTGGGCACGTCTTTCCCGTGCTATTCTTGTAATAGTGAATAAGTCTCACGAGATCTGATGGTTTTAAAAACAGGAGATTCCCTGCACAAGCTCTCTTCTCTTGTCTTCCACCAGGTGAGATGTGCCTTTCACCTTCCACCATGATTGTGAGGCCTTCCCAGCCACGTGGAACTGTAAGTCCATTAAACCTCTTGCTTTTGTAAATTGCCCGGTCTCACGTATGTCTTTATCTGCAACGTGAAAATGGTATAATACAGTAAATTGGTATGAATAGAGTGGGGTGCTGCTGAAGATTCCTGAAAATGCAGAAGCATCTTTGGGAGCTGGGTAACAGGCAGAGGTTGGAACAACATATTCTTCTAAGTACACTTGAGACATTTGCCAGGATATACTATAAGTTAGGTCAAAAATTAAGTCTCAGTAGTCTTAAAAAGACAGAGTTCCTACAACGTGTCCTCTCTGACAAAAATGGGATGAAGTTACAAAGCAGTAGCAGAAGTAAAACTAAGTAATTGACAAATTTGTGGAAAATAAACAATACAATCTTAAACAACCAATGGATCAAAGAATATATTGGACAGGAAATTAGAAAAGACTTGTAGATAAATGAAAATGAAATTACAACATGCCAAAACATATGGGACATGGTGAAAGAGTTTCTAAGGGGGGAAATCAATAGCTATAAATGCTTAAATTGAAAAAAAAAAAAAGACCTCAAATTAAAAATGTAGCTTTGCAACTTAAGGAACTAGAAACAGAAGAACAAACCTAATCCAGAGCTAGCAAAAGAAAGAATATGATAAAGCTCACAGCGGAGATGAATAAAATAGAGAAGAGAAAAACAGTTAAAAAAAAAAAAAGTAAAGAAAAATTCATTCTTTGAAAAGTTCAACAAAAATGACAGCCCGTTACCTGGATGGACTAAAAAAATGAGAGAAGACTCAAACTTTTAAAATCAGAAATTAAAACGGGGTATTCACACTGATTTTAGAGAAATAAACAGGATTATAATACTATGAACAATTTATGCCAACAAATTAGATAGCCTAAATAAAATAAACTTCAAGAAACACAAAACCTACCAATACTAAATCATGAAGAAATAGAAAATCTAAATAGACCTATAGCTAATAAGGAGAATAAACCAATAATTTAAAATATTTCCAAAAAAGAAAAGCCTTAGAACTGATGGCTCCGTGGAGAAATATAAACACAGGCTGCCAAAGCTCCTGGAAGCACGGAGCACCGAGAAGGAGCGTACCTTTGCCAGCAGAGTTGGATGGGCATTTTTGACTGTGCTACGGGAAGTGCATGCTCAGTCCCTGCAGGTTGCAGTGCAGGTAAGGGACCGCCAGGTGCAAGCAGAGTGCCTGGAGGCCCAGCTACACAGCTTGGAATGAGAATTAGGGGATGCCTAGTGCAGGCCTGGGCCCACCATCCCGGTCAGCACAGCTCGGTCTGATACCAAGGAGGAAAAACCCCTCTTGTGGGCTCACCCAGTGGTCTGTCAGAAAATAGATCATAAACAGCCGTTGGGTCCCCAGAGAGTGGGCTTAGGGACCCCCTACTGTGATGGAGCACAGGACATACAGTGCCTATACCCCGACTGAGTTGCGGGAATTAGGTAAACTATCGACAGCACTCTGGGGAACCTTACCCACCTGGATGCCTTTGGGATGAGGGAGCCAAGATGTCGTCTGCTCCACCTCTGAAATGGAAAGGTTGGCCTCCATTAGGACCCGTCCTTCCCTTGTCAGCCATTGCAGGTGAGTAGGCGGTTAGCACAGGGGCAAGGCAACCACACCCTAACTGAATGACTGATGGAAGCCATGCAAACGGTATGGAATGATGCTGGAGAAATACCAGAAACTGCAGTAAATGGCACTCGTCTACAGATTTAGTGCCAGTAATTTGGGAGATGGGTATGTGGCAGGCTATGTTTGATCTAAATACTCAACGGCCAGACGGGTATTCTTTCTTTACCTCCCACATGAGGGACCTCGTATTGGGCTCTGTGCCTCTGAGTGCCTTTGGCTCCCTAGCCGTTGTCCTCATTCTGTATATGGGACGCCGCATATATGAGGTGACTACTGCCATGACGGCCCTCAGGGAAGCAGAGGGCTGTCAGCGGGACCGAGTCTGCACCATAAAAAGGAGAAGGTTCCCCTTCTGCAGGGGGGGCCACCTCACAAGACAAAAAGGAGTCCCAACGGGTAACCTTCAAGCAGATGTGGACTGATTTAATTTTGGCTAGGGCTGACTGAGAGAAAATTGATAAGCAACCCAACGAAGTGCTGTTAACCTCGTGGAGGCAAGTCTCCCGGAGCAGCAACTCCAGAAAATGCCCAAGAGGGAGACGGATGCTGCTGCCCCACCCAGTGCCGCTCAGACGCTCCAGCTCAAGGACTACTTGCAGATGGGCTGAGGTATAGAGCCTTTTGTGTTGATTACGGAACTGCCCGAGGTGCCCGGGTTGGGGGGGCACATTGGACACCCAGAAGTCACACGTGGAATTGGCAGCTACTGGTCTCCCACCAACGTACAGTGGGTGCTGATGCTGGTAGACATCAGGACAGATTGTAGCCTCATTCATGGGAACCCAGATGAGTTTCCACGCAAGGCTGCTTATGTAGACAACTATGGAGGCTGGTCAGTGAAAGTAAAACCTGCATCTTTGCACCTTGTCATAAGCTTATACACTGTGTACATCTCTCCCATACCTGAATACATTCTGGGGAGTATGGATATTTTACATGGCTTGGCTTTACAAACCACAGCCGGAGAATTCAGACTCCAAGTACATGTGATTAAGCCAGTCCTGGGTGGATATGCATCACTGGCCCCAGGTCCTGACACAACCCCAACGGGTTACTTTCAACTGTCAATACTGCTTGCCAGGTGGGCATACGGAGACAAATGAGACTATTAAGAAGTTAGAGGAGGTGCAGATACTGCGTGGCACCCACAACCCCTACAATTCTCTGGTATGGCCAATCAGGAAGCCTGACGGAATTGGTGAATGGTGGTGGATTATCCAGAACTAAATAAAGTAACACCCCCTTTACATGCAGCTGTATTGTCTATCACGGCTTTGATGGACCACTTGACAATGGAATTCCACTATGTGGTGGACTTGGCCAGTACATTCTTTTCAAATGACATTGCTCCAGAGAGGCAGGAACAGTTTGCCTTCACATAGGAAGGGTGACAATGGATTTTCACCGTGTTGCCGCAGGCCTGTATGTGTAGCCCCACCGTGTGTCATGGTCTGGTTGCCCTGGATTTAGCCACCTGGAAATGTCCAACGGGGAGCTGTCTATTCCATTATACTAATGACTTTATGCTAACCTCTGATTCTCTTGCAGATTTAGCAGCGGCAGCACCCTTCTTGTGACAACATTTGGCAGCATGCGGTTGGACCATCAAGGAATCCAAGGTTCAAGGATCTGGATTGTCTGCCAAATTCTTGGCAGTTATCTGGTCAGGTAAGACGAAGGCCATATCAGAGGTCACCACTGATAAAATTCAGGCACATCCCCAGCCCACAACGATGAGGCGGCTAGATTTTTGTGGGCCTCTCGGGATATTGGCTGGGCATTTATACCCCCATTGGCTCAGATGATAAAACCGTTGTATCTGCTGACAAAAAGGAGCTACCTGGGATTGAGACAATGAGGCTAAGATGGCTTTTCTAGCAGCCTAGTGGGCCATACAGCAGGTGCAGGCCCTTCGACTAATTGACCTAGGGTGCCCATTTGAACTCGATGTGCATGTGGCTGCAGATGGTTTCAGATGGAGCCTGTGGCAGCACACGGAGTACTTGAGAACATGGGTAGGCTTTTGGTCCCAACTTTGAAAGGGAGCTGAGCTCTGATATTCATTGACAGTGAAGCAATTAGCAGCTACATATGCTGCCCTTCAGGCTTGTGAGAGTGTGATAGGGTGGGCAACAGTCATCATGCAGATGACTTACCCAATAGCAGGGTGGGTACATCCATGGGTAATGACCCCCCAGACTGAGATGGCACAGACATCCACCTTAGCGAAGTGGGGTGCCTACTTAGAATAGTGGAGTACCCTGAGTGAGCCCCTTATACCCTGAGTATGAGCCCCTTAGCAGCAGAATTACAAGAAATCTTAGGACCTGTAGTCCTACGCAAGATAAGGCCATGGGTCAGCCTGAGGCACCCTTAAACCCTGAGCCATCACCACTTAAAGAATGGTGCCACCCATTCCCGATGGGGCATGCTATACGAATGGGTATAGCCAGGGTGTTATTGCTGCCTGAACCTCTGTTGAGGTCCAGCCTAGTACTGATACTGTATGGTTTGATACTGGGCGTGGGCAAAGTAGTCAGTGGGCTGAACTCAGGGCAGTGTAGATGGTAATCACCAAGGAAGAGACACCTATGGTAAACTGCACGATAGCTGGACAGTTTATTGAGGACTCACCTTGTGGTTAACTATCTGAAGTTACAGAACTGGCTAGTTGGCCACCAGATGATTTGGGGGCCAGGCCATGTGGCAAGATCTCTGTGAAATGGGGCACCAAAAAAGATGTAACTATTTATCACATGTCAGACCATGTGCCTTATGCTACCCCTGGCAATGATGAGGCAAGACGCCTTGGCCAAGGTCCGGTGGATGAAGTCAGCACCTATGCAGGATACAGCCCTATGGCTGCACCAAAAATTGGGCCATACGGGAGGTAAACAAATTCAACAGGTCAGTAAGCACTGGGGTCGATCTTTGCCCATGCAGGATATCTGGGCGGCCTGCCAGAAGTGCCCAGCATGTGCACAGGCATACCCCAGATGGAGACAGATGCCCAGTGTTACACGGGTGATGGTAGGGCAGATGCCCTTGACTAAGTGGCAAATGGACTACATCGGGCCGCTGCTGAGGTTGCGGGGGCATACACATGTGCTGACGGCTGTAGACACGGCCACTGCTCTGTTGTCTGCCTACCCCTGCAGGACAGCCGACCAACAACATACCTTTGGGTTCTGCAACACTTGTGTGCCCTATACAGTCATCCCCTGACTGTTGCAAGTGACAAGGGAACGCATTTTACTGCACAGCAGGTACAACAGTGGGCACAATGGACGGACGTAAAGTGGAGGTTCCATGTTCCACATAACCCACAAGCTGCTGGTATGAATGAGTGATGTAATGGACTCCTGAAAAACATGTTACGCTTGTATGTTACTCCCCTATCTTTGTGGGGCTGGAGTTCAAGGTTGGACTTGGTGCTGCAAACCTTGAATGAACCCCACAGAAAGGTGGCCTGGCCCCGGTGGATGCACTGCTACACCAGACCGCCACCCCCAACCAGCTACAGATATGCACCACGGATGACCTCCCCCGACCAGATATGGGATTAACAAGTAATCTGTTGTTGCCTGCCCCAACGCCCCTGAAGGCGGGGAACAGAAAACTTGGCTTTGGTCCTGGGATCCTCCAAGCCCCCACGGCCAATAGTTGGCTATTATAGCCCCTGCGGTGGGGGGGTGGGGTTAAAGTATGATTTACATGTCACTCTTTAGGTATTTAATACATGGCCTCTGCAACTGACCATTCATAGGGAACAGCCAGGGAAGGAAACCTTCTCTGGGGACATGCATGTTGTCTGTGTGGCCTGTTATGAGCTCCCCAGTGGCTTTGACATGGATATAGGACAAAGGAACCGTGGGGAGCTGAAAAGTGTGGTACCATCACCCAGGGCAGGAGCCCTTGGTGGCTGCATTGTTACCCAGAGATAAAAGGTTGGCCTGTATTTTACTTGAGGGGCATGCTTTACCCCTGCTAGTACCTGTGCCTGCTTTGTCCTTCCGACTGTAGGTTGACATGCTCCAACAGCATTGTGGACTGGGCCCATGCCTACGCTAAGGTGACCAATGCTTCCAACAGTTGGATCTGTGCCACCCTTCCAGCAGCAGCTGCAGACGGCTTGCCCTGGAATATATATTCAGCTTCTGTGGAAAACTGGACATGGTTAGAGACTTGGGGTCCCATGGTTGATGTTTGGAACATGGCATGGCAAGCTTTGGATAGGGCTCCACAAAACCCATGGTGTGCCCGCCCCTGGTTGACCCATAGTGCCTACAATGGATGGGGCTGGTTAGTGGGAAAACACGTGGTACCCCCCACCACAGGTACCACGATGTATAGAGCAACATTGGGGTAACATCACTGTGGAGTGTTGCCATCACAGCCTACACAAATATAACATGTCGCTACTCCAAAGGTGAGATGGAATAGGCGGCCTCATCAAGGCAGAGCCCCAGTGGACTTTGTACCCCCTGGGAGTTTATGGGTCTGTGGAGACACAGGATGGTCATATTTGCCAGTGAACTGGACTGGCCACTGTACCTGGGGGTGGCCTTATGGGCCTGCCACTGTCATTCCCACATCGCCTAGATGCCAACATAACTGGGAGGCGCTACATTCCTGGTTTTTGAGAGTGCAACAAGCCCCCTGGTGGCTCTACCCCTTAGCATTAACCATTCCTGGAGCAGGTGTCATAGCTGTAGAAATGCAAGTTACGGCCCTTGTGGAGCACGCTGCTTGAGCCTTGAATGACACCTGAGTTGCCCTCCTTTTCCATAACAGGAAAATACGATGCAAAGAGGGAAAAATCAATATTCAGAAACTGCCCCTAAGGAAGTGCAGACATATGAATTATCTGACAAATAATTCACATAATTCATCTTTTGCTGACAGATGAGGTTGATCAAACCAGGAAGGTGGAACTGCAGAACCAGATGGCCCTAGACATAGTAACAGCTGCCCAAGGTGGCACCTGAGCTCTTTTGGGAACTCAGTGTTGTACCTTCATCCCTGACAATCAGCAAAACATAATAGCAGCTTTGTAGGGAGCTCCCCAGGAAATCAAGACTGTTGAGAGCCTTACTGACAACCCCTACAGACGTGGTGGCTGTCTCTGGGCTCTGGCCTTAGATGGCCCCTAATCATTATAGGCAGCACCATGGGAGCATTAGTAATGAGTTGCTGCTCCCTGTATTGCTACTGTGACCTATAAGTCCAGGGTTCTGCCCTGTGGGCACGTCTTCCTACCACGAGGACTCCCTCGGTCTAGGGGATGGAGTGTAAGAATAGCTGTGCTTCAGTCACGAGTAGGCAGAGGCAGTACAGCATGACACAGCGGGTCTGGAGTGCAGGCGCATAACCCCGTGCATTATGTACTCATATTTATGTAGCCATTTAATGTAACCTGTTTGTGTGAGCTTATTCCTGGCTTTGAACCACTATTGTATGTAAGTCATATAACTGCACTGCGACTCTGTAGGAGAGAGAGAGAATAAAGCCATGTCCCAACTGCCTATGGTCCCTCAAGTGTTCTTTCAGCACTACCTGCCACTCCTCCACCAACTCCCCCCCAGGCCCCAGCTTCAGGTGGAACCTGACACCTGGCATGCCCTACCTGGTTGGGGGGTTGCTTGAAAAAATGAATAAGGGCTGAGCGCAGTGGCTCAAGCCTGTAATTCCAGCACTTCAGGAGGATCACGAGGTGGATGACGAGGTCAAATCCTGGCCCACATGGTGAAACCCATTCTCTACTAAAAATACAAAAATTAGCTGGGTGTGGTGGCAGGCACCTGTAATTCCAGCTACTTGGGAGGCTGAGGCAGGAGAATCGCTTGAACCTGGAAGGCGGAGGTTGCAGTGAGCCAAGATTGCACCACTGCACTCCAACCTGGGCGAGAGCGAGACTCCACCTAAAAAAAAAAAGTCTGAAACTTTTAATTAAAAAAAGAAAGAGAGGTGGCTGTTTTTCAGATATGCAGACAGCAACACAAAGTGTCAAAGAACTTGAAAAAATAGGAAAATATGACCCAAGGAGGGAAAAATTAATATTCAGAAACTGCCTCTAAAGGAATGCAGACTTATGAATTATCTGACAAATAATTCAAAATAACTGTCATGAAAATGCTCAACAAGCAGAGGAAAATGATGCGCGCACAAATGAGTATTTCAACCAAGAGACAGAAAACACAAAAAGAAAAGAAATTTTTTTTTTGGACGGAGTCTTGCTCTGTTGCCCAGGCTGGAGTGCAGTGGCAAGATCTTGGCTTATTGCAACCTCCACCTCCTGGGTTCAAGCAATTCTCATGCCTCAGCTTCCCAAGCAGCTGGGATCGGGCGTGCGCCACCACACCCAGCTAATTTTTGTATTTTTAGTAGAGATGGGGTCTCACCGTGTTGGCCAGGCTGGCCTCTAACATCTGGCCTCAAATGATCTGTCTGCCTCGCCGTCCCAAAGTGCTGGAATCACAGGTGTGAGCCACCATGCTTGACCAAAGAAACAAAATTTTTAAGATGCAGAATATAATAACAACCGAAATATTCATGAGAGGAGATTGACAGCAGCTTTAATCAAACCGAAGAAAGAATCAGATTATTTAAAGGTAGGTCACTGAAATTATCCAGTTAGAAGAACAAAAAGAAAAGCAAATGAAAGAAGAATGAAGAAAGCATAAAGAACTTATAGGCTAGCATAAAGAAAGAGGAAAAAGAGAGAAAGGGAAGCAGAAAGCTTATGTAGAAATAATAGATGAAAACTTCTCAGATCTAGGAAAATAAGTGGATACTCAGAATCAAGAAACCCAAAAGACTCTAAATAAGATGAACTTTAAGAAATTCACACTGAGGTACATTATAATCAAACTAACAAAAGTCAAAAACAAAGAGAATTTTGAATGCAGCAAAAGAAAAGTGACTGCCTTATGCAAGGGAATGTCTATAAGACTGTGGATTTTTTCAGCAGAAACCTTGTAGGCCGGAAGAGAAAGAGATTGCTCCTTGGAGAAACCCCCTAAAATAGAGGAGCCCAGGCCCAGACAGCTTCATTGGCAAATCCTACTAAACATTTCAAAAAGAGATAATGTTAATTCTTCTTAAACGCTCTCAAAAAATCAAAGAGAGAACACCTTCAAGCTTATTGCACGAAGCTAGTATTACCCTGATACCAAAACTAAAAACACTACAAGAAAAGTAAACTAGAAGCCTATATCGCTAAAGGACATAGCTTAAAAATCCTCAACAAAATACTAGCAAACCAAATTCAACAGCACGTAGAAAGGATTACACAGCATCACCAAGCGGGATTTATTCCTAGATGCAAGGATGACCAACATATAATCAATCAGTGTTATACACCACATTAACAGAATAAAGAATAAAAATTACAGGATTATTTAAATAGAAGGAGATAAAGCATTTATCAAATCCAACACCTTTTCATGAAAAAGCATCCAACAAATTAAGAATAGAAGAAAATTACCTCAACATAATAAATGTATACTTATATACATTTATATAAGTATGTATTTTTACATATTTTATATTTATATATATTTATATATATATTTATATATTTTATACAATATACACAATGTATAAAAAGCCTAACATCATATTCAATGATGAAAAATTAAAAGCTTTTCCTCTAAGATTAGGAACAAAGTAAGGATGCCGACTCTTGTCACTTCAATTCAACGTAATATTGAAAGTCCTAGCCAGAGCAAATAGGCAAAAAAAGATATAAAAGGCATTTCATCATATTGGAAGAAGTAAAATTGCCTGTGTTCACAGATGACATTATTATATATAGAAAATGCAAAAGTTTCCACATACGAAAAAAGAACTAATAAATGAATTTATTAAAATTGTAGAATAGGAAATCAACATACAAAAATCAGTTAGGGAACTTTGGAATGCCAACATGGGAGGATCACTTGAGGCCAGAGTTTCAGACCAGCTTGGGCAACATGCCACGACCCTGTCTCTAAAAGGAAAAAATTCTCTTAAAAATTAGCTAGGTCTGGTGGTGCACACTTGTCTTCCCAGCTACTCAGGAAGCTCAGGCAGGAGGACCACCTGAGCCTCGGAGCTTGAGGTTATAGTGAACTATGATCATGCCATTGTACTTCAATCTTGGGCACAATTTCATTTCTACACCCTAGCAGTGAATAACTGAAAAGGAAATTTAAGCACAATCCCATTTACAATAGCATCAAAAAGAATCAAATAGAAATAAACTTAGTTAAAGAGGCATAAGACTTATACATGGAAAACTATAGAACATTTATGAAAGAAATTATTAAAGATGCAAACAAACAGAAAAACATCCTGTTCTCATGGGTTGGAAGATTTAATATTGTTAATATGTCTGTGCCACTCAAAGTGATCTAGTGATTCAATGCAATCCCTATCAAAATCCCAATGGCATTTTTTATAGAAATAAAAAAAATTCTAAAATTCATATGGAACCGCAAAAGACCCCAAATCACCAAAACAAAGAACACACCTGGAGGCATCACACTTCCTGATTTTAAAACACATTATAAAGATACAATTATTTTAAAAGTATGGTACTGGCATATAGACAGACATGCAGATCAATGGAATAGAAAGTCCAGAAATAAACCCATTCATACCTATGGTCAAGGGATCTTCAACAGGACACCAAGAATATACAATGGAGAAGAGTCTCTTCAGTAAATGGTGTTGGGAAAACTGGATATCCACTTTCATAAGAATGATACTGGACTCTATCATACACCATATACCAAATAAAGAACATCAGAATGGATTAAGAACGTAAATGTAAAATTTGAAACTGTAATATTCTAGAAGAGAACAGAGGGGAAACTTCATGATAATGATTTCTTGGATATAATACCAAAAGCACAGGCAACAAAAGAAAAAATAGACAAGTGCTACTACATCCAAAAAAAAAAAAAAAACTTTCTGGGCCAGGCACGGTGGCTCACTTTTGCAATCCCAGCATTATTTTGAGAGACCAAGGCAGTCGGATCACTTGAGGCCAGGAGTCCAAGACCAGTCTGGCCAACATGGCAAAACCATGTTGAGTCTCTACTAAAAAAAAAAATCAAAAATTAACTACAGGTGTGGTGGTGCACCTGTAGTTCCAGCTACATCAGAGGCTGAGCCATGAGAATCACTTGAACACGGGAGGCAGAGGTGGCAGTGAGCCGAGATCGTGCCACTGCACTCTGGCCCAGGCAACAGAGAGACCCTGTCTCAATAAAAAGAAAGAAAGAAAAAAAAAGGCTTCTGCACAGCAGAACAAAAAACATTCAACAAAGTGGAAAGGCAATCTATGGAATGGAAAAAAAAATTGTGAATTATGTATCTGATAAGGGACTAATACCCAAAATACCTAAGAAACACCTACAACTCAATAGCAGAAAACAAAACCAAAACAAATAAATCGATTTAAAAATGCATAAAGAATTGGAATAGACATTTCTCCAAAGAAGACAATACAAATGGCCATTAGGTATATGAAAAGAGGCTCAACATCGATTATCATGACAGAAATGCAAAACAAAACCACACTTGTTAAGATGGCCATTATTTTAAAAATCGTGTTGACAAGGATTTGGAGAAATTGGAACGCTTTTCACTGTTGATGGGAATGTAAAGTGGTGCAGCCTCTATGGAAAACAGCATGGAGTTCCTCAAAACAGTTAAAAACAGAATTATTCCTGTGATCTGGCAATTCCACTTCTGGGTATTTATCCTAAAGTATAAAAATCAGTGTCTCAAAAGAGATACTTGCAAACTCATGTTCATTACATTATTCACAATAGCCAAGACGTGGAAGCAACTTAAATGTCCACCAACAGATGAATGAATAAAGAAAATGTGGTAGATACATACGGTGGAATATTATTCAGCCTTAAGAAAGAAAGAAATTTTATCATATGGGACAACATGGATGAACCTTAAGGACATTATGCTATGTGAAATAAGCCAGGTACAGAAGGACAAATACTGCATGATTCCATTTATCTGAGGTATCTAAAGTAATCAAACACCGTGGAAGTGGAAAGTAGAATTCTGATTACCAGGAGCTGGAGGGGAGGGGAAAATGAGGGATTGCACTTCAGTGGGTTAGTTTCAGTTATGCGAGAGAAAATATTCTAGAGAGCTGCTGTACAGCATTTTGCTTGTAGTTAACCATACTATTACTGTAATACCGCACGCTTAAAAGTCTGTTAAGATTATGTGCACATAAAATAATAAACTAATTAATTAAAATAAGATTTGAACAGACATCTCACCAAAGAAGATATATGAAAAGATGATCAACACCATATGTCTTTACAGAATTGTAAATTGAAACATTTAGATACCACTACACACCTGTTAGAATCACAAAAACTCAGAACACTGACAACTCCAAATACTGGTGAAGATGTAGAACAATGGGAACTCTCATTCATTATAGATGGGCATGCAAAACAGTACAGCACTTTTTTTTTTTTTTTGAGACAAGGTCTCACTCTGTCACCCAGGCTGGAGTCCAGTGGTGGGATCTCGGCTCGCTGCAACCTCTACCTCCCAAGTTTAAGTGATTCTCATGCCTCAGCCTCCCCAGTACCTGGGATTACAGGTGTGTGCCACCATACCCGGCTAATTTTAGTATTTTTAGTAGAGACCGGGTTTTACCATGTTGGTCAGGCTGGTCTCGAACTCCTGACCTCAAGTAATCTGCCTGCCTTGGCCTCCCAAAGTGCTAGGGTTTACAGGCATGCACCACCAAGCCCAGCTAATTTTAGTACTCTTAACAGAGACAGGGTTTTACCATACTGGTCAGGCTGATCTCAAACTCCTGACCTCAGGTGATCCGCCCACCTCCGCCTCTCAAAGTCCTGGGATTACAGGAGCGAGCCACTGCTCCCAGCCAGTACAGCTACTTTGGAATACAGTTTGCCAAACAAAACTAAACATACTCTTAACCATACGAATCAGTAACTGATCTCTTAAGTATTTGCCCAAGGTGTTGAAAACTTACATCCACACAAAAACCTGCACACAGCTGCTTTATTCATAACTTGCCAAAACTTGGAAGCAATCAAATGTCCTTCCATAGGTGAATGGAAAAAACAAACTATGCTGCCTTCAGACAATGGGGTATTGTTCAGTGTTAAAAAGCAATGAGCTGTCAAGCCATGAAAAAATATGGAGGAACAAATGCAAATGACTAAGGCTACATACTGTATGATAACAAGTATATAACACTCTGGGAAAGGCAAAACCATGGGGACAGTAAAAAGATCAGTGTTGCCAGGTGTTAGGGAGGAGAGAGGGATGAAGAAGTGGGGCACAGAAGATTTTTAGAGTAGTAAAAGTAATCCTTATAATACTGTAATGATGAATACACATCATTATATATTTGTGCAAACCCATAGAATATACAACACCAAGAGTGAACCTTAATATCAAGGATGGACTTGGGTGATATTGATGGGTTAATGTATCTTCATCAGTTGCAGCAAATGTACCTCTCGTGTGGAATGTCGATAGTGGGAGAGACTGTGCATCATTACGAGGGTTTATACTTTCTGCTCAATTTTTCTACGAACCTAAAACTGCTCCAAAAAATAAAGTTGATTTTTAAAAGGCAAAGAGATTTTTAGACAAGCAAAGCTGACAGGAGACCTGAACTACAAGAAATGTTAAAGGATGTCCTTCAGACAGAAGGAAAATGACACCAGACAGAAATATGGATTTCCAAGAAGTAATGAAGAGCACAAAAAATAATGAATACATGAAAAACATGTTTTTTTTTTTGTGAAATATCTTTAAAAGATAATTGTCTTTAAGCAAAAATTGTAGCAATATTTTATTGCCTTCATAACACATGTATAAGTAAAATGTATGATCAGGGTGGGCACAGTGGCTCATGCTTGTAATCCCAGCACTTTGGGAGGTCGAGGTGGGAGGATCACCTGAAGCCAGGAGTTCAAGACCGGCCTGGCTAATATGCTGAAACTCCATCTCTACTAAAAATACAAAAATTAACCGGGCATAGTGGTACACACCTGTAATCCCAGCTACTCAGGAGGCTGACAGAGAGAATCGCCTGAACCCGGGAGGCAGAGGTTGCAATGAGCCGATATCGCACTACTGCACTCTAGCCTGGGCAACAGAGTGAGATTCTGTCTCAAAAATAAACAAACAAACAAACAAACAAACAAATAAATAAAATGTATGGTCGTATGTTACATAAATCTTTTGAACAATTTATCCCATTTTCATATACTTAGATGCTACTGTAAATGACATTGTTTTTTTAAATTTCAGTTTCCCATTATTTGTTGTGATTATTAAAAACATAATTACATTTTTAAAATATAGATTGTGTATCCTGCAACTTGTTAAAGTCGTCTATTTGTTCTAGAAGCTTCTTTTTTTTTTTTGAGACAGAGTCTCGCTCTATCGCCCAGGCTGGAGTGCAGTGGTGTGATCTTGGCTCACTGCAACCTCCACCTCCCTGGTTCAAGCAATTCCCCTGCCTCAGCCTCTCAAGTAGCTGGGATTATAGGTGCCTGCTACAAGGCCCAGCTAATTTTTTTTGTATTTTTAGTTTCACCATTTTGGCCAGACTGGTTCGAACTCCTGACCTCGGCAATCCGCCTGCCTCAGCCTCCCAGAGTGCTGGGATTACAGGCATGAGCCACTGTGCCTGGCCTATAAGCTTTTTTGTAGACTTTATTGCGTGTTCTACATAGATAATCATATTGTGCCAAAAATGACTTTTTTTCCCCCTTATTCCTTATCCATCTGAATGCCTTTGTTTCTTTTTCTTCCCTGATTGTACTGGCTATAAGTTTTACCGTAATTTTGAAAATAAGTGAGTAAAGCAGATATCCTTGCTTTATTTTTGGGCTTAGGAAGACAGCTTTAATCATACACAATTATGTTTGATGTTAGCAGTAGGTTTTCTGTACATGTTCTTTATCAGCTTGAAGTTCACTTCTATTTTTAGGTGCTGAGAGGTTTTTTTGTTTTTTTTTAATCAGGAATGGAAGTAGGATTTTATCAAATGTTTTTTGGGCATCAGTTGAGACTATTGTGCAGTGCTGTTTCGTTTGTTAATATGGTAGATTCTACTGATTGATTTTTAAAGATTAAACCAACCCTGGGATATTATTCCTGGGATAAAGCTCACTTGGTCATATATTTTTGGTTTTGATTTGCAAAAGAAAAAAAAAAATTGTTAAGAATTTTTGCATCTATAGTCACAGAGACATCAACCTGCAGTTTTCTTTTTTTAAAGCCTGATTTTGGTTTCAGTGCAATGTTTATCTTAAAGGATAAATTAGGAAACATTCCTTCATCTTCAATTTTCTGGAACAGTTTGTTAGATTTAGCATTATTTCTTCCTTAAATGTTTAGGAGAATATGCCAGTTAAGCCATGAGAGTCTTGAGTTTTCTTTTTCTTTTTTCTTTTTTTGAGACGGAGTTTCACTCTTGTTGCCCCAGGCTGGAGTGCAGTGGCGCGATCTTGGCTCATGCAAACTCCGTCTCCCAGGTTCAAGCAATTCTCCTGCCTTAGCTTCCGGAGTAGCTGGGATTACAGGCATGGGCCACCACGCCCCTAATTTTGTGTTTTTAGTAGAGACGGGGTTTCACCATGTTGGTCAGGCTGGTCTCGAACTCCCGACCTCAAGTAATCCACCTGCCTCATCCTCCCAAAGTGCTGGGATTACAAGCCTGAGCCACTGCTCCCGGCCTTAAGTTTTCTTTGTTCAAGATTTTTGTCTACAGAATAAACTTCTTTAACTTAAATAACTTCACAGATATGAAGCTATTTAGGTTATCTATTTCTTCTTGAGTGAGCACCGATAGATTGTGTCTTTAAAATAATACATATATCTAAATTTTCATTTGTTAGCAGAAAGATTTTTAAAATAGTATCCCCTTGTTATCTTTTTATATCTGTGGAATCAATCGTGGTGTTACCCCCTCTCATTCCTGATACTGGTAATTTGTTTCTTCTGTCTTTCCTTTTTCTGACCAGTCTGACTTGAGATTTATCCATTTTGTCTTAAATAATTAGTTTTGGTTTCACTGATATCTGTTTTATTTCTTTTTCTCTTGCATTCATTTATGCTGTTTATTATTTTCTTCTGCTTACTTTGCATTTAACTTATTTTTAGCTGCTTAAGGTAGAAACAAATTATTGATTTTGCCTTTTGTTCTTTTCTAATATTGTGTTTTTATTTTTATTTAGTTCAACTTACTTTCTAATCTCTCTTTTTATTTCTTCTTGAACTGTGAGTTATTTAGAAGTAATTTAGCTCTCAAAAGTTAGGAGATTTTCTAGATAATTTTTTGTTATTGATTTCTAATTTAATTCAATTTATGGTCTGGGATCATACTTTGTACAATTTAAGTCATTTTATACTTTTAGGATTTTTTAATGGCCCAGAATATATCTTGGTAAGTTTCCCATGTGCATGTGAAAATAATTTGTATTTGCTATTTTTTAGTGGAGTGTTCTACATCAATTAGATCAGGTTAATATTGTTGTTCTCTATAATCTTACTGATATTCTGTATACTTGTTCTATCAATTGTC
Source organism: Ateles fusciceps (assembly GCA_036589455.1). Classification (NCBI taxonomy): domain Eukaryota; kingdom Metazoa; phylum Chordata; class Mammalia; order Primates; family Atelidae; genus Ateles; species Ateles fusciceps. The sequence continues at coordinate 1,026,998 of JAZHEH010001180.1, read as the reverse complement.
AAGACAGTGTGTGAAATCTCTGAGTATAGTTTATATTTGCCTATTTTTCCTTACAGTTCTATCAGTTTTTGCTTCCTGTAGTTTGTAGCTCCATTATTAGGTATAGAAAAATTAGAGATGATTATTTTCTTTTGATTAAGAGAAAATATGAAATGACCTTTATAATTGCGAAATGACCATTTTTTTTTGTCCTGGTAACAATATTTGCACTAAATCTATTAATATAGTTAGTCTAGCTTCCTTTTTCATTTTTTTTCAACATAATGTTTTTTTCCTTTATTTTACTTTTAACCTGTGCCTTTTAAATTTATTATAGGCAGTAATTAGGTGGTCTTGTAATCTTTCCAATGTGATAATCTTTGAAAAATGGAATGTTTAGAACATTTAGATTTCATGTGACTGTTGATATAGTTGGGTTTAAATCCATCATCTGGCTCTTGCTTTTCTATATGTTTACCTGTTGTTTGTTTCTTTTTTTCTCTTGTGTGTCTTTTTATTAATTGAGTAATTTTTATGATTCTAGATTTTCCTACTTTTTGCCTTAGTAGATACAACTCCTCTGTTTTCTATAAAAGTTGATTCAAGGCCAGGATCGGTGGCTCGTGTCTATAATCTCAGCACTTTGGGAGGCTGAGGTGGGTGGATCACAGGTCAAAAGATTGAGACCATCCTGGCCAACATGGTAAAAGCCCATCTCTACTAAAAATACAAAAATTAGCTGGGCGTGGTGGCGCCCGCCTGTAGTCCTAGCTACTTGGGAGGCTGAGACAGGAGAATTGCTTGAACACGGGAGACAGAGGTTGCAGTGAGCCGAGATCATGCCACTGCGCTCCAGCCTGGCAACAGAGTGAGACTCTGTCTCAAAAAAAAAAGAAAATTGATTCAATGTTGCCTCTTTAATCTACAATAGTCTATTTTGAAAGAGTATCCTGCCACTTTGCATATAAGGAAAGAAACTTACAAGTGTGAATTTCCATTTCCTATCCTCTAGCTTTTGGGCTAATGCTGTCATATAATTTACACCAACATATCGTAGACCTCATACTGTACTATTATTATTATTATTATTTTTTTTTTTTTTTTTTGAGACAGAGTCTCGTTCTGTCACCCAAGCTGGAGTGCAGTGGCACCACCTTGGCTCTCTGCAACCTTTGCCTCTCAGGTTCAAGCAATTCTCCTGCTTCAGCCCCTGAGTAGCTGGGGTTCCAGGTATCCACTACCACACCCAGCTAATTTTTGTATTTCTAGTAGAGACAGAGTTTCACCATGTTGGCCAGGCTGGTCTCAAACTCCTGACCTCAAGTGATCCACCCACCTCGGCCTCCCAAAGTGGTGGGATTACAGGCATGAGCCACCGCACCCAGCCACATTGTTATTATTTTTGCTTTAAATAGTCGATTATCTTTTAAAGGGAATTTTAAAGAAGGAGGGGAAGTCTTTCATAGATCTGCTACCACATCGGCCCCTTCCATTGCCCTTTATGACTTGGAGTGCATCCAGATTTCCTTCTGGTGTCAATTTCCTTCGTTTCAAAATGTAGAAAACCACACTTTTTATAGTGCAGATCTGCTGCTAATTTAGTCTTTCCATTTTTGTATGCCTTAAAAAGTCTTTATTATGTCTTCATTTTTGGAAGATCTTTTCTTTAGGTTCAAAATTTCAGGATGACAGCTGTTTCTTTTCTTTCAGTACTTTAAGGAGTTGCTTCCTTATATTAAGGCTTGTGTTTTTCTGACGAAAACAAAACACAAAAACAGAAAGACCTTATGTTCTCCTTATCTTCATTCCTCCGTATATAATGTGTCTGTCTTTACTCTGGCTGCCATTGTCACTGACATCAGTTTTTCAAGCAATTTGACTGTTATGTGCCCTGGCTTCATTTTCTTCCTGTTTCTTGTCCTTGTAATTTGTTGAGCTTTCTGGGTCTGAGAGTTTAGATTTTCACCAAATTTGAAAGATTTTTATTTATTATTTTTTCAGTTATTGTGCCTTATGTTTCTGTAGAGACTCTAATTACATGTGTATTAGGTGATTTTAAGTTGTCCCACCACACACTGCTGTTCTGCTCAGTTTTATTCTAGTATTTTGTGTCTGTGCTTTTGTTTTTGTTTCTGTTTTTTGAGATGGAGTTTTGCACTTGTTGCCCAGGCTGGAGTGCAGTGGCACATCTTGGCTCACTGCAACCTCTGCCTCCTGAGTTCAAGCGATTCTCATCCCTCAGCCTCCCCAGTGGCTGGGATTACAGGCGCCCGCCACCATGCCTCAACAATTTTTGTATTTTTAGTAGAGATGAGATTTCACCATGTTGGCCAGGCTGGTCTTGAACTCCTTACCTCAGGTGATCTGCCCACCTCGGCCTCCCAAAGTGCCAAGATTACAGGCGTGAGCCACTGCGCCCGGCTTGTGTTTCATTTTTGATAGTGTCTATTGTCTAACTTCAACTTCAGTGTACATTGCCTCTGCAGCGTCTAATTGGTTATCAATCCGTTCAATTTTATTTTATTTTATTTTTTGAGACAGAGTCTCGCTCCATCGCTAGGCGCCAGGCTGGAGTGCAGTGGCGCGATCTCGGCTCACTGCAACCTCCGCCTCCCGGGTTCAAGCAATTCTCCTGCCTCAGCCTCCCGAGTAGCTGGGACTACAGGCGCACGCCACCACGCCCAGCTAATTTTTGTATTTTTTTAGTAGAGACGGGGTTTCACCATGTTGGCCAGGATGGTCTCAATCTCGATCTCGTGATCTGCCCGCCTCGGCTTCCCAAAGTGCTGGGATTACAGGCGTGAGCCACGGCGCCCGGCCTCAATTTTATTTTTATCTTACTCTTTGAGTATTTTCATGTCTTTTTTCTTTTTTTTAACACCTATTATGCTTTCATTTAACATGCTCAATCTCTCCTCTATCTATATATATAATATCTATAATATGTAATATTATGTATAAATTCATAACTTTTTATTGTTCTTACCTACTTTCCACTTTATTTTTTTGAGACAAGGTATCTCTCTATTGTCCTGCCTGGAGTGCAGTGATGCCATCACAGCTCACTGCAGCCTTGACCTCTCAGGCTCCAGCGATCTTCCTACCTCATCCTCCTGAGTAGCTGGAACTACAGGTGCATGCCACTACGCCTGGTTAATTTTTGATTTTTTGTAGAGATGGGGTCTTACTATGTTGCCCAAGCTGGTGTTGAACTCCTAAACACAAGTGATCCTCCTGCCTCTGCCTCCCAAAGTGCTGTGATTACAGGTATGAGCCACCATGCCTGACCTGTCCTTGCCTAGAAATTCTATTTCTGAGTCTGTTTTGGTTGATTTACTTTCCCCTTATTAAAGGTCATATTTTTCTTGATTATTTTCATGCCTTTCCATTCCAATTGCATGACTGACATTGTACATTTTTGTTTGTTTGTTTGTTTGAGATGGAGTCTTGCTCTTTCTCCCAGGCTGGAGTGTGGTGGCACGATCTTGGCTCACTGCAACCTCCACCTCCCAGATTCAAGTGATTCTCCTCCCTCAGCTTCCCGAGGAGCTGGGATTACAGACACCCACCACTATGCCTGGCTAATTTTTGTATTTTTAGTAGAGACGGGGTTTCACCATGTTGGCCAGGGTGGTCTCCAATTCATGACCTCAGGTGATCCACCCGCCTCAGCCTCCCAAAGTGCTGGGATTACAGGCATGAGCCACTGCGCCCAGCCCTGACATTGTAAATTTTATTCATAGGGATGCACAACATATTTGTATTCCAATAAATATTTTGAACTTTGTTCTGGGTTGCAGTTAATTTACTTAGAGCAGATTACTTGTTTTGAGGTCTGCTTTTAAGTTTTGTTAACAGCAACAGAATAGCCTTTAGTCTAGAGCAGTGATTCTCAGCAGGAGGTGATTTATTCCTTTGGGGGACTTTTTGCAATGCATGGAGACCATTTTAGTTGTCACAAGTTGTGGAGGCGTTGTTACTTACCGGCAGCTAGTGGGTAGAGGCCAGGGCTGCTGTAAAACATCTACAATATGTAGGATAGCCTTCACAACAAAAAATTATCCAGCACCGAATGCCCACAGAGGTAAAGTTGAGAAACCCTGATGCAAGAGCTCATTTCCCTTCACTACTGAGACAATACACTTCTGGGCATTTTATCCAATGCTTCATGAGTTATGAAGTTTTCCACTCTGGCTGGTGGGACCAGAAACTATTCCCAGCCCTGTGTGATCGCTAAGGATTGTTTCCTGTGCTTCTTTTGGGTGGTTCTTTTCTCAATCTCAAGCAGTTTCTTCTATGCAGGCACTGATCAGAACCCAGCTAAAGACTTGACAGGAACCCTTGCAAATCACTGGAATTCCCTCTCTCCATGCAGCCCTTGTTCTCCACCATTTGATCCCGAGAACCCTAGCTGTGTTGCTTTCCCTAAATTTGCAGCTCGCCTCCTTAGCTCATCATCAAGCTCTATGTGAGCGATCCTTGTCTGTGGCCTGGCAGATGTCTCCAGGCAGGAAGCTGGGGGAAATCGTCAGGCTCACCTCTTGCTTTTCAGGGATTAGGGTCCTGTGTTGCCCCACGTCCAGTGTCTTGAGAACTGTTGCTTCATATATTTAGCTTGCTTTTTCAGTTGTGTCATGCAGGTAAATTAGGCTCCTGTTACCCTACTGTGTCTGGAAGCAAAAGTTGTGTAATACTTTGTAACACTGGACCAAGACCTTGCATGTCTTCATCATTCTGAGAATAATAACTGCCTCTTTCCTTACATAATGTCATGCAAAAGAAACACTTTATTATCAAATTATGGGTGCATCATGTGAGCATTATTCATAGGAAAATAAAAAAAGGAATGTTAAGTAAAAAAATAGGATATAAAAACCAAGTGTGTACTAGGAATACAATTGTGTTGTTGAAACTATGGAAATAGAAAAAGGGATTATGCTCAAGTGGAAGAATCATTGGCTATTTGAAAATTATTTTTCAGCTGGGCCGGGTGGCTCATGTCTATCATCACAGCACTTTGGGAGGCCAAGGCAGGTGGATCGCGAGGTCAGGAGTTCGAGAACAGCCTGACCAACATCGTGAAACCCCGTCTCTACTAAAAATACAAAAATTAGCTGGGCATGGTGGCGGGCACCTGTAATCCCAGCTACTTCAGAGGCTGAGGCAAGAGAATCACTTGAACACGGGAGACAGAGGTTGCAGTGGGCCGAGATCGCGCCACTGCACTCCAGCCTGGTGACAGTGCGACACTCCGTCTCAAAAAAAATTATTTTTCAAAATGTTTGTATTGTATTATATTGTTTTTAGAAGTTTATATTGTATACATTTTAGAAGAAAAGATGATATATTCTCTAAGTGAAATAAGGCTATCACTTTCTGAGAGGTGGAGAAGTGCTTCCAGACACCAGAGCTCCAAGTAAGAGCCAAGAAACTAGACAGGCTATTTGCATCTCCCTTTTAAAATGATAGATATGCATTAAATATTTAATATTAATAATAGCATAGAGTGACACACTGTATTTATGAAATTATAAAAGGCATCAGGTTCAAGACAGAAAAGATCTTAGTGCAGGGCAATACCCCTCTGGGACATGAGCAGAAAGTTCAACACCAATATTCCTGCAGAAAATTCATCTTCAATCCTATATTGTATTAAGTTGGACTGGCAGTGAAGGGGAACTTATGTGACACTATCCATCATGTCAATTTGGTCAGCTGATCTCTATCTGACAGACCTAAAGTTTCCTTTTTTCTTAACTGGCTTTGCCGCATATGCTCTATGGCAGATTAATTTTAAAGTAACATTTCAGAGAAACTATTCATCATGAAATTCAATAAAACATATGCAGGTTTCAAACCCTGTGACATGGGTTTGTGTCATCAGGGTAGATGGATGAATGGGAAGCACCAAGAATACCTCTCTTCACTTCAACAACAATTGTGCTGGATATATCTATGTGGCCTAATTATTTTGTTTTGTTTTTTTTAATTTGTTTTTGAGACGGAGTTTCACTCTTGTTGCCCAAGCTGGAGTGCAAAGGCACAACTGCAGTTCACTGCAACCTCTGCCTCCCGGTTCAAGCAACTCTCCTGCCTCAGCCTCCCAAGTAGCTGAGATTACAGGCATGCGCCACCACGCCCGGCTAATTTTGTATTTTTAGTAGAGATGCTGTTTCACCATGTTGGTCAGGCTGGTCTCAAACTCCAGACCCAGGTGATCTGCCTGCCTCAGCCTCCCAAAGTGCTGGGATTACAGGCGTGAGCCACCTCACCCGGCCTGATGTAATTATTTTGAAAAAACTCTGGAATCTATTTGAAGGGTTGCAGCTTCCAGGGGAAGATTTGGCTGACATTTAAGAATTAGGACATTCCAAAGCAACCACATATATGGGGGAGTGTAGGAAGGTGCCACACATGCTCAGGGAAAGACATGGGCTTAAAAAAAAACCTGAGAAAACCTGAAGTTTATAACTAAGGCTGATTCCCAGCATAGAGACATCCTATAACAATTTTTGTTAAAAAAAAAAAAGCAAATTTCTATAGAAAGAAGAGTTGGATTTCTAGAGTTATCATATTATAGATTCAAATGTATAGTTTTCAACAAAAATCACAAAGCAGACAAAGAAACAGAAAATTCAAAGGTGTTATAAAACTTTAAAATGTTTGAAGATATATTTTGTATACATGGGAGCTCAACAATGTGTACACATGAGCACAGAGAGTGGAAGGGTAGACATTAGAGAGTCCAAAAAAGGGAAGGTGGGATGGGAAGGGGTGAAGGATGAGAAATGACCTGCTGGATACAACGTGCACTATTCAGGGGATGGCTACACTAAAAAGCTCAGACGTCACCACTGTGCAATCAGTATATCCATGAACCAGAAATACACTTGCACCCCCAAATCTATTTTAAAAATTGAAAAATCCAGAAAAATTATGTAATTTGTGACATCAATAAGTGAAAGAGGTGGGGCAGAGCTGGCTAGAAGCAGACATTTTGTATGCTATTGAAGTGAAGCTGGTAAAAATTCAAATTAGAGTGTTATAACTTTAGGCTGTTAAAAGCAATTCCCATGGCAACTCCACAAAGAAAATAGATATAGAACATACACAAAAGGCAATATAAAGAGAATTAAAATGTTTCACTACAAAAAAAGTCAACTAAACCAAAAGAAAGCAGTAAAGCAAGAAATAAGGAACAAAAAAGCTACAAACCTATAGAGAAAAAATAGCAAAATAGCAGAAGTAATTTCTTCCGTTTAGTAATTACTTCAAATATAAATGGATTAAACTCTCCAATCTAAAGACTGAGATTTACAGAATGAATTTTAAAAACATGATCGTCTATATGCTATCTAGAAGAAGACATTAGATTCAAAAACACAAATAGATTGAAGGTGAAAAGATAGAATATATTTGTGCAAATAGTAACCAAAAGAGGAACTATACTAACATCAAATAATATAGACTTTAACTCAAAAACTGTTACAAAAGAAAAAAAGAACATTATATATTGACAAAGGAGTCACCTTATCAAAAATATATGGCAATTATAAACATTTGTACGTCTAATAACAGACCCACAAAATATAAGAAGCAAAAACTTTTAGAATAGAAGGATGAAACAGACAGTTCTGCAGTAATAGTTGCAGACTTCAGTAATCCACTTCTATAAATGAATAGAACAGCCAGACAGAAGATGTCACTAAATAGAGGACTTGAATACCAACTACATAATAAACCAACTAGATCTAACAGACATATGCAGAATACTTCAAAAAACAAGAGAATCTACATTTTTCTGAAGTACACATGGAACAATCACAAAGATAAACTATATGTTAGGCTACAAAACAAGTCTCAATAGATACAAAAGATACACAGCATAAAAATTATCTTCTCTGACCACAGCAGGATGAAGCTAGAAATTAATAACAGAAGAAAACTGGTAAATTTACAAATAGGCAGAAATCAAACACACTTTTAAATGACCAGTGGGTCAAAAAAGAAATCACAAGGGAAATTAGAAAAAACTTAGAGATGAATTAAAATGATAACACAACATACAGAAACTTACAAGATGCAGTAAAAGCAGAGATGAAAGGGAAATTTATAGCTGTAAACATATATTTAATAAGGAGAAATTCTAAATCAACAACATAACTTCATAATTTAAGGAACTAGAAAAGCACAAATGAAACTCAAAGCTAGCAAAAAGAGGACATGATAAGGATTAGAGCAAAGATAAATAAGGAATAGAAAAAAATAGAGAAAATCAATGAAATCAAAAGCAGGTTCTTTGAAAAGATCAACAAAATTGACAAACCTTAGACTAGCCTGACAAGAAAAAGACCCAAATTACAGAAGTCAGAAATGAAAGTGAGGACATTGCTACAGATTCTACAAATAAACATGACTTTAAGTGAGTACCGTGATCAATTGTACACAAAGAAGTTAGATGATCTAAATGAAAGGGCCTAATTCTTAGAAACACAAACCTACCATGACTGAATTGTGAAGAAGTAGAAAAATCTGAATAGGTATATAACTAATAATAATAACAAAAACTCCCCAACAAAGAAAATTCCTGCATCTGATGGCTTCACAGGTAAATTCTACCAAATATTTAAGAAGAACCACCATGAACATAATTGGAAGTAAAATACTCCTCAGCAAATGCAAAAGAATGGAAATCATAACAAACAGTCTGTCAGACCACAGTGCAATCGAATTAGAACTAGGACTAAGAAACCCACTCAAAACCACATGACTACATGGAAACTAAACAACCTGCTCCTGAATGACTACTGGATAAATAATGAAATGAAGGCAGAAATAAAGATGTTCTTTGAAACCAATGAGAACGAAGACACAATATACCAGAATCTCTAGGACACATTTAAAGCAGTGTCTAGAGGGAAATTTACAGCACTAAATGCCCACATGAGAAGTGAGGAAGATATAAAATCAACACCCTAATGTCATGATTAAAAGAACTAGAGGAGCAGGATCAAACTCAAAAGCCAGCAGAAGGGAAGAAATAACTAAGATCAAAGCAGAACTGAAGGAGATAGAGCCACAAAAACCCTTCAAAAAAATCAATAAATCCAGGAGCTGGTTTTTTGAAAAGACCAACAAAATAGATAGATCGCTAGCCAGACTAATAAAAAAGAAAAGACAGAAGATTCAAATGGAGGCAATAAAAAATGATAAAGGGGATATCATCACCGACCCCACAGAAATACAAACTACCATCAGAAATTACTACAAACACCTCTATGCAAATAAATGAGTAAATCTAGAAGAAATGGATAAATTCCTGGACATGCACACCCTCCCAAGACTAAACCAGGAAGAAGGTGAATTCCTGAATAGACCAATAACAAGGTCTGAAGTTGAGGCAGCAATTAATAGCCTGCCAACCAAAGCAAGTCCAGGACCAGACGGGTTCACGGCTGAATTCTACCAGAGGTATAAAGAGGATCTGGTACCATTCCTTCTGAAACTATTTCAAACAATACAAAAGAGAGAATCCTCCCTAACTCATTTTACAAGACCAACATCATCCTGATACCAAAACCTGGCAAAGACGCAACTAAAAAAGAAAATTTCAGGCCAATATCCCTGATGAACACTGATGCAAAAATCTTCAATAAAATACTGGCAAACCGAATCCAACAGCACATCAAAAAGTTTATCCATCATGATCAAGTCGGCCTCATCCCAGGGATGCAAGTCTGGTTCAGCATCCACAAATCTATAAACATAATTCACCACATAAACAGAACCAAAGACAAAGACCACATGATTATCTCAATAGATGCAGAGAAGGCCTTTGACAAAATTAAACAGCTCTTTATGCTAAAAACTCTCAATAAACTAGGTATCGATGGATCGTATCTCAAAATAATAAAAGCTATTTATGACAAACCCACAGCCAACATCATACTGAATGAGCAAAAACTGGAAGCATTCCCTTTGAAAACTCGCTCAAGACAAGGATGCCCTCTCTCACCACTTCTATTAAACACAGTATTGGAAGTTCTGTCTAGGGCAGTCAGGCAAGAGAAAGAAATAAAGGGTATTCAATAGGACGAGAGGATGTCAAACAGTCCCTGTTGGCAGATGACGTGATTGTATATTTAGAAAACCCCATTATCTCAGCCCAAAATCTCCTTAAGTTGTTAAGCAACTTTAGCAAAGTCTCAGGATACAAAATCAATGTGCAAAAATTGCAAGCATTCCTATACACCAATAATAGACTCAGAGAGTCAAATCAAGAGTGAACTCCCATTCACAATTGCTACAAAGAGAATAAAATACCCAGAAATACAACTAACGAGGGATGTGAAGGACCTCTTTAAGGAGAACTACAAACCATTGCTAAGGAAATAAGAGACACAAACAGATGGAAAAACATTCCATGCTCATGGTTAGGAAGAATCAATATTGTGAAAATGGCCATACTGCCCAAAGTAATTTATACAGTCAGTGCTATCCCCATCAGGCTACCAATGACTTTCTTCACAGAATTGGAAAAAAACACCTTAAACTTCATATGGAACCAAAAAAGAACACACACATAGCCAAGACAATCCTAAGCAAAAAAAAAAAAAAAAGTTGGAGGCATCACGCTACCTGACTTCAAATAATATTACAAGTCTACTGTAATCAAAACAGCATGGGACCGGTACCAAAACAGAGATATAGACCAATGGAACAGAACAGAGGCCTCAGAAATAATGCCACACATCTACAACCGTCTGATCTTTGACAAACCTGACAAAAACAAGCAATGGGGAAAGGATTCCCCTGTTTAATAAATGGTGTTGGGAAAACTGGCTAGCCATATGCAGAAAGCTGAAACTGGAACTCTTTCTTATACCTTATACAAAAATTAACTCTAGATGGATTAAAGATTTAAACATTAGACCTAACACCATAAAAACTCTAGAAGAAAATCTAGGCAATACCATTCAGGACATAGGCATGGGCAAGGACTTCATGACTAAAACACCAAAAGCATTGGCAACAAAAGCCAAAATAGACAAATGGGATTAATTAAACTTAAGAGCTTCTGCACAGCAAAAGAAACTATCAATAGAGTGAACCAGCAACCAACAGAATGGGAAAAAATTTTTGCAATCTACCCATCTGACAAAGGGCTAATATCCAGAATCTACGGAGACCTTAAACAAATTTACAGGAAAAAAACAAACAACCCCATCAAAATTTGGGCAGAGGATATGAACAGACACTTTTCAAAAGAAGACATTTATCCAGCCAACAAACATATGAAAAAAGCTCATCATCACTGGTCATTAGAGAAATGCAAATCAAAACCACATTGAGATACCACCTCATGCCAGTTAGAATGGTGATCATTAAAAAATCAGGAGACAACAGATGCTGGAGAGGATGTGGAGAAAAAGGAATGGTTTTACACTGTTGGTGGGAGTGTAAATTAGTGCAACCATTGTGGAAGACCGTGTGGCAATTCCTCAAGGATCTAGAAATAGAAATGCCATTTGACCCAGCAATCCCATTACTGGGTATATACCCAAAGGATTATAAATCATTCTATTATAAAGTTACATGCACACGTATGTTTATTGTGGCACTGTTCACAATAGCAAAGACTTGAAACCAACCCCAAACCAGCCCATCGATGATAGACTGCATAAAGACAATGTGGCACATATACACCATGGAATACTATGCAGCCATGAAAAATGATGAGTTCGTGTCCTTTGCAGGGACATGCATGAAGCTGGAAACCATCATTCTCAGCAAACTGACACAAGAACAGGAAATAAAACACCGCATATTCTCACTCATAAGTGGGTGTTGAAAATGAGAACACACAGACACAGGGAGGGGAACATCACACACCAGGGCCTAGGGGGTGGGAGGCTAGGGGAGGAATAGCAGACGGTGGGAGTATTGGGGAGGGATAGCATTAGGAGAAATACCTAATATAGATGACGGGACAATGGATGCGGCAAACCACCACCATGGCACGTGTATACCTATGTAACCTGCATGATCTGCACATGTGCCCCAGAACTTAAAGTATATTTAAAAAAATCCTTCTCAAACACTTCCAAAAGTTGAATCAATTATTCAAAATTATTCTGTGAGGCCAGCATTATCCTGACACCAAAACTAGGCAAAGACACTACAAGAAAAGAAAACTACTGAAAAAGATGCCTTAAGAATATTAATACAAAAATCCTAAAAAATGTTAGCAAATTCAATTCAGTAACATTAAAACTAATATATTATATACTGTGACCAAGTGAGGTTTATTCTTGTAATGCAAGGGTAGTTTAACACACAATAATTGATCAGTACACCACATTAATAGAATGAAGGGGGAAGCCACCATAATTATCTCCAATGATGCAGGAAAAGCATTTGACAAAATTCAACATCCTTTTATGATTTAAAAAAATTCATCAAGGTACTTCAACGTTATAAAGATTACATATGAAAAACCCACAGGTAACATTATAGTTATTTGTAGAGACATAAAGTAGGACAGTGGTTCCTTGAGGCTTAGGGAAGAAATAAAGGGGATTTACTGTTTAATGGGCAGAGAATTTCATCCTTGCACAGGGGCCATGCTGATCTTCTCTGTATCATTTCAATTTTAGTGTATGTACTGCCAAAATGAGCACAGGGTAGAGAATTTCAGTTTGAGATAATGAAAAAGTCTTGGAGATGGACAGTAGTGATGGCTGCAAAATACAAATGCACTTAATGCCACCCTAAATGGTTAAAATGGTAAACTGTATATTACATATATTTTATCACAATTTTTAAATGCCTGTGACACAAAATTTTTTTAAAATGTATTTGTGTTTTTTCTGTTCCACATTTCTTTGGATGTGATGTTCTAATCAGCCAGGGGCACCTGTAAAAACTACTTTTAAAACAGGATAAAATCATGACTCTCATACAGGTATAAAATGAACATATGCTACATATTTTATTTATTTCATCATTATGAGGAAACTGGTAAGGCATTACAACTTCACTTCAAAGGATGAACAAATAATGCACTTCAAGGTATAAGTAACAGAAACACAAACTTTTCTCCCATGGGGAAGAGGGACATTGACTGAACCTCCTCCATCAGAATTCTGTGTTCAGCAACAAACAGTATTTAAATAAACATGATAATGTAAACATGGACTACCATTTAAAACTCCATTTATAATAGAATTACACTGAAAACATGAGGGGAGGAGGAAGTAAACATGAGCATGCAGAAGAGAGCTTAAACCTCAAATACTCAACAGGTGTCAATAGATAATGTATATGATAAATAAGTCAATCTAGCAAGATAACAAATTATTTGTAATCATATAGGTAAATACTAGAAGCAACAAGTGAAAGTATTGAAAGTTGCTTCTGTGGATCTTCATACATGAGAAAACACAATGACCAGACTTATTAAACAAAGACTTTTAAAAATTTGTCTTAAATATGCTGAAAGAGCTAAATGACAACATGGGAACAGAACCAAAAAAAAAATCAGAAAAATGATCTATGAAAAATAAGAATATCGATAAAGTGAAAAATTGTAAAAATCAACAAAAAAAGTCTGGAGATGACATGTACATAACTAAGAGATCAGGCCACTGCACTCCAGCCTGGGTGAGACTCCACATCAAAATAAATAATGAAAATAAATGTAAATGAATTAAACTCCCGAATCAAAAGTTACAGATTGGAAGAATGGATAAAAATAGGGAATCCAAATAGATTCAGTCTATAAGAGAAGCACTTCAGATCAAAAGACATACCTACATTGAAAGTGAAAGGATGGAGATCCAAGATGGCCGATTAGCAGCAGCTCAGGATTGTAGCTCCCACTGAAAGCGCAGAGAGTGAGTGGACACCACATTTTCAGATGAATTTTCATTGCCCACGGACCAAGAGATTCCCGGCGGAGGAGCCCCATGGGTCACCAGCGCGACTCTTTTGGTGGGCGTGGCCGTTTTGCAGGTGCCCCGACGCGGTGGTTCTCAGTCCGGAGTATACGGGACTGAGTGCCCTTTGGTTGGCATTTGGAGCTCCGGGAAGGCAGAGTCTCCCATTCAGCTGATTGAAAAGCGGACTGAAGTGGGGAACCAGACCGGGAGATTCCCGGGGCAGAAAAGCGCCACGAATCTTAATGCCACTGTTTCAGCCGGCGTAGTGGGTCACTGCAGGGGAAGGCTGGTCCCCCCTCCACAAAAAAAAAAACAAAAAACAAAAAAAAACAGCAATTGGAACTGCTGAGGATTGAGAGTTTCACAGCAAGTGCAGCTGAACCCGGGAAGGTCCAGCTCTGTTGGGGAGGGACGTCCGCCAAAGGAAAACTAAGAAACAGAAAAAATTTTACTACCACCAACAAGCTGGACGTCCACTCAGAGACCTAAGCTGAAAGTCAGCAATTACACAGACGACAGGTGGATAAATCCACAAAGATGGGAAGAAACCAGCGCAAAAAGGCTGAAAACACCCAAAATCAGAATGCCTGTCCTCCTACAGAGGATTGCAGTGCCTCATCACCAATTGAACAAGGCCTGATTGAGAATGAATGTGAGGAATCAACAGAATCAGGCTTCAGAAGGTGGATAATGAGAAACTTCTGTGAGCTAAAAGAACATGTTCTAGCCCAATGCAAGGAAACTAAGAACCTTGAAAAAAGGTTTGACGAAATGTTAACGAGAATGGACTATAAGTGAATTAATGGAGCTGAAAAACATAATACGAGAACTTCGCGAAGTATGCACAAGTTTTAACAGTTGAATTGATCAAGCAGAAGAAAGGATTTCAGAGGTCAAAGACCAACTTAACGAAATAAAACAAGAAGACAAGATTAGAGAAAAAAGGGTAAAAAGGAATGAGCAAAGTCTCCAAGAAATAAGGGACTAAGTGCAAAGACCCTGGGTTTGGCACGTGCTTAGTGCATATGAGAAGCAGAAAGGAGGCTGGGAAGGCTGAGGCTGAGTAAGGCAGGGAGCCAGTGTTAGCAGGGAGTGGGTGCAGATTGTGTTGACCCTATCTCTCATGGTAAGGACCTGAAATACTTTTTTGAGTGAAATTTGAAGCCATTGGAGGGTTTCAGTTGATCAGTCACATGATCTGACTTTTATGGCTGATGTGCTGAGAATAGACCAATGAAGGCAAAGCAAGAAGATGGTGTCGGAGGCAACTACAGAAATCCTGGTGAGAGACGAATCCAGGTGGCCTGGGCCAGGGTGGGAGCAATGGAGAGGAAAAGTGCCCAGAGTCTGGTCATGGTCTGAAAGCAGAACTGATGGGATTTGTAATGATGGGTGTGAGATGAGGACTGAGGGAAAGAAAAGAATCCCCCCAGGTCTGTTCTGTTCACGTCTGTGAATCAGCCTTCTCGGAAGTGACTTCATATCTCGCCTTTGGGGACTACAACAGGCGTAGACAGATGTCTACTTTAAACATGGTGGATGGAGCATACATGTTCATCTCTGTTCCTCCGCAAACCCCTAAAATGTTGATAAAAGAACAAAATCTGAAAACCCACAGGACAAAGGCTGAAAGGCGGGGCACAGTGAACAAGTTAGAAATGACAGATCTGCCTTGATCGAATGTAGAGGAAGGGATTCAAAGGCTTCCACAAGCACAGGCAACCAAGCAGACATGGACAAATGAGGTCACGTCAAGCTAAAAAGCTTCTGCACAGAAAAGGAAACAATCAACAAAGTGAAGAGACAGCCCACAGAATGGGAGAAAATATTTGCAAACCACCCGACTGACAAGCAGTTAATCACCAGAATAGATGAGAGCTCAAGCAACTCTATAGGAAAAAATCTAATAATCAGAATAAAAAATGAACAATGCATCTGAATAGACATTTCTTAAAACAAGACATACCAACGGCAATCAGGTGTATGAAAAGGTACTCACCATAACGGATCATCAGAGAAGTGCACATCAAAACCACAATGAGATATCATCTCACCCAAGTTAAAATGACCTATCCAAAAGGCAACAGTAAATTCTGGTGATGACGTGCAGAAAAGGGAATGTTCGCATATTGTTAATGGGCATGTAAATTAGTACAATTGGAGGTTCCTCAACAAACTAAAAACAGAGGTATCATATGATTCAGCAGTTGCACTACTAGGACTACACCCAAAATAAAGGAAGTCAGCATATTAAAGAGATATCCAGACTCCATGTTTATTGCAGCACTGTTCACAATAGGCAAGATTTGGAAGCAACCTGTGTCCATCAACAGATGAATGGATAAAGAAAATGTGGTACATATACACAATGGAGTACAAATTCAGCCACAAAAAAATGAGAGCCTGTCATTTGCAACAACATGGCTGGAACTCTGGGGGGTCATTATGTTAAGTAAAATAAGCCAGGCACAGGAAACAAATTTCCTATGTTCTCACTTACTTATGAGAGCTAAAAATTAAAACAACTGAACTCACAGAGATAGAGTAGAATGATGATTACAGATGTTGGGAATGTAGTGTTGGGAAGGGGGAAGAGGGATGGTTAATGGGTACAAAACTACAGAGAGGGCAGAATGAATAAGATGTAGTATTTGATAGCACAACACGGTGACTACAGCCAATGATAACTTGAATATTTTAAAAATAACTAAGAGGTCAGGCATGGTGGCTCATGCCTGTAATCCCAGCACTTTGGGAGGGCAAGGCAGATGGATCACCCGAGGTCAGGAGTGCGAGACCAGCCTGGTTAACACGGTGAAATCCATCTCGTCTCTACTAAAAATACAAAAAAATTAGCCGGGCATGGTCGCAGGTGCCTGTAGTCCCAGCTACTCAGGAGGCTGAGGCAGGAGAGTCTCTTGAACCTGGGAGGCAGAGGTTGCAGTGAGCTGAGATCGTGCCATTGCACTCCAGCCTGAGCAACAAGAGCTCCGTCTCAATAAAATAAAATAAAATAAAAAATAACTGAAAGAGTATTACTGGAACATTTGTAATACAAAGAATAAATGCTTGAGGTGGTGGATACCCCATTTACCCTGATGTGACTATTATACATTGCATGCCTGAATCAAAATATCTCATGTACCCCATAAATATATACACCTACCATGTACTCACAAAAGTTAAAAATTAAAAAATGTATAAAAAGGCTTAGGAAGACTGGAATGTTAGAATAGTTATGTCAACTAAGACCAACTCTCCTACCCTTGAAAGAGTCCAGAAGAGACACCTTTCATGACTGAGAAATAAATGTGTGGTCAAGTGTGGATTCTCATACCTATAATCCCAGTGCTTTGGGAGGCTGAGGTGGGAGAACTGCTTGAGGTCAGGACTTTGAGATCAGCCTGGGAAGCATAGTGAGAACCCATCTCTAAGAAAAATAAAAGTGGCTGGGTGTGGTGGCATGTGCCTGTAGTCCAGCTACTTGGGGGCTGAGATGGGAGGATGACTTGAGCCCAGGAGTTCCAAATTGCAGTGAACTATGATTGCACCACTGCACTCCAGCCTGGGCAACAGAGCAAGACCCTGTCTCTAAAAAACAATAAAATAAAAACATGTGAGGAGATCCCCCAGCATTCTTGAAGAGCTCTGTGACAGCTCTTCTATGTAGACCAGAACTTATGTAAGAGATGTGGTAACTGAGTTGGGAAACTATGTGCAATGGGAGTCGTTGGATTACAGGGTGACAAAGGTCAAGTGGATGCACTCGACCTCCAAAGGCAAGATGAACGTAGTTACAGTAATGAACAGCAGAGGCAAAGCAGCAGTCAAAACTGTGACTCGCAAACCTTTGTTAGTTGATCATGATGGTCCTAGAAGTGAAACATAAAAAACCTACTGAATTCTTACTTCATCTGCATTAGCATAAAAGTTCTAGGTTAAATGATCTAAAAGTCTAACTTGACTCAAAAAAACACAGAGAAATAACCCTGCATTAGGCCCTTCTTACACTGCTATGAAGAAATACCTGAGGCTGGATAATATATAAGAAAAGACATTTGAGCCCTGAGATCCAAGATGGCCGAATGGGAACAGCTCTGGAGTACAGTTCCCAGTGAGAGCAATGCTGAGGGTGAGTGATCACTGCAGTTCCAAATGAGTTTTTACTGCCCACAGACCCAGCCAAAAAGCACCATGAGTTTCCAGCATGGCTGTTTCAGCTGGTGCTGTGGGTTTCCACACAAAAACTCACACAAATCTGGGCAGGATTTCAACTGGCACCTGGAATGCCTGGGAGACAGAGCTACCCATTCAACTGAAAAAGAGGGGGATTGAAACAGGGAGCGAGGTGATCTGGCTTGGCGGGTCCCACCCCCACAAAGACCAGCAATCTGAAACACTCTCGATTGAGATTTTTGCAGCAAGTGCAGTTGGACCTGGGATGGTCCAGCTTTGTGGGGGAGGGTGTCTGCCATTACCGAGGCAATCCACCACTACTCAGGCAGTCCACCATTACTGAGGCAGTCCACTACTACTGAGGCAGTCCACCATTACTGAGGCAGTCCACCATTACCGAGGCAGTCCACCACTACTGAGGCAGTCCACCATTACTGAGGCAGTCTGCCATTACCAAGGAAGTCCACCATTACAGAGGCAATCTGCCATTACTGAGGCAGTTCTAACTGTACCTCTGTAAACAAAACCACAAGGAAGTTTAAACAGCAGCTGGGCAGAGCCCATGGCAGCTCAGCAATGCCTCTGCTGGCAGACTGTGATTAGCTCTACCTCCTTGCTAGGCAGGGCATCTCTGAAAAAAGGCAGCAGCATGTCAGGAACTTATAAATAAAGCCCCACCTTCCCAGGACAGAGCACTTTGGAAAAGAGGCAGTTATGAATTCTGCTGCAGCAGACTTAAACGTACCTGCCCAGCAGCTCTGAATGGAACAATGTAGCTCCCAGCTCAGCACTTAAGCTCCTATAAGGTACAGACTGTCTCCTCAAGCAGCTCCCCAGCCCCCGTATATCCAAGAGACACCCCATAAAGGGGGAGCTCAGGCTGACATCTGGCGAGTACCCTTCTGGGAAGAAGATAACAGAAGAAACCAGCAGTAACCCTTACTGTTCTGCAGCCCCCCATAGGTGATCCCCAGGCAAGCAGGGTATGGAGTTGACCTCCAGCAGTCCTGCAGCAGAGGGGCCTGACTGTTAGAAGGAAAACTAAAAAAACAGAAAGAAATAGCTTCAACATCAACAAAAAGACATCCACTCAGAGACTCCATCCAAAAGTCACCAACTACAAAGACCACAGGTAGATAAATCTGCAAAGATGGGAAGAAACCAGTGCAAAAAGGATGAAAACACCAAAAACCAGAACACTTCTCCTCCTCCAAGAGATCACAACTCCTCACCAGAAAAGGAACAAAGCTGGATGGAGAATAAGTCTGATAACTTGACAGAAACAGGCTTCAGAAGTTGGGTAATGACAAACTTCTCTGAGCTAAAAGAACATGTTCTAACTCAATGCAAAGAAACTAAGAACCTTGAAAAAAGGTTTGATGAAATGCTAACAAGAATAAACAGCTCAGAGAAGAATATAAATTACTTGATGGAGCTAAAAAACACCATACAAGAACTTTGTGAAGCATACACAAGTTCAAAAGCAGAATCGATCAAGCAGAAGAAAAGATATTAGAGATTGAAGATCAACTCAATGAAATAAAACGAGTAGGCAAGATCAGAGACAAAAGAGTGAAAAGAAATGAACAAAGCCTCCAAGAAATATGGGATTATGTTAAAAGACCTAATCTACGTTTGATTGGTGTATCTGAATGTGACAGAGAGAATTAATCCAAGCTGGAAAACATTCTTCAGGATATTATCCAGGAGAACTTCCCCAACCTAGCAAGGCAGGCCAATATTCAAGTCCAGGAAATACAGAGAACACCACAAAGATATTCCTCAAGAAGAGCAACCGCAAGACACATAATTATCAGAGTCACCAGGGTTGAAATGAAGGAAAAAATGCTAAGGCAGCCAGAGAGAAAGGTCGGGTTGCCCACAAAGGGAAGCCCATCAGACTCACAGTGGATCTCTCAGCAGAAACGCCTACAAGCCAGAAGAGAGTGGAGGCCAACATTCAACATCCTTAAAGAAAAGAACTTTCAACCTAGAATTTCATGTCTAGCCAAACTAAGCTTCATAAGCAAAGGAGAAATAAATCCTTTACCAACAAGCAGTTGCTGAGAGATTTTGTCACCACCAGGCCTGCCTTACAAGAGCTCCTGAAAGAAGCACTAGAAAGGAACAACCAGTACCAGCCACTCCAAAAACATACCAAATTGTAAAGACCATTGACAAAATGAAGAAACTGCATCAACTAATGTGCAAAACAACCAGCTAACATCAAAATGGCAGGATCAAATTCATGCATAATAATATTAACCTTAAATGTAAATGGGCTAAATGCCCCAACCAAAAGACACAGACTGGCAAATTGGATAAAAAGTCAAGACTCATCGATGTGCTATATTCAGGAAATCCATCTCACATTCAAGGACACACATAGGCTCAAAATAAAGGGATGGAGGAAGATTTACCAAGCAAATGGAGAGCAAAAAAAGCAGGAGTTGCAATCCTAGTCTCTGATAAAATGGACTTTAAATCGATAAAGATAAAAAGAGACAAAGAAGGGCATTACATAATGGTAAAAGGATCAATGCATCAAGAAGAGCTAATGATCCTAAAAATATACGCACCCAATACAGGAGCACCCAGATATATAAAGCAAGTTCTTAATGACCTACAAAGAGACTTAGACTCCCACACAATAACAGCGTGAGACTTTAACACTCCACTGTCAATATTAGACAGATCAACGAGACAGAAAATTAACAAGGATATCCAGGACTTGAACTCAGATCTGGACCAAGCGGACCTAATAGAAATCTACAGAACTCTCCACGCCAAATCCACAGAATATACATTCTTCTCAGCACCACATTGCACCTACTCTAAAATCGACCACATAATTGGAAGTAAATCACTCCTTAGCAAATGCAAAAGAACGGAAATCATAATAAACAGTCTCTCAGACCACAGTGCAATCAAATTAGAACTCAGATTTCAGAAACTAACTCAGAACCGCACAACTTCATGGAAACTAAACAACTGGCTCATGAATATCGACTGGATAAACAATGAAATGAAGGCAGATATAAAGATGTTCTTTGAAACCAAGAGAACGAAGACACAACATACCACAATCTCTGGGACACATTTAACGCAGTGTCTACAGGGAAATTTATAGCAACAAATGCCCACATGAGAAGTGAGGAAAGATCTAAAATTGACACCCTATCATCAAAATTGAAAGAGCTAGAGGAGCAAGATCAAAAGACAAAAAACAAAAAAAACACCCAAAAAACTCAAAATCTAGCAGAAGACAAGAAATAACTAAGATCAGAGCAGAACTGAAGAAGATAGAGACACAAAAACCCTTCAAAAAATCAATAAATCCAGGAGCTGGTTTTTTGAAAAGATCAACAAAATAGACCACTAGCCAGATTAATAAAAAAGAAAAGAATCAAATAGATGCAATAAAAAATGATAAAGGGGATATCACCACAGATTCCACAGAAATTCAAACCATCATCAGAGATTATTACAAACAACTCTATGCACACAAACCAGTAAACTTGGAAGAAATGGATATATTCCTGGACACTTGCACCCTCCCAAGCCCAAAACAGGAAGAAGTTGAAACCCTGAATAGGCCAATAACAAGGACCGAGCAGATTATTGGCCTACCAACCAAAAAAAGCCCAGCTCCAGACGGATTCACAGCAGAATTCTACCAGATGTACAAAAGAGGAACTGATACCATTCCTGTTGAAACTATTCCAAACAATACAAAAGAGAGAATCCTTCCCAAATCATTTTATGAGACCAACATCATCCTGATACCAAAACCCGGCAGAGACTCAACAAAAAAAGAAAACATCAGGCCAATATCCATGATGAACACAGATGCAAAAATCTTCAATAAAATACTGGCAACCCTATTGCAACAGCACATCAAAAAGCTTATCCATCACGATCAAGTAGCTTCATCCTGGGGATGCAAGGCTGGTTCAACATACACAAGTCTATAAGCATAATCCACTACATAAAAAGAACCAAAGACAAAAACCACATGATTATCTCAATAGATGCAGAGAAGGCCTTTGACAAAAGGCAGGAAAGTTTTTTTCCCTCTATTCTAATGTCACAACCTCCAAAGTTACCAGAAACCTACATTTAAGAACACATGTTAGAGGCCAGGAGGGGTGCCTCATGCCTATAATTCCAGCACTTTAAGAGGCCAAGGTAGGTGGATCACCTGAGGTCAGGAGCTTGAGACCAGCCTGACCAACATGGTGAAACCTCATCTCTACTAAAAATACAAAAATTAACCAGGTGTGGTGGTGGGCACTTATAATCCCAGCTACTCTGGGAGGCTGAGGCAGGAGAATGACTTGAACATAGGAAGCAAAGTTTGCAGTGAACTGAGACTGCACCACTGCACACTAGCCTGGGCAACAGAGTGAGACTCTGTCTCAAAAACAACAACAACAGGTTAGAGTTCTATAACTGATTATAGAACCACCTATTAAAGAGGATCAAAACAGGCTAATTGTCCATGGATGAAAATAAGTTTTAGGGCAGCCATAACCAAAGACACTATTAAGAAAATGTGTTATATCTGTGGTACACAATAATTCAACATAATAATTATAATTATTACTGACAATGTCCTCTAAGTTATATCAGAATTATAGGAGTTTCCCATAATTTTGGAACACACACCAATAACATATTTATATAAATATAGCCCAAAGAAAACCAAACACCATTTCATATTTGACAATGCTTCCTGTATAATTTTTGTACCAAAATAAGCCAAATTATGTCATTTTGGGACTTTGGGGAACCTAATATCTTACGTGATTAATTAGGTCAGAAAAATACATAATTTATAATTTGATTTTGAGAAGTTTGTTAAATATCAAATGTTTAAAATACTTGATATCACAAAATAGGATCACAGAGCATTCTAAAGTAAGTCATTCATTTAACCAAAGTGATAACTCAAGGATTAAAAAAAAAACGTGAAAACCTTCATTCTTTGAGACAGGAGACTTAATTTACCAAGAATAAGCCCTAATAAAAATAGCATGAAGCCAATTAAATTTGTTTTTCAAAATTTTATAAGCAATCTATAAAATTTTAATCTTGACCATAAGATTCAGCTTCCATAGCCCTTTATAACTTTTGCAACCTTTATTAAGGAATTGGTTAATGTTTCAAGAAAACCTGTTAGTCTGACAGAAGGGCCCATATACGAGTCTTGCATCAGTGTTCCTTTGACATTAATGATTAATTTATAGAGAAACTGAACTTACTTTATCTTTCAAAATCGACCCTTACAATCTCACATGTGCATCTCTTCTGCAATACTCCCAGGGACTTGAAGAGTATTAAATAGCTTTAATTTCTTGCCCTGTGTCTCAGAAATACATTTTATTTTGATTGGCACTTTCTATAACACCTGAATATGAGGTTTTAATTGCTGTCAATGTTAAAGATTTAGCAGGACTTGATGTCCTTTTTAGACCTAGGAGTCAAAGCCCTGTAATATGTAAATTGATAACCTTAATTAAAAAAAATTTTTTTTAAATCACAGCTCTTATTCCTAAGCAAACCAAAACTTGATAATAATAATATAACTTGACCATATAAACATTCTTGTTGGTTTTTTTTTTAATAAATCCTCTTATTGTGACTTATACTGACTGTTCATGACTTGCTTGGACTTTCTGGTTTGTCCTGAACATCCCTCCTTCTTCAAAAACCAGTCATTTTATTTTAGGACTAATTTACCAAACAAGATTCTTTCTCATGTAAAATTATTTCTCTTTAAGCTTTCTCACCACAAAAAATACCTCTTTATTTATTTATTTATTTGAGAAGGAGTCTCACTCTATTGTCCAGGCTGGAGTGCAGTGGTACAATCTCAGGTCACTGCAACCTCTGCCTCTGGAGTTCAAGCAATTCTTCCACCTCAGCTTCCCAAGTAGGTGAGATTACAGGCATGCACCATTACACCCAGCTAATTTTTTTGTATTTTTAGTAGAGATGGGGTTTCGCTATATTGACCAGGTTGATCTCGAACTCCTGACTTCAGGTTATCTGCCTGCCTTGGCCTCTCAAAGTGCTGGTATTACAGGCATGAGCCACTGTGCCCGGCCCCTTTTACCTTGTTTTATACATAACATTTAAACAAGCTTTGACTTATACAAAACTTGTTCACCTTTTTTTTTTTAAAAAAAAAAAGATTCACCTTTTCACCTTTTTAAAAAAGACATACCTTTTTCTTTTGGCAAGAATGTTTCCCCTACAACATATATTTGTTGAAAAATATCCAAATAATGAAATTTTAGATTCTAAATAATAAGTTTGTCTACAAGTATTTATGCTATTACATTTACTTAATTAGAAATAAAATAACTATAATTTACTTTAATTGTTTAGCTAGATTACTTATGAAAACTTCGATAGTCATTATTTAAAGTCATGAAACAGCCATTGCAAAATTATAACTGAGAATGTGAAAAAGATATAACCTAACTGACTCCATCTTGCTTCTAACCTCCAAGCTGTCCTTGTGCATTCCTGGACTTTAGGAGGAATTTAGTTTATAGTTTAGCTTTGAAACAAAGACATTAACAGTCCTTTTCCTTTCCCAAAACAAATCTCCTTACTGCCTGTGGACTAGACTGCCTAAATCCCCAAGATTGGAAGTTATGGTAATTTCACTAAGTAATTCAAGATGTAGCTATTTTCATTAAACCAATAGCAATGTCTTATTTATTAAAGATTACACAAGCAAAGATCATTCTGTCTTGGGTTGGGTTTATAGTTTTGTAACCCCTGTGCCAAATTTTGACACCTTTTAGTATTTGGCAGGGATACGTATGAAATGCAAACAAAAATGTATGCTGGCAATTCTTAAGATATTTCTAATATTACTTTGCCAGTAATTTTAAAGCTAGCTTATTTATTAAAGATTTTAATTAAGTTACATAAACTTGAAAAGGTGTCGATTAGTCTTTTCCTTTTTACTATCTGATTTCAGCACTTCTATTTCATTTTAAGCCAATTAATTAGTGCTTTTTTTATATATATTTGTAGTAGTGAAATATTATATACACCATACATAAATACACAGATGTATTAGGCATGTTGATAGAAGTACATTTTATAGATTCATAAAAACTCTCTTTTTTTTCCTACCTTAGACTTTCAGATTCTTGATAACCTATTTCACAATCCTGGGCAGTTGTCAGCTAAATAGCTTTCAATTTGCATGGTAAAGGAAGCAACTCAGGTGAAAGTCAAATAGCAAAATTTACACTATAAGGTATGGAGAGAAAAAGTTTGGCATGCTAGAGTGAAATTAAAACACATTTAATTGCCAATTAAATATAAAATTATAGAAATTATAAAGGCCTTTCAAACACACACACAACACACACACACACACACACACACACACACACACACGCACACAAAGATCCTAGAGCTTTTACTTTAGAACTTTCAGCCATGAGATAAATACAAATTCACCAGCTTGCAGAAAGAACTTTTTGGATCTAAATGGTGGTTTTAGTCTTAACAAAAAAAACAAAGGGCCGGGCACGGTGGCTCACGCCTATAATCCTAGCACTTCGGGAGGCCGAGGCAGGTGGATCACGAGGTCAAGAGATCGAGACCATCCTGGACAACATGGTGAAAACCCGTCTCTACTAAAAATACAAAAATTAGCTGGGCATGGTGGCGCGCGCCTGTAGTCCCAGCTACTCGGGAGGCTGAGGCAGGAGAATTGCTTGAACCCAGGAGGTGGAGGTTGCAGTGAGCCAAGATCATGCCACTGCACTCCAGCCTGGGTAACAAGAGTGAAACTCCGTCTCAAAAACAAAAACAAAAACAAAAACAAACAAACAAAAAAACACCAGCAGATTTAGAACAGCCAGAAAATTAAAAAGTAGAGAAAAAAGAGGACTTAGATACTATAGTTTGCAGGTCGACCTTAGGGCTCTTTTTCCTTAATGTAAATGTGCATGAAGACCATATTATTTCCATTTTACATAAACTTCGGCAAGTAGAGGTGCCATAAAACCTATGGAGTGCTCAAAATAGGGTCATTCTTGTTTTTGCCTCATTCTTAGATTATTTATTTCTCACTTTCTTTTCTTAAAAAGAGGAACTGAGCCGTGGCCTAGAGTTTCTGTGTGGTGGATTGATGTGTGCTGCTTATGCACAGGGCTCCACAGTGTGTCACCACTGCATCATTTCTATCATGTTACATGTCTCAGTTTCTCTCTCTAGAGGTATGTGACCTCAGAGAAGGCTCAAAACGCTGGGCGATCAGCCCTTACATGCGTTTACTGGATGAGCCGTTTTAAAAATTAATTTTTGTTGGAGATTTCCCTGCAGGGCTGCTGCATGTCATGGTGTGGGGTGCCAACCCCACAGACACTCCTACGAGGTCCCCAGTCACTCAGGGGCACCTTTCAGCTGGGAGGAGTAAATGCCCTTTCTTTTCGGAGCTGAGAAAATTCAGTCTCTCGTTAATGTATGAAAATAAGAGTTCAGTTCCTCCTGCAAATGCACAAAGAAAAAGTGAATTAAGGTTAAATCTGAGAGAAAGAGCAATAGAGAAGATTTTAGACTGCATCTCCAAACTAGAATTAGGATCCTTAAACAACAACTTCAGACCAGAACAAACAACAATCACCACAAAAAAAAAAACCCAACAATATGATCACTGAGCACTCTAATGGTAAGGAGAAATTAAGACCACCTGCTTGTTAATCTTAACTTTAGCCAAGACAAAACCCCACTCATTTACTTACCTAGGGATGAGTCTTAGGCTGAAGACTGCTCTCTACAATTCTAGAAGCAGGGAAAAAATACAAACAAACACAGCTTCCCTGTGGAAGCAAGTTCAAACTTCATACAGGAGTTACCTGCCTTTCATCGTTACGGAAGCAGGAAAAACTTGACTTCCTTGTACTGGCAGCAAGTAAAACTCCAGAAAAAGAGGCATTGTACAGCAAAATAAACCTTAGATCCCAACCGAATTTTGGAAAATCAGGGATTCTCTGGAGATGGTGCTTTCAGACCTCAGCAAATTTTCCTGTTGGTTTGAGTCATAAAGTTAGCTCATGCTGGTACCAAGCGTTGATAGATTTGTCAAAGGTCAGAGTCATCTCTATTCAGAATCCCTCTGTGGTTACCAAATGTGAACCTCAAAAATTTGAGACAGGTCTCAGTTAATACAGAAAATGTATTTTGCCAACGTTGAGGACACACGCTTGTGACAGCCTCAGGAAGTCCTGACAACGTGTACCCAAGGTAGTTGGGGCACAGCTTGGTTTTATATATTTTAGGGAGACATGAGACATCAATAAATACATGAAAGAAGTACATTGGTTCTGTCCAGAAAGGCAGGGACAACTTGAAGCAGGGAGGGGGCTTCCAGGTCACAGGTAGGTAACAGACAAATAATTGTATTCTTTTGAATTATTCATAAGCCTTTCCAAAGGAGGCAATCAGAATATGTATGTATCTCAGTGAGCAGAGGAATGACTTTTAATAGAATGGGAGGCAGATTTGCCCTGAGCAGTTCCCAGCTTGAATTTCTCCTTTAGCTTAGTGATTTTAGGGGCCCAATATATTTTACTTTCATGCTAGGATGCTAGATATTAATAAAAATTAAATCTTAAAATCTTTAAATGGTCTGAAAAATAAAGATCTACACAATATAGATTACACTTTTGGAAAACTTCAGAACATTATCAAGAATTTAATAAAGGCTCCTTTTATCATAGCACTGATTCAACTATCTGGTCAAATCACTTGTTAGTCTTCCAGATAGTCTTCAAGAAGAGGAATATACATGGAATGTTCAATCTTCTTAAGTCAAATCTACACAAAGAGACTAAATCACATCAGAATGTTTTAAAAATAGACATAAGGTTTCCCTCTGTTGCCCAGGCTGGAGTGCAGTGGTGGGATCACAGCTCCCTGTAGCTCTGACCTACCTGGCTGAGTAGCTGACTACAGGCTCACACCACCATGCTGAGCTCACTTTATTTTTTGTAGACACAGGACCTTGCTATGTTGCTCAGACTCGCCTCGAGCAATCTGCTGGCCTCAGCCTCCCAAAATATTGGAACAGGTGTGAGCCACCACACCCAGCCTAGAAATGTCTTACTTGCAGAAAGGTTCTAAAATGGCATACTTAAATTAGTCCAAAAGATGAAAACCTATTCTTTTGAATCAGTGTGTTGATGTGAGTAAGCATCACTGACAAACAAAGGAACAGCACAGACGGTGAAGCTTGGGTACCTCTTTCTTCGCCTGTCCTTGTTAGGTCAGCTGCCAGATGCTGATGACAAGCTCTGCCACTTTACAAACTTTATGACAGTCAGCTACAAAGGACAATTACATATTCCCCAAATTTCCTGCATTTCACCTTCACTGTTTGAGTACAGGATAGTGAATTGTCAGTCTTCTTAATCATCCATCTTGCTAATGTTGAGGAAGGAAACCCCTTTCTCTTAAGCTTCTAAGGCCACTTCCCCTTAGCCTTGCATTTCAAAAGGAGAAGTAAAAGTTGAAAATGGAAGGCACAAGTTCAGTGGAGGAGACGAAACCAGTGCCACTGGGCAGACCTGGAGGTTAAAGATCAAATCCCCAACCTAGTTCCCATCCTATCCATAGATCCCAGGCATGGTATAGAGGAATCTTCCCCGGAAGGCATTGTTCTTGCTTAATCACAATTAGACCCCCTCCTAAGTCACGTATCCTCATTTACCCCCTCATCGATCACGACTCTCTCACACATACCCTCTAAGAGTGTGAGCCTTTAAAAGAGGCCAGGATTTTCTAGTTGGGGAGCTCAGCTCTTGAAACACAAGTCTCCAGAGACTCCCGGCCAAATAAAAAGCCACTTCCTTTCCAGTTTGGTGTTTGAGAGGTTTGTTCACGGCAGCTCCTGCTTCATTTGGTTCCCTGACTGGGACACGAGTTTCGGTTGGTGGACGGCTGGGGACAGTCTCCCAGGTGGTTTTGCTTTGCCCTGCGGAGCATCCCTGCTGGGGACTCCAGCCCACGTGGGTGACGTGGTCCTGAGAGTGCTCCCGGGTAGGCACTGGCCCTGGTGGAACGCCTTGCCGGAGCAAAGTAGGGTAGACCCCCACAGCAGATCCACCCAGTGGCTGAACACCAAAAAGGAATGGGTGTCTGAAGTGTCCGGATTACAGAAACACAGTAGGACCACTCCTGGGAAACTTGCCCACCTTCTTTAGGTGGGAGCGTGGCTTGATCACCCACATGTGCCGAATTTGGCACTCCTGAACTCGTCTCTCTCTCTCTCTGTAAATAACCTTGAAGTCTTGCTTTTGGTTTCAATTTGGGCGATGGGAGGTGTATGACTGTATGAGTGATTGGAGGGGTCCAGTGGGATTCATCAATCATGAAATGTGGGGAGCGGCAGGTCTGTTAGAGGGGACCATAAGCTCCGAGCAAATTGTGGGGCTGGCTAGGATTAGGGGTGATCCGCATACAGCTAGAAGGAGGTGACCTCGCAATCTTGGTATTGTGGGGGGGAGTAACGAACTCTCCAATGCCAAGCAGTGCCTGAAACACTCCTGAGAGGGAGACTGTCCTACCGTCCTGAAGCAAAAGTGAAAGAGAGTGTGTGACACCATGCAGGGAGGGAGAAATTGAGGGTGGAGTAAGACTCTTTACTGCCTGTGAGTACTGTTTTCTGTGCAGAAAACATGGGTCACACTCATAGCAAGCCTACTTCTCTGGGGATCATGCTGAAAAATTTCAAGAAGGGATTTAGTGGGGATTATGGAGCGACTATGACAGCAGGAAAGCTGAGGACCTTATGTGAGGTAGACTGGCCAGCATTTGGGGTGGATTGGCCCTCAGAAGGAAGCCTAGACAGGTCTCTAAGTCTCCAAAGTGTGGCATAAGGTTACATGCAAGCCAGGACACCCTGATCAATTTCAGTATATAGACTTATAGCTGCAGCTAGTTCTAAATCCTCCACAGTGGCTAAGAGGACAGGCAGCAACTGTACTGATGGCAAAGGGGCAGACAGCTAGGGAAAAACCCCGCTCCACCCACTGAGGGAGGCAGTTCCTGACAGATCCAGTGGCAGAAGAGTCTTTGCCAATGATACCTCCCCCTTATCAGGAGGAAGTTGTCCTTGCTCCTGGGCCTGAAACCTCAGCACCCCCACTAGAATTGCACACCCCTAAAACACCAGTGTAGACAAGAAAAAATGCAGAGGGGACTCCTCCCATAGCCACCCGCCTTCTGGGAAGAACTTCCCCTCTAGCAGCCCGTCTGCAACTCAAGGCAGGGGTGCAGACCCCTTTAAGAGAGCAAGGTATATGGGAGTGGATGAGGATGGCCACATAGTGGAAAGGCGTGTTTTCACATACCTGCCATTCACCTCAGCTGATCTGATCAACTGGAAAAATAGGACCCCATCATACCAAGAACCCACAAGCTCTCATTGACCTACTGTAAACTATTGTCCAGACTCGTAAACCTACTTGGGCTGACTGCCACCAGCTGCGTATGTATCTTTTTAACACTGATGAAAGGCGGAGCGTACTCCAAGCCGCTTCCAAATGGTTGGAGGAGCATGTTCCAGGAGATTACCGGAACCCCCAAGAGTGTGTCAGGGTCCAGTTACTGGGGGACTGACCCCCAGTGGGGATCCAGACACATCAGAGGGCATAAGGCTAATCTGGTACAGAGAGGCCTTACTGGAAGGATTGAAAAAGGGAGCCCAGAAAGCTACAAACATCAATAAAGTCTCTGAGGTTACTCAAGGGAAAGAGGAAAGCCTGGACAGTTCTGTGAAAGGCTATGCGAAGCCTATTGCATGTATACTCCTTTGGATCCTGAGAGCCCCGAAAACCAACACATGGTAAATAGGGCATTACTCAGTCAGTGTGCAGAAGACATTAGGAGCAAGCTACAGAAGCAGGCAGGATTTGCGGGCATGAATACTTCACAGTTATTGGAAATAGCTAACGAGGTGTTTGTGAACAGAGACTCGGTTAGCTGTAGAGAAAGTTGTAGAGAAAACCAGCATCAAGCTCGACGAAGTGCCGACTTGATAGCTGCCGCTATTTGAGGAGCGCCCCCAAAAGGGCGGGGAAAGGGGGGCTCCTGGAAGGGTACTGAGTCTAACTGCCTACACCTGCAATGTAACCAGTGTGTATACAGGGAAGTGGGACACTGGAAGGACAAGTACCCCAGTTGACAGGAAAACGGAGATAGCAAGCCCAAGGTTTCAGACGAAAGTGAAGGAGCTCTGTTCAATCTAATAGAAGGGCCACTAGACTGGAGGGAATGGGGCTCAATTACCCCCAAAGAGCCCACGGTCAGGATGATGGGGGGGGGGGCAAGGACATTGATTTATTGGTTGACACCGGGGCAGACACCCAGTGGTGATGCAACCTGTGACCCCTTTGTCTAGCAAGACAATAGACATAATTGGGGCAACTGGAATTTTGGAAAAGCAGGTTTTTTGCCTATCACGGAGCTGTTTGGTGGGAAGCCATGAGATTATACAGCAGTTCTTCTACATGCCAGACTGCCCCGTACCCGTCTTGGGGGAGGGTCACCATTCCATGGGGTAATGTCCCCTGCATCTCAGGACATTGTAACCCAGTAGAATTAATAATTACAAACCCCCAAGACCCCAAATGGGAAAAAAGGGGAGAGTGTAGTGTTAGGAAATGATGGACAAGGACTTGAGCCTGGAGTCAGTATCCAGATTCAGGGAAAAATCTAGAAACGCTCATCCCAGCCAGTGTACCAGACCTTCTATGATACATTAAATGAGCCAGTGCCAGAGCTTCCAAAAAAGACAAAGAACTTGTTCCTCCAACTTGCTGAAACGGTAGACCATCCCCTGAATGTCTCTTGAACTACTATGGGTGGTCGGTGGCCATGGGAAGCTCGTGAGTTAGTACCCGCTGACCCTGTCCCTGACCTAACATCAGTCCAAAGAATTCAAACCAACACTTTTGGGGTTTTAAAGGTTTCAATTATTGAACAAAACCCTTTCCTCTTAAGCTTCTAAGACCACGTCCTCCTAGCCTTCTACATTGCATTTCAAAAGGAAAAGTTAAAAGTTAGATGAGGTCAGTGGAAGGACCAGTTGACCGGCCAGGTCTAAAGCCTAAGGATCAAACCCCCTACTCCGACTCGCAATCTATCTATAGAGCACCAACATGGTATGGAAGAATTTTCCCCAGAAGGCACTGATCTTGCTCAACTACTCAGACCCCTACCTAGTCACGTCCCCCACGCCCTCGACCCTCTCATATGTGCACCTCTTAGACTGCAAGCCTTTAAAAGGGCCAGGATTTTCTTTGTTGGGGAGCTTGGTTATTGAGGCTGGAGCCAGCCACAGCTCCCCGGCTGAATAAAACTGCTGCTTCCTTCCCAGTTCGATGTTCGGGAGATTTGTTCACGGCTGCTCCTGCTGCATCACTATTTATTTAGAAATGCTGTATTTAAAAGTAGGCTAGGCTAGGTGTGGTGGCTCACAGCTATAATTTTAGCACTTTGGGAGGCCGACGTGGGTGGATCACCTGAGGTCAGGCAATGCAAGACCAGCCTCACCAACATGGCGAAATCCCATCTCAACTAAAAATACAAAAATTAACCAGGTGGTGGCAGGCGCCTGTAATCCCAGCTACTTGGGAGGCTGAGGCAGGAGAATCGCTTGAACCCAGGAGGCAGAGGTTGCAGTGGGCCAAGAACATGCCATTGCACTCCAGCCTGGGCAACAAGAGTGAAACTCTGTCTCGAAAAAAAAAAAAAGTAGGCTAACAATAGGAATTTTGCAATTGCACAACAGAGAAAGTAAATGAATTAATACTCAGTGTCCATGGCATGTTACATACAGTGATTAACCCCATCTATCCTGAACCATTTGCTCCATCCATGCAGTGGCTCAAATAGAGTTTCCGTGTTAATCCCCACAATAAACCTCAATAATTCTCACATCTCATCGGTTGTAAACATTTATCGATAGAAAAAGAATGTTTTTCCTAAAACAGCTACATAACACTAAGACTATTCAAATTTCTAAATAATCCTGTTACAAGAGAGCCTGCTAACTTCCTTTTCCTTTATTTTCTTTTTGAGATGGAGTCTTGCTTTCCCCAGGCTGGAGTGCAATGGAGGGATCTCGGCTCACTGCAACCGTGGCCTCCCGGGTTCAAGCGACTCCCCCTGCCTTAGCCTCCCGAGTAGCTGGGGCTACAGGCGCGAGCCACCATGCCCAGCTAATTTTTTTGTATTTTTATTAGAGATGATGTTTCACTATGTTGGCCAGGATGGTGTCAATCTCCTGACCTCGTGATCCGCCCTCCTCAGCCTCCCAAAGGGCTGGGATTACAGGTGTGAGCCACAGCGCCCAGCCCCTTTTCATACATTAACATGTGGAGCCTATTTTAAAAGCTCTTTAACAGTGACTTTATCGAAACACCTTCCTAGTTATTCATATAATGTCTCTTCTTTTTCAATTTTCTAATTGTTTTTAGGAAAACTTGAACACTAATGAATTTGGGCTGCTATCAAATCCTTAAGAAGCATTTTTGCCAAATAAGATGGGCAAACGTCCTAATCTACTAACTATGACATGAGAGGCCAAGCGCTTTTGAAAAAATGAATAAATATTTCCAACAGTTGCTGAGCCTTTTTCTTCTTTCTTTCTTTTTCTTTGTCTTTTTTCTTTTCTTTTCTTTTTTTTTTTTTTTTTTTTTTGAGATGGAGTGTTGCACTGTCGCCCAGGCTGGAGTGCAGTGGCTCGATCTTGGCTCACTGCAACCTCCACCTCCCAGTTCAAGTGGTTCTCCTGCCTCAGCCTCCCGAGTAGCTGGGACTACAGGCATGTGCCACTACGCTCAACTAATTTTTGTATTTTTAGTACAGACGGGGTTTCACGATGTTGGCCTTAGAAGCTGGTCTCGCACTCCTGACCTCAGGTGATCCTCCCACCTTGGCCTGCCAAAATGCTGGGATTACAGGCGTAAGCCACCGCACCTGGCCTAGCCTTTCATTCTAAAAATTATTTCAGTGTCGTTTTCAAACTCTACGTTTCATAATACAATTTTTTAAGGCTGTTAAGCTTAAAGTATATTTTTTAAAAGCCGACCTAGCACATAAAGACTGCCAGTCTGTACAGCTGATGGACCCCCAGTAGATTTGGGGTGCTGACGGTAAGCGGCAGTTTCAGTGAAGCACTTCACTGTGAGGAATGACATCCCAAAGGGATGGTGCTGGAAGGCAGGCGGGAGACCCGGGGTGAGAGCAGAAGAGGAAGCCGCCGAGTAGGGAAGGAGACGGTGGGACGCCCAGAGCAAAGCGCGAGCAGAGGGACGCGGGACCGAGCGCAGCTCGGGCGGAACCCGCGAGAAGCGCGTGGGAAAGGCCGTGTTTTCGAATGGGCGGCTGCTGGGAGAAGCGAGCCCGGCCGGGGGCGCCCCGCGCTCTGGTGAGGAAAGAGCTGCCTGCAGACTGAAGCCAGAGGAGCAGGCAGCGGATCTCTAGGCGTCCCCTGCAAACTCCCGTTCGCGGCCCCCCAGCCCCGCGGCGGCGGGGGAAGGGGCAGGATTCCCCAGCTCAGAGGCCCGCGTCGGCGGCCGCCTTCCCTCCGTGGCTCGGGGGTGGCCTGAGGCGGGACGGAGGCGGGGACGGGGTGCCTCGCTCGCGCTGCCGGGAGCCCGCGATGGGCCCAGCCCGACCCTGCCTTGGCCGCTGCCCCCGCCCCCCCGGGTCTCCAGCGCCGCCTGACCCTCACCCCAAGGCCTTCTCTCCAGCCCATCGCCGCCGCGGCCGCAGCCTCCTCCCGAGCATCTTCCAGCCCCCAAGCCCTGAGAATCAGTTCTGGGATGTAACAGAGCAAGCAGACATTATTCCACGACCAGTGAGCCTCGGTCGCTGCAGCCACCACACTACGTGGGTAAGTAAACGCTGCTGGGATCAGCGTGGACCGTGCGGTCATCCAAAGAGGCTTAAATACTCATTCACCATAAAATCTTACAGATTTATTCCCTTGAATCGTGATTTTCTGCAGTCATACAACCAGAGACAGCTGAGTACTCTAGCAAAAGGGCCAAAGGATGGAGGCAGGTCCTCTAGGGCAGAAAGAGTGAAACATGAGACCACATGGCCCCCACACTGCCCCAGGCTGGGCCTGGCTGACAGCTGGACGGCTGGACCCACCTGGTGGCCCTCCTGTCCTGTTGTGGTGAGGGCAGGAGTGGGGCCCCTGGGGCCTCCTGCAGAGGAGTGGGCTCAGCACGGGGGGAGGGGACGGCCTGGGGGGGGTTGGGGACTGACCAAGCCTGGGGGCTATGACCTGTAAGTGGGGCCCATTATAGAAGCTGGTGATGACTTTCTTATTTTCTCCTGAGATAGTCTGATACTCTGCAGTGTGGAGGTGCCATATTTAGCCGTGTCCCTGCTGTCAGCATCAAGAATATATTTAGTTTTTTGCTACTATAATGACTTTTCAACCCAAATGCCCAGCAATGATAGACTGGATAAAGAAAATGGGGTACATATACAGCAGCTATAAAAAAGGAATGAGATCAAGTCAGGTGGCCTGCAAGCCCCGCACTTTGGGAGGGCAAGGTGGGAGGATCACTTGAGGCCAGGAGTTTGAGACCAGCCTGGCTAACATGGTGAAACCCCATCTCTACTAAAAACATTATACAAAAATTAGCCTGGCATGGTGATGCACACCCGTCATCCCAGCTACTTGGGAGGCTGAGGCATGAGAATCATTTGAACCTGGGAGGTGGAGGTTGCAGTGAGCCAAGATTGCACCAGTGCACTCCAGTCTGGGCAACAGAGCAAGACCTGTCTCCAAAAAAAAAAATAGAGGAATGAGATCATGGCCTTTGCAGGGACATGGGTGGAGCTGGAAGCCATTATCCTCATCAAACTAACACGGGAACAGAAAACCAAACACCTCATGCTCTCACTTGTAAAGTACGAGCTGAACTATGAGAACACGTGGACACAGGGGAGGGGGAACAAGACACACTGGGGCCCTGTCAGGGGTTGAAAGTGAGGGGAGGGAGAGCATCAGGAAAAATAGCTAAGGGATGCTGGGCTTAATACCTAGGTGATGGGTTGATAGGTGCAGCAAACCACCATGGCACATGTTTACCTATGTAACAAACCTGTACGTCCTGCACATGTAACCCAGAACTTAAAATAAAAATTAAAATTGAAAAAGAATTTTTATTTTCACCAGGCATTCAATATTGTACTTTTGGTGTGTTTTACTAATAACTTTAAAATTTTGACATTCCTTAAAAATGTGTTACATTAATCCTTACTTTATCCTATAGTTTTGCTTCCTACACTCGCCCTTTCCTAGGTTTTTACTAAATTTTTTTTGTGGTTATTATGAAAACCTGTTAATGTAACAAAAAATAGAAGGCACAGTAGAATGAGTGGTGGCGTACCTACTTCAGGACTTCAGGTTACACAAATGGCAACCTGTGCTTGCAATCATTCGTTTATAAAAGAAGATATGCATCAGGCTTTTCTAAAAGTCATGTACCGCCCCTTGAACATGTTTTTTGTTTGTTTGTTTGAGATGGAGTCTCGCTCTGGAGTTGCCAGGCTGGAGTGCAGGCGCGATCTTGGCTCACTGCAACCACCACCTCCCGGGTTTAAGAGATTCTCCTGCCTCAGCTTCCCGAGTAGCTGGGACTACAGGTGTGCACCACCACACCCGGCTAATTTTTTGTGGTTTTAGTAGAGACGGGGTTTCACCATGTTGGCGAGGATGGTCTCGATCCCCTGACCTCATGATCCACCCGCCTCAGCCTCCCAAAGTGCTAGGATTATAGGTGTGAGCCATGGCACCTGGCCCTAAACATATGTTTTTATATTTTTTCACCTCATACCAATGGGATAATTAATAGCATTGCTTTGCTTTTGAATTGAACACTGTATTGTACATGCCATTCTGTACTTGCTGTTTTGGAGATGTGTCCTTGTTCATCTTTATGAGTTTCGTTGTTATTGTTTGAGACAGAGTCTTACTCTGTCTCCCCGGGCTGGAGTGCAGTGGCGAGATGTTGGCTCACTGCAGCCTCTGTTTCCCGGGTTCAAGCGATTCTTCTGCCTCAGCCTCCTGAGTAGCTGGGATTACAGGCATGCGCCACCATGCACCACCACACCCAGCTAATTTTTGTATATTTAGTAGAGACGGGGTTTCAGTATGTTGATCAGGCCGGTCTCTAACTGCTGACCTCAAGTGATCCGCCCGTCTTAGCCTCCCAATGTGCTGGGATTATAGGCGTGAGGCACTTAGCCCGGCCAGTTTTTATCTTTAAAGCTGACACAGATGACGTTGATGTTAAGCCCCGGAGACTGACGGAATAGAGGGCACCAGGGGGAAGTCAGGGCATTACTCCCGTTGAGTAGAAAGGCCACTCATCTTGCCCTTCTGCTCCAGAATTCCCAAGTAGAAAATTGGAATCTCCTGCTGGTGCTGGGGGCTTTGCTTTCAGCGTCTGCTCTGCGACCTTTCACTCCAGTGAGTTTGTGGTAGTTAGTGTGGTATAGGAAGTGACACAGACTGCCTGCTAGTGTGGCTGTTTTGGAAGGTCATTTTTATTTTGAACTTAAAAATCAGATGTTTTGGAAGAACCAATACCCTCCTTTGAGCTATTGTCTGATTTAAAAGACTGCAACGTGTGTCTTCTCAAAGTGGATGCATTTAGGTTTATTGATGTTAGGTTTGTTAATGGCATTTCAGTATTTGGTAACAAGTGAGGAATGTCAGTTCAGTTTACCAGTGACCTCAAAATAGAGACCTGGTGGAATTTTCTTTTCGGCTTTTCCAAAATCTGCAAATGGACAGAAACTAATTTATTTTATTTCATCATAGACTCACAAAACACATTTCGGTAGCTAAATGGGATTTGGGGTTTTGGTTTTTTGTGTTGCTTTTGTGAGACAGGGTGTTGCTGCGTTGCCCGGGCTGGTCTGAACTGCTGTCTCAGCCTCCCAGTGTCGGGATTGTAACCGTGAGCCACCGTAACCAGCTTTAGTGAGATGTAATGTTTCTTTTCTGCTTTCTTGAACTTTGCTCAGTCAGTTCAAGTATTCTGTTCAAACGGATTAATTGAACCCAGGAACTGAATACATTTAGGTCAAACTTGCTACTTGAGACTTGGGACCGGGTGGATTTGAATGATGCTGTATCTCATGATGTGTGCCCTCTTGCTATCCACATTCAGGGATGGAAACGATTTGGAGAGCAAGGAACGCTTATAGAAGTTCAGCCCAGCTCCCTGCTGTAGAATGTTCTTGTATGAGCAATCAAGCAGTCGGTAAAGCAGCCCTTTCTGTTGTTGAACTGCTCTCGTTCTTAGAAAGTTCTTGTTTCTATTGACTTGAGATTTGGTTTACTTTTTCCTGCTGTTTGAATTCTTTCACATGCCACACAGGATATGCCTGTTCACTTAGTTCATAATCTTACTTCTCATGGGCCTTGCGCTTAGCCTTCTTCGAGCTGATGATCCCTCAGGGTTTGTCTCCTTCTGTCACCAGGCCTCCTCTTCTGAGCACCAGCCTCTGGCTCGTCCATGGGGTCTGGCCAGCACCACAGGCTCTGGGCCGGCATCAGCTGCCCCTGGCTCTTAGCTCCTGGGAGTTGCTCTTCCATCCATTGCTTCCCTGGGCATCCACTTT
Organism: Ateles fusciceps; assembly: GCA_036589455.1. Classification (NCBI taxonomy): domain Eukaryota; kingdom Metazoa; phylum Chordata; class Mammalia; order Primates; family Atelidae; genus Ateles; species Ateles fusciceps. The sequence goes on along the minus strand of JAZHEH010001180.1, from coordinate 988,209 downwards.
GCACCTGGTCTCAGTCCCGGCTCGGCTGGCCTGACCGGCTCTGCTGGGCCTCCTCTCCCCGGCAGGACGGCCAGATGCCATGCCCTCCCACTGTGCTCCTGGCCCCACCCTGCCTCTCTGGACACTGGATCTGTAGTGTAATGCGAACAGGTCACATGAGAGCTTCCTTTGTATACCGTCTTATCTTCTGTAGACTATTGATATTTAGTACATATGTGCATTTACGCGTGCTTAAAATGATTGGAAAATTTTGCCTTGTCTGTGTTTGCAAGTGTTGAAAACTAAAGGTGGTTGGGATTACATTGATTTATTTAATCTTGAATTCAACATTTTCAGAGCTATAGTTTTGGAGTAATACTTGAAAATCATACAATGCCTACCCGTATAGTTTTTTTTTTTTTAAGACTTACTTTGTATACTTCTTTGTGTAACGTAATGTTTCAGAATAATACGCCAAATAATAGGGGGAGCGTTTGTTAGGTTGGGCTAGGAATGGGGACTGGGGTAAGCCTGACTGTAGTTCTAAGAAGAGGTTCCAGTTTAACACCATTCCTTTAAGAATTATATCTTATTTTAATTCAGAACGAAAGCCACATGGCTTCATATAGGGGGTAAGTGAGTCCTTTGAGGAAGTAGGTAACTGAGCTATAAAAAGTCGAGATCGCACAGCCAAGGGACTGCAGTGTGTATGTCTTTTCTCTTCACTCTGAAATAAATTTTTACTATTTAAAATCTATTTTTAAAGTTATGAAATATTTTGAAATATAGTAAATTGTTTTGGCCTTTTCTTCTTTTACTTCTTGTCTTCAGTCTGTGTACCTTTTTTTGATGAAAGCCCACCTCTTAATAAGTGTGAAAAGAAGAGAGTGAGAACCTGGTGGTGTGAGCTCCACTCGGGGAGCCCCATGTCCCTTCTGAGAAAGATGCCTCTTGTTGTAGAGGAGACACACAGTGGCTCTGCTCAGCTGCAGCTGGGCACCGGTTTAACGAAGGCCTGCAATCCGCAGAGGCAGACCCTGGGTTAGGAGGTACTTCTGCAGCCTTCAGGAAATGCAGACACATTGAGTCACTTATTGGACTGCCTTGATAGAATAGTGACTTGCTCTGTGGATTCACAGAAGATTATTTTGGTCAACGATTGGAATGTGATTTTAGGAAATATTCTTTCCTTGAAATTCGTTGGTTTTATGCTGTAATGTAGTTTGTTTGCTTTAAAGTAAAGTTTGTGCTTTCAAGGAGGATTTTAGGATGTAATGGCCAAAAAGTGGAAAAACAAAAACGATCATCTTCACTTGAATGTGGCTGCTACATGAGTTTAGTCTTTCATTTTTATTACTCCAAAGTTACGTATGTCACATCACCCACAAGGCATTATACACTAGATGTTTTACATTGACATAAATTATACTGTTTAGACTTGAATAGATTTTATAATATTCTTTGAGTCAAACTTGCCTATCACAATCACCTGTGAACAATTTTTTAAAATAATAGCAACTTTGGTCACACACGTGGAGGTGCAGATCTAGCCCGACGTACTGTTATTTTTTTATTAGGAATGCCTCCTTGTGTTGTCTGTGCCATGCCTGTGTGTGTGTCGTGCTGCAAGTGTGAGGGTGTGTTTGTGTGCACTCCTGTGTGTATCTGCACCTGTGCATGAGGTGAGTGCTTGCCTGTGTACACACATCCCTTAGAGGCGTGGATCTGTGGACTTACTGTTCAATCAGGGACCTGTGGTGTGCACGTGTGTCTATGTGTGTGTGTTTCATGCAAGCGTGAGGTGCCTGTGACTACATACATGACAGGCTCATTATTCCCAGCTTCTCGTACTGCAGTTGTCTTTGTTTGGTACCAAGGTGGAAGCTGTGCCAAGGTTTTTCTTGGTGTGAGCCAGGATCAAAGGGCTGTGGTGTTTCAGAGCTTGTGAGCTGAGGGCCCTTGGAAGGCGGGAACTGCACACGGGATTGTAGTCTGTGAGGTTCCTGGTCCTCTCTATGGGTAGTCAACAGCAATCAATGATCTGTGCTTCACTCCCCAGCCTCTGTGGGCCATGCTCGGCTCTCAGAAGGCTGGGCCCAGGACAACATTTGCACTCCTGGTCTCACCACACCCAGTATCAGCTTAGGGAGCCTCTTGTGAATGCAGCCATGGATGTTTGCTTTGAGGGAACGAGAGCAGAGGTTTGGGGAATTTTTCTGTCCTTACCTATTTTGGCAGATAGGCAGCGTGAGAGGTGGTTCGTGGGTTGTGTTCCCCTTGCCTTGTGTATTCGTCCATTTTCATACTGCTATAAAGAACTGCCCGATTCTGGATAATTTATAAAGGAAAGAGATTTAATTGACTCACGGTTCATCATGGCTGGGGGAGGCCTCAGGAAACTTACAATCATGGCAGAAGGCAAAGGTGAAGCAAGGCACCCTCTTCACAAGTCTGCAGCAAGGAGAAGTGCCGAGCAAAGTGGGAAGAGTCTCTTATAAAACCATCAGATTTTGTGAGAACTCACTCCCTATCATGAGAACAGCATGGGGAAAACTGCACCTATGATCCAATTACCTCCACCTGGTCTCTGCCTTGACACCTGTGGATCATGGGGATTATTTTCAAGATGAGATTTGGGTGGGGACAAAAGCCTAACCATATCATTCCATCTCTGCCCCTCCCAAATCTCACGTCCCTTTCATATTTCAAAACCAATCATGCCTTCACAACAGTCCCCTAAAGTCTTAATTAATTCATTCCAGCATTAAATTAAAAGTTCAAGTCCAAAGTCTCATCTAGACAAGACAATCCACCTCTGCCTATGTGCCTGCAAAATCAAAAGCAAGTTAGTTACTTCCTAGAATCAATGGGGTAAATACACCCATTCTGAATGGGAGAAATTGGCCAAAACAAAGGGGCTATAGGCCCCATTCAAGTCCAAAATCCAGTGGGGACTTCAAATCTTAAAGCTCCAAAATGATGTCATTTGACTCCATGTCTCACATTCAGGTCACAGTGATAGAAAAGGTGGGCTCCCGTGGCCTTGGTATGCCCCAACTCTGTCACTTTGCAGGGTACAGCCTCTCTCCTGACTGCTGTCACAGGCTGGTGTTGAGTGTCTGTGGCTTTTCCAAGGGCATGGTGCAAGCAGTCAGTGGATCCACCATTTGGGGATTTGTAGGACAGTGGCCCTCTTCTCACAGCTCCACTATACAGTGCCCCAGTGGGGACTCTATGTGGGGGCTCTGACCCCACATTTCCCTTCTGCACTGCCCTAGCAGAGGTTCTCCATGCGGGCTCCACCCCTGCAGCAAACTACTGCCTAGACATCCAGGCATTTCCATACATCCTCTGAAGTCTGGATGGAGGTTCCCAAACCTCCATTTTTGACTTCGGTGCACCCACAGGCCCAACACCGTGTGGATGCCACCAAGGCTTGGGGTTTTCACCCTCTGAAGCAATGGCCTGAGGCTTGAGCTGTACTTTGACCTCTTTTAACCACAGCTGGGATGCAGCACACCAAGTCCCAAGACTGCACAAAGCAGTAAGGCCCTGGACCTAGCCTAGGAAACCATTTTTTCCTCCTAGGCCTCAGGGCTTGTGACAGGAGGGGGCTGCCTTGAAGACCTCTGACATGCCCTGGAGACATTTTCCCCACTGTCTTGGCAATTAACATTTGGCTCCTCGTTATTTATGCAAATTTCTGCAGCCACCTTGAATTTCTCCTCAGCAAATGGGTTTTTCTTTACTGTCTCATCATCAGGCTGCAAATTTTCTAAACCTTTATGCCTGCATTCCTTTTAAACATAAGTCCCAATTCCAAATCATCTCTTTGTGAATGCATAAAACTTAATGCTTTTAAGAGCATCCAAGTCACCTCTTGAATGCTTTGCTGCTTAGAAATTTCTTCTACCTGATACTCTAAATCATTTCTCTCAAGTTCGAAGTTCCACAGATCTCTAGGGCAGGGGCAAAGTGTCACCAGTCTTTTTGCTAAAGCATAGCAAGAATCACCTTCACTTCAGTTCCCAACAAGTTTCTCGTCTCCATCTGAGACCTCCTCATCCTGGACTTCATTGTACATGTCACTATCAGCATTTCATTCAAAGCCTTTCAACAAGTCTCCAGGAAGTTCCAAAGTTTCCCACATTTTCCTGTCTTCTTCTGAGACCTCCAAACAGTTCCAACCTCTGCCTGTTACCCAGTTCTAAAGTTGCTTCCACATTTTTGGGTATCTTTATAGCCATACCCTACTCTCTTCAGTACCAATTTACTGTATTAGTCCATTTTCATACTGCTATAAATAACTTTTCTGAGCCTGTGTAATTTATAAAGGAAAGAGGTTGAATTGACTCATAGTTTGGCATGGCTGGGGAGGCCTCAGGAAACTTACAATCCTGGAGAAAGCAAAGGAGAAGCAAGGCACTTTCTCCACAAGGTGGCATGAAGGAGAAATGCCGAGCAAAGAGGGAAGAGCCCCTTAAAAAACCATCAGATCTTGTGAAAACTCACTCACTATCACAAGAACAGCATGGGGAAACCATCCCCATGATCCCGTTACCTCTACCTGGTCTCTCCCTGACACATGGGGATTATGGGGACTATGAAGATTATAATTCAAGGTGAGATTTGGATGGGGACATGAAGCCTAATCATATCACCTAGTGTTCAGATGAAAAGGATGGAGAAGAGGGAAATTGGAGTCAGGAAGCTCCAGGCTTGATTTTCTTCCACATTTAAAACAAACCCAAGGAAGAGGTGGTACAGCTGTCCAAGCCCCTGGTGGATCTGTTTTGTCTCACACAAGTTTTCTATTTTCTCTGTGTCTTCCGCAGTGTGCCCCTTACCAACACTGCCTCAGGGCTCCTTGCATCCTCAGGCCCAGTCCTCAGCCTGACACATCATAGGAGCTTAGCACCTAAGTATTCCAAGAGGGAGTGCAGCTCCTCCAGGTCCATGTCTCATGTCCTCTTATTTCCTACTGGTGGTGTTTCAAAGTGCTGTTGACATTTGGGCCATGCTCAGTCCTTGTTACTGCGGGTCTTGTGCTGTGTCTGAAATAGCCCTTTATGGGCATCATTTATGCACTTGTTCGCTTCTGTTGGCTGACATCGCCCTTGAGCTCTCTTCCTGTCCTTAGACCCTGTGAGGCCAGATGCAGTGTTGAGTGTGGAGGCTTCCAGGCCCTGCCTCCCCATCCCAGCTTCAGCTGGCCCGGCTCCTCATCCTGCTGTCCTGCTTCAGTTTCTCCATGTGGCTTTCCGTCCTTTAACAGATTTCTTCACTTTTGCAGTTAGTGTGGGAATGATGACTAGGACATGCCAGCACACATAGGGACAGGTTTATGAAATTATTTTTTAACAGAGCACAGAATCCCAAATCACTCATCTTGTAAGATGTGCTGAAGTGTATAACCTAATTGCTGAACAATGGAAAGCAATTACCTTTTATTTAAAAGGTATTTTAAAACTCACTAGTTACCTAAGAACCTAATGGTGGTATCAGCGTACTTTAAATAGAAAAATTGTCTTGCTTTGCAAAAGTAAAGGAAGCTGTTTTGTCCAGACGTTGTTCCTTTTATGCCTGCCAGGGCTTCTGGTTTCATGGAGACCACTGGCCAGGAGCAGCTGTGAGCGGGGGAGACTGAGTTACAGAGAATGCCGACCAAGTTGCAGACAGAGACCCTCAGGAGGTGCACCAGAGCAGAACCACTACCGCAAGTTCACTGAGAAATCTGGAAAGTTACAATCCCAGCCCCGATCCATCAAATTGAACATCATAAAATTTAAGTTTTCTTCACTGTAAAATAGCAATTTGTAATGACTTTTGAGAAGTGGGACCCCTGGTGGTGTCGATGTCTGAGCCAGGTGAGGGTGAGACCCCTGGCGCCATGCGCTGCCCCCAGGATCCCCTGGGAAATGCATTCTGTTCACAGCTGTGTGATTCTTTTCTCTCTGTGTTGGTGAAGCAGCCAGACCCGGTCCGTTTGGAATGCCTGGGATGGTGCCGCCGCACGTTCCTCCTCAGATGCTCAACATTCCACAGACCTCTCTGCAAGCAAAGCCCGTGGTAAGGCGTTCCCTGCGTCGGGTGGGGTGGCGGGCCTCAGACACGGTGCGTGCGTTAAATTTTGACAAATGCTAAAATAAGTTCCTAACCTCTTGAATTGATATGTGAAATAGATGCCAGTGTTTGTTGACATAAAAATGAGTCAGGAAACGTCAGCCTGGGCCTGAGTCTGGTCCTGCCTGCCACGTGCGCATCTGACCTGTGCCCTTCCCTTCAGGCCCCACAGGTGCCCAGCCCAGGGAATGCCCCGGGCCAGGGTCCATACCCGTACAGCCTCTCTGAGCCAGCAGCTCTCACTTTGGACACGAGCGGGAAGAATCTGACGGAGCAGAACAGCTACAGCAACATTCCTCACGAAGGGAAACACACACCGCTGTATGAGCGGTCCTCGCCCATCAACCCGGCCCAGAGCGGCAGCCCCAACCACGTGGATTCCGCCTACTTCCCTGGCTCTTCTACATCGTCATCTTCCAACAACGACGAGGGCAGTGGAGGGGGCGACAAAGTGAGTGGTGGCGGGTTGCTGGGTCCTTCCTGGCGGGTAGTGACCTGGGGAAGCTGCCTTCTGGCCTGCCGGCCCCGCAGGTGTTTTGCTCAAAGACGTAGTTTGCTGCAGGTAGGTGATGGTCAAGCTGTTCTCAGATGGGGGCTCCTTGGACAGAGAAGAAAGAGGAAGAGTAGGTATGTTCTTTGACGTTTCCACGATGTAAAATCTGCACCATCCCAGCCCCATGGCCTGGAGCTGCAGGAAACTTTTCTGGGGGAGGAGTTTGACAAGAACTGGTTTGTGTGATGACCAAAACATGGGGCATTTGTCCCATGTGTTGCCATTCACACACACCACAGCAAAAGCATCAGTCTCCTGGTTCCTGGATCAAGGAAACTCTCGATTTCTTCTCCTTCTCCTTAACTCTGCAGCTCACAGGACACTTTTGAAATAACACTGTTTGCCCAGGCAAAACCCTGGAAAGCTGCCTAGACCCAGGCTGGAATTGTTTCTTTAGAGGAGTATTCTAAACACTGTGTGTCCCTGAGTAAATGTCCCTGAGTAAGTATCCCTAGTAGTCACAAATACATAGTTGGTTAAAATCTGATCAAACAGGCTGAGCGTAGTGGCTCATGCCTGTAATCCCAGCATGTGGGAGGCAGAGGCGGGCAGATCACTTGAGGTCAGGATGTGGAGACCATCCTGGCCAACATGGTGAAACCTCGTTTCTACTAAAATACAAAAAATTAGTTGGGCGTGGTGGCACACACCTGTAGTCCCAGCTACTCAGGAGGCTGAGGCAGGGGAATGGCTTGAATCCCAGGAGACGGAGGTTGCAGTGAGCCGAGATCGTGCCACTGCACTCCAGCCTGGCAAAGAGGCTATTTGTGCCTACAAGAAATCCAGCTTACATATGAAGACGCATTCTTTTTTTCTGTTAACAAATGGTAACAACTACTGTGATGTGTAAATCACTGAGGTTTATTGTGGGATGAACACAGGAACTCTATTTGAGCCACTGCGTGAATGGAGATGTGGTGAATGGTTCCAGGTAGATGGTGTAAGTCACAGAATGTTCTAGTAGCTGGGGAAACACGCCATGGCCACTGAATGTTATACATTCACTTTCTCTGTTGTGCAATTGCAAAGTTCCTATTGTTGGCCGACTTTTAAATTGAATATTTCTAAATAAATAGTGAGACAAGTTATTCTAATTTTTATAGTCTTTTCCAAGTGTCAAGGCTTTTTAAAAATATAGTTGAAGTCATGGTAATTTTTCAAGGAAGTGTTTTTGTACGTCTCCCAAATGGACAGTGTGTTATAATAGAAGTGCTTAAATTATGTATTTAGAACAGATTTTTTTAGTCAACAGATTTTCTTTCAGGGATAAGCTTTTTTCTGTGCTTCTTTCCCTCGACGCCTTCTTTGTCCTTATTTCTTGATGGTTGTTATGTTTTCTCCGCTTCATTTGGTTTTGCTGTCATAAAGCCTCATAGTCATTCCTGCAGTGGTTCTTTCAGTTGCTGTGTGATTAGCACACAGTAGTGTTTTTATTTGAACATTTTCATACCTCAGGTTGAGATTTTCTCAGTTTCTAGTACATTATCCTTTGCATTTATTGTTGTGATTATTCTCTTTGAAGTGATGGCAGAACTTTCAACACCTGTTTTCTTACACTGCGTGTCTGTATTCTGGGAAGACTGCAGGAATAGGTGAGAAGGCCTTTTTGGTTTGTCTGGTCATGTCAGTAAATACCGTCTTATGTTAGTAAATCACATAAGTACTAAATTCCTTAAGATTACATCATCTGAAGGAATGGTGTAGTGTCTAACTAGCTATGCCTCCAAGAACAGCTGATACACAGGTTGGCAGCATCAGAAAAAGTGGCTTTTGCTGAAAGTTATATTTTCCTACAGCATACTTTTTTTATGGTCTTTGGAATTATTAATAAAATGTGATGCTGATTGTCTCTGTGGAGTCTTGGAAGAGTAGAGTTTGCCACAGTATCACTTAGTAATTGTGGACATTCATTAAAAAGAGCCTGAGACAATAGCAAAAAGAATGCTAATGTGCCCTTGTAAATGGGTTAGTAAGCATTTCTTTTATTGCATATGATACTGGGAGTGAATGGTATTTTTTCCACACCCATGGGTGTTAGTTATACATATAATCTATGTTTCATGAATGTTTATATGTTATATGTAACTATTTTAAAGTAGTTTGTGACATTACCTAGCATAGAAAGTAGTTAAATAGTATAATTCTAACTCTAAAATTTGATTTTTAAAGTGCAACACAAGACATTTTATATTTTCTATGAAATATGCCTTTCACAATTCACTGACCTTTAAGAAAAAGTAGTTGGTGAACAACTAACTCATGGTATCGGAATAACAAAAGTTTTTTTATTGCAAACTAGCAAAATTTATTCAAGTAATAGCATAAAATTTGAAATCATGATTAGTGGTAAGACAGTGTCTGAGAATATGGTATTTCTGGATTTTCAGTTATTCTTCACATTGTATTTGATTCTTTTTTTCCTTGGTGAACTAATTTCAGAATTGGAATAAACTGAATGTTGCTATTTATATTAGCTGCTGTAAAGTTTTATTATAGAATGTATCTTATACATTATATTAGCAAAATGGATGATGAAGAGGACTGAAATTTCACTATCCTGTGCTCAAATTAGACAGTGAAGGTAAAATAGAGGAAATTTGGGGATTTTTTTTTTTCCACAGTCTCACTCACCCAGGCTGGAGTGCAGTGGTACAATCTCAGTTCACTGCAACCTCTGCCTCCAGGTTCAAGCAATTCTCCTGCCTCAGCCTCCCAAGTAGCTGGGATTACAGGCACCCACCACCACACCCAGCTACGTGTGTGTGTGTGTGTGTGTGTGTGTGTGTGTGTGTGTGTGTGTTTAGTAGAGACAGGGTTTCTCCATGTTGGCCAGGCTGGTTTTGAACTCCTGACCCCAAGTGGTCTGCCCGCCTTGGCCTCCCAAAGTGCTAGGTTTACAGGCACGAGCCATGGTGCCTGGCCCCAGGAATATTTAATTGTTGTAGTTTGTAGTTGACCGTCATACAGTTTGGAAAATGACAGAGCTTGTCATCAGCGTCTAGAAAGTGACCTAACAAGGATGGGTGAATAAAAAGTACCTGAGCTTCACCATCTGTGTTGTTTCCTTGTTTGGTGGGTGATGCTTACTCACATCAATACATTTAAATCAATGATTTAAAAGAATAGGTTTTAGGTTATTGAACTAATTTAAGTATGCCAAAAATCTGTGATTAGCCATTTTAGAACCTGTTGGAAACAGATGCTCACTGCTGCAAAGAAAAATCAGCACTGAGACAAAGGATCTTTCAGCAACATCATTTTTACTTCCTGGGCTGCAGGAAGGTTACCCTTGCTAGCCATCTTGCCACGACAGTAAAACGAACAAAGGAGAGCAGACATTTATTCCTTAGCATTTGGGGTCATCCTTAGTGCTGTGTCTGATCTCTGCTGGCTGGAGCCAAATCTCACAATTTAAACTAAAACTCGATTGGCTAATAATTTAAAACTTTTTTAAACAGGTAAAAGCAGTGGAGAGCTAGGACATGCCTGTGAGCACATCCAGCACAGATATTCTGGTTAAAGTACAAGGACCTGGAATGTACTACATGCCTGTAAGCATGGCATGTTTAACAGCTACATATGATAGGGCTTAACGAAGAGTTATTAGCACACTTATTTTTTAACAAGAAAGGAAACTTTAAACAGGAACTTTTTTACTTCCCACAGAACCTTCTGCAAGTAAGATGTTTCTAGGCCAGGTGTGGTGGCTCACATCTGTCCCAACATTTTGCGAGGCCAAGGTAGGCAGATTGCTTGAGGCCAGGGGTTTGAGACCAGCCTGGGCATCATAGTGAGGACCTGTGTCTACAAAAAGTAAAGTAAGCCCAGAGTGATGCTGTGAGCTTGTAGTCAGTTATTCAGGAGGCTGAAGTGGGAGGCTAGCTTGAGCCAGGGAGGCTGAAGCTTCAGGAAGCTGTCACTCTACTAACTATACTCCAGCCTGGGCAACAGAGGGAAACCCCGTCTCTATTAAAAAAAAACAAAACAAAGCAAAAAAAAAACTCTAATGTGGTTTAATGTCTTTGTGTTGATTTCACTTAAGAACATGGAACATTCCATCATATATTCCTTTCCTTAAAGACTACCTACAAGACTAACGAGTGATTTGACCAGATAGTTGAATCAGTGTTATGATAAAAAGAACCCTTTACTAAATTCTTGATAATGTTCTGAAGTTTTCCAAAAGTCTAATCTAAATAGATCTTTATTTTTCAGACTCCTTAAATATTTTTGAGATTTAGTTTTTAGTAACATGTAGCATCCTAGGAAAATATAAACACTGCATGACAGATCATATACTTTTTTCTTTTTAGTTTTCATTCCAATTTTGGGGTGCTTTATTTCTCCCCTTCAATTTTAATTTTAATAGCAGCCATAAACACTTTGCTTCAGAATTACGGTAAATCATGACACAAAAGAGGTCTCGAACATTTTTTTCATTTTACTATAACTAGCTTGTGACCACATCTACAATATCTTGTTATTGCTTGGCATAGCATATATCTTCTATAGTAATGCTCTTTGTAATAACTTGTTTAACTGCAAGGAACTCATACCTACTCAACTGTAGTATTTTAAGTTGTTAGTTCATAAATTAGACATATACTTGACATGATTTGTAACATCTGAAACACACATTATTAATTGAAAGCTTTTGATGTGCCACATAGTTTAAAATTAACTTACTGAATGTAAAATGGACTCAAAGTTTCCTTTTGCAGTATGTTGAAATATTATCGAGATTATAGTCATAGGTTATAGCTGTACGGTTATACATAGTTATATGGTTACACATAGTTATAGTTATATGTATACATAGTTATATGTATACATATACATAGTTATATGGTTTAAATATTTGTTCCTTGAAAATTAAAAATCTTAAAGTTTAGAAACATAACACTTCTTGGAAAATTGTTCTGCATCCTTGTGAACAAAAGAGGGTCCAGAAATCCAATCTGATACTTAGAGGAGAGAGACAAACTTTGGAAGCTTGTCTATTGACTATTAAGAGACTTGTCTTCCTCTTAGAGGTGGGACAATGACTGGGAGTGATATAGGGAGGATAAGAACTGTCGCTAGAATTGCTGTGAGTATTGTCTATGTAGAGTGCCCTTCACTTCAGAATAGGTTGTGAATGGAAAGTACACTGATGTGCTAGAAAGGCTTTAACCAAAGGCCTGTGCTTGTCAAGCCTGAGGCCCGCACGTGGCTGAGTGTGGTGAATGTATACCGGCCCCAGCCTGTGCCCGGCTCCCAGCTCCGGGTCATGAAGGGCCACTGGGCGCTTCCCTGTGTCGTGCCTGTGTCTGCCGTGTTAGTAGGAGCTCCTGCTTCTCCCCTGTTAACATCCTCCAGTTAGGATTGTCAAGTACAGTGTCACAGAAGGATGGCTTAGCTGAGTTGAATCTCTTCCTGAACGGTGCCGTGTGGAAATATATGTAAACTCATCAGCAAGGTGGACAGCGTGAGTTCAATCTTCGTCTAAATGCACCCCCTGGAAAGTCAAACACTTCACTATTATGCTAATTTATCCACCGTGGAAATATCACATTTTTGGTCATGATGATTCTTCATCTTTGAGGGCAATAGACACCACCTATGTTTTGAGAAGGTCCTGGCAGAAGCAATGAGGTGTGGAGTAAACAGAATGTCAAGCCTGCCTGGGCAGAGTTCAGGTCCCTCCAATTTACTGAGGAACAGCGACTGCAGTTGCCAGTCTCTTTCCAAAAGCCCATTTTAGTGCCAAGCTCATGGGATGCCAGGCACGCGTGGATTCCAGACCAGCAACCCATGTGTTACACTCAGAGTCAAGGGCATGGCTGTGGTGAAGTCAGACACTGAGTCTCCAGATATGCTGTGAGGACAGGAAGTTGCTCTCCCAAGAAAGGAGCTACTAGGAAGACAGTGGGGGAAGGAAGCGGTGCAGCAGTGGACATCCCCCTTCAGCCTCCCTCTGCCAACCCCTCCCCCGCCACCCTCGAGGGTCTTATTCAGATGCTGCTGGGTGGGGCCCAGATGTCTGTATTTTTTGCAGGTTCCTCTCAGGATTCAGATGGAGAGCAAAGCTCAGGAACCTTCCAAGGGGCATCACTTGAGACTTGGGAAGCGGGTGCGCATTCCCCCAGGTCCAGCCCACGGGCCCCTGGCCTCTCACAGCTCTTGACCCTGTGGTCCGCGGTGTGACCAGCCTGTCCTTCCACCCCCTGGCTGTGTCCTTCTGCATTTGCTGTCTGTGGCTGAGCTGCAGGGTACAGCTCACACGAGCTCCTGTCCTGCCAGCTTCCTTGGGGTCCAGTCCCTGGGGGAATCCCAGAAGCAGACCAAAGGCAGGGGCAGGCTGGGGCCAGGCACTGAGCCTCCCGGCTCCTTCCTGTGAAGCTGCCTCAGCTGGCTCTGTCGCTGGCAGCAGGGGTGACTCACAGCTCTGTTCCTCAGGGCACCTCCAGCCCGACCCTCCTGTGGCGGCCCCAGGTGTGGAGCTGGTCATGGCTGGACGGGGACGGCTCTCAGATCCTGCCTGCATGTGTTTCCTACTGCTGCACTAAGGTCTCACCCCCAACCTGGCAGCCTCAGGAGCCAGGAGGATTTGTTAACCTCCTGTGCTGGAAGACAAAACCAAAAATCAGTCTTGCTGGGCAAAAGTCAAGGTCTGGGCAGGGTGGGCTCCTGCTGAGGGCTCCTCCTGCCTCTCTGTCTTCCCAGGCTGCCCAAGGCCCTGGGCTGCTCCCCCTCTCCACTCCCAGCCTCCACTCAGCATCTGCTCTCCCAGCCCTGCTGCTGCTGCTGCCGTCACACCTCTCTCCTCTGACCCCTCCCTCCTGTGTGGAGGGACCCTGCGATGATGGTGCACCCGCCTCGCTCATCGTGGCCTCTCCCCCACCTGAAAAGCCTGTGCCAAGTCCCATCGGCGAGGGTGCTGGTGCCGTATGAAGGTGACATGCACAGGACCAGGCTTTCAGATGTGGGCCCCTTGAGGGGACATTACTCTGTCTGCCAACGCTGCCGCACGCATTGCACTTCCAGACACCCATGCTTTTGGAAACAGTCCCTTGTGTATGAACCTCCCTCAAAGTCACCCAATTCCAGCATTGTCTGTTTCCCTGACAGGGTGTGCTGTCCTTGGCTGTTACTTCAAAGCAGTTCAAGAAGGGAAATCCATGTAGCATGACTGTCCATGCAGCCGCAGGCTCCCCCAGCTAAGCCTAGCTTCCTCAGGGCCTGTGTCCTCACCCTGGCTCCTCGCCCTGCCCTCAATCCGGCTGCTCCAGCATCCCCTGCCAGTCCCTCCCTCCATCCACACACCCTCTTCCCTCTCCCCCAGCCTCCACTCACTCATTCAACAGAATTGGGCGGAGCGCCTCCCTCACAGGAACAGGAGGAAATAGGAAGTGAAACGGGCAGGACTTCTGCGCCCAGGTGGCCAACAGCTATGGAGAGAGTGGAGGGGGACAGAAGGGGACACACCTGAGATCTCCTGTGGCCTCTGTGGTGCATCATCACACTCTGAGAGGTGAGGCAGGAGGTCCACAGGGAAGGGCCACATTCAGATGGGAGCACAGGGGCAGCAGGCTGACCCGGCCTCGAGTCGGGGGAGGCTGCCCAAGGAAGTGAAGCTGGAGCTGGGACCGGGCACCGAGTGGTCATTTGTGAGGCCCTAGGAGGACAGAGCTGGGCCCTGAGGGGCTCAAGGACCCCGCTTAGTGGTGGGGCTCAGAATGAGGAGAGCAGGGGCTAGGAAAGACCTGGAGGGGCAGAGCCCCGCAAGGAGGCCGGACCGGAGCATCCATTGTTTGACTTTGAAGAGATCACACAGGCTGCAGCAGGGAGACTGGACGGAAGGGAGTTCTGGGACATTTCAGCTAAAACATCTACTCGGCTCTCGGCAGCCCACATTTGGGAAATGAGAGAACAAGGATAGGTCTGAGTCCTAGATGAGAACGAGCCAGGTGACTGGTCATGCCAGCCTCGGAAACTAACATCTGGGAAGACCCCATGAAGCTTGGGAATGACATCGTCTTACAACGTGGAGCATTTCAGGATGACTTTGAGAGTCTCAGTGGAGACAGGGAGAGGCAGGTGGATTTCTGGGTCTGGAAGCTCACAGAACTTTGAGCTGGTGATCAAATTTGGAAGGCTTGGGCTCAAAAGGATCAACTGTTAGGAACTGTTGTTGCTCTAAAGCCCTCTTGCCCAGCCCACACAGCCTCACCAGGAGGCAGAACCAGCTGGTTGCGACTCGACCCCTGCAGCCCAAGACCCTGGTCCCTGCTGTCCACCTTAGTGAGAAATGAACGATTCTTTACAGAGTTGCATGGGACAGCATTGCCTCCCCCACCAGCCTGGCCTAGGGCAGCCTCTGACGCCCAGCGTCCTTTCAGGGTGAGGGACTCTTCTCCACACCTTTATAGGACTGCACGAGCCACCACCAGCACCGTGATGCCTGTGGCATGCTGGTCTTCTGCACCCCTCTCAAGAGCAAGTCTAATGAAGTCAAGTTCACAGACCACAACCATGAAGTGTAGAGTGGCCACCACTGCTGAAGTCCCTTACCCACCTGGAAGGCAGGCGTCCTGGCCGAGGCTTAATTGCATTCTCTAATGAATAAAGACAGGATTCTGGGTGGTTTATTTTTTGTTTTTGCTTTTTTCAGAGACAGGGTCTCACTGTGTCACCCAGGCTGGCATGCAGTGATGTGATCACAGCTCACTGCAGCCTTGACCTCCTGGCCTCAAGTGATCCTCCTGCCTCAGCCTCCCAAAAAGCTGGGATTAGAGGCATGGGTCTCCACGCCTAGCCTTACCAGCCCTTTAGTAATAAGCACTTTTCAGAGAATTGAAGCTGTTCAGCCTGGAGATGAGGCGCAGATATCACCCTGGACACCAGAAGTCTGGTTGAATGCTGGGGTCAGCTAAGAACAAAATGCTACTGGAAAGCAAAGCTGTGGCTTGGCTGCCTTGACCCTGCAGGAAGAGCTTGGACTGGCCCCAGGTGATGCTGCCCTTGTTGTCCTAGGAGGGGCCTGGCAGGGTCCTTTCTATCCCAGAAATGCTGTGAGCAGAGCTAATAAGCACACACAGTAAGCTTCATCCGCCCAGAGGAGTCTGCCTTCATCAGCACAGTGCATTGCACACCAGCTGCACTCAGTGACTGTTCTGGAAGTCACAGGGCTATCAGAAAATTTTATGTCCCCACTTTCAGGAAGTCAAGCATAACAAATAACATGCACCCATGAGAACTCCCCGAGGGCTGAGGTCTCTGGGGCTCTGGTGAGCGGGTCCACGTGGACTGTGTGATAGAACCCAGAGGGAGAACCCAGGACAGGGAGGGTCAAGGATGAATCCCGGCCCAGCTGGCACTTTGGGAGGCTGAGGTAGGCAGATCACGAGGTCAGGAGTTCAAGGTGAGACCCCGTCTCTACCAAAAAGACAAAAATTAGCTGGGTGTGGTGGCATGCATCTGTAATCCCAGCTACTCGGGAGGCTGAGGCAGGAGAATCGCTTGAACCCGGGAGGCAGATGGTGCAGTGAGCTGAGATCTTGCTACCACACTCCAGCCTGGCGACTATGGTAGCATTACTATGGTCCACACAGAAAACCAGTTGCATGAGCGACCAACAGAAGAGAACACAAAATGAGACCGAGGGAAGCCACGTTCCTAGGGCCGTGCTGTCCCTGCTCCTAGCTGAGGCTTGGAGGAGGCCTACCCTGCTGATCACATGGAGAAGAGTCAGGGCTCCGAGGCCACCTGCACATAGCGGGACGGCATGCCCAACACCGGGAAGCAGTGTCACCATGCCCTGAAGACTCATGTCTGAGACGGGCAGGCAGCACCGCTCTATGAGCCAGCTGGCTGGTTTCACATCTCAGGGAGGGCACTGTGTCATGGATGTAAATGACACACCACAGCAGTATCTCTGGTGTCTAGTGGTGACGAAGTCCAGGTGCTGTTAATGGCGGAAATGCTAAATTGCAGTTAGACATTAATGAAAATAAAGATGCAATGTTTTTTTCATTGTGATGCATGGGACCCCAAATTCTCCCTAGACCTCTGGACCCAGTGTAAGGCCCTGTGCCTGCTGGCCAGGCTAGGGTGTGGGGACCTCACCACGGTACGTTTCCTTGGTGAGGCCATGCCAACATTCCTCGGTTCTCACACTGTGGACCCCCTCCCATGAGTGGGGGAATGCAGCCCTCCAAGGAGCTGGTGGTCTTGGACCTGCCACCCCACAGCCAGAGGTCTCTGGCCCCAGGCCACTATTGCCTCCCATGCTGGTATAGGTGAATTCTGGAAGGAGGGTACCAGGAGGGTGGGCGTGGGGGTGGTGGGTGACTTCAAGCCTCCAAAGACCAGAGGGAAGGCCTGCCTCATGGAGCTTACAGATGAGCAAAGGCCAAGAGGCACCCAGGACGCCAAGTTCATGCCAGCTGGCATTGGGGGGACTTGGGAGATCAGCCTCCCCCGGGACTGCCACCTCCAGGGCCCTGCAGAGAACAGGGCTGCCCTGAGTGTGCCAGCATCCTGGGAATGTCCTCCCACCCCCATCACATCCCAGTCACCTGGCTGGCCAAGCATCACCAGAGAGGAAAGAGTTTGAAAAACCAAAGTCCTTTCTGCCCCAAAATATTTTTTTATTTTTGCATTACATTTGTGTTTCCAATTGTGAATAAAAAATGCTTAGAAAGTGGTTACAAAACAGCGTGAACTGGACAGGAGGAGCAGCTGGCCCTGAGGGTCCGTCACTTCTCCACTGAGACGGCATGAAGTGGGCCTGGCGTCTGGGTGGGGGTCAGTCAGGCTTCTCACTCTCAGGATCTGGAAAACAAAACCACGCAGCTCACTGTGGGCGCACCGTGGTGCTGGCCACTCGCTGAGACCAGGCCCTGATGCCCTCTCAGGAGCTGCCGGCAGCAAGGCCGGGCCAGCTCTGCCGTGACCCACGCCCTGTGTAGATGGTCTTGTCCTCAGCACAGCCCTGGTGGCCTCTGTCACTTGGGCCACCCTCCTCTGTGTGACCCGTCAGGACACTAAATGGCTGCCAGAAATCCAGACAGGTGCTCAGCTCCTGCACCATCTAGAGCATCCCCCCAGCACCCAAAACAGGAGGCTCTGGGATGAGCGCCCCTCCTCCCCTCCATGCAGAAAGTCGAAGCCTGGCGCTGCAGCTCTGTGGGGGAGGTGGCCCCAGAGCCAAGGCAGCCCCCCCCCACAGTGGACTGGGCAGGAGATACTTGCTCACAGTGAGGCCTGCAATGCGTGTGCGGAGGGACCGCAGTCAGCTCGAGGCTGTCTGCAGGGGGGAGGGCGGGGGGCTAGCTGCCACCATGAGCTGAGCCCCATAGGGTGAGTCCCCCACCCTGGATGGCCACCTTCCCTAAGGCCCCTGTGCCTACCAGGAAAGCCACTGCCCCTTGCATGATCCACGGGCAACCCCAGCCACAAGTCTTCCTCAGCAAGCTCAAGCTGGTCTAAGGAGCCCCCACCTCCCCTGAGCTCAGCCCACCTGGAGCAAAGAGGGTGGCCCCAGGGGCTGCAGTGAGTAACGCAAACCAGGCCTCTGGGAGACAGGGGCTGCAGGCATGTCTAGCTGACCAGGAGGCTGGCTCCCTCCATCGTGGGCACAGCCCGGGGCACTACTAAGCGTAACCAGGTGCAGAGTGGTGGGAAGCCCAGCCAGCTAACCTGACCAGCAGAGTTGACTATGCTCGGGGCCCAGGTCACAGCCGGCAGGGGCAGTGTTGGGGGCCAGGCAGCCCTGCCAGATCCCCTGCTCTCGGACCCCTGCCGGGGCCAGCCCAGCCCAGTACCTGGCAGCACCCGAAGCCCCTCAGCACCCTCCTCCAGAGGTGTGGATGCAGCTGAGTCCAGAACTGGCCCCCCAACTCCTCTGCTCCCTAGGAGGATGGCTGGTTTGGATTTTACATGGACAGAGGGTAAGAAAAATGTTGTTTCACACTGTTTTCGAGCAAAAGTGTTTATTTTTCTCCTTCAGATATACAGTCTCTTGGGGATTCCGTGCCACTGACCACCGTGTACAAGGAAGGGATTCACAGGCAAGGGGGACAGGTGAGGTCAGCCCCCATTTCACTCAAGGAACAGGGCAAGGGGGCCGGTACAGAGAACAGAAATCTCTTACGACAGCATGGTGCCCTGGCAGAAGATTCTGCATAATCACCTAGAAAATCCAATTCTAACTGAATTGATGGAGTCATAGATTTGAACCAAAATAATTTACCCAGTTCTAATAAGTACAGAAACTATACAATTCACAGCTGGGCAGTCCCAAGCAGTCTGCTTTCCAGTGGGAGGTCGAGGGGGCTGGGGCCTTCGCCTCCCCACCAAGGGCTGTGTTGTGACCGCTGGGGACGAGTCCCACTGAAATCTCCAGAAGAATGACCCTGCCCTCATCAGGGCAGCCTTAGGAGTGGATGGGAGAGCGGTCTGCGTGCTGGGATGAGCAGAGCCACAGGCCTCTATGGAATCATGGAAAAGGGAGGGAGGCGGGCAGGAGAGAGGGCAGCCCCTCCAGCTGAAGGAGCCACACTTGTCTCCACAGGGTGGGCGGGCAGCAGGAGCTTCTGTGCCCAGCACACACCTTATCCTCACTCACAGAAGCCCACTGGTGCGGAGGGCACGTCTGCTCACCTAACGTTTTCTGGAGGATTTCTCATGGTCCAGCACAGAGGCTGACATTCCCTACTGAGAGCAGCTCCGCCAGTGTGCCCTGCCCCAGTGTCCCGCTGTCTCTCAGCCCCTGGCTAAGCCCAGGGAACCTGCACTCTCCTGAGGACAACGCAGGGCTCACCTAGCACTGGAAGCTCTTCTATACTTAAGGAAGCTAATTCAGTGTTTTAAAAAGGCATTTACAACAGAAAACCAAAGTTAGAACTTCAGCTTCAGATTTGTAAACCATTCACATCTCTGCAACTTAAAACAGTAAATAAAGATTATCAATGCACAAGCCAATTGCAAATGAAACCTTTTCCAATAAAGTTTTTTTTTTTTTTTTAACATATCTTTTCATCAGGGAACGGAAAAGCTGGCATTCAAGGCACTGTACTTCTGCAGGGTGGCGACAAGGTTCTAACCATCAACTCAAGTACAGGGAGTGAGTGTGGAGGCGGCGTGTGGACCACAGGAACCTAGGAGCGAACGGGGTCTGAAGCCGCAAAGGAAGCAGTCTTGCTGCCCACCTGCCGTCCCCCTCGCGGCTGGGTGCTGTGCCCACAGCAGGAGGTGGGGGGGGGGGGGGGGACTTGGAAGCCAAACCACACCTGGTTTCTCCGGGCGGTTCCGAGGGCACCATCTGGCAAGGGACAGGGGCAGAATGCTACGTGATCCACAGCCGGGGACCAGGCATGCTGACCACAGGTGGCTGCAAGCAGACTGGCAGCACGGGCACCTGGGGGGGGGGCTCCAGCTGCCCTGTGCCCCCAGCTGGCCCACCTGGCCTGCCCAGGACCCCCAGGACACTGGAGCCGGGAGCAGGCCTCTGTACTGACCCAGAGGCAGCACACAGGGTGGGGCTGGGAGGCTGGAGAGGGCAGTACCTGGTGTGGGCACGGGCAGGGCCGGGGCGGCTCCGGGAATGACCGTGGTAGACAGAGGGCCGGGCGCTGGGGGCAGACGTGGCATCCCCCACTCCTGCTTGAGGTGCGGTCATCTACGAAACACAGAGACGAGAAGAGGAAGGTACACGTGGCTGCAATCAGCTGGCCTCCCCTAGAGGCCCCGAGGGTGCCAGTTTCTCCATTCTCAGGAGACAGCAGTCCTGGAACCTGCCGTGACAGGCACCCTCTCAGGGCTGACACCAGATGATGTTGCGGGGTCAGGAAGCAACCCCCTCCCTTGTTTCTTTCCCCAGGCTGCAGCCTGATGGCCTCTAGGCCACACACCTATGTGTTCACCAGCCAAAACGGACCTTGGAGAAGGACTGGTGGGGCCTGGCCCCTGAGGGCACATGAGCGCCCCCACACGCCTGGCAAGAGCAGAGCCCCAGGGCCTGGGCAAAGCAAGTGTGCAGGGAGGTGGTGGCAATGCAGCCCTTCCACTCTCCCAGCCCAGGGAGAAGCCACATGCGGGGTGCGGCCCCGGGAAGGCAAGGCTGCTGGCCACGGGGGAGTCATTCCTCTCCACTCCAGGGAGGGCCCACTGGGCGCTCTCCACAGGTGCAGGGGGAGCACTCGGCAACTTCCATGCCCCTTCCTGGAAATCAGGGTCTGGAGGAGCCTCCTCATCTGGAAGAGCCTGGAACTGACAGCTGAGCCCCCGCCCATAGCAAAATGCCCAACACCTCCCTGAGGTGCCTCCGCGCTTCGAGTCGACACGGTGGTGATCTCCGGGAGGGCAGAAAAGGGGGTCAACCATACAGACTGGACAGAGAGTAGGAGAACTGGCCTCGTGCAGATGACAAGACTGTGTGTGCCGAAAACCCACAAGAATGGACAAACCAATTTCTAGAACTCGGCAAATTTAGCACAGTCACAGGATATGAGGTACGAATGTCAACCATATTTTTATATTCTAGCAACAGGAAGCTGGAAAATGAAATTTAAAGAATAACATTTATAATAGCATTCCAAAACGTCGGGCTACCTGGGGATAAATTTAATGGAAACATCTTTACAGTGCAGAGGAACAAAAAAGATGCTAGAAAATGGAGAGACACCACGTTCACAGAACATTCACGCTGTTCAAATGTCAAACCTCACCAGGTAATCAACAGACTGAACACAGTCCCAATCGAAATCCCAGTAGGCTAGCTTGCAGAAAGCAACAGGCTGTTCCTAAAACATATGCAAATATTAATGACCTGAAAAAAATCAAGAAATTCCTGAAGAAGATCAACACTGAAAGTCTTACCTGACCAAAGATTAAACTTACTAGAAAACTTCAGTCATTAACAGAGTGTGACGTTGCCACAATGATGAAGAAATTGCTAAAGGACACAGAATGGCAAATTCAGAAATGGACCTACACACTTGAATGTCCGTGCAATTCAATGCAATTCAATATGGAGAGGAAGGGCTAGAACGATCGGATATACAGAGAGGGAAAAAACAGATTCATCTCTACATCAAAATATACACAAGAGTTCATTTGAGATGGCTTGCCGGACTGAAAGCAATAGCTGAAGCTCCAAAGCTTTTAGAAAAAACAAAATTATAAATTTTGTCACTTCATGTTCAGCATTAAGAAAGTGGAAACACAAGCCACAGATGGGTAGACTATATCCATTATATATATTAACGTATCTCTCTAGATAAAACGGGTCTTCAAAAAGTTCATGGAAAATACATGTCATGAAAAAACTATGCACGACCTTCAAAAAAAGTACCCAAATAAACTTGTACTAACTTCTTATAACATGTCTGAAGAGGATGTAGTCTGAGGCGCTAAGGAGGAGAAGACATTGGTGGGAAAACAGCCCTATCACAATAACACGCGTCTCTGCCAAGCAAAAACCAACATCAAATGTACGGTGAAGCTTGGGTGGACGAATGGTGAGATCACTGATGCTTTCTGAAAAGTTTACCAGGTCCATGCCCCAAAGAAAACAGCAGTTTACAAATGGTTGACTTGTTTTAAGAAGGGATGAGACCATGCTGAAGATGGAACACAGCGGCAGGCCGTCCACATCACTTTGTGAGCAAAATGCTCATCTGGTCTGAGCCCTAAGTGCAGGGGACCAGTGGTTGACAGTGGAAACAGTGGCCAACACCACAGACATCTTAGTAGGTTCAGCTTACACAATTCGGACTGAAAAATTAGAGTCAAACAGATTTCCCACTCAATGGGTGCCAAAACCGTTGCACCCAGATCCACCGCAGAGAAGAGCAGAGCTGTCAGTGGAAACTTTACACGAGTGGGATGGAGATCCTGACACTCTCTTTGAAGAACTGTAATGACATGAACACGGCTTTCCCAGTATGATCCTGAAGACAAAGCTAAGTCAAGGCGGTGGTGCTGAGAGCTGGAAGTGGTCCCGTCAGAACAAAAGTGGGCCGGTCAAGAGCAAAGATCGTGGCAATAGCTTTTGGGATATTTAAGGCATTTTGCTTGCTGACTTTCTGAAGGGGTAACAAGGAATGGTAACATCTGCTTAGTATGAGAGTATTTAGGGAATGTTAGCCAAAGCTTCAGCAGAAACCCCCTGGGAAACTTCCCCCAGAGAGTCTGTTTCCATCACAGCAATGCTCCTGCTCATTCCTCTCATCAATTAAGGGCGATTTCACGAGTTTCAATGGGGAATCACCAGACATCTACCCTACAATCCTGATTTGGCTATTTCTGACTTCTTTTTGCTTTCTAATTTTAAAACATCTGTAAAGGGCACCCATTTTTGACAATTAATAATGTAAAAAAGACTGCATGGCCATGGTTAAATTCCCAGGACCATTAGGTCTCTAGGGAGGGACTAAATGGCTGGCATCATTGCTTATAAAAGTGTCTTGAACTTTATGGAGCTTGTGTTAAGAAAAAAGTTTACATATATATATATAATTTTTTTTTTTTTCAGACAGGGTCTTGCTCTGTCACCCAGGCTAGAGTGCAGTGGCACTATCTTAGCTCAACGCAGCCTTGACCTCCTGGGCTCAAGCAATCTTCCCACCTCAGCCTCTTTAGTAGCTACAACTATAGGTATGCACCACCATGCCCAGCTAATTTTTTTTTTTTTTCAGATGGAGTTTGGCTCGTCACCCAGGCTGAGCGCAATGGCACAATCTTGGCTCACTGCAACCTCCATCTCCTGGGTTCAAGCGATTCTCCTGCCTCAGCCTCCCACGTAGCTGGGACTACAAGAGCCCACCACCATGCTGGGCTAATTTGTGTGTATGTGTGTGTATTTTTAGTAAAGACAGGGTTTCCCCATGTTGGCCAGGCTGGTCTCAAACTTCTGACCACAGGTGATCACCCGCCTTGGCCTCCCAAAGTGCTGGGATTACAGGTATGAGCCACTGCACCTGGCAGCCCAGTTAACTTTTGTATTTGTTGCAGAGATGGGGTTTTGCCATATTGTTCAGGCTGATCTTAAACTCCTGGACTCAAGCAATCCACCCGCCTCAGCCTCCCTAAGTGTTGGGATTACAGGTTTGAGCTACCATGGCCAGTCATATAGTTCTTATTTTTATCTTATAATTCCATTTTTCCATGAACTTTTTGAAGCCCCCTTGTATAGGACAGATATAATACTGACAGACACATAATAAACTACCACAAATCAGTAATAAAAAGATAAACAAATCAACTTTTACATGGTCACTCTCCTTGACCAGGCACTTTATGAAAGATGGCTGATAAGAATATGAAAAGGTGCTGTAAGGCAAATTAAACAATAATGAGAAATCTACTACTAGCCTCAAATTCTTTTTGCAAATAAACTTTTAACTACAAAGTCCTACACACAAATATTTAAAACGTCACAAGAAAAGACAAGGCAATATAAAGAAAAACCAGGCCTAGAGCAAACAAAACCCAAAAAACATTATGTGAAGGAGATACAAGATAGAGAATTTTGGTAGAGAGTTAGAAACTATTTTTTAAAAAAAGATACAGCAGATTTGGTGAAAAACAAAGAATTCAACTGAAAAATACAATAACCAAAGTTAAAAACTGAACGGCTAGATTTAACAGCAGTTTAGACACACACAAATATTTAGTGACTTAAGATCTAAAGAAAATAAAACAGGAAAGTATGATTCATTCAAAGGAAAATACTTAACTGACAAAAACATCCCCAAGGAAGCCTCGACATTGGACTTAGTAAACAAAGGTTTTAAATCAACTGTCTTAAATGTGCTCAAAGAACTAAAGGAAGCCATGGACAAAGAAATACAGGAAGTCAGGAAAATAACACGTGAACACAATGAGGATATCAACAGATAGAAATTATGAAGGGGACCAGGTGGAAACAGAAGAGCTGAAAACAATAATAACTGACATTTACAAATTCACCAGAGAGGTTCACCAGCAGACCTGAGCAGGCCGAATAAAGAATCAGCAAGCTTGAGACACTTACGATGGAAGTGATCATGTGAGGAGCAGAGGAAAAGGTGGCAGAGTGGACAAAGCCAGAGGGGTCTGTGGTCCGCCATGAAGTGGGTAACACATTACGGGTGTCACGACAGCCCACAGATGAACGCTAACATTTAGCTGCAGTGACTCTCCACAGGGGGGGCCAAGCCCATTCAAGGGGGAAAGCAATTTTCAACAACTTCTGCTGGAGCGCAGTGGTGCGATTATAGTTCACTGCAGCCTCAAACTCCCAGGCCCAGCAATGCTCCCCACCTCAGCTTCCCAGGTAGCTGGGACCACAGGCATGCACAATCACGCCTGGCTAATTTTTAAAAAGTTCTGATACATACTGCAACATGGAGGCACCTTGAAAACACTGTATCAAGTGAAATAAGCCAGTCACCAAAGGGCAAATACCGTATGATTCCATTTATATTCCATTAATATTCCATTCTCTCTCATAGAGACAGAAAGAAGGACAGAGGCTACGAGAGCCTGGGAAACCTGAGGTACCAGAAATGGGGCTGGGGAAGTAGTGTTTAATGGGGGACAGAGTTGCCTTGGGGAAGATGAAAAGGTTCGGTGGATGGATGGTGGTGATGGTTGCACAATGCTCTGAATGTACTTCATGTCACTGAACTGTATGTTTGAAAATGGGTAAAATGGTAAATTTTGTGATATATATATATGACAAAAATAATAGTTTTTTTTAAAAAAACCTTTAATACTTAAAAAGAATCCAGAACATTTGAACAACAGTTAGCTCTGCTAATCCTCAACACCGATGTACCCGGGGCCCAGGCAGCAGAGATGAGCCTGCCCAGGCTCCAGATGCAGCCTCACAGAACTGTGGGGCCATGTTCACAATTCCTGACTTTGTCCTAAAATAATGGGATTCCACTGAGAATAAATTTGAGGACTCAGATTGAGGGAGGTGTACCTGTCAAGAGGACCCTGCAGTCATTCAAAACAGAAGTGACAGTGGCAGAGCTTGGGAGTGTGGATGTGGAGAGAAGGAAACAGATTCAGCTCCAGCATCCGTACAACAGCAACAAAGACTGACACCCGGGTCAAGAGCCATCCCTGGCAATCGCCACAGCCCGAAAGCACTAAGTGTGCTCTCCTACCACAGTGCAGCCACACACAACACACTGACAGAAGGTCATCCGAAAACTAATAACCACACTTACTGCAAATAGCCACAGAAATGATACAATATTGTAAAACAAAGGTTAATGAAAATGCTGCACATACTTCTGGGATGCAGCTAAAACCATCTGTGGGCGCTTTATATCCTTGAATGCCTACATTATAACAGAAAGGCTAGAAATCAATGAACATATCGTAAGAAACTTTCTAGAACAAAATTTACCCAAAGACAGGCAAAAAAAAAAAAAATTAATGAAACATACAATAAAGACTATCAAGCACCAAATGTTTTCTTTGAATAGGCTAATAAAATGTCCACCCCTAAGGAGACTGCATAAAGAAAGAGAAAGAGAGCAGGACAGGCAGAGAGGAGGCAGAAGTCACCAACATCAGGAATGAAATCAGGACATCACTGTAAATCCTGCAAATGGAAAAATAAAAGCTATTATGGATAATTTTATGGCAATTAATTTAAAATTTTAGGTACATTTAGAGATACCAATTGCCAGAAAAGCAGAATTTAACAAAACGAAACGGAAAATCCAAGTGGTGTTAGAAGTGTAGAAGAAACTGAATCCATAGTAGCAACTGTACCCTCAAGGAATGAAAAGGTGTGTGATAAATACAGCAAAAATGTCAATCAGAATGCACATAGTGGGTATATGGATGTTCACGGCAGAATTTTCAACTCTTCTGTGTGTTTGAAATTTTTCAAGGTAAAAGATCATAGAGGAAAGTGTCCCACACTAAAAGATACAAAAACAAAACTCCAGTCCAGATGGCTTCACGAATGACCTTTACTAAATATTTGAGATAGAAATAACACCAATCTTCCCACAAAGCTCTCCAGAAAGCTGAGAAACAGCAGATGTTCCTCCAACTTGCACTGACATCAGAACAAGTTAGGTGTCAAAACCGAGGGGGAGCAGGTCCTCACTTCCGCCCCACGCTGGCTCAGGTGTGTGTGAGCTACAGCCCGACGCTGGTGTCATTCAGGGGTGACACACCTGCCCTGGTCTCCAGCCTGGGCACAAACAGAACTCAGGCAGAGGTGGGCCTGTCTGCCGAGACCAGGGCTAGCAGCTCTGAGTGTGGGGCCCAGGCTGCCCAGGCTGGGGCTGCTGCTGTATCTGAGCTGTGGAGTCACAGCCCTGGCCTGGCCTGGCCTTTCCACCTGCCAGCTGTGGAGCTGTGGGCACGTCGTTCACCTCCCAATCTGTAAAGTGGATAAGCCTAGTTCCTGGGGCTGTGGGGAGAATGAACTCAGATCATGAAAGTGAAGAGCTTAACTGGATACCCCCTCGGCCACACGGGGAACTAGCAAATGCTGGAGGCACGGCTACCCCACCCCAGGAGCACCCGCCCCGCCGCCCTGCACTCACAGCCCGCGCCTCGCCAGGGGCAGCCCGGCCTGCCTGGGCCTCCATGTCCTGCAGCTTCTGGGTCTGCTTCAGCTGGTTGAGCGTGGGCTTCAGCTGTGTGGCCCCCACCGTCTTGCTCGTCCACTCGTCCACCAGCTTGTGCAGGTCGTCCGTGAAGGTGCCCTTCTTGTTGTTGCTGTTGTTCACCTGCGCCTGGACGCGCAGGGCGGGCTGGGGGCCCGGCTCAGGGCCTGGGGCCAGGCTGCTGGTGGAGGACCCTGGGGGAGTCACACACAGGCCAGGATTGGTGACGCCACACACGCGCCCAGGCCCCCAGTGGGCTGGCTGCACTCGTTCTTACGTGACAGCTGAGACAATGGTCTCACTTGGGCCAGGCAGCACCTTGCTTCAAGAGGCGGTCGGATTAAGGGGCCTGGCTGCCCAGGGTCAGACACGGTGGGACTTTTCCATGGGCTGTGCCAGGTGGCCATCACCCACCTCAGAAGCCAGGCCAGGGAACAGGACCCTGCGGCAGCTGCAGCCTCTGCTCAGCGTCCACTCTGTGCCCGCCACTGCCCGTCCCCAGACTCACGTGTGAGAGAGCTCAGGAAACTCCTAGCACAGCCAGGCACACTGGGCTTCAGCGTCACGGTGCCTAGAGTAAGGTTCCTCGGGTCTCTCTGGCCTGTGCATCCTCAGCCGTAACATGAGGACGCAGGGGCGGTGACAGTACCGTGTGCAGAGTGCTCAGCACACACGGCTGGCTGGCCTGCAGGCGGCCCCCTGGCCCGGGGGGGAAATGCCTGCCAGGGCTGTCTGACTGCATTCCCATGAATTTTAATGGTCTGATCGTTTGGCATTTCAGACGCAGAAATTGTCCTGACCAGAACATTCGAGGAAGGTATTCATAAAGGGTCCCCATGCCTGGGGCTGCCTGACACGGCCCCACCAGCTCCTGCCATTGACTGCGGCCAACGCTGTGCTGCAGGAGGGGAGCTGGGAGCCGCCCTGCTGACCATTAGCACACCAGAGCACTCAGCTGGTTCATTCAAAGGGGTTCTTAAGGGACCAAAATGAGAGTTTAAAAGTTTTAAATCATACCCTTTCCACCCAATACATGTAATTTCTGGTTGGCAATTTTGAATAAGCCAATTTAAAAATTTTCTGCATAGAAAAACCACCTAATGACCATCTCTTCAAACAAGCTGTCCCAAAATGTAGTGGACTTTAGTGGCTAGCAATGAAAAAGCACGGACACAGACAATTAAAAATTAGTGATGAGGTCTGACACACATGGAGCTATTCCTACATGAAAAGTTCAGCCAGAAAAGAAAAAAAATGTTTTTAGAGAGAGAGAGATGAGAGAAAGAGAGGTGAGTGGCCCAGGTAGACTAATACCCACTCAGTCCTGGCATCTCTCCTCGTGGGGGAGGCACTCATCTTTAGGACTTCAAGGAAATACTCATTCCTACGGTTTTGGAAAAGGAGCCAATTAATAATTGGTAATTTTCGGGGTGTTCCGGGGAAGGATAAGCCCGTTAGATGTGAACTGGCGAGACCGCACAAACTCTAGGCGCCACGGAAACACACGGGGGAGCCGAGGGGCAGCGATCCCACCAGGCAGAAGCGAAGCGGCGCCCAGCCGAGGGGCATGGAGCAGGCACAGGGCAGGCCCACGCCCGCCCGGCCGCGGGAACCCTGATGTGCGCTAGCCACGAGAAAGCCCATGCGATGAGAGAGGACAAAGGGGGAAAAAACCCGGATAATTACTACTGCTGTGTTCTTTGCCTAGGCAGAGACGCTTCAGGGCAGACCCTGCAAGGGAAAAAGAAACGACACAAGACCACAGGGTTAGGCAGAACAGCACACACCGGGACGCGCTACCACACTAAGCAAAAGTCGTCAGTGTGCAGGGAGGGGCAGACACAGGAAGCAGTTCAGAGAGAGGGCCAACCCGGCCGGGGGAAACGGGGCAGCCCCCAGAGTGAGGGCGCAGGCTCCCATGAGCTTCGCCGAGGGGGCAGAGGTGCCAGGGCCAAGCCCTCAAGCTTCAGGGAGAAGTATTTGTCTCTAGAAGCATATTCTAAGAAAAGTAAAAGAGAAAGAAAAAAAAAGAAAGAAAAAAGCAAAGCACACCACTTTTAGACATCAGGCTTCTGGGTGCCCCACTGGTGGAGGCAGGACACCCTACTGAGAGTCCGCCACAGGAGCTCAGGAATGGAGCCGGGCACGGCCGGGCCTGGCCACCCAAGCCCAGCAGAGGTTTTCCAAGTGCAAAAAGATACATTGTTTTGCAGGTTGGAGGCCAAGTCTGGATCTCAGATGCTGCCTCTGATGAGGTCAGCGCAGGTGTTGAGTAGGGGACCCAAGAGTTTCTATCTAGGGGCTGACCCCAATGTCTGGGGACACTGCGCCACATGAACAGTCAGCATCCACAAGTGATAGGGCAAGGCCTCAGCCTGGAACATTTCTGGCTTCCTTGGAATTGGGATTGCCACTAAACTGACTGGTCCCAACTGCCCAGAGGCCATCTGGTTTACATTGAATGCAATGTCCTGGCAGGTCAGTGCCCAGCCTGGTGCGGACGGGGTCCCCAAGGCAGGCTGGGCCGGGAGGTGCGGCCATCTCCGCTTATCCCATGGGCAGGCAGAGCTGGGACGGGCAAGCGCAGACTTCCCCAAGGTCACTCGGCAAAGCCACACTAGCTCTGTCTACACTTCAGCCCACGGTCCCTTGCCAGGAGCACACTCCCTCCCCAGCAGGACCATACTCCTCAGCGCTATTCCCAGCAGACCTAAAAGAAGCGACTCTGATCTTCCCGGGACTCAGGAAATCCGGCAACATCCACCTTCCTTCTCCATAGGGGCTCACGCCTCCTGCCTCGGGGGACAGCGGGTAACTTGTCACCCAGCTCCTTGGCCCAAGCTTGGCCTGAGCTGCATGTCCTGGACTTGGAAACCTAGTTCAACTGAGTATTTTCAGTTCATTCTATCTGTTCCTGAGCTAGTGTGGGGGAAAGGTGAGGTGGCATTCTGCTGCAGACCTTACTTTTCAAATAAAAAAGGAGGGAGCCCAGGGGGAGGGATCCAGACAGCTAGGCTCTGGGTGAGCACCTCTGAAAGGCTGTTCCCTGGCTGCTGTGTTGTGAGATGAAACCCTGCCAGGAACACAGAGCTGTTATCCCGTGGATGGCTCACTGAAGTTTGCAGGGAAGGTTTGGCTGGTTTTCTGTAGTGCAGGAGGGGCCCCTGAAATCTGTGATGCAGCCTAGGCTGGGATCCAACCTGTGGGGGCACTGGGTGGGCACCAATTTCCCCGGCAGGCTTTGTGGGGGGCTGCAGCCCATGGTCCCGTGTAGACAGCCCTAAGCCAGGTGCTTCAAAAAGCTGCTCTGTGCCTGTCTGGCAGTTCTTGGTGTGGCTCAGATTCCTGGCTGTTGCCAAGCTGGGAAGAACACCAAACAGGCCGGCTGCTGGCTGGGAACCACCAGAGGGAGCCTGGACCTGCGATCAAAGCCAAAACAGATTCACCGCCCTGGGAACCCAGGGTCGGGAGTGTCTGGAGAACACGGCACCCACTCAGAGCCAGGGAGCAACCCTGGCCCACAGAGGCCTCCACACCCTTCCTCAACTTGTTCCCCAAAGACCAGTGGGCAGATGGCTTCTAGACCTCTGGCAAAACGGGTGCCAGCCTTTCAAGGCCATGCTGTCCGACGCCACTTACTGCAGACGACTAAGCTGGGGCAGAGACCTCCCCACGCTCTGGACAGCCCTGCCCATCCTTGGGTGGCTCCTCAGTCTACCTCTCCACAGAGCCTCAGCCTGGCCTGGGCCCTGCCCCCTCACTTGCCCACCCTGCAGATGGCACCCAAGGACAGCCCCCACCTGGCCCCCTGCCGCTCGCTCTGTGCCAGGACAGGCCTCTCCACCTCCTGGCCATAACGCAGCAACAGGAGAGCAAGGGCAACTTTCAGGAGGTGGCCGAGTGACACCAGGCCCACCTCGGTCTCCCTGTGGGGCTCCGTCCCCAGCCAGGTCCGGGAAGAGGTGGCGCTGAGACCCTGGACTACTCAGCAGTGCTGAGGAGCTTGGCGGCCTCATCCCAGTGGTTGCGAGATCCTCTGCTTTCTTCCCAGAATGTAAAAGTGGCAGCACACAGGACAACAGGAGGGCTGGCTCTTGGACTTGGCATCTCCTGCTTTTGTTCAGTCAACATCGGCTGAACCCCCAAGACACAAGCAGAGGCTCCCCTCCCCACTCCAGCCCTGACTCGCTCTGCCACAAAACAGCCTGCTCTTGGGTCAACGGCCCTGTCCTCTGGGGTGGCCCGAGCACACACCACCCTCCAGACCCTCAGCCTCTGGCCAAGACAACTCAACACGAAGGATTGAAACCGAGGGTGTGTGCCCGGGCAGAGGGCCTAACAGTGGGTCAGCCCCTGAGCAATCCCTCACGCTCGCTTTCACCTCACAGGGCTCAATACTGCCCAGTGCCCACAGACAGCTGGGGCGGCCCACCTTCCCTCACAGATGGCCTGGCAGCTTCGCCTTAGCCCCCTTCGACCTCCCCACGCTCTGAGGTGGGCCAGCCCACCCCACAGTCAGCACTGGGTCCCTTTTTTGGCACAGGAGAAAAATGGGCATCCAAGGCAAAACCCCTTTTAGGGTGTCTACATATTGAACAACCACGTTCTTGAGCCAAAAACTGTCCACGAAGCCAAGCACTGGGAAGCAGGATCTGCCTGACTCTGCCCAGGGAGAACTGGGGCTGTTTTCATGTTGCCCTGAGCTGCATGACCCCACCCTGCACCAAGCCTGCCGCACACAGGCACGCCCCACGGGCAGCCCACGGTGGTGCACAGCACTGACGACCTTGGCTGCAGAGGTCAGGGCCTGGTGAACGCAGTGCCGGGTGGGAGTCTTCTTCTCTGGGTGCCCTCTGCCCCGAGGCCTCCTGAATACCTGCTGCAAAGGGCCTCACTGAGCACGCACTCTATCCCCCCACCGGGAGGGGTGAAAGCATTCCACAGTGAGAGGAGGCCTAGGACGGTCCCTGAGCCAAACACGCTACAGCCAACAGCTGACGTAGAGAAAACCCAAAGCCAGACCCCATGGCTCCAGTGTGCAGAAAGGCCCACTAGGGTGCCAGCACCTGCCCGGTCAGGTGGAGGATCCAGAAGGACCCCAGCTTCTGAGAAGCAGAACCAACAGAACCAACCAGAGGTGTCATGTCAGCATCTGCACCTGACCCTCCTCCTAGCTCCAAGGCCACCGGGCACAGACGCTCATGCCTATAATCCCAGCACTTTGGGAGGCCGACGTCGGTGGACCACTTGAGCCCTGAAGTTCCAGACCAGCCTAGGCAACATGGTGAGACCCTGTCTCTACTAAAAATACAAAAAAGGAGCTGGGTGTGGTAGCGCATGCCTGTGGTCCCAGCTACTTGGGAGGCTGAGGTGGGAGGATTGCTGGAGCCAAGGAAAGTGGAGGTTGCAGGGAGCGAGATCTCCCCACTGCACTCCAGTCTGGGTAACAGAGCTAGACCTTGTCTCAAAAAAAAAAAAAAAAAAAAAAAAAAAAGAGAGAGAGACTGCTCTAAGGCACTGGGTCTCATGAGCTGACCACAGCGTCTACTGCACCACAACGGGGAGGGGTCTGCGGGCTGGGTGAGAGGTCTGGCCAAAGGGCTCAGTTCACAGGGTTTCCAAGTGGCGGCCTTGCACTCCCTAGGGCTCTGTCCACCTGCTGCTTCCGGCCTCCACTGCTTTATTCCCTGTCCTGCACCTGGAGTCAGCTCGGGCCTCTGGAGGTGCCTGCTGCACTGCGCTGCCCTGCTCTACCCCTTGGCACAGCCACCTGCGCAACCCCAGCGCACCCTCTGGTCTGGCCTCAACCTACCATGCCTGGAGCCGTTTCATCTTCTCTGACTTCCACAGAGGCCAAGATCCTTCTATACTTCAAAATTTAACACATTTTGTTTTCCTGGAACTGTCTCTTCCAGGAAGTGGGGGGTGCCCCATACCAGGGCAGTGAGCTGAAAGCTCTCCCTAGGCTCTAGGGAGTGAAGGCTGGGCTGTGCTGGCTGTCCCTCCCTAGCCACACCTTGGCATCCACCCCACTCCTCTACTTGAAGCATGATCCCCGACCCCCTGCCATCTTCCATGCACCCACCTCAGTCGTCTTCCTAGCCCATGTGCTCACACTACCCCTGCCTGCATCCCTCCCTCCTGGCCTCCAAGCTCAGCGCAATCCCATGGCCTCCACCCAAGTCCTCAGCCTCTCAGCACTCACAGGGCTGCACCCACCCCGGAGTCTTTCCCCTGAAGGTGCTCAGTCTCCTCACAGACCCCACAGCTCCCTCTTCCCTTTTGAGCTATCCTATGAGTTTACCCAGGACCAGCAGAGGTGCATGCAGGTGGATGGCTCAACAAGAAGTCCAGCCTCCACAGCCCGGGGGCACAGAGACAGGAGGGGACAGTCCCAGCCACATCCCAGTAGAGTGGCAGAGACTTCAGCAGCCCAGAGCTGATGCAGACTGGGCTTGAGAGGTGCCCAGGGCAGAGGCCCACCTCAGCTCTCCCTGGCCAGCAACTCCAGAGTTGGGGGGGGGATTGGAGGGGGACTTTATGGCCCAAAGACTAAGACCAAGATTTGCCTGAGGGAGGCTAAGCCGTGAAAACAAGCAATACCACACAACACAGCACAGAGGCGGAAGCGGGACCTGGACAAGCACCACACCTGACACCAATGCCCTGCACCAAGTCTCCCAGGTGCCCTCACCCCAGTGCCAGCCCCAGCAGGTGCTGCACACGCAGGACCCAGAAGAGGAGCACCAAGTGAGGCACCAGACCAGCAGAGGCTGAGACCTGACTGCAGAGAAGGGACCACAGCCGGATACCACAAGAAGACACAGAGACGCAGGGGGTGTGTGTGGGGGGGGCGCCCACCCCCCCCAGACTCAACTCAGCAACTCACCAGACACCAGGCCGCCCTGACCCCCAGACCAACAGCCTAGATGACACAGCGGCCGAAAACAGGGCAGCCTGTTAGACAGACACGGGATGCCCTGGGAAAGCCCTGGCATTTCTACATGGCCCTTGTGTCCTCGACCTGCCTGCCCAGAGAACAATGACCCACGTGGACCTCTGATGGAGTGGGTGGATGGCAGTGGACACCTCCCACAAGCATGGCCTCTGGCTCCCAACAAACACAATGTATCTTTATTGTACAAGCAAAAAGTCACGTGCCCCAAACCAGCATAACCAATCCAATTGTTAAAAAGCTTAATTTTCCTATTAAAAAGACGAAAGCCTAAAAGCATTACAGCTTTTGATTCATTGGCCGATTGTCCTGAGAGTTAAAAACAAACTGCGTGCTTTGGGATGGCCCCAGGCAGGAGATGGAGTTCCTGGGCCCTCAATGTGTTCCAGAGGATCTGAGCGATACTGGGACTGAGTTTTGGCTTAGTAGCGATTGGAGGAACTGCATCATTGACTTCATCCCTGTGGTCACAGGAAAATACAGCAACTAAAGTGCTCCCCGCTGGCTGGAGGAGAAGGAGCCGGCCAGGCAGGATGCATGCTCCGAAGAGAGCCGCCTGGGAGGCCGTCACTCTCCTATTTTGGGTTGGAGACAGCAGTGGGTGAAGAGCAATGGCAGAGGGGGTCCAGACCTGCCCTTCCAGTGGGGGAGGGGCTGGGGAGGCCCGAGCTGGAGCACGTTCTCTCAGCATTTCCACATGCAGGGCGAGGGGCAGTGGGTATGCGGGTACTGGGTGCTGGGATTTGGCCCTGGTACAGAAGCCACGCCCTCCAGTGACCTTTAGAACCATATAGGCTTGCTATGTGCGTGTCTTCACAGTCCAGACACGCGTGACACACACCGTGCATGCCTGGAGGAGGCTGGGGTTGTCTTTGTTGTCGCTGGAACTGGGGACAGCGGACATGTATATTCGCCACAATTGCAACAGAAAAAAACTACATCCAACATAAAAAAAAAATTAAATAAATGAGGTGACGAAAAAAATGCAAAGGGACCCTGTCCTTTTGGGCAGAGGTGCCCGGGGTGGAAGGCAGGTCAGCCGCTGCACATGCTTTCCGTGCCCAGGCACCAGCCATGAGCATGCACACGCGATGTCTGGGGCCGGGGGATAGGTGCAGGCGGCCGCCGCTCCAGGGGACCAGCTCATGGGGTTCCACTTTGGTATTAAATAGGTGACTTCGATGGGGTGGGGGAGGCATCCTATGAAATGTATGAAAGGTAATGAAGACAGGGAGGGGGTGGAGGGAGAAAACCAAGGGCCAGGAGGTGGTAAAATACAAAAGAACAAATACAGACAGATGGACACAGATACGGGTCCACTGAGGAGATCGAGCACGAGGTTTGCTACTAGACTTATAGGTCACTCTCTCAGACGTTGGGTGGTAAACCGTCCAGCCTGCAAATGAATATAAAGGGAAGAAAACAAAGAGACACTCATCAAGTACAGGTTGCTGCGATTCCTCCTCCACACCAACAGCCACACCAGCCTCGTCACTTAACATCCACGGCTCCCATCTAGCCCAGCCCGGAGCACCAAAGCCACTGACCATGTAATGGGAAGGAGGCAGCGGGAGGAGCAGAAGAGAAGCGGCCCGGAGAAGGGCGGGCAGGGTGGGGTGGGCGGGGCGGGCGGCTTCATGGTCACCATGATTTCTCTGGACAGAGATGGTGAGGACAGGAGAGCACCTTAGTGAGCAGCTGCTGCTGTCCATGCAGCGTTGACGAGAATTTCCTCCTCAAGGCCAAACTCCCAGCTCGAAAGCTGTGCCCCTCGTCCCCCAGCCGTCCCTCTGGACTTTGGAAGGACCCGGTGTTTTAGTACCATCTGGCTCTGCTGTGGGGGGTGGGGGTGGGGCAGCCAGTGCCTGGAAACTGGCGCTGGAGCACACAGCCGGATGCCAGGTCCCCTGCCCTCCCCAGTCCTAGCCACTTCCCCGAGGTCCACTCTAGCAAAGCATCACCTCCCCCTGAGCTGCTTACAGCAAGACTTGGTGGTGGTTGGGGCATTACATTATTTTCATCCAAAGACTATGTCTTTTTTTTTTCTCCTTTATAAAAGAAGCCTCTCAACAGCCTTTGCCGCAGCTCGCAACCCCTCTACACCATACAGGCGTGCTCCTGGGGGACACCACTGAGGCCCTACGTGGCTAGCACATGCTCGGAGACAGGCAAGCTGGAAATCACCTTGGCCACGCACTCCGCCTCCATCATTGGCTAAGCCGAGCAGATGTCCGAAGACAGGGAGGCCCGGACGGAGCAGGGCTGCTGGGTCTGCACTGCCTTCCCACTCAGGCCCGTGCTGTCTGCAGCGAGCCCCGCACTGGCTTGGGCAGGGTCCTTAGCGGGAGGGCCTCTGCTGGAGTCAGCCAAGTGACCTGGGCGGGGGAGAGAGAGGGCGACAGGCACGATGAGGCGCCGCCAGGTCGGGGCCGTGTGGGTCGAGTCTGTTCTGCCCGCTCGTTGCTGGGTGACCTTGGGAAAGCTCGAGTCTCCCGCAGACCACAGGCACATGGCCACATCTCCCACGTAGGAGTGTTGGGGAAGATCAAAGAAAGTGCCTAGTCTCTACCAGCCCCCACTGCCGTGGCTGGACTTGTGTTATGCAAATATAGTGACAGAAGACACACCCAGGCTGTCAGCGGCCTGTGCACTTCCCATCTCAGTCTCCCTTAGCTCTGGGAACTGGCTCTGAACTCGTCTAACGGGTATAATTCATGGATGTGTGCCCCAAAGGTTGTGGGCTTATAGTGAGCTTACAGCGGCTTGCCTGGCACGGCTTGGGGGACTTGGGCTCACAGGGGCTCCGGCCCAGAATGCCAAGGCTCTCAGCCAGCAAGCAGGCTGCAGTGCTGTTCAGAAGGCCTCAGGAAGCCCCGACATGCAGGGATGTGGGCTAGTGGCTGCCTGGAGCCAGGCCAGTGCCACTCAATGACTAGGTGTCATCTTTAACAAGACTGGGAGATCATCACCATCCTCCCATCCTCCCCCAGCCCCCAAAAGCACCGTGGCTGGCACACACTGGAGAAATGGGTCAAAGAAAGCAGCCACCATCCATCCACGCAGTGCCCTGCAGAGGAGCAGTTGAGGGAGGGGCAGCCTGAGCTTCCCCTGGCACAGCTGTAGCCTAGAGACTCAGGTCTGGTTCTGAACAGCCCCTGCCTACTCACGGGCCTTCCCTCTCTGCACGAGGACAGAGGACCAGGGCTGCCTTCATGCTGCAATGACTCCTCTGCTCCAGGGAAAGGAGGTTCAGTAAGGACACAACCCCGACTGGTCTTCCAGGTCCGAGGGTGTCACACCTGCATGGAGCCTGCCTCCCAGGCTCACTCAGGGGTCCCCAGGCCCGCTCCCGTCCCAGCCCTGCACCCAGAGGCCGACCTGTGCTGGAGGCCACGACCTTGAGCTGCCGCACCAGGGGGTTCAGCAGCTTGCCCGCCTTCAGCTTGCTCTTGCTGGCTTTTCTCCGGCGGCCAGTGGGAGGCGCCGTGTGGAAGAAGCCCCACGTTAGGGGGCAGCGGCTTGCCCAGGCGGCGGTACAGAGCCTCGATCTCCTGCTTCTGCTGGCTCTGCAGCTCTGAGATCTCCTTCAGGTGCCTGCAGGAGGGGGGACAGGAGGGGAGTGCCGGTGGGCTTCCTCGGTG
The DNA here is from genome assembly GCA_036589455.1 of Ateles fusciceps. Classification (NCBI taxonomy): domain Eukaryota; kingdom Metazoa; phylum Chordata; class Mammalia; order Primates; family Atelidae; genus Ateles; species Ateles fusciceps. The sequence continues at coordinate 950,349 of JAZHEH010001180.1, read as the reverse complement.
TTTCCAACACCACCAGCCCCTACAGGAGGGAGGCGGTGTGAGAGGACAGGGGGTGCAGGGTGGGTGCCCTACTGGTGCCTTGGCCTGGGCCACTCGAAGGGCCACACTCGAAGTGCTGTAAAATGGCACTGTGTTCCTATCTAAACCGGGAGGCGGCCAAGGTGGGGGGCCTCTGGCATCGACGTGCCCAATGGCACCGGCCAGGCTAAGGAGCCTCAAATATCCAGACTTAAAACACTTCCATTGATGCTTGCAATGAAAGGCCCAAACATGAACACAAGTGAGGGGGAAATCAACAGGTGCCAGGTACTAAAGACTGCCACCATTTATTAGGCAAATGTGTGTTATTTCCTCCACACACAGAACAGAGTGGAAGGCAGCTCAGACCAACACAGCACTGCATGAGGAAGTCAGCGAGATGCTCACTACTGCCCAGGGGCCATGCCATACCACACATGGGGCCACTGCAGTGGGTCCCACATCATCCTGCAGGTGAAATGCGGGATCACCGGCCGTGGGCAAGGGGCAGAGTCTAGGACTGCCGAGGGAAGAAGGCGGAGGGGAGGATGCCGAGGGGGAGAAAGGTGAGAGGAGGAGGCAGAGGAGTGGATGGGGAGGGAGGATGCAGAGAGGAGGCGGCTAAGAGGAGGGGGCCAAGGGGAGGATGTGGAGAGGAGGAAGGTGAGAGGAGGAGGCAGAGGGGAGGATGCAGAGATGAGGAAGCCAAGAGGAGGGGGGCCAAGGGAGGATGTGGAGGGAGAATGCAGAGGGGGAGGAATGTGAGAGGAGGAGGCAGAGGGGTGGATGGGGAGGGGAGGATGCAGAGAGGAGGAGGCCAAAGGGAGGGGGCCAAGGGGAGGAGGCAGAGGGAGAATGTGGAGGGAGGATGCAGAGGGGAGGAAGCTGAGGGGAGGAAGGTGAGGTGAGGATGAAGAGGGGAGGATGGAGAGGGGAGGATGAAGAGGAGAGGAAGCTGAGGGGAGAATGGAGAGGGGAGGAAGGTGAGGGGAGGATGGGAGAGGGAGGAGCCGTGGCTCTCTGCTGGGCCTCCCTGCTGCATTACAGTCCTCTGAGCTTCTGCAAGGCTGAAGCCCCAGCCCAGGTGCCCTAGCTGGAGGGCTGTAACCCCTTGACTTCACCCCAAGTACCCCCTTCCTCCTTTGATGGTAAGCAAAACCATGTGAAAAATGAGGAAGCAAATTCTGATTTTACTCCTGAATCTTCAACACCTGCCAAATAGGCTTTTTTTTTTTTTTTTTTTTTTAATGACTTTCTCTAGCTACTAAAAAATAAATAGAACTCTGTTTGGAAGCCATGGCAAGCGGATCATGAGGTCAGGAGTTTGAAACCAGCGCGATCAACAGGGTGAAACTCCATCTCTACTGAAAATAAAAAAATTAGCCAGGCGTGGTGGTGGGCGCCTATAATCCCAGCTACCCAGGAGGCTGAGGTGGGAGAATCACTTGAACCTGGGAGGTGGAGGTTGCAGTGAGCCAAGAATGCGCCACTACCCTCTAGCCTGGGTGACAGAGGGAGACTCTGCTCTAAATAAAGCAATAACTCTGAGTGGCTTTCTCCCTACAAACACCAGGGAGACACAGCACCGGATGACCTTCCAGAAGGGAATACTATTTCAAGAGAGCACTGACTGCTCCAGGGTTGGGGAGTGGCTGTGGGCAGGGGAGCATCTTATCCAGGACCTCAGGCTGGAGCTCTGCTCCAAGACCAAACCTACATGGCCCATCTCCTGCAGTCCCTGACTGCAATGTGGCTCCCACACTGGGGGTGCCCTGGCCCACTCCGAGCTGCCCCCTGGCTGCTTGCCACAGAGCCGGGAGGCCTGGCACGTCTGAAAGTGTAGGCTGGGCCCAGCACAGGGCTCCTGGAGCCCTAGGAAACCCCAGTGCTCATGGCAGAAACACTGCAGTGAGGCACAGGCACCTCGGTATTCAGGGGGTTCAAATGAAAGCAAGGTTGGGGACCTGCTGGCTACTGCCTGTCAGACGTCAAGTCACCTCAATTCCCAGTTGAGGCTGAAAATCTTCCCCACCCTCTCTTAAATGGTCCCCCCTTCCCCCTGGACTCCACGGCCCTCCCAGGGTCCACCCTCCCTTTCTTAGGCTCCCTAAACTCTTTCCTTTGAGGTGCTTCTGGTCCTCTCCCTGCCCTTTCCCTAGGCCCCACCTGCCCCTGGCTCCCGACCACTTCTGCCATTTCAAGTCTCCGCCCTCTGCCCCCGGCTCCTGGCCCGTCACCCAGGACACAGGCTCTCAGAGCCTACAGCAGCTCCTCTCCCCTAGTGTTCTTACATCCACACCTGTGTGCCCCCTGCAAGCCTCTCTTTGTAGCAGCTGCAGCTGGGCTGTGGTCTGGCCACATCTTAGCTCCCCTTTGTGCCTGCTGACCACTGGCTCCCCGAGTGACATTCCTGCTGAGTAAATGTGTCCAGGACCTGCTGCCCTCTATCCCAAAAGGTTCTAGGTCATGCCCACCTTGGCCCTATCTACTCTCTGGCCTCCACCAAGGATCTGTTGGGCCATGTGATTCCACCCATCCCTGCCTTCCTGCCCCTCCCAGCAGCTCCAGTTCCCCTCTCCTCAGTTCTGCACAAACACATAGACACTCACTATATCCTCCCTCAGTGCATGGCAATGACCACCCCACCAGCCTAGGCAGACACTCTCTTATTAACTCTGTGTACATGGTGCGCAGAGAGGATTGACAGGAGAGAAAGGAGACGTGTGCGGCTCTTCCCCGCACGAGCCTGTGATTTCCAACAGGACCCGACTTACAACGTGCCTTCAGGCACTGCTGAATTTGGTGTCAGCCCTCCCATCCTGAAGGACATCTCAGTAACCCCCCCAGCCGCAGCAGGACAGAGTAAGTATTTACTGGATGAGGGAAAGCGACAAGGAGAAAGAGAGAGGAAGATGGATGGGGGAGGCAGAGACAAAGAGAGACAGAAGAGAGTGGCAGAGACAGAGAGACCGGGGGTGGGGGAGTGAGAGAGGGAGAGAAGAAGTGAAAGGGGAGAGCGGGGGAGAGCAGGAGAGAGCGAAGGAGAGAGGAAGAAAGAGGGAAGAGAGAGAGGACGAAAGATGAGAGGCAGATAGAGTAAGAAAGACATGGCTCAGTGATGCCCTGAGACATACCCCCAAGGGCAGCAGGAGGAGGCATGGCCCCCAGAGAAGCCAGAAGCCAGGCAGACAGCAGGGTGGTTTTGGCCCAGCTTGGAGGACTGAGTGGGAGACTCTGTACTCAAAGCCACAGGGAGGCTGGGCCTGGTGGCTCACATCTGAAATCCCAGCACTTTGGGAGGCTGAGGCGGTAGATCATTTGAGGTCAGGAATTTGAGACCAGCCTGGCCAACATGGCAAAAGACGCCTCAACTAAAAATATAAAAATTAGCCCGGCTAAATAGGTGGCGAGTGCTTGTAGTCTCAGCTACTCAGGAGGCTGAGGCAGGAGAATCGCTTGAACCTGGGAGGCAGAGATTGCAGTGAGCCGAGATCACACCACTGCACTCCAGCTTGGGTGACAGAGCTAGACTCTCCTCTCTAGTTCTCTTAAAAAAAAAAGCCTTCATCACTGTCCTGTCGCCCTGCTTAGCAGCTCCAAGTGGGCGCTGCTTGGCCAGGACTTCAGTCCCGGCACCAGGCTTCCCTCACAACAGGGAAGAGGTGCCGCAGCCCTGGGCCAGGGGAGCTTCCTGCCCTCGGGACCTACTTCTCCCGCAGACTCTGCAGCTCCTTCTTTATGTCCGCGTCCTCCAGCTCTGAGTCGTTGTCACTGCTGATGTAGGATGACTGCGAGTGGAAGGAGGTCACGCTGATGGTGGGAACCTTCACACCTGCCCTGCTGGGGGTTTCGGGGCCAATCGAGCCGGCCCGAGAAGGCCTCTGCAGGAAGGCGGTGGCCTTCTTCACGAAGTCGCCAGCCATGCTGCCACTCACAGGCAGGGACGCCTGCTTCTGCACCGGGGGCCTTGCCCGAGGGCACTCGTCCCCAGAGTCACTGGACACAGGCTCACCCACGCCGACCTCGATGGAGGAGGCTGTCTGTGCCCGCCGCACCGCCAGCTTCACATCAGGGCTGGAGGGGGCCTCGTCGAGGTAGACATCGGGTGGGGGCGGAGTACCTCAGGCTGTTGGGGGAGGCCAGGGTCCACTCGTCCTGCGTGCTGACCACCGAGAAACGGCCTACAGTCTTGGCTGGTGAGCTGCCATCCTGCTGCTCTGGATGTTTCCGAGGGGGACCCCGAAGCTCGAGCACCGAGTGTCTGGGGTTGGCTGGCCTGGCCACCCACTGTGGAAATGCTCATGGCACTCTGTGGGGGCTCTGCTGAACTTTCTCCAGTGACTCCACCGTCCCTGTCTGTGGGCTCCATGCGTGCAGGTCTCACAAAAGCAGGTACATCCTTGGGAAACAAGCAGAGATGAAGAGGTTTCACGTGAACGTCAGCACAGAGTAAACCCTGCCAACCAGCCAGGGGGTTGTCAAGTCGCCATTACCTGGGGGGCACTGGGCACCACACCGGGAATCTGAGGCCAACTGCCCTCCATCTCTGTCGTAGTCCAGCATGCTCCTTGGAGACGACTCGGCTGTAGGAACATTGGAAAGGTTACCGGGGCTGAAGGAGAAGGAAGAGGCAGAGATGGCTCACTGCTGACCCAAAGCAGCCCAACGTGATCCCACGGGAGCGTCGCCAGTCAGGTAGGACAATGGGAGTGGGCACTGGGGAGAGTCAGCTGTGTGTGCTCAGAGCAGTTTTGGAAACTGAAAATACATCATGATGTCTCGACCCCATGGCATTCCATGACAGATGCCCAACAAACCTGGGCATGGGAAGAGGCATCAGCCCCAGGCACCCTCATGCAGCCAGGCCCTCTGTGTACCTGAAGGCCGGGCACCCTCTGGGAAGCCAGGCCCTCTGTGCACCTGTGCACCTGAATCTGCTGTCTCACCCCACTGTCTGATATGAGAAGGTCTCACCGCGAAGATCAGCAGGGCCAGATTTCAGCCCCGCTCCCACGGTGTCTCGAAAACTTTCGCCCACTGCACCTGCAGCTGTTTCGGTGCTCTCTGTCTACGGAGCTATTTCTCATCAGCTTTCCCAGGGTTGCCATGAAGAGCCAACCAGAGAAGTCAAGCAAGTTGATGTGGGGGCCTCGCCCGAGCCGACACCCTCAAGTGGCAAAGAAACTCGTGGGCAGACTGGGGCATAAGCCTGACCTATATGCCACGGGGAAGGTGGCAGGGGGTGGACAGAGCCTCCGGGGAGGCTGGGGCTGCCCGCACATGTACACATCTCCTTTGCACACCCCATGTGGAAACTCACAAGGGAACAATACCAAATCAGATTCCCAAGGAGACGCAGTCCAGTCCCAGTCACGTGTCCCCAACCTGTGGTAACATTTGACTCCCCTCCTCACATCCCATGCCCATCTCCAGGGATAGGAGGCTCACTGTCAAATGCACTCTCTCTACTTCTAAATGGCTCTGACCGCCAGGAAAGGTCACTTTTGCCAAACTACAATTTGTCCCCTTGGAGCTTTCCCCATGAGTTCCACACTCTGGAAAGAGTAAGCTGTATCATTTGCAAGTTACTGAAGCTCAGTGTGCTCATCTGCCGAAGGCGTCCATGGGACACGTCTCATGGCATGAGGTCAGAATCCATGGGCGCCACAGACAGCCCAGCAGGGCCAGGGCTGGCACTCCAACACGACCTCTCGTTTCCACCCTTTTGCAAAGACACTCTACTTCTGCTCCGTCCCTCATCTTCCTCGGGCTAGACATCACCAGTTCTTTGCGTGCACAGCTTTCAACCCCAGTGCCAGATGCCCCAACCCCTCTTTAAAGTCTGGTGTTTAGAAATAAACGTGGCCTGGGACTTCGAGTTCCCACCTGTGGCTGATGTGCACTGAGGTTTCCGTTAGGAGGCTCAGGGGAATTCTGATTCATATTGTGCCCATCCCCCCAAGAAACCCTGAGCTGAGAAGGAACCTCAGATCTCACAGTATCAATTTAGCTCCCTTAGAAGGGAGAGTGAGACATGCAGATAATGAAATGAGGAGCAAAGCAAAGGTGTTTCCACAGAGACACCGTGGCCGCCAGGAGCCACAAGGGAAAGCCCCAAGGCAGGTCTTCAGGGACTGCCCTGGCCTCTGGCACTCCCAGTAGTCACAGCGTCCCCCCCGCCACACTGCCCTGCTTTAGCTGAAGTAAGCCTGGGTTTCTGTGGGCATCTTGTAACCTTGCTGAAGAACAGCAGGCACTAGGATGGGTCCACCGAACGTGTGCAGACCCTCAGCCACTGGAGAGTCTGGGAGCTGTGACGTAGTCCCTGCAACATCCCAGCACCCACCGCTGGGGCTTTATCCATTTCCAGAGAGGACTTCCTCTCCCTGGAGTGTGAGCATGTGGTTCCTTCTAGAACTCAGTAGGCTTAATTAAGTCAGGGGTGTCCAATCTTTTGGCTTCCCTGGGCCACATTGGAAGACGGAGAATTGTCTTGGGCCACACATAAAACACACTAACGATAACTGATGAGCTAGAAAAAGAAATTAAAAAAAAAAAAAAAGAAAAATCTCCTAAGAAGGTTACCAATTTGTGTTGGGCCCATTGAAAGACATCCTGGGCCACAGATTGGACAAGCTTGAATTAAGTCATGATGGGCTCCTGCTGTGTCTGGGCTCTACCCTAGATGCTAAAGGACCCTCACAGATAAAAGAATCTTTAAGAAATGCTTTTATCACTTAAAAGATAAAAGATGAGGGTGCAAATGCAGAAAGTTCTGGGGCAAGAAAGCTGGGCAGCCCTTGCGAACGGAGGGTCAAGCAGCGAGCTGTTACCTGTCATTGATGAAGACCTGCCCTGCTCCATCACGGACCCTCGAGTAGGGGCCAGTTCTGACTTTTCCACCTGGAGAAAGAAACACAAAAAGAGAAGAGCCATGAGACTCAAGCATCAATGTCTCAGCAGTTTTATCTGCAAATCCACTCCCCCTCGTCTCAAGCTGCCCCTGGGCTGCCCCCGCCCCTCTGTGTGCCCGGATGGGGCTGTGTCACCTGACGTTGCACAAGCACGACCCCAAACAGGGGCCACTTGTTGCAAAATGTGCATGGGTGAGTCAGACACACGTGGGTGGGTCACCAAGAGAGGGACAGGCACTGAGTGCGGGCGGCTCTGCATAGCTGGGATGCCTGCCACCCCGGAGTCCGGGCCTGGGACCTGGCCCCTGATCCAGGGCAGTGTTTCTGGGACAAGGCAGCTACTCACCAAGGGCTGCGGTGGCTGGGCACGCCCTGTGACCGCCTCGTTAGGCACTGGGGGCAGGGCCACGTCCCCCTCGCAGATCTCAGAGCGGGGCTGGTCTCCTCTCAGGGGCTCCAGGGTAAAGTCTCTGTCGCCCACCTCCACAGGGGTCCCAGCTGAGGCTGAGGAGGTGGGCACGTGCTCCTGGTAGAGCAGAGTCCGCAGCTTCTCATCTAGGCTCTTGATGGTGCTGTCCACAAAGCCCACCCTGGGGGGCGGCCCTTCCCCCATCTGACTCCAGGGCCGAGGGTGGCTGTGGGGGGGATGGTGGGCCCCAGGGGTGGGCTTGGGAGCTGGGAGGTGGCCAGACTGATGGCCCCCACTGCGGCAGGAAGCAGGGGAGCAGGGTTGACCCAAAGAAGGCTGTGGGGCCCCACTGTGGGGGCTGGGCTCAGGTGCAGGAGCTGGCAGGCGCTCCCCTGGGGCACTGGCCTCCCTGGTTGAGGCGGCCTCTGGAGCTGGAACACAAGGTCCTAGGCTCACCACGAGCGGCTGCACAGCATGTGGGGCCTCGTGAGTCTCCACTAGTGGCTGGGAGGTCTCGAGCTCACTGGTGGGCCCCTGAGGGGTCCCTGCACCCCCTGCCTGGATGGCAGTTCCTGACGCTGGCTCTGACATGGTGCTGGTGGCTGGAGCTGCTCCATCTTGGGGTAGAGCAGTCACAGGAGGGGAGGAGGGGGCCAAAGGGGCTGGGCCACCCCCAGGAGGGTTGCTGGGGCCCGCCTGGCTCAGAAGCTGCTGACTGGCTAGAAAGCGGGGTTGTTCCTTCGAGGACAGCTGGTCTTTATAGGGCGCTGGATCTAGAAGAAATGGGGAAAATGCCTTTGCACCAGGCTATACTGGTCCTATCTACCTGTCTGTTCCCTGATAGAAAGATGCCTTACACAGCCTGGCCAGGGCCCCAGTGTGCTGGTTTTCTCTCTTTCCTGACACAGCATGGTCCTGCCTGCCTGCAGCTCAGCCCAGCCCTGGGTGCTGCTTCCTGTAATGCCTCCCACAGGTCTCTGAGCCACCAGCTTCACACCTCTAGGTTCCCCGTGTCCCCTGCAGCTAAAACAGCACCATCCTTCCTTCTGTGTCTTCTGTAGCAGGTACCATCAGCTGTGGCTGTTACCTGTCATCTGTCTGTCCACACCCTCACCCTCATGGACAGCTCCAGAAGGATACGGCTGTTGTCTATCTTGCACTGGACAAAAGTTTTCCAATGAAATTTAAAAATTAAAGAGTTTAAATAGTGAGCTGTACACATTTCCATGCCCGGGAGTGAGCAGGAGCCTGGAACCTTCAGACCCCCAGTCTTTGGTAGGGTCAGAAGCACAGCCAGTGCTGGACAGTGACCCTGTGGGAGGAATCCAGAACCCCAGCGGCGTCAACCAAGTCTCACAGTGCCTTGTGCAGGAGCTCAGGGAGCCTCCACTGGGCTCACAGGGACCGTGGGCATCTGAGAGGTGACCGGACAGTGTTTCTCAAACTTACTTGGCCTTGGAGCCCAGTTTTCTTTACTTGAAAATGCAACCCAGCCCCACCGCCACCAGCAGCCTTTTTTTGTTTTTGGAGATAGGGTCTGGCTCTGTCACCCAAGCTGGAGTGCAGCGGTACAGTCTCGGCTCACTGCGACCTCCGCCTCCCCAGGCTCAAGCCATCCTCCCACCACAGCCTCCCTAGTAGCTGGGACCACAGCTGGATAACTTTTGTATTTGTTGTATGAGACTGGGTTTCACCATGTTGCCCAAGCTGGTCTCGAACTCCACAGCTCAATCAATCCGCTGCCCTCGGCCTCCCAAAGTGTTGGGATTACAGGTGTGAGCCACCACGCCCGGCCCCCTTTGTCTTTTTAAAAAAATACAAAGAAAATGCACACAAAAAACTGTTTAAAAAGTAAAAGGTGAGAACGGGGAGATTACTAGGACCCTGATGCCCTCCCCCTCTGACCCCAGACTCCCTTGGCCCCCATCCTCTGTCCGGCCCAACAAAGGTAAACTAATTTGACAAGCATTTCCTCCACTGCTCCTCCTTACGGCCTTACCGTTTGCCTCTCTGAACACCGTGGTTCAGTTTTGCATGTTCTCTCAATGGAATGGTACTCTATGTGGTACCTGGCCTCTCTCACTCGCGTTTGTGACGTGTGTCCTTGTTGTTGTGTTTACACAATTGCACCACGATGCACGCATCCATTCTGCTGGTGCTTGCTGGGTTGTGGCCAGGTGGGACCACAGCTAACACTGAGCCACAGTGTGTGTAGGCCCCGTCCCACCAGGCACACGCCAGCGGGGGAGCTGCTGGTCACTGATCCCCTTTATCCTTATGTAGGAGTGCTAAGCTGCTTCCCGAAGCAGGAGCCAATGACCCCACCATCAGCAGCCTCTGAGCACCTCAGGGTAGTGTGATGGCGTATCACTGTGGTTTGTTATCGTTTTTAAGGGTGGAAAAAACATTTAAGATGCGATCTGCTGTCTTAACACAGTTTTAAAAGCAAGGTACTCTATCGTTTACTACAGGCACCATGATGTGGGGCAAAGCTCTAGAGCTTACTCAGCTTATACAACTGAAACTTTATGCCCACTCAATGGTAACTCCGTTCCCCTCTCCCTCCAGCTGCTGGCAACCTCCATTCTGCCCTCTGCTTCTATGACTTTGACCGTTTTAGATACCGCATTATCGGAGGAATGAATCGTCGTTTTTCTGTGCCTGGCTTATTTCATATAGCGTAATGTCCTGCAGGTTCATCCATGTCGTCGCAAATGGTAGAGTTTCCTTGTTTCTGTGGTTAAATAGCACCCCATTGTGCATATATATCACATTTTCTTTATCCATTCATCTGTCAACAGACACTTAGGTTGTTTCCGTATCTTAGCTATTTTAAGTAATGCCACAAATGAACACAGGAGAGCAGATACTTCTTCCAAACCTTGTTTTCAATTCTTTTGAATATATACCCAGCAGTGGGACTGCCAGATCATATGGTCGTTCTATTTTAATGTTTTGAGGAAGCTCCACATTGTTTTCCATAATGGCTCTACTAATTTACACGCGCCCCAGGCTGCACAAGGCTCCCCCTCCACACCCTGGCCAATACTTGCTGTCTTTTGTTCTTGAGAATCGCCATCTCAACAGGTGTGGTTTTGATTTGCATTTCCCTGATAAAACCTAATTCAATTGAGTACCTTCTCCTGTATTCACTGGCCATCTGGGTATCTTCTTTTAGGACACACCTGTTCAAGTCTCTTGCCTGCTTTTCTACAGAGTTGTCATTCTTTTCTTTTTAATTTGTGGTTCTTCATGGATGCTGGGTAGATAATTGTTTGGGGGTTATCTGTACTACAGACATCCCTCGCTGTGTGATTTGCCTGTGTGCTCAATTAGTGGTGTCTTTTGATGAACAATAGTTCTTGATTTTAATACAGTCAAATTTAACCAATCTTTAGCCAGTCTTTCCATTTGCATATTTTGTTGAACTTTAACATGTCTGTTCTACATGGGGGCCATAATGATGCTGCCTCTTATTACTTCCAGGAACTTTATTGTTTTCCCTTTTACATTGAGATTCCCAAGCCACTTGTTACTGCATTTTGTGTATGGTATGAGGTTACAATCAAGGATCATTTCCCTGTGTGGACAGCCTACTGTCCCAACTCCTTTTGTTGAGAAGACCATCCTGTCTCCACTGTTCAGCAATCAGACCTTTCTTGTCAACCACATGCCCAAAGATGTGGGCCTGCTTCTGAGCTGTCTTGACTTCATCGCTCAACTTCTCTGTCCTTGTTCTAGGACCAGACTGTCTCTGTGACTCCAGGTTTATATGAGTCACAACATCCGGGGAGAATGATATCCTTCCCCTAGAGCCTGCCTTGGTTTTCACTGGTCTTTGCATTTCTATAAAGAGTATATAATCAGCTTGTTGATGATCATTTAGAAACTATGGATCTATTTGGGAAGAAGTGTTTATAATATTGAATCTTCCAGTCCATGAATATGGTATATATCTTCCTACTCATTTCTTTTTAAAATTTCTCTCAACGTTTTATAGTTTTTGATATACAGATCTTATATATTTTTTGTTAGATTCACACACTGATGTTTGGCATTTTTGTGTTAATATAGATTGATTTTTTCAATATTCCTTACTTTCTGATTGTTGCTGGCATACAGAAAGAAAACTGCAGTCTGTATCTACTTACTTCACTAACTTACTAATTCTAATTTACCTGTAAATTTAAATCTCTATGTATATAATCATGTTATCAGCAAATAGTGATAGTTATATTTATTCCTTTCCCATCCTTATCACTTTTCAAAACAGTAACTGTTTCAATACTGTTAGATATTGAGGCAAAACCACAAAATTACAGTGCTACCAAAAGGCCACAATAATTTCTACTTCAAAATAGAAAAAGGTTTAGCAAATGTATTCCTTGGAAATAACTGCAATTTAACTCAATAATTTTATAGGTAGAGCTTCTGAGTCAAAGAAGAGTTATCTTGCTTTGTCTACATTTTTAACAAGAAATGGTAATGTTAAAAGAAATACTGCTTTTTGTGTAACATTATATGAAATTATATAGATTAGAACAATTATTCAGCTTTGAGCCAAGTAGAATGTATGATGTATTTATTTCCATTTACAGAATGGCTAATATTGGTGTAGATGATAGAAAAACAACCACCTCAGGTTGGTATGAACTCAAATAAGCAAACATTTTCTTTGGAAGACCTTGTTTAGAAATAAATAGCATTTTCTTCAAATGAAAAATAAAGTGATTGTGACACCACCATGACACTTCCTTATATATATTTACAAAAAGTGGTCAGGTCATTGGCTCTTACATTGAGCTGCAGGTTGGGTCCTACCCCCAAGAAACCCAGATTTAGCTGTAAAAGGCCAGGCCCAGGCCCCTTCAATCCTACTGCTTTCCCTTCTTTTCTTTCTCCCTCTTTACCTCTGCCCCTTTCCCTTCCTTTCCTGCCCCCACCCCCCCACCCCCCACTCCTCCACGCCACAGTATCTAGGACATAGGATACTGAATAGAAGTGGTGAGAATGGGCATCCTTATCCTGTTCTCCATCTCAAAGAGAAAGCTTTTTACAATCTTAAGTTTCAGTTTGTTGTTTTTGTTTCACTTTTTCCATTTAATTACTGATCTACTTGGGTTAAAACATTTCACCATTAAGAGTATTTGTTGTTGTTATTGTTTTGGTAAAAATAGAATTTCCCATCTACTGGGACATGGTGAATACATTATTTAGTCAAATTAAGTTAAACAAACCTTGCATTTTGAAATCACTGCAACTTAGTAACTTGTCGTACATATTCTTTTCATGTATCACTAGATTTAATTTGCTACTATTTTGTTTAGTATTTTTGCAAGTGTTGATGGGAGGAGGAGAGACTGACCTGTTCTCTTCCTATTTTATAACGTTCTCAGTCAGATTTTGGTGTCAAAGTTATGCTAGTTTGATAAAAGCAAGTTTCCTTGTTCTCTGGATGAGTTGGGTTCAATCAGAATTATTTCTTACTTAAGTATCTGTGGTAAAGCCATCAAGCTGAAAGTTTTCCTTATAGGAAGGTCTTTTTCCCCCTTATACATGCCTCTGTGTGTTGACACTCACTCAGAGGGGAGGCCAAGGGGTTCAAACGTACGTGCCTGGTTTCTTTCTCACTGCCTTTTCTTCAACTATGATTTCTCTTTCCCTAATATTTGAGTGAATCCCACCTTTCCCACTATTGTGAAGATTTCTCAGTTTTTAACTATGCAGCATCCATTTGCTCCCTTGTTGAGTAGTGGCACTCCAAATTTCCTCTTGGGACAACTGTCCCCTACTTTGACTCCAAGGCTGTGCCTGTGATTCGGGCACGATGTGCATGCCAACCACTAGCCAGGACTGCTTTAGAGAGAGAGATGTGTCCTTGTTCTGCATAATGGGAGTCAGGGCCAGATGTATGAAACCTTTTGAAAAAGGGTCTCTATTTTCTGCATGCACTTGAACCTGAAAGACTATACACACTGAACTGGTCCAGCAATCTTGCCATCATGAAGGGTAGGCATGAGAAGGCTTCTAATGACTGATTCGACTTTTTAATGTTTATGGCGCTTTTCAGATTTTCTATTTCTTCTTCAGTAAGTTTGGTTAAGTTGTAATTCTCTAAGACATTACCCAAAGAAATTTTCAAATTCTTTTTTGTCTTAACATTTGTAGGATTGTAGCAGTGTTTCCCCCTTTTCATCCCTAATACTGATTACTTATGTGTTCTCTCTCTCTCTCCTTTAGTCAGTCTCATCACAGGGGGCTTACTGATGCTATGAGCCATTTCAAAGAACCATTGCTAAGCTCTGTTGATATTCTATTGTATATTTGTTTACTACTTCATTAATTTATGTTCTTATCTATTTTACTTTCTCCTTTCTTTGAGTTCTATTTTTTCTTTTGCTAACGTTTTGCAAATACTTAAATACAAAGTATTTAAGTATATACTTTGTAAAGTATAAACTTTGTAAATACTTTGATTACTATCAGACTTTTCTCCTAATATATTCATTTAAAGGCTACTAAGTTTCTGTTCAATATGGTGTTAGCTGCATCTCACAAATTTTGATATGTAATATTTTCATTAGCATAATGTTCATATCATTCAGAATGTTTTATTAGTTTGCATTGTAATTCCTTCTTTACCTCATGAGATATTTATAAATGCATTGTTGAACTGTGAAATGTGGGTATTTTCTAGTTATCTTCTTGTTACTGAGTTCTGGTTTACTTCCAACTTTAAACAAAAGCATGCATCAAGTGATTTTGATTCTTTGAAACTTGTTGATATTTGTGTTTTGGGTCTGCGTAAGATTAAATTTTAAAATATTCTGTGTGCATGAAAAACCGTGCATTCTTCAGCTGCTGAGTACATTATCCTGATTTTACTTTAGTTTCCTTAGAGCTACCTATTAAGCTTGCTGATGGTCTCCCTGGCAGTGTACAAACCATGCTCTGATGTCTTAATTTTAACTAATGTATTTTTCCGTTGTACAACTTTCATTTAGCTCTTATCTAATGTCCTATATATATAAGATGCTAATTCTGTGGTTGAAATTTCCTCTATCCCTACTGATTGTCTCCCTATTCCAAAAGTTGAAATCTCCCGTGATGATTGTAAATTGCTCCATTTGGTTTAGTTAATTTTTACTTTATGCATTTTGAGGCTTTATTACTAAATGTATGCAAACATTAAATTATTATATCTTCCAGGCCAGCTGAATCTTTCACCATTAGGTTTTTGCCTCAAAATCAATATTGATACGAAAATATAGACATTAGCTTTCTCTAGGTTAGTATTTGTGTGCTCTTTTTCCATTTTTTTTTTTTTTACTTTTGATCTTTTAAAAATCTTTTGTCTCAGTTTGTTCTTTTTTTTTTTTTTCACTTTTGACAATCTTTGAGACTTAGTCCATTTGCATTTAACTACTGATCTACTTGGGTTAAAATTAGTATCTTACTACAGATTACTATGTGTTCTTCATGTCCAGCGTTGGTGTTTCTTTCCTTCCTTGTCGTATTTAAAGAAATTCCTTCCCCCACCTGCCCCACCACAAGTATGGAGTTTATCTGCTCTTCTACGAGTCTCACAGGGGTTACTCTACAGACTACCATTTGCATTCTTGATTTGCCTCTCTGCCCAGGCAACATGGAATCCTGGAGCCCTTTAAGTGCATTTCCTATCCCAATAAATATGCCCCATTTTCATGCATTTTAACATGCCAAACATTTTAAACCTCAAGACATTATTTCTTCATCCAGTCAAAATTCACTCAAATCTACTCATATATTTATAACTCCATCAGTGTTTGTTCCTACCTACATTCTGTCCTTTCATCTGGGGCATTGTTTTTCTGTCTAAAAATATTCCCTTTAGGATTTCTTTAATTGAGATGTGAAGGCGATGACTACTTTTCTCTTAATTTCATCTTCATGGAAGTCAGATCCTTTCACCAGGATCTGAGGCTGGGCTTATTTTCCTCAGCACTGCGAGGACAGCACTATTCCTTGTCCACTGGCATATTTTGTCTGTACTGAGACAAGAGCTTCCCAACTTTTAAAGGACCTGCTTTTTCTTCGGCATCCTTTAAATTTTCCCATGTGCCTTTGGTTTTCAGCATTTCACGATACATGTAAATGCGGATTTCTTTTTAACTTTCAGAGTTTGGAAGTTTCTTGAATTAGTGGCTCAATGCCTTCCAATTCTCTGCATTCTCTTCAAACTTGTTTTTGCCACATTCTGTTGCTTTCTGGGACTCCAGTTACATGATGTGTTTGACCATCTCACTGTAACCTCTATATTTCTTAGCACCTCTCTTCTATTTTCTACTGTTTTCATTATCCTTATTGTACTTTAGTTTCTTTAGAGCTACCTATTAAGTTTGCTGATTCTCTCTCTGGCAGTGTACAAATCATCCTCTGACGTCTTAATTTTAACTCATGTATTTTTCAGTTCTACAACTTTCATTTAGCTCTTTTTCTGGCATAGTTTCTGATGCTTTGACAAAAATTTCAACCTAGTCATTTGTTTCTTTTAACATAGTAGGCAAACATAGTTCTCAGTCTGATAACTCCACCGCTGGGAACCTCTGCTGGCATGCTCTATTACTGCTGCTTGGATCTAAATAGCTTTTATTTAGGTATAATTGATGCAATCAGTTGTACATGTCTAAGTTTTGACACAGGTATATAAGTAAAATCATCACAATCAATGATGACTATGTCATCAACCCTCCTGGATGTTTCCTTGTGAACCTTGTGTCTGTTCTTCCCTCTCCTTTCCTGCCATGCCTTTTTCCCCAACTACTGATCTGCTTTCTGCCACCACAGATAAGTGTGCATTTTCTAGAATTTTATATGTGTGCAGTCGCATGGCAAGCATTCTTCCTTGTGTCTTTTCATTCAGCATAATTACTCTGAGACTCACCCATGCTGCAATAAGTATCAACGATTGATTCCTTTTTATTGCAGACTAGCATTATAGTGTAGGGATAAACCACAAAGCGTTTCACAAAGGCACATGGAAAGATTCAAAGAATGTTAGAGAAGAAACAGGTTCTTCAAAGGTTTGGAAGCTTCTGCCACAGTACAGACAACATATGCCTGTAGACAAGAATACTGCTGTTCTCACAGTGCTGAAGAAAATAGGCCCCAACCTCAAATCCTGGGGGAGAGGATCTGCTGTCAGTGAAGAAAAAATTAACACATAAGCATTCATCGGCTGCACATTTCAACTGAAGAAATGTGAAGGATGGACACCTGAAACGTTTCCACGTCTCGGCTATTATCACTAACACTGCTATGAACGTTCCTTCGCAAGTCTTTGCCTAGGCATCTGTTTTAACTGATTTTGGTTAAATACACAGAAGTAAAATGGCTGGATCACAAGGTATCTGCATATGTGCTTTTTAAAGAAATTACCAAACTGTTTTCCAAAGTGGTCATACCATTTCATACAGTGCATAAGAGTTCCAGTTCCTCCATGGCCTCATCAGCACCTGATCTGTTAAAGTTTAGTTATTTTAAAGGTATACATGGTGACTCATTGTGGTATTAATTTGCATTTCTCTACTGAATAACCATCTTTTCACACACTCCTTTGGCATCCACATATCTTTGGTGAAGCATCTGTACCAATATTCTCATTAGATAGCTTATTTTCTTACTACTACCTAGTTCCTGATATTATCTGGATACAAGATCTTTATCACATATGCACTTGGAAAATATTGTCTCCTAGTGTCTGGCCTATATTTTCATTCCTTTTGTGTCTGTCAAAGAGTAGACAGTTTAAATTTTGGTGAATTCAGTTTACCAATTTTCGGTAAACTGATCATGCTTTGATGTTGTAGCTCAGAAATCTCTGCTGACCCAAGGTCACACAAATTTTCTCCTAGGTTTTCTACTATAAGTTTCATAGTTTCCAGTGTTACATTTAGGTCTACATTCTATTTTGAGTGGATTTTTGTATATAGTATGCAGTATGAATAAAAACTTTGTGTGTGTGTGTGTAAGGATGATCAACTGTTCCAAGATTGAAAAAAGATTGTCCTCTCTTCCCTGAAAGTCACTTAAATGTTTATCAAAAACCAAGCATCAGCCAGGCACGGTGGCTCACGCCTGTAATGTCAGCACTTTGGGAGGCCAAAGCAGGCGGATCATTTGAGGTCAGGAGTTCAAGACCATCCTGCCCAAGATGGTAAGACCCTGTCTCTACTAAAAATACAAAAATTAGCCAGGCATGGTGGTGTACACCTGCAATCCCAGCTACTTGGGAGGCTGAGGTAAGGAGAATCGCTTGAACCTGGGAGGCAGAAGTTGCAGTGAGCTGAGATCACGCCACTGCACTGAGCCTGGGTGACAGAGTAAGACTTTGTCTCAAAAAAAAAGCAAGCATCTCTAGGTTGTGTGGGTTGATTTCCAGACTATTTTATTTTGTTGACCTATTTGTCTGTCTTTACATCAATACCACACTGTCTTGATTATCATAGTTGTATAATAATTATTGAAATCTGATATCGTTAGTTCTCTGATTTAATTCTGTTTCCAAATTTCCATGTCTTTTGTATTTTCATGTGAAATTCACAGCTGGCTTCTCAGTGTCTAAAAAGACTGCTGGTCCTCTGACTGCAGCTCATTGGCTCTGTAGGTCAATTTAGGGAGAATTACCAACAATACTGTGTCTTCTGACCCATGAACAGAGCACTTGTTTGGATCTTCTTTAATTTCCATGAGCATTGTTCTGCAGCTTTCATTCTATAGATCCTGCACATGTTCTGTCAGGTTTAACCCTAAATAATCCATATACAAATAATTTTTTAGGATTTCAATCTTTGATTGTCGTTAGCACATAGAAACACAATAGCTTTTCGTATGTTGATTATGTATCTTATCACTCAGCTCACTTACTGATTCTAGTCGTGTTGGAGATTCCATTTGTTTTTCTACACAAATATGTTTTCTGTAAATAAAGATGTGTTAGGTCTTTCTTTTCAATCTGGATAGTTTTATGCCCTTTTCTTATGAACTGCCCAGAAGCTCCAGTAAAATGATGAACAGAGGTGGAAAAACAGACATCCTCGCCTAGTTCCCAATCTCTGAGGGATGCTTTTTGGTTGTTCACCATTAAGTATGAATTTCCTGTAGGATTTTGCATATTCCCTTCAACAGGCTGAGGAAGTTCCTTTCGATCACGTGTCTTCTGAGGATGTTTACAATTGCTGGGTTTTGTCAAGCAGTTTTTCTGCATTTATTGAGACAACCATATGAATTGTTTTTTCTTTGTTTTCCAGTTGATCAATATGGTGAATTACACTTCTACAGCTTTTTGAACTACAGTTACTGTCTTAATGTGCTTGTCTACTAATCCTAATGTCTGTATCAGTTATGGGTTGGTTTAGAATGCAGGGTTTTTCTTGTTGTTCTGTCTCATAATTTAGATTGGATGCCAGACAACATAAAATTTACCATATTGGGTGCTGGATGAATTTGTATTACTATCAACATTCTTGAAGTGTGTTGTGGGATGCAGTTAAGTTACTTTGAAACAATTTGATCTTCTCAGATCCTGCTCTTAAGATCTGACAGGTGAGATAAGAGGAACACTTAGTCTAGGGCTAATTATTCTCCAGGACTGAGGCAAGCCCCTTTTTTGTATTGTACCCAAAGCCCCCTGAATTATAAGGCTTTCCAGCTGGCTGGCAGGGACAGACATTCCCAAGCCTGTGTGAGTTCCTGGTACCCCTCCCTCCATCTCATCCTTCGTGGTGGGTCATTCCTTGGCCTGCGTGAGTTTCCTCACACACAGTGCTCTGCTAAATCATCCAGGGGAATCGCCCGTTATCTTCACACTTTTCTCTCAGCAGCTCTCTCCTCTCCAGAACTCCACTTTGGAAATCCTTGACATTTGGGTGTCCCCCACAGTCTGAGCTTGGTCTCCTCACCCCACGGTCTCCCAGGCTCTGCCTGGACTCTTCCTTCCCTGCTCTGGAATGAGTCTTTTTCAAGGCAGTGGGCTGAGATGACAGTAGTGACTTTTTTTTTTTCCAGTCTTGCAGGGTCCTTCACTGACTGATGTTCAAAGCCTTGAAAAAAACATTGTTTTACAAATTTTGAATGCTTTTGAAGTTGCTTCCTGAAGGAAAACAAATCTAGAGCCTATTATTCCATCTTGGCCTGAAGCAGAAGTATGAGGGTCCTTTTTATTGCTGGTGGTTTCTGCTGCTTTTCTTTTATGCTATCTCATTTCTGTCTCATTATCTGCCCGGTCATCTTTTTCAACATATGTAAATTAAGAGAACTTTAACTTACCATACAGTAAAATGAACTTTTCCTTTAGGGGTAGAGTTCTATGAGTTTTGGCACACATGTATCCATTTAGTTACCACCAAAATCAGGATACAAAACAATTTCATCATCCCAAAACATCTCCTTGCATGTTCCCGATACAGGAACACTCTCCTAACCTCTGGCAAGCACTGACCCTGTTCTTTATCGTTATGGTTTAGCTTTTTAAGAATGCCACTATAAATGGAATTATACGGTATGAAGCCTGTCGAGATTGGCTTCTTTCACTGAGTTTAAGGCCTCTGAGTTCCCCCATGTTGACGCATTTACCAATGATATATTTCTTTTTCAAAGTACCATAGTTTTCATCTTTTCACTCACTGCAGGAAAATAGGGTTGTTTCTAGTTTTGGCAGTTAGGTAATTATGAGTAAAACTATAATTGTTCATTTATAGGTGTTTAAGTGAACATAAGCTTTCATTTCTCTACGGTAAAAACTGAGTAAAACTGCTATGACATATAGTAAGTATGTCTTTTATAATAAACTGCTGGCCGGGCGCAGTGGCTCATGCCTGCAATCCCGGCGCTTTGGGAGGCCAAGGCAGGCAAATCACAAGGTCAGGAGATCAACACTATCCTGGCCAATGTGGTGAAACCCCATCTCTACTAAAATACAAAAAAAAAAAAAAAAAAAATTAGCCAGGCGTGGTGGTGCATGCCTATAGTCCTAGCTACTTGGGAGGCTGAGGCAGGGGAATTGCTGGAACCTGGGAGGTGGAGGTTGCAGTGAGCCGGGATGGTGCCACTGCACTCCAGCCTGGCAACAGAGAGACTCCATCTCAAAATAATAATAATAATAATAAAATAAAAAATAAACTGCCTGTTTCCCAGAATGGCTGTACTATTTTACATCCCCACCAGGAATGTATGCGTTCCAGCTGTTGCACAGCCACACCCAAATTTGGTGCAGTCTAGTCATTTTAACAGGTATGCAGTGATGCCTACCTGTGGCTGTTTTAATTTGCATTTCCCCAATAGTCAATGATATTGAACACCTCCTCATGTACTTAATTGTCATTCTTATACCCTTTTTAGTGAGGTGTCTGGTCAAGTGAGCTGCTCATTTCTTATGTACATTTTACTGCTGAGTTTTGATAATTCTTTATATATTCCTAGCACAGACACTATGTTGGATATGTGATATGCCATTATTTGCTATCAGTCTGTACCCTGCCTTTTCATTCTCTTAACAGTAGTTTACACAGAGCAAAAGATTTTAATTTTGACACGCCTGATTTATCCTTTTTCTTTCTTTCTTTCTTTCTTTTTTTTTTTTTTTTTGAGACAGTTTTACTCCTATTGCCTAGGCTGGAGTGCAATGGTGCAATCTCGGCTCACCACAACCTCCGCTTCCTGTGTTCAAGCGATTCTCCTGCCTCAGCCTCCCGAGTAGCTTGGATTACAGGTATGTTCCACCACGCCTGGCTAATTTTGTATTTTTAGTAGAGATGGGGTTTCTCCATGTTGGTCAGGCTGGTCTCGAACTCCTGACCTTAGGTGATCCATCCACCTTGGCCTTCCAAAGTGCTGGGATTACAGGCGTGAGCCACTGTGCCCGGCCCATTTTCTCTTTTATATGTCATACTTTTGGTACCAGGTCTAAGAACTCCTGCCTGGCACAGATCAAAAAAGACTTTCTCCAATGTTTCCCTGTAAAAGTTATACAGTCTTGCATTTTACATTTGATCCACTTTGAATTAAGTTTTGAGTAAAATGTGAGGCTTAGGGTAAAGGTTCATTTTTTTCTGCATAAGGATGACCAACTGTTCCAACATTTATTGAAAAGATTATCTCTTCTTGCATTGCTTTTGCATCTTTCTCAAAAAAATCAAATGGCCATATTTGTGTGGGTCTATTTCTGGGCTCTCTATTCTGTTCCACTGATCTATGTACCGATCCCTTTGCCAATATTATACTGTCTAGATTACTGTAACTTTATAGTAAATTTAATATTCAGTAATGTGATCCCTCTAACTTGAGTCTCCATTTTCTTTTCCATGTCATCATCTACATATGAAATCATGTTATCTGCAAATAAGATAGTTTATTTCTTCTTTTTTAATCCATATGCCTTTCATTTGTTTCTTGCTTGTCTTTAAGTCTGGTTAAGACAGTTCAATGTTGAATAAGATGGGGGAAAACATATTCTTGCCTTGTTTATCTTAGGGAGAACACATTTGGTCTAAATATGCTATAAACAATGGGCTTTTATGTTGTGTGTGTGTGTGTGTGTTAAGTTAATCAGGTTGAGGAAGTACACTTCTTTTCTTAGTTTGCTAAGAACTATTATCTTCAAAAAAAAAGAGAGAGAGAGACAAGGATCTTGCTATGTTGCCCAGGCTGGAACGTAGCAGCCATTCACAGGCACAACCTTAGCACACTGCAACCTTGAACTCCTGGCCTCAAGTGATCCTCTTGCCTCAGCCTCCCAAGTAGCTAGAACTATAGGTGTGGGCAATTGTGCTTGGCTGGTTTGCCAAGGATTTTTGTCATGAACGGATGTTGTATTTGGTCAAATGATTCTGCTCTATCAACTGTTATGATCACATATTTCCTCCTTCTTTAGACGATTAACATGGTAGACTGATTCTTCAATATTGCTCTCCCAGCATATACCCACTTTCTCATGGCATGCTGTACTTCTAATATATTGCTGAATTTGACTTGCTAATATTTTGAGAACATTTTCCGTCTATGTTCATGAAACTTACTGGTCCATCATTCTCTTTTTGGTACTGTCTTTGGCTGGCCCTAAAATCAGAGCAGTGCTGGCCTCATAAAATGATTTGGGAGGTGTTCTTTCCTCTTCTATTTTCTGGAAGAGATTTTGCGGAAGAGGTATTGGTGTTGTATTTCTTTTAAATGTCTAGCAGTCCACCAGTGAAACTATCTTGGCCTGGAGAGTTCTTTTTGGGGAGATTTTTAACTATAAATTCATTATTAAAAGAATGAATTTAAAAATAGGTTTAGGGCTATGCAGATTATCTATTCTATTGACTTTTAGTAGTTTGTGGCTTTTGAGGAATTAGTCTCTTTCACCTCAATTGTTCAATTTCTGTCTGTAGGCTTGTTCAGACTATTGCAGTATTATCCTTTATCTACAGTAATATACCTCTTTAATTCCTGTTACTGATATTTTACGTGTTTTCTTTAGTATTGGTATTTTGTTTCTTCCTTACAGTCTTGCTAGAGGTTTATTATTTCGTCAACTTTTTAAAACATAAGTTTATTATTTCATTGGTTTTTGTCTATTATTTTTGTTTTAGATATCATAGCTTTCTGCTCTGGTCTTTATTTTCTTCATTATGCTTGCTTCAGGCTTATTTTGCTATAGGTTTTCCTTGTTTCTCGAGGTAGAAGGCTGAGTTATTGACTTGACACCTCTTTTTTCATCTAAGCATTTTAGTGCTATAAATTTCCTTCTAAGTACAGACTTAACTACATCCCACAAATTTATTATATTTTCATTCTTGTTCGTTTCAAATTGTTTTCTAATTGTCCTTCCAATTTTTTCTCTTACCTGTAAATTATTTAGAAGTGTTATTTAATTTTAAATTACACCATATCAGAGAACATACTTGACATAAATTCAATACTTTTAAATTTGTTAAGTTTTGTTTTTTTGTTTTATAACTCAGGATATATTAATTGTTCTATACGTACTTGAAAAAATGTATTCTGTTTCTGAGGGGAGTGTTCTATCAATGTCAGTTAGGTCAAGCTGGTTGATGGAGTTTTCAGATCTTCTCTATTCTTGCTAATTTTCTGTCTACTAGTTCTATTTATTATTGAGACTGCTGGAGTCTGCAACTGTAGTTGTGGATTTGTCTGTTTCTGTTTTCAGTTCCATTCGTTTTGAAGCTTTGCTTTTAGGTGGATACACATTTAGGGCTGTTACGTCCTTTGATGAATTTATCCTTTATACATATGCAATGTCAGCCGGGGGCGGTGGCTCATGCCTGTAATCCCAGCACTTTGGGAGGCTGAGGCAGGTAGATCATGAGGTCAAGAGATCAAGATCATCCTGGCTAACATAGTGAAACCCCATCTCTATTAAAATTACAAAATTAGCTGGGTATCGTGGCACGTGCCTGTAGTCCCAGCTACTTGGAAGGCCGAGGCCGGAGAATCACCTGAACCTGAAACTGGATGGGGGAGGTTGCAGTGAGCCAAGATCATGCCACTATACTATAGCCTGGCAACAGAGTGAGACTCCGTCTCAAAAAAAAAAAAAAAAAAAAAAAAAACAAATAAAATAAATAAATAAATATGTAATGTCTCTTTTTAACGCTGGTAATTTCTTTGCTCTGAAGTCTGTTTTGTCAGAAATTAAAACAGGCAATCCAGCATTCTTTTGATTTGTGTTTACATGGTCTATGTTTACCATTCTTTTTCTTTTGACCTTTCAGTATCAGTATTCGTGTATTCGAAGTTACCAATAGCATATACTTAGCTCAAGTTGTTAGGTTTTTAAATTTAATCCATTCTCATAATCACTTTTTTTTAATAGATGTGTTAAGACTGTTACCTTGAGGTTAATTTTCAGTATGTTTAGATTAAGGTCTACCATTTTATTGTTTGTTTTCTATTTTTTTCTCTCAGTTTTTTAATTAAAAAATATTTTACTTCTCTTCTTGTTTCCTCTTCTGGGTTCTTTGAATTTTTTAGTTCGTCTAATCTATTATGATTTTGCCTATACATATCTTTTAATACAGTTCTTTCAGTGGTTGCTCTAAGAATTCCAAAATACATACTTAACTTTTCACAGTCTACTTAGAATTAGTAGTTTACCTTGCATTTGCCACACTGGTGGAATGGAAGGTGCGGGGTGTGGTAGCTCATGCCTGTAATCTCAGCACTTTGGGAAACCAAGGTGGGCGAATCACCTGAAATCAGGAGTTGGAAACTAGCCTGGCCAACATGGTGAAACCCTGTCTCTCCTAAAAATACAAAAATTAGCTGGGCATGACAGTGTGTGTGGCTGTAATCCCAGCTACTGGGGGAGGCTGAGACAGAATTGCCTGAACCCGGGAGGTGGAGGTTGCAGTGAACCAAGATTGCACCACTGCACTCCATCCTGGGCAACAAAGAACGTAACTCCATTTCAAAAACAAAAAAGAATAGTAGTTGACCACTTGAATTGGAAAGTAGTAATGTATAGGTAAGCTGCCGTATCATAGTTGTGTTATATATTACATCTACATTTATTGAAAGCCCTATAAGACATTGTTATAATCTTTTTTTTTTTTACTTCAATTGTCAGAAATGTTTTAAAGAACTCACGGAGAAAAACAGTCTATTACATTTGCCATTTCTGTTCCTCTTCCTTCAGCCCGGATATTCCAAGTTATCTTCTAGTTTCATTTCCTTTCTGTCTGAAGATCTTTAGCAATTCTAATTTTAGAGTAGGTGTGTAGCCCATGAATTCTCCTAGTTTTCTTTATTAGAAAATGGCCTTACTTCAGCTTCATTCTTGAAGGGTATTTTCCCTGGAAACAGAATTCTGGGTGGACAGTTCTTTCTTTCAACACTAAAAATTCCCTGATACTTCTTTCTGGACATCACACTTTCTGGTGAGAAATCTATAGTCATTCAAATTACTGTTTCAATCTAGTTAATGCATTATTTTTGTCTGGCTGTCTTTACTTTTCAGCAGATTGATTTGCATTTAACCTATTTGGTGTTTGCTTAGCTTCTAGAATCTGTAGACCTATGTCTTTCACCAAACTTGGGAAATTTTTAGCATTAGTTCTTCAAATGTGTTTTCAGCACTGCACTCTTTCTTTTTTCCTTTTGAGATGTCAATGATACACAAGTTAGCTCTTTGGTTATTATTCCACAGTTCCTTGAAGCTCTGTTTATTTTTTTTATATCTTTTCCCCGTTTTCCAGTTGGACAATTTCAGGTATTTTAACTTTCGATGTTAAAAGTTCTATTTGTTTCTTTTTTGCAGATACTTTCTACTTTATCATTTGTTTCAAGAATGTTTGTCATTGCTTTTTGAGTTGTATTTGTAACAGCTGCTTTAAGGTTTTTGTCAGATCATTCAAAAATCTACATCACCTTGTCACTGGCACCATGGCTATCTTTTTCCATGCAAGTTAACATTTTCATGGCTTTTTATTTGCCAAATTATTTCGAATTCTATTCTGAACATTTGCAATGACATTAGGAAATCCTGAGACTTGTTTAAGTCCTATGACGAATGCTGATATTTTTGCTACAGTAGGCAATCAACCTGGTTAGGTTCAGACTGCGAGTTGCAACCTGCCTTCTATGGGCTGTGGTTACATGTCAGTTCCATCTTCAATGCCTTCACAGTACTAATCTCATCTCAAACAGGTGTACTGGAACCTGGGTGAGGTCTACCCATTAGTTCAGTTGCCAAAGTTTCTTATATGCTATTAGGATCAGACATATGACTGCACAGGTTGAGGGTGAGCCCAGGAATCCATAAACAACTTTATAGGGTTACTTTCCCAAACTCCTTTTCTGTGCTCTCTGTGATACTTTCTGCTTCCCTAGGACTCACCTTTCCAAACCTCTGGACAGAAACCACCCAATTCTGTGGCTGTGCCATGAAAGACCAGGTGGCAAGAGGACAGAGAAAAAAAAATGTAACAGGTTTTGGTTCTGTGCTTCTAGAGCCCTGGCTCCCTCAACATAAAGAACGGTTCTCTGCTCTATTTTGGCTCTTGCATGCTACCTGCTGCTCCTGTTACCTGCAGAACTGTGTGGGTGCTGGTGCAAGAGAAAGGGGGTGAGCAATGGGGAGGGGTTCTCTCTCTTTCTGAGCTTTACGAGTTGCCTCTCCTGGTCTGGAAGCTAGAACTACAGGATCTCTCCTGGAGGCTTCCCTGCCTGCACCAAAGCATTTGCTTCTGGTCGTTGGGGTAACTTCTTTCAGACCAAGAAATACCAGAGGAAAACAACTCGCCACCAGCTCAGCGGCATTTTGAATTCTGGAGTGCTTCCCCAATCTTCCTACTGCTAAAATTTTCCCAAATGCTCAGACAGCTGTGTCACACATCTGTCCAGGATTTACAGTGCATTTCAGTGGAAAGAAAATGAGTGCATGTGCTTCTTCTGCCTTACCCAGAACCCAACTCTTTGTTCATTTTTATTATGTGCCAGATACCGTATTCACAAAACTGTTCGTACAAGTCATGTGAGGTCTCAGAATAATATTCCCTCCTGCAGAAAGGACTTTCATGCCTGAGCCCACGCACTCCGAGACTGCCCTAATGAGGGGCTGAGATGCTCTGAGGTGGGCTCCTCTCTCTGTAGGCCTGTCACCTTCCAGCTGGCCCTTCCTCCTCCAGTACAGCACTTCAGCAGGGACACCCTCAGGGTCCTGGACTCTGTAAGCTCTTTTTCTCTAGCCTAGTGAGGCTGCTGAAGCCACACAGCCTCTCAGCCACCCCTGCAGGAATGGGAGATGCTCCCTGGGGAAAAGGAGCCAAAACTAGGCTCACACCCCTGTGTCTCCATCCGCCCCTGCACCCCAGCCTAGTAATTCTCCACTATGATCAGATTTCAAATGCCTCCACATAGATGACTTTTATCAGTTTTGGGTCATTATCAGTGGATGGTTAATCCAAATTAACAGTTCTGTCACCAATTTTTCCTCTTTTTTAACAGAAAAAGAAACTAACTCTAAAAGGTTTCCTGAGGTCACTCAGTGCATAGATAAAGAGGGTTTAACTCTGTTCTATTAACCATACTGTCCCCTAAACTTACACCAGTGTCCCCTGCACCCTAAATCACAGGAAAAATTAGATCTTAAAAGGGTTTTTCTTATAACTGGGTGTGTGTGTACTAAAATCCAGAAGTAATATATGAACATATTCTTACTTAAAAATTGAATCTTGTAGGCAAGGCTGCTTCTCTCCGATTTCTCGGCCCAGGCTGGGCCCAAGCCCTTTACCTGAGATCACCTTGCTTCAGCCAGTGGCTTCATTTGGATTTTATTATTAGGCTGACCTGTCCCCCATTGGAAGCACATGATATAAAATTTAAAAAGATTTACAGATATTTTTCATGAATGTGCCATGAGGTTATGTCAAGTCATATAAGCAGTAACTTTTCCCTGCCAACTGATAGGGGATTAAACCTTAAATCTGTTCAAGTGACAATTTTTAGCCTCCCAAAAGACCATCAAGATTTAACTGACAGCCCAAAGCACAGGCTTGTTGGCATCTGTATGGGCAGGTACAGGTGCAGATCAATGCACAGTGATCAACGCCTGTGTGAACACTTTAAAAGCAGAGTCTCAGCGCCAAGAGGGACTTTCTCACCCCACCCAACAAAGCAAGTAAAACCAACAGGGGCGTGTCTGCTGCAGGTGTGCGGCGCAGAGGAAAGGGATGGGAGCAAGGAGTCGCCAGGTTAACACTGTGGAGGAAGGGTAGCGGAGCTCTTCAGCACACACCTGTGCGGCCACACGAGCCACCTGCTTGGTGGGGTAACATGGCAGACTCAAGCCTGGAAGCTGCTTTGACTGAGCTGATTCGGTGGAAAACAGGGATAAGAACACAGCCCTTCAGGATGCCCTGCACTGTGGGCGATAGGGCAGGGTGAGCCCCTGTATGGCCCTGGGCACCAGGCACATACCAGTGGGGTCATGCACAGAAGGAGGCCTGCAAGTGAACCAAGGAGGGGCTTGGGTGGGTGCCGGCTGCTCATACCTTGGCTGGCTTCTGGCGGCAGGGAGCTTAGAGGAAGTGGGGGCGAAGATTCAGGGGCCTCGGGGGTGGGGTGCTCAGCCACCGGACAAATGATGAACCACCTCTTCCCAGTGTGCAGGACTGAAGGGCAGAACAGAAACAGCACGCTAAGTGAGTGAGTGTCTCTCCAGGCCAATGTGACCCCCACCACCTGCACCAGACTTGGCACCAAAGGTCTGGGCAACTCCTTTAGCCTATGGGATTTTCTCCAGGAAGCGTGTGGGCAGAGAACACTATTCCCAGTCATAATCCCTATCACTTCCCTCCGTGAAGCAGGTGGTTCCTCAGGCCCCTTGGTAAAGAGGCCTTAGTGACAGGTTTCTGCCTGCTCTTCCCTCATACCAGAGGACAAGGGGTGCACAGTCAACCTGGGGTGCCTCACTGGCACCCAGAAGCTCCTAAGAGGGTCCCTGGCATAGGCTTGGCTCCTGGGATGCCCAAGGCACCATGCATGAAGGCCGTGATGCTAGCTGCAGGTGACAGGTCCTGGGACGGGGACAGCTGTCCCCAGACTCGAGCCCCTGGTCACCACATGCTTCCATAATCCACCCATGCAATGGCCAAACCCCTGACAATATGCTGAGCAGGGGCTTTTATCGAACGCCCGCTAAAAAGCAGGGAAGGAAGTTACAGACTCACCGTTCTGCTGATACACGGGGCCGGTGGCTTGGGATTGCCGGCTCTCCTGAATGAGGTGGAGGGTCAGAACGAGTCCCACTGAGCTGCCGCGCCCACCGCCCAGCTGCCGCGCCCACCGCCCAGCTGCCGAACTCTCGCCACCTCCCAACCAGAATTTCACAACCTCACCTCCCCCGGCACCCAGGCCGCAGGTGCTGAGATGTGGCAGGCTGGTCCCTGGGTCGGAGCCACGGTCGGCGTCCGTGTCCTCGCTAAGCATGTCCTCCGCCTTGTCCATGACATCTTTCATCTGCTCAATGAACGTCTCCCGCTCGGCCTGCAGGATGAAATCGTGCTCCACCTGCAAAGAAATGTACTACCAATGAGGACCAGCTGCAAGGCCAAGACTGCCCTGGGTCTTCATCTGGAGTGACGGATGTCTATCCTATACCAGGCCCCAGGGGAAGACGTGGGGGAAGGGGTGTGGTCCCCAGAGGGGATGGACAGCTCAGCAAGTGACATGGATGGCCCCAGGGAAAGACATGGGGAAGGGGTGCAGTCCCCAAGACAGGGGCTGAACAGCTCAGCAAGTGACATGGGTGGCCCCAGGATGGGAGGAGAGCAGCTTCATCTTAAGAAGCAACTCCCCGCTCCAAGCCAGGGACCTGAGCTGTCATTGTCCTGCCCCAGCTGGAGCTGGTTACAGACCCTGAGGCTGGTGCAGCCATCTGCAGAGCAGGTGAGTACACAGGATGGAGGGGGCCAAGGACAGGGACTGGGAAGAGGAGAGGGGGTCCACCTGGGCACAGGTGCCCAGATAGTCATGACAGACAAGGAGGGTGGGACTGAAGGCAAAGGCTCCAGCCAGCAGGAGGTTGTAGGGGACAGAAAGCATCAATGGGATGGGAAGGCTATAGCAGGAGGGCCCCATGTCACCTCTCGGTCTCTGCACCCCCCAGCTCTCCCAGCCTCAGCCTTTGACCTTCAACTATGGCCCCGGCACACACGCAAGCATGTCCTGATGTCCAATGAGTAGCTCCTGTCATGGCTGAGGGGAGGTCCCACACCACAGCCTGGAAATCACGAAGCCTCCAGACCAGGCTCTCAGGACACATCCACAGTCCTCAACTTTCACTGTGGGCACGTGGCCCCAAGCTCACACCCGGGCTCTGGCTACATCCTTGGCCACTCAGGCAGAGAAACTGCTGTGCATCACATAAAAACCATATCAATGAAAAAGGTCAGCCTGTGCCGCCACCCAGGTGGGGTCCAGACCCTGCCCCTTTCCTGCCATGGCACCTCCTCCCAGCTACACACCTACAGTCACCAAGATGCTCTAGGCCTGACCTAGGGCATCCATGGTCCCAGACCTCTTCTGGGATGGGCCCATCTGCCCTACTTAACCAGCCGGCTGCGAACCAGGGCTCCTCTGCACCCCACACTCCCCTGGCACCCCAGACCCCATCCCCCAGGAGTACCACCTGCATACACCCCTAGACAAAGTGCTGGCTTGTGCTGTGTTCTGTGATTGAGTTAATTTAATGTAGCGTGTGACTGCGATGTTGTCTTATGAGGAATAGTACATTGTGGCCGAAGTTGAAGCATCCTGCCAGCTGTGACAGGAGTGCTCCATGCAAGAATTTAAGCAGTGTTCCAATTTTGTGAAACTTTCACTAAACGAAATTGAACTAGAACCCCTTTGCAACTAGAAAATGTTTTCCTATTATGTTTCTTTTTAAGTATGTTGAGAATAAAATTAATTTGAAAACAAAACAAAAATCTAAAAATACAGGGTCCAGGTATAACCTGACATTAGAATCCATGCCAATTAAATGAAACCTCTGCAGTTCCACCTCTACTAAGGGGCTGGCAAGGTCATTACGGTTAGAATGATGAACCTGAGGCCTGAAGACCTCTAACCACTGATGGGACATTCAGGGACACCTGGTGCCTCACACTCACAGGAAGAAGTCCACAGGGCAAGCAGGAGTTTGTCTGAACAGCGCCTGTCTCGATGGCCACACACCCACCCTTCAACTCGGGGCCCTGGAGCCAGTCTGTTCCTGGGATAGGAACAGGTTGTGAAGGGGGAGGACTGCTGGGCTGTTTTTATGGACCAAATTTGTGTATATGCAGCATGCTTACTTCAGATGGGTATGTTAGGTGACTTGGTTTACTAAGACGATAGAAAAAGCAATAAAATAAGAGGAGTATCTGAGTGCTGAGTGAAAAAAACAAGTCTGAGAAAATACTATTTTTACAAAGCACACTGCTAAAGAATAGCCACATCGCTTACTGTGCAGGACTTACATGTGTGCGGCTCACAAAGACTCACACACAGACACACACTAGAAGACTGAAACCAGGGGACCGGTGGACACGACACAGGCTGATGTGGCTGATGCTGTGTGTGTGGCTTCCTGCTCCGGCAGGCAGGTGCTGGAGGGGTCAGCTGCACAGGCAGCATCAG
The DNA here is from genome assembly GCA_036589455.1 of Ateles fusciceps. Taxonomy (NCBI): domain Eukaryota; kingdom Metazoa; phylum Chordata; class Mammalia; order Primates; family Atelidae; genus Ateles; species Ateles fusciceps. The sequence continues at coordinate 918,852 of JAZHEH010001180.1, read as the reverse complement.
CCGGTGGCTCAGTGATAACTTCACAGGCATTCCCTTTATTATTATTCTTTATCATGCTTGAAACATGTGTGTATAAAGTAACACAAGACACAGGTTAAAGACACAGTAAGATAAGAGACGTTCTCCAGTTTCAGCAACCCAGCGAGGATCTGACATTCCTGCTACATTGAGGAACTAGCTGCTGGCTGCTGACAAAGACTCTTCCCTAACCGAAGTGCAGCTAGCGCCTCTGACCCTCTAATCAGGCCCCGTCCTGTCCTCAGCCTAAGCCAGTTATAGTGAGAATTCCCAGCCTTCATATCTGACCATATTCCTCATCTCCCACCTTTGAGGTTGAACAAAGCCTCTCACCTGCCCCCAGAAAGGATCCTGTTATGAGGGTTTCTCCAGAATCCCCGACCTTGACGTCTCCTCTTAGCTATTTTCCAGCCACCCATCCCCATACTGCTCCTTGCCTATGATTCCCCTGTGGTCTCTGCTGCGTTCAGAATTAAACTCATTCTCTCTCCCCTCTTGCCACAGTCCTGAATAAAGTCTTCCCCACCACTGTAACAAGTGTTAGAAGAATTTCTCTAATGCTGCAGGGGACTATGCCCTCCCTGGGCCTGGGCTCTGGGAGGGCTTTGTCCAAGTTGTCTCTGCAAAGCAGACACTAAGGCAGGGACTTGCTCCCTAGGAGCAGAAAGCCAGGGGGCTTCCCCTGCAAAGCCCACATGAGGATTTCATGAAGCCAGGGCAGGGATGGCCAGGGTGATGCAGCCCAAGGGGGTAGCCACAAGACAGACATATGGGGCAATGTCTGTTATTAACTTGAATGGAATATTCTATTCCCTACTCATGCCGGCCCACTCCAGGCACTTGGTGGCCATCTGGAGTGAGGGCTACAACACTGTCCAATGTGCTGCCTGCCCCTTTAAGACCTGGCTTCCTAAACCTCACTAATGTAGGAATAGTGGTCTGGGGAGAATGTTCTCCTGGAAGGCAGTCACAGATGGACCAGGAAATTTGAGGAACACATGTGCATCCTTTCCATGTGTTTCTTCGTGTGTGCTTTCAGCTGGAGAGCTTCTGAGGGCCCGAAAAAGATCCCCACTCCTAGCCTGGGTCAGGTGCCAGGGACCATAGGTGTGGGGCTGTGAAGGCCTACAAGGTGCTCATGGACTCAGGTTGGTCTGCACAGGCAGGGAAGGGTGGCTCCAAAGGGAGGTACAGGCAGAGCTGTGTGGGAGCATGGGACATGGGTCAGGGCTTGCAGCCCGCATCCTAGCTGGGGAGGCTGGAGGAGGCTCTAAGCAAGGACCACAGGACATTAGACTCCAGGATGCCCTCCGCATGCCTTACTCAAGGAACCTACCCACAAGGCTTCCTTTTATTTGGAGGAAAGGCTCAGGTGCTCCAGAAGCCCTCAGGGAGCAGCGTCTTAGAGAGGTTAGGGACACATCCTTCAAGTTGTTCTTCCAAACCCAAGGGGTTTCCGCCCGGTGTGGGGAAGAGCCCGTGGAGTAAATGGTCAGTACTGCCCCTGAAAAGCCCCTGGGCCAACTGACACCTCCACACAAGGTCACGTTCAACATGTGGCCTGTGGTGCTCTGCTCGGGCCCACACGCCCCCAAAGAACACGGGGAGCCAAGCCACCCAGACCCAACCTCACCATGTACGTCGCGATCTCGTCAGGCGCGTCCCCATCCAAGTCGAACTTGAAGGTCACCATCTTGTGGTTGTGCGTCTCCAGCTGGCACTCCACCATCTTGTCCCCAGTGTTGCACACCTGGAAAGGGCACCGTCAGCCCCCGCTGTGCGCACGCACCACGTGCCACGTGCACCGGCCACGCCCCCCCGCGTGCCCCGCCCACTTACGTTAAGGATGGTAAGCCGGGGTCGGCTGGCCCTCTCCTGCCGGGAGCGCGCGCGTGTAGACCTGCGGTGGTGTTTCCGGGCTGCCCTGCCCTCCAGTCTGCCCCCTCCAAAGGCGCCTTCACAGCTGTCACTCAGCTCTTTTCCAGAAGTGACATCAGAACCTCCGTAGCTGGGCAAAAACCAAGAACATTAATAGCACTAAAAGACAACCAGCAGGTGAGCTAAGGTGGGGAAAGCTCGGCTTCTACGGAACAGACTGGAGTCTCCAGGGCCCAAATTTGTGACTTCCAGAAGTAGCCCCTGTCCTGTGCGAATACCCCAAGCCTACTTCTGGGCCAACACCCTGCTCCCCCGCTGCACTCAAGTGGCACGGGCAGAGGGAAGCATAGGCTTCCTAGCTACTGGCTGCATGACCCTGGTCCTCTCAGTCTCCTGACCTGTGAAGCGGCCCCGTGCCTCAGTTTCCCCATCTGTGCCATGGCAACAGAAACACATCAGCCAGTGTTGTGAGGCCAATCCGTTTTGCAGTTTGCAAAATGCCAACACAGGCAGTGCCCCGAGTGGAACAAATGGTCACAGTCCAAATAAGGACACGGTTCATTTCCTGAAATACCTGTGCCCGTACGTAGCCCAGGAGGCCAGAAGACCCAGGATCTGGTCTGGATTCAACCCTGTATACAGAGGGCCACCCTCCCAGCCCCCTCCCAGCCTCTGGGCACTGCGGACTCCACCCATAGCCTCTCCCTTCGGAACATTCTCACTACTGCAAACCAGAGCAGGGACCCAGAGTCCAACCAGGGGCCTCTGACTACCAAACTCCAACAATAGCTGGCAAGACCCAGAGAGGAGGGCCCTGAGGCTCCATCAGGTAAGGTCTGAAAAATCCCTAAAGGCATCAGGGCAAACTGCAGTGGGTTCCACGGGAAGCAGCAGCAAGAGCCAGGCTGAGTGGCTGTATGGGCCTGCACCCCACCCCAACCTGTACTGCGAGGTTGAGGCTGGGCCACAGTACCTCTCACAGCTCTGCGGGAGGCCGGGCGGCTTGTCCTGGGAGGCCTGCTCCTGAAATAAAAACGCAGAGAAAAGAGAACGGGTCATGCTGGCTCCCGCTTCCCTGTGGGCACAGCCGTGCACAGTCAGCTCTCCCTCCCCACCTTCTCGGCCCAACCTGCTCCCCTGCCTTCTCCTGCTCTCTTCTGCAGCCAGGTGGGTACGACCCAGGGGGCACCACAATGGGGGCAGGCTTGGAGGTTTTTATCTTGTTGAAACACTTGGAGCCAAGTGGATTCATAAAAGCTGGGAGCCACTTCCTTTCCAAAAATGTAACCCACTTTGAACATCCCTCAAAGAGGACACACTGGTTGTATGAAAGCTTTTCACAGTCTCTTGCATCCTGTCCCAGGGAAAGCATCCTCTAAACTGTGTCTATAAAAATCACACCCTCTGTCTTGATGTGGCTTACAGAAAGTGCGAAATCTAGGGAGAGATGAGAACAGGGCTTGGGTGGCTGTCCCAGAGCCAAGCAACCCCGACCCCTAGGGCTAAGACCCAGGTCACTGTGCAGACCCCTGGTGGCCGCAACTACCAAGTCATGGGACAGGTTGCGGGGCGGGGTACACACGTCTTGGGCCGGTTCCACCGTCAGCTGGACAGCTGGGCAGGGGCTGGCGATCCCAGGCCCACCAGGCAGTGGCAGGTTTGCTGGTGGCAGAAGTGTGGCAGTCTGGGTGGGCACACTCTGCGCAGAGGCGGAGACCGTGGCCAGGGAGCTGGGGAACTGAGGCAGGAGCTCAGGGGCGGCAGGTAGCAGCACTTCCGGCAGAGGCGGGGGAGAGGACCGCAGCCGGTGGCACAGGCACAGTGGGGACCTGAGCAGCGATGTCCACAGCATAGGGAGCTGGGTGGCCAAGCAAAATCTGGGAGCACAGGGGACAAGGTGCAAGTCAGGCCTAATGCTGCCTTCACTGAGGGGCCATGCCCAAGTGTGTCCGTGAACACCCAGGTAGAGATTGGAATGCCCCTCTCCAGTCCACACCCTCCCCAAGGGGGAGCCCTGTCTCAGAGCACATTTAGCAGATGGGGTGAGCAGAAACAAACAGGAATGGGCATTCTCACACCCCTTTCTGTGTAAGAGTCTATTTGTATAGAAAGGCCAGGAACAAGGCTCTGTCTATGAACCTGCCGAGCTCAGCTGAAGAGTTCCAGAGGGCAGGACACAGCACTGGAGCCAGGCCCCTACTACCCCTTGGGGCCTGGGGCAACCTGCCCCATCTGGCCCCTGCTCAGAGCACGTACAGGGCACCTGCCACCAACACCTGCCACGTTCCAGAAGATGACTGTGGCTCAGGCTTGGTTTCCCCACTGTTCTCTCTCTTAAAAGCTCTTTGGGAGTAAAAGGTAAAACAAGTGGGGAAAGAGGGACCATGAATTGGAAAGTACAAGTACCCTCTGTCTTCTGCCCCCCAGTTTGGAGTTGAGAAGGCTGAAAATTTAGAGGAACTTCTCACCTCTCAGGGCTGGAAGGAACAGCTACATTCACTGAGCCTGCTAGCCCTGAGACCCTTTGTTGGCAGCCAGTGTGGGGTCAGAGATACCAAGCCCCAGCCTGGCAGGTGGCCACTTCCCTCCTGGACAGACAGATAACGCAGCTGCTGCGTTGAGGGGTGGCCAGCCCAGCTCATCAACAGACTCTGGACCCTTCACCGGACGAACAGTAGCGACAGCCACTGAGTGTGGCAGTGACCCCCACAAGTCTCTAGCTACTAACTGTGGCCAGAAAGGCTCTTCAGGTAGGAAGGCCCAGACAGCAAGGTCTCCCTCCTGCTCCCCAGTGTGGGCCTTGGCTTTCTGAGAAACAGACCTGACTGCGAACCAGCAGGCTCTGAGCTGCCGCTAAACCTGCCTCTGGGACCAACAGCACTTGCTCAGGTGGGCCACAGAACAGATGCGATTCTTCCCACTCACTGTCTAATCAGATGCCACCCTGCTATCCATTATGTACCATCCCTCCCTTTTTACGCACAAAACCCTCTGGAGACAAGACAGCAAGAAGTGATGGCCAGGAGGAACAGCTCATGGTGGGGCGTCTTACTCCAGACTGGATTCAACACTAATGGAGCTGGGGGCACCTGGCACCAGGGATGCTACACCAGGCCCCTTCACATTAGGCTATGCCAGCCGCTTTCCTGCGGAGGCTGAGGCTCAAAAGGCAGGGTTGTGCCACAGTTACAGGGTTGATGGGGCTCAGAGTTGGAGTGAGGCCAGGTGGGCGGAGGCCAGGAGAGGAGGCCCAGGTGGGAAGATGCCAAGAAGGATGGGACCCAGGTGAGGAGGCCTAGGTGTGAGAGGACCCAGGTGGGAAGGCTCCCACACCAGCCTCTCTCCCCTCACTCAAGTTTGAACAGAATAGTCTGTAAGCCCCAAAACATGAGTGGACTGTAGGGCTGTGGATCCCTGTGGGAAGGCCTCCCATCAGTAGGGTGCATATCCTGTGTCCCAGAGCACCCGTTCACAGGCAGCCAGCATGCTGCCACAGGGGCTCCACAAGACCTGACACCAGGACATGGTCCTGGGTCCCACCATGATCACCCTTGCAGCCAGCAGCGCCACCTGCCCACAGCCCCCGCCCCACTATCAGCCTCGCTTCCTCTCCCTCCCTAACATGGGGTGGTCACCCTGCCTCATCCTGACAAGGTGCTCTTTAAAGGGCAGACCTCAGACAGACGCCCTGTGCCCCAATGCAAGCCACATCAAGGCTGCCAGACCAGCCCTAAATGAGGAAAGGTGCAAAGATACCACAAGAGCAGGGGCCACAGAGCCATGGGAAGGGAGGGACACAGAACCTATCATCCATGGACTCCCCCATCTCCTGACCCACCCGAAAAATGGAGACGCAGATATCCCACGTTGGTGCCAGCCCTTGCCTCCCTCGGCCTCACACACATCTCTTCCTGAGAGGGGTGGCCCCGGGGCAGAGCTGCCTCCTTGCCTGGTTCCCAGCTGCTGGGGTGCTCAGTCAGGGTACTCAGGGATAGCGCAAGCCCAGCAGGAGGACAGAGCAGCCAAAAGTCCTTTACATCTCTGGGTCCTGAGGGCCCCCCACATGCTGGGACGGTGAGCCTCTGCCCTGCAGGTGATTACCTGGCTCCCTGGTGCAGCAGCCGGAGCAGCCTGTTCAGGAAGGTGGGGCTGGAGGGGCTCAGGGCGCACAGGCAGTGCTGGCTGCGGGGGGCAGCACAGGTTGTGAGGGCAGCGTGGGTTGCGTGGGCAGTGTGGGTTGCGTGGGCAGCACAGGTTGTGGGGGCAGTATGGGTTGTGGGGGTAGTGTGGGTTGCGGGTGCAGTGCCGGCTGTGGAGGGGTAGCCCGAATATTCTGTACCGTGTGGTGGGGGGAAGGAGGGACGTCGGTGGGCGCCATCTGTGGGAAGGCCGTTGGGTACACAGGTTGGGCCGGGAGCTGGGCCACAGCAGGATGAATGGACAGGGCAGCCACGCCTGGCGGGGCCACAGCCAGCAGGGGGATGGCAGCCGGTGCATTTGGCACAATGGTCCGGCAGGGCACGGCCAGGGGCGCCCCAGGGGGGATGGGGCAGCTTCACAGCCTGCAGAGGCAGGGCCGGGGACGCAGGGGGGAGCGGGGCAGCAAGGCTCGGCAAGATCACAGCTGGAGAGAAATACTGAGGCTGTGGCACAGGGGGGCACAGTCGCGGTTGGCAGGTCTGGGAGGGCCGGAGGGAGGCCGTCGATTCCTGCCAGGGGCGTGATGGGGGGCACGACAGGAATCGGGGGGCATCTGAAAGAGACACAGGAGTGCGTCAGTGTGAGCCCCGACCAGGGTCCCTGCCCACAGCACTTGCAGGCAAGGACAGCCACAGTCATTGGGGACAAGGGGACACAGGATGAGAAGAGCACGGCCCTTTCCCTCGGAGACACCTTTGTGTAGCTGCTGTTGAAGGGAACCCAAACAAACCCAACAGAAGCGGAAATCCCAATCATGTAAAGCTCTTCAAATAGAAAAGGAAAGTTGGCAGGCTGGAAACACCCTGCTAGATCACCCCAGCCCAGCGCAGGGAGGCTCCCTGAGTCCACACTCATGACAGCCATGCTGGGGCTCCGAGGGAGTCAGGGGCAGCTCACATACTGTGAGCGGCAGGGGCAGTGACCACAAGTCATAGAGAAGTGACTTCAGAGCCCTGGAGCATTTTCATTTGGAAGGGCTGGGACTGTCAGAGCCACTAGACTGGCCCTGAGCATCTGCAATCACCTTAGCCTAATACCACAACATGTACAAATTCAAGCTGAAACCTAACTTCTTAAGGGTTCTCAGTGAAAGCAAATCTTTGAGCCACCTTGGCTGGCTCAAGCGACACCCCTATCTTGTCCAGCCTTCCCACAGTAGGAACTCCCGAAACCTCGTCTGCATCTTCTTAGCAACGTATGTGCCTTCCAGGGGGCAGCTGACGCCAGGCCACGTGGATTCAGCACTTCCGTCTTTGACAGCCTTCTCGTCCATGCTGATGTGTGTCCTCTGGCCTACACCTCCATGCAATGAAGAGGCAGCAAAAATGCACATGGACTTCTGTCTGAATGAGCAAGATGACGATTTCACTAGACCTTGAAGCCACCTAACATCCTATGGTGACATCTGGGCCTGAGCGGTAGGTGAGACATCTTCTAGGTGGGGCTTGTGAATCGCAGGAACACTTGCCTGCCCCATCTTCAGAGTGAAGCAGCACATCTCCAGTCTTACCACTGATCAGTCCATCGGGGTCACCAAAGGCCTCTGGAATACCTAGACTCCTCCATGCCATTTACCTGGGCAATGGTACCCTGGCCCTGGCTACATTCTGCACCAGTTGCATGTGGTTGGGTCTGATAGTGTCCCCAGAAGAGTCAGCCATGCCACCGGCTGGCTCTGGAACTCTTGAGAGCCACATGCTGCATGACCCTGGGGGAGCTCCATATGAAGAATGCTCCTCCATGGCAAATCCACCTGCCTTCTGTGCCAGCCCAGCAACCACCTCGAGACTATTGTCCATGACCTTGGACTAAAAAACTTTTTCCTTCCTGGATGAGCCTGGGCACATGGGTACACTGAGAGCAGATAGGCACATTGCTGGTAGGGTGCCGGGTGATGGGGTGCTGGGCTGCCCACCCTCCCTGAAGGACCCCATCTGCCACTCACTGCCCAGAAGTTGTCATGGCCTGAAAGGACCAAGAGTGGCCTGCCAGGTTGAGAGAGAAGGTGAGGCTGGAGGACAGGAGACAGCAGCCCAGCCAGCCACCAAGGGAGGCCGACACTCGTGGGTCCAGTGTTGTGGGCAGGGGAAAAAGGACAAGTGGCCTGTTGTGTGGGACCCTGAAGCATTCCTGATGCATATGACTGTGCACAAAGCCCACGCTGCCCACCCCAGACTCCCTAGCCCAGCCCCCGACTCCCTAGCCAGCCCCACCCCGGGTCACAGGTCACGTGCACAGACAAGCCTTTGTGGGTGTTCTGGTATATCAGCTAGGGCCTGGCAAACCGTGCACCACCATTGAAGGCAGCTGTCAACCTAGAAGTACCTGCGAGGGACTTGAGCAAGCGGCTGCAGGGGTGCCTGTGGCATCTGGAGGGGCTTCAGCTCAGCGGGGGCCCCCACTTGGGAGGCTGGAGCCAGGTACTGCGGCAGAGAGGGGGCACCGGCTGGAGGGGGGCCCACGGGCTGTGGGGCCAGGACCTGTGGCACGGGTGTCGGCTGGGCCAGTGGAGGAGGCTGGAGGGAGAGAAAGCAGCTCCCCCTTAGACCACCAATCTGCCCAGATGAGTGCACCCCACTGGTTAGACATGACAGGATATCAACCCTCACCCTCACATGTACACAAACATGCTCACATTCACACATGCTTGCACACACACTTGCACAGTCACATGTATACGCATTCAGACACAGACCACCAAACTCCAGCCAGCCTGGAGCCGGGGGCACAGCAGATCTTAAAGAGACATTCTGAGTAAGCAGAGCCCTCCATGTGCAGGGTACTGCAAACACTATGCACACATGCAAATGCACACACACACACACACACACACGCACTCACGCTCACGCGAGAGCCACCCCCATCCCCCAGCCACACCAAAGACCTGGGGGAACCACAGAGGATGTGAGTGAAGGGGCCTGCAGGAGGCGCTCACAGACCTGAGCCCAGGGGCCAGCACAGCTGACTGCCTGCCTGGAAGGACAGTGGCCACAGGAGGTGCCATACTCACCTGCTGGCCGGGGGGCGCTGGCTGGCCTGGGCCCGTGGGTACGGGGGTGCTGGGCGGCGGAAGCACAGAAGCAAAGCTCATGGCTGGATCCGGGAAGTGCTGCTGGAGGGTCGGAGGGCAGGTGGGGGGCGGGACGGAGCCCACTGGCAGGCCAGGCTGCAGACAACAACAGGGCCACACTCAGTAGTGGCTCTAAGCCACCAGGCCATGCTCCTGGGCAGGGGCGAAGTAGCCTCATGTCATCCCTGTGCCTGGCCCCCACGAGGGTCCCTCTTCCCACGAACATGACAGCAGAAGCAGTGAGGGAGCCCTGGGCATCATTCACAATAGTGAAGGGCCAGGAACAGCAAGCTCCCAGCCCAGGGGCACTGGGCACATCCGCCCTCGACAGAATACTGAACAACCACAAAAAAGGCTTCACAGAACCATGGAGAAAGGCTCCTGAGGACATTAAAATGGGGAAGCTCAGCCGGGCGCGGTGGCTCAAGCCTGTAATCCCAGCACTTTGGGAAGCCGAGGCGGGCGGATCATGAGGTCAAGAGATCGAGACCATCCTGGCCAACATGGTGAAACCCCGTCTCTACTAAAAATACAAAAATTAGCTGAGACTGGTGGCGCGCACCTGTAGTCCCAGCTACTCGGGAGGCTGAGGCGGGAGAATTGCCTGAACCCAGGAGGCGGAGGTTGCAGTGAGCCGAGATTGTGCCACTGCACTCCAGGCTGGCGCCTGACCACAGAGTGAGACTCTGTCTCAAAAAAAAAAAAAAATGGGGAAGCTCACGGTCCATATGACTGTGACTGTGTAAGATGAAAATATATATGTAACTCACAGACGACATGGAGAGAAACAGGCCCGCGAACAGCAGCATGTGAGCACTCCAGCGGCAGAGTGAACACAGACCACAAAGCAATGGGAAATCTAAGCTCTCCGAATGGGAAATTTGCTACCATTAAGGAATTGCTGCAAATTTGTTAGTTTTGTTGGTGTAATAATGGAATCAGGCTTTGTTTTCTGAGTCCATATTGTGCAGAGCCAGAGGCTGAATCATTTACAGACGAAGTGTCTCGCTGTCTGGGATTTACTTCAAAACAACAGGGATGTGAGGAGCAGGCGGGGGCTACAGAGAATCATGGTTCTTCCACCCTGCCATGAATGTTCTCTCCCGTGGGAGTCTCTGGATCATGTGAGTGACAGCATGCCCAAAACTGCTCTCCTCACTTGTCTTTCGCTGTGGGTACTTTATGAAAGGCAGCATGGGGTGAGTGATTAGAGCAAGTATATCCGGAATTGAGCCGGGTTTCTGGATTCACCTGAAGCCAGGGAGTGGAAGAATGGGCCTGACTGGGCCAGACCATATCTGTCTACCAGCTCTGGGCACTGTGCATAGTCCAGGAGCTCGGGCAGGGCCTGGCGGCCTGGGAGCACATGGCCTCATGCTCCCAACCACCTCCAGGGGCAGCCTGGCAACCCCACGGCAGCTGTTCCTCCTTGTCTGTTTCTCCTCCTTCACTGGGTGCCGCAGACACATCACCGTGGCAACCCTCCCAGGAAAGGCATGGAGGGGGTGGGGAGAGCCCTCAGCATACCTGGGGACCTTTTCCATGCCTCATCCTTTTTGAGTAAGGTGTCTTTGCATCACTAGGTAGGAAGATGAGACTCAGGCCCCCTGGTCCAAGGTGACTGTACCTGCGATGTCCCTCAGGTCTCCTGGCTTCCATGCTGATGCTGAGACCAGCAGCATCACTGAGGCCACAGGAGAGGGAGCCCAGGCCCAGTGGGAGTCCAGGCCAGGAGTACCTCGTGTGGCATCACATGGCATGGGAAGCCCTAACCTAGGCTGAGGAGGGATGAGAGCCAGGCAGAACATTCCAGTCCAGCCCCAGTTCAGCCCATCTTCAAAGCCAAGAGCCACCACTCTAGAGCAGCTAGTAGCCTTTTCTTTTCTTTTTTTAAATTTGTTTTAGAGATATGGACTTGCTTTTTTGCCCAGGCTTGCCTGGAACTCCTGGCTCAAGTGATCTTCCTGCCTCGGGCTCCCAAAATGCTAGGATTACAGGCATGAGCCACTACGTCCAGCTTGCCTTTTCATTTTTTTTTTTTTTTTGAGACAGTCTTGCTTTGTCACCAGGTGCCAGGCTGGAGTGCCGTAGCATGATCTCGGTTCACTGCAACCTCCGCCTCCCGGGTTCAAGCAGTTCTCCTGCCTCAGCCTCCCGAGTAGCTGGGACTACAGGCGCACGTCACCACGCCCAGCTAATTTTTGTATCTTTAGTAGAGATGGGGTTTCGCCATGTTGGCCAGGATGGTCTCGATCTCTTGACCTTGTGATCCACCCGGCCTCGGCCTCCCAAAGTGCTGGGATTACAGGCGTGAGCCACTGCGCCCGGCCCAGCCTTGCCTTTCTTAAATGAGATCTTTCTGCTATTTAAAATTCTATTTCACTTCATTTCATGAAATGAAGAAAACTGCAAATGCAAATTGCAAATGAGTTCTGGGGCTGCAGTCAGCAAAGGCAGACTCGGCAAACAGCTTCCACTGCTTTTCCAAAGGGCCTTTCTGGACCCTTCCAACTGAGCAGGCCTGGGAAAGACCATCCCACATGCAAGGATAAAGCAGGGCAGCCAGCAGGACAGAGGAGGCCAGAACAGCCCACGTGCCACGTTCAGCCGGCATCAGGAAGACGGGCCACAGCACTGAGTGTACAAGTGACAACCAGCATAGCCGAAGCACCAGGCAGGAGCTGCTCGCTAGGGGAGGAGCTTGGCCCAGAGTACACAGTGGCTGCACCTGTGGTATCCCTGCTTAGGATTCCCAGCTCACACAGAAGGTGAGACAGCCCACCCCATAAACCACCCTCTGAGGCTGGGTGCAGTGGCTCATGCCTGTAATCCCAGCACTTTGAGAGGCTGAGGAGGGAGGATCACCTGAGGTCAGGAGTTTGAGACCAGCCTGGCCAACATGGTGAAACCTCGTCCCTACTAAAAATACATAAATCAGTCGGGCGTGGTGGTACGCACCTGTAATCCTAGTTACTCGGGAGGCCAAGGCAGGAGAATCGCTCGAACCCGGGAGGCGGAAGTTACAGTGAGCCGAGATCACACCACTGCATTCCAGCCTGGGTGACAAAGCGAGACTCTGTCTCATATAAATAAACAAACCACCCTCTGAGGGTGCCAATCTACTACGTGGGGCTCATGGGCAACCTCTCTGTGGCTGGGCACTTGGGACTGTGAAGAGCAATTGTTCTGCTTTCTAAAGAGTTTTTTAAAAAGCAAAAAAAAAGCCAAATGTGATCCCACTCATCTTAGTCTTTCCCGTGGGAATCATCCGACAGGCGACGCCACAGCCAGAGGCTCCATCGCTCCTTCACCACACATGCTTCCTGAAACTGTTCCCCCTCATCTTCACCCTACTTTCACAGCTCTGACTTTAACAGCTACACCGTGTCTGAGAGAGAAGTGCCAGGAGCCCCTCAGAAGGCTGGGCAGTGAGATCGAATCTCGGGTTTCCTCTTACAAATGATGCTTTTCTGTCATCTCCAGAACAGTCTGAGATAATGTCCCAGGCCCAGGGCACAGTCAATGTACCCACTGACTGATTGTGGCCATGGCTTGTCACCATTATCACTGTGCCTGCCCTCCAAGGGTAACCACTCAGCTCTATCACGGTCTTCCCAAACTCTGGGTGTCCCAGGGTCTGTTCTCCAGTAGGATGTCTTTCCCATCTAGTAGGTCTTTACGGGACCATCAAGGCTACCCAGCCAGCAGTTCCGCAGTTGGCAGGAAAGACAGGGCTTTCCTCTGTGCCTGGGTTTTGAATGTCTCCCAGGGGGAAGTGTGGCTGGAAACTGACCACAGGCCACTTTTAATGCTGACCACAGTGCAGCACAACCTGGACAGCCCATCACAGACTTTAGAGCTCTCAGACCAGGTAGTGGGGACAGGGAATTGGGTGGGAGTGGCGCTCTGACTCACCGCAGCCGTAGGCTGCTGGTAGGCCGCCAGTGAGGGCAGGCTCTGCGGCAGGACGGGCCCCTCGCTCACAGGGGGGCTGCACACACACTGGGCGGGGGCAGCGCTGCATCACCAAGGGAGCCAAGCACCACGCTCTGCTGGCTGCTCTGCGAGTCCGAGTACACGGTGGAGCCCTGGCCGCTGTCAAAGGTGCTGTCCGCTGGGGAGGACAAAAGCAGGACTTAGAGTGGACATCTCCAAATGCCACATGAACAAACACTGGCTCATCTGCATATTTTCTTCTGCAAAATAAAAGCTTGATTGTTTCTCCAGATCACATAAATAACCCGTGCATATTGTTTAAACAATCAACTGCTACAGAACCACGCTGGGGAGGCTGTCACTGTGCCCCACCCCAACACTGCCCATGTCTGGCCAGCATGATGTCAGGGCGGGTACATCTTGCCAATCCTCCCACAACGCAGGTGCCCACAACCAGCCTGCCATGGCCTGGGGGAGCAAGCACACATTCCAGCTCTTAAAGGCACAGGGGACTTGGGAGGCCAAAGGAATGTCCGAGTTAAGAAAAAGCTGATGTCTTCACTGTGGAGATAAATAATCCACAGTGTTTATAAGAGGAGAGGGTATCTAGGACTCTGACCACCTTCACATACCATGGCAAAGGGCCCAAACTGGGGAGACTGAGGCCAAGGGACCAGGTCTAACTTGGTTGGAAAACGGGGCCAAGGTGCCCCAAACACCCACAGGGAGGCCTTGAGAGGGGGAATGCACCCACCATTCCCCCGTGCAGTGGATGCGGTGGCAAGGGCAGCACTAAGCGCCCATGGCCTGAGCTCCCCAGAGGCCTCATATGGCTCAGGCTGGCCTGGCCCCCATCAAACCCAAACAGACCCACCTGCCCATGGGGGCACAGACAGGACCCCAGAGCCTATAGGCTTCTCGCACTACGGTGTGGCCTGGGAACATCTTCGCCTGTGGCGCCATGCCAGCAGAGGGAAAACGAAAACCTATCTGAAATGGTGCTTTGGGTTTACTGCTTCCAGATTCCAAAAGCTACAGAAACTTCAGAATTTACCACTTACAAACACCAAGCTATTTTCGAGAGGGGCTGCATTTCAGAATATTGTGTCCATTTATAATTTAAACAAAGGGGAAATCTTGTTGGCTTGGTGTTAAAATAACTTTTCCCAGGAATGGCTAGAATCTATGGTAACCTAAGAAGACAGAAGAAATGCTGAGGTTTAATTGTGCAAAACCAATTAGACAACCAACTCTGACTTTTAATGAGCCAAGTGGTCATTTCCACTTAGAGATGGGAGGGACAGGACGGGGGAGGAACCGGACATGTGTATGGACCTGATGAGTTTCAAGTAGAGCAATTCTAACCATATGTGTAGCATTTTACTTTTTTTTTTTTTTTTTTGAGACAGGGTCTCACTGTCATCTGGACTGGAGTCTAGTGGTGTGATCACAGCTCACTACAGCCTTGACCTCTCAGGTAGCTAGGACTACAGGCATACACCACCACACCTGGATAATTTTTCTGTCTTTTGTAGAGATAGAGTTCCACCACGTTGCCCAGACTGGTTCGAACCCCTGGGCTCAAGTGATCCACCCACCTTTGACTCCCAAAGGGAGCCACCAAGCCTGGCCCACATTTTTCATATTTAAAGTGAATATGCGCTGGGCACGGTGGCTCATGCCTGTAATCCCAGCACTTTGGGAGGCCGAGGCAGGCGGATCACGAAGTCAGGGGTTTGAGACTAGCGTGGCCAACATAGTGAAACCCCACCATTACTAAAAATACAAAAAAATTGGCCAGGTGTGGTGGCACGCACCTGTAGTCCCAGCTACTTGGGAGGCTGAGGCAGGAGAATCACTTGAACCTGGGAGGTGGAGGTTGCAGTGAGCTGAGATTGTGCCAGTGTACTCCAGCCTGGGTGACAGAGTGAGACTCCATCTCAAAGAAAAATTTAAAAATTAAAAAAATTAAAAATAAAGTGAGTATGGGCGGGGCATTTTGGCTCATGCTTGTAATCCCATCACTTCGGGAGGCTGAGGCGGGCAGGTCACTTGAGGTCAGGAGTTTGAGACCAGCCAGGCCAACAGGGCGAAAGCCCATTTCTACTAAAAACATAAAAATTAGACGGGCGTGGTGGCACATGCCTGTAGTCCCAGCTAGTAGGGAGGCTGATGCAGGAGAATAGCTTGAACCCAAGAGGCGGAGGTTGCAGTGAGCCACGATTTTGCCACTGCATTCCAGCCTGGGTAACAGAGCGAGACTCTGTCACCAAAAAAAAAAAAAAAAAGTGAATGTGTTCATTACTTACACAATTAAACATTTTGGAAGACATTTTTGAACCTATTGGCAAATGTGCTACTACAGTCATCAGCTGCTTAAATGGAGTCACCAAGAAAACCTCCACTTGGTCAGGACCCCTGGTGGGCAGTTCAAGAAAACACAACAAGGGAAAACTGAAAACTGTCATACTGTTGCATCTTCCAACACGCTAATATGTGTCTGTGTGCCTATCTGGTTACGTAGACCAGGTTCTTCTTGGATTATGGGGTTCCCGCTCTTGCCCGGCACCTCCCAGAGCAAGGTGCAGAAGGCTGTATGGGGTACTATCCATTACGAAATGGGGGATGCAGGGATCTACACGTGCACACACGTGTGAATGGGAGTGTGCATGTACATATTCATGTATGAGTGCATGCATGTGTGCCTGTGTGTGCATGTAATGTGTTCACATTTGTGTGGGGTGTTCACATGTGTGTACATACACATGCCATGTGCATGCAGGGAGGGTATTTGCATACCCACATGTGCGGCATGCATGTGTGTATGCATACGTGTGTGTCCACATATGTGCATGTGTGGGTGTGCCTATGTATGTGTGTGTGTTCTATGTGTGCCTATGTATGTTCATGAGTGTGGTAGGCTACTGTGTCCACTATTTCTAGAAGGACAGTTAAGAGACTGGTAGCATCTGTTGCCTGTAGGGAGGACAGTGGAGTGATTTGCTACCTCCTGGTCTTTTTGAATTTTATACCATGTGGCTATATTACCTACTTATAAAGAAACTGCAATCAATGAACAAAAGTGTTTTTGAGAAGTGTGGCCATGGCATCTGCACAAAGCACACAGAATCCTTCTCAGCCGGCCTGGAAGTGGACCAGTCTGCAGAGAGAGCCCGCACTTGAATTGTAAGCATCAGATGGTCAATGGTTCCATCTGATTTTCCCATGGTGGATCAAACCTGAATTCTACTCTCTGACCACAAGCTAAACATATTTCTAGATCCCCAAAGCAGATTTTTTAAACTCCCATCCTAGAAATTGTTTAACCAGCAATTAACAATTTAAAAGTGTGTAGTGCTGTGTCAGGTGTGGAGAATTTTTTCTTACAAAAAGTCTGTGCTCTTTAATTTTTTAGATGTGTCAGAAAATGGAGCAATAATGTACCAATTTTATTCTCCAAAGCAAACCTGCGCAGGTTTGTGACATAAATAGTAGGCAAACCATCTCAGCAGGATGACCGCTTGTTTGAATTTAAATAGCCTACTTTGAAGAAGTGGCCATTTCAATGATAAATGAAGGATGTGCATATTAAATAAATTAAACAGACTATTTCAGTCTTTGCACATGAATGATCTGAAACACTGGCCCGGACAGGTCCCTTGGCTCTGTCATTCTATCTCATGCTTATTCACAGAATGAACAAAGCCATGTTCCTCTGTCCTCAGCTCACTGCTGAATTCTTAGGATGCTGAGGGCACAGGCAGGAACTTTTCTGCCTTTATGTGCAGAAGATACTACATCTCCCTAAATGGTCTTAGATAAAGCTTGATCCAAAGTGATTCCTGCCAATTCATCAGTAACACCTTGCTGAAAATGTACAAAAGTCTGAAAGGTTCTGCCTTCGGAGGGAGATATGACTGGGAATAGGAGATCCCCATGACAACTCACAAGCCAAGCCAGCAAACAGCACGCTCTGTCCCCAGGACAGATGCCCCACCAGGCAGTTGCTGCCGGCACCTCACCTGGCCTTCACATTCCCCCCCAAGGGGCCAGAACTGTCATTCTCAGACAGGGTAAGGATCTGCCCCCAAGTCCACAGATCCATAGCAGAGTGTGGGACTGAACTGGCTCCATCAGAGCCGCTGGCACAGGGCTCATTTGTCCCCATCTGTCCTGAGAACATGGACTTTAGTGAGCCTTAATCCCCTTCTGGTTACAGATCACTGGGAAATGCTGAGAAAGCCCCAATCCTGTCCCTGAAACAAGGCTCACCCATACCTAGAGTCCACACCCTGCCTGGTGGGCTAGGGGGCCAGGCCCCAGGCTGGTCACAGAATCAGGCCCTGCACATCCCAGTGCTTAGGTCTGCTGGCCACACCACCTTGGAAGTTGCTCTCTTGTGAAGTTCATGACATGCCCTGGCACCAAGGGTGCTGGCAGAAGGCGAGCCTGTCATGGGACACAGGCACCCAGCCAGGACTCCCGGGAACCACCTACAGCTAAAAGCAATCACCCACGCTATGTGAGGACAGCTCAGAACTGCACCATGTCTCCTCCAAGGGGATGCTATTCTGACCCCCTTCCTCACAAAGCACTCCAATAAAGGGAGAGGACTTCATTTTTCTTTGCCCAATAGCTGGTTTTTGCAGGGTAGGTGGGAGAGGTGTCCATAGCCACCCTATCCCTGAGCACTCACAGGCCAGGGAGGTGGCGCTGGTCGGCAACGTGAGTGGGAGGAGGTGCTGGTCGGCCTCTGGCTCCTCAGGCTCTGGTGGCCCAGGCTGCCCGGCCTGTGCATGGTAGGTCACCTGGACCTGCAGGGGCACCGGTGGACCCCTAGCCTTGTCCGGGCTGCCCACATCCTGCTGCTCCTTGGGCTGCAGCGCAGGCCAGATCCTCTCCCCCGCCGCCACTGGATCAAAGCCACGCGGTCACGGATGGACTTGGCCACGATCTTGACATCACTCTCGTGGAAGAATCCAGACTCAATCTGCAAAGGCAGTCATGTTGTCAGCATCGCTGGGATCAGCCCACGGCGGCCCACACCCCTTATCTACAGTCCTTTCCCATCACTGGCTCATCCAGTCAGGCCACGCTCATCATCCCACTGCCACCGAGTGTAAAATCCGTGGAGCCCACTCAGAGATGGCACGACAGGGGTTTGCCAGGCAAGGCAAAGGAAGACCACCACCACGAAGGCCTGGCCTGCCTCCCTCAGAGTCCATGGCAACAGTGAAACAGAGCAGCCCTTGGGCCGGACCTTAGGGCTCTCTGAGCTCCTGGCACCCCCAGGGCTGGCAGCAGACGGGGAAGGGGTTCCTGCTTGTCTCTGTGCTCGGATGTGGGGACAAGGAACTTTGGGGAACATTTTCCTTGGCATCCTCTGAAACATCTCTGAGTCTGGGGCTGCCCAAATATGGGGAACGGGACCACACCTGAGTTATAGATGGAGGAAAGACGTGCATTTTGTAATTAGGGGCCAGTTAGGTATGCACTGATGCCTGGCAAATTCCAAAACTGATTTACCAAGCAGAGCCTTTCAGAGCATTTGTAAAAGAGCCCCAAGGTCTCCAGGGAACATCATGAGCTCACTGAGACTATTCATGGAATAACCAGCTTCCTTCTTCTGATGAAGGTGATCCCTTTTGAAGGGCTGCTCGTGCTAGGCTGCAGTTGTAGTGACTGCAAACACATGAAAACACGGGAGAAGGATGATTCCAAATCCACCTGCGCTTCCCCTCCCTTCCTCAGCACCTCAGTCCTAACGGCGCTAAGTCAGGCTAGACCAGCCAGGCCTCCACAGTAGGGCAGAGGTGCCCATGCAGGAGGGGCGTCCTGGCTTCGGGGCAGGGGCGGGCACAGTAGTCGTAGCTGTTGGGGAGGGGAGGTGGTGACAGCACCACTGGAGGCTGGTGACCCCACAAAAGTGACCAAACAAGAAAATATATTAGGAACAGTGGATGCCAGGCTCCTCAGGTGTGGAGAGGCAGACATTTCCAACAGGAACCTTCTTGCTGGGCGGGAACTGGAGCTGTTGGTATGAAGCGCACAGCAGGCATGAATAAACACAGATGCAGACTGCACAGGCAGGCTTGCGGCACCTGTGTGGTGTAAACGCACAGACACATGTGCTACTTGTGAACTGAGTTCACCAGGAGGGCCTGGGAGCAACGACACCCACAACAAGGCACATGCGGAGCTCGGCCAGGACAGGAACGCAGTGCGCTGCAGCTCAAGGCTGGGCAGGAGAAGGACAGGATGAGCTCGACAGTGAGGACGTGCTAAGAGTGATAGGGACGTGCAAAACGGCACGGGAGCCAGTGCCGAGGGCCTCTCGCTGGCAAATCTGGGGCATTTTGAGCATCAAAATGAACAGTGACACAATGATGGTTTGAAGGACATGACCACAGACTCTGACATGCATTTTGCATATGGGGGGTGGCAGGAGGGATGAGGTGTCACTGCTGGTGTCATGTGGGGGGGCGGCAGGTAGGTGTGGCCTCTCCACCTCCATCTCTCACTCCGTTTCTCCTCTATGGCTCCCCCACTCTGTCTCTTTCCCCTCCCTCTCTTGTGGATCATCTGCTCTAGGGAAGCCATGTGACAAATGGCCCTATGCAGAGGCCCTCCTGGCAGGGAACTGAGTTCTGAGGCAGGGTCTGAGACTGCAGTCCTGGCCAACACCCGATCCCACCTCACTGGGGCCCCTGACCGAGGCACCTGATCCCTGACTTCCAAGGCTGGGGCCAGGGCGTTTTGAGTGACTCATTAGGCAGCAATGGGACAACTCATCCGTGGAGTAGGACCCATTGAGTAGAACAGAAAACCATGAGCCACAGAGAGGTACAGAAGTAAGTGGGAAGCTTGGCGAAAAACAGGGTATTTACAGTGTCCGAGCATTCTCCACGAGACGTGTACAGTTGCGAAAGGTGAGAGGAGCTCCACGTGGAGAAGCCACAGGCACCCTGCACCAAGCTCAGAGCCAGCAACTGCCTAACTGGCAGGTAAAGCCATGTACCCCTGGGGGACCATGCAAACTCAGCCCCTTCCATGAGATTCCCGTGGAGATGCAAGACCTGACTGTGACCCACCCACAGAGGGATGCCTGAGCCCGTCCCTAAGGAGAGGACATGGAAGTCAGGCACGGAAGGGGCCCAGAGGACTCGTGATGGTGTCACTGGGACAACTGGGGACCTGAGCGGCCCGAGGCTAGAAGGATAGGCCCAAGGATTGACAGTTCTTCCGGATGAAGAAAGTGCCCTAGTTTCAGGAAGCAGACATGAAAGTATTCAGGGCTTCAGGGGAATCAGGTCAGCTGCTTAGTCTCAAATGGTTCATGGAAAATAAATGGTTCTTTGTAGTGTCCTTGCAATTTTTCAGTAAGCTTGTGATTATTGAAACATCTTTATTTCAAAAGATAATTCTTTTCCACAGAATGACATTCCTTAACAAAAACAGCCCTAGTCAGTCTCCCCCTGGCTCAGGAGAGACTTGAGTGGGGCAGGAGGGGTTGGTGAGGTGGAACAGAGGCTGACAGCTCAGTCAGTGGGACCTTCCCACACTCAGAGTCTCCTGCTGGCCCCAAACCAGCCCCCAAGGCCACTCGGCAGCAGGGCAGCCCAGCTGGGAAGGAAGAAAAACCAGGCGCCAGATCCTCTTCTGGCCTCAGAGTCCAGAGTGGACTTTTTCCAGAGAGCCTCGGAGAATGGACTACAACCCTGGGGGGGTCTCACAGGGAGGCCGAGGCAGGTGTCCTTGTCACTGGCACCTGGGGGCAGGTATGTACATCCGGCCAGACCTGCTTGGCCTGGGCCTCTGCTCCTGATGAGCATGTGGGTGAGGCCATACCTAAGGCCCCAGGTGGCCTCGGGGTCACACCCAGGACACAGCCCCACCCTTGCCCACTTCGGCCCAGATATGTGACCAGAGGCTGCCGAGGCCACGTCCTCCTGCTGCTGTTTCTATTTCCTGCTGGCGCCGCAGCCTGCAGCCCATTTTTCCTTGAGACTCTGTCTTCATTATCACCCCCAGCCTTCTTCTCTCAACGTGTTTCTTCTATTTGTTTTCCCCAAACAGGAAAACATTAGCCATGGTGAGTGCCACACAGGTACATCTCATTATCAGGAGAGTATGAAGGTGGAGGGAAGGGCTGGTCAGGAATCCCCTTGGGGGCTAACTCCCCAGAGTCCCTTCCAGATCGAAGCTGGCTCCGGCCCCACAGAGCTGCTATTCCCCTCTGCCTCTCCCGGGGACCTCCATCCGGCCCCTTCTGCCCACCCAGTGGAACTTGGTGAGGGGGTGACTTCAGGAGAAGGAGGAGAGCTCTGCCCCATCCACATTCTCTCCCACCCTTGGGGTACTTCCAGAAGGAAGTCTCATCTGGATTCCAGACATCTCTAAGACAACACTTGCTAATCTCAGGGATTTTTATATGTTTGAGACAGGGTCTCACTCTGCCACCCAGGCTGGAAATCGGGATCATGGCTCATGGCAGCCATGCAGCAGGATCATGGCTCATGGAAGTCTCCCAAGCTCAAGTGATCCTCCTACCTCAGCCTTCCAAAGTGCTGGGATGACAGGCGGAAGCAATTGCACCCACCCTAATCTCAGATTTTAGGAACACGAGCGGCCTCAGAGCCAGGTTCCAGTGTCTCTTTAGCCTCAGCAGATACCAACGTCATGTTGTTTTCCCTGCATCACGGCAAGGCCCCTCCAGTCTAGGGCCCACAGCAGGGCTGGTGTCAGGACCCTAGGGAGGCCAGCGACGGACTCTGGTGTCTAAAATGAGCGGGAAGGAGGAATGTGACGTTAGAACCTGGAAGGCTCCATAGGGACCCAGTGTTGACCTGCCGGGGCATACAACCTGTTCCCAGGGAGTGAGCCCCAAGGTGGGAGCATGTGGCTTCCAGCTGCTGTTAGGCGGCTCCTGAGGCACTGCCTTCCCTGTTCTTAGCAGAGTGGGGCGGGTGCTGCCTATTGTTGGGCTTTAGCTGAACACAGGTTGTGTCCCTTCTTCTGCTTGGATGCTCTATTTCACGGGCGGGGTGTTTCGCAATGAAAAAAATGTAAAAGATGCAGAAGCAGAGGTGAAAGTGCTGGGGCCAAGGGGCCTCTGATGTGAACTGATGCAGGAACACAGCCATGGAGTTTAGCCAAGTGCCAGGGACAGGGACTTGAGTGGTGACAGATGCAGGAGCTGTAGGCTGAGGGGGCAGCTGTGTCCACAACCACCCTGCAGGAGGTGGGTGCGGGCAGGGAACAGGCAGGAGTCCGGGTCTTGGAAGGCTCCTCCCCCTCACCGTCTCAGAAGCAGCTAGACAAGGCCCAGGGCAGGTTCTGGGCGCTACCAACTTAGGACAGAACCCAAGACAGGCAAGGAGGCCACAAAGGCTTGTGGAGGCAGCAACACTGCTCTTATAGAATCCTGGAGCTCTGTGTTACATGAACTCTGTGCTTCCTGGAGGATCTTACATGGCTCTCCATGACCACGTGGTGCACAGAGGTACATTTTCAAATGTACTCTCATGAAAACGTACCTCTCGTAGAATCCTGGGCCCCTCCCCAGGCTGCACTGCCTGTGTTGGAATCAGCGCTGACCCAGCTCTGATGTCCCCCTCTGCCACTCAGCTGTCGCTGCAGCACTTGCCCTCCTACACGGCTCCCCAATTCCTTGTACCCTTTTCCCCCCAGCAACCAGCAAGCATAACCACATTCATGGAAGGAATGAGAGCGCCTCGTTCTCCTGCCCTTCCTGAGGCTTTCACCACATCTAAACCAGGCCACCCAAATGTCCTCCTATTCTTGCCATTGGCCCAGACTTCAGCACCAGAACAGAGGTAACTCCCTGCAAGGTCAGAGCCAGCACAGCTGCCCCAGAACCTTCCTCATCCCCATTTGTGCATGAGATTCCCACAGTTCATTCTCATCCTCCCTTGAGGCCATCTTCTGTCCTCTCAAAACCTCAGCCCTCCACCAAGGGGCCAGCCGGGTGCCTCCAGAAAGATGTTCTTGGGCTGCAGCTGCCACCCCAGTCCCCAGCTTGCATGCTGTACACAGCCTGTGCAGCATCTCACTCGGCATTGGCTGTCTGCAATGAATGTGTGAAGGGGCAGGTGTATTACATCAGCAGAGAAATGGTGCACCTGAAGTCACAGGACAGGTGTGCTGGTAATTATCTAACGTAATTCACAGCAAACTTGTGGCGATTAAATTTGAAAATGTACCTCTGTGCACCACACAGTCACGGAAAGCCATGAAAGATCCTCCAGGAAGTACAGAGCTCATCGACCCCGTTAGATCTGCTCACAGCAGAGGCTTCTGTGTCCAAGTCAGGGATGTGACTAGAGACAAGCCAGATGAGAGTGGGCCAGGTGAGGACACAGGTGGCCACTTTGCAGCAGCTGGGGTGATGGTGCAGCCAGCTCGCAGGAGCCCCCCCCAGGGAAACCAGCCTGGGCATCACACCACAGTGAAATGCTGTAGCCAGCCTCACTGTGCTATCACAGCGCTGGACATGGGCCACTGTGCAGGAGAAGGCAGAGCCCTGGCCAAGGCACGGGCAGCCTGAGGAGGCATCTCCTCCAGTCCAAGTCCCAGGGGCTGAGGCCATGCACTCAGGCCCACACCAGGCGCACCCCATCCTACAGCTGTGGAGAGACTAGGGGCAGCAGGAAGCATGCCGAGACCCCAGCAGGACGTTAGCTCATGTAGCCCAAAGCCCGCAGCCACACAGCCAGCCCCAGAAGCAGCCCTGTTCCACCTACTTCCTTCCTGGGGGTCACGGCTGCAGGAAAGCAGCCGAGAGACTGCTGCTCCTTGCACTGACCTCACGGCATAGTCTACACGATGTGCCCCACTGAATCCCTCACGCACCACACACAAGGGCCCCATGGACAAGCAGCTGCTAGGAGAAGCAGAGTCTGCAAGGCTGACAAAACGCAGCTCACTGCACCCCAGTATTCCTGGCTCCGGGGGGCCCACACACCTTCCATGACATCGCCAAGCCTCTGTTTCCCCACTCGAGTGAGCCCTCCGCAGGAACCTTCCAGAGCAGCCGCCCCTCCCACCTCTGTGTGACCCCCATCCAGGTATGATCCATGCCCTCTTACTGAGACCCAGCCCGGCCTGGAGAAATGAAGCTTGGGAGGAATCATCAGCCTGGAACTGATGACTGATGGACATTTTCAACAGACGTGATGTATTTAGTATAAAGCTTATTTAACAGAAAGAAAAAAGCACGAGCACCTTTGTGGTCAGGACACATGAGCTGAGGGCTCTCCGGCCATCAGCACACTGGATTTGTTTCTGCTCAGGTGTTCACTGAAAACGTACAACTTTCTTAGTGTGCAATACTGACTGCCTTCTTCCTAGCCTCTCGTTCCCACCGGCTTTCCCCTTTTGTTTTCACGGTTCCGGTGCAGACATTCCTGTCCTTCGTATCAAGTTGTCTGACTTAATGTCAACGTTTGTTCATGTTTTGTAACCAACAACAAAGACGTCTCTGTCTGTCTCCAGGCCCTGCACGAGGGTTCTCAGGAGGCAGTGTTGGCCCTGGGCCCCTCCCAGGCCAGGCTCCCACCACTGTCCCTCTCTGGCATCCACTGCCCAATGCCCAGCAAACATGCCCTAGCCCTGGCAGGGCTGTGACCGAAGCCTGCTTGTCCAAGAACTTCTAACCTCCCCCGGCCCAGGGCAGCAGTGCCCCACAGAATACTTCCAGGCTAGAAATGTCCCTCGTTATTCAAGAACCACTAACCACACTTGGTACTGAGCACTTGAAATGTGGCCAGTGGGACTCAGAAAGTGGATTTTAAATTTTAATTAACTTGTATTTTAACAGCAGATGTGGGCAGTGGCTATTTTACTAGACGGCAGACACCTGAGAATCAAGTCAGAATAATGTAGATCTGTCCCACCTGCTGCGCCTGTCCCCACATCCCACACAATCCCCATTCCATCACTGACCCCCTGGCATCGTCAGCATGGCCTCTCCTCCCACCACTGCACCTGGACCACTCCCACTCCTCTCCGCCTGTGCCTGCGGCTCTGTCTCTCCTGCCTCTCATTCCAGCCAGCTCAGGGCCTCCTCCAATGAGGCCCAGATGACACCCCAGCACAAAGGGCACTTCTGCTGCCCTCCCCAACCCACTCCTCATCCACAGGGGTGAAGATGATGGGAGGAGCAGGAGGAAGAGAAGAGGTGGAAAGGTACCCCCAACCCACCTTTCTAGGTGAGAAAGTCCCAGGTCTCAGAAACCAAATACAACAGTGCCCCCAAACAAAAGGAAAGGCAAAGATCCCAAACCCAAAGCCACCACACATTGACACAAAGTCAGCAAGAGTCCAGCAAAGCAGGTGAGGCCTTTTCCACAGGTCAGAGGTCCTGGGGTTGCTCTCTGAATTCCTGCGCTACACTGGCTCAGAGCTGCTAATCCCCAGTTGCTGTGTCCTTGAGGGGGATTCCCACTTAGGCTACCCCTGTGCAGCAGTGCCCCACAGAATTCCCCAGGCGGATGTGGCCAGCTGTGAATCCTCAGCTGCCCATGCCCACCTGGATGGCACCACCGCACCCGCTGGCTTCGCATTCCCCTCCAGAGCAAGCCCCCCTGCCCACTTTTGTTCTCATCCTTGGAAGCTGCAAGCTGCCAACACCTGCACCCGCACCCCATCTGAGTCCCGCTTACCATCTCCTGGGCCACCTCATCTGGCGTCTCCTTCTCCAGGTCGAAGGTAAACTCTATGGCTCCATTGTCCTTGGGCTTTCCCTTCAGTTTCTTGGGGTCTTCGACCCAGAGCCGCAGGGCGATGGTGGACTTCCTGCCGTGGTCCTCCTCCGCGAGCTCCACCCTCACGCCCGTGTCCTCTGCGAAGAAGGCGTGGCTCAGCAGATCTTTGATCTCGTACCTGGAGGGAGAGTGGCTGACAGGCAGGGGCACGGGCGCCAGGGCCTCCATGCCCAGGCTCCTGTGGCCACGCCCACCAGGGCAAGGACAGGCACACCTGCAGGCGCCTGAGGCCAGGCCTCGCGTCTCAGCACTCCCAGGAGTGAGGAAAAGATTTCAGTGAATCCGGTCTTACTATTAATATATAGTGTTTTAAGACTTCCTTCTTTCCCCTCATTATTAAAAAAAATGCTCATAAAAGATTCAATGATACAGAAGAGGACTTGGGAAAACATTAGGCCTCCCATTATGCAAATATAGCCCCTGGGGAAGTGCTAGCCTGCTTTCAATTGTCAGAAGACACAACTGAAACATTTTAGTGTTTAGTCCTGGGTAGGTCTAAAATGGACACGGAGGTGGAGCCCCCCACACTCTGAGCTCCCTGCGCCCAGTGCCATGAAGCAGTGACCTTTTCAAGGAGGCTTCCTTCAGGACGCCGGCCAGGTGACAGAGAGCAGAACAGAGGGCATGTTAGAGGAGAGTGAAGACCTGCAGAATCAGGGGGCTCCAGCCAGACACAGCCTCGAAGGCGCTATGCAGGGATCTGGGAGGGCAGGCCACAGGGTGTGGCCACGGTGACCACTTCGGGGCTCTGCAGGGCTTGGACACCCAAACAAGCCTCCCTAACCACTAACCTAACCCCCTTTACCCTATAAATGGAACCACACAGCACACACTCTTTGGGGCCTAGCTTCCTCGGTGTGTGCTCCAGAGTCACCCGTGTGGTTTCAAGTCTCCACAATCCATCCCTGCTGACTGTTGACAGGTGTCACAACAGATGGTGGATGTACTCTAGTGTGAGGGGGAGGGAGGGCTGAGAAAGCACCCCCAGCCTTCCCCCTGACTGGCTGGGAAGGACGGGCCCTGCTTGGAGGTGGGGAGCGGCTCCAGGCTCGCTGTTTTTGAGAAGTGTCAAACAACCAGGTCCATGAAATACACATCAGGGATCAAAGGGAGGCCCACACCTGGAGCCCCTGGCGTGGGGATGTTCTTCAAGGCATGCAAATCACGCAGAGAGAAGCAGAGGGGCTGGGGAAGCCCCAGGAGCTCAGACGCTACAGGCTGGGTCCTGCAGGAGCAGACAGCCAAGGACGAGGCTGTTCCCAACACCAAGGAGCGGGTTCCCAGATGGCCGACAAGGACGTGGGAGCCTGGCCTGCTGGCCTGGTGTCGTCCACACACACCCAGGACCGATGTGACTAGCAGCCCCTGCTGACATGCTGCAGACACCCTGGCCTGAGCCTGCCTGTCTTGAAGTCCTCTCATCAAGAACACAGCTCTCAATGCCAGCTGAAATGAGTTCAGCTGGAGAGAGACCCCAAAACCCAACCCTTCAGGGAACTCACCTTTCCTCCTTGTTTTTGCAGATACACTCCCCAATAATCTCCTTGATTTCGGGATCGTGCACTTTCTCAAAGCTGGCCGGCTTGATACCCTGACATGGAGAGAGCAGAGTCACCTGACCCGATGAGCCACCCGAAGGCAAGGCCCCCACCACAGAGGGAGGAACTCCCACTTTCAGCCACAGCAGGACATGGGCACTGAACTTAACCTACACAAACTACTAGAAAACTGGGCAAAATATGCGAAACAGATGACAGGGCAGTGCCAATGTGGACTCTGAGAGAAAGGGACACAATCCCTCATGGCCCCAGCTCACTGCCCAGAGCAGTTCCCAGACAAGGCACTGTAACCCAGCAGAGCCCTGCAGCCCACTGAGTTGAGGAGTAGAGCTGAGTTTAGGGAGGCTGAGGAGGCCGCAGGCAGAGTTCCAGAAGGAAGAGAATACACAGCAAAAAAAAGAGCCCAAGTATCTGCACCTGGGTCCCCCTCCAGGCTTTGCTGAGGACCAGACCACAAGACCACATGTGCACAGTCAATGCCATAGGGCCAGGCAAAGAACCGCAGAAAGCTACAGGCAGGGTAATTCGTAGAGCTCACACAGGTCAGATGTGTACAATGTATAGCATCCAATCAAAAAGTACTAGAAATGCTGAGATGCAAGAAAAGGTGACCCATGACACTGCAGAGAAGCCAGCCAACAGAAAGAGACCTACAAATGAGGGGGGGCTGCAACGTGTAGACAAGGAGGTTAAAACTCTTTACAGATATATACAAGTAGTAAAGGAAAATCAACATACAGAAATGAGAGATAAAAACTGAAAATAGAGCTCAAGATGAAAAGCACATCTGAATTGAAAGCTTCCCTGCAGCAGATTGACAGCAGATTACACACTGCAGAAAAAAGACAAGTGAACCTGAAGATGTGGTGCCGCAGAGAAAGATGGTCACTGAGGCTCTATTCCGCTCATTTCAGAATCTGGGATGCACACGACATCCATAAAACTGGAGTCCCAAAAGGACGGGATGGGGGGGACATAAAGACTTGAAGAAATAATGGCTAAAAATTTCACAATTTGATGGAAACTCTATGCCCAGAGATGCAGCAAGATAAAGCAGAGCAGGGAATAAATTGGAGAATTCTGTGAAACCACTGGGATTCCCTTCCAAGTCTCCCCTCCCCACTGCTTGAAGTCAGGAGCCTGGTCTCCTACCATTTAGAACCTTGTTGGGTCACCCCACATCTGTCAAAGCCACCATCATCCCAGCCACAACACACTGCACACCTCCACCTAAGCTGCAGAATTTGATATTGGGGTTAACACCTCAAATGCAGCAGTCGGCCTCTGGAAAGGTGTTGACCAGAGCTTGGCTGCAGAGCCACCCACATAGGGTCACAAGGGCCCCTGTGCCAGGAGGCCAGCAGAGGCGGCACCATGACGCAGTGCATGGAACGCCTCCCACAGAGCTGGGACTTTCTAACCACACCTGGGCTTCCTCCCCATACCTCCTCCTTGAGGGTGCAGGAGCACTATTCGTGGTCACTGCTGCTAACTAAGGATCAGGCCATGCGGCTTTGTTGGGAGGGGTGCAGGTGGCAGCCTGAGGGACTGTGGCTCCTCAGCCAGCTGATGGCTGTGCATGAAGGGAGCAGAGGGCAAGCCCCACAACCGGACTCGAACTCATAAGCAGCAGGGCGGGGCCAGGTGCCCCTTGCAATCTGCTAGGTTTTTGGAAATGGAGTAAGATGGTGTATAAGCAACTAATTTAAAGAAATTTTAAACACAATTAGAGCACCAACCATCATATTCCTCCTCCTTCAATATGGTTTAGACTTCAAAAGCTTCACCTGACTCTTCTTAATGTAGAGAACATAAAGCGTAAATTTTCCCAAAGTCAGGAAGAAGGTGGCAGCACGCCCTTCTGCCCTGACTGCCAGAGAACCCAGCCTGGGGCAGACACAGGAGTGAAGAACCCCAGGGGATCTGCCCAGTAGTATACACCTCCAGGGTCGAGCAGTACCACAAGCCCCTGGGATGGCTCCGGGACAGACCACCATCCACCCTCCACAGTGAATCCAGGGGCCTTCCCACCCCACACCAGCACCCCGAGGCCTGGCAAATGGAGCCGTTGGTCTCTGGAGTGCCCCCACTTCCTCCTGCAGCAGATCATCCCTGCCTCCCTGGAAGGCCGCTGCCTACAGCCAGCAGGTCCCCCACTCCTTCCAGCACCCATGGAGAACTGTGCACCTGTCTGTGAAGTCTGTGACCCAGGCCCACAAGTGCCACCTAGCAAGGACTCTGTCTGCCCTCCCACTTCCTCAGGGGCACACAGGAGGGGCTCAGAACAACCCAGTGACTGACGATTTACACCAACCAAGGGAGAGAAACGCAAGTCATCTGCAAGGAGGGCTCGGGATGGAGGGGATGGGCCAGGATGAGGCTGCGCAGCTCTAGGACCACAGCCCCGGTGCACCTGCAGAAGCAGCACTGAGGGGCAGCACGGCCCCACCCAGTCAGGTGGCGTGTGGAGACACCGGGGACCGCAGGGATCAGGGCAGCATGGGACCTCAGTGTGGACACCGCGTGTCAGGAACAGCTCTGCAAGCCCCTGGGCTTCACTACAAGAGCAGATGGACAGTGCAGAAAACAGGCACAGAAAGCCTCAGTCCGGCCATTCATTTCCAGATGTTCTGTTTGCATTCCCTCTACCCAGCGGGAACGCCACAGAGGGAGGACAAGACCGATCTGTTTATGCAGCTGAAGCCATCCGATTAAAGAAAAAAATCACAGCGACAGCAAAACAGGGATTAACGTTCCCAGCTGCCCAGTGCTGATGACTGCCTAGAGACACACTCGGTCTAGGGGTGACTGGTTTAGCTGAAAAAGAAATCAAACCATTGTTTCTAAATAAAGAAGATAGGAAAGCAGGCAGCACTGGGCAGCCCAGAGTGTGGGTGCTGGGGACGGGCGGCCTGGGCACGCCTCCAGGCAGGGGGCTATGGTGAAGCTCCAGCCTCTGGGCCTCAGTCTTCCCAACGTCCCTGCTGTGAGATCAACAGCCTCCGTGGGTAGGTACTGCCCACAGCGCCCCATGCACTGCCATAACTTCAGGCAGGAGACCTTGAGTAACCACCCCCCTACTAAGCCTCAGTTTCCCCCTCTACAAAATGGCCCATCTCCCTCCTTACACAGCTGCCAGGAGGACTTTACAGAGGCACATGGCGCCCAGCCCAGGGCACGGCCCACAGCCTCCATGTCCTTATTAATGAACCAAGGGGCCAGGTGGACTCACACAGGTGACCTTGCGGTAGATCTGGGCCGCGTTCTGGCACTCCGAGTAGGGGTACTCCGAGGTGGCCATCTCCAGCATGCACATCCCAAAGGCATAGACATCCACGGATTCGTCATAGTGCTCCTCGTACATCTCCGGCGCCATGAACTCAGGGGTACCTATGCATGGGAGCAAGACACGTAACAGTCAGCTGGCCACGGGCCCAGGAACAGCTGGAGCCAGTGTCCCAGGGGAGCTTTGGCTACCCAGAGCCCCATGTCCCCTCCTCATCCCATGGCACACTCGGAACGCCTGGACCCCAGAGCCAGCCCTGCCCCTCACTTGAGACACAGGTGTGCTCTATAGACAGAGAATTCCAAAAGTTCCAGCTGGAACCATAGGAGTCCAGGGTTAGAAATCTGGTGACAGAGTCATCCCCCGCTCATGAGCTGGGAGGTCACGACTTCCCAGGGGGATGGGGTCTGAGGCTGGCGGGAGAGAAAACCCTGAGCACGCCCTCGCCTGTGGACACTGTGATCCTGCCACAGACTCGGCCGCAGCCACACTCAGACACCCTGGAGCAGAAAGAACTTGGGTCTCCACAGAGCTACCTAAAGCCGCAAAACCCCTAAATGTCCCAAGGCAGGGAAAAGCTGGGTACACACAGCCTGCCCCCACAACAGTGTGATGCAGCATGTACAACAATCAGCACCACTGAAGACAGCACCCCTGAATGGGGGTGGGGCAGAAACGGAACCCACCTGACAGAACCACAGAGTTGCTAAGATGAGAACCGCCTGCAGCTCTTAAACATAAGAGATGCAAAAACAGTGTCTTCACTGAATTTTTAAGGACATGGCACAGTTATGATAGGCTGAGCAAAACGTGCATGAGGCTAGACGTGCTGGCTGGCCTCACCTGTGCAAAACCAAACTCCCAGGGCGAAACGATGTCTGCAGGGGGGAGAGGGGCTGATTTTTTTTTTTTCACTTATATTGGTCTGGGGTTTCTCTATTCTCTATAATAAGCTTTTGATTTCATAATACAGCCACTGCAAAGGCCTTTTTATTAAAATACGTCCAGGTGCATGTGTGTTACACTGAATGCAAAGAAAGGGGACTAGAGACTTCAGTACGGCTGCTTTTAGCGTCTGGATATTTGCTGACTTTGGAAGGTTTTCAAAACGTTCTAGTTTCTTTTAAAAAGCTCATGCTAACTAATTAGTGCATTTTAAAAGCACATGTTTTGTTGACCCATCATTTCAATTTAAAATGTGTTACTTTTTTTTTTTTTTTTTTGAGACAGAATCACACTCTGTCATCCAGGCTGGAGTGCAATGGTGCGATCTCAGCTCACTGCAACCTCTGCCTCCCAGGTTCAAGCAATTCTACTGCATCAGCCTCCCGAGTAGCTGGGACTACAGGTGCACACCGCCATACCCAGCTGATTTTTTTATATTTTTAGTAGAGATGGGTTTCACCATGTTGGTCAGGCTGGTCTCGAACTCCTGACTCAAATGATCCACCCTCCGTAGCCTCCCAAAGTACAGGGATTACAGGTGTGAGCCACCGTGTCTGGCCATTTTTTTTTTAAGTTAACATTTTGGATAAAAATTGGGACACGAATGTCGTTTAGATTTCAGTCTATGCACACAGAACTCTGGGAGAACCCACGAGAAACAACAGGAGCTGAGTGGAGGGACCTGGTACAGGGAATTTTTATTTATTTATTTATTTATTTATTTATTTATTTATTTATTGAGACAGAGTCTTGTCTCTGTCGCCAGGCACCAGGCTGGAGGGGAATGGCACGATTTCTGTTCACCGCAACCTCCGCCTCCTGGATTCAAGCAATTCTCCTGCCTCAGCCTCCCGAGTAGCTGGGACTACAGGCACGTGCCACCACACCCAGCTAATTTTTGTATTTTAGTAGAGACAGGTTTCACCATGTTGGCCAGGATGGTCTCGATCTCTTGACCTCGTGATCCACCCGCCTTGGCCTCCCAAAGTGGTGGGATTACAGGCGTGAGCCATCACACCCAGCCTGGGAACTTTTATTCTTTTGGGTTTTTTAACCACATGATTATACTGAAAATTTGCTGCACTAGCAATTTTTTTTTTTTTTTTTTTTTTGAGACAGGATCATGCTCTGTTGCCCAGGCTTCAGTGCAGTGGCACGAACACAGCTCACCGCAGCCTCAACCTCCCAAGTCTTAAGCAATCCTCCTACCTCAGCGTCCCAAGTAGCTGGGACCACAGCTGTTCACCAGGCTGGGCTAATTTATTTTCTTTTCTTTCTGTTCTTTTCCCCTCCCTCCCTTCCTTTCTTTTTTCTTTTCTTTTTTTTTTTTAAATAGAGACAGGGGTCTCACTATGTTGCCTAGGCTGGTCTGAAATTCCTGAGCTACCTCCTGCTTCAGCCTCTTAAAGTGCTGGGATTACAGGCATGAGCTAACATGCCCAGCCCTGTATGATAATTTTTAAGTTAGTATTTTGAAGTTTCTTTCCTTTCCTAAGTTTGTCACTGAACAGCAAATGTGCTGCCCTGGTTGGAGCAGGAAGCAAAAATGCCACAAAAGCCCCAGACGGGAAGCCACAGAGAGGAGTGGTCTGAGCTGTGGCTGTGAGCCCAGCCTGGTAACAAATGTGAACACCTGCTCCCAGGCCTCTCCTACTCTCTTGATGTGTCCGGGGTCCCCCGGCAGCCACCTGTAGGGACTCACCACCTGCTGCATGGGCCTGGACCACCACAGGAGGGCCCTACTGGACCTGGACCACAACCAAGGAGGCCCTACTGATGGCAGTGGGCACACAGGGAGATGTGACGGCTGACTCAGGGGGGAGCCCTAAGCCACAGGAGGGGAAGCACTCGCTCCCCAGGGCCACCTCAGTTGTCCACAGTGACACCCACACCACCCAGGCCCTGTGACTGCAGAGAGGGACTGCCGCAAAGCTCCTTCCTGCTAGGAGGGTGATGGGGGAGCCCCATGGCCACATCCTAGGCCCTCAGCCCAGCCACATCTATACACAGGGAAGAGCATAAAGTGAGCCCCAACCCCAGGACTGCTGGACAGGAAGCCAGGAGCTGAGCCAGCCACTCTCTGGCACCTCCAGGGACTCCCAACGATCTGGCTGCCAGCAAAACACTGGGGCTCAGATGGAGGTAACAGTGTCCCTGGGCTCCAGCTCTTCTGAGACTCTCAGGAACTGAGGACACTGCTCTGTAGGAACTACTCCAAGGCCCCAGACAACCTGGTTCTCAGGGGTGGGCCACAGGCATGAGGGGCATCTCTGAGGAGGGGCAGAGGGACCCTCATGAAGCCCACTCTTGCACACATTTGGACGCTGGTGCTCAGACACCAATGCACTCAGACTCTTTTTATCTTTCTTTCAAATTATAGTCACTTAAATCTGAATTCTAAAAGTGCGTGTGTGTGTGTGTGTGTGTGTGTGTCAGTAGACAGTCTTACCCACTGCCACCCACTCTGTGGACGGCCATCAGCTGCAGAGTCACCCAGTGGGCCCCACTGCCCGCAGCCCCCTCTGCAGATTCATCTGCACCTGAGGTCCCTGCAGACAACTGTGCGAAAGTCAGCATGTCAGGGCCCCGTCTCCCTCAGCAGGGCCAGAGCCTGCCTGTGCCAGCTGCAGTGTGAGCCCCACACAGGCCCCTCCCCCAGGCCCCTCTGCAGCAGGCAGATAAGGGCTCTGGCAGAACGGCCCTGCTTTTTAAGAGAAGAGGCTGTGGCTCAGCCCTATAGGCTAGTCTAGGCAGTCTCAGATCCTGGAGGGTGGGATCCCTGCTTCTGGCCAAGTAAGAGGAGGGAGGGACCCACTCCAGTCTCACTGCAAAATCATCTTGTATCCTCTGAAAACCACCCTGCATTAGGGTTTGCCTGTTCACAAATCTGTAATGAAAGACAAATGACTTCCTTTAGGGAAATCAAAAGATTTCTTAGCCCTAACTATCCTCACGATTTCTATTAAAACCAAACTAAACCAACACAGATGGCCCTCATCCCTCCCCCTCACCAGAGAGGCAGAGCCCACCTCCCTGGCTCTCAGGGGTGCAGGTGAAGCAGGCAGCACATGCTGCAGGGGGATCCACATTGCCTGGAGCCCCCCGATTGCTTCTTAAGGGCTGCAAAGAGGGTCTGGATAAAGTGCCACAGCCACTCAACAGTCCACCACTCTCATTCAGGGCAGCCGGTGGCTCTTTCTACAATAACCACCCTCGGTTCACGTTGGGTGGCATGAGGGAGGCTCAGGATCTCCCACTTAGGAGGGAACACTCCTGGAGGAAGAAGCACAGCCCACTCTGAAGCCACCGCCCTGGCAGAGCCCCCCGGCTTCCTCTGGCTGGGCGGCTGTTTGCCCTCTTGGAAACAAGGTTTCAAGTTGCTGGATCAGGTTGAGACTAAGACCAGGTGTTTCCAGCAGGCACAGTGGGGCCCTTGTGCCCTGCATGGATGCCTAGCTCTGTGGGGTGTCCCTTGTCACCCCAACTTTTTCTCAGCTGGAGTCCAGGAAGCTTCAGTTAGAGAGGCTGCAACCAGGAGTGTCCTCGCATTGGCCCCTCCTCAGTTCATTCATCATTGGACCTGGTTCCATCATCATCTCCTCCCGGAAGCCCTCCCAGATGGGCAAGGTACCTCCAAGTCCCGCAAGACCCTGCTGATTCACATGGCTAGGTCTAGGGGTCATGGTCAGGGCCCTTGTGAGGAGAATGACATTGGGCACAGGGACCCTGTCTCCCCTCAATCTATCCATGTCCCTCCCAGAGCAGCCCTGGGAAGCCAGCCGCTGACCCAGGTCCCTTGCACAGGCCACATGTGCAAACTACCTGCTCTCCTCTCCTACCTGCAAGAGGAGATCTTGACAGCCTCAGCTGAAAGGGGCCCATAGCACCGACTGCCCCAAGGGCATTCACTGGTGAGCAGTGAGGGCCCTCCTCCTGAGGAGATGGGGCCTATGGCCTGAGGCTGTCCTTCCAACAGGACCATGGATCCCAGCAGGACACAGGCCCCAGGAGGGTGGGACCTGTTTACCACCAGGGCCAGCACCTGTGGGCAGCTAGAGCCAACACCGTTCACAGGCCAGGGGGAGCCCTACAAATAGGCCTGGGGGGTTCCTATAAATAGACCTGGGGGCTCCCATTCATAGGACTAGGGAGACACCTGGGTAACATGCCTAAGGGGAACCCCCCACCTGACCACAGTCCCTCCACCACCAGCTATTGGCCCCTTGCTGAAGACTGGCCTTACTGCCCAGCGCTCCTGGGTGTCACATCAACAGAGCCTCATTCTAGGAGCCTGGGCAGCTGAGGACACTCCTGGTTGCAGCCTCTCTAACCAAAGCTTCCTGGACTCCAGCTGAGCAAAAGTTGGGGGTGACAAGAGACACCCCCACAGAGCTGGGCATCCATGTGGGGCACAAGGACTCCACAGTGCCTGCTGGAAACACCTGGCCTTCATCTTAACCTGATCCAGCAACTCGAAACCTCGTTTCCAAGAGGGCTAAAGCCGCCCAGCCAGAGGAAGCCGAGGGGCTCCGCCAGGGCCGTGGCTTCAGAGTGGGCTGTGCTTCTTCCTCCAGGAGTGTTCCTTCCTAAGTGGGAGATCCTGAGCCTTCCTCATGCCACTCAACTGCGCCCAGGGTTTGAGACCTGGATTCCTACCACTTCCAAGGCCAAATCTGCAAAATCTCCTCAGAAAGTGTGCAGAGCTCACAGCCCTGGGGCATGAGCTCTCCTTAGTCCTGGGTCCCTGCTCTTAGTCCCTCCAGGAGGGAGCGGAGACCCTCACCTCTACACCCATTTCACAGATGGGGAAACCGAATCCTAAGTCAGCCCCATCACTCAGCTCCCCCAGACTGGCAGAGACGTTGTGTCCAAAGGGCCACACCCGGGCAACCCCCCTGCCCCAGATGTCACATTCTGAACATACTTCTCAAACCAAAGCAGCTTCTGGAGTTTCATTTTCCCCCACACCCGCCAAGTTCTGTCCCCAAACATGCAGCAGAAGTAAGAATTCACAAAGCCCCAAGATCAATTGCTCACTATCCTGCCCTCGCATCGGGGCACGCTGGATCTTAATTAACATGGGGGAGCCTCTCCCAGTCTAATCTGATTGGGTCCCATCTGGGCTTCCTGAGCCCCGACCCACATTGCTTCCCCTGCGCATGTTGGAGCTTTCCCATCGTCCTGACCCCAGAAACAGCTGCTCCACAGCCGCCCAAGCATTCTTTTCAAAGCCCCCAGAGGCCCCCACCCAGAACTAGTGGACTCTTTGCACCCACTGTGCCAGGAGCACACCTGGGGCCAGGCACGTGGCACAATGCAGACCCCTGGTCTCTGCAAAGAAGCTCTGGGCCAGCTGCCCCTAGGGTGAAGGGCATCTTGCCCCAAAAGGAGACCGGGAAGGCTTCTCACAAGAGGGGCATCTGCACTGAGGCCTGAAACGCCCAACACACTGAATGAATTCCTCGGTGCCCTGCTCCTATCCTGTGCACAATGCCTGCTCTGTGCCCCACCCCACAGGTATGTGGATTCCCAGATACTCCAAGTTCTCACTTTCTTGGGCCTCGCAGCCTGGGTGGCTCCTCCCTGCCAGCTGAGACAGCTCCAGTATCACTGGCCACAAACCTCCCAAGTTCCTCTGTGGTCAGGGCAGCTTCCCTCTCCTGAGTGCCTACAGCACCCACACATACCACCACGTCGGCACCCAGCCCACCTCCCCTGCTAGAAAATCAGACCTGGCACCCAAGGTCTGATTTTAGAACAGTCAGACAGGGCGAGGGCAACAGGGGGAGGGAGGGAGGTGAGTCAGCCGTCCCAGCCCAAGGTGCCTGGGCATACACCGAGTGGGCAGGCCCTCCAGCTGAGCTACCAAAGGCTTGACGATTACCAAAGACCACCCGGTCCTCGCCCAGATGCTCCTCGCACCAGATCTCCCGCACCAAGTCTGAACAAAACTGGACGCTCGCCAGTCCTGAACACTGCCCGGTCTCTCATGGGCTCCCAGGACCTGGGGTGGAGAAGCAGGTTTACCTATCACACTTTTGGCAAATGACGCTCTTTGAGAGTGGCCAGGCCCAAGTCGCCAATCTTCACAGACCCAGTTGGTCCGGTGATAAAAATATTATCGCATTTCAGGTCTCGGTGGATAATGGGCGGCGTCCTCGTGTGCAGGAACAGCAGGCCTTTCAGGATCTGCCGGCACCAGCTGCGGAGAACCTTGGGCTTCATCACCTTGAACCGCTTCAGGTACCTGCAGGAGCGCACGGGCACAGCTCACCAAGCAGCTCTCCGCAGCGGCCCCCTAGCAAAGCCCCCACCTAATGCTGCTCAGGCCTGATACTAAGACCGATCCCGTGTACATGGCACACACCTGTGACAGGGAGTAAAAATGAGACAGGAGGGCCGGGACAGTTCTACCCTGGGCCAGGTGTCACACAGCTGGAGCCAGGCCCCTGAGCAGGCAGCAGGGAGGGCTCACAACCCTCTTGCTCCCCCTCATGCCAAGGACCTGGCTACTAAAGGTCATGCCAAGCTTCATCTTGACTTCACTGGGAGATGGTGGCAGGCTGACTTATAAGTTGCCCAAGGCAGGACAGAGTCCCAGCCAGCAGATGCTCAGGTGAGGGTGAGGGTGAGGGTTACGAAAGCCCGGGGCCTGTCAGAACCACACGGGCCAGGTGGGGCTCTTCCTGCTGCTGGCCACCTGCCTGTGTGGCCTTCCCTGAGCTGTGCCTCAGGAGGGGGGTGGTGGGTGAGGCTGAGAAAAGGGCTCTCCCATTGCGGTGCATCCACCTATGAGAGAAACTGTCTGGCTGAGGGGCACTGAGGTCCTGCCCAGGGCTGCAGGGTCCAAAGATTCAGATGGACCCAGGATACAGCACCTGGAGGGTAGCCCCCATCCCCCACAATGCAGACTGGGGCCTTAGCGAGCAGCAACAGGCTGCCATGGCCACCCCACTCCCCACCCCTCAGCCCTCACTAACCACCTCCACGTCCTCAGAATCCCACAGTTCCCTCCCATGCACCCCGCCCAGGCTGCTTCCTGAGCCTGAAGATGTGCAGGGCTGGCTCCCAGGAGGAAACAGAACCCCAGCTGGAAACAAGGCCCAGACAACAGACAGATCAACCATCTCCCTGGGAAGTAAACCACCTGCTGGCATCCCCACGCAGGAGAGGAAAGAGGAAACAGCCTCCCACAGGCACCAGCCAGGACCACCCTGGTAGCCCAGGATCTCGCCCCCAGCTATGGTGGCCCTGCACCTATGCCAAGACCCCCACCCAGCCCTCAGGAA
The DNA here is from genome assembly GCA_036589455.1 of Ateles fusciceps. Classification (NCBI taxonomy): domain Eukaryota; kingdom Metazoa; phylum Chordata; class Mammalia; order Primates; family Atelidae; genus Ateles; species Ateles fusciceps. The sequence goes on along the minus strand of JAZHEH010001180.1, from coordinate 879,886 downwards.
GCGGAGCTTACGTCTTCAGCGTCCCCGAGGTCATCAGCTCGGTCACCAGCACAATGCACCGCTTGCCCTTAGCGCTAGACTCCCAGAAGTCGTAGAGCGCACGATGTTGGGGTGCTGCAGGCCTTTCAGCATCTCAGCCTCTTCCTTGAACCGCTGCCGCTCCAGCTTGGTGAGCTTCCAGTCCTAGAGGGCAAGAGACATGCTGAGTGGGCAAGAGATGGGACATAGGAGGGGGACACGGCAGTGGCACATCCCAGCGACGCTGGGAGCAGTAGGACCAGCCCTTCCTATACCCACAGGCAGCCAAGCAGCTACGACAGAGGGGCACACAGCCACTGGCACCACAACAGCTGACCCCCTGGCCCCCAAAACCCTGGACACAGTCCCCACAAATGGACCTCAGCAAAAAGATATCCTAGGAAGCCAAAGAAGTCTCACAAATCTACACTGCCACACTTGTGCATTTTTTCCATAAAAACACGTCTGAGGCCTTTGCTTCCTCCACAATCACTCACTTTCTGTGTGTTTCTCAAAAGAATGAACCATCAGTTTACTTCTGATGTATACACAACTCGGAGGAAGTGCTCAGGGCTCAGTAGACCAGAGGAGATGTGGACAGGTACCTGAGACAAGAGCTAAGGATGGAGGGAGAGGAAAAGCCCGGGAGAGCCACACTGATCAGCCGACAGCCCAGAGGGCAGCCCAGGCCCTCCGGTGCGGGAGGACACAGCAGACACCTCCACAGACCCTTGCGCCTCTGTGTCTGCACAAGCCAGCAGCAGCATCAGTCACTGACCTAACTTTAAAATAGGAAACAGCAAACAAATACCACCATCATCACCTGTGAACCCTGGTCAGGTGCATGTCCCATATGCCTGCTCTGCCTACTGTCCCACGAGGGGACCACCAATTCCGGGCACCACATTCAAACATGCCCCAGCAACAGCCACCCTGCCCCTGCCTGCCCGGCCTCCGCTTTTTAAATTTTTTTATTTTTTGCTGAGGTCCCTCTGTGGGGGGCTGCGTTCAGGGTTGTGGGAGCCAAGGGGTCAGCCTCTGCCTCCCACCACCCTGTCCGAGCTCGCCCATCCCTCGCCACCCTGTCCCCTACTTCATCCCTCACTGCAGTCCCCCTGGATCCTGGCCTTCCCTTTCCCCCAAATCCTTCAGTGGATTCTCTCCAAAGAGGGCTCACAATAAACCCAGGGGAGTTCCCATGGCCCTGAAGGTTCCATGTGCTTCCAACTTCCCCCCACGAGGTGACAGCCACCTCCCACAGGCCCAGCCAAGGCCTCTCCTCCTGCTACATACATGCCATGCCCTTCTCACCTCCACCCAAGGTCCTGCCCCCAGGATCACCCCCTTGTCCTGGTCCAGTGAGCCCATGGAGCAACACCTGCCTCCCTTTCACCAATTCCCATGGGAACGTCAGAAAAGAAACATGCGTATTTTCAGAAGGAAACCAGAAACACAACTGAACACAGAACAGCAAAATTCCGGGGAATTCTAAACAGACAGAAAGCAGGTAAATCTGGATAGATGAGGGGAGAGATCGGAATGAAAGTATATGCAAGCCAACTCCCCTGGATCCTTCCAGAAGGGCCCAAAGAATGTCAAGCCAGACTCCAACGCAGAGAGGAGAAGCGGCAGGAACTCGATAAGGGTCATCTTGGGGGGAAAAATTACATCCCAAACGTGGCTGCGCCCATGAGACCGTTCTTCCTCCATCGACCTGCCAGACCCCTCCCCCACAGCACGAACTCTCATGCGCTCCTTCATTCCAGTGTGGGACTGCACAGTGACATCACCACAGGGCCAAGCAATACCCAGAGAAGCCATCGTCGTGATGAGGCCAACCCAGAAAAAAAATAATTCAGAGACCAATGGCAACTCCAAGAAAAATCTAACCAATGCTCCCATAAAGACTCAAGAAGTTGACACAAGTAAGATAGATCAAGCTTCTATTTAGAAAGGAAAACTAGAGAAGGAGCTCTTCCACATTTACACAGGGATGGGGACTGCTCTTACTGACAAGCTCAGTGTTTTAGAAATAAGATATTCCATAATCCAGTGAAACATCAAGTATAAAAAAGTTCATGTTTAACCCAGACAATAAAATGGAAACATGTTCTATTCATCAAAAACAGTTATTTAGCCAGGTGCGGTGGCTCACGCCTGTAGTCCCAAATTACTCGGAAGGCTGAGGCAGAGGATGGCTGAAGCCCAGGAGCTCAAGACCAGCCTGAGTAACACAGCAGGACCCCATCTCCCAAAAAAAGGTTATTAAGTCAGGCCGCAAATTGGGAAAGACAATTCTCAATACATATATCTGACAAAGGACTCAGATCCAAAATGTATAGAGAACTCCTGTAATTCAGTAATAAACGCATGAACAGATACTTCACCAAAGACACATGGAAAGAGGCTGAGCAGCATCAGTCACCGGGAAAATGCCAACAAAGACCACACTGAGATACACCCCACACCCCCTAGAAGGGCTAAATTAAAAGATGGATACTTCCAACTACTGGGGGAGGCTGGGGAAGAGCAAGCCCGACCTGGCACACTGCTGCCAGGAGTTCAGGTGCCTAGCCCTCAGAGGAGGGCGTGGCAGGGTTCACACCTGCTCTGTTGTCCAGCCACTCCCCTCCCGCGGAATCCATCTGGGAGGAAAGAAAACGTGTCAGACACAGTGGCTCATGTCTGCAATCCCAGCACTTTGGAAGGCTGAGGGGGGGCGGATCATGAGGTCAGGAGTTGGAGACCAGCCTGGCCAACATAGTGAAATCCTGTCTCTACTAAAAATACAAAAAAATTAGCTAGGCATGGTGGCGGGTGCCTGTAATCCCAGCTACTTGGGAGGCTGAGGCCGGAGAATCGCTTAAACCCGGGAGACGGAGGTTACAGTGAGCCGAGCCAAGATCATGCCACTGCACTCCAGCCCGGGTGACAGTGAGAGACTCCATCTCAAAAAAAAAAAAAAAAAAGAAAGAAAGAAAGAAAGAAAGAAAAAAGAAAAGAAAAGAAAATGTAAGTCCATTAAAAACTGGACGTGGATATTCAAAGCAGCTTCATTCATGGCAACCCCACCCTGGAAACCACCAAAACATTTGGGGCCAGGTGAGTGAACCATGCTGCAACCCATGCAAATGGGACCATGGCTCAGCAGCAAAAAAGGAGCACACTCCTGCTTCTCAGCAGCACAGGCGAAGGCCAAAAGCATCAGACTGAACAAAAGAAGCCAAACAAAAGAGTATGTCCAGTGGGACCCCATCTTCAGGTGAAACTCTGGAAAAGACGAACTAATACATGGGGATGTGGGGGAATGCCATCAGAATAATGGTTGCCTCTGGGGTGGGAGCCAAGAGATCTTGGGGTTAGGGGTAAGAGAGGAATGGTCCACATCATAACAGAGCATGTGGGCTGCACCTCTGTGTGCCTTTGTCAGAGCTCAACTTGCACACTTAAGTTCTGTGTGTTTCATTACATGTATTACACTTCAATTTCTCATACGTAAAAACAAAAGAAGGAAAAAGATCCAAAGACAAAATGAGAGAAGCAGAAGAAAGAAAATAGAAGAGAAACATTAAGAGACATGGAAGAACTGCCTGGAAGTCAAACTATGTCAAAAGGATTCAAAGAACAGACATCATGAAGTACAGACAGACAGTAAAATAGCATTTCCCTGAGTTGGAAGGAGAACAATTTAGAATAAAATGACCCACCAAGATCAGGTCAGAGTAAATGAAGAGCCCACCTCCAGGCTGTTCTAGTGAAATGTCAGAACCCCAAGCAAGTCCTGTCTGCAAAGGAACAGCCCAAATGGGCAGCGAGTCTAATCGGCAACACTGGGTGCAGGTGGTGGGGGCAGCGTCCTCAAAGTGCTAACTGGGAATTCTATACCCTGCCAAATGGACACCAAGCCAGGCGGTCCAGACTCATTTCAGACATGCAAGAGCTCAAACTTAACTTCTCATGCAGTCTAGGTGGAACAAGTTCCTGGAAGAAATGTTTCCACAATACACAACACAACAGAAAGACATACGGCCAGGGTGACCCTAGAGGTCCCCAGGGGTGAAAGAAGCTTGAGAGGAGATGGTGGTGCTCAGCTAGGCCAGTTCGCCCAGGAAGCCTTCTCTGGGAAACAGCATGTCAGTTCACAATTCCCACTCAGTGCGCTTAGTCCTTGATTCCAGAGGAGACTCACAGAATCATTTATAGCACAAGTTATTTTTGCCAGTATTTTAGCACCAAGAGACGTGTAAAACATTTCATTGTAGTTTCAGAGCAAAATGTTCACATTCTAAATGACTAAGAAAAACGGGAGGTAGAGGGACGTACCCTGCATGCACTACATTTTTCGTTTTTCACAGCAGTTACCTACCAACATTGAAAAATTTCAGATACAAAAGTCAGAAATGGTTAACAATGGTGCCTCTTAGAGGGGGGCTCAGAAGGGAAGAGGATCTCATTTTATATTGCATGCCACACAACTATTTTAATCAACATGACATCCTGCGTGGTAATTTTTTTGGTAGGTAAGACAGGGTCTCAATCTGTCACCCATCACCCAGGCTGGAGTGCAATGACGTGATCATAGCTGACTGCAGCCTCAGTTTACTGGGCTCAGGTGATCCTCCCCCCTTCAGCCTCTCAAGTAGCAGGGACTACAACCAAATGCTTACCACGCTGGCTATTTTTTTTTTTTTTTTAAGAGATGGGGTCTCTCACTGTGTTGCCCAGGCTTCTCTTGAACTCCTAGGCTCAAGAACTCCTCCTGTCTTGGCCTCCCAAAGTGCTGGGATTACAGGTATGAGCCACCATGCCCAGACTGCTTGGTACTTTTAATAGTCGGCTAGTGTGTCCCCCCTATAAGCCTTATCCAGAGCCCAGCTACAGGGCATGCTGCCCCCACAGAGCCTGTCCACATCCTCATCACTTGTTTGCTGGTCTCGGGTTGGCCTGCATGACAGGAGCAGCTCCACAAACCATCTGTGAACTGAATTTATTCATTAACCTACTAGGAAAGGCTCACAGTCAACAAGCCAGCGCAGGAAGAATGCACCTGCTCCCTAAGCGATTCTCAAATCCTGCCAGGCTCACAGGGTGCTTAAAGGTTTGGTGTTGAGTTGGGGCGGGGGGCTACTGGTTGCTCACTCAACGTGATACTCCTCCCTCCCAGACACTGGAGGGTAAGGCCGATCAGCACCAGATACTCCTCCCTCCCAGGCACTGGAGGGTAAGGTCAATCAGCACCAATCTTCCTCCTACCAAGTCCCCAGTGCTGTGCAAATTCATGGCTCTTGTTCCCTCGTGGTGTGAAAATCAATCAGAATCAAAAGATTTAAGGCATTCTGGGACAATGCCAGCTCTTATTTGCTCTAGGGAAAAGGCCCTATGAGTCATTCACAGGTGGGGCAGGACAGCACCCTCCAAGCTGGGCAGCAAAGCCCCTCAGGGGCCATGCAGGTCACATAGCCAGGGTGGTCAGAAGATTCTTGGTCCCAATGGGCCTTCCCAGCACTACCAGGGCACCTGGGAAACACACTGGGAGTTGCCTTCCGTGTTGACTGAGAGCATCAGAGGTTCCTGCCCTCAACATGCCAGGGTGTCTGCAGGCAGCCCCCTCCTGTGACATTTCAGGGCCACCTGCTCTGCCAGAACAGTACCCAGTAGGCAGCAGTTGGAGATGTCAGACCTATTAGGGGCATACTTGGGGATTCTGTAGCATCCTCCTTTTAGCCAGACAGGACCACAAAATCCAACCCCTTGAAGGGGCAGAACTGGGTCCCACCAGGAGATGAGGCCCAGACACACTTGGGCAGAGGAGGGTGCCCAGAACCAGCAAGGCCAAGCCTCAGGAGACAAACCTGCTGCAGGGCCTCGCCGTAAGTCAAAATCAAAGGAAGCGTGGAGCATCACTGTCCACAACGGTCCCATGCACAGAGAGCTGGCCCAGGACAGAGGCCCCAAGTACAAGATGTGAGGGCACCAGGCCCCTGCTAGAGCTCAGGCCTAACCAAGGACTTACCGCCCTGTCACTTAAGTCCTCACACCCAAAAGTCACAACATCCACGGGGACACACTGGGAAGACAGCATGAGACTTCCACCAAATACATGTCCCCCTCTGTCCCCCTCCATCCCCCTGGGAGGGTGCCCCACTGCTCCAGGGAGGCCCAGCATCCCCACACACTCCACACCCTCCTAATGGGAAGCTCCTCCCTGCCACTCCCAGGTCCGGAAGATTTGAACCAGTCGACCCCAGCTGGGGGCCAGCAGGCTCCTGCCCGCCCTTTCACCACGAAGTGGGGAGAGAATCTGGGTCTGGTTCCAGGAAGTCAGGGTTTGGCAAGTGCACAGGAATGGCTGGTGCAGAGCAAGCCACACTGTCCCCCATGCTCTGTCCGGAGTCGCTGAGATAGTCACGGAGGCTCTGGGTGTGCAGAAGGGCCGTTCACGATCCCCCTGGGGAAAGCGGCCAACAGATGACAAACCAGTAAATATGCAGCCACACACTGTGCCAAAATTTACCGGTCAGGGCACCCCTGGCCCCGAAGAAAAGCTCCAGTTTCAGGCAGCCTGGGCAGAGGGCACCCCCAACCCCACCTAAGGCATGGGCGGGTCTGGGGTCCCTGGAGGAAGAGGCCTCTGGGCAGGCGTGATGTTTGAGCAGTGGGTGGTTTATGTCACCACAGGGCCAGGCAACAGGGCACTGCCTGGACAAGAGGCAGGCGCTGGGCCTGCTCCGCAGCGAGTGGCGGGTGGGCTCAGTGGAGCCAATCTGATGTCAACACCAGGCACCCGCCATGGGCCAGCGAAGGGGAGGCCTGACAGAGTTCTTCCACCCGCTGCCTCCAACACTCACTGCGGGTCTAAAAACAAACTCACTTCCCTTAAACCCAAGTTCCCTCTTTAACCTCATCTTGAGCAACAAAATACATACTTGCATTTACAGGTAAGCCAGTGTATGTGTTTTCTAATTCATGCTTTTAAAAAGATCATCATCATCATGACAAACATTTTTCCCAACACCACCAAATAAAAGGGGCCAAGGAGTGTGAGGGTCACAGACAGAGGCTGATGTGCCCCCAGAGTTGTTCGCAGAAAAGGGACCCTGACGCCAGTGACCTGTCCCAGATCCCCGCCCTCCATCTGGGTGAGTGCAGCCAGGGAAGGAGGTGCTCGGTGGGGGTGAGCTGGCAGCACTGGGCTCTTCCCACATTCTGCCTTCTTTGTCATGGGCTCCAAGAAGTTTCTAATTCCCTGAGGCAGAAGCCTGAACTTGAATATCTGGCCCCTGGTTGCTTTTGTAAATCATACTATTTTCTTTAAAAAGGGAGGGAAGAATTATTAGCCAGGTGTGGTGGCGCATGCCTGGTGTCCCAGTTACTTGGGAGGCTGAGATGGGAGAATGATGTGAGCCCGGAAGACAAGGACTGCAGCTGAACCAAGATCTTGCCACTGCACTCCAGCCTGGGCCACACAGCAAGACTCTGTCTCAAAAAAAAGGGGGTGGGGAGGGGCAGAGGGATCAGGGGAGGTGCCAAGTGAGCTTTGCTGTCTTAAAGGCCACCTGGGACCCTGCCCCACACACAACGGTATTCACCCTGTCACCCACACACAGAAAGAACTAGGTGCCTGCCCCAGGGGTAAGCGGATATCTAAAATGTGTCATCATAGGTTCAAACAGTTGTAGAAGATGCCATTTCCAGCATTTTATAAATACCAACTTTTAAAAAATGTTCTTTGAAATGTTTCCCATGGAAGCCAAATATCAGCAATCTGATGCCCTCCACCAGCTCTCTAAACACGTGAATCAACGGCCTCCAGCTCCAGCGAGGACGCACACCTCCGTTACCACAGAGCTGATGGACACGGCTCTTCCCATAAGCCTCTCCACTGACTGCCCGCCACACTCTCCTGCCATCACATCATTCCTGTTGGAATCTAGCTTTCCGTAGTTTCCTGCGATCATAAGACTCTGAGGACCAAAGGATTTTCTTCAGGACTGAATCACCACCATAAATTAGCAGTACATAGTTGACCAAAGCAAAGAGATAACTAATTTTGTTCAAAGTGCCTCCGTTTTTGAGCCAGATGGAGCTCTTGTGCCAATTACTTGGGGGTGTCCATGAGGGACTCTAAATCATGTCTAGAAGGAGGCAGGCCCAGCATCATTCTGGTGTGTGGATTCTGAAACTAGAAAGCCTGATCCTGTCAGCCAGTAGATGGGTGGAGGGGATCTGCCATGGCCATGCCACGAACTCTCCACGCTCCCTCAAGCATGTACAAAACTCCAGCTGTCCTTCCCTGGGACCAGCTGGCAGCTCTCCCAGGGACTCCTCTAGGTTTTACTGAACACATGCAATGGGGGTGGTGCCTGGTCCATGCAGGTCCCCAGGCCAGTGCCCAGCATAAGTGCCAGCAGCAAGGGGAGGTCCAGGGGAGGTCAGGGGTCCCCACCCACCTGCCTGTTAGGAAGCCCCCATGCCCAGCATGAGCACAGCAAGTCAGTTTGGGGACAGGCCCTCTGTGCAGGGCTCTGGTCACAGCACAGGCTGCAGAAGCCCTCCCCATCCCAGGCCCACCCCGTTACCCTCCATCGTGGGCAAGACAGGGCCATCGTGGGAAGCCAGTGGAGCTGTCACCACGTGGCAGGGATGGGTGGACAGCCCGGGGAAGAGGGCAGGACCACAGAATGGAGCCATGAAGGCCAAGAAAAGAAAAGGACCAAAGGGGGACACAGCTGGGCAGCCCAGACACATCAGGAACCCTGAGGCAATGAGCCATGACAGGGTGCAGCTGACAGGACTGTGGGCCACCTGGGGCCAGACGCTGGAGCAGCACAGGAAGGCAGGGGCCTTCCCAAGGTGCCCACTTCCTGGGCCCACCACACCCACAAAGCCTCTCCCTGGACCTGAAGCCTCCCAGTCCACAGACAAGATGAGGTCCTTCCTTACAACACGAACCTCACCGAGGGCCGGGCAGCCCCCAAGCCCCTCCTCAGGCCACCCCATGGAGGTCTCCCTAGCTAGGGCCTCAGAGACCCAACCCTCTACCCAACAGCAGCCGGGATGCACCACCCAGTTAGTCTCTGCCCATCTGCTCCTAGCTGGGCTGCAGGGTCGTCCACTCTACCTCACTGGGCCCCATCCCCCTTCACAAAACAGGAAAGGTCAGAGGACTCCTCAGGGTTGGTACAAGGCTGTGCTGACAGGTGCAGCTGCCCAGAACAGCAGCTGGCACAGCCGGCCTCGCCCTCGGCCCCTCCCTATCATGCCCCATCCTGCACTAGTGTTGGGTAGCGTAGACAGAGCAGGAAAGGCTATTCCACCCGCAGAGACAGGGGTGGAACCCAGGCTCAGACACTGACCCTCTCAGCTCAGCTCCTCATTTGTGTAGTGGGTGGATAGCAGCACTCATCCCCTAACAGCGTCCAGCCCTCAGCCAGTAAGATGCACCCTGCAAACACCCTCATGAGTGGTGCACCTGTCTTCAAGGGAGGCCCAACCCCTAGCGGATCAAACAGGCAGGACCCATGCTCATTCAAACCCTGGGGGAACCACTTTAAACAACCAAGACTCCCTCCCCAACAATGCTGCAGCCGGGGGAACCCTAACCTGGAGGGAGGGGGGATCCCCCTTTGGGCCCAGGCCTCCAGTGCCAGGTGATGTCCCAGCCAGGAGGAGCCGGGCGCTAAGCAGGGTGGGGCCTGGATGTGCCTGCACACTCTAGGCTTCCAGGGCAGGGCACCAAGGCCAGCGGCACCATCTGCACCTGCGCTCAGCTGGATCAGAACTGACAGAGCCCAAGTAAGGAAGCAGGTGGGCAAGGTGGTGACAACAGGTGGAGCTGGGCACGTGGCATGTGGGCTGTCGCCACCACACAGCATTTTATTTCCAAATAACAGTTTTAAAGCTTCCAGGTCTGACCTAGAGCTCCAGACAAGCAAAGGAGCCCCCACACAGCCTCTTCTGCCTGAGCACCCCCCTCTCAGGACTGCAGGACCCCAGATGGGCTGAGCCTCGGCCCACACTGCCCCGAGAAGGCACCTGCCCAGCCTTCTGTTGGATGGGGGTCTGCCCAGGACCAGCATCCTTAAATGAAGACTATGAGCTAAAAGCCCATGACAAACTTGAAAAGGATCCACATTTCATCCTTAGCATTAGAAGTCTCTGAGAGGAACATGAAAGGGCTTCCTCCCCCAGAGTCCATATCCATACTTTTGGACACGAGTATCCCTACTATGGTCGGAAAAACTGATAAGCATTTGTCCATGTATGCACTTTTTGAAAGAGAGGAGCAGGAGGAAACTCGAACTCAGCGCTACCCAGGGCTACCACAGCCCCTCTGGGACAGTGGCCAGCCCCACCCATGGCACGCTGACCAATGGGACCAGGGGTGTTGGTGGATACAGAGCATTCACATTTGGGGAAAATGACTGTGAGAAAACTACCTCGTCAGGGGGCCACCACGTCCCAGGGCACCTGCCATCAGGCTGGAGGGAGAGAGCTTGAACTCATGCCCCTCTAGGGACATCCAGGTGCCCTTCTCTCCTGCCTAGAGGTGGGCTTAACATGGTCAGCTGAGGGGCGGAGGGACCCAGGCCTGGACCCTGGTCTCAGCTGTGAAACCTGGTGCCATGTCACTGGGTGGTCACCTTCCTCTCCAAGGCCAGAGGTCAGCAGGCTGCCCTGGTCCTGCATGAGTCCTGAGGGTCAACCTGTCACATCCAGGCTCCCCCACACAGGAGCCCCATCCATTCTCCTTCAGAAGCAGGAGGAAGAAGGAGGGGTCCCTGGGGCAGGGTGAGTTGGGGAAGCCAACTCAGGACAACCAAACCCCAGGAAGCCGGGGGAGCCCTGGCCCTGACAGTGACACAACCCAGACACACACCCCAACACGGACAGGCAGCTGCACAGGCAGCAGACACCGTGCAGGGCCAGCCCCAAAGGAGGAGGCCTTTCCTGTTCTCAAGGGAACACTGACGTTACTTCCTGACAGGGAAATATCTGCTCGTACCCTCAGCCCCGGACCAGAGCAGTGGTTCACCTCACGATGAAATGAAAACGGGGCTGGCCCAGTGGGTACACAAGTGAGGAAGAGAAATCCCCCACACGGCCGTCCCACCCTCAGAAACTTTCCTGAGAGCAGGCCTGGCTCCTCCCCAGGAGGACACATCGGCACTCACCCAAGGTAACTGGGAGCCCAGCGGGCACAGGCCAGGCGGCCACCCCTGCATCTGGCCACACCATGTATCTGGTTTCTAGAAAGGGCCAGCCCCACCCCATAGCCACTTCTCACAGGGACACCTAAAGATAGATTTGGATAGCACCAGGGACACAGGTCAGCAGGATTAGCAACTCTACCATCAAGGACAGCTCCCGTGGGGTGGGACAGGCAGGGCAGCCCCAGGGCAAGGCCTGTGGAATCCTATGGAGTTCCATGGAATTCTGAGGAGACAGCTGCAGAGACCAAGCTATTGGGGTCATCATTGCAGCTGCCCTGCCCCGACACAGGGTTCAAAGGTTCAGGGCACCCCAAGATGGCAGTGGGTGAGGGTCTAACACTCTGTGCAGTTTTGTGGACCCTCGCCCAGGCAGGCCCTTCCCCCGAACCCCCACTCCTCCAACATAGGGAGGTACCCAGACCCCCAGCTCTGGGCACTGAGGAAGGGTGGGACGTTCTGCTGCCTGCTACTGCACAAGGCTGTGGTTCCGGCTCAGTCTTCTAAGCCTACGCCCAGAATAAAGTCACCTAGACCTCACTTCCTTCCTCCCCCAGAGACCCTAGGTGGCCGAAGCTATCACCAAGATCTAAGATGACTTCGAAGCCCAGCTCCTGGGGCTCAAGGCCGGTGTTGGCCTCAGGCTGAGATGTCTGCTGAATAAACATACACCCAGGCACAAACATCTGTGGTGTCCCTCTAAGCCAGGGACAGCACCAGGCTGCTTGACAGGGGAGTGAGGGCACCAACAGACGGCCCCAGCATCATGAGATCAGGGCCACAGGAGGACCTCGGAGGTGTAAAGCAGCGCAGGGGTGAGGTTAGGCCTCCCTGCCCACATCTGCTCCCCAATCGCATTAACTGACTCCTGCGTACCTCCCGGAACTGGCAACAAGAGCCTTGGGGGACCACAATCAAGATGGCAGGTGCAGAGCACACACATGCATGAAATAAACCTCCAGCATCACTCATCCTCAGGCCGCTGTCCCGACTCTCCTGGAGAAAGGAAACCCCACACTCAGCACTGCTTCTCCCAATAAAGTTGTGTGGCCCAAAACAGTAGCTACACATGTGGCTAATGAGCACTTCAAATGAGGCCAGTCCAGGTTGAGATGTTCTGTAAGTGCACAGTACCTGGCAAAGACGTAGTATCTTCTTAAAAGATTTGTTGAATTTTATTGATAATTTTATATTGATTCACATCAAAAACATAGTATTTTAGATATACTAAGTTCCACCTGTTAAAATTAATTCCACTTGTTTGTTTTTTAGGGTTTTTGTTTCTTTTTTTTTTTTTTTTTTTTTTTGAGATGGAGTCTCGTTCTGTTGCCAGGCTGGAGTGCAGTGGCACGATCTCGGCTCACTGCAACCTCCGGCTTTCCTAGTTCAACCAATTCTCCTGCCTCAGCCTCCCGAGTAGCTGGGACTACAGGCGTGCACCACCACGCCCAACTAATTTTTGTATTTTTTTAGTAGAGATGGGGTTTCACCATGTTGGCCAGGATGGTCTCGATCTCTTGGCCTCATGATCCACCCGCCTCAGCCTCCCAAATCGCTGGGATTACAGGCGTGAGCCACCACGCCTGGCTTTTTTTTTTTTTTTTAAGACGGAGTCTTGCTGTTGCCCAGGCTGAAGTGCACTGGTGCGATCTTGGCTCACTCCAACCTCCACCTCCTGGGTTCAAGCAATTTTCCTGCCTCAGCCTCCAGAGCAGCTGGGACCACAGAGGCCCACCACCACACCTAGCTAATTTTTGTTTCTTGTTTTTTGATACAGGGTCTCAGTCTGTCACCTAGGCTGGAAGTGCAACGGCATTGACTGTGGCTCACTGCAGCCTCGACCTCCCAGGCTCAAGCAATCCTCCCACCTCAGTCCCAGTAGCTGGGACTAAAGACATGCACCACCCCACCCAGCTAAAGTATTTTTTGCAAACGGGGTTTAACCATGTTGCCCAGACTAGTCTCAAACTCCTGGGCTCAAGTGTTTTCAGCCACCTCAGGCTCTCAAAGTGCTGGGACTACAGATGTGAGCCACCACGCCTGGCTCCCACCTGTTTCTCTTATACGTTTAAAGTGACTGCTAAGCTGAAAATTGCACATATGGCTCACATTTATGGCTCACGTTACATTTCTATAGGACAGGACTCCCTTAGAGCATTAGCACTAAGCAGTAGACTAAAAGCAGAGCCGCAAGGCAGAACTTCAGCAGTCTAACAGGGCTGTGAAGACAGCAATCAGAGCCCAGAGCCTGCCAAGGAAGAGAGGCCTTGGTAGACATACAGGCTTTCAGATTAGCCCTTCCAGAAGGGCTGTACACCAGAAGGCTGGATAAAACAAAACAGACCAGCCAGCCCTCACCAAAGGCTGAAACACAGCTTTGAGTCAGTTCAGTTCCAAATTGGATTAAGATGATTTGCTCTTATTCTGCTGCCTACTAGAGGCAGTAAAAAGTAAATCTCTAGAGAAAGATAAAATCATTCAGAGCCTCAAATATGTCCGTAATTTCTAAACACATCAATAAAAAATGACAAAGAAGATCAGGAGACAAGACCAAATAATGAAAAATAAAAATAAAAGAAGAAAAAAAATAGACGATATTAACAAATTCCCAGGGGATCCAAATATTGCAGTTACCGGACACAGACTTTAAAGTCAGTGTGAAACTTAAATTAGTGAAAAATTTGTATGGTCAAGGCCAGGCGCGGTGACTCACACCTGTAATCCCAGCACTTTGGGAGGCAGAGGTGGGTGGATCTCTGAGGGTCAGGAGTTCGAGACCTGCCTGGTCAACATGGTGAAACCCGTCTCTACTAAAAATACAAAACTTAGCCGGGCATGGTGGTGCGCACCTGTAATCCCAGGTACTGAGGAGGCTGAGGCAGGAGAATTGCTTGAACCCAGAGGCGGACGTTGCAGTGAGCTGAGATCATGCCACTGCACCCCAGCCTGAGTGACAGAGTGAGATTCTATCTCAAAAAAAAAAAGAAAAAACTTTAGTATGGTCAAAAAAATAGCAAGACAAATAATTTCACCAGAACTAAAATCTATGAAATCAGAATCAAATGGAAATCTAGAACTAAAAGGTAAAATTAAACCCATCTATTGAGTTCAATAGCAGATTAGACATAGGTGAGGAGAGGATTTAAACTGGAAGGCAGTAAAAAATAAACAAACTGAAACATGGACAAATGCATATGAAAAAGAAAATAAAAAACTTATAGAAGACAAAGGAGAAGGTCCAACCTATGTGCAAATGGGTTCTGAAAAAAGAGGGTATAAAGAATGAAATCAAAACAGTATTTTATTTTATTTTATTTTTGAGATGGAGTCTTGCTCTGTCGCCCAGGCTAGCATGCAATGGTGCGATCTCGGCTCACTGCAACCTCTGCCTCCCCGGTTAAATTCTCTGCCTCAGCCTCCCGAGCAGCTGGGATTACAGGCGCCCGCCACCATGCCCTGCTAATTTTTGTATTTTTAGTAGAGACGGGGTTTCGCCATCTTGTCCAGGCTGGTCTTGAACTCCTGACCTCATGATCCACCCACCTTGGCCTCCCAAAGTGCTGGGGTTACAGGTGTGAGCCACCACACCCGGCCAAAACAGTATTTTAAAAATAAGGGCAGCACAGTGGCTCACACCTATAATCCCAGCACTATGGGAGGCCTAGGTGGGCAGATCACCTGAGGTCAGGAGTTCAAGACCAGCCTGGCCAACACAGCAAAAATGTCTCTACTAAATATAACAAAAATTAGCCAGGCAAGGTGGCAGCCGCCTGTAATCTCAGCTACTTAGGAGGCTGAGACAGAAAGAATTGTTTGAACCCAGGAGGTGGAGGTTGCAGTGAGCTGAGATCGCACCACTAAACTCCAGCCTGAGTGACAGAGTGAGACTCTATCTCAAAAAATAATAAACAGAAATAATACCCCAGTTTGTGACCAGCTTGGGCAACACAGCGACACCCTGTCTCTATAAAAAAAAATTAAAACATCCAGGCATAGTGATGCATGCCTGCAATTCCAGCTGCTCAGGAGGCTGAGATCAGAAGATCACCTGAGCCCAGGGGTCCTAGGCTGTAATGAGTTATGATTACATCACTGCACTCCACCCTGAGTGACAGAGCAAGGCCTCATCTCTAAAATAATAATAATAACAATGTCCCCCAAATTTTCTAAAACTTAAGCAAGACACCCATAGATTCAAGAAGTGCTAAAAGCCCCAAGCAGATTAGATACAAAGCAAGCCACATCTGGGCACATTACAGTATACAACTCCTACAAATCAAACACAAAAGAATATTTTAAACTCAGCAAAGGACGGGGGACGGACACTACCTTCAAAGGGGCAGCAAGTAGACTGACAGCTGACCTCAACAGAAACTGTGGAAAAAGACGATGTAATAACATCTTAAAGTGATGAAGAGGCCGGGCGCCGTGGCTCATGCCTGTAATCCCAGCACTTTGGGAGGCCGAGGCAGGCGGATCACTTGAGGTCAGGAGCTTGAGACCAGCCTGGCCACCATGGTGAAACCCCGTCTCTACTAAAAATACAAAAATTAGCTGGGTGTGGTGGTGCCCACCTGTAATCCCAGCCACTTGGGAGACTGGGGCAGAAGCATCACTTGAACCTGGGAGGCAGAGGTTGCTGTGAGCCAAGATCATGCCACTGCACTCCAGCCTGGGCCACAGAGCAAGACTCATCTCAAAAAAAATTTTTTTTAATTTTTAAAAACTGATGATGAAGAAAAAACTATTATCTCAAATTCTGTATCCAGCAAAATTATTCTTTAAATAAGAATAAAGGCCAGGCGCAGTAGCTCACACCTATAATCCCAGCACTTTGGGAGGCCAAGGTGGGCAGATCACCTAAGGTCAGGAGTTCAAGACCCGCCTGACCAACACGGAGAAACCCCATCTCTATTAAAAATACAAAAATTACCCGGGAGTGGTGGTGGCCACCTGTAATCCCAGCTACTCAGGAGGCTGCAGCAGAACTGCTTGAACCTGGCAGGTGGAGGTTGCAGTGAGCCAAGATCACAGCACTGCATTCCATCCTGGGCAACAAGAATAAAAATAATAATAGGGACTCCTTCAGACAAAGACAGCAGCAGCAGCAGCAGCAAATGGGCACTAAATGGAATACAAAGGAGAAAACTTCAGGTAAAGGGAAAGTAGTGTCAGACAGAAATGCAAGAAAAAACAGAAAGCAATGGAAAGGATAAATGCATCAGCCATTGTCACTCTCTGCTAGCATTAACTATACAAAGAACAATTTAATAATGTCATATGGGATATAAAAGACATGGAGGGTTAAATTATATAACATTATCATGAAAAAGAGGGAAGAGTGGGTAAATGGAGTTCAAATGTCTTAAGATGCTTATACTGCCCAGGATGTGGTAAAAGTGTTAGTTTATCTCAAACTTCAATAACTCTGGATACATGTTGCAATCTCCAGCATAACCACTAATAACTTATAAACAAAGCTACAACAAAGTTTGTAAGTGCAAACTCAAAACTGCCCAAAGAGTCGTGAATAGCTCATCTAGTTACAGGGCAGCTACATCTGAGAATACACATTGGTTGTTAAAATTACCATTACATGGATACATGAGCATGTGATAAAATAATGCCCAAAAATTATGACTGAAGTGAAATAAAATGACAAGTGGAATGAGCACACCTCGCAGAGCCCACCACCCCTGCCCCCTTGTCACCTGCTACCCTGCCCTCCTCAACTGTCCAGCTTCAGAGCCCACGCCTCCCAGGACACGCCCAGTGCAGAAGCACAACCATCCTTGTTGCTCCAGTCAACTCTGGGAAGACGGCACTTGTATCGCTTCCTAAGATCAGAAGACGATCTCAAGCACAACACAGAGCTCAGGGCACAGCTGCACCCTCCCTGGAAGTAGGCTGATACACAAATGATGGGAAAGCCACCTCTCCTCCTCGACTCATTAGACTAGAAAAGCTCAGGTCTGGTGCCCACAGGAGCTTCTCCACCTCCACCTATGACATTTCATCTTCAAAAGGTGGGAACAGCACCAAGGCTGAGTCCAAAATGCTGAGTTCAAACATCCCCAAGAACACACACCTTGGAGAGCCCAAGGTATGTGTTTGGAGAGTCTCTCTTTTCTCACTCACACACAGAAGTGAAGAAACACCCCTTCTTCCACACCTTCCTCTCTCTCTCTCCCTTCAACAAACATCTGCCATTGGTCATGACCCACTGGGCAGCCACACACTGGGACCATGAAGGTGACCTTGAGACAGGACTTCTGCCCTGAGAGCTCAGTCCTGTAAGCCCTGCTTGTCAATGCTGCTCCCATTTTAGAGAGGGAAGTGGAGACTCAGACAGGCTCAGCAGCTTAGCAAGGGGCAGGCCGGACCTTGAACCTCGGCAGCCTGACTCTGGCTGCCCTCCCTGTCATGTGCCCCTGGCCACAGGCCACTCTGGGGGCCAGAGGGAGGGAGAGAAGGGCCTGGCAGAAACAACACAGCCAGGGTTTGTCCTGGAAGACTCGAGATAGGAGCCTCTGAGCGGGCAGGGTGAGCAGGCATCTGTCGGCCAGATGGATGGGGCTGGGGCCAGCCTCTCTGGGATGCTGTCCTGCTGAGGGGGCCACTCACACACTGTGACTCCACCAGGCAGGCAAGCCACACCAAGCCAGCAACTGAACCCGCTCCATGTATGACTAACCTATCCTTATCCCAACGTCTGGCTTTGCTGAAACCTCGAGTAGCCTGGAAAGAAAGGGAATGAAATCTCTCCATTTTGTAATTTCCTGCAGTGTCTGGAGGTATCTCCCACCATTGAAGAGTTAGAATAGGTGAATGAATGAATGAGCAAGTGAATAAACAACTAATGAGTGAGGAATGATGAGTGAGGGAACCGATGATGAATGAGTAGATGAGTAACTGAATGGTGAGCAAATAAGTGAATTAGTAAATGAGGGAGTGAATGTGTGAATGAGTGAGTGCTTGCATGAGTGGATTAGTGACTAAGTGAATGAGTGAGTAGGTGACAGTGAATGAGTGACTAAATGAGTGGATGAGTGACTGAGTGTGTGAGTGAGTGATGAGAGAGTAGATCTGAGTGAGTGAATGAGTGAGTGAGTGGATGAGTGGATGAATGAGTGAGTGAATGAGTGACTGAGTGAGCAAATGAGTGGATGACTGCGTGCATGTGTAAGTGAGTAAGTGAGTTCATAAGTGAGTGGATGAGTGCGTGAATGTATAAGTGAATAAGTGAGTTCATGAGTGAGTGGATGAGTGGATGAGTGAGTGAATGTGTAAGCGAGTAAGTGAGTTCATGAGTGAGTGGATGAGTGGATGAGTGCGTGAATGTATAAGTGAATAAGTGAGTTCATGAGTGAGTGGATGAGTGGATGAGTGAGTGAATGTGTAAGTGAATAAGTGAGTTCATGAGTGAGTGGATGAGTGAGTGAATGTGTAAGTGAATAAGTGAGTTCATGAGTGAGTGGATGAGTGGATGAGTGCGTGAATGTATAAGTGAATAAGTGAGTTCATGAGTGAGTGGATGAGTGTGTGCATGTGTAAGTGAATAAGTGAGTTCATGAGTGAGTGGATGAGTGGATGAGCGTGTGAATGTGTAAGTGAATAAGTGAGTTCATGAGTGAGTGGATGAGTGGATGAGTGAGTGAATGTGTAAGCGAATAAGTGAGTTCATGAGTGAGTGGATGAGTGCGTGAATGTGTAAGTGAATAAGTGAGTTCATGAGTGGATGAGTGAGTGAATGTGTAAGTGAATAAGTGAGTTCATGAGTGAGTGGATGAGTGCGTGCATGTGTAAGTGAATAAGTGAGTTCATGAGTGAGTGGATGAGTGGATGAGTGCATGAATGTGTAAGTGAATTAAGTGAGTTCATGAGTGAGTGGATGAGTAGATGAGTAAGTGATTTTGTAAGTGAATAAGTGAGTTCATGAGTGAGTGGATGAGTGGATGAGTGAGTGAGTGAATGTAAAGTGAGTGAATGTGTGAGTGAGTGAGTGAGTGAATGAGACAGTGAAGAAGGGAGGGAGAGAATGAGTGAATGAGATGAGCGCATGAGCGAAGACACCCTCTGGACATGTTCCCACAGATATCACTGAAGTCTCTGGGGCTCCCATCCCCCAGCTGGACACATCTTTAAGACCCAAAGGAGGGCAAGTCCATGTCTGTGCTGGCCTCACACATCCTGGGACACAAAAGAGGCAATGAACATCTGGAGAATAAATGACCATGACGGTGCCCTGGACCCTGAAGCAGGAGAGACTGGCCCCCAGGCAGCAGGCCTGCCCATCTCGCCCTCTACCCAGAAGGGCAGAGAACCCTCACCTGCTCAGGGATGCAGCGTGGAGCCTGTGGGCTCACGAGGAAGAGGCCTGGTGTGATCTCAGCAGGCTCAGAAGGTGGACAGATCTGAGTAACAGCACAGGTCACAAGGCTGATGCGGGGCAGGCTCAACTGCCCCAGCACTCATGTGTACAGAAAGGTGAGTTCCCCAGCACCTCGACTCAATGGGCCCAGAGGCAGTTGCAGACAGTGGGGTCCCACCCACTACCCTGACAGCCGCCCCTGACCCAACCCTACAACCTAGCAGCCAGTGGTCTGCCCCGGGGCTCACACTGTGGCCAGCACCTCTAGTCATCCAGCAAGGGCCCAACAGTGAGCAATGCCCAAGGCCCCCATCCCTGCCCACCCTGCCCATCCTTCACCCCTCCATCAACACAAACAGCCCCAGCTCCCTCAACACCCCCACTGTCCTCCCCCAAATCTCAGAATCACCACAGCCCACATCCCTGGGGTGGGAACACGCTTACTGCAGAAAGGCAGAGAAGTCACTCACGTGGGGGACAGTGCATGAGGCCATCGACGGATCAGCCACACCAGCCGTGGGCCCTGCTCACCCAAGCGTGCGGGGTCAGGCCGTGGGACTGCTGCCCAACTCCACCACCCTCACAGTGGGGCCCCAGAGGGGGAACCCCCACCTCCCCGCCACAGCATGGAAATGCATCTTCCATCTCTCCCAAGCCACAGAGAGGTCACACTCTTGGTGCCCACAGGTGTGGGGCTCCTCCCTGGTCATGCTGTGGGGGTGTCCCACCAATCCCCTGGTCAGAGTAGGGTCACAGTCACCATGTGACCCTGATAGACCAGCCCCCACGGGCTTCCTGCCAAATGACATGGAGAATCCCCCCAGATCCTGGGGGAAAGGGGCGGGCTTGGACCATCAGCAGTGGTGACTTTCAGCACTCACTCCACCCTGCCTTGAGGCACCCAGAGAGGCCACACAGCCAATGCCACCAGCAAGCCTGGCTCAGAGGCCCCAGCCCACTTCTGCCACAGGCAGTCTTGTTCTTCCACGCCGGCGCAGCCCTGGGGAGCTGCCCCATTCTCCTCTGAGCTGCTCTTCCTCAGCATCACCCCAAAACGCTACAGAACCCCCCTCTGAAGTGGTAGCAACAAACCAAGACCAGAAGAATCCCAGATGTTCCAAATTAAGGTTCCTGAGGCCTCAGCCAGGGTCTCGGCGTCGAGGGAGAGGGGGACTAAGGTCCACCTCAGGCCGCAAGACCTGCCCTGTCTCAAAGGCATACAAGGGCTGAGGTGTTCCCTGGGCCACCCCAACAGAGAGCAAACAGCCCCAGTCCGCAGCTGTCCTGTGCACACACACAGCGGGCGGGGGTGGCAAGCAGGCACAGAGACCAGCATGTCCCAGCCTTGAGGCACACATGACCAAGGCGCCACAGGCCTGCCCTGTGGCCAAACAGCCTGGACCCCGTACCCCAGGAGATCGCCATGGACTCTGTACCAGGAGGCCGCCAGGTGCTCACGCCGACCTGGGGTGGAGCTGGCCGCACCACCCCATTTCCGTGCTCAAAGGTCTACGTCCTTCTGCTCAGCTATTTCTCTCCAGGAAACAATTTGGAAGAAAAAAGCTATTCCTAAGGGTCTTCAAGGCCACAGTTTCACAGGAGAGCTGCAACCTCTTGGTCTGATCATAAAAGAAAATCTCAACGATGAGGCTGCTCTGCCGAGACCCAAGCACCCCCGGAGCCACGGTCACCGAGACACCATCAGAGGGGGGGCTCTTCTGCACGCATGTGAACGCACAAACAACAGCACACTCGCAGAACCCTACACACGGAGGACACATGCACTCACAGAACGCACACACGAAGATCATGCACATACACAGAGCACGCATGCAGAGCACACACAGTCGCAGAACACACACACGAAGATCATGCACACACACAGAACACGCATGCAGAGCACACACAGTCGCAGAACACACACACGAAGATCATGCACACACACAGAGCACGCATGCAGAGCACACATACTCGCGGAACATGCGCACACAGAGGACATGCGCACAGGCTGAACCTGCATCTGCAGAACACACAGAACACAGGCACACACGTGCATGTGCAGAACACGCACAAGGACACACATACATGGAGAACACGGAGAATACAGACATGTGCAAATCATGCACACACAGAACATGTGCACCCAAAACACAGAGAACATGGGCACACGGAGAATAAGCGCACACGCAGAACACACGCACATGGAGAACATGTATGCATGGAGACACAGACACACAGAACACATATGCACACCAGGGCAACCAGCCAAATGACAGGACACACAAAAATGAGGCCTCCCTCTCAGCCTGGGCGACAAGAGTGTGGGTGGTTCTCCTTTCTCTACAAAAACGTGTTACCTCTATTGTTTTCAAAATATTTCTCAGAAGCATATAAAGTGAGAGGGAGGCAGATAACATTAACACAAAAACGCCACTTTCAGTGGAAACGTCCAGTTCCAGCAGGGTGGTATGACAAGGGACACCCAAAGCCGGTGCTTTGGACCTGGGAATGTCCCCTCCAGGCTCTGCCACAATGAAACCAATCAGAACAGATGCTTGTGTGTTGGGTCTGGGAATCGTCACTGCAGCATTATTTATAATAGCAAGAAAAGCCCAATGCCGGAGGCAGGGCCTGGGGGAGGAGATGAAGGTCCTCAGGGCAGTCACGAAGCCCCCCAGACCGAGGAGGACGGGAGCAGGCGTCAAGATGCCGCGTGGAAGGGGTGGGACACGAGCTGTGCCTGTAAACTCCACAGGCACGAGAATGGAACTGTGAACGAGAACAGTGACTGTGTTCTCTCTGAACCCACGGGAATTTTTTTTTCCTTTCCTCTATTTCCCAAATTCTCTGCAATCTACTGAACTTCACAAAACTAAAATCGCCTGGAGAGGGCGTGGGTGCCGGCAGCAAGCAAGCCTCCCAGTTGCAGGCACCAAGATCCTGGCCCATGACTTAGGCCAGCAGCAGAGCACTAACAGTGAGGCTATTTTCATTTCCACAGCGAGGTTACCATGGAGTTTAATTTCTTCAAGTGCTCCCTCTGGCATCTGTTCTATAAATGGCTTTGGGGTTTGCACCAAATACACTCACTGGAGACAGAATTACCAATTCTGTAATGCTCACAAACCCGAAATGCTTCAGCCTGAGCTTCCACCAGCCTGTTGGGCTCCTCCTGAAGAGGCCAAAAAAGGAGGGGCTGGCCTGATCACCCTGGGCGTGCACTGGACACCTACTGCATGCTGACTGGGAGGTCATGAATGACAGGAGATGCGAACTCTCCTCAGGAGCTGGCGGGGGAGCTGAAGGTCTTCTGCCTATACGGAAATGGTGGACAAGGGCCCCCCCAGAGATCTGAGGCAGGTCAAACCCTGCAACTTAGGAGTGCTAGCCAAGCCTGAGCATTTTAGAACAAGGTAAAGGACATACGGGAGACCCTGACAACTAACAGGGTGGCGGGGGATGTGAGGTTTCTCAGGCATCCTCTACTTTCTGGTCTGTTTGCAAGTTCCCATGATAACGGATTAATAATAATGCCTGGGGGTTCTGGTCTCAGCTTCTTGCACAGCTGGCCTGGCCACTCATCTGGATGCCCCAGGTATTATCCTCTGGGGGCAGCCTCTCTGCTCTCCAGGGAAGCCTGGCAGGGGTGGGCATCACAAGCAGCCCCAAGGCACCCCTGCAAACTGGGAGCTGTCCTCCTCACTCAGCAGATGAAGAGACAGGGCCAGGGAGTCCTCCACATTCCCAGGGGTAGTAGAACCAAAACAAAACACACTGCCTCCTCTCTCAATGTCCCGCCCCTCCGTAACCCCAGGCTGCTGCACACCCAGCCGCTGCCAGTGCATCCCCCAGAAAAACCTAGAAACACGAGGCAAGAGCAGCCTCGGGCAAGCAGGTGCCACTCTGCGCCTGGACTCTGGCTGCCCTCTCCAAGAAGGCACAACCTCCTCCTGTCCATCCCCAAAACTCGGGGCCCTGATGGCAGCAGGAACATCGAGGACCATGGGCAACACTCACTCCTCAAGGGCAGGCCAAGCATGCATCTGCCCAGGGCTGGCTCCTGGGACAGCCCCCCCACCTCCAAGTCACACGACCACCACCCTCCACAGTATTGTCCCATCCAAGGACACTAAATATGGCTGCCTAGAAATCCACCCCCACCCCCAGCCAGAACTCACCAGTGCATCTAGGGCTAGGGCGGGGCAAGCCACATGCTTCTCAGGGTCTCCTGGGTCCCCAGACAAGGGCTGAGGCCAAGTCAAGTACATGCCAAATGCTGTGCCTTCAGCCACCAGGGCCAGGGCGGTGAAGGAGTGGGCTTCCCCAGCACCCTAGGTCCACGTGCCCACAACCCTTGGCAACTCCCTGTACCCCCCCTTGGCCTGTCCACCATCACCAGAGGGCTCAAAGGGACAGCCCCAAACCCCAAAGAGATGGGGCCCCACATGTTAGGAAAAAGACATGGACTCCAGACAGATCACACTGTCCACATGGGCCTTGGCAGGGAGGACAGAAGACGTCAGAGATGCCCTGTCACCAGCATGCCCCTCAGGCACCACCCTGTGCAGCAGCAGTTTCCTCATCTATAAAATGGGCCGTGGGCAGGAGGATCCCATAAAATTGTGCCCCAGGGCTCCGCACGGTTCTAGGCTGCAGTCAGCACTCAACAACAATTGCCGCCAGGGATGTCACCGCCAAACTGCCGGCTTTACCTGAGGCTCAAACCCACCCCTGGTTTTCCTCTTGCCATCCAAAGCCCCTAACATGTCTGGAGCCTGAGACCCAGTGGCCCAGAGGCTGCCAGAAGGCACTGGCATCACATGGAGCCAGTGTCCCCAGCAGAAAGACACTCAGAAGACCCCGAGCTCAAGGGGCCACGGAGAAGGGCCTTAACACCATGTCTCCCAGAGAGAAGCCTCTCAAAAGGCTGCCCCCAGCTCCGTCTGTGTCACTCAAAGAGTAAAAGTCAACACCAAAGATAAAATAAAATCCCTCAGCAGTGCCAAAAATACCTCCCCCACGGGATGAGGCTGAGCGGGCGCCAGCTTCCACAGCAGCAACTGTTGCTATGGAGACCAGGCTCCAGACAGCCGGCCGCGGGGCTGGCCAAGGGACAGAGTGGGGGCCAGGCGCAGGGTGCGGGGATGGATAGGGACTGACCAGCAGGGTGGGGGAAATGATAGAGGTAGGCCAGCATGGTGGGCCCCCAGGAACAAGGGACCTGGGACAGTGCTGAGCCTGAGTACCAGCCCCTACCCATTGGGGTCAACGGCCTCTCCAGACCTGGGGGGTCTCAGGGGCTCCCATCTGCACATAGGCTGCCCATTCCCGGCTCAGGCTGGCACTGGCCCTCCTGCGCAGTGGTCACTGACACATCTGTGCTGAGAGACGTCCTGACCTCAGGAAGCGGGTAAGGTTCTACCAAGGTGCACAGTCCCGGTCCGGTACTCCTCAAGCCTCTCCAGTCCCTGGTAACACTGATCCACAAACGAAGGGGTGAGGAGGGGCAGTTTTCTCAACCAGAAAACCTGTACCAGAGTGGATGGGGGAAAGCAGGACCTCCCACAGACGTTAACACAGCTCTGATCTGAACCCAGCACATCCAACATATTCTAGAGCGCCCAACTCCAATATCCACTGGCCTCCCCTGACCTGAAGCTGTCCCCCTGCAATCTCAGTTCACTTCTTGGCCTGTGGCTTCCAGCATGACAAGCTATCCAGCCCTGTTGGCCTCGGGCCTCCTCTGTCCTCACCCAGGGCCAGGCAGGACAAGGTCAATCCAAAGCCACCAGACACACAGCCCCAAGGCCCTGCCCAGCTCGGGGGTCCCCCACACCCCTACCACACACCCATAGTCCTCCTTGGTGCCCTCAAGTGTCCCTCACTTTCCAAGCCTCCCTGAGCCCCATACAGTGCTGACAATTTGCTGCAACATTCACGTCAGGGTCAGGCAGAACAATGAACACCAGCCGGTGTCACAGAGCCTCCAAACACCCACTCCGTCCCTTCCTGCTGCACACCCAGCCCGGGAGGGCTCAGAGTCAGCATCCACCCCACCCCTGCCCCTCCGAGGGAGCCGGCACTTGTTCCTGCAGCATCCCCCCATGCCAGGCACCTTGGGTACCCAACGACAGTTTGCTGGGGGAAAGTGGGGCTTCCCAGGGCATTCAGAACCCTGAATCGCCCTGCCTTTCTGGCCCCCACTCCAAACCTGGGCAGTTCTACCAGCAGGTGCTTGGGCCTCCCCCGCCTCTTGGAAGCCATAACCCTATTCCATGTGGCCGACACAGGTCATCAATTCTGCTGCCCTCATCTGCCTCCCCTGCAGAAATGCTGAGCACCCCAGGCTGTCCTCCCCTCTGCTTCTCCCACTCCCAGCACCTCATAGATAGCTGTGAAGCCCACAACTCTGAATGGTTTTCATATCCTCTCCCCCGAGGAACCTTCAGTGGCTCCCCTAGTACCCACTGACCAGGCAAGCAGTTAAAACACCTCCTCAGTGTGGCCTTATGTCAGCCCTCTCCTCTCCAGCACTTGCCAGAATACACCCCCCGGCCAACACACAGCCAACTTCCCTGACACCTGTCCCCCAAGGATGCCAACCCGAGGCCCCATCAATGCCTCCAGGCCCTGCTGAAGAAGCTTGGTCCAGGAAGCCTTCAGGACATCCCTTCCACAGGGTGCCTGGCTGGCCCCAGCTGCACCATGTCCACGGAGCTCAGTAACCAATGCGGACGGTGACCAGGCTGCAGCAGCCTCCCCCAGCTTCAGTAACAAATCACCACAAACAGGGTTTCCAAAAACACCTTTATTCTCTCGCAGTTCCAGATGCCTCGTTCCTGTCTCACGGCCCCTTCCTCCTCTTCCACGGCCATATCTCATTCTCTGTCGTGGACTCTCCTGCCTCCCACTTAGGACGGCCTGGCCGACCCTGACAGCCCAGGACGATCTCCCAGTCTCAAGATGCTTAACTTAATCCCATCTGCAAAGTCACCTCTACTGCGTGCAGTGGCACGTCCACGGGCTGCAGGGACTAGGCCTTCATCTCCTAGCCCCCGCGCCCCTGGCCTGGACCCTGCAGCCCCATCCCACAGGCTCCCTCCCAACCTGCTCTGTGGCCAGTGTCTCCCCGGCTCCCCAGTGCTGCCTGTTCTCATTTGCATTTTCTTTCTTTCAATGAAAACCGAAAATCTCCTCACTCGGCAGGCACCCCTCAAAGCCCCCACCCCTACCCTGTGTCATGCCTCCCCGGCACGGGTGGTCACTATTCTGCTACCACCTGCCACCAATGCCCCCCCACTCAGACCACTGTCCACTCCATCCATGGTCCTGACTGCCACACCTTTCCCTGGGCCAAGCCCTTGGCCCACCGGGCCCCAGGCTGCCTCACTGCAGCTCGAGGTCCTGAGCTGAGTTCAGCAAAGAACACTTGGGGTTCCCCTGCTGGGCTCCCATCTGCAGCCCCCAAGAAGGACCATCCCAGCTCCCCTCCCAAGAAGCTCTGGGCCCTGTCCCTCCAGCAGAAGCATCACTGCCCCACCCCACAAGACCTGTGGAGCTCTGAGCATCCCATGCCCCCCTACCCTCCAGCACCACCCACTTGGACACAGACCCCAGAGGGCCCCTCTCCTTCAATGGCTGCCATGTGGATACCAGCCTGGGTGCCTCGTAAACAGCCTCAGACGTGGTCCTTGCAGGAAAAAGGGTTATATCTACCCCAGCAGGAACCCTCACCCCTGCAAAGGCAGCCTTCCAGCTACAAGTGTCCAGCAAGCACAACCTATGTGTGCCTCAGTGTCCCCGCCACAGGGAAAACCTCCTCAGATTCGGGAAGGCCTCAGTGAGGGAGGAACATTTAGCCCGGGCCACTGCGGCGTCCAGAATCACACTGGACATAAAGGCCTTTCCAACCCTCCAGATTCAGCCCCTACCGAGCCACCTGCCCCAGCTCCACCCACGTGTAATGTTCCCTTCCCCAAGAGAAAACACAGCAGAAACCTTTTGTGGAAAGGCCATCAGCCGTGCAAATACCCACCCCTCCCTGAGAGCTGTGCCTCCCAGCAGTTCCTGCCCCTCCCAAGCAGAAAGCGTCCCCCTCCCCTGGTAGAGCTGGGCCGACCGCCTACGGGGCAGGTGGCCCCTCAGCAAGGTCGACTCAAAGGGCTCCTCATTCCCACGGAAGCGCCAAGGGGCAGGCCTGTTCCCTGGCAAGTGAGCCAAAGATGAGACAAACACACACACACACATACACACACACACACACACACACACACACACGTGCGCACACGGCCTGGCAGAGGCCCTGACAAGCGAGCCCTCAATGCACACCAGGCCCCCACATGCAGCAGAGCCGGGAGCTTGGGGTCAGCCATGGAATAGGGCGTGGGTAGGAGCGGCCTGCACTGTGCTGAGCGGGCCGCCCTACCAGGGCCCAGTGGTGTCTGGGCACAGAGCTGTCTTGTATGGTTAGGGTCCCACACCAAACCTCAGTCCCCCCTCACTTCCCCAAGCCAACCTGGAGGCCGGGGCCTACGTATGTCCTAGGTAGCCTCAGAGGATGAGACACACCTCCCCCCACCCCACGCCCTGTGACCTCCAGCACGGCCAGCAGCCCTCACTGGCCCAGCTGGGTTTCCAGGTGGAAAGTTGGCAACTGCCTCTGCTCAGCCTTGCCAGGCCCTAAGGGGCTCCACTCTGGCCTGCAGTGAGTGGGGGGTGCGGACACAAAGGGCCTGCCTGAACCCCATCCATAAACGGCTCAAGGAAGCAGCCAGCAGGGCCGGAACGTTCCAATGTCACCATCTCACTCCCCTCGGGGAACAGAGCATGGCTTTGTCTTTTTATCATTGCCTTCATCAAATATTTACAGAGGCTGACAGGCCATTTCAGACAGGCCAGATATGAGCCAAAGGGCTCTTCCCAGGACACAGGGGAGGCGCAGGTCCTGGGCACTTGGGAGGCACATGGTCCGGCACGCAGCCCTGGGCAGGGCAGGGAAGGGACAGCCTCCTGCAGAGCAGGACCTATCCACAGCCCTCAGACATGTCCCACCTGGGGCTTAGGTGCTAGTTTTCTGCATACAGTGCCCTAGGGCTAGCAACAGGCCAGGCATAGCTGAGACCCCAGCCCTGTTCCCAAGAATTCTGCAGCAGGAGGAATGAGCCTCGTGGCCAGGAACCTGTCCTCCATGCTCTGCCTCCCAGGCTGCCAAGAGCATGCAGTGTGATCGCCCTACCCAGGAAGGCACGAAGGGGCCTCGAGCCATGAAGTCCAGGTCAGCAACCCACCTGGACCCGTCCCCACTCCCCCTGCTCCTCCGGCCAGGGGTGAATGCTGGGCAGCCTTGCTCAGAACAGTCTCAGCCCAGACAGTCCGGGTGTCCACAGCTGGCAAGAGACAGGCAGACAGTGGAATGCACTCAGCCACACAGAGGGGATGCTGAGAGCCGGGGTGACGGGCGTCTTGAGGGGCATCCTGACTGGCACAGAAGGCCAGGCACAAAGACATCCCAAGCAGGACCCTAAAGCAGGCAGCGTGCAGCCACAGGACGGAAAGCATTGGTGGCACTGGGACCCTCTGCCACAAAGCGAAGCCTAGGTCCTCACTGGGAAGGGACTGCATACACACTAACCGTCCCTAAAATCCACCCCAGTAAAAGCAAGGCCCCTCGCTGTTAGCATTTTGTTTTCCTTTACATTTTATATTTACATTTTATCTTTAAAGAACATAAATTTTATATTTTATCTTATCTTTTATATTTATATTTCATTATTTTATACTTTATATTTAAAGAAAAATATTTGTCCCTGGCTGGGCGCGGTGACTCACGCCTGTAATCCCAGCACTTTGGGAGGCCGAGGCGGGTGGATCACGAGGTCAGGAAATTGAGACCATCCTGGCCAACACGGTGAAACCCTGTCTCTACTAAAATAAAAAAAAAATTAGCCAGGGGTGGTGGGGCGCGCCTGTAGCGCCAGCTACTCAGGAGGCTGAGGCAGGGGAACTGCTTGAACCCAGGCGGCGGAGGATGCCGTGAGCTGAGATCGTGCCACTGCACTACAGCCTGGGTGACAGCAAGACTCTGTCTCAAAAAAAAAAAAGAAAAGAAAGAAGAAAGAAAAATATCTGTCCCTTTCTATCTTAAAATCATTTCCTTGTATTTCTTATCTGCTGCTGTTTCATTTGTTTCTAGCTGCTTTAAAGGTTTTTGCCCTTTTCCCTCAGCTCACCCTATTTCATCTGTCTCATAAATGCTCCTAGCCAAGTTTATTCACTTTCATGCCTCCCTTTTAATCCTCTTTTTACAAATGGCACAGGTGGCTGTCTGTGCAGAGCCCACCTGCAGCCACCACACCCTGGGCCCACATGGCTGTCTCACCTCTCAGCCACGCAATCCAGAGGCCCAAGAGGTACCAAGAGCAGGAGGGCCGTACTCAGTTTCCCCCCAAGCTCAGCCACAGATAAAGGTGCCGGGTTCACTGCATCCAACCACACCAAGCCCAGGGCACCAGACGGACTGACAGGCTGAGAAACTGGGCACCGGCAGCCCAGAGTAGGCATCAAATTGCTGAGAGCCTGAAGGGGACAATAGGCCGCCATTGTCCAGCCAACCACTGAGCTCCCCTACACTGAGCTCTGAGCTCTCCCATCAACGCTGGCTCTGGAGGGAACGTGCAGAAATGTGCCCTCCTCTGGGCAGACACAGACAGCCCTGGGTCTCCCTCCTGTAAAGACCACCCAGCCACTTCCAGCTGGCCCAGGACCTGCTACAACAGTGACAGACACAGGCTGGACACCCCATCAGACAAACCTGCCCTGGACCTCTGGCTCGAGGGGCCAGAAAGTAAGGCCAGGCCTCAAGGAGGCCCCCCAGTAAACTGTCCATGGCACCCAGGGTGTCAGAGTCAACAATTCCACGTGATGGACCCTCCCTTGCGCCTCAGCACCTTAATCCTGCGACTCCCCCATGGCGTGCACTCCCAGGTAGGGCCAAGGGCGAGGGAGGCTGAGGCTAAGCCGGGCAGCATCCCCCACATTAATGCTGCTCAGCATGGCTTGTCACTCACCACCCTTGAGGGGACGAAGCGCCGGGCTGGGGCTGCCCTGGACACACACATGACCTGCCCAGCCGCTGCCCCCTCCTAGCTCTTCTCCACAGCTTTGTGTTTTCAACGCTTCTTCCAAAAAACAAATTCACTGCGCTGCTCGAACCTCTTAATTAAAGACAAGAAATTCCAAGAGACCTGTCCGGGCAGATATCAACAGCCTTGCGGCTGGCTGACCCAGGAAGATGGCTGCCTAACTTGAAGACAAGGGACAGGGCCAGA
This sequence comes from Ateles fusciceps, assembly GCA_036589455.1. NCBI lineage: Eukaryota > Metazoa > Chordata > Mammalia > Primates > Atelidae > Ateles > Ateles fusciceps. The sequence continues at coordinate 848,960 of JAZHEH010001180.1, read as the reverse complement.
CGGGAGGCCCAGGGCATCTCCCACTGCCTGACACACAAACCCGGCCACCACCGGGTGGAGTGGGGTAGCCTAGAGTCACCAACCCAGACAGGGCTACAGTGGGAGGTCACCGGGTCCAGAGCCTCGACCGTGGGGAAAGCCTGAAAACAAGAAAATCATGGGCAAGCATCTCGGCTCAGTCCTGGTGCTGCCAGAATGGGAGAGAGGTGGTCCACTCAGATGCCAGGCATGGGTCATCTTTCTTGTAGGAAGCCTGTGTGACCCCAGCACAGCCAGGCTGAGAAGCTGCACCCCACAGAGGGCAAGGGGACTTGCCCACACGTCTCAGGCCCACACAAGGACCTTCAGCCAGAGGGGACAACCTGGAGGCATGCAGGGTATGTGGGAGCCTGGGTCCAGTTGGAGGGAGCCAGGCTGGAGCCAGGCCTCCACCCACCCTGAAGTGACCCAGCAAGAGGATGACAAGTAGGTCTGACCCAGGCCTGACTCACAACCAACTGCAACAAAGCTTCCAACTCAACTCCAAGTCTTGCACAGCAAGGGCAGGGGTGAAAGGGCAACGGGGCAAGAGGGCAGGGCTGGACAGCGGGGGCAGCAGGGCCAGGGCTGGGCAGGGAGTGGGGGCCCAGAGGTGGCCTGGGCAATTCACCAGCACTGCACATATCAGCACCGAGGCTATGATCATGACTTAGCAAAAATGGCCAAGAGTATAAAAAACGAGCTAAGAAGGGCATATACCAAAGCAAAAACTGCCACGTCAGAGGATGGAGGCTGTGGAAGCTCTTCCTCCATCAGGCTTCCATGTCTGTCATGTCACCTTCCCTAGGAAACATCCCCTCCACAGTGGCCGTCCCATCCATCCCCACAAAACCCAATGCCCAGGCACCCTCCCCCAACTCAGTGGAGCCGGTCCAGGGCTGCCAGGTGGGAGAAACAAGGCAGCCCTGCCCCTACGCCCCTACCTGGGTGAGGAGGGCTTTCTGTAAGGCCTGAGGAGGGGCCCACCCAAAGCAGCTGGATGGGCCACAGGTGGCTCCCCGTCAGCTTCCTCCTGCCAGCAAGCCCCGCCTGCCTGGCGAAACTTCAGGCCACTCAGCTCCCGCAAGGCTGGCAGCAAGTCCTGGTAACATCAACCACCTAACCTAACACGGAGGCGGGGCAGCTCCAGCTCAGGTGCCTCAGGCGCCTAAAGGGTGGAGGAAGCTGGGCAACCCTGAGCCCCAGAACCACCCGAGCCTGCAGTCCACCCTCCTCAGGCTGTGTCACAACCCCTCAGGCTGTGCAGGCTCCCACTTATCCCCTGGCTGTCTGGGTATACAGGACAACATTCTGTATTTTCCCGTACCTCAGTTTCCTCCTTAGTATACCGGGAAAATCTGCTGAGGGGGGAATCACAGTACGTCTCTCCTGGGGGAGCAGATATGCTTCTAGAGCACACAGTGGTACCCCACCAATATGAGCACGGCCATTTCTGTGTTAATAACAGCACTCTGACTTCCTCTAGGTCCCCCACAGGGGCAGCCTGGCCAGGTCTGACCTGCACATGCAGCACCTGAGCCAGGAATACACAACCCCAAATAATCGTACAAAACACCACACAGGGCCTGGTGTGGTGGCTCACACCTGTAGTACCAGCACTTTGGGAGGCCGAGGCAGGCGGATCACCTGAGATCTAGAGTTCGAGAGAAACCTAGGCAAGATGGTGAAACCTCGTCTCTACTAAAAATATAAAACTTAGCTGGTCACGGTGTCACACACCTGTAATCCCAGCTACTTGGGAGGCTGAGGCAGGAGAATCACTTGAACCCCAGAGGGTTGCAATGAGCCAAGATGGCGCCACTGCACTCCAGCCTAGGCGAAAGAGCAAGACTCCCATGCAAAAAAGAAAAAGAAAAAAGAAACACCACACAGATCCAGGCGGGGTCTACGTGCGGACCACGGGCCCTAAGCCTTCAGAAGACAATGCTGAAAGATTTAATAACAATAATAATAAAAAGCGGAGAGGATGTTCTGCATTGAAATTGACATGACAACCAGACACAACACACAATCCTTGACTGGCTCCCAGATCCCTTCCCTGGAAAGCGCAGTTCACCCATCTGAGCCCTCACTGAGCACCTCAGGTCCTGTCCTGGAGTGCCTGGAGCGAGGCAGGGGGCGGAGGCCATGTGGGAACATCCTCGTTCCTATCAGGAGACTCGGGCTGAAGTACTCTGAGGTAAAGTGCAAATCGCTCAGGAAATCAGACACAGACATACAGGACAGTGTCACATACTAACAACTGGTAACTCCAACTTCTCTGTTGGTTTTTCCAAAGCTTTTCAAAATAAAATGTTGGGGGTAAATGAAAACTGGACTGCTGGCAGAGAGGAGAAAGATTTGCCAGGGTTGGAGCAGAGGGTAGGGGGCTAGGGTGGCCACGCAGGAGGGAAGGAAAATCGTCAGGGCCCGCGGATGCCTGGGTGTGGGAGCTGTGGGCATGGAGGAGCCTGCAGATGCAGTGGGCATGTGTGCTGTGCTGTTCTCTGCAGGCCCAGGCAGAAGAAGGTTCCAGCACGCACAGACACTGACAGTCTTGGAGGGACGAGGTAACCAAGACAGACACAGCAGGCCCCTCCACCCATAGCCTGCCACCCCTCCTGACCAAGAGAAATCCAGAAACTCATTATGCTCAGCCCCAGGGAAGATCACAACCTGTTACTCCAATCAAGCCTTTCCCAGATATCCACAGAGCTACAGCTGGCCATACAAACCTATGCTAACCAGGGAGACCAGAGAATCACTGGTAAATATTTCTCTTTAAGGATTAAAATATGAACAAAGCCACTTGAGAAATGGGCCTTTTGGCTGCTTGGCCCCTAACTAACCACCTGTTTGTTTCCCACCATCAAATGTGGTTGTGATGCCTGGAGCCATGGCAGCCCTACTGCAGCCATGAGGCCAAGCAAGACTAGGGACAAAATGCCAGCACTGCTGAGGACAGAAGAAACAGAGAGAAAGACCCATGTACCAGCTGATGTTGCTGAGCCACCTCCAGGGCTGTCATCTGGCCATCTCCAGATTCCAGATTCTGAGTAGGATCAAAAGTTGGCATTGCTTCCCAAAGTCAGCTCACCGCTGAGAATTGTCCCAGCTCCTCCACCCGAGAGCAAGCACACACAGTGCCTGGAAAGCAGGGGTGAGGGGTGGGTAGGGGGGAGTGGATACCAGAGGGAGCCCCAGTGACCCTCCACCAGCAGTCAGCCTGTTACACCCCCACCCTAGAGCCAGTCCTGGCTTATAAGATAACTGTGAAATGAAAGACAAAAAGGAGGAGGCCCAACACCTTCCCCGTCCCACCCCGCAAGAGCTGCACAATACAGTGGGCATCGTAAAGGCTCTTAGAAGCCTCACAACGGCAACTCCTGCCTGAACCACCACTCCCCAAACACATCTAGTGACAGCACCCTTTCTGCAGCCACCCTCAACAAGCGGTTCAAAACAGCACCAAGACCAGGAACAAACCTCAGAACCATGGCCTCCTGCAAAACAATGCCTTTAAAGACACTCTGGAGACAGATTTTAAAAATCATGACACCCTGTGACTGCAACTGTATTTTCAAATGATATATGTGTGTAAACAAGGCATAGAAGGTACTATTCAAAAATAAAAGCAGTTGTGTTCACTTGTGTTACGGGTGACTTTTTTTTTCATTTCTGCAAACATCGAGTAGCTGTTGCATTTTTAAAATTAATCAACTATTTTGAGAGACAGTCTAAGTTTACGGGAAAACTGAGCAAAGAGTAGAGTTCCCATACATTCCCTCACACCTACACACAGTTTCCCTCATTACTAACATCTTGCATTTGTGTGGTACACTTGTTGTAACTGATGAACTAATATTGATGCATTATTAACTAAAAGCCAACGTTCACACTCGGGTTGACTCTGGGTGCTATACATGCTATGGGTTTTGACAAATGTATAATGACGATTATTCACCAGTAAAGTATTGTAAAAATAGTTTCACTGCCCTAAAAATCTGCCTCTTCATCCCTCCCTTCCTCTAATCCCTGGCAGTCACTGATCTTTTTTTCTTTCCTGTCTTCATGGTTTCACCATGTCCAGAATGTCATCTAGTTGGAATCATACAACATGCAGCCTTCTCGGATTGGCTTCTTTCCTAAATATTCATTTTTGGTTTATCTCTGTGTTTTCATGTCTTCGCAGCTCATTTCTTTTTAGCACTAAGTAAGATTCCATTGTCTGGATGTGCCGCAGTTTGTTTATCCATTCACCTGCTGAAGGACATCTGGGTTGCTTCCAAGTTCTGGCAATTACGAATAAAGCTGCTATAAACATCCGCGTGCGGGTTTTTGTGTGGACCTAACTTTTTAACTCCTTCGGGTAAATACCAAGAAGCAAGGGTGCCGGACTGTGAGAGTGCGTTGTTTTATAAGAAACGACCAAACTATCTTCTAAAATAGCAGTACCATTTTGCATTTCTACCAGTAATGAATAAGAGTTCCTGTCACTACTCACATCCTCACCAGTATTCGGTCTTAGTGTTCTAATTTTGACCATTCTGGTAGGTGTGCAGTGGGGGGCTCATTGTTTTAATTTGCAATTTGGGCAACATCTTTTCATATGCTTATTTGCCATCTGTGTGTCTTCCTTGGTGAGGTATCCATTAAGCTCTCTGACCTATTTTTTTTTTTTTAGCTGATTGTTGTCTTATTGTTGAGTTTTAAGAGTTCTTTGTATATTTTGGATAAGAGTCCTTAAACAGATGGGTGTTTTGCAAATATTTTCTCCCCAGCCGTGGCCTGTCTTCTCATTCTCTTGACAGTGTCTTTCACAGAATAGAAGCATTTAATTTTAATCAAGTCCCGCCTATCATTATTTTCTTTCAAGGACTGTGCCTTTGGTGTGATATCTAAAGTCACTGCCAAAGCTAGGTTTATAATTTTGGATTTTACATTTAGGTATATGGCCAATTCTATGTTTTTTGTGAGGGGTGTAGGGTCTGTGTCTGGAATCATTTATCTGCCTGTGGATGTCCAGTTGTTCCAGCACCATTTGTTGAAAAGATGATCTTGTCTCCATTTTATTGCCTTTGCTCCTTTGTCAAAGATCAGTTGACTTTATTCATGAGGGTCTATTTCTGGGCTTGCTATTCTATTCCATTGATCAACTCTTCTGTTCCTTTACCAATACTGCACTGCCTTAATCACTTTTCTTTCCTTCTTTTCAAAAAATGTTAATATAATTTAATGAGAACTAACTTAAATTAGAAGTCATAATCAAGTATTCTGGGAAATCCTTAGAATTCAATGCTGCAGGGAAGAGAATTAGATGTGAAAACTCTCAGAAGCAGGAAAACTTGAAGACAGTGTTCAGGTTGCCAACCTCCAGAGTCCCCCACTCAGGCCTCTCCACCCAGCTGGGATTCCCCAAAACACAACAGTTCCCTGAATTGTCAGTGGTCCGAGGCAGATCCTAGCTTGCTTTTCAAAAATCCCAGCTGCTGCTGTTCACACCCTTTTTCTTATCTGCAGCTCAAGCGCTAAGGCAACAGCGGAATGGGTGCCCACAGCTCCCGGGCAGGGAGACAGGCAGCCTCAGGAACCAGCCTCCACCTGCTGGCTCGGCTTGCTCTCCACATCTCTGCTGGAGACAACTGTTTATTTTGCAGGGGGGAGCAAGAGGAATGAAACGAGATTGACCTGTGACCCCTGTGTGCTCAGGTGAAACACACTTCTCTCAACAGTCCCCCCCAGCAGTGAAGAGTAGCTAGCACCATCCACACTGCACAAATGGGTAAACCGAGGCTCACTAAAACAGGTGCCTTCCCATGGCCACACACTGGGAACATGGCAGAGCCCTCCTACCCTGGGGTATTTTTTATGCACCAGGGGCAATGTCCTTCCTGGCTGTGAGGCTCCCAAACCCCCCTTCCCACCACGGCAGGCAGATGCTGATGACCCATCATGGCTGCACAGCCAGGGCGGACCACAAGGGAGACCCAGACACATGGCCCAAACTTCTGCTGGGCCAGGTCAAGTTCTTCTCCATCAATGAGGTGACCTAAAGCTCCATGCCATCACCTTGGGTGTCTTCCAGCTGCAGCCTGAAGCCAGGCCAAGCCACAGGCCCTGAGAGACACCTACAAAATGCCTATGGGCATAGAAGTGCTGCAGGTCCAAGCTGTCCTGGAAGGTGAGGGGCAAGCCCAGCCAGCCCACAACCACCGGCCAGCCCCACCCAGACCGTGGGCTCTCGGTGGCCAGCAGGGCCCAGGGGATGGGAAGAAGGGTAACTCCTGAGGGAAGGCACAGTTGTCCTTAAGGTGCAGCTCAGCTCCCAATTCTTAGCACCTACAACTCGGAATGTGCTGCCCATTGTATGCGTCATGTCTTGAAACAGTTCTGGCTACTGGGGCACCCTCCTGTCCCGGGCAGCCCCTCTGTGCAGGGCTGTGGGTGGTGGGCTCCTCCCTCCTGGCCCATCCCTGTGCTCCTGGGCGATCCACCTGGGCTCCCAACTCAGGATCAGCCTGGGAGACCTCATTCCCCACGAGGACCACCCTTGGCCACCTACAAAGCACTCAGGTTAAGCATGTCCCAAGCCAAGGCCTGCTCTTCCCCCCAAATCCACATGTCCCCATCTCCGTCAGAAGACAGCAGCCAGTGGCCACATCCTGCCAGGCCCAAAATTCTGCCAATGCTGCCACCATGATTCCTACCTTTTCTCTCTCTCTCCTTTTTTATTTTATTTTATTTTATTATTTATTTATTTATTTATTTATTTTGAGACAGAGTCTCACTGTGTCGCCAGGCGCCATGCTGGAGTGGCAGCGCGCGATCTCGGCTCACTGCAACCTCCGCCTCCCAGGTTCAAGCAATTCTCCTGCCTCAGCCTCCCAAGTAGCTGGGACTACAGGTGCGCGCCACCATGCCCAGTTAATTTTTGTATATTTTAGTAGAGACGGGATTTCACCATATTGCCCAGGAGGTTCTCGATCTCTTGACCTCGTGATCCGCCTGCCTCGGCCTCCCAAAGTGCTGGGATTACAGGCGTGAGCCACCGCACCCAGCCTTTTTATATTTTTTTTTAAGATGGAGTCTCCCTCTGTCACCAGACTGTTGGAGTGCAGTGGCACAATCTCAGCTCACTGCAACCTCCGCCTCTCAGGTTCAAGCGACTCTTCTGCCTCAGCCTCCCAAGTAGCTGGGATTACAGGCGCCCGCCACCACGCCTGGCTAATTTTTTGTATTTTTAGTAGAGACACGGTTTCACCATGTTGGTCAGGCTGGTTTCGAAGTCTTGACCTCAAGTGATCTGCCCATCTCAACCTCCCAAAGCGTTGGGATTGACAGGCATGAGCCACCACACCTGGAAGATTCCTACCTTCTCTACCTTCAAACCCAATCTAAATCCTGTGCTCTCCACCCTCAAATGCACCCAGAATCCAAAGCTTCTCCCCTCCCCTCCCCGCCACACCCCACCCAGTACCAGGTGGCAGTTACCTCCCTGCTGGTCCCCTGCCTCTACCCTCATCCCCCAACTGTCCCAAGGCGGCCAGAGAGATCCTGTCAAAACCTCAGTTGACTCCCGCCCCTCCTCCAGCCTCGCTCGGAATTCCCCAACCTGCCTGACACATTTCCAAGTCTCTCAGGCTGTCTCCCAGAGCCGTAACCTGTCCTGCTCACTACGGTAGCCCCAGGCCAAGAACCAGTACACACGCTCAACAAATGCTCACCAAGTCAACGTACATACAAGCCTGTGCTGTGGAGACCCGGGCATAGGCCTCTAGAACCTTCTGGAACATCCGCTCCCTTCCCTTCTCTTGATGCTATCTTCTGGCTAGTAGTCCATCAACAAAGCTTTACCCCACCTCAGAGTAACCCCCTGGCCACCCACAGAAATGACAGGGCAGGGGTGGGGGGATGCCTCTCAGGGCCCACGGGATCCTCCCACTGACCTGGAGCTCATCCTGGCCTCGGCAAAGGCTGACACGGTCATGGCGCTGCCACCAAGTCTAGGTCCTCACGGCCCAAACCACCCCAATCCTGTCCTCCGCAGAAGCCTCCAGTGCAGGTCCCATCTCGCGCCTCCTTGGCCTCTCCCAGCCCTGGTGTGTCCCAGCCCCTCCGTCTCCCTTGCCGCAAACTGATCTATAGGCTGTCCCTATCTTGGTCTGTCTGGTGTTCTGGTGACCACCTCTAGGTCACCTGGGTCTATTTTATCCTCTGGAATAAGGAGGGTCCAGGATCAAGCCTGGAGATGCAGGTGACCCTGGAAGCAGCCAGGGCACATGTGGCCATTTGCGCCTGAATTTAATGTGAGGAAAAATGAGAACACTGACACTCAGCTGCACCTGCCACATCCCCCGGCATTCTGCAGGGTCTGTGGACACAAATGCAGAGGCAGGATGCTTCTGCCGCCACAGAAGTTTCCATTGCCGCGGGAGAACGTGTCCAGCTGTCCTGGCAGACCTCCTAACACGCTGACGGGGACTGAGAAAACACCAGCTTTGGCAATGGCAAATCAAATCAGCAGCGTGTGGGGGCTGGCCCTCCACGCACCTGAGCCAGTGCTGGGGTCCTTGCTCCGGAGCTCAGAGAGTAACACAGGTACACTTGAGTCCCACAGCGGCCTGGTCCTGATTCAGCTCAGCCAGGCGCCCCCAAGGCACCGCTAAGCCATGGGAGCACCTGTTTCCAGCAGGGAACAAGCCGTGGTGCCTGAGCCTCAGTGTGCTCCCCATGACAGTGACCTATGCAGGCTGCTGTCTGCCATCACTGCTGCACACACCTCGCCGCCACCACTTGGGGGGGCAGAAGCACTGCTGAGAGCTCGGCACCCACGTTTCTGCCCCGGCGGGAGGGAGGGAAAGCCCGTCTGCACAGGCCTTGCAGGCAGCTAGCGCCAGCCTTTTTTGCCAACTAAACCAAAACCATGGTCAGCGTGGCGCAGAAAACATCTCACCCAGCAAAACAAATTTAGTGTTGGCATCCAGCTGATTTCAAATTACAACTCTCCCAATACAATTAAGCACTTTGGAGATTTTTAAAAAGGGGTGACCGCCAGCCAAATCAGGTCAAGCCTTCTGACTGTCCTGCCCGAGTGAGCAAGCACCAGGCACCTCCTGTGCTCAGCACTGGCTTGCCCCCTCGTCTCCTCTTCTCCCCCACGACAGCTGGGTCAGGGCTGGCAGCTGGGCCTCCCAAGAGAGGCCATCAGTACAAAGCACTCAGGCCCTCCAGTCCCCCAAATCCTGGCCTGAGGCTGCGTGGCCCATGACATGAGAGGGTCTGCCTAGAAAGGTGATGAGGATCCCACCCGCAGGGGAAGGCAAACCAGCTCAGCACTGGCACTGGCAGGGCTCCCCGCGGCTGGGAGAGAGGCTATTGGGCGGCCGGGCTGTCCTTGGAGGATGGTGGGGGGGATCACCCGCTTGGCACAGGCCATATGCAGGGGCCTCAACAGGCATCATCCACTCCTGGACCTTGAAGATGGACAGAACACTGGGACACTGAGACATCAGCTGAGGCAGGACACATTGGTCCGTGAGCCCTGCCCCCTCCGGACAGCACCAAGCTGCAGCAGGACCTACTTTGTGGCTTTCTGGGACTAGCAGCAGTGCCCCCCTGCTTAGTCCTCTTTAGGATTCGCACCGCTCTGCAAGGGCCCAGCAAGTGCTCTGAGCCGAGGAAAGGAATACACGTCTCCGTGAAGTTGGCACAGGCCCCAACACCATCTCGGGAAACTCAGGGAACTCAGGTTCCAGCCCTGCAACAGCAGCTCAGAGGCAGTGGCACTGAGGTGCTAAGATCCTGTGTCCCCCCGAAAGTCAGGAATTGCTGACAGGTAGGCGTCAGTGTTGTTAAAAGGGGTGAAAACCAAGCTTACTCCAGGTTCCCGAAGGAGACACATCAGAAACAGGAAGATCCGGGAAAGGCAAAGAGGCTGCCTCCCTGGGTCTGAGTTGGCTGTGTTTCCTCAATGTGGGGGACTGTGGCCAGCTCCAAGGTGACAGCATGTGAGAGTGGGAGCCCTGAGCCACATGGAACGGTGTTGGTCCAGCAACCGGGGTAGCCACGAAGGCCGAGGAAGTCACAAAAGCTCAACACCAAAAGGAGGAAGGGACAAGGCTGTGCTGACCCAACAGGTGGCAGAGAAAGGGGTGGCCACAGCACCACGCCAGGCACCTCCCCGTTGCTGTACTGTGACCTCACAACCCCCCAGAGGAGGGTCTTGTAGAAAGTCAGGCCAGTGACCCAGATCAGCACCCCCAGAGTAGCCAGGCCGGCTATGGCAGGTGGTGGAGGTTCCCAGAGCTGACAGGGAGCCCCAGTATACCCTCAACCCTGGCTGACAGGACAGGGGTCTGTGGGGGGACGAGGGCTGGCCAAAGATGGCCACAGGAACACAGGACATGTGGGCAAGGAGGAGGGCAGTGGGATTCTGGTGTTTCACTTCCTTCCTCGTTACCGTAATGTGTTCTGCTGCCAAGAATAAAAATTCATTCAAGAGAAGAATGACAGGGAAGTATTTTAAAATGGCTTCCCCCACAAAAACAGCACAGGTTCCAGCTTTGCACATCTGGAGAATTCAGAGGGCACCTCGCTGCCCTTCAGCGTGAGATAAATAAATGCTACCCTCTCTACGGAGCTCTTTCAACACTAATTTATCAAAGGAAATCTGATGTCCTCTAAGCCAGGCTTACTAGGTCCACATGAAGGCATTTTCTCCCATCTGGCAGGGAACCGTGAAAAACACAAGTGAGTCCATCGCCTCTCAGTTCTCCAGGGAGGCCCCCCAGCCTGCAGGGGCAGGGAGGGAGACAGAGCCCAGGCACCTAGGCAGACTGCAGGTGCTGTGGGCGCAGGGGAAGAGAGGGATGGAGGCCAAGAGCAACAGTAAGAAGGGCTCCTGGCTGCAGGCAACAACCCCCTAGACCTTCCCCTCCACTGCGTAAAGCGTGACTCCCAGGAACCCTCCCCATGCCCGGAATGCTGGGGATCAAGGTGCAGGACGGCATCTCCACACAGTGGACTAAGAGAGCCCCTCCCGGGCACAAAGCCAACCCACCTAGAGAAGGAGCACCCACCTGTCGCCCTTCCCTGGCAGGGTGACCCCTCTACTCAGTGACATATGACCCCACATCCCACCCAGAAGCACACTCCCTCGCAGAGTCCGACACCCCTCCCACAGCCCTGAGCTCCCTGCAGCCCTACACCCCACCCTCTTCCGCTCCACACACCCACCAACCCCTGGCCCACACCCAGGACATCACGCAGGCAGCCCCATTGCCAGTCCCTCCAATAGCGCTGCACAAAGTCAGCCTGCACCATTCTACACACAGGCAGGGGCCCCCCTCCCCTGATCCCACAATGTCCTGCCATCTCCTCACTGGTGACCTTGGGGATGGTGCCACATCCCCTCAGTCCTCACAGTTTGTGATGCGGAGGCTTCCAGTACAGCCCCAACACGCAGCAGGTTCTCAGCAAAGAAGGCTCTTCTAAGCGGGTCAGACTCCCCTCTCGTGGAAAACCCTCTCTGGTCAGAACAGGCAGAGGGGAACTAATTCCAAATGACACACATCGACCAGGGACAAATGTTGGAGGTACTTGTTGGGGGAGGTGCGGGTCAGTTTCTCCACCAGTTTGGGGCACCAGTAACATCCCGGCAAGGAACTGCAACATATAGCCCAGAAGCACCTCTAGGTTGCTGTTCCCATCTAGAGACAAGGAGCAAGAGACCCCTGGACAGAGGCCAGGCTCCACCCCATGCCCGCAGGGGGAGAGACCCAGAGACAGAACTGCTTGCCTTTCCTTAAAGGGAATGGGAGCTGACAAGCTCCAAGAGTCACATGTGCCTGCAATGCCTCAGCCAGATCAGCAGGCTCCGGCTGCCGAGGTCTAACTCAAATCCAGCCTGCTGCAGCACCCCTCCCCCATCCACCACCCTGCAGAGGTAGCTCTTGGAGGCAGCACCCAAGGGTGCTCGGCATGCCCTGCCAGGTCGGTGGGCAACAGCAGGAAGGCTGCTCACCAGAATCAAGAGTCTCCCCTTTCAGGTCCTCTCTCCTCTCTGCCTTCCCATGCAGCAGGAATGCCCAGAACACCCCAGGACCCCCAGATCACAGCCTCCTGCCCCACCCATCGCCTGTCCTGTACCATTGGAACCTGCAGGACCATGAGGGGAGGGGTGCTGTTCAGTCCCTCCTAAGGAACTCACACAATGCCACTGACCCCTGTCATGAAAAGCCACATCTCCAAGTCAGAACCAAGGGGTGGTGGAGAGGCAGGTCTCTGGAGCTCTTTGTCTTGGGAGAAAGGCTGACGATAGGTCGACACCCACCGAATTAGCCAGTCTTGCACACACATGCAGGCCACCCTGTAGGGGCCGGAGGATATAGCAACTGAATCCCATTTCTGAGCCAAAAATGTAAGTGTCCTGCGGTGTGGCCGGCAGCCCTAGAGCACAGCTTGCTCCAGCTAGCCCCAGCCCTGTGTCAGGCCTGGACTGGATGGCCAGCTAACTTTACAGGCCAAGGGAGTACACTTACACCTCCAACTGGCACTCTCCCAGACTGGCTCACACCTGACAGCTGCCCCTCTCCAAGGAGGGAGGCCTGTAAACACCCCCTGACCAGGCACGGCCTCTGCTTCCAAGGCTGGCCCAGGACAGCTAGGGTGGCTGTTTATATAATCTTCCAGGGCTGGGGCTGACACCACGGTGATGGCAGGATTATGAAAAATGCATGCCCAGAGCCTCTGCATACAAGAAAAACCCCCACCCGCATTCTGCATGACTCGGTTTTAAGACCTCTCACACGTCCATTTTGTGAACAAATGTTGCTCTCAGAGCAGCAGAGGCGACTAACCACACTTCCAGGCCTTGCCCAGCCGACCGCAGAGCCCTACCAGACACCACCTCTGGGTCACAGACCCCTGGGTCAGAAGAATTCTCTGCAGGTATCCCTGCTGGGGCACCCACAGCTTGGGGGACACAGGAAAGTACTAATTTATGGGCAGCTCAGAACCTCCAAACCACCCTATGAGCGCACACACCGGGCCTTGAAGCCGCCACGCTGTTTTGCAAAGACACAACAGTCCAGACCACCTGGGTCATTAAAGTGGGTCATCAGGACTGGAGAAGCGGCAGCCTAAGAGACACAGCCTCCAAGATCCACTCTCCAGGGCCTCCCCTACGCCCAGGACGCGCACACTTAGACCAAATGCACACCAGAGGCCTGCCCTCGCCACCGGCTGACTCACAAACCTGCGCGCGGACAACGCCGGGCCCCACACGCCGTCCGCACACCTGGCACACATCCTGCCGGCCACCCACACAGAAGGTGACACATACAAGCGCCCCGCTGCCCCCAGGGCTTCTTAAGGCACAGCACAGGAGCAAGGACGGGCCCAAGGACGCGCTCGCGGACAGACCCTGCGGAAAGCCCTCTGCGGGCTGGCGCACCCTCACCTGCAGCTCACACCAGGCCACCTCCACCCAGGTCTCTGTGTCCAGCCCCTTGTAGACGGTCTTGAAGGAACCGCGGCCCAGCTCGATGTCGAACTTGAGGAAGCGGCCGTCCAGAGAGGTGGCCACGGCCTTGAGATCGTCCTCATCGTCCTCCTCCTCTTCGGGCTCGTCCCGGCGTGTGCGCCCGGGCTCAGGCTTCGCCTCGGTCGCCCCCTCATCCTCCTTCCTCACGGTCGCCGCGGCCTCCTCCCTGGGGCCGCCGTCGGGGGACAGGCGCGGTTTCGGCAGCAGCTGCGGTGGGGTCCGGGCCGGGCTTCTGCGCTACTACGGTCTCGGGGCCGGCGTCCGCCGGGGCTCCGGGGGCTCCGGGCGGCGCGGCCGGCGCGGCCGGCGCTGCGGGCGCGGGGGCGGCGGGGCGTCCGCGGGCGCGCTCCGCGATGAGGCGGCGCGTCTTGCAGAGCAGAAGCACACGGCGCTGCAGGGGCTGCGGGGGCTGCGGGCCCGGCGCCTCGGCCGCCTCCAAGCCGGGCGGCTCCTCCTGGTCCGACTCTACCACGCTGCGCCGCAGGAAGCGCTGGGGCCCTGGCCGCGCCGCCTTCGCCCGCGGCTCCGCCATGCCCGCGGGCCCCGCGCCGCGCCCGGGCTCCATCAGCGCGCCGGGGGCGTCTCGGCGGCCGCCATCGCCGTCCATCTCTGTGGGCCAAGGACACACAGGCTCGCGTGAGCGCCGGCCCTGCCGCACCTGCCCAGGCCGCGGGATGAGACAGCGCCGCCCCGGGCCCGCACCCTTCCCAGCTCCGGCCGCGGAGAGAGCCTGCGGGGCTGCTTCTGGGGGCCCTGGGAAACCGGGGCTGCAGACGGGACCAGAGGCTCGGGTTGGGGAGGAGGGGTCCGTGCCCCGCTCAGCCCCCAGCGGCTGTGGGAGAGGGACGGGCCTGTGCTTTCTGGAACCCCGGGAGGGAGGATCTGCTAGGGTGTCCCTGAGGGCCCCGGAGGGTCTGCAGAAGGGACCCGGAGGCCGGCAGAGGGATCTCGCGCCCTGCCCAGCCCCGGCGCGGGAGGGTCCTGCTGGGCTGTCCCGGAGGCAGCTGTAAAGGGGATAAGGAGGCCCGGGAGTGCAAGGAAGGCACCGGCCGGGCGGCGGCTCCACAAAGGACGCGGGCCCGGGGCGCGGGAGGGGCGCGCGGGGAGGGGGCTGCAGCGCCGCGGCGCGCACACAAAGGCGGCGGGCGGCGGCGGGGGGCTCGGCACTCACAGGGCGAGGAGACGCGGTCCATGCCCGCGGCCCGGCGGCCGGGGCGGGCGAGGCAGGCACGATCACGCTTCGAAGCCGGGGTCCGAGTTCCGGGCGAGATCCGCGCTGTGGTGCGGGCCGCGGCGCCGCTCCGGCTCCTGCGCTCTGCTCTCGGGCCGGGCCACTGCGGGGCCGCGCTCCCGCGTGCTCCTGCCGGCTTCGCGCGGCTCCGCTCCCGCACCGGCTCCGATCCGGCGCGCGGGGAGGGCGGGGCTCCGCTCGCCCCGCCCCGGGCCAGCGCAGGGGGCTGGGCCTGGCACGCCCACCTGGCTGCGGACTGGCGGGCCGGCGTGCGCGGCCACCTGCGGGCCGGCTACCTGGGCTCCCACCCGCGGCTCTTTGCTCGAGGCAGCGCTCCTGGCCTTTGAAGCTCTTTGGAACGCTCTGCAGGGCTGTCGACTGCAGAGGACCCCGTTTGCTCCTGAGTGGAGGCGGCAGGCTCAACGCCTCAGCACGCCGCAGCCGGGCGCGCCAGACCTCAAAGCCCTGTGCCAGGACAGAAGGCAGGCTGGGAAGAAAAGGACCACGGGTACAGCCACCCTCGGGAGTCCGGCCTGGGGCTAAGCCTGGTGGGGGTCAGCGTGTCCTTTCCTGCCCTCACTTCACCACCGGGAACCATGAGGACCTCATCATCACCCAGGGAGTCACTGGTGATCATTGTGCCCATTTTACAGTAGAGCAAACTGAGGCCCCAAAGGCAGAAGATATAGGCTCTAAATCCCAGAACTTCCCCGACAGAAGCTGAGCTGGAATGCCTTGGATGGGATATGGAGAGGCTTTCAGACGCCCCTTGACCCAAAGTGTTCTTCCTTCCCACCTCTTCCAGATGCCACCTCTCCTGAGAAGTCTTCCGTGATCTCTCTCTCCTCCTTCCTCCTCTAGACTCCCATGGACAAGCTCTCTCTTGGGCGTCTCTGGCCCTGCTGCCGCAGGTGGGCTGTGTCAGTAACTGTACTGCTAAGTTCTGAGACTTGCTCCAGGCAATGCCCTGAGCTAACACTCACCCTCACCCTAGCCTCCACACCCTAGGTGGGGAAACTGAGGCACAAGGGAGATACCAGGGTATTCTCATCTCAGTTCCCCCATCCCCCCTGGGCTGGCACCCCCATCAGATACACACACACTTCCAGAGATGAAAAGACGCTCCTGGGCTGTTGGCCCTGGAGCCCCTGGCACAAAGTAAGTCATGTGACATAAAAGCCAACAGAGGCAATACCTCACCTTCACAGTGCTGAGAAGAATATGCCAAGCCGACTTACCCAGAGAAGCAGGACTTCCTGGGGCCCCGCTGGGCACTGGCACTGGCACTGGCTGAAACTAACTTGTGAGGAGCAACAGTGCACATCTCTTCCCAGCTCTGGGTTCAGCAATGCCACCCTATAGCCTGAAATCAGCAATGCTGGGAGTATTTACACTATGGAAATTGGCAAATACCTCAAATCAGGACTTTTGTCCCAAATAGCCAGTAGTTAAACAGTGTGCTAGGCTTGGGACTACACATTGGGCACTTGCCTATTATTTATATAATCTAATCCTCACATCTACCTTGTGAGACGGCTGTTCAGTCCAGGGCTCAAGTCTGCTGGCATGAGCCCAGAGCTCACATGAGGAGGAGGCCAAACAGCAGACGCCAGCTTTGCAGGACTGAGAGGCCCTGAGGGACAGAGGTCTAAGTTGCACCTCCTGGGGCAGGAGCCTTCCAGGTAGAGGTTGGAAGTGGAGAAGGATATTTTCTGTCTTCTCTTGGAGGCTAAAGAGCTCCAGCCTTGCTCCTAACCAGCTGAGTGACCTTGGGCAAGTCCTGGCTCTCTCTGAGCCTCAGTATCCTGCTCTGCAGAGCGGGCTGATCATCCTGGCTTGCCCACCTTCAAAGGCTAACTATTCCCTGGGGATTCAGTCAATCTAGGAAGGGCACCAAGTCCACAGACCTGTTCATTATGGGTGTGTTCAAGCCAATCCAAGGGAAAACCAGGATGGAATGGAGCTAAGCACATTCTGAGACCAGCACACACCTATCTGGCCTCCTCCTGCTCCCAACAGGCCACACTGGCAGTGTGTGGGCAGAATACCTGCTAGCATAGGAGAAGGTTCATCAGCACCCATGGCTGCTGCCCATCCACACTTGCAGATATGCATGGGAAAAGATGGCTATACCCACAAATCAGCAGGGAGCAGCCCAGGCTGTGTGGAGTGGGGGACAGCCTGTCCCTGAGAGAATACTATGTACTCTCTGAGCCCTTAGGGGTGATTTCACGCAGCTCTGCTTACGAGACCTCTCCATGGTGGAGAGCGCATTCTCTCTGCCAACCCATGACCATTAAAGTGCACAGCTAAGTCAGTAGTGGACAGGTCACAATTTCCTTTGCAAGGAATCTCAGGCTGGGCTCAGGAGCAAGCTGCTAGCATCCTGGCAGATGGAGACTGAGGGATCCTTGGACAGACCTTGGAAATGAGGACTTTATGGCACTGGCTGTGTGCCCTTTGGCAGGTCACTGGATATCTCTGAGCTTCCATCTCTCTGCTGCTAAGACAGGGTGTTTAAGTACAGTGGTCTGCTTTGCTGGGTGTCCTGAGGCTGTGTGACCCAGGGTCATGATGTCAGCATTTGTCTCTTTGGGATCTTTTCTTTTCAGATGGAGTTTCGCTTTGTTGCCCAGGCTGGAGTGCCATGGTGGGATCTCAGCTTAGCTGACTGCAACCTCCGCCTCCTGGGTTCAAGAATTATTTTGCCTCAGCCTCCTGAGTAGCTGGGATTACAGGCGCCCACCACCAGGCCCAGCTAACTTTGTATTTTTAGTAGAGACAAGGTTTCACTATGTTGGCCAGGATGGTCTTGGACTCCTGACCTCAAGTGATCTGCCCACCTCGGCCTCCCAAAGTGCTGGGATTTGTCTTCGATTTTTAGAACAGATGAGTACATTGAGGCCTCGGCCAGTGACTTTTCGACTTTAAGTAACTTTCTGAAGGCCTCAGAGTGGAGAGAGTAACCTCTACCCACAGCTATCACTTCGGCGTCTGCAGTGCCAGGGAGCCCCTTTGGTGAGACAAGTTTCTCTCAAGTCCAGGTTATGCTCCAGGCGGATCCAGCCAGTGGGCACGTGTAGGCACACACCTGCTCCATGCAGATGCAGTTCCAGGAGCCAGGCCCCAGCAAGCAACAGGACCATGGTGTCAGTTTGCTCATCTGTGAGATGGGCATAATGGTCATGCCCAACAGTCTTGGTACACAGGAGGCATTTAACAAATGCTCAGGGAGGAAGGGAGACAGGGCCAGCCCCACTCCCTCTGTTCACCTCAGGGCCCATCGAGGGTCACTGGGTGAAAGGAAGAGCAGGGTCTGGACGTGCCCAGTGGGAGTCCCTCCACATGTGCTCCCTGGGGCAGACCTGCCTCTTAGTGGGGTCAGGCAATCTATCTCAGTGCTCAGGTCCAGTGTAGCCAGGACACTTACCTGAGTGCCCCCTGGGTCACACCATGGGGAGGGAACCCTGGTGGGGGCATTATATGGGGGAGGACAGTGCTGGAAGAGCAGAGCCCAGGGAACCCTGCAGCCAGGCAAAGTGGCTCATGCCTGTAATCCCAGTACTTTTGGAGGCCAAGACGGGCAGAACATTTTAGCTCATGAGTTTGAGACCAGCCCGGCCAAGATGGTGAAACCCCGTCTCTACTGAAAATACAAAAATTAGCCAGGCATGGTGGAGCACACCTGTAATCCCAGCTACTCAGGAGGCTGAGGTAGAAGAATCACTTGAACACAGGAGGTGGAGGTTGCAGTGAGCTGAGATGGCATCATTGCATTCCAGCCTGAGCAGCAGAGCAAGACTCTGTCTCAAACAAATAAAGAATCTGGTTCCTCTGTTCTTGGAGGTGCAGGGCCTAGCAGGGCATCAAGGGGGTTCAAGGTTGACTGAAAAGTCCACAGAGGGAGGGGCTCCATGCCCTGAGGAGGAAATAAGCCACGCAGTCCTGCAGCCCCTGGTGAGCGGCCACCTGAGGCACCAGGACCCACCCCCAGCCTGTCCGATGGTGCAGGACTGGGTGGCGCCAGTCCCTCAGAGACAGGGGACAGAGCCCTGAGACAAGCTAAGGGGCCTAGCTGGCCAACGACTGACATACCATGATTGCTGAGTTGACACCGGCCCGTTCGTGATGGAAAACCAGCAGCATCCTCCGGCGTGACATATTCCCAGGGGCCACGACAAAGCATCTGGCACGGCTGGCAAGAATTGGAAATGAGGCTGTGTTAGCAGGGAGTTGAGGCTGACATTTTCAATGAAATACCCAAGGCTGGATTCGTTGGGACCAGAACCAGCCAGGGTGACACTTGCTTTCAGCTTATGTCCAGAGCAGAGCGTGTCACATGAAGGGCAAGCCGGGGAAGTGTCAGGATTTTGCTTCTTCAGGGTGTGACCTTCCCAGGGGCAATCTGGCCATATCTCCTTGATTGACCCCAAGCCTGGGCTGCCACATGTTCCCTGTTGGCCCACAGGGGAGAGTGACGTCTGGGCCTAGAGAGATGGGGGAGAATGTGGGGCCGTCAGCGAAGGTCAGGGGAAGCTCAAGAACGGGTGTGCTTTGGGAGGGGATGGTGAACTTGGCTTGACCTGCTTCCCTGCTGCTGCTAGGGACATCTGGTCACCAGAGACAGAGACAGGGGTCTGGAGGGCAGAGGGAGGGTGTGCCACGTTCTAGAACACAGTCCTTATTTCTCTGTTTTAAATAATTTAAAAATACTATGTAACATTTTCTTTACTCCCAAATTTCAAAACACATTGATTTTTAAATAACAGCTTTATTTAGATATAATTCATGTACCATAAAGCTCACCCTCATAAAGTGTGGGATTCAGAGGTTTTTAGTATATTCCGTGTTGTGCAACCATCACCTCTATCTAATTCCAGAACATTTTCATCACATCAGAAACAGTCCCTGTCCCCGCTAGCAAACTCTCCCCATTCCCTCCTCCCCTCAGCCCCTAGCACCCACTGGTCCACTTTCTGTCTCTGTGGATTTGCCTATTCTGGACATTTCACATAAATGGAATCATACAATCATACAATCATACACCTTTTGTGCATTCTTTCACTGAGCGTCATGTTTTCAAGGTTCATCCATATTCTGTAGCATGTATCAGAATTTCATTTCTTTTTTAGGTCCAAGTAATATTCCATGGTCTGGATATATGAATTTTTTTTTTTTGAGACGGAGTTTCACTCTGGTTGCCCAGGCTGCAGTGCAATGAATGGCACAATCTTGGCTCACTGCAACCTCCACGTTCAAGCGATTCTCCTGCCCTGAACCTCTACCTCCTGGGTTCAAGCGATTCTCCTGCCTCAGCCTCCCAAGTAGCTGGGATTACAGGCCTGCACCACCATGCCTAGCTAATTTTGTGTTTTTGGTAGAGATGGGGTTTCTCTATGTTGGTCAGGCTGGTCTTGAACTCCCGACCTCAGATGATCCGCCCACCTCGATTACAGGCCTGCACCACCATGCCTGGCTAATTTCGTGTTTTTGGTAGAGACGGGACTTCTCCATGTTGGTTAGGCTGGTCTCGAACTCCCGACCTCAGGTGATCCACCTGTCTTGGCCTCCCAAATTGCTGTGATTATAGGCATGAGCCACCATGCCCAGCCAATTTTTTTTATTTTTCATTTTTATTTTTTTGAGACAGAGTCTCGATCCGGTCACCCAGTCTGGAGTGCAATGGTGTGATCTTGGCTCACTGCAACCTCCGCCTCCCGGGTTCAAGTGATTCTCCTGCCCCAGCCTCCAGAGTAGCTGGGATTACAGGAGCCCACCACGAAGCCCAGCTAATTTTTTGTATTTTTAGTAAGAGGGGATTTCACCACAGTGAGCCAAGATCATGCCACTGCACTCCAGGCTGGGCAACAGAGTGAGACTCTGTCTCAAAATAAATAAATAAATTTATAAGGCCAGGTGCAGTGGCTCACGCCTGTAATCCCAGCACTTTGGGAGGCTGAGGCAGGTGAATCACCTGAGGTCAGGAGTTTGAGACCAGCCTGGCCAACATGGTGAAACCCTGTCTCTACTTAAAATAAAAAAATAAAAAAAAGAAAGAAAGAAAGAAAGAAAATAGCCAAGCGTGGTGGTACACATCTGTAATCCCAGCTACTCAGGAGGTTGAGGAAGGAGAATCGCTTGAACCCAGGAAGCGGAGGTTATAACGAGCCCACATCGCACCATTGCACTCTAGCCTAGACAACAGAGTGAAACTCTGCCTCAAAAAAAAAAAAAAAATTACGAAACAGGTCAAGCATGGTGGCTCACGCCTGTAATCCCAGCACTTTGGGAGACCAAGGCAGAAGGACTACCTGAGGTCAGAAGTTTGAGACCAGCGCGGCCAACATGATGAAACCCGGTCTCTACTAAAATACAAAAAATTAGCCAGTTGTAATGGCAGGTGCCTATAATCCCAGCTATTCGGGAGGCCGAGGTAAAAGAATTGCTTGAAACTGCGAGGCAGAGGTTGCAGTGAGCTGAGATCGCACCACTGCACTCCAGCCTGGGCAACAAGAGTGAAACTCCATCTCAAAAAAAAAAAGTGTTTTAAGTCGTGCCCAGTGTCACTACATTAACATGATCCCCGCCACAGGCCCTGCAGCAGGCACACATCTATCTGTGTGCAGCTGTCTACACGAGAGTGCAGATCAAATAAGCAAACATGATTGAACATTTTTCTTCTAACTACAGAAGGATTATTTAATTTTACTTGATTAGGCTCATACCAGATACAAGGTCATATTTCCTGTTTTGCTTTAGCCCCTCAAATGTCCTGGGATGGCAAGGATTTGAGATACCCACCAGGACTCCTGCTAAAGGGGGGCCAGCCCCAGGCGTGGACATCGTTGCCCTTCAGCCTCCACTGACCAGACCACTGCCAACCTGCACCGGGTAGCTCTGTGACCCAGGAACCGGAACCAGGAATCTTGAGAAGCTGGAGGTAAGTCGGTTGAGCTCAGTAAATGGTGAAACCCTAGGTAAGTCTTACAGCTGAAATAATGATAATAACAATAATAATTGCCACCATTACTGGGCACATGGTGTGTTCTAGGTGCTGAGCTAATACTTTGCAAAAATGCTCTCATTTCACCCTCAGGACCCCCTGGATGTGGCACCATTCGCAGATGGAAATTCGGCATGGAGAGGGAACCCATCATGACTGAGCTCCACACCGAGCAGCTCAGGCAGCCTGGAGGTGAGCCCAGGAGGGCTTGTCCACGACTCCATCCTCCAGCTGCCATCCAGCTTGTCCCCAGGCCTCTGTGGCAAGTCCTGATTTCCCTTAAGGCTTCTCTCTTGAGACGCCTCTCTTACGGACAGACAGTTAAGTGATGACCCTCCTTTAATTCTACATTGACTCCAGGCCCAACCCTGTGTGTTCACTGCCCTCCAGCATAGCCACTCCCTGCTGAGGCCCTGAATTTGGGCTTTCCCCTTGGCCCTGACAGTTCATGCCAGCCCCAGCTCAGCCTACGGCCACTGTCTTATACCCACTGCCTTTAAATGGAGTCAGCTGTGTAGACTGGTACAGGCTTTCTGAAAGCAACTTGTGACCGGAGCAAGAGCCTAAAAATTTTCTGACCCTTTAAGTTTGTACTTCTCCTTTGGAGAATTTACATTAACAAAGTGACCAGCGATGCAGATAGTGTTGTATAAAGACGTTCACTGAAGGATTATTTATAAAAAACATTATGAATAATATAAATAGTTAAGGAAATAGTGCTATTCCTACATAATCAAATAGGGTCGAGCTGGGCGAGGTGGCTCACACTCGTAATACCAGCACTTTGGGAGGCCGAGGCGGACAGATCACTTGAGACCAGGAGTTCAAGACCAGCCTGGCCAACATGGAGAAACTCCGTCTCTACTAAAAATACAAAAATTAGCCACGCGTGGTGGTGGCACTGGTGATCCCAGCTACTCAAGAGGCTGAGGCAGGAGAATCACTTGAGCCCAGGAGGCGGAGGTTGCAGTGAGCCGAGATCACACCACTGCACTCCAGCTCCAGCCTGGGCAACAGACTCTGTCTCAAAAAAAAAAAAACGCTGAGCCACTTAAATGCTCTTCTTGGAGTTGTGTAATGATTAGAGATACTGTGAAGTGACAACACACAGGAAGAAATGCTGGAAGGAAATACACCAAAGTGCTGCCAGCGAATGCTTCTGCCATTGCGCGTCCGTCTGCATTTCAGACAAGAGGCAGTTCCATCCACCGCCCCCCGTGTCTTTAGACGGGAGGGTGCTGACAGATTCCCAATGAGGCCGTGAGATGAAGGAAGGGGCTCAGCAGAGAGTGTCGAATGCAGCTCAAAACTTGGGTCTGGAGGCTCCTGGCTCTGATTTAAGCCTTGGTGCCGCCCACTGGCCATGACCTTCGACCTGCTGGTTAATTTATCTGAATGTCAGTTTCCTCATTAGTCAAAGGGACAATGGCGGTGCTGAGTCCCAGGTTGTGAGAGATTCCCAGGGAAGTTCTTAGCAGCCCCGGAAGGAGGCGGATGTGTCGGCTCTTGCAGGCTGCACAGATGGTCATCAGGTGTGCTGGGGCAGCTTGGGGGCACCAGCTACTGCTGTCCTCTTGACTCTGGGCAAACTCTTGCCTTGGCTGGGACCCCCCAGCTCCCTTGTCCTTGCCTTGCCGGCAGTGCCTGCCCACAGAGAGAGAAATGGCCACCCATTCCAACCTGCCTGGGCGCAGGTCCTCACTTCTGTTTCCACAGGGGGACATGGAGGTTCAGGGGACATGGCAACAGGGGTGTCAGGGCCACAGAACTGGTGGGGGTCTGTAAGAACAGAGCAGAAGGAAGGAGCTGGGCAGCCACCAGTTTATGTCCCCACCCAGTGGGCTTGGCAGGGTCCTCGGACCAGGGTCTACACCTGCTGTCCAGGCAGGTTCTGACCGTGGCCAAGGCCAAGTTGTCCTCCCAACTAGGGGAGCTGACTCAGGCCTGGGGCTGGCAGGGGTCTCTCCTGCCCAGTTTCCAATTTGCACTCAGTGGGGCCCCAGACAGCCTGGCAATTGGAGCCGACCAAGTCCCCTTGAGAACCCCCAAAGGGGCCACATCATTCTCCATGGGAATATAGAAGAGGGTTTTTTCCATTTATTGATGAACTTGCATGCCTGA
The DNA here is from genome assembly GCA_036589455.1 of Ateles fusciceps. Classification (NCBI taxonomy): domain Eukaryota; kingdom Metazoa; phylum Chordata; class Mammalia; order Primates; family Atelidae; genus Ateles; species Ateles fusciceps. The sequence continues at coordinate 825,044 of JAZHEH010001180.1, read as the reverse complement.
TTTCTGGTTTTTTCCAGCAGACTCAGTCCAAATTGCTTGTGCCTGTCCCTGGAAGTGCCTGGCTCATTCAAACTGAAGATGTGCCTAGGTGGACGTAAGGCTGTCATCAAACACCTGTCGGCCTACTGTGCACATGGCCCAGTGCTCGCCTGGGAAAATGACTGCAGCGCATGACAGACCACGTGGGAGGCATCATCCACCTGCAACAGCAGGGAAGCTGCCCATACGAGGGGCACAGAGCCCAGGATTAGGAGACGAAGAAGAAGATGATGAGACAATGTCATTTCCTAGAGGATCTAAGCGGGAGGGCTTCCTAGGAATGCCACACAATCCAGGAGCTGGATCTACAGCTTATACAGTCGATTCTTGGATCCAGGGGGAGTCCTGCTTTATAGTCTCTGCAAACACTGAACTAGCGAATCCCAGACCATGTGTCCCAGGGAAACACAACACACTTTCCAATCAGCTCCACGTACCAATTGGCAAATTTTCTCTCCTCTTTCTGGATGGACAGTGGATTCGTTAACACAGAACCTCTGTCAACAGCACTGTAACTGACAGCACCGTAACTCACACATGAAAGAAGCTTGTCTAACACATATTTTCTCCCCCAGGCACATCACAGCTTCTCTATGCTTAAGAACACAGGGCAGCTCTTCATTGCAGTGCCTGCAGCCATTCGAAACAGCAAAATCACCAACAAAGCCCCAGAAAGCGCAGCACTAAATAGGACGCAGAAGACCGACAACCCATGAGAGAAAAGGACAAACCTAAGCAGAGAATTAACAGAAAAGCAATACAAATGGGACGGGTGTGGTGGCTCACACCTGTAATCCCAACAGTTTGGGAGACCGAGGCGGGTGGATTGCCTGCACTCAGGAGTTCGAGACCAGCCTGGGCAACAAGGTGAAACCCCGTCTCTAAGCACACACACACACACACACACACACACACACACACACACACACACAGTCAGGCATGGTGGCATATGCCTGTAACCCCAGCTACTCGGGAGGCTGAGGCAGGAGAATTGCTTGAACCCAGGAGGCAGAGGTTGCAGTGCGTTGAGATTGTCCCCACACCACTCCAGCCTGGACAACAGAGCGAGACTCTGTCTCAAAACAAAAAAGCCTCCTAGATATAAAAAAGTACAACTTTGTTCATGAAAAGATAATTGCCAATTGAAACCACAGTGAGAGCCCTCAAGACTCCAGGTTCTACCTACTGGGCTAGCATAAACGACGAAGCGTGAAAGTGCACTGACAGGCTTGGCCGTGGGGGACAGACCCTTCCATGCTTTGCTGGGGGCAGCCATCCACTGTTTGCACCAAGGAAAGTCACACATGCGTGGGGTCTCTGAGGCGGAGTCCTTCCCCAGGAGCTTGTTCTGGAATGTGCACCTGAGCATTCCCATGTACAGACTATTTCATTTTGAGTGACTTGCCTTTTGTCTCTCCCCTCCTGTTGCTGTAGGGCTCGTCTTATTCTTTGAGTTGTGTGTGCAGGGGTTGCGTTATCTTCACATCTCATTTCAGTGGTCTGGGGAGTAAGGCCCTGGGCGTTCAACATGCAGGGTGGGTGAGCAGGACTGCAGCCTTTCCTGGAGCCTGTACATTGGCCTCAGGCAGCCCCTGCAGGGAGTCTCTACAGGATCACCGGTCCCAGGCACAGGGCAGTGGCCCAGAGGGGGACCACAGCATGGGTGCTGGGTGCTGGGTGCTGGGCAGGGTGGGTCCTAGATCCGAGCCTTCTCACTGTGAGCACACTCTGCTGAGGCCGGGCTGGGGCATGCCCCTCTTCCACCATGCCCCCTTCCCACCTCCTACCCAGTGCTGGCAGATTACAGACCCCATGTGGGGTGTGGACCACAAAGGATCCACATTGATCAGACACACAGGTAACTTTTGTGCCACGCAGCCTGATGGTCGAGGGCAGATCCAGGGCACTCACCCAGTCACGGGACATGTTCCTCCAACACTCCATAGTAATAACTGTCACCCTCTGGACCGGCTTGGTCCAGACCAGATGTACACATGCCGATTGAAGGTCCCACAGTGACCCTGTGAAGTAGGGATTGTGATTCTGCTCAGAAAAACAATACAAATGGCTCCTAGGTATGAAATGCACAACTTTGCTCATAAAGAGAAAATTGCCAATTGAACGAGAGCCCTCACGATGCTACGATCTACCTCTTGGGTTGACAAAAATGAGAAAGTGTGAGAGTGCACTGAGAAGGAGCTCCGACAGAGCTAGGTTTGCAGATAAGGAAGCCAGGCTCTGTGACACTATCTGTGACACTAAGTCGAAGTCACCCGCCCGAGGTCATGTGCTGGTACCTGGGGAGCATATGCAAACTGAGGCAGGTGGTCCTGAGCCAGGCCTCACTGGTCAGGAAGCCGAGCTTCAAGAATCAAGGGTGGCCAGCAGGGAGGAGCAGAGCTCCCCACACCACACCTCCTGGCATTCCCCATTGTCAGCCAGAAAGAGATTGGAAGCAGAGTTGTTTTTGCTTACTCAACTTTTTTTTTTTTTAAGAGGTGGGGGAGTCATCATGTAACCCAGGCTGGAGTGCAGTGACTCTTCATAGGCGCAATCATAGCACACTACAGCCTCGAATTCCTGAGCCCAAGTGATCCTCCTGCCTCAGCCTCCCAAGTAGCTGGGACTACAGATGTGTGCCACCTTGCCCAGCTCAACTTTTATTTTGAAGAGTTTCAAACCCTCAAGAAAAATTTTGAGGTTTTGCCACATCTGCTTTTTGCTTTCTCTCCCTGCTGCCTGCAGTGACTGTCTTCAGGTGCTACCGCCTCTGCCTCCGTGTGTCCCTGGCTGTCTTTTCGGCTGTTCTCCTAATGACTGACGTGCACACGGCTGCAGGCCCGCCTCTCTCTGCTCAAACACTCTGAGCTCTAATGTAGAGACACTGCTGATTCTAGCAGTGTCCTCACTCTAGTGCATATCTCAACATTTTTGCTTGCAGGTGACAAAACGCTAGCTCAAACTGGCTTAAGCCAAAGAGGAAATTCATCGACTCCTAGAGTGGAAAATCTGGTGAGCAGTAATAATTTCAGGTGTGGCTGGATCCAGGCATGCAAGTGCTTCCTTTCCCCTCTTTCAGCTCCACTTCCTTCCATGGAGGTGTCATGCCTGGTCCAACTCCCTCCTGAGGGGTACCCATGACCACAGCAGCTCCTACATGACCTTCTTGGCCTGGCCTCTGCAGCCCAGGAAAAGTCCTAGAGTGGAATCTTATTGGCTGATTTAGGGATTTGCTCATCCCTAAACCAATCACCATGGATAGGGCTGGAGTGCTCTGATTTGGCAGACTGGGGTCAGAGGGCAGGGTGCTGGAATAGGGGTTGCTCCCAGAATAGCGAAGCTCAGCTGTCCCACCTTCCCATGACCTTGATCTTGAGGAGGCTGGCTTGACTCACCTTGAAGGTCTCCACTAATTCCTAGGGGTTCCCAGGCATGGCTCTTATTCTCTTGGCCTCAGTTTTCTGGTCTGTTAAATAGCTCACTAAATAGGGCTATGGAGGGGGTCATGGGAGGGCTCCCAGATGACCTGGCGCACAGGAGGTGCCCATCAAATGCTAGCCCTGTACTCCCAGGCTCCGTGCTTAGCACATGCCTGCAGTCGCAGTCTCTTGGGGCCTTTGGAATGGAAACCTTATGTTTCTCTTAAAAGGTTTTATGTGAACTGCTCAAGGAAGTCACTGACCAATAAACCACAGCAGTGACCCTTTTGATGAACAAATACATATTGATCTTAGAAAACAATTGCTGTTTTGCAAGATAATTGGTTTGGTGAGGCCAGAAGTCTTCTTTGTTTTAAATAAAGACCTGAAAAGCAGTGATGTCTGCAGGGCGGCAATAGGTTACTCCCTAGCTGCCTAGGACCCTGGGTGTTTTCCCACATGGGTTGTCACAGGCCGGGCTGGGGCAGAGCCCTGGAGCCTGCAGGGCTGTGGAACATGGGGTGGCTTAATCTTTGCTTGTGCTTTGTGGGGCTTGAAGAGGGCTTTGGTTCCGTGTCTCTGATGATGTGGGGTTGGAGGGTAGGGGGTAAAGGGGCCTTGGATCTGAAGCTGAAGAATGAACGTCAGGCCAGGCCAGAGGTCAGACCAGTCCAGGGGTCAAAGAGAGAAAGCCAGTGGGTGTCCTGGCTGCAGAGGTGAGAGACAGCAAGGAGCCCTCGGCCTCTCCCCAAATGCCTGGGGTGGACATACTGCTCTTTTGACAGGTGGAGAAACTGAGGCACAGAGAGGAAAAGACAGCTGCCCAAGGGCCCCCAGCGAGCAGGTCACCATAGAACCAGGTCTCCAGGCTCCCGGGAGGCCAGCCCAGAGGGAGTTAGTTATCTGTAAACATCTACCAGATTTGGGAAGTGTCTCTAAACACAAGAACAATGGTGGTAGGATGGGAGAGATTTTAAAAGGAAAAGGTACACCTGACCTATTTAAAAATATATTAAGAAATGATATTAAAAGGCAGCCATCTATTTGAGAAAAAGATGTGAAACATGAGAGGGCATTTTTAGTATACAAGACGCTCATGCAGATCAGTACGGTAGAGAACAAACTCCCCAAAGAAAGGAGGAACCACAAAAGGTCACAAACCCGGAAGACAACAGCGTGGTCTCACCGGGAACAATTGTGAGGCAATGAAGGCAAACAGATGTCTTCACACGAGTTTAGCTGTTCTTGTTCCAATAAGGTCCAGAGTTGGCAGAGGACTGGCAAGCCCAGTGCCCTCTGTGTCACTGCAATTTGGCAAAAGTCTCCCCACATTTTCCTACTCTTTCGTCTACTTCTAGGAATTTACCCCCAAGGAAAACAGAGATGAAAGCATAACGTTGTTTATCTAAGAGTTATTCAAAAGGACAAGAGAGGCTGGGTGTGGTGGCTCACTTTGGGAGGCCAAGGCGGGCTGATCACTTGAGGTCAGGAGTTCTAGGCCAGCCTGGCCAACATGGTGAAACCTCGACTCTCCTAAAAATACAAAAATTAGCCGGGCGTGGTGGCGCATGCCTATAGTCCCAGCTACTTGGGAGGCTGAGGCAGGAGAATCACCTGAACCCAGGAGGTGGGGGTTGCAGTGAGTCAAGATCATGGTGCCATTGTACTCCAGCCTGGGCAACAGAGTGAGACTCCATTTCAAAAAAAAAAAAAAAAAAAAAAGCAGTCACAGGTACCAGTCAGAGGGCCTGGGGCTGAGAACAGGACATGTCCTATTCCATATCAGATGGAATCTGGAATCACTGGCTGAGGATGGTCATAAGGAAATTGTGAAAGGCGTGGGGTAATGCTTGTAAAACAATGCCACTTTGTTATTTGGAAGAGGTGCTACATTTATTAGTTTTTGCTCACTGAGGAAGGTGGCAATGTTGTCGCCATTCATTTGTCCCCTCCACTGTAGGGAGATTACATATTCCTCCTTGTCATTTGTCCTCGGGCTGTTCCTGCCTGGGGCAGATGCTCCCCAGCTCACCCACTGAAAGGAACACCAAGGGGAGACTCTCTTTGCCCAGAGTCCCAAGGGCAGGAGGCTGTGCAGCATCACGAGCAGCCGCTTCAGATAAGATTTCAGTTTCTCTTGGCCCCTGTGCTCCTTCAGATGGTGGCTGCTCCTTGCCCAGCTCAGCTCTGGGATGGGAAGGTACAGAGAGCAGAATGTAGCACTCACAGAGCCCTCACATAAACTGTACGAAAGGTCAACCTTTGCTATCCTAAGCCACAGGGGTTTTGAGATTGTTTGTTACTGCAGCAAACGTTCACTGATACACTCAGCAGTAGGTTCCTGGCACTATGAGAGAGTTTGGTGTATCACAGAAACTCAATGAACAATTATTAAAAGATCAAAGAAATAATCTCAGAGAAAAGTACTGCAAGAAACTATACTGAATATTATCTGTGTTATTTCTGTTTGGGAAAGTTTCTTTTTTTCTTGGTGCTTTTCTGGCATTTTCAGATAGACAGCTACAGCTATACCATGTGACTTTAGGAACCACAGATGAACAAATGTTAAAGGTTTTTTGGGTTTTTTAAAATAAGGATAACAAAAGTAACGCACTGTATTGGACGTCTGCTATAAAACTTTCCCAAGGCCGGGTGTGGAGACTCACGCCTGTAATCCCAGCACTCTGGGAGGCCGAGGCAGGCAGATCACCTGAGGTCAGAAGTTTGAGACCAGCCTGGCCAACATGGTGAAACCCCCGTCTCTACTAAAAATACAAAAGTTAGCCAATTACGGTGGCGGGTGCCTGTAATCCCAGCTACTCGAGAGGCTGAGGCATAAGAATCACTTGAGACCTCTCTTATTTTGTTGAGCAGTGGTTTGTGGTTCTCCTTGAAGAGGTCCTTTACATTCCTTGTTAGTTGTATTCCTAGGTATTTTATTCTCTTTGTAGCAATTTTGAATAGCAGTTCGTTCTTGATTTGGCTCTCTTTAAGTCTGTTATTGGTGTATAGGAATGCTTCTGATTTTTGCACATTGATTTTGTATCCTGAGACTTTGATGAAGTTGTTTATCAGTTTCAGGAGATTTTGGGCTGAGACGATGGGGTCTTCTAGATATACAATCATGTCGTCTGCAAATAGAGACAATTTGACTTCCTCCTTTCCTATTTGAATACCCTTTATTTCTTTTTCTTGCCTGATTGCTCTGGCTAGAACTTCCAATACTATATTGAATAGGAGTGGTGAGAGAGGGCATCCTTGTCTAGTGCCAGATTTCAAAGGGAATGCTTCTGGTTTTTGCCCATTCAGTATGATATTGGCTGTGGGTTTCTCGTAAACAGCTTTTATCGTTTTGAGATATGTTCTGTCAATACCTAGTTTATTGAGGGTTTTTAGCATAAAGGGCTGTTGAATTTTGTCAAAGGCCTTCTCTGCATCAATCGAGATACTCATGTGGTTTTTGTCTTTGTCTCTGTTTATGTGGTGAATTATGTTTATAGATTTGCGTATGTTGAACTAGCCTTGTGGAGAAATAGGAACACTTTTACACTGTTGGTGGGAGTGTAAATTAGTTCAACCATTGTGGAAGACAGTGTGGCGATTCCTCAAGGACCTAGAAATAGAAATTCCATTTGACCCAGCAGTCTCATTACTGGGTATATATTCAAAGGCTTGCAAATCGTTCTACTATAAGGACACATGCACACGAATGTTCACTGCAGCACAGTTTACAATAGCAAAGACCTGGAACCAACCCAAATGCCCATCGATGATAGACTGGACAGGGAAAATGTGGCACATATACACCATGGAATATTATGCAGCCATCAAAAACGATGAGTTCGTGTCCTTTGTAGGGACATGGATGAAACTGGAAACCATCATTCTCAGCAAACTGACACAAGAACAGAAAATCAAACACTGCATGTTCTCACTCATAGGCGGGTGTTGAACAATGAGAACACATGGACACAGGGAGGGGAGCATCACACACTGGGGTCTGTCGGGGGGGAAATAGGGAGGGACAGCAGGGGGTGGGGAGTTGGGGGAGAGATAGCATGGGGAGAAATGCCAGACATAGGTGATGGGGAGGAAGGCAGCAAATCACACTGCCATGTGTGTACCTATGCAACAATCTTGCATGTTCTTCACATGTACCCCAAAACCTAAAATGCAATTAAAAAAAAAAAGAATCACTTGAACCTGGGAGGCAGAGGTTGCAGTGATCCGAGATCATGTCACTGCACTCCAGACTGGGCGATAGAGTAAGACTAAGACTCAATCTCAAAATAAAAAAAAACAAAAACAAAAAACAACTTTCCCAAGACCCAAGAGGAGGGACTGTGAGAAATCTTTTAATTATTACCGTCGTTAAAAATAAAAAGGTATGACTAGGCACAGTGGCTCACGCCTGTAATCCCAGCACTTTAGAAGGCCGAGGCAGGTGGATCACTTTGAGGCCAGAAGTTCCGAAGCACCTGGCCAACATGGCAAAACCCCGTCTCTACTAACAATGCAAAAAACAAACAAAGAAAAAACAGATGTAGTGGCGCATGTCTGTAATCTTAGCTACTCAGGAGGCTGAGAGAGGAGACTCACTTGAACCTGGGAGGCAGAGGCCGCAGTGAGCCAAAACTATGCCGCTGCACTCCAGCCTGAGAGACAGAATGAGACTGTCTCAAAAGAACAAAGTATGAAGAGGTATAAAGAGAAAACGTCTCTCACACCCCTTTCCTGATTCCCCACCACACACCCACTGATAGGTAACTCCATCTCTTGTTTCTGGCGTTTGCATACAAACAAAAGTGCAGATGCTTAATTTTCCTCGTTTGTTCACACAGGAAGAGCGTGCAGAAGCCGCTGCTCAGTCCTTCCTTCTCAGCCTAACACTCTGCTTCAGAGATCTTCTACATGCTCTACGTGAGGGGTCCTTGTCCTTTTTGACAGCTGCATAGCATTCCCCCTGGCCAGCGGGATCGACATTTACATAACCAGCCCATTCTGCTTTTGCAAACAAGGCTGCAATGGGCTTGTGACTTGCTCATGTCATGCCCCTCTGTAGGATGAATTCCTAGAAATGAGGTTATTGGGTCGAAAAGTTCATGCGTTTGTAGTTTTGATAGCTTTCGTCAGATTGTACTCAAGAGAGATTGTACCAATTCACACTCCCTGCAGCTGAGGCAGGGGAGCGTCCGTTCCGCGGCCTCTCCCATGGAGAGCGTTAATTGACTTTGGGATTAGGACAAGAGCAGTAATTTCCAGGTCCCTTGTTACAAGGGGGGCTCAGCAGTCTTCCCCACAGGTCAGGGGCCATTCTTATCTCTTTTCTGCCAACTGCCCACGCAGGGGCTGGGATCTTCCTGCTCCACCATAAGGGCCCAGGGCTCCAACATGAGTCCTGGGTAGGGGACACCTGAATGATGGCATGGCCGTCAGGACAAGGCCTCCCAGCCTTTCGGTGTTTGGCGGTGGGAAGGGGAGAGCCTCAGCCACAACATGAGCCTGCTCTCAGCTTGTGTGCAGCACGGTGTGGACCTGGCACCTCTCCACAGCCAAGACAGGCTGGGCACCCTGCCCACCACTGGGCTCAAACCTGGGCTCCACAATCTCCGTATCTGGAAGTCAGGAACAACACCGGCACCTCCTGCAGGGGATGCAGGGGAGAGTCAGTGTCTGGTGTTGCCCCACTGCGGAAGTTCTCCCCATGACTGCGGCTTACCGAGGGGGAAGGTGAGGCTCTGTGGTGCAAGTGGCTTGTCCCGGCCCCGGCCGTTCCACAGCTCAATTAGGCCCATTTCCATGTCCCCACTGGCCTATCCCCCAGAGTGTCCAGGGAAAAGCTGGACGGCAGGGAGGACACCAAGGAACCCAGGAGCCCAGCCGTGGACTCTGGACCCATCTCCCTCCCTGCTCCTCACACCCTTGTCCTCAGTACTCAATTGCAGGTTCTGCCTCCTCGGTCAGATCCCGACTGAAAACTCATCTCTGCAAAGAGAGGTTCCCGCAGGGCTCTCCGGCCACCTTCATCTGTGCTTACAGCCCTGCCTGAATTACCCTTCAGTTAAAGTGTCGCCATCTCCCTCGACGACGGGGCTGAGCATGAGGACTGTGTGATGCTTGCCCCGGGCGCCTCCACAGTCCTCAGCAGGACCTGAGTCGCTGGAGGTGAATCATGCTGAGACCTCCGCCAGGCTCTGAAGGCGACCCCTGAGCCCAAGACAGGGGCTGGGGCTGTGGCCATTGGAAGTGGGAAGTGTGACATCGGAGTCCTGGTGGTCTCCATTCAAGTCCTACCCAAGGCCTCCCCAGGCCACACCTGCCTGAGGAAGAGATGCTCTAGTCTGGGGGCACTGCCATGACCTCACCTCCTGGGCCTCGGTTTCCTGTCTATAAATGGTGTGATGGCACTGCTGGCCCCACAAGGTCACTGAGGGGGACAGAGTGGACATCTGTAGGGCTTGGAGCTGGTGGCCCAGGCTGCATCATAGGAGGGTCAGCTACTGTAGTTCTGTGCACCCGTGACTCCCAAACTGCTGAATCCACTCTTTTTTTTTTTTTTTTTTTTGAGACGGGGTCTCACTCTGTTGTGCAGAGTGGAGTGGGGTGATCTCAGCTCACTGCAACCTCTGTCTCCTGGGTTCAAGCGATTCTCCTGCCTCAGCCTCCTGAGTAGCTGGGATTACAGCCCGCACCACCATCCCCAGGCTAATTTTTTTGTAGTTTTAGTAGAGTTGGGGTTTCACCATGTTGGCCAGGGTGGTCTCAATTTCTTGACCTCATGATCCACCCCACCTCAGCCCCCCAAAGTGCTGGGATTACTGGTGTGAGCCACTGCGCCCGGCCGAATCCACCCTTCTTAAACCCTGGACAGTGAGGGATGCTGGGACCGGGTTGGCATCTTACTACTGCCCATGAGGGGGAGGCTGCTGAGATGACCTGGCACTTAATTTATGCCTGGGTTCCTGCCAGCCACAACCCCATCTCACAGGTCACCAGGCAACCTCCCAAGAGGCCCAACTCCAGGCCGGGATCAGCAGAGACCCCCCCCAGGCCTGCTCATGCTCCTCCTCATGGCCCTTGGGCCTGCCAGCAACCCTGAAAGGGACACAGTTTTGGGTGGTGGCTCTGCAGCAGGGCCACTTGTAACACAATCTCAATCTGTTATTCTGCTGAATACGTTAATTTACTCAGAGATGTTGTTTGTAACTTTGGAATTGTTTTTAAAATGTGCGTAAGTTGTACAAGACACAAAAAGTCAGGACGGTCAGGTCCAACCTCCAGCACATGCAGGAAGCCCTTCCCAAGTCCCTGACAGGTGTCTGTCCAGAGATGCCTTACTGCATTCACAACTGTCCTGTCACTGCCCTGGGACAGTGACTAGTCCTGGCCCTGCCTGCACTGCCCGGCCCCTTCAGCTGTGCCTCCCTGGACACACTGCTGACCACCAGATCGGCCATTACATTCCAGCCCAGAGAAAGAATCACTGGGTGAGTGAAAGAGAACATGAATTAGGAAGGTCAAAAGGTCCGGAAATTGGGCAGAAATGCATAAAACATTCTGGAGGTTGCCAAGAGGCCAGCGTTGCAGGGAAATGCCCAACCGTCTGCTACAAAATCCTCAAGCTGACCAACATGGTTTATCAAGATATAATTCACACATCATAAATTTCATCCTTTTAAAGTAATTCAGTGTGATTTAGTATACTTATAAAGTTGTGCAATCATCACCACCAAGTCCAAAAGATTTTCGTCACCCCTAAAGACCCTGTACTCATTAGCAGTCACTCCCCCATCACCCCCTCCCCAGCCCCTGGCAACCACGAATCTGCTGCCTGTCTATAGACTACCCTATTCTGCATATCTCATATAAATGGAATCATGCAATAGGTGGCCTTTAGTGTCTGGCTTCTTTCATCGAGCTGTTTCCAAGGCTCATCTGTGTTTAGCCTGCATCAGTACTTCATGGCTTCTCGAAGCTGAAGAATATTGCACTGTATGAATAAACATTTTGTTCATCCATTCACCAACTGGTAGACATTTGAGTTGTCTCCAGATTTTGGCGATTGTGAACAATGCTGTAATAAACACTCATGTTCCATGTTTTTGTACATACCTAAGTGGAATTATTGGGTCAAAAGGTAATTATTTCTTGTTGTTGTGGTTGTTGAGACAGAGTCTTGCTCTGTCGCCCAGGCTGGAGTGCAGTGGTGCGATCTCAGCTCACTGCAACCTCCACCTCCCAGGTTCAAGCCATTCTCCTGCCTCAACCTCCTGAGTAGCTGGGATTACAGGTGTTGAGTCTCCACCACATCTGGTTAATTTTTGTATTTTTGTCTTTTTTGAGACAGAGTCTGGCTCTGTTGCCCAGGCTGGAGTGCAGTGGCGCCATCTGGGCTCACTGCAACCTCCACCTCCCAGGTTCAAGCATTTCTCCTTCCTCGGCCTCCCAAGTAGCTGGGATTACAGGCGTGAGCCACCACACCCAGTCCAATTTTTGTATTTTTAGTAGAGACGGCGTGTCACCATGTTGGCCAGGCTGGTCTCAAACTCCTGACCTCCAGTGATCCACCCACCTTGGCCTCCCAAAGTGCTGAGATTACAGGTGTGAGCCACCATGCCCAGCTGTCAAAAGGAAATTCTCTGTTCAACCTTTTGAGAAATCTCCAAAATGATTTTCCACTATGGCAACGCCATTTTACATTCCCATCAGCAACGTGTGAGGTTCTAGCTTCTGCAGGTCCTCACCGACACCTGCCCTCTGCCTGTTGGTTTTAACGCCGGCACATGGGAGGATGCCACCTGCCCTCTGCCTGCTGGTTTTAACGCTGGATCCTGGAGGGTGTCACCTGCCCTCTGCCTGCTGGTTTTAATGCCGGCACACGGGAGGGTGTCACCTGCCCTCTGTCTGCTGGTTTTAACGCCGGCACACGGGAGGGTGTCACCTGCCCTCTGCCTGCTGGTTTTAACGCCGGATACTGGAGGGTGTCACCTGCCCTCTGCCTGTTGGTTTTAACGCCGGATACTGGAGGGTGTCATTTGCCCTCTGCCTGCTGGTTTTAATGCCGGATACGGGAGGGTGTGGGCAGAATGGTGCTGTGGCTTTGATGTGCTTTTCCCAGGTGACTGATGATGTCGAGCAGCCTCCCGTATTCATTCTCCGTTTGTATCTCTTCTTTGGAGAAATGTCTATTCAGATTCTTTGCCCAGTTGTGAGTTGGGTTGTTTGTCTTTCTATTGTTGAGTTTTAAGAGTTCTTTATGGGCCGGGTGCAGCGGCTCATGCCTGTATTCCCAGGAGGTCGAGGTGAGTAGATCACCTGAGGTCAGGAGTTTGAGATCAGCTTGACCAATATGGTGAAACCTTGTCTCCACTAAAAATACAAAAAAATTAGCCAGACGTGGTGGTGCATGCCTGTAATCCCAGCTACTCGGGAGGCTGAGGCAGGAGAATCACTTGAACCAGGGAGGTGCCGGTTGCAGTGAGCCGAGATCGCGCCATTGCGCTCCAGCCTGGCAACAAGAGCAAAACTCTGTCTCAAAAAAAAAAAAAGAGAGTTCTTTATATATTCTGGATACTGGCCACCTATCAGATGTAAGATTTGCAAGTATTTTTTCCCATTCTGTGGGTTGTCTTTTCAAAGTTTTTAATTTTGATGAAATCCAGTTGATCTATTCTTTTTCTTTGGCTGCTGTGCCATGGATCTTTTGGCTAGATCCGCCACACCCTGGCCAAGTCCCTGCCCCTCCTTTCCAGGCCCCTGGTCACCTCCTTTCCCCCTCCGACACCAGGCCTGCTCTCAGAGCCCAGGCACGCTGCGGCCCCTGCTGGTGGCTGTGGGCATCTCCAGCCCTGTCGTCCCTGTTCTGGGGCTGCCCTCTCTTCCTGCCCGCGCAGGCTGGTTATCAAGGCCGACTGCTTAATGAGGGGCTCTGAGAGCACCGGAGTTCGAAATTATAAACTTGACAGACCGGTGTCTGTGCTCAAGGGTACCGTCGTTTTACCATGAAGGGAAGGAAAGGAAAACATTTCCCCTCCTAGGCCCAGCACTAGACCACAGCCCTTCCTCCTTTCATCCTACCACCACCCTGTGAGCTCAAGATGCTCGTCCCCATTCAACAGAGGAAGCCAAGGCTCAGGGAAATGAAGTGAGTTACTAAACTCTAGAACAGGGACTGACTGACTCATTCATTCATTCATTCAGCAGACATTTGTGAGGATGTACCTCGCACAGATCCCCTGCCGAGCAGGCACAAGGCAGTAAAGAGAAACAGAGACCATGTCCTGGGGGAGCTCATGGTCTTGGGAGACAGACAGTAAATAAGAGCCATGGGGAAGGCCAGGCGAGGTGGCTCACACCTGTAATCCCAGCACTTTCTGAGGCTGAAACGGGTGGATCACTTAAGGTCTAGTGTTGGAGACCAGCCTGGGCAACATGGTAAACCCTATCTTTACTAAAAATACAAAAATTAGTCAGGCGTGGTGGCGCATCCCTGTAATCCCACCTACTTGGGAGGCTGAGGCAGGAGAATCGCTTGAGCCCGGTAGGTGGAGGTTGCAGTGAGCCAAGATGGCGCCACTGTATTCTAGCCTGGGTGACAGAGTAAGACTCTATCTCAAAAAAAAAAAAAAGAAAAAAGAAAAAGACAGCAATAGGGGTGTCCAGGCAGGACTTCCAGGAGCCAGGATCTGGAGTTTAGGGTTGGGGGCCTGTGGGGGGGAGTGTGGGAGAGGGGATGTCACTCTCCTGGAGCCCACAGCCCCGTGCTGACCTCTGACTGCAGAACTGAAAGCTTCGTGGTCCTGCTCCTGGTGCAAGCAGAACCTGTTGCCCAGGTGCCCCCGACCCTCCAGGGGCCTGCCCAGTGGTTCTGTTACCAAACAGAAGAGTCCCAGAAAGAAGCAAAGTGCAGGACTGAGACGAGGGTCCCTGCTCTCATCCATCTGTGGATAGACAGCCCATGTGTTTGCTTCACACATCTACAAAAAGGCATTCCGGAAAGAAACAGAAGACCTAAATACATAAATAACCATGGCTACCCGGGTGGGGTGGAGGACTGAGCAGGTGGGGACAGGCATGGCTGGGAGGCCTTTTTTTTTTTGAGATGGAGTCTCGCTCTGTCACCAGGCTGGAGTGTAGTGGCACGATCTCAGCTCACTGCTACCTCTGCCTCCCGGGTTCAAGCAGTTCTGCCTCAGCCTCCCGAGCAGCTGGAATTACAGACGTGCGCCACCACGCCCAGCTAATTTTTGTATTTTTAGTAGAGACGGGGTTTCACCATCCTGGCAGCATGGTCTCAATCTTCTGACCTTGTGATCCGCCTGCCTTGGCCTCCCAAAGTGCTAGGATTATAGGTGTGTGTCATTGCACCTGGCTGGGAGGCCTTTTAAAAATGCAAATAGTTACTTAAACATCAGAATTCAAAAATTAAAAATAAAAAGGGCCCCGGCGTGCTCACGTCTGTAATCTGGGCACTTTGGGAGGCCGAGGCAGGCAGATCACCTGAGATCAGGAGTTCGAGACCAGCCTGACCAACATGGTGAAACTGCATCTCTACTGCAAATACAAAATTAGCAGGGCATGGTGGCGGGCGCCCGCAGTCCCAGCTACTCAGGAGGCTGAGGCACAAGAATCCCTTAAACCTGGGAGGTGGAGGTTGCAGTGAGCTGAGATCCTGCCACTGCAATACAGCCTGGGCAGCAAAGCAAAACTCCATCTCAAAAAATAAAATAAAAATAAATAAATAGGAAGGGGAAACTCCTAACGGTGCTGAACGTTGTTCACTGAAGCTCTTAGGCAGAGCACTGCGAGTGGGGGGCTTCCTTTGGAGCAGATGGGGGCCAGGAGACCTACAAAACAGATGCATCAGGCTGATTTCACACAGCCCAGGGGCGCTCAGACTTCAGCAGGCATCAGAGCCCCCGGCGGGCTTGCTGAAACACAGACTCCTGGCCTCACTCTCAGACCTTCTAAATCAGTGGGGTGGAGTCAGGGGCCTGAGAATCTGCATTTCCAGTACATTTCCAAGGATGCTGGCACTGTGGTCCTGGGATCCTCTTTGAGGGCTGCTGGCCTAGATGGCCTCTGTTAGCACTGGGCATCTTGGGGACAGGGCGGGGAAGGAGAGGTTAACCATACACAATTTTGAATTTCATACTGTGTGATTAGTCTATAACAAAGATATAAATATGTTTTAAAATTTTAAATCTTACTAGAACTTATAAAAATTAGGTGTGTGTTGCAGAGATGGCTAAGTGTTCCCCAATGTTCATTCTCTTTTTCTTCCTCAGGCATAGAAACCCTGAACTCTAGTTGAGAACACGATTGCCTGGAGTAGAAGCTGCATCTCCCAGCTTCCCTTGTAGCTAAGTACGGCCATGTGGTGAAGTTCTAGCCATGAGACGTGAGTAAAAGTGTTCAGAAAGCTCTGAGAAGTGTTGGAGGGTCGGAGTTCACCTTTCTTTCTCCCTTCCTCCTTCCTGCCAGCTGGGATGCAAGCTTGATGACTGGAACTCACGCAACTATCTTAGGCCATGAGGTGGAGGCTGCAGGTAGAGAATGGCAGGGCAGGAAGCTGGGAGGAAGCAGGATTCTGAGAACGTGGAGGTGCCCCCCCCAGGCTGTGTACAGCAAGCCTCTGGACATCATTTGTGTGATAAAGAAATGTTTGTCTTGTTTAAGCATCTGGTACTTTGGGGTTTGTGTCACTCATAGTGACACTTAGCCCTGAGTGACAAAGCATATAGAGCCCCTGGCGCAGGGCCTGGCTCACGGCAGTTGCTCTGGCTGAGCATCCCCCAGTCACCTCATATGCCTGCAGCAGGGAGAAGAGAACCCAGGCCGGAAGCCCAGGGACTCCAGTGAGCCTGGGAGAGAAGCTGACCCAGAGAAGGAAAGTCCCACCAGCCCCAGCTCCAACCTGCCCAGCTGTTGTTTGTGGGTTATCAGCCTTTGGAGGTCATACTGCCCACGGTTTCCAGTGGGAGTCCACTGGCAGAGGGCACTGCCCAGGGAAGATGACATGTGTCCAGCCACATGCTTTCCTGACTGCAGATTCTGCCAATTGAATTAGCTTTTCCTCTGGTTGATGTTAGTATGAGTCTTCATTTCCTGACCATCTGCTGTTTGGGTGGCAGGAAAGCCCTCTGGGTGCCAAAGGGATGGCAGCCCAGAATGGAAAAGGCTCCACAGACGCGGGTGAGCAGAGAGGCTACACTGACGTTCTGCGGAGGCCCCACCCTGGGCTGCCCCCTCTGCGCATGCGGCGGTGCCAGGCACAGGGACGGGCACTCAGCGGTTTCCAAGCCCAGTGCCTGCGCCTTAACTTAGTCAAGAGCCCTTCTCACACTGCACACTTGTGAGAATGTTTGTGGTCAACTGAGAAGGGGAGGGGTGTGTGAGAGACGGTGTGGAGGGGAGGCAGGGAGGCGGAGAGCACAGTACTAATGCCTCTTGGGTCTCAGCACAACCGGGGCAGGACAAGCACGGCCTCGGGCCTCGCTGCACTTGTTCGCTTGTTTGTCTTCTAGATCCTAAACAGCATGTGCAGGCTTTGGATGGCTCCATTGGCAGCCTTCCCCCATCACCTCCCTAAGCCCCATGGCCCTGTGTTAGCACCGAGCAGAAACGGGACGTCATCTCCTTATTGCTACCTGCCGCATCCACTGACACGTGGTCTTGTACCTGCACACCCAGGTTCACAGCAGGATTATCCACAGAGCCAGGATACAGAAGTAACACAAGCATCCAGCAACAGACGAGCAGATCAACAAAATGTGTCTCCATAGGACGGACTGTTATTCGGCCTCACAAGAAAGGACACTCTGGCACATGCTACACACAGATGAACCTTGAGGTCACTAGGCTGAATGAAATAGCTCATCACAAAAGGACACAGACTGCATGATTCCACACACATGTGATACCCAGGAGTCGCACTCACAGAAACAGAAAGTTGGATGGCAGCTGCCAGGGCCTGGGGGTGGAAGGGATGGGGAGTCAGTGTTGAATGGGGACTGAGTTTCAGTTTGGGCTGAGGCAGGAGAATCGCTTCAACCCGGGAGGTGGAGGTTGCAGTCAGTCAAGATGGTGCCACTGCACTCCAGCCGGGGCGACAGAGCAAGGCTCTGCCTCAAAAAAACAAAACACAGTTAAGATAGCAAAAGAAAAATTGTGTCACATTAATCGTAGACCTAAAGCTTCCAGATGAAGACATAGAGGAGTATCTCTGTGGCTGTGCTGTCAGGGGAAGGAAACACTGAGAAGATGTAAGAAAAACTCAGATGCTTGGGGGCCAAGGGAGGCACCAGGAAGGCCCATGCGGAAGGAGGACTCCAGGGGAAGGTGTGTTTGAGGCCCACTAGATGTGATTTTGCCTGCTTCTAAGTCTGCAGGTTTGCCTGGGCTGAGCTGGTCTGCAGCCGCTGCTGCTGGGGTGCAGGTGCTGTAGAACTGGGACCCCGCTGGCCAGGCATACAGCAAGTCTGGGTGCAGGCAGAGGCCTGGAGCACGTGGAATTCCAGATCAAGAGGGCATGGAAAGGTAGTCCCAGCTAGGGTCAAAGGAGACGCACACTTGGGGTGCATGGCCAGCACCAGGCTCCATCACCCCACACCATGGACCCACCCTGCAGCCGTGGGAGTCTGCAGAAGAACCCCTTTTTCCTGCGGTGCTCCCGGCGCCCTCTACTGGGAAAGGCTGGCACTGCACTCGCTGGGAAGGAGAACCGTTATCCCAGAGCAGGAACTGAGTGGTGACTTGGAGCTCAGAGGTAGTGAGTGAACTGATACAGTGACTTTAGGGGAAAAAAGAGACCTCATGGACAGGATGCCAAAGAAACAACCGTAAAATGTGGTGAATTGGACTTCAAAAATTTAAAACTTCTGCTTATCAAAAGACATTTTTTTTTTTTTGGAGACGGAGTCTTGCACTGCTGCCCAAGCTGGAGTGCAGGGGCACTATCTCGGCTCACTGCAACCTCCACCTCCCGGGTTCAAGTGATTCTCCTGCCTCAGCCTCCTGAGTAGGCTGGGACTACAGGCACCCGCCACCACACTCAGCTAATTTTTTGTATTTTTAGCAGAGACGGGGTTTCACCAGGTTGGCCAGGCTGGTCTTCAACTCCTAACCTCTCGATTCGCCCACCTCAGCCTCCCAAAGTGCTGGGGTTACCGGCATAAGCCACCGCACCCGGCCTCAAAAGACACTATTAAGAAAATAATAGACATGATATAGAACTCGAAAAATATTTACAACTATGTCTGAAAAAGAACATGTACCCAGGCCAGGCGTGGTGGCTCACACCTGTAATCCCAGCACTTTGGGAGCCCAAGGTGGATGGATCACCTGAAGTCAGGAGTTCTAAACCAGTCTGGTCAACATGGTGAAACCCCGTCTCTACTAAAAATACAAAAATTAGCCAGGTGTAGTGGTGCATGCCTGTAGTCCCAGCTACTTGGGAGGCTGAGGCAGAAGAATTGCTTGAACCTAGGAGACAGAGGTTGCAGTGAGCCAAGATTGTATCACTGCCCTCCAACCTGGGCAACAGAGCAAGACTCTGTCTCAAAAGAAAAAAAGAAAGAAACATTACGGGGTACCATGCCAGCCTTTGATTGGCTATCTCCAGGCTCTTTTCACGTGAGAGAAAACACGTCCTAATTAGCGAAGCCTTTGAATTTTCAATCTCTGTGCTAGTAACGGGACTGCTTCACAACCTCTCCAAAACATTACTCTCATTGGCTTTTATAGCATATTACGATGATAGAAATTATTTATCGGTGTCAAATGGGGCTTAATTCTTTTTCAATCTGCATATTTTGAGAGACATTATAGGTAGAAGAAATAACGCAAGCAAAGTTGATTTTCAGAGACACATGAGTAACTTCCCGGAGTGTTTGCCGGTCTGCTCTCACCTTACTAAGAGAAGGAAGGTGACATCATATTGTGGAGACCGTTGCTGTCAGGGGGAGACACAAATTCCATCCACATCACGGGGGACCATGGAGGCAGGGTGTCCCAGTGGAGACAACCTGTGTTTCCATCTCCCTTCTCTCTCTCTCATTTCTTCCATCCCCTCCGTCTCCCTTCCTCCTTCTCTCCCAAGTCTCCGCTTCCCCCTCCCTGCCTCTCTCCCTGCAGTTGCGGTATGAGCGTTCTCAGGGAGTGCCCTGTCCAGGATGGAGCAACTCGCTGGGGAACATGGACGGGTTGCACAGCCTGGAGAAGTAGCTGGGAAACTGACACCCTCCAGAGCAGGCGAGCCCAGCCCTGTTGGCGCTCTGTGAAAGGCCATTTCTGTGTTTCCTGTGTTCAGACCGAGACATGTCATCCCTGCCTGATAAATGCCCCTTTGTGCTGGAAAGGGTTCTCATCAACACATAAAATGCTCTCAGCCAGACCCAACTGTATGTGACCCTGGGCTCTGCCCAGCAACAGGCCTGCTGGGGCTGGGCCCCCTGCCAGCCTAGATGCCATCAGAGCCAGAGACAGGAAATGTGGCATTCTGGGGGAGCCGCCCCGGAGGCTGCGTGGCTTCTGCACAGCACAGGCAACATCCACAGGCAGGACAGGCAGCCACACCACAGCGAGGCCCCGGGTCACATGCTGAGGCCTGGCTCGTGGCCGGACCTGCCTTAAAAGCGGAGCTGGGAACTAAGGAATCAGGCGACTCTGTGCCTTGGGATCCACTTCCTGAGCAGCAGGGGCCACACGATGAATCCCTGTGATGGGCCAGCCCCACCCCGTGCCCAGCCATGAGGACACACCTCACATCCTACCTGCTTTTCTTTTCTTTTTATTTGAGACACTCCGAGTCTTGGTCTGTCACCCAGGCTGGAGTGCAATGACTCAATCTCAGCTTACTGCAACCTCCGCCTCCTGGGTTCAAGTGATTCTCCTGCCTCAGCCTCCCGGGTAGCTGGGATTATAGGTGCCCACCACCATGCCCAGCTAATTTTTGTATTTTTAGTAGAGAGGGAGTGTCGCCATGTTGGTCAGGCTGGTCTCAAACTCCTGATCTCAGGGGATCTGCCCACCTCAGCCTCCCAAAGTGCTGGGATTATAGGTGTGAGCCACCACGCCAGCCCCTACCTGTTCTCGACAGGGACCAGGGGGTCCCAGGGGCCGTCCGCTGCACAGTGCCAATTCCCTGGCAGCCCCCTGCTCCCAGAACTCCACGACAACTTCCTTGGACTAGCATATTTCAGCTTCCAAATCTTTCCTATAGGCCTCGGTTAAAAGGTAGGAATGGAACCAGGGGTTTGCTGCCAAAGCAAGATTCCACGGAAATTTGGAGAGAAGTGTCTGTGGAGACCAGCGTTTTCAGACTGTGAGGCACAGATGACCTTCAGATCAGGCAGACAGTGGTCAGGGCAGAGGGCAGAGGGCGAAGGGCAGAGGGTGAAGGGCATGGTGAAAGTTAAGCTCCCTTGCCTGTTGTCTGCAGTTACATTCTCTGCAAATAAGGTCATCTGGGACCCTGCTTTTCAAGGTTATTGTCCCTGATGACCTATCTTTTTTTTTTTTTTTTTTTTTGAGACAGAGTCTCACTTTGTCATCCAGACTGGAGTGCAGTGGCGAGATCTCCACCCGCTGCAACCTCCAAACCCAAGTTTAAGCAATTCTCATGCCTCAGCCTCCCAAGTAGCTGGGATTACAGTCATGCACCACCACACTGGCTAATTTTTATATTTTTAGTAGAGATGGGGTGTTGTCATGTTGGCCGGGCTGGTCTCTAACTCCTGACCTCAAGTAATCCGCCTGTTCGGCCTCCCAAAGTGCTGGGATTACAGGTGTGACCCACCGTGTCTGGCCCCCAGTGACATATCCTTGACCAAGACGAAGGCGACGCTCGCTTACTGCCCGGCCTGAATGTGCTCACCAACCCTCTACTTGACCTGGTGAGGATATCCCCAGCCTGACCACAATCATCCCCCACTAGCATGAAAACATGTGGGCTGACTCTTGGGCTTGGGACAGAGTCCTCTGTAGGCCTCTTCCCTTCACAGATTTATGCAAGGAAAATAACTAAAAATGGTGTGTTTACAGTGTGTTTGTTTCCAGCATGCCATACTCATGACTCCTGACTTTTCCAGAGTGGAGGGACACCTGCCTCATGCTGAGGGACAGTGGGAGGGTTTGTGGGGAGGCACTGGGCCCCGGGCTTGCAGCGGGCAGCTGCTCAGAAGTGGTCCCCTCCCCTACCCGTGCCCTTGCACCAGTCCTCAGCTTGGCCCACATCCCCGCCTCAGTGCTGCCAGGGACAGTCATACCCAGTGGCTTGGAATAGGGTTCCTGGGCTGGCAGCACCAGCCCCTCCGGACTGGGTCCAGTGAGCTGTGCTCTCCCAGGATTCTGATGCATGGCCAAATTTGAAAACTGCAGGCCCAACCAGAAGCAGGACCAGATGAGAGCCTCTATTCCGGGAGTGACGGTGTTCTACTGGTGTGAGTGCATGCTTAGAAGCCCCAGGCTGACCCCTGTCCCCTCCCCTCCATAGCATAGGGAGGGAGTGGGGGACAGGACGCATCCACAGCCTGAGCCTGACGCCCGGGCCCCACCAAGGGCTCTTTCGACATTCACAGAGGTCTCCCCCAAGGAAGCTAAGGGCAGCCTTGGGTCCGAGGTGGGCTGAGATTCCCTAGGCAGGACAAGAAAGGGCTTTGCCTTGGCTGCAAGGTAGCTCCTGGGACCCAGCCACAGTAGGCAGAGGGTGCAGTGTGGACTCAGGCAACCTGGGTCGAATCTCAGCTCTCAGAGCCCCAGTTTCCCCCACCTGTAGAAAGGACATAACAACCCCATAATGAGATCATGCACACCTACCTGGGCCACGGTGTGCGCAGCAATGACTGCAATCGAAACCCACCCAAGCGTCCCACAAACAGGCTTGCTTTGCTTTGCTTTGCTTTGCTTTTCAGATGGAGTCTCCCTCTGTCTCTGAGGCTGGAGTGTGATGGTGAGTTCTTGGCTCACTGTAGCCTCCGCCTCCTGGGTTCAAGCGATTCTCCTGCCTCAGCCTCCCGAGTAGCTGGGACTACAGGTGCCCATCACCACACCTGGCTAATTTTTTTTTTTTTTAGTAGAGACATATTAAAAAAAAAAAGATGAAATGGACACTTCTAGTCTTAAAGCTTGAAGTATGTTTTATGTGTCCACCCCCCACCCCCCCCATTTCTCAAGAAAAGTATCAAAAGAACTGAAATTCACCAGATTACCACACCCAGACAATAAGATGCCTGACTCCTGATTTACCAGGATCCTTTCTTGCCCCTCTGTAGTTCCTGTTTTTTACACATTGTTACATTTCTTTCCTGCTCTACAAGCCTCTAGTTTTAGTCAGGAGATGGGTTTGAGAGTGAGCTCCCATCTCCTCGGCTGCAGCACCTGATCAAAGCTTCTTCCTTGGCCATGCTGGTCTCGTTGACTAGCTCTGTGCGCGGGAGAAGCAGGACCCAAACAGAGCCCCTGGTGTGTCACTAACACTGTTTCCATACTCAGCCTCTCGGTGGTGGTGGTGTCATCACTTTCTCAATTTTTTTTTTTTTTTTGAGATGGAGTCTTGCTTTGTCACCCAGGCTGTAGTGCAGTGGTGCGATCTCGGCTCACTGCAACTGCCGCCTCTTGGGTTCAAGCGATTCTCCTGCCTCAGCCTCCCAAGTAGCTGGGATTACAGGTGCCCGCTACCACACCTGGCTAATTTTTGTATTTTTAGTAGAGACGGGATTTCACTATGTTGGCCAGGCTGGTCTCAACTCCTGATCTCAAGTGATCTGCCCACCTTGGGCTCCCAAAGTGCTCGGATTACAGGTGTGAGCCACCGTGTTCAGCCCTCAAATTCTTTAGGAAAACAGCCATAAAACTCATAGCTCTAGACACCCCAACGGCCTGGGACGGGTGGGAAAATGTCTTGGAGGCTGTCAGGTGCTAACGGAGGAAAATAGCTTCCGTTCAGCTCTCTGAACCTCCTGGGGCATGGGGTGTCCAGGGAGGGGGCTGAGGGTGTGAAGGGGAAGCTTGTGGGCCCAAATGGACCTAGTGAGGGGCATGTGTGTACAGAGAGGATGCCCTCAGGGGCATCTGGGGGCTTCTCGGAGGAGGCGCCCCAGACTTGGAGAAGGAGGACTTTGGTCCTGGGCAGAGGAGGTAGAAGAGACGGGACCTGCTGGCTGGGTGTGCAAACCCCACCCCCCATCTGATGTGAGCTCATGTTGGCCCGTTAGTGGCTGTGCACTGAGCCCTGGGCCAGGCACCGAGCTTTGAAACCCAGTTGACTAAGGAGATGTCACCTCGTTGTAGCCCCAGGGTTGGGCCTTCAGCCCAGCCGGCTCCCTGGATGGGCCAAGCCCAGCAGATGAGGCTAAGCTCGGAGCTCGGCCTGGGCTCTTGGGAGAGGAAGGGGGAGGGAGGTACCCAGACTGGATCTGACTCGCAGGTGGTTGTCTGTTCGCCAAACCACAGACCACCTGCCCTGCCAGAGGCCCATCCCTTGCTCCCACACTCTCTGGCCCCATGGCTTTGTGGCCTGAGTTAGCGGTCGATGTCAGGACCAAGAATAAGAAGCCCGGGCGGCCCCTGTCATTAGTGGTTTGTTGGGCATGGGCTGGGCCGAGCAGGCTGGACAAAGGGACGCCTGGGCACCATGCCTGGAGGCTGGACAAAGAGGACGTGGCCAGGTCATGCCCTGGGCAACCACCTGGGTGGTGGGGGAGACGGTCAGCAGCACCTGGGGGCTGCTGTTGGAGATAGATGTTGGAAACATGCTTAGTGCCGCAAAGAAAAATCAGCACTGAGACAAAGGATTTTTTAGCAACGCAATTTTTACTTCCTAGACTGCAGGAACCTCACTCACCATTGTGCCACGAGAGTACAAAGAACAAAGGAAAACATACAAATTTATTCCTTACCCATTGGGGTCATCGTTACTGCTGTGTCTGATCTCCACTGGCTGGAGCCAGACCCCACAATCTAAACTAAAACCCGATTGGCTAATGACTTAAAACTTTTCTAAACAGGTAAAAGCACTGGGGAGCTGGGACAAGCCTGTGAGCACGTCCAGCACAGAATTCTTGGTTAAAGTACACGGACATAGAATGTACTATGTGCCTGCAAGGATGGCATGTCCAACAGCTACATAGGATAGGGCTTCACAAAGAGTTATTAGCACACTTACTCTTTAACAAGAAAGGAACCTTTAGAAAGGAACTTTTCTACTTCTCATAGAGGTAGATTTCCCTCCCTTCTGGGTCCACTGCCACCGAGATGCTGGCCTTTTGGGGAGAAGCGTGAACAACACACAAACACGGGCACCGACCCAGGTGTAGACAGGTGGTCTGCACTCCGGTGACGACGGGGAGGAGCCGGTCATGTGGTGATCTGGTGCAGGAAATTCAGGTGGAGGCAACGGGGAGGACGAAGACCCTGAGGTAGAAAAAAGTCAACAGAACAAAAGAAGGGTATGGCCAGTGTGGAGGGGGTAGGGGAAGGGCAGGGGGTCAGGCAATGTGGGGGCTCAGGTATGCAGGGGCCAGGAGTGAGGACAGTCACGGGGAGCCTTCAGGGAGACTTAAGCTGGTCAGTGACACAATCTAACTCACTTTTCCAAAGCAGGATTGACATCAGCTGTATCAGAAAAAAATTAATTACAGCAGCCTCCAAACAGGATAGTTTTTTTTTTTTTCTTACTCACACTGAATAAGTCTGGAGGTGGGCAGCCCAGGGAGGCCTGTGCTGCAGGCATTATGGATGCGGGCTACTTCTGTCTTTGGCTCCACTGTTTGAGGCTCCCATGCCCAATGTCTCCTCATGGTCCAACGTGGTTGTTGGAGCTCCAGCCATTACATCCACTTTCTAGCCAGCAGGACAGAGGAAGTAACAAAGAATGGCATACCCCTTCTGTTTAGGATCCCTTCCCTGATGTTGCACACAGTACTTTCATTGCCAGAATGTAGCCATAAGGGTACCTCTAGCTGCAGGGAAAACAGAAATGCAGCTCTGATTCTGGGAAGCCACTGGTGCAGCTGAAAGTCAGCAGCCTGTGACTGAGGGGAGGAAAAAGAAAAGATAGTGGGGGGATGACTACGCTCCCTGACACTTTGCTATAGCAGCTGGGGACAAGAGCTTTGCTGGGCACAGATGTCTACAAATGCAAAGTAGTGTCAGCCCCAGCCTGGCCCTTGGGAGCCCCGGTGGAAGGGACAAATGCAGAAACAGGCAGGAACACGGTAGTATGTCAGGACGCAGGGGCTGGCCTCCTGCTCCTGCCTATTCTCTGCCCAGTGTGGCTAGACCCCTCCACATTGGCTGGCCTGGCCTCACTCGCTCTGTAGATGATAGTATCCCACTCCCAAATGCAGACGGCCGCTATCCGCTATCCCACTCCCCCAATGCAGATGGCTACTATCCACTATCCCACTCCCAAATGCAGACTGCCATTATCCACTTAGCCGCTGCCTTGTGGGGGGACATCCACCTAGTTTCTGGTGTTCTATGGCCTTCTAAGGCCAGCTGTGCCTCACTGTGCAGCCTGGGCACGTTGCTCCTCTCTGGGGGGACAGCATGAGAGGCTCTCATACCTGCGTGGTGCTTACCTGTCATCATCTGGCCCCTTATCATCCTTGACTTGGCTGTGCCTCCCCCTCCCACTGAGCCCTGCCTGGTGACCTTGGCGAGTCACTCCGCTCTTGGAGGCTCCCATCCCGTCTTTGGTGTGGGGGATGATGGCATGGCATCTCACAGGCCTGGGTTGCCTTCCTCTGTGCTTCTGGAAATGGGCTGGCTACGCTACCCCACCCCACCTCCCTTACCTCCCTGCTCTGTGCACTGACCCTGTGGGAGTTGTGGTCCCTTGGGACCACCTGATAGAAATGCAGACTCCTGGGCCCACCCTGATGCCAGGTAACAACTCCTTCAGGTGGGCGGGGAGTGAATGGGCCATGCCCAGTGCTGGCAATACCACAGGCTTCCAGGGAGTTGCCATTGCCCTGGGCCAACTGCCAGCCCCCTCCTGCTCCCACTCACATTAGCAAGAGCATGTGCCAGCAGGCAGCTGGGCATGCAGAGCTGGGTTGCCTCGGGCATGCCACGCCTCCTTGCCAACCTCGCTTTCTCCCTTGGTGACATGGAAATGGCATCCCTGCCTGCCACCCTCCGAGATGGAGGAGGCCAGGGACTGGCTGCTTCTGAAGGCTTTCTGTGGGTGAAAACACGGTCTGTCAGACCCGCTGACCTTTCAACAGCTTGGTGCTTTCACTGCATGTTCCCCCAGGTTGAGTGACACATCTGTACTCCCCCACAGTGGGCGGAGCAGGGGAGCGGGAGGTTCAGACCATGCTCAGTCCCAGCTCCTAGGACAGCGTGGGGGAGTGGGAGGTTCAGGCCTCCGGAGCACCTGTCCTCTGCCCCAATGGGGCCCCATTCTTGGTCAGCAGGATGGAGCCACCTGCTTGAGGTGGCACTGTGAGAAGTGGGCTGGGGAGACACCTCCGTGGCCCTCACACACCATCTTGCCATTTACCCACTTTACATATGAGGAAGCACATCCCAAGCTAGAAAGGACAGATCTGAACTCATCCCAAGGCCAGCTCCAGAAGAATCCCCTAGAGGTCTTGGACGGGGGTAAGAGATGCTTCCTGGTGCCCAGGGAGGCATCCTGAGACTACTGTGGGCTGCTCCGCAGAGGCCTGGGGCCCTTGTGCATATACAGTGTGTGTGCATGCACACCCACCCACACATGGGGCAGCTCTGCTGGGACACCTCAGAGCCTGTTCCTCCCAGCCACACCCCTCCTCTGTGTCTGTCCCAGGGACACGTCCCTCAGCTCAGGGTCAGTGTCTGGGAACTGGTCTTGGATGGCTCATGCACTCATTGTCTCCAGGAGAACCTGAAAGTAGGTGGATGGAGGGGACACGGGGGGCACTGTGCCTTTAAGACTTGTCTGGGGTTGGATCCAGCATAGAACAGTTGGGTAAACAGCATTGAGCACAGTGGGGAGAGCAGACACTGCATAGGCAAACGAGGATGACAGAGCAGACCCGGGCACTCCCGAGCTGCAACTTGTCTTGAGCCCTTGCATCCACACATCCTCCCAGCAGCCCCAGGAGCTGAGGAAACTGAGGCTGGGAGAGGGTCTCAGGCAGCCAGCACAGAGTAGGTTTACAAACCCTGAGGCTGATTTCCCAACTGCCACTGGTGCTGTGACCCTCCCCGGCTTCCTCTTAGAAGGTGGGAATGGGGCCGGGTGCAGTGGCTCACACCTGTAATCCCAGCACTTTGGGAGGCTGAGGCAGGCGGATCACCTGAGGTCAGGAGTTTAATAGTCTGGCCAACATGGCGAAACCTCGTCTCTACTAAAAATACAAAAAAAAAAAAAAAAAAAAAAAATTAGCCAGGTATGGTGGCGTGTGCCTATAATCCCAGCTACCTGGGAGGCTGAGGAGGAGGATTGCTTGAACAGAGGTTGCGATGAGCCAAGATTGCACCATTGCACTCCAGAGCCTGGAGAGCGAGACTTCATCTCAAAAAAAAAAAAAAAAAAAAAAGCAGGAATGATGAACCACACTGCCAGAGCTGCCCGCACCGCCACTGCGGCTGCCTCTGCCACGGTGGCTGCCATAGTGTGGTCCAAAGGAAAGAAGACACTCTCAGGATGGGGTCTCCGCCCAACAACCTCTCCCACCTCAGGGCCTCTATACCTGGCCCGACCTTGGGGCCTACCTGCCCTTGGACTTCTGAGGTCTCAGGGCTCCACTGCAGCTCCCATGGCCTATCTGGGTGTGACATATTTCTCTGTGGTCCTCCACCCCCCTCCCCCTCCAGGAATCAAGCCTCGTGGGCTGGCACTGTCCCCTACAATAGGAATTTGTTCCATACTGTGGGTTTTTTGTGAGAATGGTGCTGATTTCAAAATCTGGATTTCCAGCTGCTGGTGAACACTCAGGTGCGCCAACATGCCCTGATTATGCCAGAACAATAGCAACTGCCCCTGCCGTGGGCAGCTGTGCCAGACCCTGTCCTGCAGATCCCCTCTGAGGCAGGGCTGGAGCAGTGACAGTTTGAGCCTCAGCTTCTCTGCTGTGAAGTGGGCCAACAACAGCTCCTCCTTCATGGGATGTCCGCGTTGGGAGGATTAGTCCTGCCGCTCTGCCCATTCGAACACACTCCTACCTCCTGTCCCGGTGGCGGCCTGGCTGGACAGAACCTAGTGTCTGCGCTGGCCTTCCTTCCCAACGGGGTGGCCACACTGCCACATGCTAACTCTGCTGCGGTCAGGATGAACTCCCCTGGCCTCCCAGGGTAGCCCTCACAGGCTCTACACCCCCAGACCCCCCAGTGGGGAAAGAGCTGAGGAATGAACAGATGGGGAAACAGAGGCCAAGCAGCCACCTCAAGCATACAACAGGTGGGGGCCCACCCAGCACCTGGCCAGGGCTCTGGGTACTGTGCTGCCGCCAGCCCACCCCCTGCCACAGATGGCACAGATGTGCCCATGAGTTAGGAGCAAGGCCTAGACAGGGTGGAAGATTCCCTTTTCCTGAAAATCACTCATGGTGACTCGCATTTTCTGTGCCTTCAGTTTCACTTACAAAACTCACCCCTTCCCCCAGCAGGGGTGAGGCATGGGTTATGGGAAGCATGGGGGCTCCACACGGGCGAGGCAGCACTGGGTTCCAAGGCTGGCTGGGTGGCCATCTGTGCAGCCGGGGGGGCCAAGCAGACCTCACCTGAAGGAACCTCCAGTGAGGCAGGGGATAGGGCAGGCAAGCAGCGGCCTAGGGAACAGCACAGCCTCCTCAGCAGTTCTGATCAGAGGTTCCAGGGCTGAGGGCTCCCTCCTGGGCCTTTCCCAAGCTGTGCCTTAGTTTCCTCCCGTCAGGTCGGCTCGGGATGCCCACTTCCCAGGGCTGACAGTAAAACAAGAATTGACGCAGCTGTCTGTGTCTTTTGTTCACTGTCGGACCGCATCAGCGCCACAGGCGAAGGCTCCCGCTTGCAGGAAGCAGCTCCAGGCTGGGCTGGGGCCCAGGCTGCCCTGAGGAGCTAGCTGCCTGGCGATCTTGTGGACTGCTACCTAACCTCTCTGCTCTTGTTTCTTCATAGGGAGGGGAAAAGGGATCATCCTCACAGACCTTGACCAAACCCCAGCCTTATGCTAATAGCACCGACAGGGAAGCTGACGCAGAGAGGTTAAGACACCTGCCTGAGCCCACATAGCTACCGGGTGGCAGTTCTGGGACGCAGAGTCCTGGCAAGACCGCCCCGCAACTCACCTCCCCAGGGAGGTCGGGAGGATCAAGGGCCCGCTCACTCTTTTGGAGGCTTTAGCGGACGCATCGGCAGACACGGTGAGAGAATGGACGTCTTGGGTGGGCCCTGGAGGAGTGGGTGGCTACGAAGCAGTGGGATCTGGGAGTGAGGTCAAGGCCTGCAGTAGAAGACACAGCAGCTCAGCCTTCACCTCAAGCTCCTGCAGCCAGTGCCACAAGAGGAAATAACGTCCTCTGCATATCACCTGGCTTTCCAGCCTGGAAGAGGCTCACCAGGACGTCCTGGGGAGAAAAAGGCCGATCGAGCCGAGGTCTGGAAGGGCCAATACACTTTACCCATACCCTGGTGACTGGCCTAGGCACAGAGTGCCGCCCTAGAGCAAGGCGGGCCCCCTCCCACCCTTGGAAACTGAGGCGGCTCCATCATGAGGGGAGGGGCTGACACCAAGTGAGGCCCAGCGCACGTTCATCCCGTCTGTGCTTCCCCCAGCCCCTTCAGGTCAGAGTGGAAAGCCCCGTGCCAGCGCGGCCCGCAGTCAGGAGAGCCCCCGAACTCTGACGCTGTCACTAGAGGGACGGCAGGCGCTGTGCTGGAGCGTTCTGCGGTCCTCAGGGCGAACCCTGCCTGGGAAAAACCCAGACGTGGGCGCCAGCGGCAACGCCCGCTCGCCTTCACACGGTTTGCTCCGTGGCCAGGGAAAGGTCGGTTCTTGACCTCATGTTGTGGATTCAAAGTGTCCGCGACGGAGGTTCAAAGCAAGACGCCGCGCGGGGTCCCCCTGGGGCCATCGGCGTCGCGCTCGCCTCCCTCGGGGACCTGGCGGGGGCGCCTCAGGCCGGAAAGGCTGGGGTCGCCAATGACTGCGCGCTTTCCGCGTCCGGCCTCCCGGCCCCGGGCCCGCCCCCGGTGGAGGCGGAGTCTGGGCCGGGGGCGGGCCGGGGGCGGGCGCACAGCTGGAACCCGCGGCTGAGGCTCGGGCGAGCTCAGGCCCGGATCCAGGCGGCCCGGGCGGCCGCACCATGGACTCGGGGACCGACGAGTACGAGCTCAACGGCGTCCTGCCCCCGGGCACGCCCGGCTCCCCGGACGCCTCGGTAAGACCGTCCCCCGCCGCTGCGTGACCTTGCTCCGCCCGGTCCTCTCGGGGCCCCGCGGCTCCCCGCGCACCTGTGGGCGGCGGGCAGAGTGCGCGCCGTGTCCGCACTGCAGAGTGGCGAGGGACGCCCTGTCCAGGTCAAGTCCCTCCCGCCCCGGGGTCAGAACGATGCCCCCGGGAGCTCCAGCCACCCCAGCAAGTGGGTGGGACATGGGGGCGCGGGGGCGTGGGGCGGGCTGGCGTCCCCAGCCCCACTAAGCAGCGCCCGCGCTTGCCTGCGCGGCGGGGGTCCTGGGCGCCGCTCCTTCGGCTAAGGACTGCTGGCGCCCGGCTTTCCTGGCCTCCCCCACTCCCGCCCCGCTCTCTCTAACTTCAGCCTCGCCATGCCGGCTCCTCCGCGCACTTTGCCCGGGGGCGGGCATAAAGGAGTCACAGCCTCCGGGCTCCGGGCCAGCAGCGTGCAGACAGTTACGTCACCACGAGGTGACCACACAATCTGATGCGTGCCTTGATGGGAGAACTTGGGGCCCGCTGTAGTACCTATTCCACTCACTCACCTTGAGAAATAGAATCGTCACACAGCCTTTAGGGTATCCCCCTACAGGCCCTCCAGAGCTTGCCTCGCCAGGCCTGGGAAGGCTGTGGGCAACGGGCAGGCTGGCAAGGGTCCACCCTTCAGAATTCTTCATCCCAGGACTCCGCATTTACTGAGCACCTTGTGTTTGCTGCAAGGTCCTGGCATGGCCCTCTGGTGACTTGTTTACTTTGGACATTCTTTCCTTTCAACACCCCCCAGGGGATGGGGGCAGGGAACAGCAGCCTGTTGGGTTTTTCCAGGCCTCTCTCCATGGCAGGGACCAGACTGGGGCAATGACACTCTGCTCAGGTGCTGGTGAACAGTCCTGGGCCAGTGCTGTGGGGACAGGCCGTGTTCAGGGAGGAGGGGCCCCACGAGCCACAGGATAGGATGGCCCTGGGGTTGCATGGACCCGTCCCTAGGTTAGAGATGAGGAAACAGGGCTGAGAGGAGCTGTCGCACAGCAGGACATGACTGGTGTGCGGGACCCCAGGGACCTGGCTCTGCCCCAGCGTGTGAGGACTTTGGAGCAATAGGCAGGGGGGCCTTCCAACTGTGTGTCCTTGTGAAGTTGTTGCAGCTCGCCGGGCCTTTAGACATGGTCTTAAAAAGAGAGAACAGGCTCCCTCCTGCCTTCAGGGAAGTGGGGGAAGCAAGTCAGGTAATAAACGGGGTGATTTGGGAACGCCTTGGAAAGGGGAAGGATACTGCTCCTCCCCCCACTGTTGACGTTGCCCAGGCAATGCCCTCCACTCAGAGCAGTCTCTGTTCACCTCTGCAGGTGGCAGGATGGGCTGTGCCTCCTGGAGGCTCTGGGTGCATGCATCTCAGGCCCAGAGGAGATTGGGTTGGGTTCGTTCCCGGATCGCTGTCTTGGCTCTGGGCACCAGAGGGAGGGAGACACAGCCCTGCTCCTCCGAGTGGAGGCTGGAGAGCAGCCCAGCCCTGACAGTGCAGGAGAAGCCAAGGCAAAACGTGGGGTTCCCTAGGGGCTGGCAGCCCACTGTGGGGTGTGCATGGCGGTCAGGGAAGGCTTTCTGTGGAGGTGGGGACATTAGCACTGAACCCTGGAGGGCGGGGAAGTCAGGTGGGCAGATCTGGCTCTCTGAGATGTGTGGAAGGGCATCTAGGCAGAAGGAACGGCAGGAGCAAAGGCTCAGAGGCTGGACCACGGAGCACGGGAGGGCCAGGTAGGAGGTGCGGGGATGGGAAGCCAGGCTGCCGGGAGGGGCCTCGCAGACCTGATCGTGGTCTGGCATCCAGGGAGCTATGGAAAGGCTATGAGCCAGTGTGAGGATGAGCTCATTTCTCCTTGAGGGGTGAAAAACCTGCAGGGCCACTGTACTCACCCAGCCTGGGGGTCCAGGCCCACCCAACACCTCTTCCTCCCACTCTCAAGATCCTGCCTCTCCATTTCTCGGGTACATCATGTCAGTACGCTATGCCTCAGTGTCTCATCTGTGAAATGGGCGTGAAGCGGTGCCTACTGCAGTGTCATGGTGAGGACTCAGTGGCTGATGTGCGTGAAGTGCCTGGGGCCAGGCCAGCACGCAGTGTCCTCACCCTCACTCCTGCCTGCCGTGGAGACCCTCTCCCAGTGGTGACCCCTGGCAGCGGTTTGGAGAGGGCAGCGCTTTGCCCAGCATGGGGCCCAAGGAGGTCCTCAGTTTCCTTTTCTGTTAGATGGGGCACAACTGCTCACCTCCCAGGGTGGCCGAGGCTTAGGGAGGAGCTGCATGTGGAACTCCGGCCTGGGTGGGCTCTGTTGGGTCAGGGCCGTGGGAAGCTTTCACGTCTCCCCCACCCCGTGTGCCCTGTGCCCCATGTCCCTTCATGTCAGGGCCCCCATTATTGTCCAGGGGTTGAGTCAGCCCACTTGTGGCTGTCAGTAAACAATTTTAATGTGAAAATGGCCTGAATCTGTCATCCCCCAGGGTGTCTCAAGGCATGGAAGTGGTGGGGGGTGAGATTGGGACACGGTCCTCTGGTGCCAGCCACATCTTCCCACCCCTTCCAGCCCGCAGGTTGAAGGTTCCTGGGGTCACATTTGGGCCAAGAGGCCTGGTCCTGGGGGGCACACAGTTGTGCCCTGTACACCAGCTGTCTGGGCTGCGCATGGCCTCAGCTGCCGGGGGGAAGTTTGCTCCCCTCATTTCTGCTTTCCTGGCAGGTCCCGAGGCCAGCAGGGTCTGGGCCAAGTTCTAACATGGTCTCAGGGCCACTCCTAGCCAGTGCTGAGTCGGAGGGAAGTGGGTCTGTCTGGCCCAGCTGCAGTGGGGGACCCCGCCTGGCAGCACTTCCGGTTGTCTTGCTGGGATTTGCTGCCAGGAACACACACGTGGAACTGGGAGACCCTCTCAGGAGCTGCATCCTGGGCTGGCTGGTAGGAGACGGTGCAGGGCTCCAGTGCCAGCCCCCAACTGTCTGTGTGGTATCTGGGGAATGGATGGGCACAGCAGCTCATGCCCCCACTGGTGGGTCAGACAAGGGATGCTGGAGGCCCCAGGCAGGTCCTAGCATGTGGTAGGTGGAAGAGGGGTGCCTCATTCTCAGGTCCTCCCACCATCTGCTCATGCCTGCTGAGTCCAAGGGTTAGGGCTGGGGAGCAGAGACAGGCTGTAGGCAGCCAAGGTCTAGACTGGGGCCCCCGGCAACTCATCCTTGTTGCCCACCTGGGTCCTGGTTAGCACAGGAGAACCTGTGCCCCAGGCTGTCCTTTCTTTGTCATGCCACTATTTTGCGAGCCTGTTCAGCTGCTTTTGAGTGGGTGGAGTTGGCTGGGGAGGTAGTCTTTCAAAACAGTGAGAGCTAGGCATCAAGGAAGAACACCCCAACCCTGCCACCTACTGCCATGTGCTCCACCCGCCAGCGGGCCTGAGACCACCCCATTCAGTCCCCTCCACATCCTTGTCTGCCCATTTTACAGATGAGGAAACTGAGGCATAGAGTGGTCACCCTACTGGTCATTGTTGTGGCAGCTTCCAGCCCTGCTCCTCACAGGCCCGTGGAAGGGGGCGGCTTATATGCATCACCACATTTGTGGGGCCACAGCCCCCGACCCTGTCTCCTCCCAGCCAAGCCCTGGGTGGGCCGGAGCACCCATTACGCTATGGCCAGAGCCAGGCCTGTGGATGCAGCAAGCCTGGTTAATATCCCACATCTGTGCCAGCCCCTTCTGTCTGAGCTGAGGATGCTCACTGAAATGGCCCTAGGACCCACCGTGTGTCGCAGCCCCAACACGTGCAGCTTGCAGTGGCGAGGCTGACTGTCCACAGAAGGTAACAAGAGGTGCTGGCCACACCCCTGCACAGAGCCTACCTCCTCACTCAGCCTCCTTCCTAGCTCTCAAAGGAAAAATACACCTGGCCTGGCCCCAGGCCCCGGGTGCTGCTGAGGTTCTGGGGAAGTCCCGTTGGCCCTGGGAATATATTAACCATGGTGTTTATTCTCTGCACTGCCCAAGCCATGGGCTCAGGTTTCGGCAGGGCTCAGTTCCTGGCAGCTTCTGCTGGATGGTCAGGATCACAGGACTCCCTCCCTGTGGTGACTGGGTCCCCTGGCCATCCTAAAGCCCATCCCAAGACAGGGGCAAGTGCCCAGGAGTGGAGGAGACTGGGGTCATCCTCCCTGGGACCCTTCTATGTGGTGATCAGCTCCAGAGCTCCAAGGCCCAGAGCGCCGAGGTTAGGGACAGGGAAGCAGACCAGCACTGCTGCCTTCCCTTCCACATGACGCTCCCAAGGTGGCCTGCTGTCCGGGGTGGTTGCCAGCTACACTGTATCCTAGGGCAGCCCTACGCTTTGGGACACACAGTCCTGGGAGCCGGCTCTGGGCAAACCTCCTCTGAGTTGCAATCTGCTGGTCTGTAGAATGGGAGAGGAACATGGCCTCTAACTCGGTGAGTGGGAGATTCTCAGGTGCAACCCCAGATGTACGGAGCGGGAGACTGAGGCCCATGGAGGGGGGAGCTTGCTCCAGGGCCACGGGCTGGGCTGTGGTGAGCCAGGGCTTGACCCTTGTGCAGAAGCTTCCCTAACTGCAGGTTGGATAGGAAGCAGATGGCCGGATGGGCTGTAAGTGCCCTTCCCTAGCAGGGGTGTGTGCTCAGGGCATTTGCTGGCCACTCAGGGCTTGGAGGCCGTCCCGGGGCATCTGCTCCGCAGCCTCATGATACACATGGGATACTGAGGCACAAAGTGGGGCTAGTTTTCCTGAAGTCACACAGCTGGAGCCTGAAGCAGGGAGCCCCTGAGAGCTCAGCCCCTAAGGGGAGGGTCAGTGGTGCCAGCCACCAGGGCTTCTGAGCCCTCAGGCCTGGGTTCAAATCCTAGCCCAGCACTCACTTGCTATGTGGCTTTGGGTAAGGAACCTCTTGCCGAGCCTCAGTTTACCCACGTTAAGTGGGCATGAGGATAGCAGGGACACAGGCTCCCCGTGGCCGGGGGTGCTGAGAACTGAAGCTTGGGGAGCTGGAGGCCCTGTGCAGATGATGCTTTTTAATGGATCTGAGTGTTCCCTGTGACTGCATGGCTGTGAAATATTTAAATGGTTCTGCAGAGCTCAGGAAAAAAGGGACTTCTGGCTGGGCGTGGTGGCTCACACCTGTAATCCCAGCACTTTAGGAGGCTGAGGCAGGTGGATTACGAGATAAGGAGTTTGAGACCAGCCTGGCTAACATGGCAAACCCCCGTCTCTACTAAAAATACAAAAATTAGCTGGGCATGGTGGCAGGTACCTGTAATCCC
This sequence comes from Ateles fusciceps, assembly GCA_036589455.1. Taxonomy (NCBI): domain Eukaryota; kingdom Metazoa; phylum Chordata; class Mammalia; order Primates; family Atelidae; genus Ateles; species Ateles fusciceps. The sequence continues at coordinate 788,912 of JAZHEH010001180.1, read as the reverse complement.
AGCTACTCGGGAGGTTGAGGCAGGAGAATCACTTGAACCCGGGAGGCAGAGGTTGCAGTTTGCTCGGATTGAGCCACTGCACTCCAGCCTGGGAAACAAGAGCAAGACTCCATCTCAAAAAAAAAAGAAAAAAAAAAGAAAAAAGGGACTTCTTCCTCCTGTCCAGAGGCCAACATGGTTAGCCTGGGCATGTGTGTCTGTTTATGTGCGTGTCGTTTGTGTACGTATGTGCATGTGCTATGTTGTGTGTAATGTGTCTTTTTGTGAGGGGATGTGTGTTTCTGTGTCTGTGTGAATAGGAACACGTACATACATGTGTAGATGCCCCCAGAAGGTGGAAATCCTCACAGGGTCTGCACTTGGCCTTTTTCTCCTAGTACCAAGTCCTGGGATGGGGACCCAAATGAGCATTAGGGTGGCCTTGATGGGAGGCACTTTGGCACTTGAGGTTTGTGAAACTTAGGAGCACATGCCCACTGTGGCCAGCAGCCCACAGGACACTGCACCCCACGGAACACACGTGCGATGGGGTGTGGCCCACTGGGTGGCTTCGCAAGAGCAGAGCTGGAGATGACCTCAGTGCCGGGCAAAGGCCCTTAGTCCAGGCCGTCCTCGCCCAGACCCTGGGTGGCCTGGGAGGAAGTAGCCATGTCCTGATGTGGTGGGGCCTGAGGGAATCCCAGGGAGTGCAGAGTCAGGCTCAGGGTGGGAGAGGCAAAGTAGAGACCCCAAAGTGGCTTTGGGGTATGTGTGGAGCGACTCGAGAACCCACCAGGGCCCCGGGGGACGAGGCTGCTGGCTGGCCCAGGTGAAGGCGGCTGTTCCTGTGCACACTCGTGTCCACGTGAACTTTCTACTTAGAGAGCAGCTGATGCCAAAGGCAGGTGGTTGGAATGCTCGTGGGCCCGGGTGTAGGCAGCAGAGCCTGCCGCTGTCCACCGATGCCCACTCTCTCTTCCTTCTGGGCACATAATTTTAGATGAAACTGAAACACATGCAGTATGAAAGCAAGGCCCTTGCCCTCTGCTAGTTCTGTATTGGCTGCCTCGTGTATTTTTCATCGTGCATGTTTCCAGCCTGCAGAAAGTCGAGGCATGGATAGATGCTCGTGTCCGCCCCTCCCTGCGGCCCTGTGGCACCCTGGCCTCCCGTCCTGCATCTTTCATGAGTCTGAAAACAGGATCTCCCAGAGCGGGCCCCAGGAGGTCGGCTGCCAGCAGTGGGTTCTTACAGCTGCCTCCAAGCAGGTGACCAGTCCTGAGAGGCTGTGGTTTCAGGGCCTGGCGGCTGAGGAGCACCTACAAAGGGCCAGGCCAGGGGGCTGGCAGGTTTGTCCTGAGTGACTGAAGAGAGGCTCCACCAGGGCAGCTTGCAAGGGACGGACTCTTGCTTCCTGAGAAACAGGAAGTTGGGTACTTAGGACTGCCTTGGAATGAAAGGTCAGCCCTAGAGAGGACCTTCCTGTGGCAGGAGAGAGGGTCATGTCCTGCCAGGGGAAGTCCTGGGAGGCTTCCTGGAAGCAGTAGCCTCTGTGTGGGGCCTTGGAGCATGAGAGTATCTGGCAACAGGGGAAAGGCACTGGGGCCTTCAAGAGAACTGCAGGGAGCCCCTCCCAGATGGGCCCCTAACCTAAGGCAGAGAGGATTCCATCAGAGCTCACATCCCCATGTCATTACTCTGAGAATTAATGTGGAAGCTGAGCTCCACTGGATGTCATATGCTGAGGCGTCGATTGAGCGCCTGCTGTGTGGGGGCCTGGCTCTGGGTGCCCCGCCTCAGTGAGGGCTTGCCGCTAACGGCTGGATAGTTTTGCAAGCCCTGTGCTGGGGCCTGGAGGCTGAGTGGCATGTTGGGCCCCAAGGCTGGGAGGTTGGGAGGTGGCAGGAGCCATCTCAGCCCTTAGGTCCAGCCCAAGAAGGCTGCTTTCTTGCCTGGGCCAGTGTGCACAGATCCATCCGCCCACACGTCACTTCCCTTGCTGGCACCAGGAGCCCAGACCTTGAGGGGAGGGAGAGAGGAGGCCGGGGGCACAGGCGGGTAGGGGCAGGCAGGGAGGAGCAGCCCCGCCTATAGCAGGAGGAGGAGGATCGGGCAACACTTTCCAGTGGAAAACCAGAGCGTGTGTACTGAGGCTGCTGTGTCATTTCCTTTCCAGAATTGTATTCCTAGGGGAGGTTTCATTCTCACAGCCTCTCTTTAGAGTAATAAGCACTTCTGTCTGAGTACTTACCAGGGGGTGGGGACAAGGGAAGCCCTCACTTGCAGGGCCCTGCCCACCCCCATAGCCAGACACAGCCCTTGCTGCCTTCCCCCACCCGTGCCCTGACTGTCCCCCTCCCTGCAGCCGCCCCGCTGGGGCTGGAGGCACAGGCCCATCAACGTGAACCATTACGCCAACAAGAAGAGCGCGGCGGAGAGCATGCTGGATATCGCGCTGCTGATGGCCAACGCGTCCCAGCTGAAGGCCGTTGTGGAACAGGGCCCCAGCTTCGCCTTCTACGTGCCCCTGGTGGTCCTCATCTCCATCTCCCTGGCACTGCAGATTGGCGTGGGGGTGCTGCTCATCTTCCTCGGTAGGTCCCTGGGTCGGGGTGGCCGGGCTGCCTGCTCACCTTGATGGCATCTGCTCGCACCGCCTGGAATGGGTGCCCCTCACCTTGCATACTCGGCTCTGAAGGAGCTGCTGGGTCCCTGGCCCTCGCCACCCAGACATGCAGTCCAGGAAGTGGCACCTCCCCCACCCTGAACTTTGATTTTTGTTTTGTTTGAAACGGTCACCCAGGCTGGAATGCAGTGGCACAGCCTCATCTCACAGCAAACTCCATCTCCTGGGCTCAAGCGATCCTCCCACCTGAGCCCCCAAAGTAACTGGGATTACAGGCGCTCGCCACCACGCCCGCCTAATTTTTGTATCTTTTACAGAGATGAGGTTACGCCTTGTTGCCCAGGCGAACTCCTGAGCTCAAGCGATCCAACAGCCTTGGCCTCCCAAGATACTGGGATTGCAGGCATGAGTTGGCACACTCGACCTTGTTTTGTTCTGTCTGTAAGACAGAGTCTAGCTCTGTCTTCTTGTGGCTCACTGCAGTCTCAACCTCCAAGGCTCAAGTGAGCCTTCTGCCTCAGCCTCCCAGGCAGCCTGCACCACAGCTGTGTGGCCCCATGCCAGCTAATTTTTTTCATTTTTGGTAGAGATGGGGTCTTGCTATGCTGCCCAGGCTGGTCTCAAACTCCCGGGCTCACGTGATCCTCCCCGTCGCAACCTCCCAAAGTGCTGGAATGACAGGTATGAACCACACAGAGTAGAGTCAGGGCCTGGCCTGTGGGCATTGGGGCAAGTGCTTCACTAGGTTCTTGTTGACCCATGCCATGAGATGGCCTCTGCCATGCCAGTCCTCACCTGGGACCAGGGTCCTCCTCCTGGCTGTGTGACCTTGGGCAAGTGGCTCAACCTATAAAACAGGCACCCTAACAGAATTGCAGTTTGTGGCAGGAATCAGTAGATTAAGGCACACAAAGAGCTCAGTGCATTTGCCCAAACCTGGCCTTGGGTTGACATCCATAGTGTTAATTCCTAAAAAGGGCGGGGGCTACAGAAGGTGGGGTCACGGTCAGGGGGGGCTGCCCACGCCGGGGGGTGCTATGGTCAGTTTCAGCAAAACAGATGTTTTTTTCTCTGGGGGACAAAACTCATCCTAAATGCCACTGAGGGCACTGTAGTGTCCCAGGACAGTTTGACCACTGGGGTGGGTCCCCTCCCACTGCCCTGGGCTGGACGCTTCGTCTGGGCTGCGCTTGGCACTGTCCACTCCTCTCGCTCACAGTCAAGTACGACCTTAACAACCCGGCCAAGCATGCCAAGCTGGACTTCCTCAACAACCTGGCCACGGGCCTGGTGTTCATCATCGTGGTGGTCAACATCTTCATCACGGCCTTCGGGGGTCCAGAAGCCTTTGATGGACATGGCGCCCCAGCAGTAGGGCACCCAGGTGAGCTGGGAGATGGGGCGTGAGACCTGCAGTCCTGGGGTTGCTCGCTGTCAGAGACTCTCGCAGTGTGGCAAGTCCCTGACCGGCCAGCCTGGGACACCTTCTTAGGCCACGGGCACCCTCATCCACACCTGCAAGGCCAATGCCTGGCCACTGCCTTGAGGTCAGCCCTGCTCCTGGTGCTGGCTGCCTGTTTAGACACAGTGTTGAAACAGGCAGCCACCATTTAAACATCTGGAGAACTCACTTAAACATAAGATTTCTGTGCATTCAGAATGTCTGTCAGAGGAAAAAGAAACTAAAAAAAAAAAAAAAAAAAAATGAGATATCTGGGTCAGGCACAGTGGCTCACACCTGTAATCTCAACACTTCGGGAGGCCGAAGCTGGCAGATCACTTGAGGTCAGGAGTTCGAGACCAGCCTGGCCAACAGGGTGAAACCCTGTCTCTACTAAAAATACAAAAAGTAGCTGGGCATGGTGGTGCATCTCTGTAATCCCAGCTGCTTAGGAGGCTAAGGCAGGAGAATCTGTTGAACACAGAAGGTGGAGGTTGCAGTGAGCCAAGATCGCACCACAGCACTCCAGCCTGGGTGACAGAGTGAGACTCTGTCTCAAAAATACACCAAAACCCTGAAGATTTCCAGCTTCTTTGATAAATCAGGGGCTCCGCACCCTTATCACCTCCACTTAGCAAGTGAAGCTTCCTCCTAACCCTCATCTGAGAAGAAGGGGGCCCTGGTATGGCTGCCTGCCTGACATGCCCACCCCACTGTGCCACTTTGACCAGGACAGTGGGATTGGGGGATCTTGTCATGTGGAGCCCCCGTGACCCTTCAAGTCTGCCCTTTGCCGGGCCTCACAGAGTCTGTGAGCTGCCTGCCCTGGGCCGGACTCTGGCTGTGTGCAGGCTGCAGATTGAGGCTGTCCGCACGGGACGAGGCTCCCGTGTAGGAAGACTTCCCACACCACACACAGCCTCTCCCTGTGTCCTTGCTCAGAGAGGGTGAGCGTCTGCCCAGTGACACACAGCCTGGAAGCAGGAGAGGCCTGGAATGCAGCCGTGGCGAGGGCCACATGGTGCATACAGGACCGTCCACGTAGCCAGGCCTGGTCCACACACCACTGTCCCCATGACCTCAGGCCTAGGGGTCATCCTCGGGTTCGTAGCAGAGATGGAGGTGAGTTGCCAAGGGAGGGGGTGGGCGCTCCTGGCAGATGGCCATCCCTCCACCAGTGGTGGCCCACGGCAGAGTGGACAGGAGCAGTGTGCTTGGGGCAGAGCGCCTGTGTGTCAAAGATGTATAAAAATTTCCCCAAGAGGGCATAGTGGAGGTTGAGGTGAGGCTCTGGGGCCCGAGGGTGGGTTGGAGTGCCCTGCATCCACTCGGCCTCACCCTCCCCACACGGAACCAGCTAGGAGTGGCCACTGCTCGTGATGGCCCATGGCCTCTTCAAGCTTCCCTACCCTCATCCATGACCATCCCCCCAGTGGGGTCACACCGACCCCCAGTGTCCTGGCCGTGGAGCCTGAAGTCGCCCTCTGGCAGAGCCCAGTTCTGGGTGGCCCGATGTGGGCTCCTGGTCACTGTCCAGCGGCTGCCTCCAGTTTGTAGTTAAGTTGTCCCCCTCCAGAACACCTAGATGCCAGCTGCTCCCTGGCTTGGGGCATGTGGCCAGGTCATTTATTAATCACCTGCTGTGTGTGCTGATGCAAGTCTCTACCAAGCATCAGTTATCTGCCTGCCAGGAAGAAGGTGCTGGGGACCCAGCGGTGCCCTCAAGGCTGTCCTCAGAGGCCCCGAGGCCAAGTCTGCTGTGTGTCCTGCCTGGAGCAGCCAGAGAGGTCTTAGGCTGCGTAGGTGTCCGTGGTTACAGCTGCCAGCCCCAGCTCCCTGTGCTGGACCAGGCCTTTAAGTCCTGGCAGTAACCCAGCCATGCTATATTCATTCCCTTTTCAGAGGGGGAAACTGAGGCATGGAGTGCTTTGACACCTCTCATGTCAAGAATCGGGACCTCTCCTCCTAAGTCAGGTGTCCAAATATCCCTGACACTTGGGGCTGATCACAGCCTGGCTCAGAGCCTCGCTTCTCCTCCTCTCAGGCCCGGAGCCTCTCCTCTCGCTCCTTCCCAGGCCCAGAGCCTTTCTTCTCCCTCCTTCCCAGGCCTGGAGGACCCCCCCCCCCTTCCTTCCCAGGCCTGGAGCCCCCCTTCTCCTCTCCCTCCTTCCCAGGGCCAGAGCCTCTCCTCTCCCCCTCCTTCCCAGGGCCGGAGCCTCTCCTCTCCCTCCTTCCCAGGCCTGGAGCCCCCCTCTCCCCTCCTTCTCAGGCCTGGAGCCCCCCTCTCCCCTCCTTCCCAGGCCCGGAGCCTTCCTCTCCCTCCTTCCAGGCCCAGAGCCCCCCTCTCCTCTCCCGCCTTCCTAGGCCCCGACCTCTCCCCTCCTTACAAACTCAGAACCTGTCCTCTCCCTCCTTCCCAGGCTCAGAGCCTTTCCTCTCCCCTCCTTACCGACTCAGAGCCTCTCCTCTACCTCCTTTCCAGGACCCTGATGCCGCTTGCCCTGCAGCTCAGCTGCCCGACCCCAGGAGCCGCTGTACCCGTGAGGTGTCCACGTCGCTGCACGTGGCACTCCCCAGACTGCCAGAGCCCTGGCTGGCCTCATCTCCACCATGTCCCTGGACCAGCCCTTGCTCTGACTGTGGCTGACCACCATGGGGTAGGCCACTCGTGTCTCTTGGCTGCTGTTCCCAGGAGGCAGCTCCCTCCTGGCACATGGGGGCTGCCTGCAATAGCCCAGAGGGTCAGAACTGGCCAGCCACGGAGACCGGTGCCCAGAGAAGGGTCTTGACCCACCCAAGGATACAGCAGGCCTGTGGATGGGCTGGATGAGGGACCAGGGCCAGCCTCTGTCTCAGGACATTCCAGAAGGACAAGGAGATGTCTCTCCCCTCTGCCGAAGCACCAGCGTCCCCATCTCCCCGTGGGCCCTGTCTGGGTTGCCTGGTGACCCCAGCATCTGCCCGCTGCCTAACCCAGGGACCCTGGAGAGCCAGAGCTGCCTTTGGCCCTATGGTAGCCACTGGCTCTGGTCTCAATGCCTGGGCTTGGTGGCCATCAAGAGAGAGCCAGCCAGACCCATGAGGGCCGTAGACCCTGTATATACCCTGCACCAGCAGTGACCAGGCAGAGCCCAGCACCCACTTTTCTAATTATGAATGACCAATAAAGCCTATGTTTCTCGTCGGGCTTCACGTGCTATCTCCTTGCTCCCAGGGCTGGGCCGGTCTTGGCCTTCCCATCCACGTGGTTCTGGCCAGGGCTGCCCCCTCCAGAATCTTGGTTTGGGGTGAGGTTTGAGGCGCAGAGGCTGAAGTCTGAGGGCATTGGCATTGGCAGCCCCTGGTGGCCTCTGACCCGGGCAGAGGTCGCGTCCCTCCTCGCACGTCCCAGCGCTGTTTCCTGCCCGGCTGCATTGTTCTCTTGAGGTTCTGCCCCTGGGCCGCTCCCCTACCAAGTCCAAAGTTGCTGCTTCCCTGCAACGGTGTCCAGTGGTGCCTGTGGTCAGCAGGGACATTCTCTGGGCAGAGGGGGAGCTGAGGAGCTAGCCAGGACCAAGTCCTGGACTCTTGGGGCTCACCTGCCCCACAGGACCCCTCACCCAGTGGAAATCTGGCTCCTAGGCCTCCCGTATCTGGCGCTCCACTCTCTTTCCCTTGGTTCCCCTGCCCTTCCCCCAAACCCCAACTACCCACTCTGTTCTCTCCACCACCCCTCCCAGTCCCAGCCCCTCATCCCGCTAGATTTGGAGCATCTGGTGGCCTCAGGTGGGGGGTGGGGCCACCCCTGCCCCATCCTTCCTCCTGCACTGCCTCTGCATCTGGCTGTGGGTACCCCCAACCTGGCCCTTCAGGTGAGGTACCTGAGCGTCTCCTGCCAGCCTCTCCCCTTTCCTCCAAGCAGCCTTCAAGGCACACAGGGGAGGGGGGTGAGGCCTCCAGCACTGCTGAGGCCCCACTTACTTCCTCATCACTTTTCTTCTGTCCCCATCCGGGCTGAGCCCCATGACCTGGGGTGGCTCCAGCTCTCGGTTCCTCAGATGAATGAGCGGCCCCCACCCTGCAGTCCTGTGTCCGTGTTGACACCAGGTCTGCACAGCCCCATTCCTGAAGTGATGGATAGCAGAGGCACTCCTGAGTGAAGGGTTCTAACCTGGGGTCTGCCGTAAAGCACTCCCGGGGGAAAACAGTGGCATCTGGTGAACCGTGTGGATGCTGAGAAGCTGGACTCATGGCACTGCTCTCTCCGCTTTTGTGTTTGTCCCATACAGGGTTTGAAAAGTAGCTCTGAAATGCACTAGTTGAAAAGTAAGATGGGAAGGTATATGGTGGGTGCGAAACGCGCTTCCAAGAGGAGGTGATATGGTCTTGGCCGCAGGTTGCGTGGCCAGGGCTGACTCAGATGCATGCTGCCCAGCGCTGGCTGGGTCTCTGATGTGGCTGTGGCGTGTGGTGTGGGCTGACTGGCAGCCAGGCAGGAGGGAGGGCCCGCTGTGTGCCTGACCTCGCGCACTGGCAGCCGGATGTTGACCAACACGTCTTAGCTCCTCCTCCTTTGGCCAGGAGAGGAAGTTCCGTGGATCGAGCTGGAGGGTTGAACTCAGATGGCTGCACTGGGCCCTGGACAATCCCCAGTTGGGTGTGTGCATTCTGACCCCCCTGCGGTCCCCAAGCCCAGGTGGCCTCCCCCTACTCAGATACCCATGCTGGCTGCCCCCAAACTCCCTATCTACTAACTCCCAGGCTCATTCACCAACCACTCCACCAGCTCTGACCCTGACTTCCGGGGTTCCCGCCTCAGTCCTCAGCCTGTGCTGCTGCCCCCGAAGAGCTTCTTCCAGGCCCCCGTCGGCTGGCGGGGCTTAGCTCTAGAGTTGCTCCAGAGGCCTTTCTAACCAGTCTGATGCCGCATCTCCCTGGTCGCTGTCTCGGCCCCATTGCAGTTTATGCTTTGGTGCCTTGGGTTAGAGTCACTGTCCATGTCGCCGGAGACAGTGTGGCCAGGTGGACTCTCCCCCTGGAGCTGGTGTCTTCAGTCCAGCCCAAGTCCAGGGCGGGCACTTCAAGAATGAGGCTTCTGCTTGCTTGGTCTCCTGAGGGCCAAGGGGTTCTGCTGGAGTCGGGGGCAGGGCTGGCACCCACATTCCTGTCTGTGCGTGTCCTACTTGAGGATCCTTGATCTGACCTGGCTCTCCCACCAGATGCCACCACCTTCCTGCAGCCTGTGTCCCCAGCACTGTCCAACACATAGTAGGTGTTCAGGAAATGTCTGGGGCAGACTCATTCACCTGCCTGTATGTGCTAGGTTCTATGCAGCTGTCACAGCAGCCAAGGGACAGACAAAAAACAGGCCCAGGAGCTGCTCAGAGCCAAGCTACCTTCTTGGAGGGTTTGCCAGCCTCCAGGGGGTCCTAGGACCTGAGGTATCCACGCCAACCTGTCCTGCCTGTGGACCCAGCTCTGTTCTCATGGGGGACCTGGAAAGTGAACAAGATGTACCCGCCAAGTTGGGTGGGGGTGGGCAGGAAGGGACACAGGGAGCTCAGGAGGGATGGGCAGGGAGGTCGGTAGGCGACCTGGGATGATGTCGAGGGGCCATGCGGAATTCTGGGAAGAAGGTTTGAGGGCGAGGACAGCCTGTACACAAGTCCTATGAACTGGGCTGGTGTTGGAGAAGCAGTGACCTATGGAGGTAGGTAGGGGACAGTTACGTAAAGCTGGGATGACCAAAAGGGACAGAGTGCGATGGGAGGGGTTTCCTAACCTCTTCCAATAATAGAGAGATGATTAGTTAGATTGATAGATGGTAGATACATGGACGGATGGATGGATGGGTGGGTGTATGGGCGGATGGATGTTGGATGGATGGTCAGATAGATTAGATGATTAGATGGATGGATAGATACAGAGATGATTGATAGAAGCTGTTGTATTAATTTGATGGAAAAAGTAAAAGATGAACAGATTGACGGATGATAGATTAGAAATAGATGACATAGGGATAGTTTGCTAGATGATGGATAGAAGATAGATAGTAAGCAGACATCTATCTCAGTGGGTTATTTCAAAGGGAGGAGGTACTGCTGAGCCAGCCCGAAGCCCAGTCTCAGCCCCTCACCCGCTTACAGGGATCCCTTGCTCGGGTCTCTTCACGACTTAGGTGCCCTGTGCATGTCCTTGACACTGCTTATTCCTGCTCACCTGAAAGCACTGGAAATGTCTTCTAAGTCTTGGGAGAGGGATCTATAGGCTCCCTCCCCCCAGGGCAGTGCTTCTGTCTGGTTCATCCTTGAAGGACCTGGCCCATTCACTCCACATGCCCAGAGGAAGGACGAGGGCAGCTCATGTCAGGTGAAGGGGGAGGTGACTAGGCCTCCGTGCAAGGTGCTGGGCCTGGGCCTGGTCGGGCCCGGCAGGAGGAGCAGCTGATTCCAGGTGTATTGAGGAGGTGGCCATTTGGGACAGGACCCATGCCACACCCTATGCCCAGCCCTCCCTTTTATTTCCTAGGGCCTCCTCTCCCCACCTGCTTACAATCAGAGTGGAGTGCCTGTTTCCTCACTGCATTATTCTTAAAAATCAGAGGGCTGGGCCAGGGGTGGTGGCTCATGCCTATAATCCTAGCACTTTGGGAGGCTGAGACGGGTGGATCACCTGAACTCAGGAGTTCATGACCAGCCTGGACAATATGGCAAAACCCGGTCTCTACTGAAAATACAAAAAAAAATTAACTGGGTGTGGTGGCACACGCCTGTAATCCCAGCTACTCAGGAGCTTGAGGCACAAGAATTGCGTGAACCCAGGAGGCACAGGTTGCAGCGAGCTGAGATCGCGCCACTGTACTCTGGCCTGGGTGACAGAGTGAGAGATTTTTGTCTCAAAAAAAAAAAGGTCCAAATGCTTTCATATTTTCTTGTCTTTCTCTCAAATACTTACTTTAGGGGAATCACTAACTCCAGGTGCTGTTGACCTGGTGTGACGGGGAGGAAGTGCCCCTCCAGCTGCTGCCTCTGTGACCCCCAGCCCAGCATGTCCCCGTCCTTCCAGCCAGTGGACGGCCAGGGTCTCCCACCAGCTGCCTCCAGGCCGTTTTAAGCAGTGTAGCTCACTCCCCTCCACCTGTGGCTGCAGCCTGCTCTATGGAGACCTGCCCCCGCCCCCAGCCCCTCTGCAAGGTTCCCTCTCCAGATCTGATCAGGATTTGGGGTCCCACTGACACCCATCCAGCATTTGCTCAGCCAGACCCCAGCTGCGGGAGGGTGGGTGTTCCGCACCTGCCAGAGTCCCCATTCTCGTGCTAACCTTACAGCTGGGGGGGAGAAGGCTCTGAGCTGTGACGTGACCCCAGCAGGCCATGGTGACAACAGCATGCCCCCAGTACTCCATCTCCCAAGTTACCCCTCAGGTGCTGGGGACAGTGGGGGAGCACAAGAGGCTGGACCCCCTCCCAGATTCTGAGCCTGTCTGCATGAGGGTGTGTGTCCAGGGCCCACCCAAGGAAGGCCAGACCCTGTGGTAGTTGAGACCCAGGGTTCCTGCAGAGGTGTGAGAGGCACTGAGTGGGCAGGGCCCCTGTGAGCCTCTTGGGGGGGAGCCACTGGCCCTGCTCATAAGGCGCTGAGCCCGCAGGACTGGAAGCAGCAGCACAACAAAGCTGCGTCAGCACCCCCAAAACCCGGCCTGTGTTTGTAGTCAGCAGGGTCATCTCTCCCAGACCCGGTCCTGGATTGTGCAAGACCCAGCTGTACTTCCGGGCTCTGAGCTCAAGTTCCCTGTGTCCTTGCTGACCTGAGACAGTTACACTCCTGGGTTCCATACTAGGCCTCCCAACACCCCTCCCTCAGACCCCTCCCTCGCCCCCTCCCCTCACCCCTGCCACACCCCTTCCCTCACTCCTTCACCCCCTCCCTCACCCCCTCACCTCCCCACCCCTGCCTCACCCCCTCCCTCACTCCCAACTCCTTCCCTTACCCTTCCCCTCACCTCCCCTCACCCCCTCCCTCATGCCTCCTTCACCCCCTCCCTCACTCCTTCCTTACCTCCTCCCTCACCCCTTCCTCACCCCCTCCTTCACTCCCTCCCTCACACTCCTCACCCCTCCCTCACCCTCACCCCTCCCTTATCTCCTCCCTCACCCTTCTCACCCCCTCCCTCACCTCCTCCCTCACCCCTCTTATCCCCTCCCTCACCCCTCCCTTACCCCCTCCCTCACCCCTCCCTTACCTCCTCCCTCACCCTTTACCCCTCCCTCACCCCTCCCTCACCTCCTCCCTCATCCCCCCCTCACCTCCTCCCTCACCCCTCTTACCCCTCCCTCACCCCTCCCTTACCCCCTCCCTCACCCCTCCCTCCCCCTCCCTCACCCTCTCCCTCACCTCCCCCTCATCTCCCTCACCTCCTCCCTCACCCCCCCCTCACTCTCCTTCCTTCATCTCCCTCCCACACTCACAGCTCCCTCCCTCACACCCCCTTCACTCACTGTCCCTCACAGCCGTCTGCATGTCCCCTTCAGCTCTTCCACAACTCCTCCCTCACACCGAAGCTTTGGTAATGGGAGTCCCCTCGACCCCAGCATCCCCTACCAGTTCTGGCACAGTTCTGGATGTGAGAACAACGTCCCAGGTCCAGATGTGGTAGCCTGGAGGAAACTGTTCTTACTGGGGTATCATGAGGGCTTCCTGGAGGAGATGGCATTCCAGGTGGCTCTGAAGGATGAGTTGATGGGCAGGGCTGGTAAGGAGTCCCAAGCAGAGGAAGCAGCAGGGTCTTTGCCCCGAACCCCCGCAGCACAGGTGTGGAGGCACAGGACACCGCCATCTGCATGTGTGGTGTGGAGGTGGGGACTCAGGACAGCCAGGAGGGCCTCACGTGCCCAAGGGTGCCTTCCTCTCTTTGGGGGGACCTAGTTCACTGCTGGTCACGGGAACTGGTTGGCCCAGTGGTTGGCAGGGCAGGGCCTGATGGGCGGCTGAGGCCAGACGTGAGTGCCCATTGTTCTCTCTCCTCCAGGCTCCAGCCTCAAAGGGGAGGCCCTCTGGGGCACCCACCAGGCTGGAGGCGGCAGATGCAAGAGGGGGACCTGGCTGGTGGTTGGGGACGTCACAGACTGAGCCCCAGGCTTGAGTCCAGTTAGTCAGAGATGGGGCTGCGGGTGGCTGAGTGTGGGGCAGGGTGGTGGTGTGCACAGATGGGGACAGGAAAGGTAGCAGTCCCAAGGCCAGGCGGCCCCTCACTGAGGAATGATGTCCTGCCCAGAGGCCTGGGGAGTAGGGCCTCAGGTCGTGTCAGGCAGCCCTGAGGAGGTGCGTGTGTCCTCCAGGGCCTCAGGCGGGGCCACCTAGGACCTGCCCGGCTGCACACTGGCCTGCGTCCTGCAGCCTAGATTTCCTGCCTTCAGCTGATGCAGTAATAGAATGTTAGTGTCCCTGGAGACCCCTGCAGGGGCAAGTCACGCCTGTCTACACCCTTCACCCAGACAACTGTCACCTTCACTAAGTGTGTCACAGTTCTCCGCAGCTGGAACCAGGTGGTAAATTCCTAACAGGATGTCTGCGGGGGAGGGGCTGGGACAGAGCCCAGGCTGAAGGAGGAGTCCCGGGCAGGGCTCCCATTTCACAGGTGGGCAGACACTGAGGCTGCAGCACATGCCCCGGGCCCACGGCTCAGGGTGGAGGAGGGAGAGGGCAGCCAGGGCTGTCCCCCGCGCTGTCCCCCACCATGGGCACGTGGCAGCCCAGCAGGTGGGAGGGCTCCAAGGCCCTGGCTTTCCTTGCCCCAGGCCCTCAGTTCCCTGAAGGGGCAGGCATTGTGATGACCCAAGCAGCAGGGCCGCAGGGTAATCAGAGGTCACGGCCTGGAGTCCATACTCCACCAGCAGCCTGGTTCCCACGGTCCTGCGCGGTGACCCTGTGACTGAGCAGGGCCCCTCCGGGAGCCGCGCCCATCCCCCCTGCACTTCCAGTGACTTCGCCCCTCTACCGCCTCCTTCTGAGGCAAAGCCTGGGTGTCTCCCAGAAACCCCCTGGAAAACGCAAACTCATGATGATTCTGTGGGTTGAGAAACACTGTTGTTTCCCCACAAAAAGGTTTCCGGGAAGAGCAGACAAGGCAGAGAATCAGCTCTCCGCCCAGGCTCAGCGGCCGGAGAGTGTGTGTGTGTGTGTGTGTGTGTCACACAAGGTAGGAGGAGGGGACAGTGTGTGTGTGGGGACATCTGAGGTGGGAGGGGACAGTGTGTGTGTGGGGACATCTGAGGTGGGAGGGGACAGTGTGTGGGGACATCTGAGGTGGGAGGGGACAGTGTGTGGGGGGGCATCTGAGGTGGGGAGGGGACAGTGTGTGGTGTGGGGGGCATCTGAGGTGGGAGGGGACAGTGTGTGGGGCATCTGAGGTGGGAGAGGACAGTGTGTGGGGACATCTGAGGTGGGAGGGGACAGTGTGTGGGGGCATCTGAAGTGGGAGGGGACAGTGTGTGGGGACATCTGAGGTGGGAGAGGACAGTGTGTGGGGACATCTGAGGTGGGAGGGGACAGTGTGTAGGGACATCTGAGGTGGGAGGGGGCAGTGTGTGTGGGGGGCATCTGAGGTGGGAGGGGACAGTATGTGGGGATATGTGGGGAGGGAACAGTGTGTGGGGGCATCTGAGGTGGGAGGGGATAGTGTGTGGGGGCATCTGAGGTGGGGAGGGGAGAGTGTGTGGGGACATCTGAGGTGGGAGAGGACAGTATGTGGGGACATCTGAGGTGGGGAGGGGGACAGTGTGTGGGGACATCTGAGGTGGGGAAGGGACAGTGTGTGTGTGGGGGCATCTGAGGTGGGAGGGGACAGTGTGTGAGGCATCTGAGGTGGGGAGAGGACAGTATGTGGTGATATCTGAGGGGAGGGGACAGTGTGTGGGGGCATCTGAGGTGGGAGGGGACAGTGTGTGGGGACATCTGAGGTGGGAGAGGACAGTGTGTGGAGTCATCTGAGGTGGGAGGGGACAGTGTATGGGAGGGGACGTCTGAGGTGGGAGGGGACAGTGTTGGGACATCGGAGGTGGGGGAGCAGTGTTGGGGGGATATCTGAGGTGGGCAGTGCCTGGGGGCTTATCTGAGGGGGCAGTGTGTGTGTCGGGGGGACATCTGAGGTATGGGGGCGGTGCCTGGTGGCTTATATCTGAGGTAGGTGAGCCCATGTGGAGGGCGTCCTGTCTGACATCTGTGCCAGCAGCTGGGGATGCTGGGAACACCAGGGCCCAGCCCCAGCGGGAGCAGCCATAGCTGCAATAATCTCTGAAACTCTCTTGAGGTTGAGGAACGAGGCAGGCTGACAGAACTTGAATATTTAATATGGGTCAGCACCTTGTAAGGTGAAGATGCGTTTCTTACACAAATTATAAATAATGAAAAATAAGCATTTAGAAAAAGAAGCAGCAGCCCTTGTTGGGCCGGCTGGAGGACTCTTTGGTTGAGTGGCAGGGGAGGCCCTGGGTCCGGAGTCCATCAGAGTCCCCCCCAGGTCATCTGCCAGGAAGGCCAGCAGGTAGCGGCTGACATGTCTGTCGATGATGACAGGTGAGAAGCCGAGGACACGCCGGGTCCCTGGCAGGCCCTTGGGGTCTAGAAGACAAAAGGGGAGGCAGAAGCTTGGGAACCAGTCCCACAGGTGAATTCTGTCTCCATCCCTCCCACGGGGGGTGGGGGGGCACTGGGGCAGGGTGCCTCTCCCAGTCATGGTCTCGGCTTGAATTGAAAAGACAAGAATTGGGCAGATTCCAGACCCCCAGCCCCCACCCAAGTGCCCCACAGGCCTTTGGGTCCTGCCGTGTGTGCCTGTGTCCCTGCACCCAGTAGGCCTCCCAGCACAACAAACTCAGGCATCACAGAAAAGGGGAGACAGGCCAGGCCAGGCCAGGTGCCAGCAGAGGGACCTTGCAGGCTCCTTGCATCAGGCCTGTGGCTGGTGGAGACCCAGGGCCCTGGGGCACGTGACCTGCTCAAGGGCCCCACATGGCTCAAGGTCAGAGGTGTCAAAGGCCAAAGTCACAGATGTGGCAGGGCTTTCTAACACCTGGAGTCCTGGCTGCACCCTCCTCCCACTAGGGGTCATCGTTCTCTGGTTCCCAAGGGTGGCAGGGGCAGCGGACACTGGGGGCCTCCTCACGTCCCATTTCTCATGAGCCCTGTCAGGTGACACCATCCTACTGCACAAGTGCAGACACTGAGGTACGGAGAGGCCAAGGGGTCCTGAACTGGGCAGGGTCTGGAGCCCTGGCTTGGTGGCAGAGGGGGAAGCAAGCCCGGCCCATGAGGGTCCGCCTGCACCCACCTGGCGGATAGCAGTACAGGAGCAGGGCCAGTCCCACGGCAAGGCCCAGGCCAGCCAGGAAGCTCATGGGTCCTGGGGAGAAATCAGCGTGAACAGGGCTCCCCTGGGCCTCAGAGGGGCAGGGTCCTGAGACCAGGGCTGTGCAGGGGAGTGGGGGTGCCAGGCTGAGGTGCTGCCTGAAGAGCCCCCAAGGGAGCACCGTAGGGGGTCTGTCACCAACAGAAGGCCAGGAATGGAGCCAGACTTGGGGTGGAGAAGCCCCTGAGGCAGAGATGGAGCCCTGGGGAGGGTAGAGAGAGAGAGAGGGAGAGAGAGGGAGAGAGAGGGAGGGGCAGCAGGGAGGCGTTACCCCTGTCACTCAGCTCGCCGCTCTGGCTGCCCGAGTCTAGCTCTGTGCAATCTGAGTTCTCTGGAAACAAAACCACAGAGCACAGTTAGTCAGTCAATGGGCAGGGCCAGAGAGCAAGGCGGTCACCCCACAGGAAGCCCAAGGCCATTGCTGCCTCCTGGGGCCGCCAGGCCGGACCAGACCATGGGACATGAGGCCAGCCCTCCTCAGGGAACTATGCACAGTCTGGGTCCTCTC
Organism: Ateles fusciceps; assembly: GCA_036589455.1. Classification (NCBI taxonomy): domain Eukaryota; kingdom Metazoa; phylum Chordata; class Mammalia; order Primates; family Atelidae; genus Ateles; species Ateles fusciceps. Next base: position 771,974 of record JAZHEH010001180.1, on the reverse strand, counting down.
CTCTGGTCCAGTTCTTGTGACTTCAAGGGCCATGGGCATCAGAGGGCCATTGTACCCTGGTGGCCACAGGCACCGAAGGCAGCATGAACATCGTTGCGGACAGCGTAGCTGCTGTCGGCATGGTGTCTGCCTCACTGGGTGCAATTGGCCCGGAGTGACGTGCTGGAGACCTTTAGGCACCTGGGAGCCACAGAAGGTGCTCTACCTCCAGCAGGGCCAAGGCTTGGCCCTGCCTGGTTCTGAAAGTCCCCTGTGGCATACTCGTGGCTGGGGAGGGAGAGCCAGTCCCACCTTCGGGGCTGGGCCTGCCCTTGAGCTCTCCCTGCCCACCATCTGCACTGTGTCCTGTGGGGCCTGGGGAGGCCTCCAAGGGGTCAGAGACCCCAGTCCAGTAGCCTAGGACGAGCCAGCTCCATCCAGTCCCTCTGGTCTCTGTCCTATTGTCTGAGTGTCCAGGGGCAGCAGCCCCTCCCCCGGGGGCCCTGAGCATGGAGGCGTCAGATCCAAGCTGCCATCTTCGCCTTGATGTGTCCCCCAGGTCTTAGCAGTTCTGAGGGCCCAGGCTACTGGCATCCAAATGACTCCCAGGGCCTGACTGCACGCACGCCGCCTGGGGGACAGGAGCCTCAAAACCGAAATACACCTGCTTGGGACCAGCCACCTGTGCCCGACAATGCCCTGTGGAAACACCCACACATGTGCAGATCGCTGCAATGAAAGGGCCTGTCATGGGGTTGGGTAATTCCAGCTGGGACCGCCTAGGAGCGCCATGCAGCTGTGGGAACAAGGCTGCTACCCAGACAGATATGAAGGGATCCCTCTGGAATGAGGTTAGAAAAGGAAGAGCAAGAGTAGATGTACAGGATGCCCCCTTCTGTGTGGAAACTGCCATGACAGAGACAGAGGAGAGGGGAGTGGGAGACAGACCGACGTCTGCACTGCCTGTGCCTGCCACGCTCTCCCCTCAGGGCCACAGCGTGGCCTCTAGGGAGGGGCTGGGTGAGAGGGGGATGCCTGGGCTGCAGCAGACCTGGGTGGTCCGGAGGACATCCATGCCATCAACAGCAGGCTGGGGTGCTCTCCCCTGGGCCAGCACCAATGCGTGGCTGGGGATGTGAAACTTACGCAGAGCATGGCGGCTGGGCAGGCGGCTGTGCAGGGGCTGGGCGTGGATGTACAGGGCTCGGTAGAACTCCTGGCAGTCCCGCTCGCCACTCCGCTGCAGGTGGCTCAGGAGGTCACAGAGCCGCACACGCAAGGACGCCTTGGGGTTCCGGAACTGAGGGTACAAGGGGGTGCCAGGGAAGATCAGGCCAGAGGGGCTGGCTGTGGGGGCAGGGCAGAGTGCCAGGCTCAGGCCCCCAGCCTCAGGTTCCCCATCGGGTGTCAGGATACCTGCTGGACCCTGTGACACACCACAGTGCCTGGCACTGCCTCTGTCGCAGGCATCACTGCTACTCCTCATACTCCCTGTGGGGCAGGAGGTTGGGAAACTGAGGCTGGGAGCAGTCACAAGGAAAGCACAGGGCCAGTGACATCATTCCAAGTGTTGGGACTTAGTGTGGCTTCCTGTGTGACTTAGGCAGCTACTCCACCCCTCTGAGACTTGGTTTCTTCATTTGTAAAAAGGGGGATAATGAACCCGCATGGTAGGCTACGGCAGGGAATCAATGAAGTGATGGCATAAGTTCTGATTTCTGTTATTTTTCAGTCTAGAGGAATGTGATTCAAGTATTTAAAAAGTAAGTTGAAACTCATTATATGGCTCATGCCTGTAATCCCGGCACTTTGGGAGGCCGAGGCAGGCAGATCTGGAGTTTCAGGTCGGGAGTTTGACACCAGCCAGGGCAACATAGTGAAACGCCGTCTCTACTAAAAGTACCAAAAATGAGCCAGGCATGGTGGTACATGTTTGTAATCCTAGCTACTTGGGAGGCTGAGGCCAGAGGATCACTGGAAACCAGGAGGCGGAGGTTGCTTTGAGCCGAGATCACACCACTGCACTCCAGCCTGGGCCACAGAGACTCTATCTCAAAACAAAAAACAGAAAGAAAAAAAGGTTGACGAAAGTATTGGCTCTTTTGATGCGTCTGACAGAGAAATGTGTGGTTCTCAAGGTCAGTGGACAGGCCACACTGGGACTTGACCTGCAGGACCGGGAGTCTGTGGCCTGGTGCTGCCACCTGGTGGCAACATACCATTCTACATGGCCACAGGGAACCGGAGTTGCCATTCCCTGGCAGTATGGAAATGGCAGACACATGGATGGCAGGAGCTACAGTGCCTGGGAGGAAGAAATATGTGCTTTTCCTTGTACAAACATCTGAAACTTTCTAAACTTTTAAAAAGTGAACATGTATTAGACTTCAATTACAATAATAAGAGAGGCATTTGAGCTCCTCACTTGTAAAGTGACCGTACCACTTTCACAACAGAAGCAGCACCTGAGCCAGGAGCAGGGCCTGTGTTGACTCCTGTTCTGTTGTGGGCCAACCTCACTGTTCCAGGAGATGCCCCAACCCTCAGGACAGCCCTGCACATGGCATCATGACCCCTTCCTACGTGAGGAAATGACAGCTCCAAGAGGAAAAGGGACTCAATTGGAGTCACCCAGAGGGGGAAAGAGACTGGCAGGATCTGTACCCCAAAGGCCTAGCGGTCTCTGGCACCCACTGCCCATCCCTCTGGTCTTGGTGATGGCTGTCAAGGAACAGGTGGCTCAGCGCGGGCGCCAGAACCACAGATGTGGGTGGAGCAGGCAGGGGGTGTCCAATTCTCTCATCCAGTGTCCCCTCAGGGCCACCGGGCACTGGGGGAGATGGGCAGAACAGATCTCCCAGGAGAGAGCCCAGGAATTGCATCTTAAATGCCATCTCCAGCAGAGTCACCCTGGTTGCCCAGCTCTGCAGCTCTGAGAGGCCAGGGCCATGTGACAGAGTGACAGCCGCTGGCCCTGGGCACTTTCCCAAGTAATAGGATGAACTCAGGATGTAACCTGATACTCCTGAGATGAGTGACCTGGGCAAGTGGCTGCCTCTTGGGCCTTGGGACCACCTCTGTGAGATGGGGTGATAAGCGTGGCTGCCCACAGGGCTGTAGGGCGGTCTAGGGACAAGGGCTCTTGGGCAGGCATTTACTTGGCTCAGCTCGGCCAGTCCTCACCACACCTGCCAGCCCAGGGCTCAAGGCGTCCACTCCACCATGGGGAAGCTGGGGCTCCAGGGGGGACCAGCCCGCTCAGCACTGCTGAGAGGGGCAGAGTGAGGTGCGGCTGTGGGTCAGCATCTGCTTGCCTAGAAGCTCGGCTGCCTACCTGTGACATGCTGGGCTTTCCAGCCTCGTACAGCAACGTAGAGATTAGAGAAAAGGAAGCAAGCAAATGTTTGCCCACTTTGAACCTTCGGAAGATGCAGAGTGCAAAGCCCTGTGGCACTGGGGGGGGGGCCAGGCCCAACCTCTGGTCCCCATCCCCCTTCAGCTCTCCCTCTGCCCCTCCCTCCTCAGCCCTCCCTCTCGCCCCCTGTCTCGTCTCCCCCCACCTACCACGTCTTATACTGTCGTGTGCTTCGTGTGTTGTCACGTGTTATCTCCTGTAACCCTCCCAGCAACTGGGGGAAGGGGACAGCAAGCCCAATTACATATGAAGAAACCGAGGCACAGAGACCTGACGATGTTCTGGGCTCATCTGGGCTCACCCCAAAGGGCCAGTTTGTAGCTCAGGCAGCCTTAATAGCCAGGTCCAGATGTGTCACCTCTGAATCCTGACATACCTAGTGTGTCATCCTGTGAGAGAATGACCCAGGGCCGGTCACCAGCTTCTCCCAGCCCAGAAAGGAAGGGAAACTGAGCAGTGTCTCGGGCACCCCCCTCACCTCCTCAGCACCTTTTCCGCCTCCTTGTTGGTAAGGATCTGTGGGTAGTAGCGGTTCAGCTGGAGGATGATCCTGTCCACCTGCTGCTCACTCAAGCGCCCGTGGCCTGTCAGGAAAGGCGTGTCCTGCACCAGGCGGTCGCAGTAGGTCTGATCTAAAACAGACAGCACAGGTGCATGAGCCAGCACAGCCCAAGGGGACCAGCGACAGCAGCCTCATGCTGACAGTGACCAGAGGAGGGCATCAACCCTGAGGAGGGTGCCCACCAAGAGGGTGCACCTGCAGGGTCACAGCCATCTCAGCCTGTTTGGTGCGCATTGCACAGCTGAGAGCTGCCCCTGGCCTGCCAACCTGCCTCCTGCCAACCTGCCTTGTCAGAAGGTCCAAGTGAGGGGTTGTGGTGGAAACCCACTTTCACAGAGCTTATCACAGAAAACAAACTCAGAGGGGCTAAGAATCCACTTTTCAAGAACTACCTGCAGGGCCATCAGGAAAACAGCTGATGTCTGCAGAAGGCACAGGTGACACAGGTGGCTCAGAATGCCCAGGGCCAGGCACGGTAGCTCAGACCAGGCGTGATGACTCACGCTTGTAATCCCAGCATTTTGGGAGGCCGAGGTGGATGGATCACTTGAGCTCTGGAGTTCAAGATTGAGAATGCCCAGATGTGGGCTCTGCAGATCTTCACAGTGGCACAGATACAGGGACACAGGGCTCAGGGTGGCCCGTGCTGGCATCGCCATGGGACACAATGTGTCTTCAGGGCCCTAAGAAGCTTCTACCAACAGTAAACCAGTGAGTTCTCCCAGAGAGTTAGAAATGCTTTTCATTTGCCTTTTTCCAGAATCACCATTAAACATCATTGTGCCATTCTTTTCCATTAAGAATGTTTCTTAGAATGACAGATGTTTAAGGCTGAGCGGTGGAGTCACCATGGGAGGGCACGGAGAGGACGGGGCACAGGATCCCCCGCAGGGACTGCACAAGTGCATCACCTTACATACTTGTGGCAGCTTGTCCTGTTCCCCACGGACAGAGGGGCAAACACAAAGAAAATACATATAGAATATAACACAAAAGAAAATGAGAAGGGAGTCTAAATGTGTTACTATAAAAAAAATCAACAAAACACAAAAGAAAGCAGTAATAGAATAAATGAGGGTCAAAAAAGCTACAAGACATACAGGAAAAAAATAGCAAAATGGCAATAGTAATGCATTCCTCATCAGCAATTACTTCAAATTTAAATAGGTTAAACATTTTTTTTTTTTTTTTTGAGATGGAGTCTTGCTCTGTTGCCCAGGCTGGAGTGCAATGGCCAGATCTCGGCTCACTGCAACCTCTTCCTCCTGGGTTCAAGCAATTCTCCCTGGGCTTACAGGTATGTGCCACCATGCCTGGCTAGTTTTTGTAATTTTTTTTAGTAGAGACAGGGTTTCACCATGTTGGCCAGGCTGGTGTCAAACTCTTGACCTCAGGTGATCTGCCTGCCTTAGCCTTCCAAAGTGCTGGAATTACAGGCGTGAGCCACCGTGCCCAGTCAAACTTTCCTATCAAAAGGCATAGATTGACAGAATGGATTTTTAAAACATGATACAACTATATGCTGTCTACAAAAGACTCACTTTAGATCTAAAGACACAGAAAGGTTGAAAGCAAAAGGATGTAAAAAAAATCCTATACAAATAGTAACCAAAAGAGAGCTGAGGCAGCTATACTAATATCAGACAAAATAGACTATAAGTAAAAAACTGTTACAAGAGATTAAAAAGTACATTACATATTAATAAAAGGATAAATCCATCAAGAATATGTAACAATTATAAACATATATGCACCAAATATCAGAGCTTCAAAATGTATGAAGCAAACACTGGCAGAATTGAAGGGGAGAAATAGATATCTCTATAATAATATTTGGAGACTTCAAAACACCACTTACAATAAGAGATAGAACGACCAGACAGAAGATAAATGAGGACAGAGAGGACTCCAACAACACCATAAGCCAATTATACCTGATAGATATATACAGAACACTCTATCCAATAATAAAGAATAGACATTTTTCTCAAGTGCACATGAAACATTCCCCTAGATAGGCCACAAAACAAGTTTGTGGCCACAAAATAAGTTTTATTTATTTATTTATTTTGAGACAGAGTCTCACACTGTTGCCCAGGCTGTAGTGCAGTGGCACGATCTCGGCTCACTGCAATCTCCATCTTCTGGGTTCAAGTGATTCTCCTGCCTCAGCTTCCCAAGTAGCTGGGACTAGAGGTGTGTGCCACCTCGCCCAGCTAATTTTTTTGTATTTTTAGTAGAGACAGGGTTTCACCATGTTGGCCAGGATGGTCTCGATCTCCGGACCTCGTGATCTGCCCGCCTCGACCTCCCAAAGTGCTGGGATTACAGGTGTGAGCCACCACGCCCGGCCACAAAATAAGTTTTAATATATTTAGAAAGGTTAAAATCATACAAAAATATTTTCTGATCACATAGAATGAAGCTATACATCAATAATAGAAAACTGAAAAACTCACAAATACGATAAAATTAAACAGCCAATGAGGCCGGGCGTGGTGACTCACATCTGTAATCCCAGCACTTTGGGAAGTTGAGGCAATCAGATCACTTAAGGCCAGGAGTTTGAGACCAGCCTGGCCAACATGGCGAAACCCCATCTCTATTAAAAATACAAAAATTAGCCGTGCATGGTGATGCACACCAGTAATCCCAGCTACCTGGGTGGCTGAGGCACAAGAATTGCTTGAACCTGGAAGGTGGAGGTTGTAGTGAGCTGAAATCGTACTACTGCACTCCAGCCTGGATGACAGAGTGAGACTCTGTCTCAACCAACCAACCAATCAACCAACCAATGGATCAAAAAAGAAATCATGAGGGAAATTAGGAAATCACATGAGAAAACCATACACACACACACACACACACACACACACACACACACACACACACACCCCTATACCACACCAAAACCTAAGGAATATAGCAAAAGCAATGGGAGGGCAAATTATAGTTGCAAATGCATATATTTAAAAAAATCTTAAATCAGTAACCTAACATTACACCTTAAGGAATGAGAAAGGGAAAATTAAAGACCAGAGAGATTGAAGAGCAAACTAAACCCAAAGCTCACAGAAGGAAGGAAATAATAAAGATTAGGGTGAACACAAATGAAATAGAGAATCAAAAAACGGTGGAGAAAAATCACGAAAACCAAAGTTGATTCTTTGCTAAGATCAATGAAAATGACGAAACTAGCTAGACTGACAAAAACAAGACTCAAATTACTATTATCAGGACTGAAAGTGAGGCCATTACTATGAACTTTACAGAAATACAAAGGAATATAAGAGAATACTATGAACATTTGTATACCAACAAATTGAATAAATGAAATGAAAACATTCCCCAAAAACACAATCTACCAAAACTAAATCACAGAGAAATAAAAAACCTGACCAATAACTAGTAAGAAGATTAAATCAGTAATCGAAAATGTCCCAAGAAGAAAAGCTCAGGACCAGAGAGCTTTGTTGGTTAATTCTACCATACATTTAAAGAAGAACTAATACCAAGCCTCCTCAAACTTTTCCAAAAAAACTGAAGAGGAGGGAACACTCCATAACTAATTCTATGAGGTCAGCTTTACTCTGATTCCAAAGTCAGACAAAGATGCTTTAAGAAAAGAAAACCACTTTGGGAGACAGGCAAGAGAGTCACTTGAGGCCAGGAATTCAAGATCACTTGGGCAATACAGCAAGACCTTGTCTCTGCAAAAAGAGAAAAATGGAAAAGAACACTACAGACCAATACTCCTTATGCACATTGATGGAAAAATCAGCAAAATACTAGCAAATCAAATTCAGCAGCATATTAAAAGAATTATAGATTGATTTATTCCTGGAATACAAGGATGGTTCAACATGTAAAAATGAAAAAAATCTATCAAGGAAATATACCACATTAATAAGATGAAGGAAAAAAATTACGTAGCCATTTCAGTTGATGCAGAAAAAGCATTTGATAAATGTCAAAATCCTTTCTTGATATAAATATTGAATTAATTAGGTCTAGAAGATGCTATGGTTTGAATGTGTCAACAAACATGTACTGGAAACTTAATCCCCAGTGTAACAGTACTGAGAGATAATGCCCAATGAGAGGTGTGTAGGTCATGAGGGCTCTACCGTCATGAATGGATTAATGCCAATCATAAAAGGGCTTGAAACTTCACGTTTGTTTCTTCCTGTCTTGCTCCCTCTTATTCTCTCTAGCCCTTCTGCCTTCCACCATGGGATAACACAGCAAGAAGGCCCTCACCAGATGCCAGCTTGGACTTCCAAACCTCTAGAAGCATGAGCCTAAAAATTTCTGCTCATTATAAATTCCCCAGTTTCAAGTGTTCTGTTCTAGCAGCACAAAATGGACTAAGACAGAAGGAAACTTCCTCAACATGATAAAGGCCATAGAGTTGGCACTCTGTCTCTGCAGGTTCCATATCCAGGGATTAAATCAACAGCAGATATAAAATATTTGGGAAAAAGCAATAAAAAATAACAATACAACAAAAAATACAAGTTTTAAAAATACAGTACGACACTTATTTACATAGTATTTACATTGTATTAGGTATTATAAGTAACCTAGAGATGATTAAAAATATATGGGAGGATGTGTGTAGGTGCAAATATATACCATTTTATATAAGGGATCTGAACATCCTCAGATTTTTTTTTTTTTTTGAGACGGGGTCTTGCTCTGTCGCCAAGCTGGAGCACAGTGGTGCAACCTCAGCTCACTGCAACCTCCACCTCCTGGGTTCAAGTGATTCTTCCGCCTCAGCCTCCCGAGTAGCTGGGATTACAGGCGTGTGCCACCATGTCCAGCTAATTTTTGTATTTTTAGTAGAGATGGGGTTTCACCATGTTGGCCAGGGTAGTCTCCATCTGTTTACCTTGTGATCCACCTCCCTCGGCCTCCCAAAGTGCTGGGATCAAAAGTGCTGGGATTACAGGCAGAGCCACCTCACCCAGCCTGTTGAAGGATATTTTTATATGAAAAGCCCACAGCTCACATCATACCTTAACGGTGAAAGACCGAAAGCTTTTTCTTTAAGATCAGGAAGAAAATGAAGATGTCTGCTTTCACCACTTCTATTCAACCTAGTATTGGAAGTTCTAACCAGAGCAATTAGGTAAGAAAAGGAAAAGGAAAAGGAAATAAAAGACATCCAAATTGTATAGGAAATGGTAAAATTTTTTCTGTTCACAGATGACATGATTTTATATAGAGAAAACCTTAAAATCTTTGTTTTCATTTTTGTTTTTTTTTTTGAGACAGAGTCTCACTCTGTCACCAGGCGCCAGGCTGGCGTGCAGTGGTGAGACCTTGGCTCACTGCAACCTCCGCCTCCTGGATTCAAGCAATTGTCCTGCCTCAGCCTCCCGAGTAGCTGGAACTACAGTGGCGCGCCACCATGCCCAGCTAATTTTTTGTATTTTTTAGTAGAGATGGGGTTTCACCATGTTGGCCTCGATGGTCTCAATCTCTTGACCTCGTGATCCACCCACTTGGGCTTCCCAAAGTGCTGGGATTACAGGCGTGAGCCACCGCACACGGCCAAAATCTTTTTCTTTAAAGTTAGAGCTAATTAAAATCATGCAGCAAGGTTGCAAGATATAAAATCAACACACGAAATTATTTCATCTCTACATACTAACAATGAACAATCCAAAAATTAGGAAAACTACTCAATTTACAAAAGCATTGAAAAGAATAAAATAGGAAAAAATGTAATTAAGAAGATGAAAATCTTGTACACTGAAAAACACAAAACACTGTTGCAAGCACTACCCAAAGCAATCTACAGATTCAATGCAATCCCTATCAAAACTGCAAATGTTTTTTGCAGAAATAGAAAAACCCAACCCATATAGAATTTCAAGACACCTGTATAGCCAACAACAAAAATCTTAAAAAAGCAAAACAAAACAAAACAAAACACCACCACCATCACCACCACCACCAACAAAACAGGGTTGGAAGACTCATATTTCCTGCTTTCCAAAGTTAGTGTAAAAAGCTACAATAATGAAAATAATGTGGTACTATCATAAAGAAAGACATATAGGTCACTGGCATAGAATAAGAGAGTCTAGAGTTAAACCCTATTTTTAATTAAAAGAGTGGGAAAAGAGAGTGAAAAAATAGTTCACATAAATAGGAGAAATATTTGCAAAGCATATATCTCATAAGGGATTAGTATTCATACTCCATAAAGAACTCCTACAACTGAACAGCAAAAGACACAAAGAATGCAATTCAAAAACAGGCAAATAACTTGAATAGACATTTCTCCAAAGAAAATACACAACCGGCCAATAAGAACCTGAAAAAATGCTCATCACGCCTGTAATCCCAGCACTTTGGGAGGCTGACGCAGGTGGATTACCTGAGGTCAGGAGTTCAAGACCAGCCTGGCCAACATGGGGAAACCCCGTCTCTACTAAAAATACAAAAATTAGCCGGGCATGGTGGTGTGTGCCTGTAATCCTAGCTACTTGGGAGGCTGCATGGGAGAATTGCTTGAACCCGGGAGGCAAAGGTTGCAGTGAGCCGAGATCACGCCACTGCATTCCAGCCTGGGAGACAGAGTGAGACTCTGTCTCAAAAAAAAAAGCTCATCAGCAGTCATTAAGGAAATGCAAACCCAAACCACAATGAGATATTGCTTCATACTCATTAGGATAGCTATATATTAATATAACAAGTGTTGGTGAGGATATGGAGAAATTCAAACTCTTGGGCATTACTGATGAAAAAGTAAAATAGTGCAGTCACTGTGGAAAAAAACAGTATGACAGTTCCTCAAAAATGTAAACATAGAATTATTGTGTGATCCAGAAATTCTACTTCCAGGTATATACCCTAGACAACTAAAAGCAGGACCTCTGCTGGGTGCAGTGGCTCATGCCTATCATCCCAGCACTTTGGGAGGCTGAGGTGGGCAGATTGCTTGAGGTCAGGAGTTCAAGACCAGGCTGGACAACACGGCGAAACCCATCTCTACTAAAAATACAGGCCAGGCGTGGTGGCTCATGCCTGTAATCCCGGCACTTTGGGAGGCAGAGACGGGTGGATCACAAGGTCTGGAGTTCAAGACCAGCCTGGCCAACATGGTGAAACCCCATGTCTACTAAAAAAATACAAAAATTAGCCGGGCATGGCGGCAAACGCCTGTAGTTCCAGGTACTGGGGAGGCTGAGGCGGAGAATCGCTTGAACCCGGGAGGCGGAGGTTGCAGTGAGCCGAGATCAGGCCACTGCACTCCAGCCTGGGTGATAGAGCAAGACTCCGTCTAAAAAAATAAATAAATAAAATGAAATAAAAATACAAAAAACTAACCAGGCATGGTGGCACTCGCCTGTAGTGCCAGCTACTGGGGAGGCTGAGACATGCAAATCACTTGAATCCGGGAGGCAGAGGTTGCAGTGAGCCAGCATCACACCACTGCACTCCAGCCTGGGCAACAAAGTGAGACTCTGTCATAAATAAATAAATAAATGCAGGAACTCAGTGAAATACTTGCACACTGGTTTTCACAGCAGCATTATTCTAAACAGCCAAAAGATGGAAATAGTGCAAATGTTCACCAAAAGATGAATGAAATTATCAAAATGTAGTATATACATATGTACAATGGAACATTATTCAGCCCTAAAGAGAAAGGAAATTCTGATACATGGATGTTACAACGTGGATGAACTGTGAAAACATTATGCTAAGTCCAATAAACAAGGCACAAAAGGATGGATATTATATGATTCCACTTATATGAAGTACTTAGAGCAGTCAAATTCATAGAGACAGGAAATAGAATAGAGATTATCAGAAGGTGTGGGCAGAAGGAGAAAGGGGGAGTTATTGTTTAATGGGTACAAAATTTCTGTTTGGGATGATGAAGAAGTTCTGGAAATGGACAGTGGTGATGCCTGCACAACACTGAGTGTACTTAAATCACTGGTGTACACTGAAAAATGGATAAGAAGGTAAATTTTATGTTTCTGTATATTTTCTCACAAAAAAACGTAAATGGAAAAGAAACTCTGGTTTGTCCATACAATGAATATTATTCAGTGCTAAAAAGAAATGAAGGCTGAGGCCGGGCATGGTGGCACACGCCTGTAATCCCAACACTTTGGGAGGCCAAGGCCGGTGGATCACTTGGGTCGGGAGTTCGAGACCAGCTGGGCTAATATGGAGAAACCCCATCTCTACTAAAAATACAAAATTAGCCGGGCATGGTGGCACATGCCTATAATCCCAGCTACTTGGAAGGCTGAGGCAGGAGAATCGCTTGTACCCGGGAGGCAGAGGTTGCAGTGAGCCAAGATCATGCCACTGCATTCCAGCCGGGGCAACAAGAGCAAAACTCCGTCTCAAAAAAGAAAAAAGAAAGAAAGAAAGAAAAAAGAAATGAAGGCTGGGCACAGTGGCTCACGCCTGTAATCCCGGCACTTTGGGAGGCCGAGGCAGGAGAATCGTTTAACCTGGGAGTCGGAGGTTGCAGTGAGCCGAGAGTGTGCCACTGCACTCCAGCCCGGACGACAGAGTGAGACTGTCTCAAAACAAAAACAGTGTCATCATGTTGGACATAGTGGGGCCCCTCTCAGGTTTCCTCCTTGAGGCACAGACTCAACAGACTGTTTTACTTCCTCATGTCTCTTTCCAGTTGCCGCTGCCTCCTGGCTGGTCTTTCTGCGCCACAGAATGTGGACCTGCCCCGAAAGCAGCCATACTGCATGGTGCCCTGTGTAGACCCTGCAGACCGAGGCCCGGTGAGAACAGCCCATCTTAGCACTCTTGCCCTGCATCATGTTCAGGACCATGTGATGGGCAGATCCATCCACATCCTCCAGAGGCTCACAGTGTATGGGTGCAGGCTGGCATTCACCAAGCAACCCCACAAACATGTCCTTACTCCACAGATACCTGCCCTCAAGAGAGTAACGGGGGGGCCATCCTGGTTCACAGTGGCTACTCTCAACGATGCCCACTTGAGGCCACCAGCCACCCCATCATCTGGCTGAAGCCACTCGCCATGGGCGGCACAGGGAGGCAGTGTGTGGGCCTGGGAAGTCTGGTTCAGCCCTCACCTGCACTGAGTCCCCAGCAGCCTCTGTGGATTCACCAGCAGCCCCATCATGGTGAGGAAGCCAAACACAGGGATGCCAAGTGACCTGCCAAGGCCACATGGACAGGCTCCAGTGCCTGCAACCCTCTAGTTAAAGAACTAAAATGAATTAGCCAAAATCCACAGAGCAATCCCATATGTCTGGCATTCTGTGGGCTCTACGTCTACCTACAACCTTCATCCTTCCAACAGCTCTGCAACATGAGGACGACCACAAGCCCCATTTTCAGATAGGGAAACTAAGGCACAGTGAGAAGATAAGGCATCTGCCCGAGACTGCAGCCAGACATGAAGTGATTGATCAAGATCCGGGCCCAGGCACAGCCGTGCTGAGGACCACCTCTTGACATCCAGACATTCCGCCCCTCTGATGAACATGCGAATTCACTGTAATCAGCTACAGCAGTCTACTCCCTGCCAGACCAAGAGCAGGCCCAAGGCTGTCCTCTCCAGCACTGCCCACTTGGCTGGGCACACAGTAGGTGTTCACTAAAGAGTTCTGCAGTGAATGGTCCAAGGCCCAAGGGCAAGAGCTGTAGGTGGACCGTGGCCAGCATCCCATAGCGGCCTCCTCCTGCTCTGCAAACCGCTAGCCAGGCGGAGCCTTCGCGGCTGCAGAGCCATGAGTCACCGTGAGCTGTGAGTCAGCTGGCATAGGCAGCATGGTCCAGGTTCTGAAGCCAGGCTCTGCGGCTTGGGGGCTCTGTGCTTCCTGTGGTTGCCTGCGAGTTGTGCATGCAAACTACACACAGGCAGCACTTGGACGCCAGAAAAGGCACAAGAAAGGAAACCATCTCAGTGCCAGCTCCCCATAAACAAGTCTCTGAACTGTTTACAGGACAAAGGAGGATGGCTCGCGCTGGCACACACCCGCCAAGCCTTCACCACACCCACATCCCACATCCCCTGCTTTCTTGCCAAGCTGGCACCAGGACCATGGACCCACACTCTATCAACCCAACATGAACTTCTTACCAGCACAGACTGATGCCCTCAGCCTGGCATTCGAGGGCCCCGTGGGAGCTGGCCCCACCCACGCTCACCCAGCCCTCTAGGCCCATGAGACTTTCCTGCCTGGCAGCCCCCAACAGCACCATTCTGTCTGCGACCCCCACCCTAGGCTGAGAATACCTATTCCTTGGTTTCTACCTGGTTAATTCATATTCAGCTTGCTGTGCTACCTGTAAGAGACCTTCCTGAGTTCCTTCGGCCCTGAACCAATTGTAGTACAGACACTTGGGCATTAACCTCCCCCTCCTGAATTTCTTCTAGAAGTCCCCCTTGTCCCAGGGCTCAGCCCAACTACGACTGCTCACTCCCTGGCACAGCCCAGGATGTAACTTGTCAAGCACCTGCCCCACGCAGACACCTCCTCAGCGTTCTGCAGGCACTGGCACTGCTCATAGAGGGCTGGCGCAAGGTAGGCCCCCAGTTGGTGCACAGAGGCAGTGAGCCTGGGACTACAGGTCTGCAGCCTCGAAGGGCTGTCCATATGACCCTCCCGGAGCTGTGGTCCATGGGCCTTGGTTCCCCATTCCAAAAACTAAGGGTTGTGAGGGAATGTCTCCAGGCCCAGGGGGTAGACACAGGAGGTGGGGAGCATACACAGTTCCCACTCTCTCGAAAAGGTGAAGCCGACAGTCAGAGCCTTCGGGGACCCCTGCCTGATGTGCTCTCCCAGCTCCACGGTCCCTTTGCGCAAGAAGGCTTCTCTGACGGACAGCAAGGGACAGGGTCCCTTTGTGCAGGAAGGCTCCTCAATGGACAGCAAGGCCTCAGGCTCTACCAACACCCAGTCCCTGGGACAGGCCTCCTTGGAGACCAACACAGCTCTGAATTGTGCCCCGTGCATTTTGATGAACTCGCTAAGAGAGCTAGGGAATCCCACCCTGGGCAAGGCACAGTTTAAGACTTTGTTTCCCCCATCTGTACACAGACAAGATACTCCACGTGTCCCCATCTGATCATTTTGGACAGGAATCACCCAACATAGGGTCCAGTGCACAGTAAGCGCTCAGAAATGGTAGTCACAAATAAGAAGGGTTAGAAGGGAGGACAAAGGGGAACAGGTGGCAGCTGGGGTCTCTCTGGCCTGGTGTCCTGGAAGTCATCAGTTTCCAGCCCATGAGATCCTATTTGTGTGCAGGACCTAGGCTGATACTCAAATGAGCGAGCACGGAAGAGAGAGGACTAGGGACTTCCGGGGCCACCCTGACCCCCTGAGCCAATTCTGCTCCATGAAGCAGAACAGTGAGAATGAAGTGTGGCTTCTGGGAACCCCCATATTCCCTGACCAGGCTGCCATAGTGTCCTTTACCAGCTTATCACCCTCATGGGGCTTCTCCAACAGGGGAAGGTCCACAGAGCAGGGTCACCCTGTTTGTCTGAGATCAGGAGGACGGTGGGTAGGTCCCCAGACCAGAGAGGCCCTGGGGAGAATGGCTGGGATGGGGCCACCACCGTGGAGCACAACGACCTTGGAGGGTCCACTTGCTGTTCCCGATTCCCTTAGGCCTAAACAGGGGCAAGGGGGTCGTGGACTCCCGAGGGAGTCTGGGAGGCTGCACGAGTCCCACAGAAACCACACGCCTCCGAGGAACGCATCTCCAGTCCCGCGACCTCGTTTGGGTGGTGGCAAGGATGGAGCACCAGAATCACAGCAGGACCGTAGTGAATGCTCCCTGGTGTCATTTCTACCACTGCCTACTATTTCAGGCCAAACTCCCCACCACGGGACACCTCCCAACACAGATTTGCAGTGGCCGAACCCAGACCTTGGCCGTGCAGCCCCACCCCGGAGCTGCCCTGTAGCCTCCGCCCTCTTGGCCCTGCGCCTGGCCACCGCCCACAGTGCCCGGCACCGCCTCGGCTGGCACGGCCCCGCCAGGCAGAAGCCCCGGGACACCCACCACCTCTCGAGGGTGCACCGGCGCACCACCGGCAGCTGACGGGCCAAGGTCACTCGGCCCCCGCAGCCCAGGCGCGGCCTGCAAGGCGACTCGCAAGCAGCCGGACCCTCGGGCCGGGCCACCCATCCAGGGCGCCCGCACCCTGCGCCTAGCCAGCCCCGCGCCCACCTGTCATGGCGATGGACACGGCGCCGCCTGCAGTCCCCAGATGTCTGCCGCGCCGTGCGTCCGCCCCTCTGTCAGCCGCCCGGTCCACTCGCTCCAGCGACTGCCGCCCCCGGGCCGTACTCTCCGCCCCTTTCACTAGGCCCGTCCCCCGGCTTCTTCAGTGTAGCCTCGGGGAGTGTAGACCCCGCCCCCCACTGAGCCCCGCCCCTTCCTGGTAGACCCCGCCGCGGCCGCGCCCTCCACGACGCCGCCAGGGCTCTAAACTCCGCCCCTCACTCGAGTTCCGCCCCCTTGCCGTCCTGGGTTAGGCCGCTGCGAGGATCCTTGATCCCTGCCCTCACTCGAGCCCCGCCCCCTCCAGCGGCGGCTTCCGCGCCTCCAGGAGTCCTGAGCCCCGCCCCTCGGGAACCCCGCCCCCTCCTTCGGCTTCCGCGACTCCAGAAGCCCTGGCCGCCTCCGACCCCGCCCCTCACTCGAGCCCCGCCCCTTCGGCGTCGGCTTCCTCGCCTCCAGGGACCCTGAGCCCCGCCCCTTCCTGCTCGACTCTGCCTCTGCGGGCGTGGGCGGGCGCCACCGGACTCCCGCCCCTCCCAGCGCCGGTTAAGACGCCGCGAGGGGCCCAGAGTCCCTCCCCTCGCTGGGCCCGAGTCCCGCGGGCGTTGACCAGGGGCCTTAAACCCCGCCTCTCACTCGAGCCCTGCCCGCATTGAAGGCCCGCCCTCGGCGCGGCCTCAGCTACTGCGGCCGCGCGCCTCCCTGGCTCCGCCCGCTCCTGCCGGGGGCCCGATCCGTCTTGGGCGCGCCCTTGCGGGCCCTGCCCTGCTGGGTGGCGGAGTGGGGACCCAGGTGGCACGAGCGGTGGCCCACTCCGTCCGCCGCCCGCCCTCGGCCTCGCGCCCCACCCCCTGGGATGAGGAAACTGAGACTCTGAGAGGGGGACGTGACTGATCCAGGGTTCATGCAGGAAGGCAGGCCCTTGGTAGTACAGGGCCAGGCCTGTGGCAAAAGGCCGGTGGGCGTCCAGTACCCCACAGGGACCAGCCGAAGGAGGCAATGCCCAGTGATGCTCTCCCAAATCCAGGGGGAGAAGTTGGACTCAACGGTGTGACCTCGCGGGGGGGTGGGCATCGCCTTCTTGGGGGACCCCAGTCCCCACCTTCAAAAGAAGACGCTAGCTTGGCAGTGTGACCCTAACTAGGGAGGTCACTTAACCTGCCTGAGCCTCAGTTTCCTGGACTGTAAAATGAGTGACCTCTGGCAGACTCCCACCTTCCCGTCCGGTCCGCTTTCCCTCTTCTCTGTAGGCCTGGCCTTTCCAGCTCCGGCGCCCACCGCAAGAATCCCCAGCCCCACATGATGCGAATGCATTGGGCCCCAGCCAGGAAATGGAGACCCGAGAAGGAAGAGCAGCGCCCTCCCAGCCAGCAGCAGCAGCTTCCCTTCCCGTTTCCCTCTCTGCCTGTGTTGGCCGTTCCTCCATAGCAGTGCTAATTTGAGATGCCGGAACCTGACCCGGAATGGGGGGTGCCCAAGGCAGTGTTCACTTCTGGGACAGCACAGTGGTCCCTGCAGTCCATGTGCTGTCTGTCGCTGTGCCTCAGTTCTCCCCCTGTGCCGTGACCTGCCATCAGGGCCTGCATACAAGGCATTTGGAGAATGGATGCAGTTGTCACCCGGTAACCTCAAAACTCTTGGGGCCTAGTCATGGTCACTGCACAGCAGCCACCCTTGTCCCCAAACACGGAAGGTGAGCCCCTGTCCAGGTTCCCTGGGAGGCCAGGCTGCCATCAGATCCAACCTGCCCCAGGCCCATGCACAGGGCCACCCCAGGGCAGGAGGGCAGTGGCCCAGCCTGTGGATCCCTCCAGGCCTCTCATCTGCATGTGTGCCTGGGTGAGTCCAGGCTGGCTCTGGGTCCCAGGTGCTCCCTGGGGGACCCAGAGGGGGGATTCTCCAGAGGGCTTCTTGTGTCCCAATGGGATGCGGCCTGACCCCAATTCTTCTGCATCCCATCACACTGTTATAGTGTCTAGTACTTACCTTTCTGGGTTTATTTTGCACATACTCTTGCCACTGAGTGATGTCAGAGCCATAACGGTGGGGACTGAGTGGAAGGGGGACACAGTGGGGACCTCAGGGGCTTCAGGCACTGCCCACCTTCAGGGAGCCCTCACCCCAGCCCCTTCTGGGGAAGCCAGCATCCCACCTTCACATCCACTCCTGCAGCCTCAGGACTGCCCCTGGCCATGTGACAGACAGGGAACCTGAGGCTTGGAGCATGAAGCCCCCTGCCCAAAGTCTAGCAACCAGACATGGCCTCCCAGGTACAGGTCACTGCTCCTCATCCACCCTAGGGTTTGAAGAGGATTTACCTCAAGGAACCCAAGTTTACATGCAGGGACTCAAAGTCCTGTGCCCTCTGGGATATGCCCTCCAAGCCTACGGGATGGAAGGCCTCGGCCAAAAGCAGGACAGCTGCTAGTGCAGCCAGGGGTCTACAGCCAGGATACCCACCACAGGGGCTGTAAGCAGGCACAGGCACCCCCCACAGTCAAAGGGCAGGTCCTGGGTGTTCCCCTCCACACGCATCCTCCCTCCTGGCCAGCCATGGCTGCCTGGACCCCAAATGGAAAGTGAGGTCCTGGGAAGGTGGGGGCCCCTTAGAAAGTGTGAACTGAGGTGAAGTGTGAACAGGAAGCCCTGCCCTTGGATAGCCAAAAACCAGAGCTGGACTGTGGTTATAGATGTGGAAACACATTTTATTCAGGACTCTTGTGATAGGGGAAGAGAGATGTCAGAAGAGAACTGGGCTCAACTCCAAATACAGCAAGGACAAGTGGGACAGGAGGGGGCTCTGAGGATGGAAAATAGGAAGAGGAAACATTGGGGTGAGGGGGGATTCTGGCTGACAGAATTCTTGCAAAGATAGGCTGGACTGACAAGACTTCACCCAGGGATGGTGGGGGTGAGGACCCTGATTGGGTATCAAGGGTGATCAGGTATCCAGGGTGGGGAGTTCTTGCTAAACTCACTAGGAGGGTTCTTTGTTGAAACTGGATTTTTACAAGGCAGTTCATGGATGGGCCAAGGAGAAAGTTGAGGGGCCTGACTAAAGTTTGGTCAAGGAGAGAATCCTTGTTAACGTCACAGATGCCCTGGCCCTGACACCCACTCCTCTGAACAGCCCCCACCTTGCTATTGGCTTCTCTCAGATTTTCTTGCCGTCACATGCTTGATCTCATGAGAAGGCAAGCACAATTTTACATGCAGGCAAAGCTCATTTCCACGGGGGTTCTTTGCACTGAGTGGGGGTGGGGGCACTTCCCCCTGTTTTCATAGGGCCAGCCTTTCCTCACTCAGGCCTCTGCTCACCTGCACCCCACCCTCGTGGGCTGTCTCTTCCAAGCCCAGCCCTGCTCCCACCTTGGTGGCCACCATCCCTGTTATCTCTTGCCTGGAAGGTGGCAACTGCCTTCTCATGTCTTACTGGTTCCCTGCCCCATCCTTGACCCCACAGCCCAGAAACCACATGGTGGCCACAGGGGCCATAACACTGAATCTGACCATCCTCCTCCCCCACCCCCGGGCTCATAGCCTTCCTGTTCCTCCAGCAGCCAGCTCTGCCATGTACAAATCTTCATGTGTGCTGTGACCTCCACCCAGAATGCTCTTCCCAGCTCCCTACCTAGCATCCTTGCCCACCTTGGACTCTGGCCCTTCCAGGCCACATCGCTCACCACCACACCCCACCTTGCCCAATGATGGTTTCCCTACTGACCATCCTCTGTGCTGCAGTGTTCATTCCACAAGGGCTGGCATGCAGGAGGCACTTAATAAATGCACATGGATAGCTATGTTGACAGTTAGGGTTAAGGATAGAAGGGTGAGGACAGATACTGTAAAAATGACAGGGTGGCCTCCCCGAGAGACTGAGGCTGAAGATGGGGTGTTCCTAGGCCAAGGGTAGGAGGGACGCAAACCCCATGGACTGTGGGGAGACCTGCATGGCTGAAGCTGACTGTGACCAGGCCAAGAGGTGATGGTGGGTGATGAGGGGCCTGAACACTGAGGAGCGAGTACATTCTCCTCCCCACATTCTCACATGGCCAGGGGCCATCATTATCCATTCAGTCACTCATTAATTCATCCAAAAAATGTCCCCTAAACATATGCCCAACCCAGAGCTAGATCACAGGGAAGACAGGAAGCTCCACCCGCCATGGAGCTTCCCTGTTACCAGAGGACACAAACACACATCGGCATGTTGATCTATTAAGAGCTAGGGAGGTGAGTCAGGCAAAGAAAGAGATGGAAGATGCCTGTGAGGCTGCCAGCCTCCAAGGTGGCCCCAGCAATCCTCACGTCCCAGGTCATGCCCTTGTGTAGTCTCCTCCCACAGTCAATCAGGCTGGTCTGTGTGGCCAGTGAAGTGTGGCAGGAGTGGCTGGGTCACAGAAGGCATCATGGTTTCAGCCTTACATCTTCAGAAGATAGCTTGTTCTGGGGCAACTAGCCACCATGTTGTAAGGATGCTCAGCCTGACTTGCAGAGAGCCCTGTGTGGGGAGGAACTAGGCCTCCAGCCAACAATCAGTACTGACTCACTGTGTGAGAGTGAATCATCTTGGAAGTGGATCCCAAGCCCCAATAGAGCCTTCAGATGAGACTGCAACCCTGGCTGACATCTGACTGCAGTGGTATAAGAAACCCTGAGTCAGAACCACCCTGAAAAACCCCAGTTTTTGACACACCAAGTGAAAGAGAATATATGATGATTGTTGTGTCAGAGCTCCATGTTTTGAGGTAATCAGTTCCATGGCAATAAATAACTAATGTACTAGACATCTGAGCAGAGGCCTAGCTGCACTAAGGAAGCTAGATGATAGCTGGGGAAGTGCTCCAGATGAAACAGGGCACACAGGAGCCCTGAGGCAGAAATGAACTTGCTGTGCCTGGGGGACAGCCAATGCAATATTGTGGCTGGAGTGGAGTCAGGGGACCAATAACAGGAGTGACTGGGCATATTAGGCAGAATCACACAGGTCAGGCAGCTGGGAACCCATGATTTGGGGACTGTAAGCTGGGGGGAAGACCTTGCATGGTGATTTGCTCTGATTTATGTATTTTAACAACCCTCTGTATACACAAAAGAACTGAAAGCAAGGTCTCAAAAGAGCTGTCTGTACACTGATTCACAGTAGCCAAGAGGTGGGTACAACCCAAGTGTCTATCAAGAGATAAATGGATAGGCTGGGCATGGTGGCTCACCTCTGTAATCCCAGTACTTTGGGAGGCCAAGATGAGTGGATCACTTGAGGTCAGGAGTTCGAGACCAGCCTGGCCAACATGGTGAAACCTCATTTCTACTAAAAATACAAAAAGTAGCCGGCTGTGGTGGCAGGCACCTATAGTCGCAGATACTCAGGAAGCTGAGGCAGGAGAATCACTTGAACCCAGCAGGCAGAGGTTGCAGTGAGCTGAGATTGTGCCACAGCACTCAAGCCTGGGTGATGGAGTGAGACTCTGTCCCACCCCTCCCAAAACAAAACAAAACAAAACAGGTGAATGGATAAACAAAATGTGGCCTTATTCAGCTTTGAAAAGGAAGGAATTCTACAACAAAGGTGAACCTTGAGGACATCATACAAAGTGAAATAATCCAGTTACAAAGAGACAAATACTGCGGGACTCCACCTATGTGAGGTATCTAAAGTAGTCAAATTCATAGAAACAGAAGACTGGATGGTGGCTGCCAGGCATTGTGGGGAAGGGGGCATGGAGAATTAGTGTTTCATGGGGACAGAGTTTCAGTCTGGGAAGATGAAAAAGTTCTAGAGACTGACGGTGGTGACAGTTGCACAGCAATGCGATGCACTTACTGCCTTGCGTCTGAACTGCCACTGAATTGTTCACCTAAGATGATTACAATGGCAATCACACCTGTAATCCCAGCACTGTGCAAGGTCGAAGCAGGAGGATCACTTGAGGCCAGGAGTTCAAGACCAGCCTGGGCAACATAGTGTGACCCCTGTCTGTACCAAAAAAGTTAAAAAGTTAGCTGGGCATGGTGGCACGTGTCTGTAGTCCTAGCTACCTGGGAGGCTGAGGTGGGATCCCTTGAGCCACAGAGGTCGAGGCGGCAGTGAGCTATGATCATGCCACTGTACTCCAGGCTGAGTGACAGAGCAAGACTGTCTCACACACACAAAAAAGGTAAACTTTATGTGTATTTTGCCATAATTTCCAAAACCAACCTGCTGGTAGCTGTGTGTAAGCTGACTCTGGTGGGGGACTTGACTGGAGGCAGCGAGACCATGAGGCGGCTACTGTCATGGTCCAGGTGAGAGGCAGCCTGCACCGGGGTGGTGGAGCTTTCCCTCCCACAGCGCT
Organism: Ateles fusciceps; assembly: GCA_036589455.1. Lineage (NCBI taxonomy): Eukaryota > Metazoa > Chordata > Mammalia > Primates > Atelidae > Ateles > Ateles fusciceps. The sequence continues at coordinate 749,419 of JAZHEH010001180.1, read as the reverse complement.
GAGCTGGGGAGGAGGGGGTGGATTCTGGATGAAGTCTGAGGATGCATCAAAGGATTGGCCGTGGGGCCTGAGAGAAAGGGAAGGGCTCTGGCCTGGGGGCAGGGAAGGAGGGAGGAAAACCCAGTTCTTCTCTGTCCATCCTGAGCTTGGGACATGTGGAGGCATCCCAATCTGAGCTCTGGGACCGCCTGACCAATAGAGCGTCGTGCTAGGCCCAGGCCTTAAGGAGCCAGCAGCTCCCACTTGCTGTCTCTTGGGCTGCTTACTCTTGAAACCCAGTGAGTGAACACGTCTGGGAGATTCTGCCCCGGTCACTGTCTGACTGCAACCACACGTGAGGGGGCACAAGCCACACCCACCTAGCTGAGTCCAGCAAGCTCACAGAACCAGGAGCAAACAGGATAACATGGCGGCGGCTGCTGCTGTAAGCCACCGAGTTTTGGAGTGATTCACTATACAGCAAGAGAAATATGAAACACATACGTAACCACGTTGTTGAGGAATTAGTTCAGGAGACACGATTTTTTTCCCCCAATCACTTACATTCTGCTGAGTAAAGACGTCTCCTTTTGACACCTTAAGCCAATTCTCTAACTTTTCAGCCACTTCTGGTTATCAGAATGGCACCATTCCTATATTTAAGACTGACTCATGTTTCTTTGATAACTTAGCTTTCATCTCAACTGAAAACCATGGGTCTCAGCAACAGTAAATTTGAAAGAGAGCTGAACCAGGCCTCAGTGGTCCTGAGGCGACAGGAAGGATGACGTGGCAGCCTGGATGTTGCTCATGGCTGTCTCCCCAATCCTTTGCAGAGTGACCCCCTGGTGACTTCGTGGTGTGGCTTAGTCTGATTAACACATTATGAACAGAAGTGATGTGTGCTCCCTCCAGGCCAGAGAATTTTATTGCTGGTGCAATACCCCTACCCTCATATCCTCTTCCCCTGCCATGAGACTGGACTCTCACGCTGGAATGGGGGCTCCTCCACCAGCCGGAGTCCCTGGTGACTCTACTGAGCAGAGCCCGCCCCTGCCAATCCAGCCTGGACGCACAGTGCAAACAGGAAATCACCTTGGTGGTTTGATCCCTGAGATTCAGGGGATTGTTCATTTCAGTAGCATAACCTCACTAGTCCTAATGGACACAATAACAACAGAAGTTACTGGTTTGTTTTTTTTTGAGATGGAGTCTCACTCTGTTGCCCAGGCTGGAGTGCAGTGGCACGATCTCGGCTCACTGCAACCTCCACCTCCCAGGTTCAAGAGATTCTCCTGCCTCAGCCTCCCGAGTAGCTGGGACTACAGGCGCGCGCCACCATGCCCAGCTATTTTTGTATTTTTAGTAGAGACGGGGTTTCACCATGTTGGCCAGGATGGTCTCGATCTCCTGACCTTGTGATCCACCTGCCTCAGCCTCCCAAAGTGCTGGGATTACAGATGTGAGCCACCGCCCCGGCCGTTACTGGTTTTTGAGCTGAGAAGGTGAGTATGGGAATGAGCCATGTGGCCAGCAAGGGCCAAGCGGTCCAGGCAGAGGGAACAGCGTGTGCTAAGGCCTTCAGTGGGATTGAGCTGGGTGTGTCCAAAAAAATCAGAGCGGTAGGTGGTCCCTTTTCTTTGTTCCCCATACTCGTGAGAATTGGGGCTCTAGGGTTTTTTGAGGAGATTTGGGGCCAGCTCCTTGCCTTGGGGGCAAGATGAAGGGGAAGCTGGCCCCAAATCTCCCCCAGAAAAACCCTAGAGGCCCCAGATAGCCGAGTCTTCCTACAGGCATTCTCAGACCATGCCTGTGGGAGGACTCGGCTCTCTGCTCCTCCGCTGTACCATCTCTCGGTCTAGCCGAGATCCCCAGGCCGTGGTGCAGACTTGGGGGGGGGGATCCAGCATGCTGCACTGTCAGGAGCTCATGCCCCACAGCTCTTCTGGGCAATGGCTTTGCCCTGCCACGCCCCATGTCATTTCCTCCCCCTCTGGACCCTCTGCCCCCTCTGCCCAGTGCAGCCCCTCCATGGCCATCTGGACACCCATTTCTGTAACTGTCAGCTACTGGGAGCTGGAGCCCTCACCCCGGTTCTCCTGTTTGCTGCTCCAGTAGCCCAGCATCAGCCACCTGGGTGCAAAACACTCATCTCCCTTTGCAGGCCCCTCAGATTTCAAGGCAGGCCCCTCTCCCCCTTAGCTCCAGCCACCTGGCCTGGCCTGTTCTGCATGGTGGTGATCTACAGCCTCCACCTACCTGGTCCCACCTCACAATGGGGTTAGCAATGGAAAGGGCTGAATGGGGACTAGAACTCAGAACAGGAGAGCCCAGAGCCTTTTGTCAATGGCCCCAAACCTTGGCGCTGCTTAAGTCCCATAGGAACTAGAAGTTTCTGACCCCGATGTGACTCAATATCCCCTGGTATTCAGATCAGTAGTGGTAGGCTGGGCGTGTGGGCTGGCGTCCCACCACCAGGCCCGGACCCTGACCGACCACTTACTCCGTAGGTCCCCTGAGGCACGTAGCTGAGGGGCACCACTTCCCACTCCCATAAAAAGCCAAGGAGAGCTCTCCTGAGCCTGCCAGGAGCCCCAGCAGAGGAAAGCTGCCCTGGCCTGGTGAGGGCTGAATCTGCGCCTCCCCCTGCCTCAGTGTCCCTGTGTGCCCACAGAGGCCCTAAGATGCTCCAGTGCTTGACAGGAAACCACCAGGCACACTCTGGCCTCACAATCCCACTCCAGGAATCTGCCCGAAGGAAACAGCGTCCCAGTATCACGGTGTCTAAAAATGTGATGGCCAGAAACGTGAAACCACCCAAGCATCCCTTGGGTGGGGATGTGTCACATAAATCATGGGACACCTGTCAGATGGATGACTCTGTGTAGCGCGAATCAGGAAAGTATCTCGGCCTAAGGGACATGACAAGTGTGTCTTCAGTCCACAAGGAGCCACATAGAATAAGGGCTTCTTCCTCCTGACCTTCGGCTCCTCCTCCTCATGGCCCCAACATGGCTGCTGGGCTCCAGGCAGGAAGCAGGGGAAGTCAAAGGGCAAACCCAGTGGCTTTTCTCAATGGCCAGAGACAGGTCACATCCCAAATTATGGGAGGCTGAGGTCATTTTCTTAATGACCAGAGACAGGTCACATCCCAAATTATGGCCCAGGACAAATGTGGGGTTCAGAGGTAAGAGAGAGGGTAGGGCCAAGAGCCACAGAAAGAGCTCTGAGTTCATTTTAAGTAGAAGCAAACAAGAGGCGCAGCAGCAGGCAGAAACGTCTAAAATTATGCCTGCAGCAGGTATGGCTATGTACACACAGGGCTGTGGTACAGACTATCCCCTCTGGGAGTGAAGCTGGGAGGGTAGGAAATTAGTCACCCTTTGTTTTTGTTTTTGTTTGAAATGGAGTCTCGCTCTGTTGCCCAGGCTGGAGCGGAGTACAGTGGCGTGATCTCGGCTCACTGCAACCTTCGACTCCCATGTTCAAGCAGTTCTCCTGCCTCAGCCTCCCGAGTAGCTGGGATTATAGGCGCCTGCCACCACGCCCAGCTAAGTTTTTGTATTTTTAGTAGAGACGGGGTTTCACCATCTTGACTAGGCTGGTTTTGAACTCCTGACCTCGTGATCCACCTGCCTCGGCCTCCCAAAGTGCTGGGATTACTGGCGTGAACCACCACACCAAGCCAAAATTAGTCAACTTTTATAAAATTGCTTTGACAAGTGATTGGGTTAAAGGTGACTATGATGGCTGTAAAGTGTGTCTGCCAATTTTCTTCTCACCAGTCAGCACTCTCCCGCCTAGCAGTGGAGTCCAACTCTCCTCCCCTTGTTAGAAGGCAGCTTTGACTTCCAATGGACCGACACAGCATGACTTCCAAGGCCAGGACCTGAAAGGCAAAATGGCCTCTACCTGGTGCTCACATTGCAACTCTCACATTGGAAACCAGCCGCCATGTTGTGAGGAAGCCCAGACCACATGAGGAAGCCATGTAGGGGTGTTATGGCTGTGAAATAAAAATACAATCTTAAGCCCCACTGACTGACTGAATACTTTTCTTGGCCAAGGAGACCTGGCCATGACAAGACAGGTCAGTCATGCCTCAGTACACCCCCTTCCTCACTAACCAATACCAGATTATTTTTCTTCAGAGTTAAACAGAAACTAGCCCTGGAAACAAACAAAAAAAAAAATGGGAAGTCTCCTCTGCTGACTCTAACATCAACCAACCACTGTTACCTTTGTATTGTTCGGTATTAGAAATAATTATTTTGTTTTACTTCATACCCCTCATCTGCACTTTTACAGACAACAGATGCAGACCCCTCCATGGGTCCCTGCTTGGAAGAAGCACATCCTGTGGAGAAAGATGCTGAGGTAGTCATCTGTAGTTGCTGAAAAGAAGTTTATTGCTATTTTCTTATTTTATGATACAAAATTAGATTTGTTTAAAACATCTCCCAGTCTCTTTAAAGGAATGCTAGTTAGTGGGAGGCCATAGCCGGTATCTTACCCTCAGTAGTGGTTTCAAGTAGGCCATAACTATAAAAATCATTATAGCCAGGCTGTGTCGGAACAGAACACTCCCCCCACTGGGGTCCTCAGCCTTGGATGTCAGCTTGGCCCCCTGAGGGGTCCCTACACCTGGAAGCTGATTCCACTGACGAGTCTCAAGCTGGGCGCATGTGGAGTTGCAGCTGACTGGCTGGTGGGGTCAGCCTGGCCTCCCGGTGTGGAGCGTGGGCACGGCCTCACTGCTCGGTCACCCTAGCGCATATGCAACAGGCTGTCGTTGCATTCCTGTGGTCAGACCAGAGGCAGGCAGGGGCTGTCTGGAGTTCACCATGTGCACCATCACCTGGGCTTGGGGTGAGCTGGAGGAGCCACTGAGGCTCAGAGGTCTGGGGATCCCAGGGTCCTTGTCCACGCCGCAGGTCACACTGGCTGGCTTGCTGGTGCTCTCGCCATAGTCTCTGTGGAGAGAGGAGGCATGAGCCAGCAAAAGAGTGAGGATAGCGTTTAACCCCCAACTCCACACCTTCCCAGGTACCCAGGCCCTGGGCCTTCAGTGGGCCTGGGGCAACTGCTGCCCTGAGCGTTGAGGAGCCTGTTTCCTCTTGCTGGAGCTGCCCTGCACCCTACAGTGCACAGAGGCCACTGCATCTCCCTGCTGGGCCCTGTTGGCAAGTGGGTCCTTCATCCACACAACCAAGGCATGGCCCAGGAGCCAGACACCTGTCCAGCTAAGGTGTGGGAAGGGACTTCCTAGGGCTCAGACTGCGCAAAAACTACCAGGAGCCCGGCTGCCTGGCCAGGGCCTGGGACATCCCAGGCAGAGAAGGGACGCTGGGGGAGCAGGAGTGTCAAGGGGAGGACAACCTCTCTCCTGCTAGGGCTGTCCTCTTTGGTGGCCAGGAGCTAGATGGCCCACCTGCTCCACCCTCAGTACTCTTGTGGCTTTCCCACACACCCCTGACACAAACCAAGCCATTCCCAGGCTAACCAGACCCTGGCCCTGCCCTGTCTCCGCCCTCCACACACACTAGCCTCTGCTCCAAGCGGGCTGCCTGGTGGCTCCCACCTCCAGCCCTTTGCATGTTCTTCCCTCCCTTCAGAGGCTGTCTCTCTACCCTCCCAAAGCAGGCTCTCTTAGTCCTTTCACTTCTGGCATCACCTCTTCTAGGAAGCCTTCCTGGATCACTGTTCCTACCCACAACTAATTCTCAGAAAAACTTTAGGAAGTAGTAGGAATTAAGAAATGATCTGCTGGTGCAATGAGTAAGTGAATGCATCAATCAATAGTGGAGAGGAAAGGCAGCTTCATGGAGCTAGGAGCCAGACCGACTTCACCTAGCCTGACTCTTACTGGTAGTGTGGGAGTCGTTATACAAGTTTCTTAACCTGCCTGGTTCTTCACCTGGAAAATGGGATAAAGGTAGTACCCACCTCCAGGTGAAAAGAGTTAATATTTGGAAGAGTTCAGAATAGTGTCTGGCATACTGCAAGTGCTGAGAAGTATTTATGAAATAAAAACAAGGTCAACAGGCAAACCCCACCTTGCTAAAGGCAATTTACCACCTGTGGAGGCAGCCTGGGCCCTGCCTAGGGAGTGGGCAGTCCCAGCACAGGAATATCCCAAGGACCCTGCTGGGAGCCCCCGGGGTCCAGGACTCAGGGAACTCTGCCTCCATCGGCTGGGTAGCCCTGGGCAGGACCGGCCTTCTCTGAGTCCCTACGAAGCTGGGCTGAGTGCTTGATGTCCCCATGTATGAGAGCTCTGGGAAGGGGCTCTACCCTAAGGGTCCCCCTCCCAATCCCCCCCTCAGCCTCACCACCACTTCCTGCCTCTTGAGCTGACAACACAGTGGCCCCCAAGACGGCCTCCTTCAGCCTCTCTTGGCCCTATCAGGGTGCCTCCCTCCTGCCCTGGCTCTCTCACTCCCCGGGGGAGGTAAAACACAGCTCCCTACACAGATCTGTGGTTGCCCTGGATGGGACACGCACCTCTGACCACACACTGCAAGTTCCTGCAGAGTAAGAGCTGGTATCTGTGGCGCTGGGACCGGGCAGATGTGTGGCCCCAGACAGCACTCCTGGGAGCCCCTTGGCCTCATGCTCTGGCCAGCAAAGTCCTTGCAGCAGCAGCAGCAGCTATGGCTGCCCTCATCCTGGAAACTATGTTGCCTTGAGAGGCAATTGTTCCTTCCCCCAGTCCATGGGCACTTTTCCCAGTTATGACACAGGACGATCTGGCCCTGGTGCTGTAACGGAGAGCGGGGGATCACGGGCAGGGCAATGGAGGAGCTCTGAACCTGCCTTTGGATATCTTACTACGCAGAAGGAAATGCATTAGCCACCAGGGCCCCAGCAAAACTAAAATGAAAGGGAAAGGAGGCCGGGCACGGTGGCTCACGCCTGTAATCCCAGCACTTTGGGAGGCTGAGATGGGTGGACTGCTGGAGACCAGGAGTTTGAGACCTGCCTGGCCAATATGGTGAAACCCCGTCTCCACTAAAAATTCAAAATTAGCCAGGCATGGTGGTGGGTGTCTGTAATCCCAACTACTCGGGAGGCTGAGGCGAGAATCACTTGAACCAGGAAGAGGAGGTTGCAGTGAACCGAGATTGTGCTATGGCACTCCACCCTGGGCGACATAGCAAGACTCTGCCTTAAAAATAAAAAAAAGGAAACAGCCCTAATAAACTTGTAGCCAATCAACGATTCAGGTGCCCTCCCATAACACAAGCAAAACATTAGGAGGTAATTCAGCAGAGAAAACAGAAAATGACCAATCCTAGCAATGCCACTGGTAAGCTAAGGCTGGAGAGAACATTCTTCCTCGACACTCATCAAAGAAATGCTGACGGAAACTACCCGCGTAACTTACAGCTACCATAAGTAACATGATAAGCGAATGATCAGCACTCCGTGATGATGCAGCTCCCCAGAACACTATGGCCGAAGTCGCTGGCCAGAGCTCCCAGAGAAAGGATCCGGTCATAAAATACTCAGTCGGGCCTAAACAATGGATTCCCAGGATCGCCCCCAAGAGTGTGGTCTTGAAAAGAAAAACAGCACTAAGCAAAAAGACACTGACCATGCCTGACCACTCAGCAGGGGAGAGTCTCGCAGATGTTGGAAACTTTGGGATAACGGGCTACTATAAGGAATGACAGCCTGAAGGCCTCAGACCACCACGGTGACCTGGAACGTGCTAAGTGCAGAAGTCTCATAGCAGCATTTCTGCTACATCCTTGGTGATGCAATGCACACCTGAAGCGCCAGGAAAGAAGATAGAAAGGTGAATTCCCTCCCTGCAGGGGTTGGCCAGACCCAGCACAGTGTGTGCAACCCAGGGCCACACAGATCACCCCCTCCTGTGCCTCAGTTTCCCCCATCTGCATAAGGTCACAAGAGTGGCAATGACAGTATTCACCAAGCTCTCCCCCTGGGTCTGGCGAGAGGCACACACCTGGACTCAGGTAGCCTCAACAACTTGAGAGTGTGAGCACCACTGCCATCTCACTTTACAGAGGAGGAAACCGAAGCACACGGTTACAGTCACACAGTGAGGCCATGAGGGCTGGGACCAAGTGCACTGCAGCCTCAAAAGGCTCCAGCGGGAGGGCCTGAAGAAAGGGAAGCCAAGCTCAATGATGTCGTCTCGGTACCCGCACTGCAGTGGCCAACCCCAGGGCCGGGCACAGAAAGCTCGAGATGGGGCTGGAACATCTTGTGCAAGGCAGGAAGCACTCACAGACCGACGGCGAAGGATCAGAAGGACACAGGCCACGGCTTGGCGGAGCTCCCACTGCCAAGAACAACTGGAGCCCACAAAAAGTGTGCTTGAAAATAATGTGGGGGGAATGGGCACGAATGGGGTGGCCTGGTTGAGCTGGTGACCATGAGAACGGGAGGCAGGGGCAGGAGATCCAGGGCAATATTTTACTTTTGTGTATTTCTAAACTTTTCCCAAAATAAGTTTCAGGAAAGAATATTCATGAGTTCACGTGATGCTAAAAGAACAAAACAAAATCGAAAGAAAGAAAGGAAAGAAAAACCAGCTTATCCTCATTCCTGATAGAAAGGAACGTCAGAGATTGCAACAGAATGAACAAAGTCACCATTCTGTAATGCCCAAGGAAAGAACGGGTCTGGAGGATCACGCCTGCACGGTGAGACCATGAGTTGGAGGCCGCCGAGGCAGCAGAGGGACCCTTAAGAGCCCCTTCCTCCTGCTCTGACAATGGAAGGACGTGGGGGCCTTCGCCTCAGCCAAGAGACCCCATTCCAGGTGGCCTGCGGGGGCAGCCTGGCCCGTGGCTATGATCTGTGCATGCAGCCCTGCAGCAGGAATGCACAGTGGGGCCTGGTGATGCAGAAACACCGCACAGATCCAGACAGGAGCTCCGTATGCGAACACTGACCTGGAATCCTCAGAAGACTGCCACGAAAAACTGAAGGCCCATTCCAGTTTAAGGAGCTCGAGAGACCTGGCGGCTGAGCACTGCGTGTGATTATGGACCAAAGGGTGGGCACGCTCAACGCTGCTCATCAACTGAGATGTTCTCCACTCGACAGGCCACGTGCAATCAATGTTAGATTTCTGTTTGGTTTGTTGTTGCTGTTGGTTTGCTTTTTGTTTTGTTTTTTATGAGACAGAGTCTGGCTCTGTCACCCAGGCTGGAGTGCAGTGGTGCCATCTTGGCTCACTGCAACCTCTGTATCCCGGGCTCAAGCAATTCTCCTGCCTCAGCCTCCCAGGTAGCTGGGAAGACAGGTGCCTGCCACCACAACAGGCTAATTTTTTGTTTTTGGGTGAAAACCTAACGGGGTTTCACCATGTAGGCCAGGATGGTCTCAAACTCCTGACCTCAGGTGAACCTCCCCACCTCAGCCTCCCAAACTGCTGGGATTAAGGCATGAACTATCGCACCCGGCCAATCAATGTTAGATTTCTGGACTCAGAAAAAGAATGTCCTTGTTTTGGTTCAGGGCAAATAAAATTTACGTGTATATTAGAGAGAAGAGAGAAAGGAGAGGGGAGAGGGGGACGGGAGGGAGGGAGCAAGTGACGCGGCTCAGTGCAGAGCCCTGCTGGGGTGTGGGTGGAGTGAACACGGGGGTGTGGGAGGCTTCAGCTTCCCTGGAGCATGGATCTTCCAGATGAAAACACTGCTGGGGGCAGCTCTGAGTCCTAGAATGTCACAGGCAGGAAGAGTGCTACAAAGACCACCAGCCTCTTGTTTTAGAGATGAGAGTTAGAGTTCTGGGTGGGCCAGGTGTGCCCAGGCTCTCAGCATGTGGGAGCCGCAGGTGCCCCAGGGCCTGACCAAGCTGGACCCCTTGTTCCCCAGCATGCCCCCACCCAGACCCAGGCTCACGTGGTGAAGCTGTGGTTGTCATGTGCCTGGCTGGGTCCGCTCATGGGTTTGTTGAAGCGCTTGAGGCCAAGGTATGCGGCCTGCACGGTCTCCAAGTCCTCATCTCTCAGCTGGGACCACAGCTGGGCTGACCTGGAGGAGAGTTTGGGAGGAAGGACTCTGAGCATGCACACGTGACCCTAACGGCAGCAGAAATGGGCTCCATGTAGGCCCAGGGCACCTTCTGCAGTACCAGGGCAGGCTGGCAAACCTCTCAAAGAGTCGGGCAGTGGATGTTTTAGGTGCAGTGAGGCACACGATTTCTCCCACCGCTAAACTCTGCCACTGCAGCCCAAAGCAGTCACCCACCAGTGAGACAATGAACATGGCTGTGTTCCAGATAAAACTTTACTTACAAAGCACAGGTCGTAGAGAGTCCTAGGGCTGGATGGTGCTAATGGCTGCACTACATCGTGAACATAGTTAATGCCACTGAACCATAGACATTAAAAAGGTAAGTTTTGTGTATTAATATTTACCACAATAAAAAATAAAAACAATAAATAAATAAATAAATAACCACGGGGAAAATCCTAACAGGAGAGCCAGACTTAGCTGGTGGGTTGTAGTTAACCAGCCCTGTCTGTAGTGACAGTGACAGCCCCTCAAGGTTTAAGGGGTGTGTGTGGCAGCCCTGCAGCCCATTTAACACAGCAGAGTGCTGGGCGCGGTGGCTCAAGCCTTAATCCCAGCACTTTGGGAGGACGAGGCAGGCAGCTCAACTGAGGTCAGGAGTTCAAGACCAACCTGGCCAATATGGTGACACCCCATCTCCACTAAAAATACAAAAAATTTGCCAGGTATGGTGGTACATGCCTGTAATGCCAGCTTCTAGGGAGGCTGAGGCAGAGAATTGATTGAACCTGGGAGGAGGAGGTTGTAGTGAGCCGAGATGGTGCCCCTGCACTCCAGCCTAGGCAACAGAGCGAGACGTCATCTCAAAAAAAAAAAAAAAAGAATAAAACAATCCACGTGAACCCATGGCCTGGCCTAAAAGCAGGGCCTTGGCAGCCCACGTACCCTCCAGCTGTGATGCTGCCCATGGCCACTGTATGGGCCAGAAGCAGCACTTGGTATGATGGTGAGACGCAGGCCCAGAGCAGTGGTGGCAGATGGGTGCCCTGAGGGCAGTGCCGGGGTTCCTATGAAACACTCTGCCCTCTCCTCCTCTGATGCTGCCAAGAGGTGCCTCCTAGAAGGCCCCGGAGCCCATGAGGCCACCATACCTGTTGGAGCGCCGCTGCTGGCTCTTTTTCATGCACTTGAGGAGGCAGCAGGTGAGGAAGGCCATGGACATGAGCAGATGATGGCGCAGCTCACAATGGAGGCGACCACAGCCACCTTGAAGCCAAAGGTCTCATGCGGCGGCACCACTGTGTGGAGACAACCGCCAGCTCCTGGGCAAGGTTCGCCCAGATCTGCCTGGTCCCAGGGCTGGGGGCCTCAGGGGTGGTAGGGGTAGGTCCTGGGTGTGAACAGGGCCTGGCTGACCCTCAGTAAGCTGTGATGCATGGTAAGGGGGCAGTAAGGTGCTGGGGGCTGAGGCAAAGATCTGTGCAAACTATATCTGGAGGTGGGGCTATCAGAAGACTCCCCAAGAAGTAGATATTTGAGCAGGGTGTGTAGGAGTATGCAGAGCGGCTAATTGAAGGGGGTATTTGAGCTGGTTTTTGTAGGGTGTGTAGGAGTTTGCAGAGTGACTTAACTGGAGAAGCTCTGGCAGGGAGTTCAGAGTGATGGCCTCCCTGGCTCCTACCCACTGGAGTCCTGCTTGAGGAATGGAGGAAGGGCAGGGCACAGAGAGGAGGTGACAACAGTGTTGAGGAGGTCTTGCCCAGCCCATGTGGGTTTTCCCAGTGTTGCCCCAAGCCGGCAACATTCTTCAGGGGCTTACATGCCTTCTCAGGTCACTTTCCAGGAAGGCCCAAAATACTATGTATCTGCCGTGTGACCTCAGCTATGCTCCAAAAACTAGTTCCATCAGATTCTACAGATGTTCTGGGGAAAAAGGCCCTGGAGTCCTAAATTTGAGCAACACCATGTACTCCCCTGGAGGGGACATGGCCCTGTCCCCCTGGTCCCCCATTTCTCATGCTCCCTAGTAGACGCTGACCACCCAGAATGGAGACTATATTTTCCAGTGGTCACAGGGCCATGTTCTGGCCAATGGAGGATAAGAAGTGATGTGGAGAAACTACCAAGCACCTTTCCTAGACACTGGGGCCTGCCCTTGGCCCTAAGGCCTCTTACCCCCTAACAGCTGCCCTGGAACACAGCTGCTGCCACCTTGGATCATGACGCTGAGGCCAAGTCCAGCAGAGCCATGACAGGGAAGAGGCCTGGCTCCCCTCCATCTGGAGCCCACACAGGCCTGCCTGCCCACCCTGAAGGTTGGGCTCCATCATGGCTAATCCTAGTATTTTGGGTTTTCTGCCTCTCAGAATCTAATCCTAACACTTGCATTCTCAGAGAATCACCTATCATGTGAACATTTTAAAGGCTCTGAGAAGTCCTGCAGCATAAAAGCCCAGAATCTGCCAAACTATTTTGACTCTGAGCCCTTTTTATGCATAAAACACATTAACATAACACACGGCTTCATTTTGTAAATGTCATGCTGGGCATTGAAAAGGGACTATCTTGTGGACCCTTCAACGCCTGTACAACAAATACAATGAGAAAACCATCTCCTCCCACAGACTGGGAGCTCCAGGGCCAGGCAGGTCATGGCCTTCTAGGTGGCCAGAACTTAGGATTCTTGATACATGCAATATCCTATTAAAGTTAGCCATATGCACATGTATGTGAATGAATAAATGAATGAATGAACAGTTTCCTGCTTAACAGATGAAAAAGTGCTGGCTCAGAGAGCATGAGCAGCCTCTTGGCAGTGAGGGGCTAAGTTGGTAGCAGAGCCAGGATTGGAGGTCCACTGCTAGGCTTCGGGTCTGCACTGCTGATGTGGCACTCGGAGGGCTGAGGGCCGACAGTCGGTTGCTGACTTGTAAGCAAGCTGTCAGTGTTGGGAATGGGACCCTACTGGCCTAGCTGCTTGTGAGTGGACGCCCCACACCATCCCCACCCACACCATCCTCCTGACAGGATTTGGGGCCATCCCCCCACCCCCAGAGCCACCAAGCTGACAGAAGGGTCCTTACGTTTGCACATTGGGGACCCTGAAGACCACTCAGCAATGCTCCCCTTCCAGGTGCAGGTGAGGAGCCCAGACCCCACCATCTGGTGGTTGGAGGGGCAACGGAACATGAGCACGGTCCCCACGGAAGCACCATCGCCACGAAGGACTTGGAAGGTGGCTTGCGGGGGCAGCCGCAGCTAAGCGCAGGTGCCTGGGGAGAGAGGTGGGTGTGAGGCATGGGGGCTGGGCATGCAGGGCAGGGCGGGATCCTGGAGGGTGGAGCTGGCAAAGGGGCGGGGTGCAGCTCCAAAGTCCACCAGACGCTCTGGAGGTCACATGGGGCCATCCAGACCCTGGGACAACGCAGCTGGATCCCCTCTATGAAGTAAACTCTAGATGTTGAGGATTGGTGTGTTAAAAAAAGAAACAAGTATCAGAAGACAATAAAAGCAAATATACCTTCCCTGAGACACTGAGGCATGCCCTTTGATTACGATCTAAGCACAGCTCCAAAGGCAGAAATAGGGGGGAGAAAAGAGGCGGGGGAGAGGATCAACAAGATTTGACTGCATACAAAGCAGAAAGCAAAAGCTTCTACGGCTCCCTAATAATGGAAAACAACCAACTCGGGTAAAAGTTGGGGAAAAGATATTTGGAAAACATAGGACGAAGGTTGGTTCAATAGCCTTCATTTATGAAGAGGTCTTACACATCAAGTAAAAACTTGAATATTCCATTAAAAAACCCCAACAAATTCTAATTGTGAACAAGCAATTCACAAGGACACCCATGGCCCACAGACATGAAAAATACAGACTCACAGCAATTGAGGAAATGCTGACTCAAGGGGAGAGCTCATTTTTCCTACATCGATGAGGTGAGGGCACAAAGAAAATAGACAATGTACCAATCGGCAGGGCCAGGGAAGCCCTGTTCCTGGGTTGGGGTGCAGATCCAACCTTTCTGCAGAGTGTCTGGTAAATGCAGTAAGGGCCCTATGTTGCATATGCACCTTTAGCCACAGGAAATAAGAATCTGCTGCCAAGATTTCTCAATGGGAAGTCCACCTCAGAGCCGTAGAGAATAGTGAAAGGCTGAAACAACCCACATCTCCAGCAGGAGGAAATGATTCCCCTCACCTAAGTCCATCCAGACAGTAAAACACCAGAGAGCAGTTACAGCGATGTTCTTAAGTAAGGACACAGAGATGCTCTGGATGCAGCAGCAATCAAGAATTTTTATAAAATTATAACAACGACAACAGCTGGGACTGAGAAGCTCACTGTGGCTGGACGCCGTAGCACCTGCCTTACATGTGCTACCATCTATCGGCACAGCAGCCTAGCCATGGAGAACCGTCATTAACCCCATCGACAGATGAGCAAACTGCGTAGAGGGTCTTACAACACTTTCTGCGGTCACACAGCTCTTATGCTGCAGGGAAGACTCAGAACCAGACAAGGAGGCTCTGGTCTAACTTCACACACATTCATATACACAGACACACACACACAATGCACATGAGTCATCATGCTCTGCATGTATCAGCAGCTGGTTACTTTTAACAGCAGTGAAGTGCTTCCACTGTGCAGATGGGCCTCAGTGTGTGTCCCTGTTCCCCTGCATCTGAGTTGCCTCTGAGGTTCAAGGATGTCAGTGAAACTGCTAAGGTCATCCTCGGGCAGGTCTCCTGGTGTCCAAGTACAAGAGGCTCTTCCTCCTGTGTATCTGGTGTTTCCTGATTTTGGGGCATTGACAGTGGACTGCTGGTGCATCACAGGCAAAGAGCAGGGAGAGCAGGCCGGGCTGGTGCATGGTGTGTGCAGAGGCAGAGACTGACTGGAGGCAGCAGCGGTGAAGGGGCACCTGAGCATCTCTGTGCCTGTTTCCCTCTGCACCGGCAGGGACCAACACCTAGAGATGGGGGTGATGGCGGGGACAAAACTGAGGCATGCAGAGTCTGAAGGACCCCATTATTCCACACTGACCTGCTACGACCTTCCTCTGTCCTCTGTGCACTATACCCGGGACTGTGCCCTGGGTGCCAGGCATGGAAGTCCTACTGCCCACTGAGTCTGACGATGTGACCTAGCCAAGCTTCTGAGCTCCCCCCGACCTGCTCACCATGTGGCTTCTCCTATTATAACTTTAATTTCAATCAGCAGTCCCGCCATCCTTCAGTTGCTTGGGCCCCAAACCTTGAAACCTACGTTCTCAATCTATAACCAATTTACCAGCAAACTTTGTGGACTCTAATTTTACGATGTTTACCAAAGACATCTGCGGTAGGCTGCATACCATCCTCCAGATTTATTCACGTCCACCCAGGAGCAGTCACATGGGCTGGCTGTATGCCCAGGCAAGGTCTTCATCTCTGGGATGTTATCACTCTTTATTTCTGTTTTTTTTTTTTTTGAGATGGAGTCTCGCTCTGTCACCAGGCTGGAGTGCAGTGGCACGACCTCAGCTCACTGCAACCTCCAACTCCCTTGTTCAAGCCATTCTCCTGCCTCAGCCTCCTGAGTAGCTGGGATTACAGGCACGCACTACCACACTCAGCTAATTTTTGTATTTTTAGTAGATACGGGGTTTCACCATGTTGGGCAGGATGGTCTCGATCTCCTGACCTCATGATCCACCCACCTCAGCCTCCCAAAGAGCTAGGATTACAGGCGTGAGCCACTATGCCCGGCCATCACTCCAATTCTTACCCCACATCTGAATTCACAAGCCCATCTAGGATGGAAATTGAAGGTGGTAGGGATGGAACCGGGACCCAGCACACTGTGTCAGGAGCCCCACCTGATGGCCAAGCCCAGCAGGGAGAATCTGCCCCATGTCAGCTCATCCTGGGCAGCCTCAACTCTGAGTACCCATCCCTGGCTGTGGTTGCCTCTAGTATCTCTTCTCCCCACCCCCAGAGCTGCAGCTGGAAATGTGATCACCAACAAAAACTACATTTCCCAGCCTGCCCTGCACCTGGGAGCAGTCATGTGACTGAACCTGGCCAATGGGGCGTGAGCACAGATGCTGTGCCAGTTCTGCATTGGGGAGTGTGATGGTTAATATTGAGTGTTAACTTGATTGGACTGAAGGATGCAAAGTATTGTCCCTGGGTGTGTCTGTAAGGGGGCTGCCAAAGGAGATTTGATTTGGTGGACTGGGAGAAGCAGGCCCACCCTAAAATCTGATGGGCACCATCTAATCAGCTGCCAGTGAGGCTAGAATAAAAGCAGTTAGAGGAACGTGGAAGGACTAGGCTGGCTGAGTCTTCTGGCCTCCATCTTTCTCCTGTGCTGGACGCTTCCTGCCCTTGAACATCAGACTCCAATTCTTAGCTATTGGATTCTTGGACTTATACCAGTGGTTTGCCAAGAGCTCTTGGGCCTTAGCCACAGACTGAAGGCTGCACTGTCTTCCCTACTTTTGAGGTTTGGGGACTCGGACTGGCTTCCTTGCTCCTCGGCTTCCAGACAACCTATTGTGGAACTTCACCTTGTGATCATGTGAGTCAATATTCCTTAATAAACTCCCTTTATATATACATCTGTCCTATTAGTCCTGTCCCTCTAGAGAACCCTGACTAACACAGGGAGCAAAGATGGTAGACGTGTGAAAGGGGCAGACCAACCTCTCAGATCCTAAGAAGAGACAGAAATAAACTCCAGCTGGAATTAGGCCACTGTTTTTTTGTGGATTTGTTAGGTGGACGGGCTCAAATCTGATACAAAGCGTCAGTCAAACACATCTCAGCCCTGTGCGCTATTTAGTGCTTGGGATTCTTCCCAGGGCCCCAAGGTGACAATAACCAAAGCAGGAATATCAGCAACAACAATAATAGAAGGAAGAATAACATCCAGGCCCTACTCTGTGCTGAGCGCTTCAGCGGCTGCTGGGCAACAGCACAGAGAAGAACGCGTGGGTTCCAGCCTGTGGAGCTCCCAGTCCACCTCTGCCATGCACATTTGGAGACCCAGGCAAGGGAGCCTGCCCTGACCTCAAAGTCAGCACAGCTATTGTGCCCACCTTGGACGGGTGTGCGGAGGAAACAAG
Source organism: Ateles fusciceps (assembly GCA_036589455.1). Lineage (NCBI taxonomy): Eukaryota > Metazoa > Chordata > Mammalia > Primates > Atelidae > Ateles > Ateles fusciceps. Next base: position 732,328 of record JAZHEH010001180.1, on the reverse strand, counting down.
GTGCAATGTCAAGGCATCTGGAAGGTGGCTGTGCCTGGTACACACAAGGACAGCAGCCACGGTGTCCTTGGAAGAACTGCCTCCCCCATTCTGCAGCCCCAGAAACCATGGCTCAGGGACACTGAGGTCACACAGCCAGTTTGTGGTTCCACCAAGGTCAACCATGGCCACCCGGGTCTTCATCCCCAGGCTGCCCCCATCCTTTCTGCCCATTCAGTATCTGGGGAAGACCGGCCTCCGGCCTGGGGAGGGCCATTCTGACTGCTCCCTGTCTATGGATCCTCAGCATCCGCACAGTTACTAACAATAACAGTGCACGTCTGCATGGAACATTCTGTTCAAGAGCACCCCACATTCCTTATCTGTATGATTACAGACAGGGCTCAGAGGAGTGGGCTCACCTGCCCAGATGTCCACTGGTAGCAGGGAGGGAGCTGCCCTCCAGCTAAGATTCTTATACTTGTAACATGCATGTAATAGGGGATTCATATCTTCTCTACATAAACAGCACTTATATATTAATAAGCCAATGAAAAAAAAATCACAACAAAATGAGTAAATCAGAAAAGAAAAACAAATGGCTGGCCAGGAGAGGTGGCTCATGCCTGTAATCCCAGCATTTTGGGAGGCGGAGGCAGGTGGATCACTTGAAGTCAGGAGTTCCAGACCAGCCTGGCCAACACGGTGAAACCCTGTCTCTACTAAAATACAAAAATTAACCAGGTGTGGGGTGCCACATGTCTGTTACTCCTAGCTACGTGGGAGATTGAGGCAGGAGAATTGCCTGATCCCAGGAAGCAGTGGTTGCAGTGAGCCAAAATCACACCACTGCACTCCAGCCTGGGTGACAAAGCAAGACACCATCTTGAAAAAAAAAAAAAGAAGTAAAACTATCTCCATTAGATGTCATGATTTTGTATATATGTAGAAAAGCCTCAGAAATCCACTAAAAACTATTATAAATAGAAATGAATTCAGCAAGGTTGTAGAACACGAAGTTAACATACAAAAATCAATGGGATTTCTGTACAGTAGTAGTCAGCAAAATTGAAAATTAAGAAAAAATTTTATACAATAGCATCAAAAAGAATTAGTTATAAATTTAATAGCAGAAGTGCAAAACATATACTGTGAAAACTACAAAATGTTGTTGAAAGAAATTAAAGACCTAAATAAATGGGAAAACATCCCATGTTCATGGATCAGAAAACTTAATACTGTTACGATGGCAATATATTATAGTAGTCCCTCCTTATCCTTGTTTTCACTTTCCATGGTTTCAGTTACTGGTGGTTCCACAATCAGAAAATAGTATGTCACAACAGTTGTGCTTTGGGGCCATTATTAAGTAAAATGAGAGTTGCTTAAACACAAGCACTGTGGTACAGGGGGATCTGATAACCCAGAGGGTTACTAAGTGACTTACAGCAATCCCAGGCGGGGTACAGCGGGATGGGTGAGATTTCATCACACTACTCAGAGTGGCTCACGGTGTAAAACTTACGAATTATTTCTGGCATTTCCCATTACATCACAAGAGCTACATTTTTCATCTCAATTCATCTCATCACATAGGCATTTTATCATCTCACGTCATTGCAGGAAGGGTGAGTACTGTTTAATAAGATATTTAGAGAGAGACCACATACACATAACTGTCATTACAATATATTGTTATAATTGGTATAACTTATTACTAGTTATTGTTAATCTTTCACTGTGTTTAATTTATAAATTAAACTTTATCATAGGTATGTGTGTTTAGGAAAAAAACAACATATATAAATATCTGAAGTTTCAGGCATGCACTTGCGGGGGGTGGTCCTGGAATGCATCCCCCTCAGATACGTTGTATCTACTATATTCATTGAATCTACTGTATTCCCCAAACTGATATACAGATTCAACAAAATCTGTATCACAATCCAGCTGCCTTCTTTATAGAAATCAACAAGCTAATCCTAAAATTCATATGGATAAGCAAAAGACCTAGAATAGCCAAAACACTCTTAAAACAAAGTCAGAGGGTTCACACTTGCCAATTTCAAAACTTATTACAAAGCTAGAGTAATCAAAATAGTGTGGTACTATCATAAGGACAGACATAAAGATCAACAGAATAGGACCGAGAGTCCAGAAGTAAACCATTGCATTTACATACAAATGCTTTTCAACAAGGGTACCAAGACAATTCAACGGGAAAAGAATAGTTTTTCAACAAATTGATGCTGGGACAACTTCAAGCTGGACCCCTAGCTCATACTACATACTAAAATTAACTTAAAGTGAATCAAAGATGTAAGAGTAAAAGCTAAGACTATGAAACTCTTAGAAGAAAACATAAGGGAAAATCTTTGTGACCTTAAGCAACGGTTTCTTAGATATAACACCAAAGACAAATACCAACAGAAAAAAGAAAAAAACAGGACATTATCAAAATGAAAAATGTTTGTGCTTTAAAGGACACATTCCGTAAAGTGAAAAGAGCAACTTAGCGATAAGAGAGAAAGTACTTGGAAATCATGTATCTGATAAGAGGCATGTGTCTAGAACATATAAAGCATTATCACAATTCAATTATAATAAGATAACAAAATTTTTAAATGGTCAAAGGATCTGAACAGACATTTCTTTGAAAAAGATAAATTACGGCCAATAAGCACAAGAAGATTCTCAAAATTATTAACCTTCAGGGAAATACAAATCAAAACCACAAAGACGTCTGTCAAAAAGACAAGCAATACCAAGCACTGGCTGGGCACGGTGGCTCACCCCTGTAATCCCAGCCCTTTGCGAGGCCGAGGCGGGTGGATCACCTGAGGCCAGGAGTTCAAGACTAGCCTGGCCAACATGGTAAAACCCCGTCTCTACTAAAAATACAAAAATTAGGAGGGCATGGTGGTGGGTTCCTGTAATCCCACCTACTTGGGAAGCTGAGGCAGGAGAATCACTTGAACTTGGGAGAAGGAGGTTGTGGTGAGCCAAGATCATGCCACTGCACTCCAGCCTGGGTGACAGAGTGAAACTCTGTCTCAAAATAAATAAATATAAATAAATAAAAAAAGGACAGACAATATCAAGCATTAGGAAGAATGTGGAGAAATTGGCACCTCAGACCCTACTGGTTCGGGAACAAAATGCTGCAGCGGCTTTGGAAAACTGTCTGGTGGTTTCTCAAAGAGTTAAGCACAGAATTACCACATGATCCAGTAATTCCACTCCTAGGTAATCAGCCAAAAGAAATGAAAATACCTGTCTATACAAAAATGGGTACACGAATGTTCACAGCAGCTTTATTTGTAATGGCCAGAAAGTTGAAACACCTAAATGTCTGTCAACCAATAACAGAATAAACAAAACATGGTTTATCCACACCACGGAGCACTCACTATTAAATCATCAAAAGGCATGAAGTGCTGATCCATGCTGCAGCACGGATAAACCTTGAAAACACTGTGTCAAGTGAAAGAAGTCAGACACAAAAGGTCATATGTCACATGATGACACTCATATGAAATGTCCAGAATAGGCAAATCCAGAGACAGAAAGCAGATTAGTGGCTGTCAGAAGCTGGGGGAAAGGGAAAACTGGGAGATGACCGCTAAGGGGTATGGGATCTTCTTTTGGGGTGATTAAAAACATTCTAAAATTGACTGGAGTGGCCAGGCACAGTGGCTCACACCTGTAATCCCAGCACTTTGGGAGGCCGAGGAAGTCAGATCACCTGAGGTCAAGGGTTCAAGATCAGCCTGGCCAACATGGTAAAACCCCATCTCTATAAAAAATACAAAAATTTGGGCTGGCGCGGTGGCTCACACCTGTAATCCCAGAACTTTGGGAGGCCGAGATGGGCAGATCACGAGGTCAAGAGATCGAGACCATCCTGGCCAACATAGTGAAACTCCATCTCTACTAAAATACAAAAACTAGCTGGGTGTGGTGGCGCACACCTGTAATCCAGCTACTCGTGAGGGTGAGGCAGGGAAATCGCTTGAGCCCGGGAGGCAGAGGTTACAGTGAGCTGGGATCATGCCACTGCACTCCAACCTGGGCAATAGAGTGACTCTATCTCAAAACAAAACAAAAAATTGATAGGAGTGACAGTAGTACATACCTGTGAATATACTAAAAGCTACTGAGTTCTACGATTTAAATAAGCAAATTGTATGGTATGTAAATTATATCCCCATAAAGCTGTTTAAAAAATGTGGGGGAAAATACGCCAATTAAAGAAATGCACGTTTAAAACTGAAGATACTCGATTAGGTGCGGTGGCTCACGCCTATAATCCCAGGACTTTTGGAGGCCGAGGTGGATGGATCATGAGGTCAGGAGTTCGAGATCAGGCTGGCCAATATGGTGAAACCCCGTCTCTACTAAAAATACAAAAAGATTAGCCAAGTGTGATGGTGGGCACCTTGTAATCCCAGCTACTTGGGAGGCTGAGGCAGGAGAATCGCTTGAACCTGGGAGGTAGAAGTTGCAGTGAGCCAAGATCGTGCCACTGCACTCTAGCCTGGGCGACAGAACGAAACTGTCTCAAAAAAAACAACCAAACAAACAAAAAAGAAGATACTCTTTTTTTGCTTCTTATCTCTGTCAGGGTTAAAAAGACCAGCCCTTCAGATTGGGGAGGCTACAGGGGGGAGGTGCACAATTTCTAGCGGCAGCACACAGAATGGGGGAAGGCCTGAGCAGCTGCCCTGCCCTTCAGTGAGATGGAGAGGGACAATAGCCAGGGCTGAGAACAGCAGGAGGCAGAGCCTCCCAGGGATGCTGGGCCGATGACGGTTGACACTGAGCATACCTGTATGCCAGGAACAGCTCTCACCCCTGGCCTGGGCTATTTCCTATAACCCCGGGCTGACTCTTGCTGGCTTTGGGTCACCTAGCTCCCAGTGGCACAGCTAGGACTTGAATTCTGTCTCCAGTGTTTTGGCTCTGCATCGACTACCATGCTCCATATCCGCAGACATAAGTGCAGAAATGAGTAAATGAATGAATGCATGAACAAATGAATGGAGGACTGGCAGCCTTACCTCACAGACAGTCATGATCAGCACTCCCAAAGGGCCTGGAAACGCTTTGCTTCTTCAGAATCTTGGGATCTGGATATGCACTGTCCTTCTGGCCAAGGAGATGGCCTTGGGATTTTGGAGCCCTGGCAGACACAGCAGGGCAGCCACGGGCCGGCCACATGCCCCCTTCCCCAGGCCTCCAGGCGGCCAACACTTCCCAGTCCTTAATTTAGAGCTGAGACTTCTGCATTCCTCTGTGGCTTCCCAGCCCACTACAGCCCTTGCAGAGAGGAGGCCCCACCAGCCAGAGGTTTGGGAGCAGCCGTTGGCCGGCAGGAGGGGAGGCTGGTGAGGGTGAGTGTGTCCAGCACCCACAACAGCGCCTGACTGAGTGTCTGCCCAGTGAGAGGATGAATGGATGAATGCGAATTCATTCTTTAAAAATAAAACTAGAACTTCATTAGGAATAATGAGATGCCTGGAGGGGTGGAGCCAAGGGATGGAGACAAATGTGAGAAAATAGGCACAGCGAAATCTGAAGGGTGGAATCAAGCTGGCTCAGCATGTGCAGGCATAAAATGATTTCAACTCTGCTGCACGTTCAAAAGAAAAGTGCTGGGGGAAGACCCTGAGCATCCCCACTGCTGACATGTAACTAACCCCCTAGGCACCTCCCCTTCCCACCCAGCAGGGTCCCAGGGGAAGGGGTGGCGATCCCACTCCCCATCGAAGACCCAGATACTAACCACTGCTGAGCCGTCTGGACATGGGGCTGATCCTGGGACTTATTCAACCAAGACTGTGTGTCACCACAGGAACATAGCTTCCTCTCAAACAAGACAGATGTGACTGCCAGGGCCTCCTGTGCACCCGAGGCAGCCAGGCCCAGCTCTGGAGCCAGAGGGCCGTCGTTTGGGGGTCATCCCAGCCTCACAGGAGACCCAGGTCACTTCACCCTGGGTCTGTGTCTCCACCTACAAATACCACAGCAGGCAGAGGGAGAGAGAGACTGGATGAAATGATGATCGTCCCAGCAAGGTCACCTCCACAGCTGACTTCCGCTATGCGTGTCTTAGAAGGGGCAGCCCCTCCCCTGCCCGCCTATGTGTTGTGCTGAGCTGGGTGGGGAGCTCACACCTAGCCACGTCTGAGGTTGACCAGTCGGCTCTCGCCTAGCCATGTCTGAGGTCGACCAAGGTCCTGTCTTGGTTCACACTTCATCTGTCAAAAGCCACATCCTGTGTTCTCAGCCGCCAGTTTCTGCTATAGTGAGGGCTCTTGTCTTCAGTAGGTGGTGGATTATATGTCACAGTGAAAGGCATCAACAAGGGGGCAAGCTTGGCCCCTCCCCACATCCCCCAGAACCTGTCCTGCCTGCATCATTGAGCCTCACAAACGTGGGGGATAAAGGGTGAAGTCACCACCCACAACCAAAGACAGGGGACCAGCCAGCGCATAACACTGACCTACAAGAAGCCCGGATGGGCCATCAAATTAAAATCTCAAAGGTATAAAACGATTTAGAGTACAAGCCTGATAAAATTAATGTGAGCCCCTAACTGTTCATAAGCAGAGGATGGTGCCTGGTGAGGCTGGGGGGCCTTCTATGCAGTCCTGGCATCAGACGCTGTATTTCTTTCCTTTTTTTTTTTTTTTTTTTTTTTTTTGAGATGCAATCTCACTCTTTCACCAGGCCAGAGTGCAGTGGCGTGATCGGGGCTCACTGCAACCTCCGCCTCCTGGGTTCAAGTGATTCTCCTGCCTCAGCCTCCCGAGTAGCTGGGACTACAGGTGTGCACCACCACACCCGGCTAGTTTTTGTATTTTTAGTAGAGATGGGTTTTCACCGTGTTGGCCAGGACGGTCTCAATCTCTTGACCTCATGATCCACCCACCTCAGCCTCCCAGAGTGTTGGGATTACAGGTGTGAGCCAGTGCGCCTGGCCCAGACCCTGCATTTCTAGCCAGCTGACAGGAGGGATCTCATGCTCAGGTCCTAACGTAAATGCGCCTGCTGGAATGCCTTTCCTTTATAGGTCAAGCAGCGTGTCTGGGGGAAAGTAACTGGTAGGAGGGAGAGTAGGCTGAGTCCTCGCTCAAGGCTCACAGCCCTGACCTGCCTCTTGGAGCGGCCAGAAGGTCCAACCTCCTCTAAACCCTCAGCCAAGAGGGCACAGGGAGGCAAAGTCATGTTTCTCCGGCCTCTCCTGCTGCAGAGGCCACAGATGAGAAGCCACCAACCAGGAATGTCCCCTTTAGCCCCCAGTTGAGTGGGCAGGCTTCCTGGAGGGCTAACCAGTAGGTGCCCGGGTTCTGATCCTGACAAGACCCTTCCCAGCAGCAGGTCCTGGACCTGGATCTCTCACCTGTCTCAGCCTCAACTTCTCCATCTACAAAACTCGTGACTTGCCCTCCTGGTATAATAAGCCACATCCTGAGCAGCCCAGGACATGAGCCCTTCTGGGGGCCTGGGCCTCAATCCTCAAGGCCCATGGAATCCAGGGAAACTTCAGCCCTTAGCCCCTGATCCCCAAGGTCCGCAGCATGCAGGGGACCTTCAACCCTCCAGGCCCCAGTGGGGTCTGGGAGGCCAGGAAACACTCTCTCTGGGCTGGCTCCATTTTCCAGATGAGGAAACTGAGGCCCACAAACCTTCCCAAGACCCCTGGTTGCATAATGGCAGTTCCAAGGGTAGGAGCCTAGACTCCTGTCCCCTTGGGGTAGCCCTTTCCATAGGATTCACAGTGAACTGGCAGCCAGGAGAGGGGCAGGCAGCACAGCGCCAGGAGCTGTGGTCTATGAAGTCTGTGTCTGCACCTACCCACCTCCCAGGGACATTCCAAGAAATCACCAAGGCATAGGGATGGAGCTGGTAGATCACCCTTGCCTCCAACCACCGCAGAGCCAAATCCTGCTCACACAGAGACGCCGGGACTCCCAGGGGACCCAGGGCCACACCTCACCGACCTCCTGAGCTGCTCCCCATGCCTAGTGCCTGAGAGGCAGATCTCACCTGTCCCCTCCCCTGCTTAAAACACTCGTAAACTCCCAGCTGCCCGCAGATGGCCCTCCTGCGCCTGGCCCCTGCAGGGGACCCCCACCCCAGCTGTCCTTGAGGAGCCTGCTCCCTGAAGCTGGAGGCAGAGGCCTTACCTCCCTGGACCCGCCCTGCCCTCCAGCCCCACCCTACCTGCCTGCTATACCCCAGCCCTTGGTTTTGGTTGCCCTTGGTCTGCTGGCCCTGTGCTGGGACATTTCCTCCCTTCAGACCTCTCACTACATGCATGCAAATCTTAAAGGAGAGCGGGAAAACAGCAGAAAATGGATTTGATGCAAACGAGATACAAAATAAAAACACGAGGTCCTGCCTGGCCCTCCCACGGCTCAGGAGCAGGTGGTAAGGACCAACGGGTACCTCAGGGCCACACCTGTGGGACGCCCCAGCAGCTCTCAGCCCACGTGCCGCACCTGCTGCTGCAGCTGTGCTTCCTTCCTCACTTCCTGGGCTTATCGGAGGCTGCAGGCCTAACCAAGGTAGGTCCTCATCCTCCCAGCCCATGAGGCCAGCCAGGCATCTGAGAATAATGGTGCTTGTTAATCTTTTACCTTGGACCCAGGCCGGCCCTTCTGTCCTCCCTCCTGGCATTTGCCACACAGCCCCTATACCCTGACCTCACTTGCTGTGGGACCAGGTAACTATGTTCCCTTTTATGCTGGCCAAGGTCGTGGAGAGAGGGTACCCGAGTAACAGAGGCATGCTGATGGACCCAGTCTCACCTGCCAGTGAGTCCTTGTGTGACCTCAATCTGGGTCTCAGTTCCCCCAAACGTGAAATGGGAACCCTCAGGAGGAATTTCTCAGAGTTTAAAGGGGGTGACTTGTGCACACAGAGGTGCTTTGAGAACAGGACCCCCAAGACCCTGGCAGTGGGGACAGGGCCTAGCCCCAACACTACATGTGGGTGGCCCACAGCCCTGGCTGTGTGTCTTCAGGTAAGTCACCTGCCCTCTCTGAGCCCATCTCCACACGGAGGGTGGGCACAGGCTTCAGAGCCACTGTGGCTTGTATCTCCAGGCCAAGCAGCAGGGGGGCCTCAGGGTGTGGAAAGCACACTCTCCTCCAGAACAGAACTGGGCTAATTCTAAATGAGGAACGTGTATCCCCCACATCCCTGGTGGAAAACCGAGGGTCCGGGGAACCTGTGCCTCTTACCAGCAGCTCTGTCAATGCCAATGGGCAGCAGAAGACCATAGCCAGGCATCATGGGGCATGTCCGCCTTGCTTTGATTTATACAGGCGCTCATGGGGTCTTCGGTTTCTCCTCTATAAAATGGACACAGCCCAGTCCTGGGGCAGGAGTTCAGGGGTGAAGCCAAGATGGCACCAGCAGAGCATGCCTCCTGCTGCCCCTTCTCCAGGCATTTCCAGGGATGCCAGGGGGGGTTACCTCCAGCCACTGGAACCTTGCGTTCCTGGACAATCTCTCAGATCAGGGAGTGCTGGAACTGCCCTGGGAGCAGGGCCAGGGACCGGCCATGCAACAAACATGATAAACTCCTGCTCTCTCCCCCGCGCCCTGCCCTCTCCCCGGGTGCTCACAGAAGAAGAGGGAAGACCCCTGCCTCTCAGGAAGATGAGTCTGTCCGCACTACTGTGCTCTTCATATCTACTCTAGGATAACCAGTAGTAATGGCGAATTTTAAAGACGTCGGGAAAAACACACACCCCCGTATTACATTTTTGGTTTTTGTTTTGTTTTGAGACAGAGTCTCGCTCTGTTGCCCAGGATGGAGTGCAGTGGGATGATCACAGCTCACTGTAGCCTCGAACTCTGGGCTAAATCAATTTTTCTACCTTTCAGACTCCGGAGTAGCTGGGATTATAGGCACATGCCACCATGCTTGGCTAACTTATTTGCATTTTTTGTAGATATGGGGTTTCGCTATGTTACCCGGGTTGGTTTCGAGTTCCTGGGCTCAAGTAATCCGCCCACCTCAGCCTCCCAAAGTGTTGGGATTAGAGGTGTGAGCCACCGCTCCTGGCCATTGCTATTTTAGTGTCAAATCCTCTCCAAAGTGTACCAGCCCCCCAGCCCCTCACTTCATAGCACGATTCACAGAGCAAGAGACTAAGGTTCTGTGGCAGGGGAGTGATGGAGTCCAGATGATGGCATTACCCCTGAAGCAGCTCCCCCGGCTCCACTGGGCCTGTCCACAAACTTGGGAGCCTGTATACAGCGGGGAAACGGAGGCACAGAGGTGCAGTGACTCACCCCAGGTCACAGGGGGGGATTTTAACCCAAAACTCCAACAAGGGGCCAGTGCCTGGGAAGTGCTCATGTCTGAGAGGAGACTGAGCAGGTGGTCAGAGGAAGAGCCAGGGCCAGGCAGGGTGAACAAGAGCACAGGGTGCTGGACTAAGCTCCATTCCCAGCACAAATTCTGAGGCAAACAGCCTTTTGTCTGCAGACACACCAGAGCCTCCAGATACCCCCTGGCCTCGGGCTGACCTGGGCAAGTCAAGGCTATCCAAAGGGCACTGGCTACCCACTACCCCAGGCTGTTGTGCCAATAGAAGTGGCTCTTCAGGCAGCAGCAGGCCCTGGGCACGCCTTCCTCAAACACAGGAGCAAAGTGCTCATCACCCCAACACCAAATTAGGGAACTCTGGACATTAGGCTGCCAGAGTGTCAAACTAAATAAACCGAACCCACCAGCACCAGGAACAAGTCTCAGCACCCGCTTGCTGAGCTGCACACCTCTGCTTGGTGAATTAACTCCCTGGGCCGCAGTTTCCCCATCTGTGAGAGGAAGCCAGCCTCCTGCCACCCTCCTGCCAGTCCCCTGGGGCTGCAGGCTGATAGTGTGACTGGGGCCAGCCCACCCCACTCCGGGCCTCAGCTTCCTCCTGTGCAGAACCTAAGCTTGGCAACGCCTGAGACACCCAGGACCCTCAGGCCTAACCCAGGCAGTGGCCACGGGAAGTGAACTTTTGGGATATCTGAGACCCAGAATTCCGGTTTGGTTCCGTTTCTAAAAGGGTTACACTTTAGAATCATTCGCGGGACAAGGCCAGCATTCGAACCCTGGAGCCTCGGGCACAGGGGGTGAAAGCTCTTCAAGCACATTCTTGAAATCAAACACTTAAAAGTAACATAAAAAGCAGCCTCTCTTCCTTCCGGAGGCCTCTGAGCCTCAGAGACAGCCGCCCGATCCCAAACCTGGCTACAGGGTGACCTCGGACAGCCACTCCCCTCTCGCAGGCTCAGTTTCTCCATCTGAAAAGTGGAGCTCCGGTGGTCACCAAGGAACCGTGAAGATGACACCTCCCTGAGGCGCAGAGAGGGCGCGCGGCTCACCCCTTCCGCCCCGCGCCGCCCGCCAGCCCGCCTGCCCGCCAGGTGAGGCCGGTTTCAACTTCCCCCCGGAGGGGCGCGGAGGGGCCCGGAGCCCGCGGCGTGGAGAGGCGTGGCCGGCTGCAGTATCCGCAGGCGCCCGGGACCAACACAGGGACCAAGGCGCGGCGGCCACTCGGGAAGGGGCGCGCGGGCTGCTGCGTGCAGCCGCCTGATTTGGAACCGCTAGCTACCAGGCTTCAGCTCCACTAGGGCGTTTGCTGGGCGGGCGGAGGGTCGGGGAGGTTCATCCTCAGGGCGGATCGTGGCTGTGAACCCCACCCACGGCTGTGCGGCCCCGCAACCCCCCTCCCCTCGGCTTTCCCATCAGTGAAATGGGCGCAGAGCCCCGCACGCAGCCACGTGACCTCAGCCCTCACCTGTGCGGTTCCCCTGGGGCAGACGTGGTGACCCCGGCCCGCCCCCGGGGCTTCGCCTTGCCACGGAGGGTGGCGGCCGCCCCGCGCATCCTGGGCACTCCGCGGCGCTTGGCCGGGCCTCCCGGGACAGTCGAGCCCGGCTTGCGGGGGGCGGGGCCTGGGGCCGGGGAGGGGCGGGGCACAACAGGCCCCGCCCTCACGCCCTCTCCGGGGCGGTACCATGCAACTTACAGGCCACGCCCACACTTTGGACTGGGGCCGAGGTCCTGAAAGGAGCGGGGGCGGGAGCGGGCGGGGGCCCAGGGGGAGCTCAAACTCCCAGCGGCGTAGCTGTCCGAGCAGAAAGTGTCACTCCTCCGGGGCGTTGCACGCGCGGCTACCTCTGCCCAACACCCTTCCCTCCTCCTGCCCTGTTCTCACCTTCCCTCCTAAAGTGGTTTTTCCATGTGCTTCTGTGTTTTTATTTTTTGAGCAGGATTTTGCCTTCTCAGGTGCCCGATTCGGCAGGTACCAAAGGGCAAAGAGCAAAACCCCTCCCCGGCCCGCCCCCCCACACCCCACTCACCCCCAGTGTCCTATGTGGACCCATCCTTCTTTCCCTGTCTCTCGCTTGGCCAGGCCTTCTGAGGCACTGTGAGGTGGGTGCCCTTGTTTTTTTCTGTTCTCACTGAGGGGGAAACAGGATTCAAAGCCCTGGGGTCTGGCTGCAGGGCCCACACACACGTGGTGGCCTCCCTTTTGGCTTCCCCTTCCTACCCAGCTCCAGCTCTTTTCTCTCCCTCTGACCCCGCCCAACCCAGGCTTAGCCCCCTGCCCGGGCAGCCACCAAAGGGGAGGTATAGTCATGCCTCAGACACCCTAGATCTTGGGCTGCCTGGGGGGAGGCCTCCTGAGCCGTGCCCATCCCTGTGGAGCCGGCAAAGGCATTCCTGGCAGAGGGAATAGCAGGTGCAAAGGCCCTGCCTTGGCAATGTCTAACAGCAGAAGCCCAGGGCAGCTGGCTGAGGCGTGCCTCCAGAAGTGCGGAAGGTGACCTAGACTGCTTGGCTGGCTCCAGAGGGCCTGGCGAGTAACCCTGAAGAGTGTGGATGTTCAGGCGCACCATGAAGTGGGGGTTCCAGCAGGGCAGCCCCTCCCCCACTTCTCCTTTCTGAGCCCTCCAAAGCCGAGGTTCAGTGTGAGACGTGAGGGGCCCTCCCCGTTTCCCCATCAGGGTTGGCTTCACCCCTCATATCTTGTTCCCACTTCGACTTGTGGGTCACACACGATGGCTTTCTTCAGTCTCCTTTATTCAAAATCAAGCATGTGTGTTCCTTCTGCCATGTCAGGATGGGCAGGACCATCAGCAGTGTCCACTCCAGACCACACTCTGGGACCCCAGAATTCCTTGCCAAGTGGCCCCTAATCCACCTCTCAGGCCTGTGTGGCCCCCACTCTGGGTTTGCCCACCATGTACCACTGGGCAGAGGGCCACTGCCTATAGATGCATGGACAGGGCTGGGAGGGAGGTCTGAGGCAGCCCTCCAAGAGCCGGGTGGGGATGGAAAACAGCAGGCTGCCTGCAGCTCCCTAAGCCACCTCACTGTGACCCAGGCCTTCAGGAGTCCCCATGCGAAACACCTGGCTATTTAAGAAGTGTGTTTCCTAGAGCTGTGTATCATAGTACTACAGACTGGGTGCCTGGGAACAACAGAAATTTATTGTCTTACGGTTCAGGAGGCCAGAAGTCTGAGATCAGGGTGTTGGCAGGGCTGCAGTCCCTCCAAAAACTCCAGGAGAACAGCCTTCCTTTTGTCTTCAAGCTTCTGGCAGTTCCTTGGCCGGTGGTAGCTTAACTCCTGTTTACACACGATACTCTCCCTGTGTCTCTCTGTGTTCAAATCTGTCTTATAAGGACATCAGTTATATTAGATTAGCGCCCACTCTAATGTCCTCATCTTAAGACCCTATAAAGAGTCAGTAAAGACCTATAAAGACCTTGTCTCCAAATTAGGTCACATTTGGAGGTACTGAGGGTTAGGACTTAAACATATAGATTTTGGGGGACACAGTTCAGCCCCCAACAGGGGGGGGGGGATCAAGGAGGACAGAGTGTGTTTTTCTGAGCAGTCTGTCACTTGGTTTTGTTGTGGACATTCAGGCTTGTGGCACTGGGCCTCCATTTGTACTGTTAGGGGACCTGGAGGTGGCCCAAGGACCTCAGTCATGTTGTTCCCACAGGGAACTGTATGCCTTGCTGTGGCTCAGAACACCCACTTGCTACCAAAAGGCCATCTTCAGGAGCTATGGGAGGGACCTGAATTTGGTTCTGGAGGTGGGCCTGTCACCTATTTGAATGCTGATCAGAACCATCTTGTCCACCTTTTCCCAGGCCCTTGAAATGGTCTGCTCCTGAAAAGCCCAGCAATTCTAGCCACGTGCATGGGGGAAACTGAGGCATGTGGAAGGAATGGCACTGGCCCACTAGGGACAACTGCCTGGGGTGCCCCCTTCCATGGTGGGAACCATGGCTCTCTGACAGGCTTCCCTGATCCCTGGGGCAGGGGTGGGCACCCTTGCACTGAGTCTTAGTGTTCTCATCTGAGAGGTGGACATGGTCCTGCTACCCTCCCAAGGCAAGTGAGAGATCGTGATGTGCTCAGGGGGGGAGCAGTGGCTCTTAGCTGGACTGCCAAGGGCCTGTCACCATTTGAGCTTGGCCCGCCCACCCAGCTCTCCCAGTTGCCTGGTTTTCAAGACTCTTCAAGTCTAGGCCCAAACTGGGAGCAGTGCCTGGGCTTCGCCTGCCTGGGTGAGGAAGGCACTCCCTCAGCCTCCTCCTGCAAGGAGCCTTCCCTGATGGCACTCCCTGGCAGAGCCATTCTGTGCCACCTATCCTCAAGGCCTGTTTAGCCTGTGTCATGTCTGTGAAAAGAAGAGGACATGTGGCCGGGTGTGGTGGCTCATGCCTGTAATCCCAGCATTTTGGGAGACCGAGGCAGGAGGATCACTGGAGGTCAGACATGCCTGTAATCCCAGCATTTTGGGAGACTGAGGCAGGAGGATCACTCGAGGTCAGACATGCCTGTAATCCCAGCTACTCGGGAGGCCGAGGCACGAGAATTGCTTGAACCTAGGAGGCAGAAGTTGCAGTGAGCTGAGATTGCGCCACTGCACTCTAGCCTGGGTGACAGAAGGAGGCTCTGTCTCAAACAAAACAACACAAAAAACATATGGCTGCCCTGACCTGAAGGAGGCAGGGGGCGCTAGGAGGAACAGATGGGCTGCTGGCGAGGCAGGCCAGGAGAAGGAAGCAGAATCAGGCGCGGCCCGAGGAACTGGCCAAAGCTGCAGCCTCTTCCCTGCTCCATTTGCAACTGGGAGCACACAGTGCACTGTCAGTGGACGCTTGGTAGATGGTTGAACTGGCAGGGAAGGAACCTGGGAGGCGGGGGAGGCCTGCCAGCCTTGGGGCTCAGTGTCAACACTCTGTAACATGGGAGTCTCGTGCGCTGCCAGAGGCTTCCAGGGGAAGGTGAGGGTCTGGCTTGGGGGTTTCCTCTTCCCTCAGAGCTTGGCTGAGGTGTTGCCTCCCCGAGGAAGACTTCCTCAACCCCTGATCTGCCTGACCCAGCACCCATGGGCCATGGTGACCTGGGAGGGGACCCATGCATAAGTCTGGTGATAGTGGCAGAATTCTTGGCTTGACGAGTTTCTCTAAAACTGGATAATAATTGTGGAAATCTCAAACGTTTTTGTTTTACTTTATTCTTTTTTTTTAGACAAAGTCTCCCTCTGTCACCCAGGCTGGAGTGCAGTGGCATGATCTCAGCTCACTGCAACCTTCACCTCCTGGTTTCATGTAATTCTCCTGCCTCAGCCTCCTGAGTAGCTGGGATTACAGGCATGCACCACCGTGCCTAGTTAATTTTTGTATTTTAGTAGAGACAGCGTTTCACCATGTTGGTCAGGCTGGTCTCTGATTGCAGGTGAGCCACGCTCCTCGGCTTCCCAAAGTGCTGGGATTACAGGTGTGAGCCACTGTGCCCGGCCTGTGTTGCTTTATTCTTGATTTTAGTTTTTACTCAATAGAAAAAATGAGATTTTTGTTCTGAAAACCTCTCACAAAGGACCAAGTCCAGAAAGTTCCATTGCAAAATGATAAGGGTCAGGAAAGCATCGGTGGCCTCATGGGTGTCCTCTCTTTTTAAAACTGTATTACCTTTTAAAAACTAAAAGGAATTTTTAAAAAAGTAATCTGAGCTTGCAGCTTTAACAGGCCAGATGTTTGGGGAGAAAATAGTTTTCCCAAAAATATTTTCTGCTGGGCCATCTGGGGCCCTCAACGCACACCACTCATCCTCCCAAAGCAAGGCAAGAGCCCTGTCCCCACTGTGCAGAGCGACAAAGTCCCCCTCCCCAGGGTTCCCCTGCTGGGGCCTGAGCTCTGACCATCAGACCGTCCTACCTGGTTGCATCCTACACAAGCAGATGAGTCAGCCCGGGTGACATGACATCGAGCCGCCGCCCTCAGGTTCAGAAATGATGACTCTGAGACACCAAGCAAGGTGCCCAGAGGACAGAAGGAATGAGAGTTTCATGGAACCAAGCACCCACTGCGTGCCAGGCCAGTTCAGAAGCTGGGACACAGCCAGGCCTAGGAGGGACTGGGTCTGGGCGGGAGCTGCCCCCCATCCTCATCCTGCACACCGAGGCCTTTACCTGGCCACCACTCGGCCGGCGGATAGTGGGACATCTTTTTTCCCACCCCCTCGACTCTTTTTGTACTTTCTGAATTTTCTACAATGAGCATGTATCTATTCTCTAATAAGAAACAAGGATTTTAAATGCTTTGTAAATGTAAACTATTGCAAAATTTCCCATGACCATTCTGATGTTCACTTGTTGGGAAAGATGTGGACTGACCTGTGTCCTCAGCTGCTAGGATTACACCACATTACCATGCTCGAAGGAGTTACAACCAAGCATAGGATTTCAGGTGGGAGTTTATGCTTTCATTGGCCTGGAGCTGTTCCCAGCTAAGCCGGCAGGTCAGGGGGTGCACAGGTGGGTCAAGGGCAGCCCAAGGCTTAATGCTCAAGGGCCAGTTAAGCTTCTTTGATGCCCGGCACCTGCGCAGCGAGCAGCGAGGGCCCCCAAGTGCCTGGTCACTGGAGAATCGTGGGAGGCTTGCCTCCTTCCCCACAGGCTTCCTGCCACTTCCCCCCCCCAGCCCCCACAGACGAGTGGCTCCTCAGCCCTCACCAGTCCCCGGTCTCAGCATGTTTCAGTCCTGCCTCTTCACCAGCCCTCTGGTGGCCTCAGGTAAGCCCATACTCCTCCCTGGGGTCTAGTGTCTTTCCCCCGCCTCCCCTTAAAAAGGGCTGACCAGGAGGGTCCTGACGGCCTGGGGTGGGCGCAGCGTATCTGGCAGCCATGCCGCTGAAGCTGAGTCTCTGCTCCAGCCGTTCAGGTTCCCTGGCCTAGCACCTGGCTTATACCTTTGAAGGAGGCATTCCTGGCTGCCCCCCGTCCCAGGGGCAGGGGTTACATTTGGATATGACCCCTGGGTGGCCTCTCAGTGGCCTGTAAGGCTGGCTGAGGCTCACCCGTACAGAGACATCAGAGAGACTCAGCCTTGGGAAGCTGCTTGGAATTCTGTTTTACAGATGGGGAGACTGAGGCCTGCGGTGAGGGGGAGTCTCCCCTGCAAATGAGGCTTTGGAGACTGTCCGGGGTCAGCCTGTGGGACCTGGGCATGTTACCTGGGCTTTCTGTGCCTCAGTTTCCTCCCACTCCCCACACAAACTGGGCATGCTAGGACTCCTGTCCCAGGGCCAAGGGTGGAGCCCCCTGATAGATGGAGCTTTGCTGCCATCTCTGGAGGAAAGTGGAGAGCGGGAAGGGCTGCTGGTGGCTCCCTGTCTACACTCGCCTCCCTGTGCCTGCACTGGCAGCTCCAGTTTTCTTTATTTTTCTCCTGAGATGGAGTTTTGCTCTGTCGCCCAGGCTGCAGTGGTACGATCTGGGTTCGCTGCAACCTCCGCCTCGCAGGTTCAAGTGATTCTTCTGCCTCAGCCTCCCTAGCAGCTGGGACTATAGGCGTGCAACACCATGCCCAGCTAAGTTTTTGTATTTTTAGTAGAGACAGGGTTTCACCGTGTTAGCCAGGATGGTCTTGATCTCCTGACCTCATGATCCACCCACCTCGACCTCCCAAAGTGCTGGGGTTACCGGTGTGAGCCACCGTGTCCGGCCACAGCTCCAGTTTTCTAATAATCACCAGCTACCACTGATGAGGGCTTCGCCATCCCCATTTTACAGATGGGAAACTGAGATTTAGGCCTGTGAGTCACATATTTGCTAAGTGGTTGCCTTAATCAGTTGCAAGGAACAAAGACCCTTAAACTTAAACCCACTGGATGAATAAGGAGCCATGTTGTGGGTGATGGGGAAAGGTGTCTGCAGGGCTCTGTCCATCTCTCCATCACTCAGCATGCCTTCCTCTGTCTGTTGGCCTCATTCCACCCTACCACTGATGCTGCAGCTTCGGGGTTCTGAGCACACACCTTGCCCCTCGCAGTCCTAGAGGCAGGACAAGGCTCTCTCTCAGGATCCTAACATCTCATCTCAGGATGGATCACCCTCATCACTGTGGCCAGACAGAGGCACTTGGATGGGAAAGGGTTCCAGTATCTCTGTACCTGTCACTGGATAACCACAGATACTTCTTAGAATGGCAATAATCCTTTCCTGTGCTCACAAACCTGCAGTTTAGGCAGGGCCCAGCATCTGGTCTCTGCCCCGTGGGGGAGGTTCAACTGGAGCAGTGGGTCCATTCCTAGCAGGCTCATCACAGGCTGACACGTGGGTGCAGGCTGTTGACTGTTCTCCCCCAGGGTGGGTTGAGTTTTCTCACAGCATGCCGGCTGGCTTTCCAGGCGCAAGCATTCCAGAGGCCGGGAAGTGGAAGCTGCTAGTTTCTCAAGGCCTCAGCCCAGAAACGACACTTCTGCTCTATGATTTTCATGATGCATAGAGCTCGGACTCAAGGATTTCAAGAAACAAAGACCTCACTTTCAATGGGAGTGTCAACAAATTGAAAGGCCAGCAGAGGGGTGAGGTCCTGTGCTTTGGACACGAGCACCAGGCCAGGTCGTTCCCAAACACTTCTTGAGTAGCTGCGGTGCACCTGAGCTCCAGGAGCCTGCTCCACATTAGAACACCAAGATGAGGTTGAGACTTGAAATGTACGCATGATCCCATGACTTTTTTTTTCTTTTTTTTTTTGAGACGGAGTCTTGCTCTGTTGCCAGGCTGGAGTGCAGTGGTGCGATCTCGACTCGCTGGAATCTCTGCCTCCCGGTTCAAATGATTCTCCTGCCTCAGCCTCCTGAGTAGCTGGGATTACAGGCATGCGCCACGAAGCCCAGCTAACTTTTTGTATTTTAGTAGAGATGGGGTTTCACTATGTTGACCAGGCTGGTCTCAATCTCCCGACCTCATGATCTGCCCGCCTCGGCCTCCCAAAGTGCTGCGATTATAGGCATGAGCCACCTCGTCCGGCTGACTTTTCTTTTTTCCCATTGTTTTTTGATAAAACACAGGCACACAAATATACAGACAGTGGCTGGAGGGCGCTAAGTGTGATCACGCCTTTCAGGTGCAAATCAACCAACCCACATCCTACACCTCTCTGGGACTCACACTCTGGGCTGCCAACCCCCTGTACTCCTCACCCCAGGACAGGTACCAGACAATCAGTGATAGCCTCTGTGCCCCAGAGCCCACTGAAATGATTCACACCAGCCAGTCCTCAGCCTGCTTAGCCTGCTTTGCCCACGCCTTCCTCCAAAATCACAGTAAAGGCTCCCGGCCCCCAGTTCCCCCATTCCCTCTGCCTCCTGACCAACCCTGGTGCTTCCCTGTGTGGCCCTGCCAGGGTGGAAGCCTCTTCCCCTGGGGATCTGTGATACCAAGGTATCTTCTCAATGGTGTTTGTCCGCTGATCTGTTGGCCTCACCATACTTGAATAATAATAAAGCTGGAATCATTTTCAAACAGGTCTAAAACCCCTCTGCTCATGCAAGATAGGCCAAAAGTAAGGGGGAATGAATGAATGGTCTCAACAGCAGCCCTCAGCCAGTGTCTCTCAGTGTCTCCCAGGCGTTGGAGGGTAAATGTCCAGCTGGATGGTACCGGGTGACTGTCTACACTGTGAGAAGCCGGAATTGAGCCAGGATTCACAGCTCCTGTTGAACATAAACAATCTCACAGGGGCATCAGTATCAGACAAGGCCACTTTAGCATGTTGTCATGGCACAGATAAAGTCACAGGCCAAGTGTGGTGGCTCATGCCTGTAATCCCAGCACTTTGGGAGGCCAGTGCAGGTGGATCAACTTGAGCCCAGGAGTTCGAAACCAGCTTGGCCAACATGCTGAAACCCCATCTCTACTGAAAAATACAAAAAGTAGGCTGGGCGCAGTGGCTCATGCCTATAATCCTGGCACTTTGGGAGGCCGAGGTTGGCGGATCACAAGGTCAGGAGACTGAGACCATCCTGGCCAACACGGTGAAACCTCGTCTCTACTAAAAATACAAAAAAATTAGCTGGGCATGACGGCACATGCCTGTAGTCCCAGCTACTTGGGAGGCTGAGGCAGGAGAATTGCTTGAACCCAGGAGGCGGAGATTGCAGTGAGCCGAGATCACGCCACTGCACTCCAGCCTGGGCAACAGTGCCAGACTCCCTCTCAAAAAAGAAAAAAAACAAAAAATTAGCTGGGCAGGGTGGTGGGGACCTGTAATCCCAGCTACTCCAGAGGCTGAGGCAGGAGAATCGTTTGAACCTAGAAGGCAGAGGTTGCAGTGAGCTGAGATTGTGGCATTGTATTCCACCTGGGCAACAGAGCAAGACTCTGTCTCCAAAAAAAAAAAAAAAAAAAAGAAGAGAAAAGGGAGGACAATACTAATATCCTGGGTGATACAAGGGTCTGCTGTTTCATGCCAATTGCAGCTTGAGCCTCATTTCATTCCTCCACTTTCTGATGAAATGTATTAAGATACCTAAGCACAGAATTGCTCCTACTTCCTAATAGCATCCAGTGCAGGTGGGCTTCCTTGAATCCCCCTCAGAACTGCTAACACAGCCCAAGTCCTCCTCTACGTCCTCCCTAACAGCATCCCACTTCAGGGCCCTGGGCTTTCCCATGGCATGTGCTCCCACTCATTGCAGCAAGTCTGCAAACCCAGCTTTGTTCATCCGCAGTGTTCTGGGGGTCTTCAGCTGGAGGGATGGAGTAGCAGCTACCGGACTCCCCCACAGACTAAGTTCCTTGCTTCCAGACCTAGTTGCTTAATTACACACCCTGTAGTGTAATTAAGTGTGTCCTAGGGTCACTGCAACAAAGTACCACAAATTGGGGCCTCAAAACAGAGGACTTCTTGGCACTCCTTGGCTTGTAGCCGCGCCACTCCAATCTCTACCTCCAACACTGCGTCTCTGTGTTTTCTCTTCTTATAGGGACACTAGTTATTGGATTTATGGCCCATCCTAATCCAGTGTGACTTCTACATCTAACTATATCTGCAAAGATTATATTTCCAAATAAGGTCACATTCTAATGTTCCGAGCAGACATAAATTTGGGGGGTACACTATTCAGCCCGCTACACTCTGAACCCCCCAAGGTAGCTGTGGTCCCATGTTCAAAATACATTCACCCCATCCCAATATCTTCCAAAGTCTGAGCTCATTCCAAAAGGGAGAAAAGGGAAGAAATAAAAGGGTCACTTGGTCCTAAGCAAGTCTGAGACCCAGCAGGCAAGTTCCATTAGGTTTCATGGTCTGAAAATAATCCATGGTGGCTCAGTGTTCTGTCCTCTGGCCTGTGGTGTTGGCCCTGCACTCTGTGGCCTTGGCAGCAGCAGTAGCCACCCCCCCCCCACCTGCACCCTACCCCTAGCCTGTCTCTGCATTCATGTCTGTCCTCCAAGCCATTCTTCCTTCATTTCATCCCATCCCCATGCCTTTCAATCCAGGCTGGCAGTGTTTCTGCTGGTGTAACATTCTCAGAAATCTTGTTGGTCTCCCGTGTAGTTCACAGGGACCCATGCTGTCAGACAAGAGGCTTTATCCACAGATCATTCCTGGATAACCTCATCTCTATATATCAGTTCCACTGAGATGGTCGATTGCATCCATGAGTCACATCCCTAATGTCTCCAGCAAAATGTCCAGCAACATCCTTGGTGTTCTCTTTACACTTTCTCTCCACGCTTTCTCAATAGTGAATTTGCTGATTTTAGCCATCTGGACAGGCTAAGGGCTTCCCAGATTACCAAGTATGGTTCCTTTTTGCTTAACAGTTCCTTTGTCAACTTATCTCTTTTCTCTCAAAAGAGAGAAATTGCTACAAGCAGCAATTTACCTGGTTTGTCTTAAGCAAGGCTGGTTCCTTTTTGTTTAGCAGTTCCTTCCTCAATTTATCTCTTTTCTCTCAAGAGATAAGTTACTACAAGCAGAAGAGATAAATTGCTAGAACCAGGCCATGCCTTCCACACCATTTGCAAATCTCCTTGGTTAAATATCCAAATACATTACTTTCAAGTTCCACTTTCTACCCAACACTAGAATGTAGCTCAGCCAAGTTCTCTGCCACTCTATAACAAAGATCACTTTTCCTCCTGTTTCCAATAACATGTTCCTTACTCTCTTCTAAGGCCTCACCAGAAGCACCTGTGATGTTCTATTTCTACCAACATTCTGTTCTTGGTGATATATATATATTCTTTAAGACAATAGATTTCTCTACATGTTTTTCTTTGATTTCTAAGCCTCATGAGGAGCACCTTAAATAAATGTCCACTTTTCTACCAACAAGGACTACCAACAAGGACTTTAAGGCCATCTAGGCTTTTTCTTTTTCTTTTCTTTTTTTTTTTTTTGAGACAGAGTCTCACTCTATCGCCAGGCTGGAGTGCAGTGGCGTGATCCCGGCTCACTGCAATTTCTGTTATCCGGTTTCAAGCAATTCTCCCGCTTCAGCCTCCCGAGTAGCTGGGACTACAGGCATGCACCACCATGCCTGGCTAATTTTTTTGTATTTTTAGTAGAGACAGGGTTTCACCATGTTGGTCAGGATGGTCTCAATCTCTTGACCTCGTGATCCGCCTGCCTCAGCCTCCCAAAGTGCTGGGATTACAGGCGTGAGCCACCGCGCCTGGCCCCCATCTAGGCCTTTTCTATCAAGCACCTCAAAACTCTTCCAGCTTCTACCAATTACTCAACTGCAATTACTTCTGCATTTTCAAAAATTTATCACAACTCAACTCAGCTACTTTTGCATTTTCAAAAATTTATCACAACAGCACCTGACTTTCTGGTACAAAATCTGTATTAGTTTTTTAGGGCTACCATACAAATTAATTGTCTCACAGTTCTGGAGGCCAGGAGTCTTGTTGGCAGGGCCAAGACCCCTCTGAAAGCTCTAGGGGAGAAGGATCCTTCCTTGCCTCTTCCTAGTTTCTGGTGACTTCCAGAAATCCTTGATATTCTTTGGCTTGGAGAGGCATCACTCCAATCTCTGCCTCTGCTGTCCCATGGCCTTCTTCCCTGCATGTATCTCTCTTTTTTTTTTTTTTTCAGATGGAGTCTTGCTCTGTCGCCCAGGCTGGAGTGCAGTGGTATCATCTTGGCTCACTGAAACCTCTGTCTCCTGGGTTCAAGTGATTTCCCGCCTCATCCTCCCAAGTAGCTGGGTCTACAGGCGTGTGCCACCACCACACCTGGCTAATATTTGTATTTTTAGTAGAGACGGGGTTTCACCATGTTGGCCAGGCTGGTCTTGAACTCCTGACCTCACGTGATCCACCTGCCTTGCCCTCACAAAGTGCTGGGATTACAGGCGTGAGCCACCGCGTGTGGCCCTCTCCTCTTCTCCTTCTTTTTTTTTTTTTTTGAGATGGCGTCTCGGTCTATTAGCAGTACCTGGCGCATGAGCAAATGGAAGAAGAGTAAATTAGGGGCCGGGTGCAGTGGCTCATACTTATAATCCCAGCACTGTGGGAGGCCAAGGCGGGTAGATCACCTGAGGTCAGGAATTCAAGAACAGCCTGGCCAACATGGTGAAACCCTGTTTCCACTAAAAATACAAAATTAGCCAGGTGTGCCAGGCATGCTCGTGCGCACCTGTAATCCCAGTTACTCGGAAGGCTGAGGCACAGGTTGCGGTGAGCTGAGATTGCACCACTGCACTCCAAGCCTAGGTGATAGAGTGAGACTCTGTCTCAATAAAAAAAAAAAAAAAAAAAAAAAAAGTGTGGCCAGGCGCGGTGGCTCATGCCTGTAATCCCAGCACTTCAGGAGGCCAAGGTGGGTGATCACGAGGTCAGGGGATTGAGACCATCCTGGCCTACATGGTGAAACTCGTCTCTACTAAAATATGAAAAAATTAGCTGGGTGTGGTGGTGCGGGCCTGTGGTCTCAGCTACTCAGTAGGCTGAGGCAGGGGAATTGCTTGAAAACCTGGGTGCCGAAGGATGCTGTGAGCCAAGATTGTGCCACTGCACTACAGCTGGGTAACAGAGCAAGACTCCATCCCCTCCAAAAAAAAAAAAAAGCGAATGAGGGAATCCTGGCCAGCCCCTAACTCACTGTGTGACCTTGGGAAAGTGCACTTCCCCTCTCTGGGCCTCAGTTTCACTACTGAGTCTCAGTTTCACTACTGCCAAGATGCCTCCTGAGTCATAGTTCTCCTCTCAGGCAACTGGGGAGCACTGAGCTTGTAGCAGGCCCTCCTGGAGGCTCATTCATCTTCCCCAGGACAGGCAGGCCACAGCCAGGACCCAGCTCTGGGCCTGGCGAGGTGGTGTGCCAGGTGGGGAACCTGCGCATGGCAGAAGTGCACTCCTTCCCCCTCCGCCCTGGTTTGCTTTTTCCCCCTTCTCTTGCACCTGTGAAAGGCTTTCTGCTTTCTGTGAAAGTCCACTGTGCTCCAACCTCAGCCCCTGGGCTGGTACCAGGAGCCCCCATCCTGCAGGCTGGGGTGTGGGGGAGCCTTGGAAGGGCCTCCAGCCCAGTCCGACTCCTGTGGTGATGGACTCCCCAGACTCTGTGCTGTCCCATTCAATGTCCTTCAGGCCCGAGACCCCAAGAGGCACCTCCCACTCAGCCACAGGCGTCCCCTTCTCCCCCACCCAGCAGGTGGTCTCCTGTGCCTCTGGAGGGGGGTGGCCTTGGGGAAAAAGGGTAGGGAGGACAGTAAAGAGGCCAAAAGCCAGCATATGTCCAGCATGTGTCCAGCCTCCACCACTCCACGGATGGGCAGTGGGGTGTGCCCAGGCCCTGGGCTTTGGGGTGGGAGGGCCAAGGAGTGGTGGAGCAATGTGTGGCGAGAGGCCAGGCCCAGGCAGCACCGACACACTGGCGTGGAGCCCCGCAGCAGCCCACTCCCTAGTAGCCTCCTTGCTGGATGTCCCACAGGAGGGGTCTCTGGGGACAGACCCTAGGAAGGCCAGCTCCGTAAGGGCGCAGCACATAGGCTCTGCATGCCAGAGGCCCCTCACTGCTTCTGTGTGAGCCTCAGCCTCCTCTTTGGAAAAAGTGGAAACAACAGCCTATAGCCACCAGTATGACAGCAAACAAGCTCCCATCAGGACTGGCCTCACAGCAGGCGGCAGAGTCTGGGGGCACGCCCCGCCCTGGGCCTGCGGTGATGCACCTTGTCCCTGCCTCCCAGAGGACGAGCCAGGCTGGTGAGTGCAAGACAGAGGGCTTGAGGCTAGCAGGCCTCGCCATGGGACCCCACAGCACAGTCTTTGGCTCCAACAGACCTTGCCCTGGTGGAATCACCATGCCTGGCAGGCCAAGTGCAAGTGCCTGCGTGGCTCCGGAGCTGCGGGGCTCACAGGGGTGTCCTCTGTATGGCTCAGTTTCCTCAGCTGTCAAGTGGGGACGTCCTGGGGTTGTGATGCGATGGCAGAAATGGAACTACAGGAGCGGGCAGAGGACAGAGTCCTAACCCTTCAAAGAAGGGCCTCAGGAGGGCTGCAGCTGGTGCTCAGCAGACGTGTGCAAGGGAGTGGCTCTGGCACTTCTCTGTAGGGGACAAATGTGGGTCAGAGCTCAGCTCTGCAGGGGGAGAAGGCAGGGCCATTGGGCTGGGGTCTCCTTGAGGCCTCCTCCACCCCTGTCCTCACCCCAGCCCAAGCTGGGTGAGGGGCTTTGCTGCTTCCTTGGGCAGCAGCTGGAGCTAGGCGAGGCATCTCTGTGCAGCTGGGAGGGTCTGATTCCATCTCGCCCTGGTGGGCACTGTCTAACGTGGACGTTGCATGGTGTTTAGCATCCCTGAGCCTCCGTTTCCTCAGTGTGAAGTGGGACCAGAACATCCAGCATGGAGAGCTGCGGCAGAGGCTCAGGTAGCCAGCAGGGGCTCCCTGTGCAACAGCTGCGGTGGCACCCCAAGCACGGCCCAGCTAGAGCTCGTGGGGAGCTCACCTGTGCCCTATCTCAGCTGTGCCTCCTCACCTGTGCCCCCATCTCAGCTGTCCCCTACCCCACCTGTGCCCCTATCTCAAGTGTCCCCCTCACCTGTGCCCCTATCTCAGCTGTCCCTCACTCACCCGTGCCCTGAGCTCAGGTGTCCCCCCCTCACCTGTGCCCCCCATTTCAGCTGTCCCCCACCTACCTGTGCCCCTATCTCAAGTGTCCCCCTCACCTGTGCCCCTATCTCAGCTGTCCCTCACTCACCCGTGCCCCCAGCTCAGGTGTCCCCCATCACCTGTGCCCCCATCTCAGCTGTGTCTCCCCCATCACCTGTGTCCCCCTACCAGTGTGCCCCCCCACCTGTGACCAGTCTCCTATTTCTGGCTCCCACTCCTGCCCTCTCACCACCCCCCCCCCCAGGTAGGTGCCCCGCATGTCTTCCCAGGTGTCTCTACATGGATATTAGAGGGGTGGGGGTCATGCAGTGAGCACCCTCATCACTGGTCCCTAAATTCCCCCACTCTTTCCCAGTGCAAACAGCACTCCTGCCCCAGCGGCCTTTGCAAGGTCCCCCGCTGGCACCATCCTGAGTGCCCTGCACCCCGCCCTCCCCCATCTCCACACCTGGCCGTCTTCACCTGCCACCTGCCCATCCCCTGGCAGGACAACGGAAGCAGAACTGCTCTCCAGGCGAGGTGTGTGCCCAGTGCAATTCCATCACCCTTGTCCCCAACCCTTTATCAGCTGGCCCACCTTGCAGGGGGATCCCGCTGAGGGGCTGGGAGAGAGCACCGAGGCTGCGCCCACTGCTGGTGGCCAGCGTTTATTTATGCAGATAAGCACTGTGTGCCACCAGCACCAGGAACAGCCATAAATCTCATGCGCCTGCCACCCCAGTGGCTGGGGCAAGTCCCAGCAGAGTTTCTGAGCTTGGTTATTCAGGAACCATGAGTCCAGCCAGGATAGGGCAGGCCCACCTCCTGGGGGCTGCAGGCAGAACCTCAGGAGAGGGGCAGAGAAGGGAGGTGGGAATCGAGTCACGATTCAGCTCACACGGTGTAGACAGGCTGGGCAGAGCCGAGGGTGGACCCCACTGCACACCAGCAGGGTGTGGCAGTCCCTGGCAGTGCCTGTGCTGCCGCCTTCTGCCTTCAGGACCAGCATCACCACACGGCCCATTACTTTGGCAGTTGACCCCTGCTCTGGGCCACACTGCTAGGGCTGGAGGCCAGGCTCTTAGCTGACTTGCTGGGTGACCCTTGGCCAGTGGCTGCCCCTCTTTGGGCCTCAGTTTCCTTCCCCTCCAAAGCCAAGTGTCCTGAGCTCTGGGCTGTTGGCCCACCCTCAGCAGTCCAGGGTGCTCTTCATGTGGCCTCTGATGCCACCTCCCAGGACGGCACAGGCCCAATGTGGTGGTGCCCAGGGCAGTAGGAGGCTCAACTCACGGAGCAGCTGTGCCCATAGGGACCTGAGGCTGCAGGGCCCCTGGGCTGTCCGGGGCCACATCCCCCACGGGCAGCAGTGCTCAGGGTCTCCAGCCACTGCTGCTGCAGCTCTGCGGAGGGGGCACTCAGGTACCAGGATTGCTTGGCCTGCTGCAGCTTCCACACATGCCCCGAGTCTGGCCACTTCTCAGGGTCTGGAACACTCAGTTCGCAGCCGGGGAGAGTGATGGTGAGGGGCAGCTGACCATCCTGCAGCAGAGGAGCAGACAGTCAGTGGGGCCTCAGCTTCCTGGCCTCAGGCTCACCCCAGTGACTCAGGCCACTCCCAGACCTTTGCAGTGCAAGGCAGGTGCTGAGCCCGAAGGGCCTGGTGGCTGTGCCTGCACTGCCCTTTGTTAACACGAGGATGGTTGGTGGGGGCCCCCTGGTTCTCCCCCGAGGGAGGATATGGGGAGGGGGGTGCCTTGCCTGCCTCACCAGACCCCCAGACCCCATGAGCTCTTTGGGCTGTCTGGCCCCTGGGGAGGTGAGACAGGACAGGCCAGCCCCTGTGACAGAGCAGCAACTCGGGCTCCAAGGGGGACAGGCCAGGGCTGTGTGGGTTCCTGAGTCTCACCTGACAAGTTCTGTGGCTCCTGGCCACCCTCTGTGCCCCCCTGGCCTGCCCCTCCTTGCATCCTGGCTGGCTCTGGGGTCCACCCAAGTGTCAGTAGGTTCTGTCTCCTGTGATTGGAAAGCAGAGGGGCCCCTGGGCTGCTGGGGAAACTGAGGCCCCAGGTAACACTGCTCAAGCAGGTAGGCCCCAGCTGGTGGTGCAGGCCTCCTGGCTGTGGGTACCTCAGGCCTGAGGCTCTGGGCTGCTGGCCTAAGGGCCTGGGGGGGTGGGGAAACGTACCTGGCTGACTCCCTGCAGGTGCAGCACGTGGGGATTGGATGTGGGGGATGGCGGCCCACACCTCACTCCAGGCCTCACCACTTGCTGACAGCCACAGGGGGCCGGAGAGCAGGCTGGGCTGTGGGTCTGTGGCGGATATCTTCTGGGGGACACAGAGACACAGGTTAGGGGCACAAAGACACAGGTTAGACACAGTCTGGTCTGCAGTGGTCACGCCCTGCTCTGAGGAGGCTGGGGCAGGGCCAGGACCACTGCTTGGGAGGAGCTGGCTGTGGAGACAGGGCCGAGACCTGCATGGGGACTGGGACCAGCCTCGCCCAGCTTCCAAGGGTCACAAAGCCTGTGGGACATAGGTGTGTGTGGTACCAGGTGGGGTTTGCAGGCTGGGCCCTCTAAGGGAGGGCGTTCATATGCCGGGTCAGGACACCATCAAAACCACAGGAAAACACAACAGCAAGGACCTGAGGGTGGGTCATGCAACAGGGACTTCAAGCATTTAGTCTACACATGCCATATACGTGCAAGTGCATGCACACCACACACATACACACACCCCACACACACCACACACACCACACACACACACCCCACACACACACACCACACACACATCCCACACACACACCCACACATACACCACACACACACACCACACACACATCCCACACACACACCACACACACACACCACACACACCACACACATACACCCCCCACACACCATACACACACACACCACACACACACACCACACACATCCACCACACACACACCGCACACATACACCACACACACCACACACACCACACACATACACCCCCACACACCCCACATACACACACCACACACACACCACACACACACCACACACACATCCCACACACACACCACACACACACACACACACACACACCACACACACACACCACACACACACCACACACACACCCACACACACACCCACACACACATCCCACATACACACACCACACACACACACACACCCCCACACCCCACACACATACACCACACACACACCACACACATCCCACACACACCACACACATACACCACACACATACACCACACACACACACCCACACACACACACCACACACATCCACACACACACCACACACATACACACCACACACACACACACCCCTCCCCCACACCACACATGCAGGCCCTTCCTCTCTCGTGCTGCTGTTGAAGCTATTGCACATCTGAGGCTCCTGAACCATTTGGACGTGGCTTTGACACCCCCTGCTGGAGCTGGACCCCTCAGATCTAGGCCCCTTCGAGGCCAGAGTCCACTTTGCCCGGCTCTGGAGGCATGTGCCACAAGGACCTGGAGCTCTCAGAACATACCTAAGTATTTACATTTCGGGCATGAGGGAACCCCGTGGCAGTGCAAGGTCCTTCACCATCGAGATCATTCAGCGGCCAAGTGTAATTGACTTACATCCTTGACTTCTTAGACCAAGGACCCAGGTCAGGGCTCCAACCACAGCTGTAAGTCAGAGCAGCTGGGACCCTGAAAACACACTGACTCCCCGATCACCCCCACTGAGCCTCTAGGCAGGGAATCAACGCTAGACGCTGGCGCTGCAAACCACAGAGTGGAGAGAAAGGGCGATGTGCTTTTCTGGAAACTCCCATTTTCTTTTTCAGTTTTCCTGCAACCCGCCAAAATAGACTGTGCTCTTGAGGAAGGAAGGAAGGCAGAAAGGCAGCAGCAAGAAAGAGGAAAAGGAGAAGGGGGGAGGAGTGCGAGCGAGAAGACGATGGGGAGGAGGGGAGGAGGAGGAGAAGGAAGGGGACAAAGAAACAATGGGGAGGGGGAAGGAGAAGGAGCAAGAGGGGGAAGAGGGAGAAGGAGGAGAGGGAGGAGGAGGAAGAGAAGGAGGAGGAGAAGGTGAGGAGGAGGGGAAAGGGAGAAGGAGGAGAAGAGGAGGAGGAGGAGAGGAGGAGGAGGAGAAGAGGAGGAGGAGAAGAGGAGGAGGAGAAAGAGGAGGAGGAGGGGAAAAGGGAGGAGGAGGAGGGAAAGGGAGGAGGAGGAGGGAAAGGGAGGAGGAGGAGGGAGAGGCAGGAGGAGGAGAAGGGGAGGAGGGGGAAGGAGGAGGAGGGAGAGAAGAAGGAGGGGGAGGAAGAGGAGGGGGTGCCTGCCTCCAGGACCCTGCTCACCCTTTGAAGCTGGAGGTGAGTCAGGCTGAGATGAGGGCAGAGTCTCCCCCTCAGGTGGG
Source organism: Ateles fusciceps (assembly GCA_036589455.1). Classification (NCBI taxonomy): domain Eukaryota; kingdom Metazoa; phylum Chordata; class Mammalia; order Primates; family Atelidae; genus Ateles; species Ateles fusciceps. The sequence goes on along the minus strand of JAZHEH010001180.1, from coordinate 701,487 downwards.
CCTCAAAGCCTGGACTTGAGGGCAGCTCTAATCCATGCCCTCCAACCAGGTGACCAGGAATGACACTTGTTCCCATCCAACTCCTGGGTGCAAATGGCTGGTCCTGAGAAGCCAGTGTGCACACACGGGATCTTCGGAGTTCACCTGTGGCCACTCTGCACTGTTTCCAGCCTGGGGGCCCCACTGAGACACACTCACATCTGTCCTGGTCCCAGGGACACTCTGGGAGCAGAGGCAGCTGGAGCAGCTGGGGCACAGAAGCAGGTGTCTGGAGGCTCTGCCGTGCTGCCAGGAGGGGTGCAGGAGCTGGGAGCACTCACCTCTGTGCTTTGCTTGGGCTCGGCTGGAGCCTCGGTGCTGGGGCTCTCCGGGGGACACTGGCTGTGTCAGGAAACACTCTCTGCAGACGCGGCTCTGCCGGCTGTTCTCAGCCTTGAACTCAGAGCATTTCCCACAGATGACCTGCCAAACAGACGGTACCTGTGACCCCAGCGCCCTGGGACAGAGGACTATCCAGGAAGAGGCCAGAGGAGAGGTGGAGTGGGTGGGAGGAGGAGACTTAACACAGTGCCTGGAGGGGGAATGGGCTTCTCCCTGTCTGAAGGCGGAGAGCAAGGCTGGCCCTGCTGGGTATCTGGTACCTGCCCTCCTAGCCTAGAGGGTCCAGAGTCCAGGAGTCTCTGTGTACGGGAGGAAGAATGGGAGGAGCCACCAAGCACATGGGAAGATGCCCCCTCACCGGTCATCAGGGAAATGCAAATCATAACCAGAAACCACCTCTCACCCCTGAGCATGGCTGTTTTCCAAACAAACAACAGCAACAAGAAAACAGTGTTGGCACAGATGTGGAGAAGTTGGAATCCCTGCACTGTTGGTGGGAAGTATCTGGTGCAGCCTCTGCTGGAAGCACTATGGCGTTTCCTCAACATGTTAAACACAGCGTTACCATATGGTGCAACAGTTCCACTCTCGGTATGTACCCAAAACAACTGAAAGGAGAATCTGAAGGGATGTTTGTACATGCATGTCCATAGTAGCCCAAAGCTGGAGGCAACCCCGTGTCCATCCGCAGATGAATGGATGAGGAAGTCGTCATGGTCTGTCTGTGCAGTGGAATGTGATTCAGATGCACAGGGGAGCATGGGAACTTAGCCAAGGAGTGCTCCTCAGTGACTTTTCCAGAGCTCTTCCTACCTTGGACACTCCCAGCAGACCCCCTTGGCGCCCTCCTCTGGCCCCTCCAACTGCATCCCATCAGTGGTCCTTGCTCTCTCGGTCTCCCCTCCCTCTGCTGGACCCTTTTCCCAGCACACAGAGGCTCCTGCTGTCTCAGGGCCACCCACACCCACTTCTGCATCTGCTTCCCCCTGTTCCCTCCTGCCCCACATACTGAATGTTGCAGAGGACTTGGAGGTCTTTGTTCAAACCTTGGGAAATTCTAGTTTGACCCTAACCCTGCGGGCACTGGCTGCTAAGGGACAGTGGCACTCAAACACTGAGGCACGTATCGCAGGCCTCAGGAGCCACAGCAAAGGGGAGAGTGCTCTCTTTAAGTAGACGGAAGGCACCCTCTTCTGGAGTCCTACTTTTATGGGAATTTTATTTTTGGAATTTCTCTTTTCTCTATCACTTCTTCTGTGAGGAAGCAGGAATACTGGGCAAACTAAGGCAATGGAAACCAAGCTAAGCACCAGCAGGCTGGCACGGAGATGCAGTGACGTCACTGAGGGCGCCACACCACCTCTGCTGTGCGGGGAGGTCCAGGTTGGCCATGAGGATGCTCACTCCAAGGAAGATTAACAGAAGCCACAGCTTCTGATCCTGAGTAGTCACAAAGCCTGAAGACTGGAGCAGGGGCCTGGACATGTCTTCTGAGGATGGCTCTTAAAGCAACAGATTCCCCCTCAGGTCTGATGGGGAAACCAGGTTTGAGTTAAATCCCCCCAATTCTAAAGCACAATATGGGCCCCAAAATAAGAATTCTTTTTTTTTTTTTTTTTGAGACAGAGTCTCGATCTGTCGGCAGGCTGAAGTGTAGTGGTGCACTCCTCACTCACTCCACCTGCTGTGTTCAAGTGATTCTCCTGCCTCAGCTTCCTGAGTAGCTGGGATTACAGGCGTGCACCACCACACCCAGCTAATTTTTTGTATTTTTAGTAGAGACGGGGTTTCGCCATGTTGGCCAGGATGGTCTTGATCTCCTGACCTCATGATCCACCCGCCTAGGCTTCCCAAAGTGCTGGGGTTACAGGCGTGAGCCACCGTGCCCAGCTGAGAATTCTTTAAGAGGTACAGATCACATTATCCACTTACCTGCCCATCCATTCATCCATCCATCATCCATCCACCCATCCATCATCCATCCACCCACCCACCCATTTATCCATCCATCCACCCATTCATTATCCACTTATCTATTCATCCATCCATCCACCCATTCATCTATCCGTCCTCCACCATTTATCCTTTATCCACTCATCCATCTATACTTCTGTATGCCATCCAACTATTCATCTATTCATCCATCCATCCATTCTCATCATCCCTCTATACTTCCTATATATCCACTTCCATTCATACTTCCATATGCCATTTAACTACCCACCTATCCATTCATCCATCCATTTATCCATCAATCTCCTCATCCATTCATCCACTCTCCATCCTTCCATCTATCCATCCATCTCCCCATCCATCCATCTCCCCCATCCATCCATCCATCCATCTCCTCATCCATCCATCCATCTATCCATCCATCTCTCCATCCATCCATCCATCTCCCCATCCATCCATCCATCTCCATCCATCCATCCATCCATCTCCTCATCCATCCATCCATCTATCCATCCATCTCTCCATCCATCCATCTCCCCACCCATCCATCTATCCATCCATCTCCCCATCCATCCATCCATTCATCCATCCATCTCCCCATCCATCCATCCATCCATCTCCCATCCATCCATCCATCTCCCCCATCCATCCATCCATCTCCCCATCCATCCATCCATCCATCCATCTCATCCATTCACTCATCCATCCATCCATCCATCTCCCATCCATCCATCCATCTCCCCCATCCATCCATCCATCTCATCCATTCACTCATCCATCCATCCATCCATCTCCCCATCTATCCATCTATCCATCCATCTCCCCATCTACCCAACCATCCATCTCCCCATCCATCCATTCATCCATCTCCCCATCCATCCATCCATCCATCCATCTCCCCATCCATCCATTCATCCATCTCCCCATCCATCCATCCATTCATCTCCTCATCCATTCACTCATCCATCCACCTATCTATCCATCTCCTCATCCATTCATCTACTCTCCATCCATCCATCCATCTCCCATCCATCCATCCATCCATCCTTCCAAGACTCATCCACTTATTTCTCTCTCCTTGCTGCTCCCTGCCATGTCACAAAGGTGTGACAAATAACACCAACCACTCCAGACACAGGTTGCTGGTGACCTTTGGAAAAATACCTCCAAAAGCATTCTGTGCTGAGATTCACTTGCTAACATAGATTCAATTTTAATCTCAACCTAAACATACTCAAATTATCAGTTCCTTCCTCAGGGATACTTTTACATTCAATATTAAGCATTGAGTTTTCTCCGTTCTCAGGAGAAAAGGCTTTGGAGTGAGGGGAATGGAGATGTGTGCACTTGGGGCACCAGTCGGAGGCACTGCCTCATCACATGGACCCAGCAGGCCTTCAGCAGCACTGGAGTGCTGGGGCAAAGGCCAGCAGTAGGAGCTCCCAGCACAGCCACACTTCACCCACCTCCAATATGCCTTGCAAGGAATGAGGAGTATCATCTCCTTGTTCTCAAGGTCACCCAGCTAGGGGTTCTGTGGTTCCAAATCTAGCAGTTTTTCAATCACAGTGAGTGTTTGTTAAGTACCAGAGCTGACCAGAGAAAAGTGATTAGATTCTACTTTGGACAGGACAGTTTTGCACTCAAGGGCATCTATGTCCATGAGCCAGGATCTGGAAGCCCTTCTGCAGGGCTGGTGTGCTGCTGGTGAGGACTCAGCTGCTCTGTCAGAGCAGGGTGGCCCCCTGTCCCTCTTCCTCTCTCCCAGGACTCACCGCCCCGCATAGCTTGCAGTGATGCCTCCTCTTGGTGATGGAGTTGAAGGTCTCTCCGCAGCTCTTACAGCCCTGCTTCTCCTTGTCACGTCTGGTCTTACAGGATAGTTTTCTGACCTCGAGCTACAAGGAGGCAAATAGGTGCTGTCAGCTTCCGAGTCATGTGTGCACCCTGCCCCATATGGTGGTGGAGGGGCAGCTCTCGTGACTGTAAAAGCAACACAGGCTCGAGGCAAAGAGTGAAACACGCAGAAGGGAAAGAAGTGAAGAGCCAGTCCGCCGCATCTCTCTTCCCCCACCTCAGCCCCCAGCGGCTGCCCATGCCCATTGCACCAAGTCAAGATTGTAAGTGGATCAAGATCTTCATGTTTGGAACAACTTGGCCAATGACTGTTTCTGGTGCATCTGAAAAACTACTGAAAGGAGCCACAGCTGGAGGAACACAGCGCTTACCAGGACGGGCAGGAGGCAGCACAGCCACGGCCTTCAGCCCTGGGGAGGGGGCATCCCTGCCTGCGACCTGGACCATGTGGCCACACATCTGCTATGTGCTGGGCACTGGGGGGGCATACCCTCTAGGCACGCCACATGGATGAATATAGGTGTGCACCCACATGCCTGCGTGTGCAGACATCATGGCAACATCTGGGGGGAGGCCAGGTGCAGTGGCTTACGCCTGTAATTCTGGCACTTTGGGAGGCTGAGGCAGGTGGATTACTTGAGGTCAGGAGTAGACCAGCCTGGCCAACATGATGAAACCCCATCTCTACTAAAAAAAAAACAAAAATAGGAAAAATAGCCGGGCGTGGTGGCAGGTGCCTGTAACTCCAGCTACTCATGAGGCTGAGGCAGAAGAAGTCGCTTCAATCCGGGAGGTGGAGGTTGCAGTGATGCAGTGAGTCAAGATCGTGCCACTGCACTCCAGCCTGGGTGACAGAGCAAGGCTCTATCTCAAAAAACAACAAATAAGTAAATCTGAGAGGACATGTGAGGAAGCCACGAAGAGCAGAGACCAGGAGCAGGGGCTGTACTCCCCCTGCATCTCCTGTTACTGCTGCCTGAACTGCCTACAGAGGAGGAGGGTGTGGAGGCGGGAGCAGGTATAGCCTGGGGCTGCCCAGCCCAGCCTCGGCTTTCCTGTCTGATTATGAACAGTGCAAGGTGGACAGACCCCAGGCTCCTGCCTGCTGTCAGTCATGAGACCCTGTCAGTCATCACCTCTCCTCCCTGAGCCTCAGTTTCCTTACCTGTAAAAAGGGATGAGTGACTGCTCCCTGGGCCCTAAGCCTCCTCATGGCACAGAAAACCCTGACTGCGTTTGGCAAGCTGCTAATTACCCTTTCATGTTACAGTGGCCTATAACCTCTGGAAAGGCCCCATCATTTGATGAAATGACTTCCTGGGTTTTGAAGCTTGGCCCGCATCCAGCATTTCCCCCTCTAGGGAGGAAGCGCCTCCCATGAGACACTGTCATGGACACAGAAAACCCCGTTAAGAAGACTTTAGAAAAAGGCAAAGTTAAGATGAGTTCCCCAGGGTGTCAGAGCTGGAGCTGCTACTAGAAATGTTTATCTCAACCTCTCCAGTGCCCAGTCAGGGAACTGAAGCGTGGAGGTGTTTTTCTGTTTAAAAGAAAACTGTCTGGGCACGGTGGCTCATGCCTGTAATCCCAGCACTTTGGGAGACTGAGGTGGGCGGATCACAAGGTCAGGAGATTGAGACCAGCCTGGCCAACATGGTAAAACCCCATCTCTACTAAAAATACAAAAATTAGCCAGGCATAGCGGTGCACCCCTATAGTCCCAGGTACTCGGGAGGCTGAGGCAAGAGAATCGCTTGAACCCAGGAAGCAGAGGTTGCAGTGAGCCGAGATTGCGCTACTGCACTCCAGCCTGGTGAAAGAGTGAGACTCCTCTCAAAAAAAAAAAGGGAGAAAACAAAGAAAACTACCTAAAATAAGCTTACCATTAGTATGACTGAGCAGAATAAATAAAAAGAGGTCTGGATGTACTTTAAAATATTATAGAAGGCAGAAGTGTGTGTGTGTGTCAGGGCTAGGGGCCAAGGGGTTGCAAGAACAGCACCAGGCTGAGGTTTCTGGAGCTGAGGGGGGAGGCTCACGGCAGTTATCCCCACTTGTGTGGGTCCAAAACCGCCGTAGGAAAACGCTAAACAGCATAGGCTAAAAATATGTTTGACATAAACTCTTCATTTTTAAGGACAAAGAGAGTCAAGCGCGGTGGCTCACGCCTGTAAACCTAGCACTTTGGGAGGCTGAGGTGGGAGGGTTGAGGCCAGGAGCTTGAGACCAATCTGGGCAACATAGTGAGACCACGTCTGTACAAAAGTTCAAAAAATTAGCCGATGTGGTGGCACGTGCCTATAGTCCCACAGATTTGAGGGGCTTAGGTAGGAGGATCGCTTGAGCCTGGGAGGTTGAAGCTGTAGTGAGTTGTGACCACACCACTGCACTCCAGCCTGGGCAACACAGCAAGATCCCAACTCAAAAACTAATAATAATAAAAAAAAAAAAAAGAAAAAGGCGAACTGAACTGGTTGGGAGTGAGGGAGCAAGAAAGGGGTAGCTCAGATTGGGCATAAGTATTGGAGGCTGGGATGGGCTGAACTATGTCCCCTCGCAAATTCACATGTTGAAAATTTAATTCCCAAAATCTCTGAATGTGACTGTATTTGGAGACGGGGCGTTAAAGAGACATTAAGTTAAAATGAGGTCTTAGGTTGGGCCAATTCACTCTTACTGGTGTCTTTATAAGAGGAGATGAGGACGCGGAGACATAGACGGAAGACCGTGTGTGCACACAGGGAGGCAACTGCCATCTCCAAGCCAAGGAGAGGCCTCAGGAGAAATCAACCCTGCCCACACCTTCATCTCAGACTTCAGCCTCCAGGTAGTACTTTGTTCTGGCAGCCCCAGCAAACTGACACCAGTGCCCCCGTGTAAATTCTGGCCGGCACTTCCAGCTGTGTTGGTCTCTGGTCTCCCTTCACTGGCCCACCTGCAGGTCCCACCAGCGCCCGGCCTGCTTGGCACAGGAGCCCAAGGGCAGGGCTGGCTCCTTTGAGGGTGACAGGGATGCTCACTCGCTGTGCCGCAGCCCCCAGCACCTCTGTTGAATGGGGCTTGCTCCAAAGACACAGGAGTGGGGCAGCCTGGGCTCCCTCTGCAGTTTCTCTCATGCTTAAGACCACAGTGGGGGGCTCCAAGCACACTAGCTGGGGAATGGGCATCACAGACCTCGCAGCAAAAAACTGTTCTCCAGGTGAGCACCTGGAGAGGCTGAAAAGTGGGAGAGATGGATGGAAGGGCGGTCCCGACGTACACCTCAGCCCAGAACTGCCTGCTCTTGGGGACCCTGGAAGGCAGACCCCTGCCACAGCACCCAGGGGTGGCATTGCATGGCAGCTGAGAATAGCACAGGGCATGCCCATGTGTCAGGGGGCAGCTGGGGCTGGAGGAGCGAAGAACAGCCATGCGGAAGGGCAGGTTGCCGCAGGGCTGGGTGCACAGCCAGACCTTGGTCTCTGAGGACCAAGGGGACTGCGTCCCAGTGAAGGGACAGAGGACAATTCTGAAAGCAGCAAGTGTGGCCCGCAGCTGGGGCAGCGCTGGGAGTTCCACTGGCTTTTTTTATCTGGCAAATCTTCCCAGCTACGGAGCTGAGCTGAGCACTCGGGGTGGGTCCTGGCCCTGCACCAGCTCCCATGGAGCTGAGGCCCGCGGCCCACCGAGGTCAACCCTCCAGCTCCCATCATGAAGGTGCGGCTGAATTTGTAAGCATGACCCAGTGGCTGAGGGGCAAGAGGTCCACCTGAGTAGCCAGGGACGGTCTCTCGGTCATGGCCACGCACACACCTCTGTGTGGACGAAGCTACTGTGCAGGTTGACCCAAAGAAGGGAGCTCAGGTTTTCGTTGTGGATGTCAGGATATCAGAAAAGCTGGGCCCAGGTCTCTCCAGGAAGATGGAGAACTGTGGCCTTCTCCGTATCTGACCGAGGGACTTCATCCCCTAAGTGCCCAAAACACACCAGCGTTGACCCAGAGAGTGGTCTCCACCAAGGGCCAACGGAGCTGTCCCCTCCAGCATTTTTTTTTGAGCAAATTGAGTGGTCCCCTCCAAGAACTGGGGGCACAGCTGAGTCACACAGAATTAGAGCCCAGTCAGTGGCCCTGATGAAACCGAGTCAGTTTCATCAGATGCTAGAAATGACCCAGCAGGGGGCACCAGCTGTGGGGGCGCAGGCACTGCCTGGGCTGTTCCAACAGGAAGAAGGCGGCCGGGCTGATGCCTCTGCTCCTTGCTGACCGCCCTGCCCTGGAGACCGAGGGTGGACACAGGGCAGGGCCTCGTCCCAGGAGGGGCAGCTCCAGCATTGTGGGGAGGGGCAGTGCCTGAGAAGAGCCCCTGGCACTGCCCTTAGAAGCCTCACCTTGGAGGGGTCCATGTGTCACCCACGGTGGGTCTGAGGCCCTAAGAGACCTTTTGAACTCTGACATTTTGTGTTTCTGTTAAGAGCAACTCAGTGCTTGCCGATCAGGGAAGGCCTCGAATTCTGCAAGGCCCCTTGCAAAACTTCCTGGCTTGGGTATAGCTTCTCTTAGGAAAGGGGCTTACAGGAAATAGACTGAAGAAACTGGGGCTCAGGAAGTAAGTTTAGGTTTGGTACACTGTAGCCAAAATCACTGTTGCCGATGTGAGAATTGACTTGCTTTTGAGTGCTTTGTCAAATGCACAGAGCTCATGCCCATCACACTACATTCGCCCCGTGCAGCTCGACACAGACACGGAGCTCAACAGCTCCCACCATGGTCTCAACTCTGCTGCTTTTGCTCACAGGAGGACACTGAGGAACGCAGGGCAGCCAGGCCACATCCACTGGGGGCAGGGAGGTCCCGCACCGGAGCTGCGCTATTGTTGTTTGGTGGTCTGTCGTGGGCCCTGCCCTGGCTCGGTGTGGGTAAAGGGACAGAGACAAGAGACTGGAACTGGAATTGTGACCCTGAGTGCCAGGCTTACCCGGGCTGCTGCAGAACCTGGGAAGGCTGAGGAAGAAAAGGGAGCAGGGCAGGCAGCACTGTCCACCCAGCTGGGTGCACCCATTGAGGCACAGCGGGTCTGCTGGCCACTGCCTGGCCCGGCGGGCCCTGAGCCCCTGTTACCTTCTCTCCTGTGAAGGAGGTGGGCGGCCAATGGGGGCAGCGCCTGTGTGGCTGGCAGCGCCTGGCAGCTTCTCTGATCTCTCTGCCCAGGGCCAAGTGAGGCTGGAGAGGAGGCACCGGCTCAAAGCCCTGCTCCAAGGCCATCCCCCAAGCTGTGTCTTTCCACAGGTTACAACATGTTAAACCATGGCCTTGCAGGTTCTTCCAGCTAGAACACTCTCCTGTCTAAGCGCCAACCCACGGGTTAGCCTCCCCGGGACCCTGTCCCACATTCAGATGCCCCTGAGAATAGCGGATCCCTCAGCCAGGCCTGGGCTCCTGCTGTTCCTACACCCAGCCCAGGTCCCGCCCACCCAGGGCCTCCCTCAACACGTGGTCTCCACCCACTTTTGCTTCCCTGCCTCCCCCAGGCACTGAAGTTGCCTCTCCAGGGCCTGTGGGCTCACACCCACAGATTCACTCACAAAGGACAGGTGGGTCTCACTGAACCTTGATGCCTCTGCAGTGGGACTGTGACCATGGATGCCTCCATAGGCCTGGCCCAGGGCCCAGGGCTGGACATGGAGGGTCATCGAGCAGAGGCCAGTCCAGTTCACTCCTTATGTGAGTTGTGCGGGTGGGAGGCAGTGCTCCATGCCAGAGTGTCACCATGGAGACTGTTGGGGATGTCTGCCCTGGCTAGGGGATGCGGGGCTGATCAGGCAGTGCCTCACACACGGGTGTGGGCTGTCCCGTCCCCACTGAGGCCCTGCGATTGTGCCTGCTGTGGGTAGCTCCCGCTTCTGTGGCTGCACTCATACCCTGAGTACACGTTGCTTTTCATAACTTTCCTGAATGCTCCAGAAAGGGGACTGAAGAGCTCTGTGGGTCTGGGGTGTAGCCAGCCTCACACTTACGGTTTGGCATAAAAAGTTGCTGATGGGCGGATTCCCGTCATTGAGACATTTTTATCAGGGGCTCCGGGGCAGGCTACAGGGCTTCATAGACTTGGACAGAGCAAATAGCAGGTGTCAAAGCCCTGGGGCCTAGCAGGGCAAGGGGATCCCAGGGCATCTCAGGGGAGGATGGCCAGAAAGCCAGGTGAGGTCAGACAGAAGAGACAAGGGAGGAGATTCTCTCCTAGGCAGTCAGGGGACCACTTCCCCCAGGGTGCCTGCCCCATGTCAGATTCCTCATTTCAGTGTTAATAAGATGTCCTGGCTAGGCATGTTGGCTCACGCTTGTAATCCCAGCACTATGGGAGGCTGAGGCGGGCGGATCACCTGAGGTCGGGAGTTCCAGACCAGCCTGACCAACATGGAGAAACCTCGTTTCTACTAAAAATACAAAAAAAATTAGCCAGGCGTGGTAGCACATGCCTATAATCCCAGATACTCGGGAGGCTGAGGCAGGAGAATCACTTGAACCTAGGAGGCAGAAGTTGTGGTGACCGGAGATCGTGCTATTGTACTCCAACCTGAGCAACAAGAGTGAACTTCCATCCCAAATAATAATAATAAGATGTCCCTTCAGGGTGCCTGTCTGCTCCACAGAGGCCAGGTTGCTGTGCTTTGCAAATCCGGGGTCTCTCCTCTTGCCCGCTGGGATGTATTTGTAAGTACCCCCACACCTCTGGGCTCCATCATGCCCCAGAAGCACTACCTCCATCCCGAGGCCTCCTGAGTTTCTTGGTAGTTTCCCAATGCCTGGCCAGCCCAGATCATGATGGGTGGGGCCTGATAAAGCTCAGGTCATGGGAGGGGCCAGCCGGCGGCCAGCCCACCTGGACAGACCCGTCTGGGGTGGGGCTGAGGCAGCCATCTGGGACCACGTCATTCCTGAGCCTGCACAGCACGGGTGAGGCAAGGCACCTGGAGAACCGCCCTCCCACATTTGGGTGCAGCAGCCTCACTGGGGTGCTCTAGGGTGACGTCGCTATCAGTGTTGGCTAGTGCCAGGCCTGGGCGCCAATGATGGCTGCTCCAGGTACAGGTGCTCTCGGCCCTCATCCTCTTTAACTTCCCAGATTAAACAGAGAGAGGCGGGCCTCATCCCAGTTCCCACAGCACGTCCTGGCAGGTGGGGGCATGGACACAGCCTGCCTGGCCCGGAGCAGCACGCTTGTGTGCTGGCTGCTGTAAGGCACAAGAGAACACAGATAGGGCGAGGCAGGGAGACCCAGGCCACCCTGGCCGCAGCTTGGGGTGAAGGACTAAGCGGTCTTCTGCATTACCGAGCCTCCTAAGGTCCTTGTGCTGTTAATACATGCTTTATGGGATGATTCACACACGTTAAGAGCATAAATGTTCACTTGGAGCTCAGAGGATTCGCACATGTGTGCACAGCTGTGTGACCACCTCCGACCACGTAATGGACATCCCCCACACTGACAGGCCCCCACATGCCTGCCTTACAGAGTCCCCCTGCAGTGATCATGCAGTTTTCAGCGCCTGGTCTCAGACACAGCTTCACCTCCGCACAATCAGGCCCCCAGTAACAGTGAGCAGGGCAGGCTGGCCCCTCAGCTCTCGGCCTCCAGGAGGACCCGGTCTGACCCTCTCTCTCCATCTTCCCTACAGGTCATCCTGGTCTGACCCCTCGCCGCTCTGCCTTTCACCCCTGCTGACTGCTGAGCATGGGTCACTCACCCCTGCTGCACCCCCACCGCCTTCAGTGGTCACCACAGGCTCCACAAGGCTGGTGCTCGTGATCTGGAAGGAAACAGAGATCGAGTAAGAGGAGATTCCAGGGCCACATAGCCCTATACAGTGGGGGTACCATTCCTGAAGTCCCCAGCACCTCCGTGTGTTGAGGGCAGGCTCGGGAGCAGGAATTCCCAGGCCTAGGATTGGCTATGTCTCTGGGGAAGCTGCTCCCCTCCCTGGGGCTGCCTGAGCTGGAGGCCTCTCCTAGAAGGGGCATCTCCCAGTGTGGTAGGTGGCTAGTGGGTGACGTCTCCCTATGGCCCGCCCTGATCAGGAGCTCTAATTCACATCAAGTTACCCAGTGGGTGAGGAGGGTCCCTTTCTCATCTTCCATGGCTCCTTATGGGGGACTCTCTGCAGCCCCCCCACTTTCTCAGCAGAGTGAGGCTCTGGGCTCAGCCTCTGGACAGAAAGGGCTTGGCCAGCTTTGAGGACAGCCAGGCTCAGTGTCTCATATTCCCAGGTCACCTCCACTCAAGGCAGTCCCAGGATCTTCCTTACTGGATGGTGCAAAGTTCTTACAAAGTTAAGTGCAGAAAGCAGAAAAAACCTAGTGGACTTGATGCAAATGTGAAGTGGATATAGGGGAGGTGGGCTGTGCCAGGCAGACCCCTGGAACCAGTAGGGAGGACAGAGCCAGCCTGGAGTTGGGATTCAGGCCTGCAGGGTCAGGGCCAGGCGGTGAGAGTTGGGGCACCCTCACTCTGAGTCATGGCCGGTGCCCCCGTGAAGGCTGGAGCGGAGGGCCTGGCACAGGGCTCAGGGCACTGTCTCTCCTGGGTGCCTCCCTGGATGCGTCCTTGCTGCAGCCCCAACACCTATGCCTTGTCCAGAGTCAGTGGCTCCAGGGCCTTCCTTGCATCAGGCAGAGATCGGGCTCCTCACCCAACCCTCTCTCCCTGACTCCAGGGAAGTGCCGGGGAAGAGGGGCTTGGCCCCGAGGCTACAGCCCTGACTCCCTGGCCAGGCTTCTTGCCAAGGACCCTGTAGTCCTACCTCTTGCCCAGCGCAAGTCCCTACATGAAATCCCCCCTTGGGGCAGCTCCGCATGAGGATGGGGAGTGAGACGCTCCCACTGCTTCCCGCAATGGGCTCTAAGCCACCATCTCCCAGGGCACGGGGGCACTGGGGAGAAAATGCAACCACAGAAAGGGGTCTGCAGTCATGGGCCGTGCTGGGCCAGACAGAGTGGTGTGCAGGCAGTGCACCATGGCCCTGTGACACTGGTTCCACCACCCACAGCCTGGGCATGTCACCGAGCTCCTCCGAGACTCAGTTCCCATGGGGGATCATGTAACAGCCCTTGGTGTGTAGGATGCTGTGCAGAAGGCACTAGACAACCAAACGGTCATGCAGGAGCGCTTCCTCCACGCCCGCGTCCTGCCTTCCGCCCACCTGGGCACCGACCATGGGCCGGGGCGCAGCAGGCTGCAGTGGGCCCTTAGTGGAGGATGGGTAGGGGTGAAATTAAGTTCAGTCTAAAGCTGCCATGGAAAGGTAGCTGACTGTTCAAACCATGTTCAAATACAGCAAACGCGGAGCTGTAACCAATCTAGCTGTTTCTCTGCCTCAGTTTCCCTTTTCTATCCATGAATCTTCTCTGACCAGGAAACGGCACAGGGGGCTCTCTGGACCTATTCTGGACTCAGGGGTTACTGGGAAGCAGAGGGAGTGTGGGGGTGCTGTTTCGTCCACAAATAGTTGTTTGCTCAATTAAATTGTTACATTTGATTTGTTTGAAGTTTTTTCTTTAACACAAGGGCATGCCCGCTGTCCTGGTCCCTGGTGCAGCAGGAAGAAAGCCTGGGGACCAAGCTGTCCCCACAGACGCCAGTGCCTTCTGCTCCCAGCAGGCAGCTGGTCCCCTGATGGTCCCTCTGTGCCCCGCGCCACTGACTCACAGGTGTGTCTGGAGAGAGGCTGGGGTCCTCATCCTGGCTGGAGGCGCCACCGAAAGCCTTGAAGGTCTCGCTGTTCTGCTTGTGCTTCTCGATGGTGGCCTGGATGATCTGGACACAGCAACACAATAGGGAGGACCATCAAGGGGTGTGGGAGGACGCTGCCCACAGGAGGGATGTGCCTGCCTCTGTCCTGAGGACGGGCCCTGGCGTTCCCAGAACAATGCCCAGGCCACTGGCCATCTCCTTTCCCCGTACCAACAATGTGGGCTCCCCTTGGAGATGTCCAGATTGAGGAGATCCACCCCGAGCAGAGAACCTGGCCTGTGACTCCACCAGGCCCATTCATGTTTATTTGGGGGCCTCAAACAAATGAATGGGTTGAAAGGCTTGTGGCATCTGAAGGTGCTCATGAAGGCACAGTGTGGTCATTGCATCCCTGCAGGGTGGGGCACAGGGCCAGCGTCCCGGAGGCCAGGGCCCCCACCCTCTGCCCCAAAATGAATGGCCTTACTGCTCAATCACTTGGTCATTTGGTTACTTTACAACTTTAGAAGCTTCACCTGAATCCATTCTTTCTTCTCTTCCTCTGTCCTATAAAACCAAAACAGTCTTGTATTAATCCAGTCTTGGATACTGACTCTAAATGAGCAGCCGTTTCTCAGCCCTGCAGCACACCCCTGAGCCACACACTGGCTTGTCAATGCAGCTCAAGGATTGGAAGACTGACCCCAAGGGCCCCAAAACACTCGTGGCCTGGTGGGGTCAGGTGACCACTCAGAGCCCTCTGCAGTGGCTGTACATCAATGCCTCCTTGGACCATGAATGGGTCATTATGAAGATCCCACTGTTGGTGGGGTGTGGGAGACCAGAACTCCCATGTACGGCCAGTCAGAGCACAGCCTGACACCACCTTAAAGGGTAGAGTGGCAACAGCCACCATTTCAAACAGATGCACTACCCTGCGACCAGCAATTCTACATCAGCAATCTATCTCACAGCTATAATTACACCTACTCAGAAATGCCTAAGAACAAGGACACTGCTTGCAGCACCATTTGTGATGGCGAGGTTCGGGGGTAGCACAGGTCCTCGTCAGCGGGAACTAGTTAACGATCATAATGGAAAATTACATTGCTGGCCCGGTGTGGGGCTCACGCCTGTAATCCCAGCACTTTGGGAGGCCGAGGAGGGCGGATCACACAAGGTCAGGAATTCGAGACCATCCTGGCCAACATGGTGAAACCCCATCTCTACTAAAAATACAAAAAATTAGCCGGGTATGGTGTTGTGTGCCTGTAGTCCCAGCTACTCGGGAGGCAGAGGCAGGAGAATCGCTGGAACCCGGGAAGGTGGAGGTTGCAGTGAGCTGAAATTGCACCACTCCACTCTAGCCTGGCGACAGGGTGAGACTCCGTCTCAAAAAAAACAAAAAAAAAAAAAAAAAAGAAAGAAAATGAAAAGAAAATTACATTGTTTAAGGAATGGTGCACAGACGTGGGATGATTCTTGACAAATTCAGTGAAGAAAGCAAGATACAGGGCACATTACACAGTAAACAGCCATCTATGATTTCAAACACAGATACATGTGCTTGTGCACAGAAAATTCTAGAAGGGGCTGGGCGCGGTGGCTCATGCCTGTAATCCCAGCACTTTGGGAGGCCCAGGCAGGTGGATCACCTGAGGTCAGGAGTTCGAGACCAGACTGGCCAACATGGTGAAACCCTGTTGGGTTTTCACCCAAACAAAAAATTAGCCTGGTGTGGTGTCACGCACCTGTAACCCCAGCTACCCGGGAGGCTGAGGCAGGAGAATCGCTTGAACCTGGGAGGCCAAGGTTGCCATGAGCCAAGATTGCACCATTGCATTCCAGCCTGGGCAACAAGAGTGAAATTCCGTCTCAAAAAAAAAAAAAAAGGAAAGAGAATCCTAAAGGACTAAGAATGTGCTGGGCATGCTGAACAGGAGGTGGGCAGAGGCTTAATTTTCATCAACTTCCCTTGGCACTGAAACCGCCCCAATAGTCCCATAGATAGTTTTTCTAATAAACATAGAAATTGACCCTCTGATCTTAAAGCTTGAAACTTAGTATTATCTGAGTTCCTGCCTCAGAAAACACCTTCCTGCTTCTCAAAAAAACCATTAAGGAACTGAAACTCACCAGGTCACCACACCCAGGTAATGAGATGCCCAGACCCTTTATCCATCCTGATTGCTTCCTCCTGCTCTCCCTAGTTCCTGTTTCCTTACACATTGTTACATTTTTCCCCTGCTGTTTAAGCTCCTAGTTTTAGTTGGTCAAGGAGATGGATTTGAGACTGAGTTCCCATCTCCTTGGCCGCAGCACCTGATTAAAGCTTCTTCCTTGGCAATAACCATCTCAGTGACTGGCTTTCTGTGCAGTGAGAAGCAGGACGTAGATGGAACCCTGGTGTTTTGGTAACAGTACTGTTAAATTTTAACCCAGGCATAAATAAAAATGTATTGCAAGGTTATTCAGTTTAGAAAAAGAAGACATGAAATTAAAGACATTCCCTAGAAACAGCCCATGACGTACCGTGTCTGCAGCTCCAGGGACCTTTTTTTTCCCGTTATGATGAATGTATGTGCTGTATTTGGCTTGATGATATCCTGCACCTGAAGGGGTAAGGACAAAGAACAAAGTAAAACCAAGCTGGTGATTTTAGCAGGTCCTTAACTCCAGCCTCGTGATCTCTGACTTAGAAGTGTTTCCCCAAGGAGGCAGCAGAGGTGAGCCTGTGACCCCACAGTTCTGCAGGGAGAGGGGCGCAGAGGCTCAGGTCACTGTGGCTGCTGCATGAGCTGGTCCACTGGGGACAGTGGGCCTCCCGTCCTGCTCTGACACAGCTGGGACTGCTCATCTTCTGTGCTTGTAACTCTGTTGACCAAATCCACTTTCCAAGACCCAGCCTATCAGGCCTTCTCCCCATGTCACTCCCACCCATCCCACTTGAAGACAAGCCATTCCCCACAGGCACCACTGGGCACTGCCCCCCCACAGCAGCCATGTCCCCTTAGAAGGGAAAGGGATCTGATGAGAAGAGCGAGGATGGTCTTAGCCACCCTGCAGATGTCTGAGCCCCAGAGCAGGTGCAGCCTGAGATTAGAGATGTAAATAGAACAATGTATGCCCAGAACAAATGAAAATGGGGTCACTTCTTCATAGAACCACAGCCTCAGATTCCATCCTCTCCCATCAGGATGAGACCACAGAGACCATGGCACATGTGGTGGCTCCTGGTGGTCCCCAGGCCAAACCCCCAGTAACCACCTGACCACCAGCCAGTGGCTTTAGGGAAATACAGACCCTGGGCTATGCCCAGAATCACTTTCCCTAAACACAGGGTGAGAACTTCTGTGTTAACGTATCAAACTAATTAAAATATGACTGACTTTTTTTTTATAGAGCAACACTAGGACAGTGGTTTCTTTCAGTATTATAAAGAGCCAGCCATACAGTTGTGGTGGCTCACGCCTATAATCCCAGCACTTTGGGAGGCTGAGGCGGGAGGATCGCTTGAGTCCAGGAGTTCGAGACCAGCCTGGGCAACATAGTGAGACCGTGTTTCTATAGAAAATAAAAAATGAGCCAGGCACGGTGGTGCGTACCTCTTGTCCCAGCTACCTGGGAGGCTGAGGTGGGAGGACTGCTTGAGCCCAGGAGGTTGAGGCTGTGGTGAGCCATGTTTGTGCCACTCACTGCATTCCAGCTTGGCTGATAGGGCAAGATCCTGTCTCAAAAATAATAATTAAAAAATAATAACAAAACAACCTTTAAAAAAAGGTATTTTCTCTAGTCAGTCATTTTTTTTTTTTTTTTTTTTTGAGATGGAGTAACCCAGGTTGGAGTGCAATGGCGTGATCTTGGCTCACTGCAACCTCCACTTCCTGGGTTCAAGGGATTCTCCTGCCTCAACCTCCGGAGTAGCTGGGATTACAGGCACACAACACCTTGCCCGGCTAATCTTTGTATTTTAGTAGAGACAGGGTTTTACCATGTTGGCCAGGCTGGTCTTGAACTCCTGACCTCAGGTGATCCGCCCACCTTGGCCTCCCAAAGTGCTGGGATTACAGGTGTAAGCTGCCATGCCCAGCCTAGTTTGTCACTACTTTTTTTTTTCTTTTGAGATGAAGTCTCGTTCTGTCACCATGCTGGAGTGTAGTGGCGAGATCTCGACTCACTGCAACCTCTGACTCCCTGGTTTAAGCAATTACATGAGCCACCACTCCCGGCCAGTCATTATTTTTAATGGTATTTCTTAACCTGAATTCAGAGAATGTCAAGGTAAGAAGGGATTTTTGGTGGCATTAAGCAAGTGATTACATATTTTGATTTAGCAAATATTTCTGGAGTACCCGTTAATTCAAAGCCCTCCCTACAGGGGACGGGGACCCATTCCAGCCTCCCAACTCGCACTGCAATGAGGCACGGAATAGGCCCTTGGAACAGGGGGACAGCAAAGAAAAAGGTCATTGGTCATTCTGGACCATGCCACAGAGCTGCCTGGAACTCTCCCCCTGGCTCCGGTGCGAGAGGACAGGAAAGAGCTCGGGACCCAGGAACCAGACAAGAGAATTAGGCCCTCGCCCCAGCCGGGATTTCTCCCTGCAACCCTGAGCTTCATCTTTGGGTTTGTAAATAGGGCCCCAAGTCCTAGCCTCACAGGTGACAGGGTTCAGTCCAGGTCCTGGTGCCATCCTTACTGCCCCCTGCATCCTCCAAGGCTCTGCAGAGAGGGGGAGTTGGCAGCAACATGGCAGATGGGCCAAGCAGAGAGGGCTGGAATCCTGCCCTTACAGCCCAGGGTGCCAGGACCGGGACAATGCCTTGGTCACAGATAGGGTCTGTGGCGTGGAGAAGCAGGCAGGGGTGCCAGGCTGCACAGAGGTAAGTGCCTTGGTAACCAGAGCCCGATGTCCCCTGCCCTGTTCAGCGTCCCTTCCAGGGGACATATTTCAGAGGGAGGAGCTCACCCACCTGGAGGCCCGAGATGTCCATCTTCTCCCGGACACTGAACTTCTGGCCCATGAGCCGCAGCTTGGGCACGCAGTAGAGGATCATGCTGTTGAACTGCAAGAGGGATGGCACAGGTGAGGAACTCGAGCTGCCTGCAGGCCACCCGCAGGGCCCCAGTGAGCTTCCCACATGGGATCCTTTTCTTTCTCTAAAAAAATGTTATAAAGTGAAAAATATTTTTTAAAAGATATGTGCAGTAATTTTAACTACAGTTACATCTTTGAGTGAGAAGACTAGTCACTAGCTTTATTTTTGTGCATTTCTTTCTTTTTTTTTTTTTGAGATAAAGTCTCTCTTGGTTGCCCAGGCTAGAGTGCAATGATGCGATCTCAGCTCACTGCAACCTCTACCTCCCTGGTTCAAGCGATTCTCCTGCCTCAGCCTCCCAAGTAGCTGGGACTACAGGAGCGTGCCACCACACCCAGCTAATTTTTGTATTTTAAGTAGAGACAGGTTTTCACCATGTTGGCCAGGCTGGTCTCAAACTCCTGACCTCAGGTGATCTGCCCGCCTCGGCTTCTCAAAGTGCTGGGATTACAGGCGTGAGCCACTGCACCCAGCCAAACCAAAACTTTTGAATGAGCTACGGATACATTCACCAACATGGATGAATCTCTCAAACCCACATGCTGAGCTAAAGGAGACTCATCTCATGGCATTGATGTGACATTCGGGAAAGGCAAAACTGCAGAAACAGAGAGGAGATTGCTGGTTGCCAGGGCAGGGGGAGCGCTTGCCCACAAAGGGGTGGGACAAGGGAATGGGGGCGGCGGGTGAAGGCAGTGATCAAATTGTTCTGTAACTCGGCCAGGCGCAGCGGCTCACACCTGTAATCCCAGCACTTTGGGAGGCCGAGGTGGGTGGATCACCTGAGGTCAGGAGTTAGAGACCAGCCTGACCAACATGGTGAAATCCCGTCTCTACTAAAAATGCAAAAATTAGCTGGGTGTGGTGGTGCGTTCCTGTAATCCCAGCTGCTTGTGAGGCTGAGGCAAGAGAATCGCTTGAACCGGGGAGGTGAAGGTTGCAGTGAGCCAAGATCATGCCATTGCACTCCAGCCTGAGCAACTGAGCGAGACTCTGTTTCAAAAAAAAAAAAAATTGTTCTGTAACTTGATTGTGATCATAACTGTATTCTTCAAAACTTAGAATTGTACAGCAAAAATCGGTTTTAGTTAACGTAATTTTTAAAAATTTTAAAAAAACTTTCAAAGAAATAATTGTTTATTCAAGAAGAATTAGAAGCCAGAGAAAAATGGAGGAGCCATGGCACCCGGGGTGGGTCTACTGAGCCATGGCACCCGGGGGTGGGTCTACTGAGCCATGGCACCCGGGGTGGGTCTACTGAGCCATGGCACCTGGGGTGGGTCTTGAATTATCCCTCCCGGCCAGGGTTTGGAACTGTAGAAACCATGATTCCCTGCTGCAGTTCTCCGTGCTCTCCTGGTTGCTACAAGCTGGAGTCTGCTCAATTCCAGGGAGGAAAAAAGTATTGGCTGTGAGGGATTAAAACATGAGATATTTGCAGCAAGTGGGGAAGAGCCGCCGGCAAAAGTGGATGTGGAGGAGTGAGGCTCCCCGTGACTGGCGGAGGGATGCTGAGGGTCTCAGAGGGAGCCAGAGTCCCAGTAGAAGAGGCCACAGAAAAGCTGTGTCCTTGGGCAGCCAGAGCCCTGCTGGCACCGCCCTGGGTGTGAGGCAACTGGCAAGGAAGGTTCTGCAGCTGCGCTGGCAGGGGTTGGGCTCACCAGGAAGAGGTGGCGGTCCTGGGCGGTGCCATTCTTGGCTGACAGCTTCTGGATTTGGCCCTCCTTGATCAGCTCATTGGCCGGGTTGACGATGTCCTCTTCCCCACCCAGCTGCTCGTACACCTCCAAGAGCTTGTGCATTTTCTCCTGCAAGAGACATGGGGCTCAGACACCAAAGGTCTGTGAGGGTGGCTGGAGACCGAGACATGCACTTCCCTGCAATGAGTCACTGACCAAGGCTGGGAGGGGAAAACACAGAGCAATGCTTGATTTGAGTATTGAATGATGAACTGGAGTTCGCCATTCAGAACACAGTAACAATGACAAACAGCAACAGAGCTAACTGCATTGCTGTGAGCCGGTGCTGTTCTACCTACCATACATGTTTTTGTTTGTTTGTTGGTTTTGAGATGGAGTCTTGCACTGTCGCCCAGGCTGGAGCGCAGTGGTACGATCTCAGCTCACTGCAACCTCTGCCTCCCAGGTTCAAGCAATTCTTCTGCCTCAGCCTCCTGAGTAGCTAGGATTACAGGCATCTGCCACCACGCCCGGCTAATTTTTTGTATTTTTAGTAGAGACGGAGTTTCACTATGTTGGCCAGGCTGTTCTCAAACGTCTGACCTCGTGATCCGCCTGCCTCGGCCTCCCAAAGTGCTGGGATTACAGGTGTGAGCCACCACGCCTGGCCTCGATACATGTTTTAACTCACCTAGTGAGGTGGGTGCCATTTTTATTTTCAGACAGGAGAGTGAGGCACAGAGAGGTCGGTTGAGTGTCTAAGACCCAGACTTGGACAATCCATGTCACCTTGCCCTGGCCATGGTGACTGGTGGGGTGGTCATGTGGGTAATGAACAACCAAAGGTGCGATGCGACAGGGTCAAAGCTCATGGCTCAGCTCCAAGCCAGAAGCCAATGCAGGGGAAGGCAGAGCTGAGCCCACAGCAACCTCAGCAACAGCCAGGTGTCCAAGTCTGGACCTGCTGTGCCTTAGCAGCCCCGTCCTTGGACCTGAGTGATCTCAGCCTGCACACCCAGGAGGTGGGTGGGTTTGGCTAACCCTTCTGTCTCTGGCACCAATGAAGGGAGGTGCAAGTGGCAGCGGGTGTGGGGGCCACTAGAGGAGCCGGCAGCAGAGAGCTTGGAGGAGCAGACTACAGTAGGGGTGAGTGCCTTTTGGGAACTGGGGGAATGGGCAAGTACCCGGAATATACACAGGGGAGCTGGGTGCGCACCTGCCCACTAGTAGGGGCTGGGTGTCCAGCTGGTCTGTACCGGGGGCCTGGGTGTGAACCTGGTATGTACTGGGGAGCTGTGTGTGCAGCTGGTGTCTAATACTGGAGAATTGTATGCACCTGGCTGGTACTGGGAGGGCTGGGCAAGCACCTGGTGTGCACTAGGAGGGCTGGGTGAGCATCTATCATGTCCTGGGGTGCTGGGTGAGCACAGAGCCAGTCCATGAAGGGACTAATGCAGCTTTAGTGAGTGAATGAATGACAGTAACACTGAGCACTGACACTTCCTGCACCAGGTCCTATTCTGAGCATTCTATGTAGTGACTCTTTTAATCTCCACAGACACCCAATGAGACAGGCTGTGTCGGTGCTCCCATTTTATAGATGGGGAAACTCAGGCACAGAGCGCTAAATAACTCACCAAGGCCACAGATCTATTATAGCAAGGGGCGGGGCTATCCAGCTGACCCCTTGGGGGATGGGGGTGGGGAGGTGTAAAGGAGTCACTCATGGAGCCCCCGGGGATGGGGGTGGAGGGGCTGGCGCACAAGGGCCCCTGGCCCTCGCACTTGCTGCAGCACCCTGCCAGTCCACCCCTGCACTCACAACTTTCCGAATGGCGGCATTGGAGTGGTTGGCGGCCGTGGAGATGAGCTCCAAAGACCCTGCAGGAAGAAGACGGGTCAGCCTGGGGCCATGGTGGCTCCGTTTTTGTTTGCCTGGGGGCTCCAGGACAGCTGCCTCCAGAGAGAGGATCTGACTCTGCTCTTGGCCTTTTCCCTGGGTGCCTGGGCCACTCTAGAGGCCTGGCCCAGAGGAAGGGGGTGACCCTACCCCTGCCCCTGCCCCTGCCCCTGCAAACACATCCTTTCTTCTGGGGCCAACACCAGGCAGGGGGCTCCGATGCTCCCTGCACAGAGGCCTGCCCGGGCTGCCTGCCAGCCACACTGGTCGCTGCCCTCGGACCAGGAGCAGCCCGTGCCTGCCCCATGAGGCCCATTCCTGGGGCCTAAGCTCTGGACAAGGCCAGCATTTAGCAGCACCTTCCCCAAACCAACGTCCACCCGCACACTTCAAGCAGGGGAGATTCTCTGCCCTCAAAGACTCTAAGTCCCTTCCAGGGCTGTTAGGGGCTCGCTCATTCTCTCTCTCCTTCCTTTCTCTGCCTCTGTGCATCTCTTGAGTTCTCCTTCCCTCATTTCTCCCTCCCTCTCCCTCTTTATCCCACATCTCCCTATCTCTCTTGCTGTCTCCATCTCTCTCCCTCCCCTCTGTCTCTGTTTCTGTCTCCCCTACCCTCACAACCCCTCTCTCTCTCTCCCCTCTCTCTCTCCCTCTCTCCCCACCCCCAGAGTTCCTGGCAGGTACCCCTGCGCCCCTCCTGGGAGCCCTTAGCCCCAGCTCACTCTCTGCGTCCTTCCGGTCTGGGGCGTCCTGTGGGAGCCTCTTCAGATAGTCCTTGAGCAGCAGCTCGTAGCGGGGGACCCTCTGCACGGGCTCCAGCATGTGATGCTGCAGCGTCAGGTTCCCGCACACCTCCTGCTTCTGTGGGGATAGACGGAGCATTGGACACCCCAAGGACACGAGTGTGGATGCCAGCCCCGCCCCAGCTTCTGGCCACCACTGCCCCAGGAGGCTGCCCAGAGCTGACTGCCCTTCAAGACATGGCTAACACAGACCACACTTTACAACTGGGGAAACTGAGGAAAGGAACAAGGACTGGAACCCCAGGCAGGCTGGCTCTTGGCCCAGAGATGGCTCCCTCTCTCTTTTTTTTTTTTTTTTTTTTTTGAGACGGAATTTCACTCTTGTTGCCCGGGCTAGAGTGCAATGGCGCGATCTTGGCTCACCACAACCTTCACCTCTTGGGTTCAAGCCATTGTCTTGCTTCAGCCCCCAGAGTAGCTGGAACTCCAGGCATGCCACCACGCCCGGCTAATTTTGTATTTTAAGTAGAGACAGGGTTTCTCCATGTTGGTCAGGCTGGTCTCGAACTCCTGACCTCAAGTGACCCACCCAACTCAGCCTCCTGAAGTGCTGGGATTACAGGCATGAGCCACTGCGCCCGGCTGAGTTGGCTCTCTTGTAAACATCCTCGGTGGAGAAAATAAATGCCTGGACAGGACTCCTCGCCTCAAGAGTGGGTTCTCCCCACTCCCACCCACCCATAGGCCTAAGCAGAGCTCCCCCTACCCCTCTGCTGGGATATCAGGCAAAGCTTCGTCCAACTCTCCCCCCAGGGAATCGGGGCCAGGGCCTGTCCTCATGCCTAGAAGCCGCTCGGGGGAGTCCTTCTGCAGATGGCTCTCTATGTAAACACACCAGTGTTCTGGTCGGTTGCTGAGACCCTCGCGCCCCACCCCTGCCCAGCACTGCTCACTGGCTCCCTGCGCCACCCCTCCCACCCTGCAGCACCTCCTCGCTGCCTGTCTCCATGTGGCATCCGAACCCCAAACATGTATGTTGAATGCTGCCACCCTGTCACCTCTGTGCTCCCCACTCAGGTCCTCCTGCCCGGACTACTTAGCCTCTGCCTCCCCTGATGATGCCCACTGGGGAGCCTGTGAGGGCTTGCTGCCTCTGTTATCCTGTTCACCAGCTTCCCCACCCACCTGCCAGCAACTCCAGGGCCTCAGCCACCCTCACCTGGCTCAGAGCCCAGAACAGAATGGCTTCCAGCTCAGATGAGCTCAAAAAAGCCTGGGACATAACAGGATGAGAGAAACCCAAGTGGACAATCTTCATAAAGACAACTGTTTCTGGCAAGACATCAAGGGAGGATGAGGAGCAGGATATTGACATAATCTCCAAGTACCTTCCTACAAGAAACTTTTGTATTTTTTTTTTCATGGAGTCTTGCTCTGTTGCCCAGGCTGGAGTGCAGTGGAGTGATCCTGGCTCACTGTAGCCTCTGCCTTCTAGGCTCCAGCAATTCTCTTATCTTAGCCACCACACCCAGGTAATTAATTTTTGTATTTTTAATAGAGACGGGGTTTCACTGTGTTGCCCAGGCTGGTCTCGAACTTCTGTCCTCAGATGACCCGGCCACGTTGGCCTCTGAAAGTGCTAGGATTACAGGCATGAGCAACGCCTGGCCAAGAAATTTATTAAAAGGGGAAAAAATCCCAGCTTCACCTGAAGAGTCCTGGCAGACACGCCCTTAATCAAGTGAATATCCCCAGGATTGGACACGGAGACTGCTCCACCCGGCAGGATTCGGGAGAAGAGTACAGCCTCACTCCAGGGAAAGGCACAGCCTGAGTCAAACTGTGGACAAACAGCAGAAAAACCCAAGCAGGCAGTCTACAAATAACTAGTCTGCACACCTCAAAAAGATAAGGACAGAGACCTCTTCCAGACCCAAGGGGACAAATGCAATAATGAGTGCAACGTGTGGCACTGGGCTGGGTTATCGACCAGAAAACAAGAGCGTTACTGGGACAACCGGTGACATCTGAGTATGGGCTTCAGAGTAGATAGCACCAGGACGTCAGGGTAAAATCCCCGATTTTGATCACTGTGCGGGGATTATGCAAGAGATACTCCATGCTCACATTCAGTGATAAAGGGTTACGGTGCCTGCAACTTAGTCTCAAAATGCTCAAAAGTCATCATCATCTGTATGAGTTTAGAGAAAATAATAAAGTAAGCAAGACAAAATGTTAACAGTGTTTAATAATTTGTCATGTTTGCAACTTTCCTATAAAGGTTTAAAGTTATTTCAAAATAAAAGTTTGAAGTTTAAAATATGCTTTGGATTGGCCAGGTGTGGTGGCTCACGCCTGTAATCCCAGCACTTTGGGAGGCCAAGGCGGATCACCTGAGGTCAGGAGTTTGAGACCAGCCAGACCAACATGGAGAAACCCCATCTCTACTAAATATACAAAATTAGCCGGGCGTGGTGGCACACGGCTGTAATCCCAGCTACTCGGGAGGCTGAGGCAGGAGAATCGCTTGAACCTGGGAGGCGGAGGTTGCCATGAGCCGAGATCCCGCCATTGCACTCCAGCCTGGGCGACAGAGCCAAACTCCATCTCAAAAAAAAAATGGTTGGATTAAAGGAAGGAAACCTGCAAAGTCCATGGGAAACTTGACTGTCATGCGATCCTGTTTTGTCCATGCCAGGGCTTCTCAGCCTGGGCGCTATGGACATTCAGGCCGGAGAATTCTCTTTGGTGGGCCATCCTGTCCACTGCAGCATGTTTGCAGCATCCTTGGACCCCACCCACCAGATGCTGGGTGCACCACCAATGTCTGCAGATATGGCCTGGGATCCCCAGGAACGAAGTTACCTTCAGGGAATGGCTGGACTGTACTGAGTCCAGGCGGAGGGCCCTCCCCACAGCCTGCCTGGCCCTATGCCCAATCTGCCTAGGGTGAGGGGGATGCGCAGACCAGTGGCTGGCCTGCAACTGGGGCCATGTCTGCCTCAAGTGTCCCAGGCAGACGTCGTCCAGGACACAGCAGTGCTGCGGTAGCTGCTGCAGACAAGTGTCTGCATCCCAATCCACAAAGTGTCTAGCCTCCTAAGGGTCTGCTGGACCCAAGAATGGAGTCTGCCAGGGATGGACAGAGAACCACAGCCAGAGCCAGGAGAGCACCTGTTTCGCTGCACCCTGGAAGGGCTCATTCAAGCTCGACAACACACGTGTTTCATTACGCCACATGGCCATGTGAATATTTCACTGTCTCAGTGTCTATACAGAGGAAGAGCAACTCCCCCAGAGTAGGCCCTTCCTTTTCTTCATTCTGAAGCCTAGATGGGAGTTGCCAGCTTGACTGGTAACCCAGAAAGAAAACCAAATTAATCCTGATTTTGTCTTCTTTTTCTTTTCTTTCTTTCTTTTTTTTTTTTTTGAGACAGAGTGCAGTGGCTTGATCTCCACTCACTGCAACCTCTGTCTCCCGGTTCAAGCAAATCTCCTGTCTCAGCCTTCGGAATAGCTGGGACTACAGGCATGCCACGCCCAGCTAATTTATGTATTTTTAGTAGAGACAAGGTTATATAGTCTTGGGTAGTGGGAAATGCATTTATAAATAAGCTTTACATTTTAAAAAGTGGTGAATGGAGCTACTTAAAAATAAAAAATTCTGTATGGCAAACAACACCACGAAGTTAAAAAATAAAAGATCGATGGTGGGAAATAATCTGTGACATGCATGAGAGGAAGCAGCTGATGTTCCTAGCATATTAACAACCTTGTGAATCCGAGGGAAAGAGATCGAGACCATCCTGGCCAACATAGTGAAACCCTGTCTCTACTAAAATACAAAAATTAGCTGGGTGTGGTGGCACGCACCTGTAGTCCCAGCTACTCAGGAGGCTGAGGCAGGAGAATTGCTTGAAGCCGGGAGGTGGAGGTTGCAGTGAGCCAAGGTCGCGCCACTGCACTCCAGTCTGGTACCTGACAAAAGAGCGAGGCTCTGTCTCAAAAACAAACAAACAGCAACAACAACAACAACAACAAAAACTGCGTGTGAATCAAGAAGAAAAAGACCAACCCTACAGGAGACAAGAACAGCCAGGGCTGTGAGGAGGCTGTTAGCAGAAGAGAAAAGGAAAAAAGCAATGGAACATTTAAACAAAAATGCCTGCACTAGATATCGAGGGGCACTGTGGAATCAGGGACTGTCCTTTGAATTCAGGTTCCATCAGAGAACAGCTCGTGATGCTGTAGCCTACACAGCCTCTTGGGCCACGATGTTCCCCTTGGGAATGCTGATTTGTCTCTGGGAGTTCTGGTAAGGATCAGAATCAGTAGAGCATCTGGACATATCCCATCATTTTACTAATTTTCTCCATGTTCCAAAATTTCAGTAATGTCATATATTACTTTTTGGAGTAAAAAAAAAATATGTTTTTAAAAATAAAACACCTGGCTCTGTGCATCTTGAGAACATCCATGCCCACACTCGCGCTGCCCACCTTACCTGGATGCTGTGGATGACGTCTTTAAACAGTGGGGAGCGCTGGGTCCACGTGCTCACCAGCCCCACGGCCCGGTCAAAGTTCTTGACATACTCCCCATACATCTTCAGGAACGGCGCCAGCTTCTGCAGGATGTCCCCGAGCCGTGGGTTCGTGTCCCTTCGAGGAGAAATGAATCGTCAAGAGAACTATCTGGGTTCAGTGGGGGGCTCCAAGGTTAGTGGACCATGAACACCACCAGGGGAGTGTGGGGTGGTGGCCAGCTCTGTGTGATGGTGAGCAAATTGGTCACCCTCTCTGAGCCTTAGCGTCCTCCGCATGTCATGTAGAGTAGAAAATAGTTAATTGGGCAATTAAATGAAAGGTGCCTGTAAAACAGTTAAAAGTGCAAGCTTAACCAGTACCCCAAACAGGAGATGGCAGTAGTAGCAGAACCGCTTGAATGATAAGCCACAGTTATCAAAGAGAACCAACAAAATACCAGTATGCTCCTTTTAAATGGGCAAAGGTTAGAAACAATGGCTCTATCTAATGCTGGCAACGTCCTAGGGAAAATAGCTCTTTGTAGTACTGAGAATGAAAACTGCTGCTTTGGACAGGGATTTGCAAATAATTTTCAAGAAATAGAAAAATATACTAATCGCCTTTGATCTTGGAACTGTTTCAAAAGAAAAAAGCCACAGGCACAAAGCCATCACTAAGGCGTAACTGTGAATGTGCACGCATAACGTTGAATTTAAAGGCCCTCAACTGGGAGGGTGGGTAAGTTGTTGGACCCCCTGTGCTGTTACTAAAGGAGCAGAGGAGGTCACACACGAGTTAGCAGTTTCCAGAGCCTTGCAGGAGAAAACCTGTCACTACCAAGCACGGATTTTGTCTTCCAGAAGGCCACATCCAGTCCCGACTGCCTCGGGGACACAATACAACCTGCTCAGCAGCTGGACCACGTCCTTCTACAGATTTATAAATTGACACAGCCCCCTCCTTGAGCAACAGGTGAAAAAACTCCCCCCCGCCTCCTATCCCAGTCAAGCCTCTGTGGTCTCCTGGGCTGCAGCTTGGAGAAGGGGTTTGTGGGACACAGAAGGACCAGGCTCCTGATGCAGAGGGAAGCGGGGCCTGCGAAGGGGGCAGGCAGCAGAGATCCTAAGTCAAACAGCAGCAGCAGCCCCAAATGAGGAGAAACCCAACACACAAAGTGGGCAACTGGTGAGTCCGGGGGGCTACGGGACATTTCATGAATTGTGACTTGCACTGAGCTGTCCCTTTGCTAATGAACAGAACAGACTGTCCCAGTGGGACAGTCCACAGGGACAGCAGGAGGAGGATCTGAGGTCCACTGTTGAGGGGGAAAAATAGTTTTTTGGTTTTTTTTTTTTGAGTCAGTCTCACTCTGTCACCCAGGCTGGAATGCAGTGGCACGATCTCGGCTCACTGCAACCTCAGCCTCCTGGGTTCAAGCGATTCTCCCACCTCAGCCTCCGGAGTAGCTGGGACTACAGGCACTTGCCACCACACCCAGCTAATTATTTTTGCATTTTTAGTACAGATGGGGTTTCACTATGTTGGCCAGGCTGGTCTCAAACTCCTGACTTCATGATCCGCCTGCCTCGGCCCCCAGAGTGCTGGGATTACAGGCATGAGGCACCGCGCGAAGGCTCGAAAAATAGCATTTTTTAAACAAAGGTGGAGTATAAGCTGGGAGGGAAAGAAAACCAGCTAGCACTATCCACTATGTGGTGTTTCCAAATGCCAAACGTCATTTCAGTCCCTCAGAGCCTCGAGTGGGGCGTTGAAAGCCCTTCATTCCGCGTCATCCGCTTTCTCAGGAACTAAGACTTGGAGATGCTAAGTGGCCGGTCAAGGTCACCAATCAGGAGGGGCGGAGTCCGTGCAGAGAAGGGAGGCCCCATCCACCATGAGACAGCCCCTCAGCACTTGCCTGGCCCTCAGGCACATGAACCCCAGGTCTAGAGACCACCTGAGGGGCCCCAAGGGCATCTGCAGCCCGTACTCACCACTCCTCGGTGATCCGCGTCTGCAGCTCCGGCAGCAGGAACTGCCCATGGAAGCGGTGGATGGAGGAGATGTTAGAGAAGATCCCCGTGATGACTTCTGGAGGGATCCCCGCATCCGCCAGCCTGGTGCAGAAAACCTGAGCACAGAGAAGCCCACGCGTGGCCGCTGAGCCTCTTCCACTGAGCACAGCGGCCGCCCCGCTTCGGCCACAGGTGTGGGCGCTTGGGAGGGGCCGCTGCTGCCACCTTGTGTTCTCTTAATGAACTTCAGAATCATCGTCCTTCCTTTTCATCGAACTGGTTCGGACAACTGCGTGGTCTTAATGCAAGCTCACTTACGACTTAGGATTGTGGGTGAGGCAGGGACAGTCCCCTGAGGACAGGGAAAGACCTCTTTCCTCAGACACCTCTCATGTGAAATGGAAGGGTCAGATTTCCTTTTCTAGCTTGTGAGATAAAAACAGTGGCAGCACCGTCTGTCAAAACGCCGGCTTCCATGGGTGCGTTATTTCCTGTGCTCATAAGCCCCACGTTGTCATGTGGGTAGGGAGGAGTGGCAACCCCTGTCCCAACTATTTACGCAGAAAAACATCCAGAAGCTATTTACATGCTCAGATAATGCAGCTGCCAAGAAGAATTGTCCCACAGGTGACTGGGCAAAGCCTTTTCCTCAGAGCTATAAGCACTGAAAACAAAAAATAAGTTTCTAGGGCAGGTGTAGTTACTCACACCTGTAATCCCAGCACTTTAGGAGGCCGAGGCAGGTGGATCACCTGAGGTCAGGAGTTTAAGACCAGCCTGACGAATATGGTGAAATCCCATCTCTACTAAAAATACAAAAATTAGCCAGGCATGGTGGCATGTGTCTATAGTCCCAGCTACTCAGGAGGCTGAGACGGGAGAATGGCTCAAACCCAGGAGGCAGAGGTTGCAGTGAGCCAAGATTGTGCCACAGCACTCCAGCCTGGGTGACAGAGTGAAACTCCATCTCAAAAAAGTTTCTAGACCAGACTTAAATTTGTCTGAGTTTTAGTATTTGTCATTCATACTGCACCTGTAATGCCCAGCCGATACTGAGAGATACTGACACTGCCCATTGAAACTCTGGGAGTGGACTAAAGCGGGCCCTCGAGCCCTGTGGGCTACCTGGTCCAGCAGGTGCAGCCGCTTCACATAGGTCTCCTCGGTGTGCAGGAGCTCCTGGGCAATGTGGGAGAAGCTTCCGGTGGCCAGAGTGCTGCGGAGAGAAGAGATGAAGCTCACCTGGGGAAGATGAGCCTTGGGGAATCGGCACCTAACAGGGGCTGTCTCTGTGTGCAGGATGACCAGGGGCCACCAGGGTGGGAGGAGGCCACGGGGGCAAGAGGGGGCCACCGGGCCAGGAGGAGGCCACGGAGGCAGGAGGGGGCCACAGGGGGTGGGAGGAGGCCACGGGGGCAGGAGGGGGCCACAGGGGTGGGAGGAGGCCACGGGGGCAGGAGGGGGCCACCGGGGCAGGAGGAGGCCACGGAGGCAGGAGGGGGCCACAGGGGTGGGAGGAGGCCACGGGGGCAGGAGGAGGCCACTGTGACGGGGATGTGATACTCTATTCTCATAGACGGTATTTCCATGGAAGATTTTGGGAAAAGCACAAGAGTTTCTGGCGGTCCCCCAAAAGCCTCTCTAGATCAAAGATGACTCCAACCTCCTGGGCCTTTGAACTACAGAGCGGTTGCAGTGACCACGTCAAAATATATTGGACAGTGATGTCAGCAAGATGGTGGAGTAAGCAGCTCTTGGCCCTCCTTCCCCACAGAGACATAAGGTTAACAACAATATATGGGCCGGAAGACCTGTGTGAGAATTCCAGAGACCAGCTGAGAAGCTACAGCACCCAAGCCATTATAAAACCAAGAAAAGATTTCAGCAAAAGGTGTAGGGAAATTGGTGACGTTTGGCAGGCTTGTCTCAGTCCACGTGGGCTGCTCTAAATGTGCACCACCATGTCCCACTAGTTTTTTCTGTTTTCTTTTTGTAGGCATGAGGTTTCGCCATGTTGGCCAGGCTGGTCTTGAACTCTTGGACTCAACCTATCTGCCCGCCTTAGCCTCCCAACGTGCTGGGATTACAGGCATGAGCCACCGTGCCTGGCTTCCTGTTTTTTGACATTAGGCAGGCTAACAAACCTCTGAGCTTCAGTGACCCCAAATGCAAAACGTCAACATCACCACCTACATCACAGGGAGGTTATGAGGATGGAGTGGAACGACACATATGAAAGACTTAGTGCAGGACAGGGCACAGAGCAGGAGCGAATCAAAGCTGGAAATCATCACTACGGAAGTTTTCGCTGAAAACGCTGGAGACTGGGTACTTTGTAAACAAAAGAAGTTTATTTCTCACAGTACTGAGGGCTGACCTGCTTCCAAGACGGTGGCCTGAACACTATACCCTCACATAGAGGAAGCGGTGGAAGAGAAAAAGGGAGATGAAGGCTGTGTCCTCACATGGTGGAAGAGCAGAGGAGAACAAACCCATGAACTTCCTCTTGTATAAGGGTCCTAATGCTATTCATGATGGCTCTGACTTCATGACTTAATCACCTCCTAAAAGCCCTGTTGTGGCAGGCCGGTTCTCCTGACAATCACAGACAGGCCTGCATGACAGTCACACAGACAGATCTGCATAGCACTCCAGATACACAGGTAGATTTCCACAGCACTGCCTTAACATTGAGCAACTAGTTAAACCTAGGGAAATCAGTGCCCAGACATCAAAGCTAGAAATGAAACTTATAATCAATAGGAGCCTTGCATAAGCTTCTCTCTAACCTGGAGCAAGTCAAAATAATGGAGACAGTCTTACATTCCTAGTGCCAGGACCCATCTCGGGTCAACAGAATCTGAGACAAGTCAAGGTAACAGAGGCAGCTGTTTGAATAGATTAATTGAAGAGTCTAAGGCAGTTCTCCAGCCCAAGCTGTAAAGGAGATAAGATAGAAATAATCACTACAGTACCACAGTAGACAGGCCTTGAAGGTACTGGGGCTCTTTTCATCAGACTTAGCAAGCATTTTTGCCTCTGACCTTCTAGCCGAAACAAAATTAACTACAAAGAAACAGAAAAATATAGCTTAATCAAAGAAACAAAATAAAAAACTCCAAAACTGATCCTAAGGAAGCATAGATCTATGAAGCTGCTTGAGAAAAAAAACATTTAAATAGTTGTCATAAAGATGTTCAATGAGATAAAAGAGAACACAGATAGATGACTAAGAAAAAATTAGGAAATGATACATGAACAAAGTGAGGATATCAACAAAGAGATAGAAACTATTAAAAAGGACAAACCAGACATTCTGGAGCTGAAATACACATTAATTGAACCAAGAAATTTTTAAGAGGGTTTTGACAGCAGACTTGATCAGGCAGAAGAAAAAGTCCACAAACTTGAAGAGAAGTCATTTGAAATCATAGAGTCAGATAAGAAACAAGAAGAGCAAGGAGAGCCTAAGGGACGTATAGGCCACTATCAAGTAGATCAATAGATGCCCATGTAAGTTCCAAAGGAGAAGCGAGAAAAAGGGGCAAGGACTGTATTTACAGAAATAATGGCTGAAATTTGTCCAAGTTTGAGGAAAACAATGGCTTTAAAACTTCAAGAATCTCAAAGACCTCCAACTAGGGTAAATCAAAAGACAACCATACCAAGACACATTATAATTATATAACTGTCTAAAGTCAAATACAAAGAAAATCTTGAAAGCAGCAAGAGAAAAGCAATTTTTCTCATGTAAGGAGTCCTTAAGATTATCAGAGGATTTGTCAGTGGTAACTTTGCAAACCAGAAGGCAGAGGGAGGATACATTCAAAGTGCTGAAAGGAAAAAAAACCTGTCAACAAAGAATATTGTGTTTGACAAAACTGTCCTTCAAAAATGGATAAATAAACACTTTTCCAGGTAAGCAAAAGCTGAGGGAGTTCATTACCATTAAATCTGCTCTAAAATAAAAAAGATTAAAGGAGTCCTTTATGTTGAAACAAAAGGATAGTAAAAAGCAACACGAAGCCACATGATAATGTAAGGTTCTTCAGTAAAGGTGAACACATGGATAAATACAATAATTTGTACTATTGTCCTTTTAGTGCATAGAATTTAAATTACAAAAACACTTAAGCATTTAAATCTATATGAATTTGTATACAATAAATAAAGATTAATTCATGACATCAATAACAAAGCAGGGAGAGGGAGGTGGAAACTGGAGGTGGAGTTTTTGCATATGATTGAAGTTGTTATTATTTTAAAATAGAATGCTATAACTTTAAGATGTTTTATGTAATTGCAATGGCAACCACAAATAAAATATTTATAGATAAAAAAGGAAATGAGAAGGAAATAAAAGCATATCATACAAAAAAAATCAATGGAACATAAAGAAAGGCAGGAAGAGAGTAAAGGAAGAACACAAACAGCCCGTAAGACATACAGAAAACCACCAAATGGCAGTAGTAGGTCCTTTCGTATCAGTAACTACTTTAAATGTAAATGGATTAAACTTCCCAATCAAAAGACATATTGGCTGAATGGATTAAAAATAACAGCCTCCTGGGACTTGAGTGTAGTTATAAATAAATAAACAACAGCCTCCAACTATATGCTGTTGACAAGAGACTCACTTTAGATATAAGGACACACATAGGCTGAAAGTGACAGGATGGAAAAGATACTTCATGCACATGGTAACCAAAAGAGAGCAGGAGCAGCCACACTTAGATAAAATAGGCTTTATAGCAAAAACTATTACAAGGCTGGATGCAATGGTGTACACTTACAGTCCCACCTACTCAGGAGGTTGAACTGGGTCACTTAAGCCCAGGAGTTCGAGGCTGTCCTGGGCAACATAGTGAGACCTTGTCTCAAAACAAAAGGAGAGTGATATCAGCAAGATGGCTGACTAGAAACAGCTGGCATCCCTCCCCCTCACCCTAAGAAAGGACTAAGGCACAAACCACTAAGATTTGACTGGTGCTGGAGTGAGGGGTGGAGTAGAGATGCAGCTGTGATGATTGGAAGCCCAGGAGAGCAGTGTGGAGGCGCCAGCCTCTCGCAGTCCCATCTCCCTCCACCCAGATGGGATCAGAGTCAGGAGGCACTTCCCTTTGCAGGGAAAAAGTACAACACAGGAGAATCCCACAGTCCTCGCAAGCCCCAAGCCCAGTTTGGAGAGTTGTGAGAATCCTTACAGCCACATTGCCCCAATTAGGATCACAAAGTGTGCACTCCCCATCCCCCAACCACCCCTGTGAACCAAGCTGCTGTGGCATGGCACCATCCTGAGACCAGAGCCACCTCCAGAGTGCTCCAGGAAGTAGCTACTGTACCTCTCCAGCACTGGGGCTCCATCTCCATTCCACCAAGACCACACTAGTGTTTGAATGCCACAACCCCAGCTGCACAGAGCTTGGGCCCAGGATTAGCAATGACTCTGGTCCTACACAGCAGGGAAACCAACTCTCAGTGCCACACTTTCAGCTAAAAGAACCGTCTGCCAATGCCACCCAGGAGGAGCTCAAGCAATCCTCCCAGCTGTTCTTCAGAAAGGAGGGGGAAATAAAATCTTTAACGGACAAGCAAAAAATAAGAGAATTCATTACCACTAGACCAGTCTTATAAGAAATGCTCAAGATAGTCTTATATCTGGAAATGAAAAGACAATAAACACCATCATGAAAACATGTAAAACTGTAAAACTCACTGGTAAAGCTTATATACAAAGGAAAAAAGAATCAAACCTTATCACTGCAGAAAACCACTCAACTGCAAAAATAAATAATGAGAGGAGGTAAGTAACAAAAGGGTATAAAAAACAACCAGAACACAATCAGTATAATAATAGGAGTAAGTTCTCACCAATCAATAATAATCTTGAATGTAAATAGATTAAATTCCCCCATTTAAAAAATAAACTGGCTGAATGGATTAAAACAACCAAGACCCAACTATATGCTGTCTACAAGAAATTTCCCTTACATGTAAAGACATACATAAACTCAGAGTTAAGGATGAAAAAAATTTTTTTTAAAGTTAAGGATGAAAAGTTACATAAGTAGCTATATGCTGTCTACAAGAAACTCCCCTTACCTGTAAAGACTTACATAAACTGAAAATTAAGGATGAAAAAAGATAGTCCATGCAAACAGAAACCCAAAACAAGCAGAAGTATCTATACTTATATCAGATAAAGAAGACTTCAAGTTAAAAACTATAAAAAGAAACAAAGAAAGATATTACATAATAATAAAGGGATCAATTCAGGAGAACAATAATTGTAATTGTAAATATACATGCACAAAATACTAGAGCACCTAGATAAGAAAGCAAATATTATTAGATATAAAGGGAAAGGTATACCTCCAACACAGTAATAGTTGGAGACTTCAACACCCCACTCTCAGCATTAGACAGATCATCTAGACAGAAAATCAAAGGCACATCAGATTTATTTGCACCATAGACCAAATAAACCTAACAGACATTTACAGAACATTTCACCCAACAGCTGCGAACACACATTCTTCTCATGAACATATGGAACGTTCTCTAGGACTGACAATATATTAGGGCACAAAACAAGTCTCAGATTTTTTTTAATCACAATTATATTAGGTATCTTATCTGACCACAGTGGAATAAAACTAGACATCAATAAGAAGAGACACATTCAAAGCTCTGCAAATATATGGAAATTAAATAACATGCTCCTGAATGGCCAGTGGGTGAAGGACACAAAATCAATATATGAACATCAGTAGTGTTTCTATACACAACAAACTAGCTGAAAAAGAAATCAAGAAGGCAATCTCATATACAATAACTGTAAAATAAATACCTAGCAATAAATTTAATGAGGGAGGTACAAAATCTCTACAAGGTGCAAAAGGAAAATGAAAACTCAGGACCTCAATTCATGATGCCAAAAGAAAAAAATTAAGCTGAAAGCTGAGTCATGCAAGAAACTGCCTTTCCTTTTGTTCCTAACCAGACAGCTATAGGTGAAAGGTTAAATATCTCCACAGGTGGCTGCCCTACATTTACCTCCTTTTATGTAAAGTACAGATTTACTGAGCAACAGATGAATACATAATTGACTATTTGCCTACCAGCTCCTTTTCCCTTGCAACATGTAGATTAACATACCTTCCCTTTCTCCCCTCTAGCCCACTTTTTCCCTTTAAATACTTAAATCTTCAAAGGCCTCTGAGAGAAATACAGGCCACAAATGTTTTTCTACGATTCCATGTTTATTTTTTCCAGGCATGACCTCAACCTTGGCAAAATAAACTTCTAAACTGATTGAGACCAGTTTCAGATACTTTTTGGTTTACAAAAGAAAAACTAAAAAACACTAGTGAGGCTGGGTGTGGTGGCTCACGCCTGTAATCCCAGCACTTCAGGAGGCTGAGGCAGGCGGATCATGAGGTCAGCGGTTTGAGACCAGCCTGGCCATCATGGTGAAACCCTGTCTCTACTAAAAATACAAAAATTAGCCAGGTGTGCTAGCACGTGACTATAGTTTCAGCTACTTGGGATGCTGAGGCAGGAGAATCACTTGAACCCGGGAGGCAGAGATTGCAGTGAGCCTAGACTGCACGATTGCACTCTAGCCTGGGCAACAGAGCAAGACTCTGTCTCAAAAAAACCCCCCCCAAAAACAAAAACACTGATAAGAGACATTGAAGTGGACTGTTTCATGAAAGGGCTGTTTCATGAAAAGGGCTGTGCATCCAAAGAGTCCCCCAAATGCAGAAGGAGTTGAGGAATCAAAGAACGAGGAAGACTAATGTAGTTTCTCAGCAGAGGGTGATTTACTGGGGGAACTTACAGACAGGAGCATGGTCGTGGATGGCCACAAAACAGGTAGATCTTCACGCTGTCAACCCCCAAACCCAGGACTTATATGCCATAGGGAAAGGGTATACAGTGCTTCAGAAGGAATGTGAAGGACATTGAAGTCAATCCCTCAGAAAAAGGCAAGAATGCTGTATGTATCATAGCCTAAGGGCAGGATTTATGGTAACATCAGAGTCGTCATGGCCTAAGGGTAAGATTTACAGTAAGTATTTGCTCTTACACAGAACAGTAGATAAGGTAGAAATCTTAGAGGCATTGCTGGAACTATGGTTAATCAGAAGTCAACATGGCAGATTAGTGTAAAGTAGGTAGCCAGGCAGACATGAGCAGGGCAGCAGCAGCCCTGCCATGTCACGAATATCGGGTGACCATCATCAGGTGATAATGGCAGATGTTTTTGTGTAGGTAAGGGAACCTGAGCAGGGTCTTGCCTGGGTATGCCTGCAATGGACTGGAGGCCCACAGGCACTGGGGGAATGGGGTGGAGCTACCAGGAATTCATGCCTTATGCAGGGGAGGAGCCTGGCCTCTTCAACTAGTATGTGGTGGACTGGTATTCAATCTGTGAGGTGGGAGCCTGTTGGCAGGACCCCCTCTTTCTTTGCTGAGAGCTTTCTTCTTGCCTAATACATTTGCACTCCTTACCCTTCAATGTGTCCTCATGCCTAATTTTTCCTGGTCATGAGACAAAAATCTAGATTTTGGCTGAATTAGGGAGCAAAAATCCTGCATCAGTCAGGTGGTTGCTAAACAGCCTCTCTAAAATAATATTTGGTCACAGCCAGCACCAGGGAAAGACAGTCTCCCAATAGCTAGAAAAACCTTAGACAGGTAATCAGCTTCATGATAAGACCTCAGGAGTTGGGTAAATGGGCTCATGTATGCATGTTAAGGGGCAAAATGGTGGAGCGTAGCTGGTATATGATATTCTAGAACACTCAACCAGTACGGGAAGAATGCCTCAAGTGAGCATGTTCATAACTCCAGTAAACACACTACGCATGTGGCCCCTCCCAAGTGCTGGCAGGCCACTGGGCATGTGGACAGCCCATCCCACAGGAAGAATCAGGGGAGAAGGGATGCAACCCCCCAGAAACATGCCAGTGCAGGAGACCCCAAGTCAAAGTTCAAATGGAGCACTTGAATCTCTCAAGTCAGAGAGGAGGGACCCTGGCATCTGCACTGAGTAGAACTGAGGCACCAACGGCCCTGCTGGACAGGAAGCTCATGAGAGTGGTAGGGCTAAAGCCTGACATCATACAGTGTCTGTTGTTTCTTCTGCTTT
Organism: Ateles fusciceps; assembly: GCA_036589455.1. Taxonomy (NCBI): domain Eukaryota; kingdom Metazoa; phylum Chordata; class Mammalia; order Primates; family Atelidae; genus Ateles; species Ateles fusciceps. Next base: position 662,469 of record JAZHEH010001180.1, on the reverse strand, counting down.
TTCAACTAAAATTGGCTCTTTTCAAAAAACCCATACTGCCTATTCTCCTGTTTTCTTTGTGCGTATTCTGAAATGGCTTGCACACTCACTGGACTGCCTGCCTTGGGGGCAAGTCTGCCTCTTTGCTTTCACTTTGTATACCACGTGACTTCTTAAACACACACTCCCTATTATTCATTCACCTGTGGCTCTTGCTGTATTTGTGTGGCAGCAAAGCCCTGGGCTCCCTGGGGCTATGCCCTGAGATTTATACTTGTTTTCACCCTACCAGGTCTGATGACCTCTATGCCTTCATCTGACTACTGGCACTTGGTCAGGACAGACACTAATTGGAACCCTGGCTCTGCCAGCTCCTTATGACTTACCATATGCTTTTTTGTTCCTGTTATGCCCCAGGGCCAAGTTTTCTAGTGGCTTTTGAAGCAGTTTGTCTGCCTGCACAAGGCCTCACTCTGTAGCCCTTTAAGGACCCTGCCTACTTGCTTTTTTGAGTTAGCGCCTTTTTAGGGAAAGGGAACATTCTTTCTTTGCCATTGTAAGTTCTTATCCCAAGCCCCAAATCCTCCAGAGGTTCTTCCTTTACGTCAAGAGGGAAAATAAACATTGCCCTCTCAAATGGAAAGGCTATTTTTGTGAGAATATGAATGCTTTCCATAGTATTCCTCTCCACTTCCTCCCACTTCCTCCTGTAGCCTCCATTTCTCTAATGACTTTCACACCCTTCTCAACATGCATCAGGACCTTCAAGGTCATATTCGAAAGGCAAGGAGTCAGCTCCCTTGCGGCAGTTAGCTGAAAAACAGGCTTCTCCTCTACTTAAAGAACATGAGAAATGGGAATCTGAGAAAGAGATCATTTTGTTGTCCAAATGCTCCAAGCAAGAGTCACTATAAGGTCGTGGAGATAAGGATATAGGCTGGCTGAAGTCCACAGGCACAAGAGACCCATAGGACAGAGATAAAGGCTAACAGATTATCATTAGAACAGAGATGCTAAGCTCCTCTGAGCAACTCTTCTCCAAATCCAGTCAGGTGATGTGGGCAAATATCACTCCCTCCCTCCAAAAGAAAGATTCACACTCCTTTGCATTATTTAAGAGATCAATTACCACTTTTCCACCAGTCCCTGGTAGTGTCTAAATACCCTAAACCTCTTTGAGGCAAAAATATACTTTCCTAGATGGGTGCTTGCTTAATATTTACCTGACCTCTGAATTCATCTTTCTCTCTAATAACTCTATTTCTCCTGGGAAAGCTACCTAAATCTTTAACCAACAACCTTAACCTGAACAGTTCTACCTCAGGGGTTTAGAAATGGCCGACACTTATTTGGACAAACCCTAGCAAAAATCTAACCAAGGCATCTCTCAAGGGGGAATAATTTCTACAGTATATAGATAAACTCTTTGTCTGTTCCACCTTCGCAGGACCCACACAGCAACATGCAACTTCCTAACAGAAGGAAAATTAATTTTGTCTAATTCAAAGGTTATAAAGGTAAAGGTATTGTTAGTAAGGAAGGCTATAAAGAAAAGTGATTTTGGATGAAAAGGAGCTTGTATGGTAAATTCTTGTCCCAAAGTAAAATAACTGGTTGTTTAAAAGAGGGATGTTTAGGACAAGTCAGAAAGTCCAAGCATGTTTTAGATGATCAGTGTAAGTTGTAAAATTCTTTATAAACTTCTGCTATGAATCGTAAGTGTACTACTTGCCTGCTTTACAGCTAGGTAAGGCCTGCGGACATACAGAGTTAGCCATGCCCCCTTATCTATGCTGGAAAGAGTGAAACCTTATCTGCACTTCTGTTGGGTGTCCTAGTACATAACTAGAATTGCTTACTTAGCAGGTTTTTCACCAAAAGTAAAAGTTGCCAAGAGTTAACAGTGTAACATGTACTTGACTCACTGGAAAAACAGTTTTACATGCAAGGTGTGTAGGGAAAGCAGAATGTGCTTTTAAAGGCTTTTCTCATTGTCTTTAAAAGACTATGAGAAGGCATGGGAATGTGGATATTTTTGCCTAGTTTAGAGGGTTAAAGGATTGCTTTAAATTATATAGGACAAAGCTAAAGTTTTAAGCAAGTTGTGGAAGGTTTGTTAAATTTAATCTTGTAGGCCAGACATGGTGGCTCATGCCTGTAATCCCAGCACTTTGGGAGACCGAGGCAAGCGGATCACGAGGTCAGGAGATCGAGACCATCCTGGCCAACATGGTGAAACCCCATCTTTACTAAAAATAAAAAAAAATTAGCTGGATGTTGTGGTGCACACCTGTAGTCCCAGCTACTCGGGAGGCTGAGGCAGGAGAATTGCTTGAACCCAGGAGGCAGAGATTGCAGTGAGCCAATGTTATGCCACTGAACTACAGCCTCTTGCACTACAGTGCAAGACTCCAATCTCAAAAAAAAAATTAATCTTGTAAAACAAATTCTTCATGTCACCATATTGGCTAAAGTTAAAAGAATATTCAGTTTTTCCATAAATTGAACATTGGAATAAAAGCACAACAGAGTTTTATTAAACCATTAATCTGCTCGTTATAAATGTGTTATTGGAACATGTCCCAAACAAAACTTCTATAATTATGACATAACTTGGTATGTTATCACCAATAATTATAATTGTTATGTTAAATTAGTGTGCCACAGAAATAACAAATTTCTCTTTCAATTGTGTCTTTGACTGTGGCACCATGGTCTTTCTGTCATCTGCAGATGACTGTTGACTTGTTTTAATCCTCTTTAAAAGGTGGTATTTTTTTGAGACAGAGTCTCACTCTGTTGCCCAGGCTGGGTTGCAGTGGCACTATCTTGGCTCACTGCAACCTCTGCCTCCTGGGTTCAAGTGATTCTCCTGCCTCAGACTCCCAAGTAGTTGGGATTACAGGCAGGCACCACCACGCCCAGCCAATTTTTGTATTTTTAGTAGAGACAGGGTTTTGCCATGTTGGCCAAGCTGGTCTTGAACTCCTGACCTCAGGTGATCCATTCACCTTGGCCTCCCAAACTGCTGGAATTACAGGCATGAGCCACCATGCCTGGCCAAAAGGTGTTTTTTATAGTCAGCTATAGGACTCTAATAGGTGCTCCTAAATGCAGGTTTCTGATAACTTTGGATATTGTGACATTAGAATAGAGGAAAAACTTTCAGGATTCTCATGGAGAGCTAAAATGTTCATGAATATCAAGCAGAACAGGAGCTAACTGCATGAACATTACTAATAGAAGACAAATAATCCCTCTATGACCTTTTTCCTTTTTGAGACAGAGTCTCGCTCTGTCACCCAAGCTGAAATGCAGTGGCATGATCTCTGCTCACTACAACCTCTGCCTCCCAAGTTTGAGTGATTCTCCTGCCTCAGCCTCCGGAGTAGCTTGGACTACAGGTGTGTGCCACCACACCTGACTAATTTTTTTGTATTTTTATTAGAGACGTGGTTTCATCGTGTTAGCCAAGGTGGTTGCAATCTCCTGACCTCGTGATCCGCCCACCTCAGCCTCCCAAAGTGCTGGGATTACAGGCATAAGCCACCATGTCTGGCTGACTTTTTGCTTAAGACATGGTTGATCCTTTGTTTTTCAGAGCCTAGAAAAATTTTCTTGTAAGCTATTTACAGCTTTTAACAATTGAGTACTCTTTTTTTTTTAAATTGAGACAAAGTCTCGCTCTGTCACTGGAGTGCAGTGGTATGATCTCAGCTCACTGCAATCTCTGCTGCCTGGGTTCAGTGATTCTTGTGCCTCAGCCTCCCTAGTAGCTGGGACTACAGTCAGATGCCACCACGCTTGGCTAATTTTTTTTGTATTTAGTAGAGCAGGGCTTTTGCCATGTTGGCCAGGCTGGTCTCAAACTCCTGACCCCAAGCAATCTGACTGCCTTGGTCTTCCAAAGTGCTGGGATTGCAGGCATGAGCCACCACACCTGGCCAACAATTGAGTACTCTCATAAATAAAATTTGAAGCATATTTGTTTCTCTCTACCTGATTTCTCCAAAATTTGGAAACTATTTGTGAGTATTCTTACTTATGGCAATATACTTATTTGCCTAAGTACAAAAAGCATCTATTTTATTTTGGAACAGGAGAAACTGGTTGTTTTACCAAGGCTTTGACCAAGGCTTTGACTGGAATAGGGTGCTTTTCTTTAAGGAATCAGAGTTGATTTATAGAGCCAATAAAAGCCCCTTGGGAAAACTGGCCTTGTATCTTGCCTACACAGTTTCTGTACAGAGTTCCTAAACTGTGGTGAGTAAAAAATGTCACATTCTAACAGCTCCAGGAACCCCAAGTTATCTTGGAGCCTCAAGAGGAGAGGGATTTATTCAAGTCATACAGGTATCTAATGGTACAAACCCATGGCTGGCCTCAAGGCTTTAAAAAAAAGTCTTACCTAAAATTCCTTAAGAAACAAAGTTCCATCAAAGCCAATTTAAAAAGGAGCCTATGTGGCAAATAATTATTTTTGCTGTGCTTTATGCAAATAATCAGACCAAGTAAAATAAGACTAAAGCTTATTTTGCAAACAAATCAGCCTTATCATAATTCATTTTTAATAAAAATGAGGACTGGAGAGAGAAAAATCATGTTTCAAGAACTATGGTACACCTGTTATTAGTTTCTAGTCTCATCAGTTAGTTTTTGAGTTTTTGTCTGCAATTTAGACTAATGCTACTTATTCCTGTGAACCAACCAATGATCTCTGGCTGCAGCTCAGAAGAAACAAAAAGAGATGTGTAATGTAAAAATCTAGATCAGTGTTCTAATTCCAGGCACATATTGGAATCTGCTAGCAATCCTATGCACCCAAGACATGACTACAGCCACCAGCTACCTGGGTATGTTGGCAGCCTTCGGATTTTTTGGAACTGTCCTCACCCCCTTATATCATTTTGACATTCTTCTAAATCTAAAAACCCCGTTTGTCTCCTCGTGCCTTGAGGTCATCCAGCTCCAGATGATCCTCAGTGAGGGATATAATGCTCTCAATATTTAAGAGCCACCTTTCTAAAGAGAACCCCAACTGCCCATCAGTGAGACATAACAGAGGTGAAATCCTGCCTCTGTCTCCCCTTGGGCCTGGCTGGATACTGCTTTCACCAACCCATAGGGTCACCCTGCCCTGACAGCTAGCAAACAAGAGGCCAAGACTCACAGAACAACCCCCCACTGCCCCTCTGTCAGCAGGAAGCCATTACAGAAGATTGACTGTCCATCTTCTCAAAATAACTGGGTCTTGGACTCTTGAGGAGGGCAATGCTACAGTAGGTAGTCAGGCAGACATGAATAGGGGAGGAGAGGGTCCCTCCCTGACAATCAGGAATGTTAGGCAACCATCAGGTGATGGTCAGGCAGCTGCTAAACTGGCTCTCTAAAATAATAATTGGTTGCAGCCAGCTTCAGGGAAACAGTCTCCCAATAGATAGAAAAATCTGAAACTGGTGATCAGCAGCTTCTCAATGAGATCTCAGGAGCTTGGTGAGTGGGCTCATGCATATGCACTAAGAGGCAAAATGGTGGTATATGACTTCATAGGAACACTCAACTGGTAAGGGAAGTATGCTTCAAGTGAGCATGTGTATAACTTCAGTAAACACACTGCACATGTGGCCCCTCCCAAGTGCTGGCAGTCCACTGTGCATGCAGACAGCTCACCCCATGGGAAGAATCAGGGGAAAAGAGATGCAACCCCCAGAAGCATGCCAACATATACAATCCCAAGTCAAAGGTCAAACAGTGTACTTGATTTCTCAAGTTGCCTGCTTGGCCCTCTTCCAAGTATACTTCACTTCCTTTCATTCCTGCTCTAAAGCTTTTTAATAAACTTTCACTGCCGGGCGCGGTGGCTCATGCCTGTAATCCCAGCACTTTGGGAGGCCAAGGTGGGCGGATCAGGAGGTCAAGAGATCGAGACCATCCTGGCCAACATGGTGAAACCCTGTCTCTACCAAAAATACAAAAAAATTAGCTGGGCGTGGTGGCGCGCCTGTAGTCCCAGCTTCTCGGGAGGCTGAGGCAGGAGAATTGCTTGAACCCGGGAGGCGGAGGTTGCAGTGAGCCGAGGTCGCGCCACTGCACTCCAGCCTGGCGCCTGGTGATGGAGTGAGACTCTGTCTCAAAAAAAAAAAAAAAAAAAAAAAAAAAAAAAAAGATATACATTGGTTCAGTCCAGAAAGGCGGGACAACTTGAAGCTGGGGTAGGGGGGCTTCCAGGTTAAAGGTAGATTTTAAATTTTTCTAATTGGCAGTTGGTTGAGAGAGTTATCAATAGAAAGAAATGTCTGGGGGTTCTCTTCCAGACCTGACCGAGCAGGAGGCGCCATCATGGGAGCTGACATCCGTCACAACAAGGACCGAAAGGTTCGGGGCAAGGAGCCCAAGAGCCAGGATATCTACCTGAGTTTCTGGCCAGGCGAACCAACTCCACATTTAACCAGGTTGTGCTGAAGAGGTTGTTTATGAGTCGCACCAACCGGCCACCTCTGTCCCATTCCCGGATGACCCGGAAGATGAAGCTTCCTGGCCGGGAAAACAAAACGGCCGTGGTTGTGGGGACCATAACGGATGACGTGCGGGTTCAGGAGGTGCCTAAACTGAAGGTGTGTCCGCTGCGTGTGACCAGCCGGGCCCGCAGCCGTATCCTCAAGGCGGTGAACAAGATCCTCACTTCGACCAGCTGGCCCTGGACTCCCCCAGGGCCTGCGCACCGTCCTGCTCTCCGGTCCTCGCAAGGGCTGAGAGGTGTACCGGCATTTCGGCGAGGCCCCAGGACCTCCGCACAGCCACACCAAACCCTACGTCCGCTCCAAGAGCCGGAAGTTCGGGCGCGCCACAGGCCGACTGGCCAGCCGAGGCTACAAAAACTAACCCTGGATCCCACCCTCTAATAAAAAGATTTTGGATGCGAAAAAAAGAAAAGAAAGGAATGTCTGGGTTGCAATGAAAAGGTTGTGGAGACCAAAGTTTCATCATGCAGATTAAGCCTCCAGGTAACAGGCTTGAGACAATAGATTGTAAATGTTTCTTATCAAACTTAAGGTCTGTGTTGATGTTAAATGCTGTTTGGCTTTTCCTGAATTCCAAAAGGGAGGACATAATGAGGCATGTTAGACTCCCTTCCGTCATGACCTGAACCCATTTTTCAGGTTAACTCTGGAATACCCTTGGCAGAGAAAAGGGGTTCATTCAGATGGATGAGGAACCTAGCTTATTTTTTGTCCGGGCCTGGTGGATCAGGCCTGTAATCCCAGCACTTTGGGAGGCCGAGGCAGGCAGATCATGAGGTCAGGAAATCAAGACCATCCTGGCTAACATGGTGAAACCCCGTCTCTACTAAAAATACAAAAAATTAGCCAGGCGTGGTGGCACATGCCTGCAGTTTGAGCTGCTCGGGAGGCTAAGGCAGGAGCATCCCTTGAACCCTGGAGGCGGAGGTTGCAGTAAGCCGAGATCTCCCCACTGCACTCCAGCCTGGGCGACAGAGAGACTCCATCCCCACCAAAAAAAAAAAAACAACTTTATTTTTGCTTTATACCCTATACAAAAATCAACTCAAAATGGATCAAAGACCTAAACTTAAGACCTGAAGTCTACTAAAAGAAAACATAGAAACTAGCCGGGCGTGATGACACATGTCTGTAATCCCAGCTACTTGAGGGTCTGACCAGGAGAATCACTTAAACCCGGGAGGTGGGAGTTGCAGTGAGCCGAAATCCTGCCGCTGTACTCCAGCCTGGGCGATAGAGTGAAACTCTCAAAAAAGAAGAAAAGAAAAGAAAAGAAAGGAAGGCAGGAAGGCAGGAAGGAGAAATGCTTTAGGACATTAGTCTGGGAAAACGTTTAATGAATAAGGCCTTGAAAGCACAGGCAACAAAAGCAAAAACAGACAAACTGCATTATATCAAACTACAAATCTTCTGCACAGCAAAGGAAACAATCAGCAGAATGAAAAGACAACCTACCGAATGGGAGAAAATATGTGCCAACTGTTCATCTGACAGGAAATTAATATCCAGAATATACCAGGAACTAAAACATCTCATCAGCAGAAAAACCCAAACAATTCATTTTAAAAATGGGCACATAATCTGAACAGACATTTCTTAAAGAAAATGTACAAATGGCCAACAAATATATTTTTAAATGTTGAAAAAATCACTAATCATAAGGGAGATGCAAATCAAAACCACAATGAAAGCATCTCACCCCAGTTAGGATGGCTATTATCCAAAAGACAAAAAATAACAAAGGCTGGCAAGGATGTGGAGAAAAGGTACCTCTCATACACTATTGGTGGGAATGTAAACTAGTATAGCCACCATGGGGAATAGTATGGCGGTTCCTCAAAAAACTGCAAGCTGGGCACGGTGATGCACACCTGTAACCCCAGCACTTGGAGATGCCAAGGCAGGAGGATCTCTTGAGTCCAGCAGTTTGAGACCACCCTGGGCAACACAGTAAGACACTATCTCTACAAAAAAACTTTAAAAAATTAGCTAGGCATGGTGGTGCACGCCTGTAGTCCCAGCTACTTAGGAGGCTGAGGTGGGAGGACTGCTTGAGCCCTGGAGTTCAAGGCTGCAGTGAGCCGTGATCTTGCACTGCACTCTAGCCTGGGTGACAGAGCAAGACTCTTAAAAAAAAAAAAAAGCTGAGAGCTGTGGCTCATGCCTGTAATCTCAGCACTTTGGGAGGCCATGGTGGGCAGATCACCTGAGGTCAGGAGTTTGAGACCAGCCTGGTCAGCTACTCAGGAGGCTGAGGCAGGAGAATCGCTTGAACCCATGAGGCAGAGGTTGTGGTGAGCCAAGATTGCACCACTATACTCCAGCCTGGGCAACAGAGTGAGACTCTGTCTCAAAAAAAGAAAAGAAAAGAATGAATACATTAAAAAATAATAATACAAATTTAAAAAGAAAGAAAAAACATAAAACTACCATATGATCTAGTAATCCCACTACTGGACATTTATCCAAAGGAAGGGAACTCAGTATATTGAAGAGACAGCCGCACCTTGGTGTTTATTGCACCACTATTCACAGTAGCCAAGATATGAAATCAACCTGGGTGTCCAACAACAGATGAATGGATAAGGAAAATGTGGTATAGATAGACAATGTCATACCACTGAGTCATAAAAATATGAAATCCTGTCATTTGTGGCAACATGGATGGAACTAGAGGACATTTAGTTAAGCAAAATAAGCCAGGAACAGAAAGTTAAACACATGTTCTCACTCATATGTGGAAGCTAAAAAAAGTTGATCTCACAGAAGTAAACAGTACAGCAGAGAATACTAGAGACTAGGAAGGGTAGGAGGAAGAGAGGCATAGGGAGAGATAAAGGATGTAAAATTGCAGCTAGATAAAAGGAATAAGTTCCAGTGTTCTATGCCACTGTAGGATGACTATAGTTAACAATAGTATAGTATATAATTTCAACAGCTAGAAGGAGGATATTGAATGTTCCCAACAGAAAGAAATAATAAATGTTTGAAATGATGGCTATGTTAATTGCCGTGATCTAATCACTATACATTATATGTATCAAAACATCACTATGTAACTCAGGAATATGTACAGTTAGCCTCTGTCACTTAGAAAAAAGAATCACTGCTGAAAAATGGGAAAAAAATAACTGTTACAAGAAGAAAAGAAACACATTATATAGTGATAAAAAGATCAAGTCACCAAAAATATGTAACAATTATAAATATTTATGCACCAAACCTCAGAGCTCCTAAATATATGAAGGAAACTTTGGCAGAATTGAAGGAAGAAGAGAGCAGCAAAATAATACTAGGAGACTTTAATGTCTCACTTTCAATAAGGCAATAGAAGAAACAGACAGAAGATCAATAAGGAAATAGAAGACCTGAACAACTCTACAGGCAGTTGAACCAGACAATTACAGAACACGCTGCCCAAAAGCAGCATAATAAAAGTTCTTCTCAAGTGTACATGAAACATTCTCCAGGATAGACCATGTATTAGGCATAAAACAAGTCTCAACAAACACACAAAGACTGAAATTATGCAAACTATCTTTTCAATTCAATAGAAATCAAGAACACAATGAAAATCCACAGACATGTGCAAATTAAACAACACATTCTTTTTTTTTTTTTGAGATGGAGTCTTGCTCTGTCACCCAGGCTGGAGTGCAGTGACGTGATCTCGGCTCACTGCAACCTCCACCTCCCCAGTTCAAGCAATTCTTCTGCCTCGCTCTCCAGAGTAGCAGAGATGACAGCTGTCCACTACTAAGCCTGGTTAACTTTTCTATTTTTAGTAGAGATGGGGTTCAGCCATGTTGGCCAGGCTAATCTCAAATGCCTGACCTCAGTTGATCCACCCACCTCGGCCTCCCAAAGTGCTGGAATTACAGGAGTGAGCCACCGCACCCGGCCTAAACAACACATTCTTAAACAGCCAATGGACAAAGAAAAAAATGAAATCACAACATATTTATGGAATGCAGTAAAAGCAGTGCTAAGAGGGGAATTTTACAGCTATAAATACGTATATTTTTTAAAAAAGAAAAATCTTGAATCGACAATCTAACTCTGCATGTCGAGAAACTCAAAAGCAAAGAGTAAACTGAAACCGAAGCTCGCAGGAGGAAGGAAGTAATGAAGATCAGACATACAGAGATGTCTATATAGATACAGATATCTGCAATAGAGAACAGAAAGACAACAGGAAAATTAACAACATGAAAAGCTGGTTTTTTGAAAAGAGCAAAAAAAATTGACAAACATTTAGCTAGGTTAGCTAAGAAAAAAGAGGCCGGGCATGGGTAATCCCAGCACTTGGGAGGCCGAGGCAGGTGGGCACTTGAGGCCAGGAGTTTGGGATGGCCAAAACGGTGAAACTTCATCTCTACTGAAAATACAAAAATTAGCTGGGCGTGGTGGCACATGCCTGTAATCTCAGCTACTCAGGAGGCTGGGGCAGAAGAATGGCTTGAACCCGGGAGGTGGAGGTTGCGGTGAGCCAAGATCGCACCACTATACTCTACCCTGGGCAGCAGAGTGAGTGAGACTCTATCTAAAACAAACAAACAAACAAACAAACTATTCTATTGTCTAAATGTATAGATTTTTTCTAAATGTCATGATTTTTAAATAGACTGTCTCAAAAAAAAGAGAGAGAGAGAAGATTCAACTCAAATGAAAGAGAGAATATCATAAGAGATGTCACAGGAAAAGAAAGGACTATAAGAGAATACTATGAACAGTGACGGATAGATTCCTAGAAACACACAACCTAGGAAGACCGAATCATGAAGAAATAGAAAATCTGAAAGAGCAGTAATGAGTATGCAGATTGAATTACTAATAAAGAAGCTCCAAACAAACAAAAGTCCAGGACCAGATGGCTTCACTGATGAATTCTACGAACATTTTAAAAAGAAATAAAACCAATCCTCCTGAAATTCTTCCAAAAAAATTGAAGAGGAGGGCATACTTCCAAGCTCATTCAATGAGGCCATCGTTATCCTGATACCAAGGCCATCGACAGACAATCCAGGAAAATAGAACTACGGGCCAATATCCCTGATGAACATTGATGCAGAAGTCCTCGGCAAAATACTAGGAAATGAAATTCAACAGTACATTAAAAGGATTAATCACCATGACCAAGTTTATTCCTGGAATGCAACTATGGTTCAACATAACAAAAATCAATTAATGTGATACATCACATTAACAGAATGAAGGACAAAAGCCACATGATCATCTCAATTGATGCAGAAAAAGCATTTGAAAAGATTCAACATCCTTTCATGACAAAAATACTCAACAAACTAGGAACAGAATGAAACTACCTCAATCTAATAAAGTCCATATATAAGAAGCTCACAGCTAATATCATATTCAATGGTGAAAGACTAGGCCAGGCGCGGTGGGTCACGCCTGTGATCCCAACACTTTGGGAGGCTGAGGTGGGCAGATTACCTGAAGTCAGGAGTTCAAGATCAGCCTGGCCAACATGGCAAAACCCTGTCTCTACTAAAAATACAAAAAATTAGCCAGGTATGGTGGTGCACGCCTGCAATCCCAGCTACTCGGGAGACTGAGACAGGAGAATTGCTTGAACACAGGAGGCAGAGGTTGTAGTGAGCCGAGATCACGCCACTGCACTCCAGCCTGGGTGACGAGAGCAAAACTCCATCTCAAAAAGAAAAAAAGGGGTGAAAGACTAAAAGCTTTTCCTCTAAGGTTAGAAATAAGACAAGGATGCCCACTCTCACCACTTCTATTCAATATAGTATGGGAAGTTCTAGCCTGAGCAGTTAGGAAAGAAAAAGGGAGAAAAGTCATCCAAATTGGAAAAGAAGTAAAATTAGTTCTGTTCACAGATGATATGATTTTATAGTAGAAAATCCTTAAAATTCCATTGAAAACTGTTAGGACTAATGAACCAATTCAGTCAGGTTACAGGATACAAAGTGAACACACAAAAATCAGTTGGTGCTGGGCATGGTGGCTCGTGACTATAATCCTGAGACTTTGGGAAGCCAAGGCAGGAGAATCACTTGAGGCCAGGAGTTTGAGACCAGCCTGGGCAATATAATGAGATCCCATCTCTCTCTATATATATATTAAAAAGAAAAAGAAAAAAAAAACAGCATAAAAGAAGGAAAACAAAAAACAAAAATCAGTTGGCCCTTGGGGCACAGACTTCAGACGGCAGTACCCGTGCACGGCTCATCAGGAACATGCCCCTTCTGTGTTTGTTTCCCCACCTATAAGCTAAAGGTAACACCAGCACCTTCCTCAGAGGGCACATGTGAAGACTGTCTACTTAAAAATCACCACATTGGCCGGGCACAGTGGTTCATGTCTGTAATCCCAGCACTTTGGGAGGCCAAGGCGGGCAGATTATCTGAGATCAGGAGTTCGAGACCAGCCTGGCCGACATGATGAAATCCTATCTCTACTAAAAATACAAAAATTAGCTGGGCATAGTGGCGTGCGCCTGTAGTCCCAGCTACTCTGGAGGCTGAGGCAGGAGAATCACCTGAATCCTGGAGATGGAGGTTGCAGTGAGCCGAGATCGTACCATTGCACTCCAGCCTGGGTGACCAGAGCCAGACTTCGTCTCAAAAAAACAAAAAATCACAACATTTAGAAAAAAATCTATACCTTTAGACAAAGAGAAAGAGAAAAAAATCTACAGTTTTTTTTCTGTTGTTGTTGTTTTGAGATGGAGTCTTGCTCACTCTGTTGACCAGGCTGGAGTGCAGTGGTGTGATCTCAGCTCACTGCAACCCCCACCTCCTGGGTTTAAGTGATTCTTCTGCCTCTGCCTCTCAAATAGCTGGGACTACAGGTGTGTGCCAACACGCTCAGATACTTTTTGTATTTTTAGTAGAGATGAGGTTTCACCATGTTGGCTAGGCTGGTCTTGAACTCCTGGCCTCAAGTGGTCTGCCCGCCTTGGCTTCCCAAAGTTCTGAATTACAGGCATGAGCCACTGTGCCTGGTCTTAAAAAATCTGTAGATTTATCTTTATAAAGGATTATGGCCTCCAAGGTGGCCAGCCAAGATCAAAGACAGCACTTTTAAGGAGGAGAGTCTGGACAGGAATTTAAGCTGAACAGGTTGGCCAAGTATACATATTCAACAGGTTGCAGAAGGAGCTATGGATATTTATGAGGATGGTCCTGATGCATAGGTGCAACATGCAACTCATGTTCACCTTGGGGTGGACCCTTAACATTCAAATGTATTACAACCCAAAAGGTCTTTTCAGGACACAAATGCATGCAAATGTGCAGCCTCTGCAAACTGGCCAGAGCCAGTCCAAACATAGTCAGTGGTCTTCTTATTAGGAGAAAGTTACTGAATCAGTCTCTTGTCCAATCAAGGCTGCAGTTACGGCTGGTGGAACGGGGGTGGGGTGGGGGATGGGGCAAGGGGGTCAGCCAAGTCAGCATCTGGTGGAGCCACAATTGTTTTAGTATTGCTTATTGCTTGTGTAGCTGCTAAAGAAAGAGAAAAACCTTGTGGCTATTAGAATATGGTTTCTTCTTTAAGTGTACAGTGTGTACACTGCCTGGTCCTGTTTATAATGTGGTATCTTATTGCCACAAAGAGTCTGTTCTGTCAGACTTCCGATCTCTATTTTAACATTAATCCTGGTCAGTTGTGTCTAAACTGCAAAAAGGAGGGAGTAGAAGCAACCTCCCATCCCATCATAGCTGGAAACTCAAGTTTTTAAGGTTTTTCTGGGGTCCCCTTGGCCACGAGGGGGTTTGTTGAGTTGGTGAGGGGCTTAGGATTTTATTTTTTGTTTACAGGGTTAAATGACAGTCTATCCTGGAGCCTCGGACCTCCCCCTACGGCCTCCTGTGTTATATTTTAGCAGACCAGGCCGCTTAAGCTAAAGTGTGGGAAAAGGGAAGAGGAAAGAAAAGAAAGAGAAGTGGAGTATCCCAGGGTGGGTGCGCAGGGGCTCGGCTGCCTGCTGGCTGCAGCCCCTCTGCAGTCTGGCTTCCGGGTGCTCCTGCCCCTTGTCCTTGGTCGCTGAGTGGCCTCCTCGCCCTTGGTCTGCCAAACGCCTCCCACAGAGAAGGTACAAGAAGCTCGCAACCTGAGGCAGCCACTCGTCACCAGATGGAGCCACGCTCCCCCACACCTGGGGCCAGACCGCCAATAATGAACCCTGCTCAAACCTATTTGTGAAAAAGTGCTTTTGTCTTGGATTTGCGTCTTTCACCTTATTCAACAATCTGGGGTTGGCTTACTCGTGTTCGTTTACAGACTGGGTCCTGAGTCCTTGTGACCCACACCTCGGGGCAGAGGCCATGAGAGTCCCTTTCAGCAGCCGCAGGTTAGTGAGGAAATTGCACAAAGCAATTAGCCAGGGTGGCACCCACGGGCAGGGCAGCCCAGAATCCCACAGGCAGATTTCCTACAGGCCCCTAGGCAGGTGGCACGGATCGGAGTCCTTAGCAGAGAAAAAGGCCCTTTCTGCGGCTGGCAGTGGGATGAGGCTGGGGAGGTGTCTACGCCAGCCTGGGGTCTTCAGGTCAGGCCTCAGTGCCCAGGTAATGGGAAGAGGAGAGGAAGTTTCTGATAGCTGCGTTAGGGTGAGGGGGATGCTGTGGGGCGATGGGGGCGCCAGGTGAGGTGGGGCTAGGGGAGAGAGAAGAGCCCACAGTTCCTGAGGGACTGAGGGGTCCAGCCCAGAGCGGGCAAGGGAGGGGGTGGGGGGAACACTACAGCAGGGCATGGGGACCTCCCAGGTTCTGGGGAGCAAAGTGGTGTTCCCAGGGGGCGCCTTCACAGGGACAGGCCTAGAGGGGAACCAGGAAGAGATGAGGGCTCAGCCTGGAACGTCTTGATCCCATGCTCATAACTCAACCCCTCTGTGCCTCAATTTCTGTATTTGTAAAAAAGCCCCCACTCTCGTTTCCCCATGCACAGCCCTGAAAGGACACACAAGCTAGTGGTGTCCCCAACACTCGTGAGGCCTTCCCCCACCATGTATCAAGGACAGGAAAGCAAGGTACTAAATGGTTAAGTCTAATTAAGCCTCCATTATTTTACCTAACCTTGAAAGATCCTCCCTTTAAAAACATGAAGGCCAGGGTGGGATGGGCGGAGACCCTCCAGAGAGAGTGCCCCTGAGAGAGTTGGAAGGGGCCAAACCCCTGTTCGTTTAGGGGTGCCAGCCCAGCCCCGCCTGCCCCGCCATATGGCTCCAGGCCCAGCACTCCTGCTATCTCCATATGAGTGGCAGGTTCATGCCTGACCCAGGCAACCCCACATGCCCCTGAGAGCTGGGTGATTTCGGGCCAAGAAGTGTGCTGCTGAAGCATCCTTAACCTCTCCCCCAATGCCTTTCCTATATTACGTTTTATCTTGCTTCTGGCTAATTCCTCATGGTGCAGGGCTGGCCCACTGGCTTGGCTTGTGTTCCCCTACATCACCTGCCACGTTGAACTCCTGTTCTTCCTCCGGGTGGGGTGAAGGAGGCTCCAGGCCCCAAGGCTCCTGCATGGTGCCTCGCCCAGAGGACAGGCTGGTGTGTGACAGAGTACGCTCTGTCCAGGCACCCCTCGAGGGAGGAGACAATCTCATTCCCGTCAGTGACGGAAGCACCAGAGCAAGCGTCAGAAACTTCTTATTCCGGACAGCAGGACCTTGGCCTTCCCCAAACAAGCCTCCGGCCCTGTGCACGCCCAGAACCTGAGGGGCTGGGCCTGGGGTCTGCCCTGTCCCTGGCACTCAGGAGGCTGGGCAGCCAGCTCGGGATACCTCTGGAGCTGCAGGTGGTGCGGCCAGGACTCACCAGGCCTTCTGTTGTCTGTGTTCGGATGCGCTGACATCTGGCCTTTCTGACCCGGGAGGGACTGCCCCTCCTAGAGAGAATGAAGGCCCGGACTGCCCTGCAAACTCGCCTTTCCAATGCAGACCAACTCACCCAGAGCCCACACCCACCACCCCTCTATGGGGCCCTTACACTCTGGGCCATATCCCCCTGCCCTCCTCACCCCAGGGCAGGTACCAGACAGCCAGGGACAGCCCCTGTGCCCCGGAACCCACTGAAATGATTCGCACCAACCAATCCTCAGCCTGCTTACCCCGCCTTGCCTGTTCCTTCCTGCAGAAACCACATTACCATCTCGGGCCCACAGTTCCCCCTTGAACCCTCTGCCTCCTGATCGACCCTGGGCTTCCCCCGTGGCCCCCCCAGTGTGTGTGATGTGCCCCTTTCTCTTGGAAACTGAGGATGACAAACCATCATGTCAATGGCAGTTGTCTCCTGCTCCTTCCTACACCAAGCGATGATAAAGCCTGCGCTCAACACAGCCCTGGCCTCGTCTCTGCAAAGCCGGCCCACAGTGGTCCAGGCACCAGGCTGCCCTTCACCTGCCAGCCTGTCTCCTGATGGTCCCCATGTCAGCCAGCAATGTCCCCCACCCAGGAGCCAGCAAGCCTGACCCGGAAAACGCTCCCAGGACCCGGTCGCTTGGCAGCTTACTCATGCTGTGCCCCCCAGACCCACAGTTTCTCTGAGCCTGAGGCCATCTGCTGCCACTCCATCTCCCCCCTGATCCCAGCACCTAGCTAAGAGCCCCATAAATGCTAATGAGAATGCAAACAAACTCCCTCCAAGCAGCTCCATCGTGTGGTGGAAACAGTCCGCTCTGGTCTCCACACTGCACTGCGGGCCTCACAGGTCCTGCCTCACCCTGTCCTGAAGATCACAGAGCACTCAGCTTGTGCCATGCCCCATGGGTGACCCCAGGCAGATGCCATGCTCTCTGTGCCTCAGTTTCCCATTGAGAAAAACAGTTTCCCCCACTCACACTGTCTCCTCCCAGGAGTTTTATGCAGTTGGCAGTGAGCACTGTGCAAAGGGTGGCTTTGGCAGCACCACCAGTAGGACTGACCATCACACCTTCCCAGCGTCGGGAGGGCGCCCACTGCGCAGCTGTGGAAACTAAGGCTCAGGACTGAGGTCACTGCTCAAGGTGTCAGGTAGGCTTGGCATGGCCTGCATGGACTCTTCCCATGGGATTTCTCAGAGACTGCATCCCAGGACCTCCCCTTGCACACAGCGCCAGCCTGTGTGCCACATTCCTGGAAACAAGGTGTGGAGCGACGCCCACTGAAAATCCCAAACCCCTCCTGAGGAAAGGCCTGCAGCCTACAGCTGGGACAGAGAAGGGGAGGCCTACCTGGGCCAGACCAGTGTCCTCGTCAGCCTTCTGGGAGGTGGTCTCAGGGTCAGGGTCCTCACCCACATCGCTGTCGGCCTCCTCCTGGGGGGTGACCTTG
This sequence comes from Ateles fusciceps, assembly GCA_036589455.1. Taxonomy (NCBI): domain Eukaryota; kingdom Metazoa; phylum Chordata; class Mammalia; order Primates; family Atelidae; genus Ateles; species Ateles fusciceps. Next base: position 644,677 of record JAZHEH010001180.1, on the reverse strand, counting down.
GGGACCTGGCTGTGCAGGGCCATCTCTGGCTGTGCCCCCAGCACAGTGGGGCTTGGGCCAGCCTCTGAGCCCTCCTCGCAAGGGAAGTTCTCTCCAGCCACACTGGAGGATGGACTGTCGATCCCGCTGTCCCGGTTGGGGGATCTTCAAGCTACCACTCAGCTCCCCCTGTGGGGGCCGTGTCTAGAGAGCCGTCCCCTGCTGCAGCCCGGCTGCCAGGGTCCCCCGCAGTGAGCCCTGGGCCCCACAGGGAGTGCTTGGAGCTTCCCTAGGGAGGAACTGCCAGGCTCAGCATCTGGCACCCCTAGGGGAGCAATGGGTCCTGGAGGGGTTGAGGACCCCCCACTTGACTCCATCCTTAAAGCCGAGTTCACTGGGCTCAGTTGGAGGCTGGCCACGGGCTTCCTGCAGGGAGAAACAAGCCTGCATCAATGCTAGCCTGGCATGACCGGCCCCTCCCAAATGCAGCCCCAGGCAGTACCCTCCGCCCTCCACCCCAAAGCCTTGAGCAGGTGGGCTGGGGGCTGTGTGTGAAGTGTGAATGCCCTGCTCAACTTCAGGTGGGTCTTGTACAGATAGGCTTTTAGAGAACAGAAAATGGAAAATGTTTTGTTTTAAAATTAAGTTTCTTCTGCATAAAAAGGTAACCCTGCGGTGTGAAGCTATGTGCTGTTCAATAAATTCAAACAATATTCAAGATATATGCCCAAGGTAGTGACAAAAACCAGCAGGAACACAGTGGCTTCTGTTTACAGTGCATCCATGGGGTTTTCAATCCTCGGATACTCCCAGGACGTGAGACCTCCTCCTCCACTTCCTCTCCACCACTGCCTGCTGGACAGGTCAGAAAACAGCCCCTAGGTGTCCCGGGTCCTAGCTGCCTCTACTATCTCCCTTCGGGGAGGGCGGGGTGAGGAAGTGGGTCCCGCCAGAGAATGTGGACCAAGTTCTTTGCCCCCAGACTCCTCCCTTCTGTGCCCTGGAGCCACCTCACACTGGCCCGCCACACCTCTCATGGACCAAATCCAAGTGTCAATTCTAAGTGCACAGAGAATTCACCAGGCGCCTCTGAGGAGGAGCAAAGGGAGATGGGCCTAGAGGGAGACTGCCATCCCTTCAAATTGTCCCTCTTGAACCCAAGACGCAGCTGCCGAGGAGCCGAGGACCGCAGCTGCAAGTGGCAGTCATTTATCCCCATACCTGGTGCTGCCAGCCTCTCCAAGGAGGGTGCTGAGGGTCGGCAGGCACAGGCACCTGGGTCCACGCTGGGGTCTGGGTTTGGCCGGCAGGGGCTGGCACAGAGTAGAGGGTTTCCTGTAAAATCTCTTTCTTGCCCAGCAGGTTCAAAGTAGAGCTGTTTAGGAGGTCCTGAAAAGACACTAGAAGAGAAGAAAACCACCTTCTCCAACTGGCATTTGGAGCAGCCAGAGGCCCCAACTCTGGGGAGGTGTGGAGGAGGGAAGCTCCGTGCCACTGCCCAGCATGCGGATCCCAGGAATGGGGCATGGGCATCTGCACAGCCATATCCTCACCCCCGGGCTGGCACACAAAGCCCCCAGAAGGGTGGGGCCTGCACCAGCAGCCATGCACTGTGGGGTGGGCAGTGTCTTGTTCGGCTGGAAACTCTGGGACCAGGGCTGAGCTTGTCCCTGGCCACCCAGCATCCTGTGGCCCAGGGGAAGGGCCACCTTGAACACGCAGGCACTGCCCACTGTGAGGTGAGCTGGTGGGCATTGCCAGGCCCCTCCCCAGCCCACACCTCACACCCTCCCCCCAGGCATACACAGAGAAGCTCCCTCAAACATTCACTTTGACGTGCTGGCTCATACTCACACGCACAAGCACACTCAGACACACACGCACACACAGCTGCACACTCACATTCATGCACACACACTCGCACGCTCACTCACACGCATGCACACACACTGACGCACACACACACAAGCACACACTCACACGCACACTCACACGCACACACTCACACACGCACACACACTCAGATATTCCTCTGCCAGCAGCTTTACATGCTCCTGCCTCACTTGCTAAGCGGAATAAAGAAGAAGCAGTGAAGAAACAGCCTTCACAAACTCACAGGCACACAGTGAGGCAGCTGTCCCAGAGCCCACCCTGGCTGCCTAGAGCAGGCAGGTGTGCCTCCGAGCAGGGTGTAGCACAGGCCCGGGCCCCGGCAGCCTTCCCCCTTGGCTGTGGATGCCAACAGGCTCCACGGGTGAAGCACCCCCACCCTGCACAGGCTCCTGAGTGCTTGCTCTCTTGGGGCTTTTGAATGGACGTTTCTTTAAATGACTCCAGAATCACTCAGGTGGGCATTTGATTGGCCACTGCCCCATTCCTAACGAGTTCAATGGCGGGCAATATTAAGGTTTCTAAACAGAAAATACATGTTTTGCTGCATTCTTCTCATAGCACAAGAGATAAACTCAGGTTTCCAAGGGTCAAACGTGGCACAGCAATAAAAATACACCGGATGGAATGTGAGCTGTGCTCAGCCTTGGTGTGTTCAAAGGTAGCTGTCTGGCAAGACAGAGCCTGGTTCAACCCCATCTCAGGAGAATTATGCTTCTGGTCAGGATGGAGTAATAGAAACCAGATTTACCCTTACCTGGAACAGCAACAAAAATGGACAACACCTACACAACAACAGTTTGCAAGACTCTACACCACGCAGTAAAGCACCATGGTCCCTGAGAGACGGGAATGAATGAGGTGAGCCCTCCTGATGCCCCAGCTCACTGGCCAGAAAGCATTTCCTGACCATGGATCAGGAAGGGGGAGCCCCATGGAGCCCAGTGGATTCTCTGAGTTGAGAAGACAGAACTGGGAAGACTAAGGTGGCCAGAGTCCGCAGGGTGGAATGGAGCCCTCAAGAGGAGAGAGCTGCACAGAGAGAGAACCCGTAGATCTCAGAGGGGCCCCTTGACGACCATTTGGCACATGGCTAGGGGCAGAGCACATGAGGCCAGAGAAAGAACCACCTGCGAGGACTACAGGGAGCTTTCACAGGGCAGGCACATGCGTCTGCCCACCAGCCAGCCTGAAAAGCCCCCCGGTTTACAGGGCATTGCATTGAATACTCAGAAGGGTCTCACTTCAGGAATGATCAGCCCTACAGTCATCACTGCTCTGGTCCCACCTAGCAAATATTAACAAACCTTAACAGAAAGGCCATGTGTTTACAAAACTGGATCCCTGAACAAAGATTTAAAAAAAGTATTTCTAGAACTACAAAAATATCTAGTGCATGGCAGAGTAAAATTCACATAGTCTGTGATCCAATAAAAAATTACCAGGCATAGGCCGGATGCAGTGGCTCATGCCTATAATCCCAGCATTTTGGGAGGCCAAGGCAGTTGGATCATTTGAGGTCAGGAGTTCAAGACCAGCCTGGCCAACATGAAGAAACCCCATCTCTACTAAAAATACAAAAATTAGCCAGGCATGGTGGAGCATGCATAAAAGGGACTATATAACCTATAATGAAGAGAAAAAAATTCAACATAAACTGACCCAAAACTAACACAGATGTTGGAATTAGCAGAAAGGGACATGAAAACTGCTATCATGCCTAAGTTCTACTCTGTTCTAAAGTCCAGTAGAGACGAGGAGGATGTACCAAGGCCCACGTTAAACTTCCAGAGATGAAAACTACAAAGTGTGAAACCAAAAACACACGAGTAGGAATTAACAGCCAATTAGACATTGCAGAAGAAAAATTAGTGAATTTGAAGAGACAGGAATAGAAGCTACCCAAAATGAAACCCACACATGCAGAGAAAGAGAGCAACAGTGAAACGCGGGGAAACTTCAAGTAGTATAATACATGTGTATTTGGAGTCTCAAAAAGGGGTGGACAGAAAAAATATTTGAGGAAATAATAATAAGTTTTCGAGATTTGATGGAAACTAAAAATCTATACATCTAAGAAGCTCAACGTAAAACAAGCACAAGAAACGCTTACAGTTAAAACTTTTCCCACATAGAAACTTCAGGCACAGAGATCTTCACTAGTGAATTCCACAAACATTTCAGGAAATAATGATGCTAATTCTATACAGATCTTTCAGACCTTTTTCTGCCTCCTAGCTTCAAGCAAGTCTCCCACCTCAGCCTCCCGAGTAGCCGGGATTACAGGTGCCCAACACGTCTGGCTAATTTTTGTATTTTTTTTTTTAGCAGAGATAGTTTTTCACCACATTGGCCAGGCTGGTCTCAAGTCTTGATCTCAAGTGATCCTCCCACTTCAACCTCCCAAAGTGCTGGGATTACAGGTGTGAGCCACCGGGTCCAGTCAGATCTTTCAGACCATTTTAAAAAAGGGAATAGAATATAGATGAATCTAGAAATAATTATGCTGAGCAAAAGAAAATAAGTTTTCTTATTACTACAGAATTCTAGGAAGTGCCAAGTAGCCTATGGTGCTAGGAAGCAGATAGGTTGGGTGCCTGGAAAAGAGGGGAAGGGCTGTGGGGTTGGCATGGGGGGAAGTGGTGTGGGGGTGGGTGAAGGGGGCTGGAGGGCGGGAGGTGAGCTTTGAGGGATGCTGCACATGCTCATGACCTTGATTGTGGCGATAATTTCACAGGCATACCCCTATGTCAAAGTTTATCCAACTGTACACTTAAAACATATGCATCAATGGTATATAACGCCGAGTATACCTCACAGGGCTGATCAAGAAAAAGCCCACCCTAGCCAGGTATAGTGGTGGGCTCCTGTAATCCCAGCTACTTGAAAGGCTGAGGCAAGAGAAACGCTTGAACCTGGGAGGCGGAGGTTGCAGTGAGCAGAGATCTCACCATTGCACTCCAGCCTGGGGGGGACAGAGCCAGACTCTGTCTCAGGAAAAAAGAAAAATCCCACTTTTATTGCCTTTGAACTGTACAAACTTGGTGAACTTCAGACATTCCTGAGCATCGGTTTCCTCACCACAGAAGGGAGGTTGGATCAGGAGGCAAGGTGAGGAGGTGTGTGGTGGTAGCCTGGCAGGCTCGAGCAGCCTGGGCCCCTGACATCCTGTCCAGAGGAGGAGGGTGCACTGTGCTCACTGGAGGCCCTCAAATCACTCCCGTCTTATCTCAAAGGGCTTTTGTAAAAGAGTAGATGAACCAAACCAAATGAAGGACACTCACCTCCAGCTTTGCGTGTGCAAGTCTGCATTGCAAACACCTGTGTTATTGGATCCTGTTGGTACCCCCCCCATTCACACACTGAAGTCCTAGCCCCCAGTACCTTGGAACGCAGGCATATTTGGAGACAGGGTCTTTATAAAAGTAATCAAATTAAAAGTGAGGTTTTTAGGGGCCCTTGACAGGGGAGTCTGGGTTGAGGAGCCCCTAATTGTCACTTCACTTCCTTCTATTCTGTTGCAGTGACTTTTTACAGAGTATGTGTTGCTTTAACATGAAAAAGGTAATGAGAAGAGAAAAGCAAAGAGAGCTGGAAAGAGGGGCAGGAGAGGGATGAGCCGCCTCGGGAAGTGTAGCTGGGCTGAGCCCCTCTGCGGCCAAAGGCTTTGCCAGCAGCAACCCTCCTGGACTGGTGTGGCCACTGCCTGGAGTTCAAGGCGCAGCTGCACACATGCATATACAAACGCACATGTGCACATACATACACATGTGTGCACACGCATGCTGAAAAATAAAAAGACTTTTATCTGAGGAATGCTAGCCCCTTTATGTAATCAATCATTGAGAGGCACTGGAATACAATGCAGCCACATCTCACTCCCCGTCGAGCAAAACAGATCCCTCCTGAAACCACTTGCTATGCAGGCTCTAGACTAACAGATGCCAAGTAGCCCTAAAATGCCACATGCCCTGTAGTTCAACAGTGGCTGGCCAATCACTAACCAGTATTATTTCCGTGAACCAATGAGAAGTTCCCAATGAACAACGGATACCGCCCCCGTCTCCTGATTCATCCTTTCTTTTCTTTAAACACTTGAGCCTCTCTTTTGTTCTCCAGACACTCCCCAAGGCAAGTTGGAAGTGTCTCCCTGGCTGCATTCCTCAACTTTGTGCTTCAATAAACTCTCTTTTAACTACATTCTGATTCTCTTGATTATTTTAGGTTGACAATGCATACACACATATAATGTGATCACACCCACGTAAACCCACGTACACCCATGCACAGAGTCAGTGCCGAGCCCTTTCTCACATTCACAGGAGACGTTTCTGTCCTTCATATGAAGATGCCGAGGCTCAGAGAGGGTGGCCCTGGCATGCAGGCGCTGGAAGCCCCTGGGCTTGGGTCACTCTGATCCACCCAGGACTATGCCTATATTTCCACAGGGGCACTGAGGGAGCCAAGGTCAGTTCTCTGTACCCAGCCACCCCGGCTCTCCCTTTAGGAAGCCCTGAGCTGCCTGAGGTGAGCAAGGCTGAAGCTGCTGACCCAGGTGAGCTGTACCCACTGTGGACTCAGTGAGGGAACAGGTCCCAGACACCTGGGGCTGCCACCACCCAGCACGAGGAAATCCACAAACATGAAGAAATTTAGAATGCCCCAGAATCCAGGGGCGTCCTAGGACTGTTTGTGTCTCCATCACAGCAGCCAGTGAGCAGGGAGTAAAGTGCTCTGGTCCCTGCCCCGTGTCCCTCCACAGTGCAGTGGCTTTAGGTCCCAAACCCACTGAGGCCACCCACAGTGAGCAAGGCCCAGGGCACTCTGGTCATACCCAGGTTAATGACTGGTGGCAGTCAATTAAAGCCACCAGGCTGGTGGCTCATGCCGGTAATCCCAGCACTTTGGGAGGCTGAGTCGGGTGGATCACCTGAGGTCAGGAGTTTGAGACCAGCCTAACCATATGGTGAAACCCTGTCTCTACTAAAAATATAAAAATTAGCCAAGGATGGTGGTGGGTGCCTGTAATCCCAGCTATGAGGGAGGCTGAGACAGGAGAATTGCTTGTTCCTGTGAGGCGGAGGTTGCAGTGAGTCGAGATCTTCCACTACACTCCAGCCTGGGTGACAGAGCGAGACTGCATCTCAAAAAAAAAAAAAAAAAAGAAAAAGAAAAAAAAGTTAAAGCCAACCTTGTGACCCGGAGGTGCCTGGAAGCCCAGAGTAATTACCTTGCGGTCTCAGCCTGGGAAATGCCCTGGCTGCTGTGGGTGCAGATGGCAGGGGGGTCTCCATCATCTCTGCTGAGAACTCAGTGAGTTGCCACATGCTCCTGAATTGGGGTGGGGGGTCAGAGCGACCTCAGAGAGGGTGGGAGGTGAGGGCAAGCTGAGCAGGGAGAAGAGGAGGCAGATCAACGAAGCACCTTCCTGTTTGCAGGCATGCCGTAAGCAGACATTCACAAATACGGCTCACACCACCACCTTTACAAGTTACTTCTACTGATTAAGACCAGACGAGTCTTCATGACCCGTAGTCCTGGCACGGAGACTGTGACTGTGGAGTGGGAGGTCAGGCTGGACAGCCTGGGACCAGGGGCTGGTGGGTAGGGGGTGTCTACCTCTCCCAAGAGTGTGGCAGCTCTTCTTAGGGCAGCCACATTTACTGCAACACCAGTTTCCAATGTGAGTACATAGTCAAGAATGTTCCTCCCAAAAGGACTGAAAGCAGGGTCTTAAACAGATGCTTGTATACCTACATACATAGCAGCATTCCTTATGATAGTCAAAGGGTGGAAGCCGCCCAAGTGTCCATCCACAGATACATGGATAAAGAAAAGGTGGCCTCTCCATGAAACAGAATCATGTTCAGCCTTAAAACAGACGGAGGCCAGGTGCAGTGGCTCACAACTGTAATCCCAGCACTTTGGGAGACCAAGGCGGACGGATCACAAGGTCAGGAGTTCGAGACCAGCCTGGCCAATACGGTGAAACCCCATCTCTACTGAAAATACAAAAATTAGCCGGACATGGCGGCAGGTGCCTATAGTCCCAACTACTTAGGAGGCTAAGGCAGGAGAATCACTTGAACCTGGGAGGTGGAGGTTGCAGTAAGCTCACTTCTCGACAGAGCAAGGCTCCATCTCAAAAATAAAAATAAAAAACAGAAGGAAATTCTGACCAATACCACAACAGGGGTGAACCCTGAGAACATTATGTTAAGTGAAATAAGCCAGTCACAAAGATAATCCTGTGTGATTCCACCTACGTGAGGTCCTAGAGGAGTCAAATTCACAGAGACAGAAGGCAGAACGGCGGCTGCCAGGGCCAGGGGAGGGAATGGGGAGGGGTTAAACAGGGACAGACTTTCAGCTTGGGAAGGTGAAGACGCTCTGGAGATGGATGGCAGTGACGGTTGCAGAGCGATGTGGATGTGCTGAGGGCGCTGTTCTGACCACTTAAAAACGATGAAGATGCTATGTTTTAGGTTATGTGTGTTTTACCGCCATTAAAAAGAAAACTTTTTTTAAAAGTATGCATTTCAGAAGATTCTCATGAGAAGTTTTTTGAATTCACACCAAAATGACAAGGTGCAAAGGGTAAGGCCCTGCCCCAGGCCAGCCACCTTGTCAACCCCCCGGCCCAGCTAGGGGCGTCCAGGGGAGGCGGGATCGTCAGTGTCCCTTTCTGAAGTCTCAGAGCTCCGCCCCCATTCATGCACTCTTGCCCTCCCTCCTCCGTCCCCTTGCACATCCACCGCTGTTCCTCAGAAGATCAGGCACCCTGGGCCTCGCACAGATCTCCAGGTGGGGTGGGCCCCAGGCAGGGCCCACACATGTGCCCTCCAAGCCTGAGTCTGCGGTACCTCCACCTGGAAGGTGGGGCTGGGAGACAGCATGCCTTGTGTCACATAGCGGGGGACCCCATCGGAGGCCTGGGATTGTTGTTAGGGGTTCAATACTTGCTTTTGGGGAAATGCAGCAACCATTTACCTGTGGGCTACACTCCTGAGACCAGGACACTCACCAGCAGGCGGCAAGCTCAGAAGGAGGGAGTAAGGAAGCCCACTTGTTCGTCTCAAGTGTGGGGACGGAGGCACCACGGGCACAGCTTCGTGTCACCAGGCAGCAGGCAGCTTGTCCCCAGACCCAGACATGGCGGCCCCCATTTCACACAGGGCCTGCCCTGCACTGTCCTTGCAGTCAACCAGACCCAACTGTGGCAAGCTCATGTCCCTGACTCCCTCCTTGGACAACGGGCCCTTGTCACCTACCAGGACCCACAGTATCTGCAGAACAGGGGAGGCAGCACACACGAAGAAATGTCAGGGATGAATGAAGGTCCCCCTCACCTCCTGCTTCCTTCCAGACTGGCTCAGTCCCCAGGGCTGACGGTCGTCCCACCCAGGGACAGGCAGGCACCACCGTGCCGGGCACTGCTCTTCCTCCTGTCCTTGTTCATTGTTTTCAGCACACGCTCGTCTCTGAGCCTCCTTACTTCAAAAGCTCAGTCCCATCTTTGTCTAGGTTTCACACCTGCCCAGCACTGCCCTTACTGAAGAGCCTCAGTTTCCTTATCTGTAAATGGGGCTCCTGAGAGACCCTCAGGTGGGGAGGATGCATCAGGAGCTCCCAGCAACGCACCTGCGACTCCTGGGTCACTGTTCTAGTCCAGGGGCTAAGCCGGGAGTCTCGAGGACCGCAGGACAGGATGGTCAGGCCCATCCTCAGACAGCAGTGAGGGTCCTCAGGAAAAGGTCATTTCAGCTCTAACCTCTGCAGAACACGGCGGCAGGCCTGTGTGTGCAGGGCATTCGGCCTGGTGTAGCTCCGAGGGGCCTTGCACACTGAGTAGGCTGGTTCTCATGTAGACACTGACCTCAGCCCGCTGAGGAGGGGGAATCAGGGCCGCCTCTGGCCTCTGGTAACAGCCCAGCTGGGGACAAACCACTTCCTCCCTTTCACATCCAGCTGGCCAGCCCCACCCAGCTCTGGGGCCACTGAGCAAGTTGTGGAGGTTTGTGTTGGGGCCCAGTCAGACACTGTGCAGGCTGGGGGGCCCAGGGCAAGCCGGCTCTGTGCCTTGATTTCCTCCCCTGCAAGAATGGCTGACCAGCATCCACCCTGGGCATTGGGAAGCACCGGTCTGAATGGCAGCAGCACCTGTTGAGCGTGTCCAGCCCCGAACCACAACAAGCCTGGCACACCTCAGTCCCCCTTCACAGATGAGTGTGGCCATGCTGTGCCACCCAAACATGCCTTGTTGCCCCCTCTGCACAGTGGACACAATCATAGTGGCATCGGTTGTGCCACCACCGCCACTGAGACCCTGCCATCAGTCCGAGTGCCTCTTCAGGCGGCCCTACCACTGCCCCACACTGCCAGGCACAGCATGGAGTGCTGAGGAGCCTTTGGTGGGCGCTGCCCTCCTTCCTCATAGCCCCATGCTACACAGGCCTGCATCTGCTAATGTCTAAACTGCAGAGCAGAGGAAGCTTCTGGAGCCACACTGTGTGGGAAGGCCTAGCCCCTGGGATACATCTGGGATCACCCTCCTCTGCTCAGGCAGAGGAAGGCTCGCACTGCCCCTGGCTCCCCCAGGCCTGGTGACATGAGAGGGGCTGGCTGTGGTCTCGATGCCCTGGCTGGTGCGCTGCCAGCCAATGGGGAAAGGCTCCCTGCATCTGGTCAGCCACGGACCTGGTCCCTGCCAGGCTTCGATGGGGGCACAGGTAGGCACCCTCCGTCTCCTGAGAGCCTGAGCCGCCCCCAGACGATAGGCAACACTGTGCCAGCACTCAGCAGTTCACAAAGGCTTCTCACACTTGCCATTCAAGGCCCACAATAACTCTGAATGTTTACACATCACGCTACAGGAACCCAGAGAAAGATGACAGAACAAAAACAAGACACCATTGCGCGCCACCACTTCCTGCCTTGAAAACATCCGTCTCCCCTCAAATGGCTCCTGCCCTGAATGCTCCCACCACCCCAAAGTGCCACAAAACCAGTTAGGACCTCGGGGCTCTGCCAAGACCTCAGGACCCGACCCCACTCACCTGTCTTCCGAAGGCAAGCGAGTTTCTCCTCCGGCTGAACTTCGCGCAATAGCAAAACACAACTTCCTTTTTCTAATTTTCACAATATGGGTCACAACATGATGGTGTATTTGCATTTCCGCATCATTACGCTGGGGTGAGAGGAGCTTGGCTTACTGGTTCTGGCAGGTGCGACTTGCAGGGTGGCTGGGGCAATGGCAAATAAACGTGCAATCCACGTCTCTCCACCGACCAGGCACTTGGCTCACAGCCGCAGCGGCCGTGCTGGTTTAAAGGTTAACAGGGCTGCACACAGAGGACCCGCAGCAACCATCCTCCTGCTTCTTCAGGGTGGACTTTTCTGAGTAGATCCGCCGTGGATCGTCAGGGAGGAGGGGCCCAGCCGGGAGTGAGGGGGGCTGGCCCTAGATTAGACAAGCCCAAAATGAGCCCAGAAACACCATCAGAGGCTTCCTCAGACCCTCTTGGTTGGGAACAATGAAATGGCCACAAGTTAGAGAGCGAAGAGGCCTCCTGCAAACAGATATTTCAAGGTGCTTCCTGGGAGACCTGACCTACGAGGGCTGCTCCAGCAGGCCCAGCACCTGCCCCCGCTGAACACTCCTACCAGGCGGGCGCCCTCATTGCTTAAGGGAGAGAATCAGTAAATAATAACACTGGGCCCTGAAGGGCTTAGAGTGCAGAGTCTGACTCAATTTTAATAATGCTCGTTAATCCAGCCTTAAATTCATTTTTTTAAAGCAATTTCTCAGCTCATGCTTGAAATCCCAGCACTTTGGGAGGCCGAGGCGGGAGGATCACTCAAGGTCAGGAGTTTGAGACCAGCCTGGCCAACATGGTGAAACCCTGTCTCTACTAAAAATACAAAAATTAGCTGGGCATGTGGTGCATGCCTGTAATCTCAGCTACGCGGGAGGCTAAGGTGGGAGGACCACTTGAACCCCGTAGGTGGAGGTTGTGAATTGAGATTGTGCCACTGCACTCCAGCCTGGGGGACAGAGCGAGACTCTGTCTCAAAAAAAAATAAAAATAAAAATAAAATGATAAATAAAAGCAATTTCTCTGGGCCTCAGCTTCCCTGTGCCAGGTGTTGCTGCAGGTGTCCCATGGATGGTTGCTCATCGGGCCCCTTCATGCCCCTGTGAGGGGCTATATTGTTACTCCCATCCGACAACAGGGAAACTGAGGCTCGGGACACACCGGTGTGCCCCCCCTCCCAAAAGCTACAGGCTGAGGTGATGTGGAGTTTCTCCCCCAGGTTCCGTCTGACCCCACTGATCCCCTGCCTGTGTGAAGATGCAGAGCTACAGTCAGCTGTGACAGGGATGGGGTGGCCAGGGTCACCTGGGCTCCAACTCATGGGTGGTGTGGCTTCAGCCACATCGCTGAGCTTCTTTTTTTTGAGACGGAGCCTCACTCTGTTGCCCAGGCTGGAGTGCAGTGGCGCAATCTCAGCTCACTTCAACCTCCACCTCCTGGGTTCCAGTGATTCTCCTGTCTCAGCCTTCTGAGTAGCTGGGATTACAGGCGCCCACCACAACACCTGGCTAATTTTTTGTATTTTTAATAGAGATAAGGTTTCACCATGTTGGCCAGGCTGGTCTCAACTCCTGACCTCAGGTAATCTGTCTGCCTCAGCCTCCCAAAGCGCTGGGATTACAGGCGTGAGCCACCGCACCTGGCCGTTGATGAACTTTTTGAAGCCTCCATTCTTCCTCCACGAAATGGAGAAAATGGGGGATGCATGTGGGGAAGTTTTTGTGAGAAACAAGGGCTTGGCCCATAGTAAGTACTCAAGGGATCCCAACCACTGACATCTGAATCTCCGTCGCTGTGCCCGGCCCTGGGTCTTGGCTCCTGCTCCCTGAGGGACCAGGGCCCCCTGAGGAGGCAGCCCTGGACCATCCAAATGCTTCCAACCCAGGACAGGAAGGACAGCAGTGCCTGCCACTACCACCTGGTTCAGCCTTCCCCTCTCACACACGTCCCCTGTGCCAGGAGGCCAACAGTGGCGTCCCATTAGGACCTGGGACACAAACCCAGGTCCACCAGGAATACACAACTGTCATCCTAAGAAGGTCAAGATAAATTCCGGCAGCACAGTAGCAGTCTGGCTGTGATGACCTGAAAGGTGAGGGGTTGTGGCAGGTGAGGGACTAAAGAGGGTGAGGAGGGTATTGTGGCTTCAAAGTAGAAGTGAAGCCAAGTGTCCTGTCATCCCTGGTGGGAGTGAATGGGAGGAAGTGGTGCCTCCACCTGGGAGTGACATCATTCAAAAAGAAACATGTTTGTGGCAGCAAGCCCCTCAATGGCCCAGTGATCATCACCTCTCCTACTGTGAATAAAGCTGACCTATGAACACTAATGTATAATACGACATTGCAGAAATGATAAAGGTGACTTCCAAGGCTAGGCCATACATACCACTGCAGCTTTTGCCTTTCCTTCCTGAATAACTTGCTCTGGGGGGAGCCAGCTGCCATGTTGTGAGGATGCTCAAGCAGCCCTGTAGAGAGGCCCATATGGAGAGGAACTGAGGCTCCTAGCCAACAACCAGCAACAACTTGCCATGTGTGAATGAGTCACCTTGGAAATAATCCTCAGTTTCAGTCAGGCCTTCAGATGACAATGCAGCCCCAGCCACCATCTGTAGCCTCATGAGAGATCCCCAAGCCATAGCCAAGCCACATGGAAATTCCTGGCCCATCAAAACTAAAGAGTTAAGTGCGTACCATTGTTTTAAAGTGATGTAGTATTTTCTTTTCTTTTTTCTTTCTTTCTTTTTTTTTTTTTTTTGAGACAGAGTCTTGCTCTGTTGCCAGGCTAGAGTACAGTGGCGCAATCTTGGCTCACTGCAACCGCCTCCTCCGAGGTTCCAGAGATTCTCCTGCCTCAGCCTCCCAAGTAGCTGAGATTACAGGCGTGTGCCACCATGCCCAGCTAATTTTTGTATTTTTAGTAGAGACAGGGTTTTACCATGTTGGCCAGTATAGTCTCCATCTCTTGATCTCATGATCTGCCCGCCTTGGCCTCCCAAAGTCCTGGGATTACAGGCATGAGCCACCATGCCCAGCCAGTGATGTAATATTTTTTAATCAGGAAAAAGGGCAGAGGTGACCTGAAGTTGGGGGGTGGTGGGATCAGCCCACAGTGGAGAAGCAGCCAGCAGGAAGTATCAGCACATATTCCAATTTCTCTGACCAATTATTTCACTCATGTCCCAATGGCTCAAATGAGTCCTCTACCCTGGAGGGCTCCTGGTGACCATGGAGGGCTCCTGGGGGCCACAGTGATGATCCACTGGTGCTGTTCAATATCAAGGCACCTGATTAACTTCATGGAGTCATAGGCTCTGCAGAGGAAGGCCCTGTGCTTCCAGTGTCCCTCAGCCTGTCCCTCAGGGATGCTGCTTATCCTCCCCCAGGCGGCTCACTTCATGAGGGGTGGGCACCATTGATGAGAAAGGGGTCTCCCCAGGACTCCTGCTTTGTCCCAAGGACCCCCAGCCCTGTCTTCCAGGAAAGCTGGCCATGGCCAGGCAGAGGAGCTCTGAAGTCCAGGACCCAGAGGGGTCTGTGTGGGACCACAGAGGCCAGGATTGAGAGAGCCTGTGGGCAGAAATCTGTTAACCGGGGGAGCACTCACTCGCCAGGACAGAGCCCCAGGGGGAGCACCCACTCACCAGGAGAAAGCCCCAGGGGAGCACCCACTCACCAGGAGAGAGGCCTGAGGGGAGGGCCCACCCACCAGGAGAGGGGCCCAGGGGGATCACCCACTAGGAGAGAGGCTTGGGGGAGCACCCACTTACCAGGAGAGAGGACCGGAGGAGCACTCACTTACCGGGAGAGAGCCCCAGGGGGACCAACCACTCACCAGGAGAGAGGCCCGAGGGGAGAGCCCACCCACCAGGAGAGGGGCTCAGGGGGGATCACCCACTAGGAGAGAGGCTTGGGGGAGCACCCACTCACTGGGAGGGAGGCCCAGGGACTCTACCCTGTTCAGCATACCCTGTCCTAATCTCTGTCAGCTGACCGAGGGGCTTTCTCCTGGTGGGTGAGTGCTCTCCCTGGATCTCTCTCCTGGTGGGTGAGTGCTCTCCCTGGATCTCTCTCCTGGTGGGTGAGTGCTCTCCCTGGATCTCTCTCCTGATGGATGAGTGACTCCCCCTCTGACTTCATGGAACAGATCCCCCCCACAACTCTCCCACTGCCAGCACTAAGCCTGGGACAGTTACAGCAGCCAACTGGCCCTACTGTTACACCCCATTCCTTTCCAGGATTGCAACCAGTTTATCCTCTGTGGGGCAAAGTGTCCACCTGACGTCTAATAGTGACACTTGGGGTGCATTTTTTCAGGGAAGCCATGTTACCCATGGTGATTCTGTACCCTTTGAATGGAAATTTTTTTTTTGTTTTTTTGGTTTTTTTGAGACAGAGTCTTGCTCTGTCACCAGGCTGAAGTACAGTGGCACAATCTTAGCTCACCACAGCCTCCAGCCCCTGGGTTCAAGCGATTCTCCTGCCTCAGCCTCCCAAGTAGCTGGGACTACAGGTGGGCACCACCACATCCAGCTAATTTTTGTATTTTTAGTAAAGACAGGGTTTCACCATGTTGGCCAGGATGGTCTCGATCTCTTGACCTCGTGATCTGCCTGCCTCAGCCTCCCAAAATGCTGGGATTATAGGCATGAGCCATTGCGCCCGGCCATGAATGGAAGGTTTAAGGAGGAAAGCAGCTTATATTTACCAACCACACAGCATAAGTCAAACCCTGCTCTGGGCTGGTTTATGGGAGACATGAGGATGTGGGGGATGGGAGGCATGAGGGAATGAGGACATGGGGATGGGAGACTTGGGGACATGAGGGATATAGAAACATGCAGACATGGTGGCATGATGACAGGACATAGAGGACATGAGGATATGGGCATCTGGGGACATGAGAACATGGGGAGCAGAGGTCATGGAGACATGGGGACATGATGATAAGTGAACATGGGGGACATGGGAATCTGAAGACACAGGGACATGAGGACATAGAGGACACGGAGATATGAGGACATGAGGATATGGGGACATGACATGGGAAAATAGGACATGGAGACATGAAGAATATGGAGACATGGGTATATGGAGACATGGGAACACAGGGACTTTGGGACATGAGGGACATGGGAACGGCAATAATATGGAGATGTGGAGACTATGGAGACATGGGGAATGAGAATATGCAGACATGAGGAATGTGGAGCCACACAGACATAGAGAAATGAGGGCGTGGGGTACAGCAGACACGGGGGACGGGTGGTCTTGGAAAACATGGGGCATAAGGGACACTCGCCTTAGCCATCAACCTTCCAAAACACCCACACCAATGAACAAAGACATTTTGTACAGCCTTATCAGGGCAGTTTTTTTTTTTTTTTTTTTTTTAGACAGGATTTCTCTCTGTTGCCCAGGCTGAAGTGCACGGGAGAAATCATGACTCATGTAGCCTCGACCTCCTATGCTCAAGGGATCCTCCCACCTCAGCTTCCTGATTATCTGGCACCACAGGTGTGTGCAACTATTTCTGGCTAAGTTTTTATTATTTGCAGAGATGGAGTCAGGCTATGTTTCCCAGGCTGGTCTTGAACTCCTGGGCTCAGGCGATCCTCCTACCTCAGCCCCACAAAGTGCTGGGATTTATAGGCATGAGCCACCAAGCCTTGCCCAATGTCAGAGATGTCCTGAAGGTCCAGAAACAGAGAGCGAGTTCAACTAATTACCCTATTTCAAAACTTACTATAGTAATTATATTTTATTAACTAAAATAATTTTATTATAGTTATAATAAAATAAATTTCAAAAGCAAGACAATGTGGTATCGACATAAGGTTAGATAAATAAATCCACGGTTCCAATAGATTTTCATTCATTTGTTCAACTGATTTTCGATGAAGATGCCAGTAAGCTATCAATGGGGAAAGATACGTCCTTTCAACAAATAGTAATGGAGTGTTTAGATGGCCGTACCAAAAAAGGAACCTTGACACAGAAAATAACTAGAATCAAAGCCTTAATTGTGAATGCTAAAACTGTAAAGTTTCTAAAAACACATCGGTGAAAATATTCATGAATTTGAGGTTGGCAATGATTTCTTAGAGTCTAAAAGGCACCAAGCTACACATGCAAAAAAACTTGGTAAACAACTTCTTCAACATGAAAACATGTTCATCAACATAGGAAACTTCTGCTTGTCAAAAGGCACCACTGGAACGTGAAGAGGCCAGCCACATGCGGACTCCGGGTGATAATGATGTGTCAGTGCAGGTTCATCAGTTGTAACAAATGTCTCCTCTGGGAAGGATGTTGATAAAAAGGGTGTCTGAATGTGTGGGGTCAGGGAATAGATGGGAAATCTCCGTACCTTCCTCTCAATTTTACTGTGAATGCAAAACTGCTATTAAAAAATTAAAGCTTTAAGGTTGGGCGCGGTGGCTCATGCCTGTGATCCCAGCACTTTAGGAGGCCAAGGTGGGCGGATTACCTGAGGTCAGGAGTTTGAGACCAGTCTGGCCAACGTAGTGAAATCCTGTCTCTACTAAAAATACAAAAATTAGCTGGGTGTGGTGGTGTGCCCCTGTAATCCCAGCTACTCGGGAGGCTGAGGCAAGAGAATTGCTTGAGCCTGGGAGGTGGAGGTTGCAGTGAGCCAAGATCATGCCACTGCACTCCAGCCTGGGTGACAGAATGAGACCCTGTCTCTAAATAATAAATAAATAAAGTCTTTTTAAAAAATTTCAAAGGCAGTGGGGTGCAGTGGCTCACATCTGTAATCCCACCACTTAGGGAGACTGAGATGGGCAGATCACCTGAGGTCAGGAGTTCGAGACCAGCCTGGCCAACATGGTGAAACCCCGTCTCTACAAAAATACAAAAATTAGCCAGGCATAGTGATGCTTTCCTGTAATCCCAGATACTCTGGAGACTGAGGCAGGAGAATCCCTTGAACCTGGGAGGTGGAGGTTGCAGTGAGCACAGATCATGCTGATACACTTCAGCCTGGACAACAGAGCAAGACTCTGTCTCAAAAAAAAAACAAAAAAAGAAAATTTCAAAGGCAAATCACAGATTGAGAGAAAACATTTGCAATACATATATCTGACAACAGATCTGTGTCCAGAATACATAAAGATTCCTATAAATTAATTAAAAAGACAAACGATTCCATTTTTAAAATGAGAAAAAAACTGGAACAGGCATTTGACTTAAGCTACCTAAATAGAAAATAAGTATATGAGCTGGTGGGCAATACTGCTTTCCATGAGGGAAACTCAAAACCACAGTGAGGTATATTACAGCCCCATCAGAATGGCTACAGTGAAAAAGACTGATAATGCCACGTGCTGGCCAGGATGTGGAGCAAACGTAACTCTCAGTGTGAAATTCTCATGCTGGTGGAAGCAGAAAATTGTACAACCACTTTGGAAAACTGTGTGGCATTTTCTCACAAAGTTAAACATACACCTTCCCTATGATGCGGCAATTGCACTCCTCGGTATCTACCCAAGAGAAAAGAAAACATCTGTTCACACAAAGACCTGTACACAAATATACACAGCAGCTGTATTCATAACTCAAAGCTGGAAACAACTCAAATGTCTGACAACTGGGGAATGCATAGTAAGCAAGTGCGGCGGAGCCATAGTATGGATAGAATAAGCTTCAGCAATAAAAAGGAGTAAGTCACTGAAATAACAATGATGTAGACCCAGGTGTGGTGGCATGTGCCTGTAGTCCCAGCTACTTGAGCCAGGTGTGGTGGCATGTGCCTGTAGTCCCAGCTACTTGAGCCAGGTGTGGTGGCATGTGCCTGTAGTCCCAGCTACTTGGAGGCTGAGGCAGGAGATTGCTTGTGCCCAGGAGGTCGAGGTTGCAGTGAGCTACGATTTCACCACTGCACTCCAACCTAGGAGACAGAGCATGACTATATGGATGGATCTCAAAAGAGGTCAGACACAAAAGACTCTGTCAGATGACGTTAAGGATGGGGGAGAATGAGTTTCTGAATTCAGAACAGAGTGCCCTGTGGTGTTCTGGAGGACAGTGTCTTAGTTTATCGTGGTTGCTGTAACAAAGTCCTATTATCTAGGTGGCTGAAAGTTCAAAAATTTACTTTTCTGGAGGCTGGAACTCTGGAATCAAGGTGACGGCAGGCTTGGTTTCTCCTGCGGCCTCTCTCCCTGGCTTGCAGGCAGCCATCAATTCCCCGTGTCCTTCCTGTGGTTGTCCCTCTGTGAGTCCTCACCACTTCTTACTGGACACCAGTCATAACAGATCAGCACCCACTCTCAGCACCTCATTTTAACTGAGTTACCTCTTTAAAGGCCGTCTTCAACACAGTCACGTTCGGAGGTACTGGGGATTAGGGCTTCAATGTGTATTTTGTAGGGACACAGTTGAGCCCGTAATAATCCCCCAAAGCGAGAACAAGACAAGGTTGCCTGCCCTCACCACTGTTACTCAACATAGCGGAGAAGGTTCTAGCCAGTGCAATAAAGCAATAACAGGAGCTAAAAGGCATGCAGAGCAGAAAGAAAGAAAAGAATATTGTCCATGTTTGCAGATGACATGATTGTCTACAAATAAAATGCCAAGAAACAAACAAACAAAAAGAAGCTGGGCGTGGTGGCTCATGCCTGTAATTCCAGCACTTTGGGAGGCCGAGATGGGTGGATCACCTAAGGTTAGGAGTTCGAGACCAGCCTGGCCAACATAGTGAAACCCTGTTTCTACTAAAAATACAAACAAACAAACAAAAAATTAGCTGGGCGCGGTGGTGGGTGCCTGTAATCGCAGCTACCCAGGAGGCTGAGGCAGGAGAATCACTTGAACCCGGGAGGCGGAGTTTGCAGTGAGCTGAGGTTGTGCCATTGCACTCCAGCCTGGGCAACAAGAGCAAAACTCTGTCTAAAAAAAAAAAGAAAAGAAAAGAAAAAAACTCCCTAGTATGTGAATTCAGCAAGGTCAGGGATACAAAATCAAGTTACAAAAATCACTTGAATTTGTATATACTGGCAATGAACGTGCAGACACGGAAATGAAAACTATGTTGCCATTTACACATTAACTGGGGTACATCCATGCCACACAACAGCACTCAGCAGTAACAAGGAAACACTATTGACACACAGAGCAGCCTGGATGTGTCATGATTCCCCCTGGATAAATTCCTCAGATGAATTCCAAGGGATTATGCTGGTGGAAAAAAAGACAATTTCAAAAGGTTACGTGCATGTGATTCCATTTATATAAAAATCTCAAAATGGCAAAATTGTAGAAACAGAACAGACTGGCTGCTGTCAGGGGCAGGCAGGGAGCAGGTGTGGACAGGAAGGGGCACAGGAGGCTCCCTGTGCTGGGGCTGCTCCGTGTCTCTACCGCACCATTGTCAATGTCTGAGCTGTGATATGGTCCTGTATCGTTTTGCTAGCCATTACCACTGGGGAAGGCTGGGTAAAGGCCCACAGTATCTCTGCATTATCTCTTATAACTGCATGTGTCTGTACAGTCATTTCAAAATAAAAAGTTTAATTTAAAAACCAGCTAGTGGCATCCCTTGGCTCTTAGGAGAAGCAGTGAGCCGATGAGTGGCTCACAGTAACGCTGGAATCCTCAGCGTCATCTCAGAGTTGGCCGGGCTGGAACCCGGTCCCTGCAGCCTCCCAGCCTCATTCCCAGCCTCGCCAGGGCACCTCTCCCTACCCGCACGCGCCTTGCCACTCATGTCGTTCCCTCTGCTCCTTGGCCACCTGGCCACACCAGCTGCATTTGGCTCTCAGACACATAGACCCCATATTGCCATCACTCTCCACGAAGACTGTGAGTTCCATGGAGGCAGACGACGATGCTGCAGCCTCCAAGCATCCTCTCATTTCTCCTTTTCCCAGAAGACAAAGCTATGGTTCAGAGAGTGGAGTCACTACCAAGGCCACGACCTAACAAGACCCTAACAAGATGCAGCTGAAGCGGTTGGTCTCTAGGACACGAGCCGTCTCGGCTGCATCTTAGCCCAAGGTGCAGGACAAAGGGGAACCAGAGAGCCAGGAGCTCAGGGGAGAACGAGCTTGGAAGTAAGAGTCCTATTCAATGACCAGGACACTGAGGTTCAGAGAGACCGAAATGCTATCAGTCAGTCAGTCAACAACCCTTTGCTAAGCTGCATATAGGATACAAGAATATTCAGCAGGCTCGGGAGATGGCCCCTGAGGAAGGAGCAGCTCTGGCCTGTGGAGACCCTCGTGGCTGTCGCTCCTCCTGTGCAAGGTGACCCTGGCCCCTGCCCTTCTGTTCATTTATTAGGGTCACGGCCAGTCATTTGGGCCACATGGGCCCAGGGCTCAGAGCCTGGCTGCTTCTCCAATCACCTGCCTGCTTTTGGGAACCGAGAACCACAGGTCCTGGATCCTTCCCAGAACCCTTGAAACCCAAGGACTGGACAAAGTGTCCATGTTGAGTTACTCTCATTCTCTTGATGAGACAGGGGAAAGCCACAAAAATACCACACTAGCCAGGGCAGGAAGTGGGTGGGACCGGAGTAGACATTCCCGTGGGGCTTTGCATGGGGCAGGGGGTGGTGCACCTTTGTCAGCGTTCGGGCTCCAGGACAAATCCTACTGAACATGTGGCCTAACAATAGACAAGACCCAAGGAAATGGAAGCTCCCCCAGAGAGAGGTGTGTGGAACCCTGACTCCAGTGGCTGTCTCTGAGTGGTGAGCTTCCGGGAATTTCCATTTGCTTCTTGATGCTTCTCAGTAACATATAAATTTCTACAAAGAACATTTATGATATCTGCAATTGGGAGGAAAGCCAACCTGTTTAAAAATAAGAGCGTGGAAGCTGATCACTGCTCATTGGAGATTCCCAGCCGGGAACTCTTGCCCGACGAGAGCCAGCTGTCTCCATGCCTGTTTACATATGGAAAATTTAATTTCTACTTAGCTGTCCTAAATCTCTCTAAAGAAAGATGTGGTTGAGAAACCAAAAAAGAAGGGATGCTGAGTGTAATTCTGCTTTCTGAAAACACACTTTTTGCAAAACATTTTCTAGGTTGCTTTAAACTGAAATTACATTTGGCCCAAAGACAGACAATATTTCCTAAACCTTGGCACTGCCCTTAACTTGACCTGCCTTCCTCCTGGGCAGGTAGCTGGGAGGGTGGACAAGCCCAGATCTGGAACTGTGAGGCCTGTGTGCAGGTGACATTGCGTGAGCCCCTTCACCCCAACACGGGGAAAATATCCCCTGGACACCAAGGCTCTGGGGGTTCCCTGGGAAAATGCATGTAAAATACTACTGTGTGAGCAGCAAGGAGCTGGCTAGTCATCACTCCCTCTACCTCTTTTCTTTAAAGTTGCTTCAAAAATATCTGATGCTTTAGTCATCTTAGCCAAAGTGGAGAGGCAATCCCAGCTTCAGACTCTTAGACCAAGTGGCATTTTGAGAGCTTTCCACTGGGGAGGCGTAATTACAGAGTGGCTCTGGCAGTTGGCTAGGATACCATTAGAGCCTGAAGTGGAAGCGATTGGTTCTTATCCTTAACAAAGAGCCCTGATGTGCCTACACTTACACGAAAGTGCTGCGTCTGGTGCATTTCTTTTTTTACTCTGTAGGAAAAAATTATCAATGCGTAAATAGAGAATGATATACATTAAAAAATAAGGCAATAAAGGGGTGGCCACGCCCCCACTCAAACAGGCCCTGAATAAAGGATAATTCCAGCATTGTTACGGGGCAGCTGCACAGCGTCAACCAGAAGCGCTCATAGGCCCCGGGAGGTGCGGGCTCCCTTCCCCTGCACTCCGTGTCCAATCCAGACACCACATTCTGCCAAGTGGTATTCTCACAATCACTCGGATCCACCCTTTACTATTCAGTCCTTTAGTCTAAGCTCCTGATCAACCAAAGACTATTCAGAATTCAACAGCACATGTTTATTTAGGTTTCCTTTAAGGGCAGATGCTGAGCTAGGGGACCTGGGGGGAGGAAGTAACCAGAAAGGTTAGAATTGGAGGCACCTAAGCGTGATCACAGCAGCACTATCTTAAAGGAGAAAAAAAAGGAAAGAAGGAAGGAAGGAGGAGAAAAGGGAAGGAAAGAGAAAGGAAAGAAAGAAAGAAGGAAAAAGGAAGAAGGGAGGGAGGGAGGAGAGAGAGGGAAGGAGGGAGAGGTTGGAGCCACGCTTGCTCAGCCTTCACAGTGTTAAGGAGGGCCGTAGGATTGGAGGGGAGAGGACGGATGGGGTGTGAGGGGGCTTCAGCTTTAAAACATTTTGATTTTCAACAACGATCTGTGTATATCTCCTTTGTATACTTGAAAATAAACAGAGCTGTGGTCTGGTCACCCCCTTCATCGACGTACATGAACTTGGAAACCAGGGATATTAAGAAGCCCTCGAGGAGCCAAGCGTGGTCTCTAATGGATGAATTACGGCAATGAATTATTCCTTATGCAGCATAGTTTTTTGCAGACAAAATTTTCTGGAACTTGTTTAAAAAGAAGATCAGGGAGAGGGTCAAAGAGCCAGATGCCCCTTATGCCACTGAAGATCTTGGACTCTCGGATTTTGTCTGCCCTGGAACTGGGGGACAGGGGCATCCTCTCTGCAGCTGTAAAGTCAGGATCTACTGACTGGGATCCCCCCCCAAGTCTACTTTGCACCAACTTTGCATGGTCAAAGGCCAGCAGGTTTACTCATTCAGTTTACCACCTCTGCAGCTACATGAATCCTTCAGGCACTGGTGTTTCACGTGAGAGTGATCAGACACAACCCCACATCTGGCAAAATCTACACAACTTTAATTAATTAATTAATTTGTTTGAGACAGGGTCTCACTTGTCACCAGGCTGGAGTGCAGTGGCACAATCACAGCTCACTGCAGACTCAACCTCTGGGCTCAAGTGATCCTCCCACCTCAGTCTCCCAAGTAGCTGGGACTACAGGCGCATGCCACCACACCTGGCTTATTTTTTATTTTTTGTAGAGAAGGGTTTCACCATGTTGCCCAGGCTGGTCTCGAATTCCTGGGCTCAAGTCATCGGCCCATCTCGGCCTCCTAAAATGCTGGGATTACAGACATGAGCCACCCTGCTTGGCTACATGACTTTATTTTAGGAAGTTCAATGAAAAATTCTACCTTGTGGGTTGTGTCTAGCTGGCATATTCTGAGAAGCAAAATAATTTACCCAGAGAAGACAAGCAGGAATACTTAGAATTACTGGATATCAGTTATCAGAAAAATAAAAGGCCTTTTTCATGCATTCATTCAACAAGCACATATTAGTAGGTTATATACCATTTTCCTTCTAAAAGCCCCACAGTTGAATTTTTTTTTTTTTTTTTTTTTGATACGGAGTCTTGCTCTGTTGCCAGGCCGGAGTGCAACGGTTCGATCTCAGCTCACTGCAACCTCTGCCTCCTGGGTTCAAGAGATTCTCCTGCCTCAGCCTCCTCAGTAGCTGAGACTACAGGCGCACGCCACCACACCCAGCTAATTTTTGTATTTTTAGTAGAGACGGGGTTTCACCATGTTGGCCAGGATGGTCTCGATCCCACAGGTGAATTTCTAAAAGGCCTGTTGGAATTCCCCTCATGAAGACACAAGACTTAGAGCGGGACCCCAGAGCAGCCCGGTGTCTCGGTAGCCCCTGGCCACAACCCTCAGCCTGCAGGGCTCCCTCCACCTCTATGGCCTTTCTCCTAGGCACCCTCGTTTCTCCTGATTCTTCTCAGGGCCCAGGGAGGCCAGGGGCAGCCAGATCTCAGGTAGAAGTGAATCTCCAGCACTGGACGGGGCTGCATCTTCTGCCCTTCTCCTCGTCAGCATGCAGGGGATGTGGCACAACAAGGGCCCTTGCTCCATTTCCAGCTGCCCAGGCAGGGAGGGCAGCACTCTGTCCCTGAGCCATTCAGGTCACTTAGGGGCTGTCATCCACAGATCCCTCCTGGGTGGACTCATTTGCATCTGGATTTAATTCTTTTTTTTTTTTTTTTTTTTTGAGACAGAGTCTTGCTCTGTCGCCCAGGCTATAGTGCAGTGGCACGGTCTCAGCTTACTGCATCCTCCGTCACCCGAGTTCAAGCGATTCCCTTGCCTCAGCCTCCTGCATAGCTGGGACTACAAGCGCGTGCCACCACATCCAGCTAATTCATTTTGTATTTTAGTAGAGACGAGGTTTCACCAAGTTGGCCAGGATGGTCTTGATCTCCTGACCTCGTGATCTGCTCGCCTCGGCCTCCCAAAGTGCTGGGATTACAGGCATGAGCCACCACGCCCAGCCCTGGATTTCATTATTTAGACCAAATGTCACCAAGCGCCCTAGCCACAGACTACCACAGCCTCCACAGCTCATGAGGACCCTATCAGGGGTCGGAAGGGACTTGGGCTACATTTGGCAGCCTTGAATGAACCCCTCCTGGCCCCTTCTTCCCCACCCTCAGTCAGGGACCCGGGAGTGTTGGTCCAAGTCCAGAATCCGCATGGAAGAGTCCCGGCCTCTGTAAGCAGGGACCACCAAGCCGCATGGGGCCGGAGCCTCCCAGTGTCCTGGGACTTCACCATCCCCATGACAAGTTCTGTCTGGCAAATCCAACCTGCTTTTACTTTTTGTTCATCTACTTCTTCTTATCCTTTGCACTCTATGCTGAACCAGATCCTTCCTGGAATGACAGGTGAGCAGAGGAAGGGAGGAGAAAGAAAAAAGAGGAAGGAAAGAAGGGAGGGAGGAAGGGAGCGAGGAAAAGAAGGGGGTAGGAGGAAAAAGGAGAAAACAGAGAGGAGGAAGGGGAGCTGATGAGTTAGTTGGTTGGTTAGCTGGTCAGCTGTGGGTTAGTTGGTTGGTTAGTTGAGTCCCTGCCGGTGGGCACAGGGCTCCTTGGGCAGCAGGATAGCCCCCTGCTAGAGCTCCTCAGTGGGTTGTGGTGGGAGGAGGAAGCCCCACTCCTCACCGGCACACGTGGACAAGGGTGCTGTGGAGAAAGCCTGAGTCTTTCTTCATTTCTGCACACACGAGCACCTCACCTCTTCTTGGTCCACACAGATATACTCAGAGCTGAGAGCCGCTGCCTGGTGGCCCTGGGCAACCTGAGACTGCGGAGCCACGGCTACCCCCTAAACCCATCCTGTCCCCTGAGGGTCCCACACACAGCTCTCTGGGCACCCCCTTCTTGGGGTGTCATGGAGAATGGGGACACCCCAAGGCTGACCTGACGCTGCAGGACTGAGTCAGCACTGGTGCTCATGAGCTTGGGAAGAGCGCACAGGAATGACAGGGAAACGGGCCCACATCTCCCCCATAGCCGGAGTGGACCGGCAGGCACTTGCCAGATGCTGTCGAGGATGAGAGGCTTCCATACAGATCACATACAGCGCAAATGCAGTCCTCGGATCTTTCACCCAACAGCAAGCCACCAATGGGTGACACATGACCCAATTTACAGATGGGGAAACTGAGGCACTGATCCACAGGATGGGGCCAGACTTCCCCTCCACACTTGTTCCCCTTTCCAGGCACCAGTCCCTCAGCACATGTGCTCCATGGCGACAGGAGGATGTGTCCTGTGTGACCCCCTGTCTGGGGTGTCCAGAGCAAAGCCAGGACCATGATGGGTTTGGAGAAGCCTACAGTCCTCTAGGAGCCCACCTAAGGCTAGGGATGAGCTGTCATAACCGTCATTTGGCAGATAAGGAAACTGAGGCCTCCAGCCCCAGCCCAACCTCTGCCCAGTGAGTCCTGAGGTCTGAGGATGAGGAGGGGCACTTGAGACACAGCCCAACCCCAGAACAGATGGTGTGAGCCGCTGACTCTCAGTGAGTGAGTTGGGACCCTGGACACAACACAGAGAAGGCGTTGTGTCCAAAGCCAGCTGGCCTTCAGCTCACCACCCGCTGCCCCAACACAAGGGCCTGGGATGAAGAGCCATGGGCAGCGGCCAGAACGCAGCCAGGTTTCCCCTGCTGCTGAAAATGTTTAACTTTAATGCACAATATGAAAAACAGGGTCAGCCTCACTGCGGCTGGGGTTTGCTGTCATCCTAATAGTTCACAACATTAAATCCTGTGCACACACGTACATAGATGCAAAACACACACTCATTGTTTACACTTCAAACTGATTTCAGGCAATGATACCTGTATTTCCCAGCCATCCCAGAAAATGACAACATTCTAACTGTCCTAATTCACAGATACAGAGCATAGGAAACATGAGTCAAAGAGCCGGGACAACCTGGATCCCCAAAGACCAGAGGCACGAACCACAAAAGGGGCACAGCCGGTCTTGCTGCCTCTCTGCTCCTGTCTATCCGAAGACTCGGTTGTCTTAATGAACGTCAAACTTCCGCCTGGCAGCGCCAAGGCACAGTGTTCACCCTGGTTTTATTTTCTCCCTTACAAGAGGTGACACTTACGGGAAATGCCGAGTGGCAAGAGTAAGGCAACAGAAAGAAAAGACAATCCCGGCATCTGACAAGGGGTCCCGTTGCCATGGCAACCGCCCAGGCGATGGCATGTGCTCCTTTTCAAACAGACTATTTTCCTTTCCCATTCATTTGAAAAAAAATGGGAAGAATGGGCAAGGGTGGAGAAATCCAGAAATAAAACAGATCTCGTCACATTCCAGCCTAAAGTCCTTATTATTCAGTAGATATCCTGGAGAATCCAGTTCCAGAGCAGGGGCCCCAGGACCCACCTCGAGGACTGCCAAGGTGGTCTTCTTCAGCTCAGTCTTTACTGGGCTGTGCTCAGGAGGGGGCAGAGAGCTAATTAAAACCGCTCATCCGGCCGGGAGCGGTGGCTCAGCCTGTAATCCCAACACTTTGGGAGGCCGAGGCAGGCAGATCACGAGGTCAGGAGTTCAAGACCAGCCTGGCCAAGGTGGTGAAACCCTATCTCTATTTAAAAATACAAAAATTAGCCAGGCGTGGTGGCGCACGCCTGTAATCCCAGCTACTTGGGAGGCTGAGGCAGAAGAATCGCTTGAACCCGGGAAGCGGGGGTTGCAGTGAGCTGAGATTCCGCCACTGCACTCCAACCTGGGCGACAGAGCATGACTACCGTTTCAAAGAAAGAAAAGAAACACCTCATCAAGCCACACACCAGACAGTCACCTCCTCCTGCAGAAGGGTCCCGCCAGCCCGCCCCTGAAGAAGCCCTGCTCAGTCCCCGGACACCCAGAAAAATGACTCCACATAGGATCTCAAAGCCACCTGAAACAAGCGAAAATCTTCACCTTTTCCAGTGTAACCTACTCACCGCCTTCCTCTGGGGACGAAAATCATTTACAAAGCAAATAGGAACGCAGAGGCTCCCCCTAGCCCCGCACAGGCAAACTCGGTGCTCGCCGAGCCACTTCCAGGAGCCCCGGGGCGGTCGGTCGCAGCGCGCCGCAGGAGGCTGGGATCTCCTAGGCGACCTGGAGGACGGGGTTGTGCTCTCCCGCGCCCATCAGCCCAAGACTGAAGCCCTGGGGTTCTGCGGAGCGGTCCCCGCCTCCCTGGCCCTCCCCGACGATCCGCGGCACCCGCAGGCAGCCGCCCCGTCTCCTCCTCTCCCCGCAGCTGCAGGGACGCTCTGAGCCCTGACAAAGCCGCCTGCGGAGAGCCAGCAGGAGGGCGAGGGGCGCCGGCCTGTGTGCGCAGGCCGCTCTCCATGGCAACGAGGGCTGGGGGCTGCGGGCGGAGCGGGGCTACGGCTCCGAGACGGTCCCGCAGGCCAGAGGGAAATGCTGTTTATTTTTCCTGACACCTCTGCCCAGAGCCATTACCTCTGCCAGACTTTCTAGAGAGGTCCTGGGGCAGCAGGAACTTTCTTTGCTCCTTCACCGCAAGGAACCCCTTTTTAGGTGTGAGCACTTTCCTCCATGCTTAGAAAGGGTGGAGTGGGAAATACGCATTTGGTTAAAGAGGTCTTTGTGCAGAGGCTGCGCGTGCATGTGCGCGTGTGTGCCGCGTGTGCTCCGTGTGTGTGTGCGGTGCGTGTGGCATGTATATGTGGTGTGTGCATGTGCAGTAGGCTGTGTGTGGTGTATCTGATGTATGTGGTGTGTGTAATATGCTTTGTGGTATATGTGTGTTGTGTGTGGGATGTGATGTGTGAGTATGGTACATTTTGTGGTTTGTGTGTGGTGTGGTATGTATGTGTTGTGTGCTTGGGTATGTAGTATGTTATGTGTTGTGTGATGTGTGTGATATGGGTGTGTGTATGCAATGTGTAGTGTGTTGTGTGTTGTGGGGTGTGTGTGGTATATGTATGATGTATGCGGGGTGTGTGTATGTGCGTGGTGTGTGATGGGGATCCCTCGTCCTCTCCACAAGGCAGGCACTGAGTACCTAACATGGGTCTACCTTCTAATTCTTTTTTTTTTTTTTTTTGAGTCTGAGTCTCACCCTGCCACCCAGGCTGGAGTGCAGTGGTACGGTCTTGGCTCACTGCAACCTCTGCCTCCCAGGCTCAAGCAATTCTCCTGCCTCAGCCTCCTAAGTAACTTGGATTATTACAGGTGTGCGCCACCACGCCCAGCTAATTTTGGTATTTTTAGTAGAGATAGGGTTTCACCATGTTGGCCGGGCTGGTCTCGAACTCCTGACCTCAAGTGATCTGCCTGCCTTGACCTCAAAGTGCTGGGATTACAGGTGTGAGGCACCGTGCCTGGGCTACTTGTCTAATTCTTGTTACAAACCTGTAATGTTAAAGTACTGAACTATTGTCGTGGCATGTTCAGCCAAAGGAACTGAGACACAGGGGAGATAAATGTCCTGCCGTTACCTGTAGAAGGCAAGGAGCCCCTGGGGCACATTTGTGATAAGTGAGAAAGGCGAATGGGCCCTGGGGGAGACTCCTACCTTGAGCGCTGGGGCAGCCAGGCAGGAGCAGGGCATGAAGCCGCAGCTCTCAGAGGAGGCTAGACGCTGTTGCGCCTAGTCTCTGAGCCTGGAGCCTCATAAGTGTCTCTGCGTCCATTCATCCACACTCCCACCACTTCACCAGCATCTGGACTCTGGGGGATACGCCCAAAGAGGCACGAACACCCCTACGGTTCCCTCTGAGAGGGAACTGATAGAAGTGGAGGAGATGAGAAACTCAAATCTTCGCTCTTACTCTGTATATCTATGTGTGTCAATATATATAGATACATATATACATACATAAAATATATGCATATATAAGAATATATACATATGTAAAGAGAATGCATTATATGTTACTTATGAAATTAAAAAGAAATGCAACGAAGGCCTGGAGCGATGGCTCACGCCTGTAATCCCAGCACTTTGGGAGGCCGAGGCAGGTGGATCATTTGAGGTCAGGAGATCAAGACCAGCCTGACCAACAGGGTGAAATCTCGTCTCTAAAAGAAAAAATACAAAAATTAGCCAGGTATGGTGGTGGGTGCCTGTAATCCCTCAGCGAGGGGCCTCGTTACTCAGCTATAAAGTGGAAATCTTGTAGCGGTGCCCCTACTTCGGCATTGCCAAGAGGATCCCCACGGGACACAAACGCACGCATGGCCCAGCTCCCCGCTCGATGCTCTGTTCGTGCCAGCTGGTACCATTCTATTACTCCAGTACTTACATGTGCTTTTTATTTTGTAATCAGACTCTACCATGCCTGTTGTTTTAGGTGTGTTTTTCTCATCCTGCAACACATTGCAACCTTTTTGCTTTTAATAAACGTTCTCCTATGGCCATGGGATTCTTCCCCACCCAGTCCTTCCTGGGTCCCAGCCAGTTCTTTGCTGGTGCTTCTCTGCTCTCTGCCCTTGTAGCCCCTGACAGGAGGTAGACATGGATAGAAACCAGCAATTGATCGCTTTTCCCCTTCTTTGATGGGCGCCCCCTCTCCCCCGAGCCCTGACCCACAGACCCCTCCCCTGCCTGGGATGCTCTCAATGCATGGTGAACAATGGCTGATTTTTACAATCCCACACGCCCATCTCACAGAGGAACGGAGAAATTCCTACAAACTCAGGATACCACAAACCACCCAGAGCATATGGACTGAAAACCCTCCAGACCCCTTGTTCTTTTGTTCTTTTTTTTTTTCCCCTTTGACATGGAGTCTCACTCTGTCATCCAGGCTGGAGTGCAGTAGCGAGATCTCGGCTCACGGCAATCTCTGCCTCCCGGGTTCAAATGATTCTCCTGCCTCGGCCTCCAGAGTAGCTGGGATTACAAGTGTGCGCCATCACACCTGGCTAATTTTTGTATTTTTAGTAGAGGCGGGGTTTTACCATGTTGGCCAGGCTGAGATTACAGGCGTGAGCCATGGCACCTGGCCTAGACCTCTTGTTCTTACACACCCGGAGCACAGGTCTGTCAAGCTGAGGATCTCCTGTGGGTCTGAGTTTCTGGTTTGCTCTTGAGACTTGTTTTGGGCAAGAACCAGCAGTATGGGCCGGGTGTGGTGGCTCACACCTGTAACCCCAGCACTTTGGGAGGCCGAGGCGGGTGGATCACGAGGTCAGGAGATTGAGACCATCCTGGCTAACACTGAGAAACCCCGCCTCTACTAAAAATACAGAAACTTAGCTAGGCGTGGTGACACGTGCCTGTGGTCCCAGCTACTCAGGAGGCTGAGGCAGGAGAATCACTTGGACACGGGAGGCGGAGGTTGCGGTGAGCCAAGATTGTGCCTCTGCGCTCCAGCCTAGGTGACAGAGTGAGAGTTTGTCTCAAAAAAAAAAAAAAAAAAAAAAAAACCAGCAGTATGGCAGGCAGCCTGCACCCCGCTCCCACAGGGTCAGCCTCACGGGGCTGCCAATTGGTCAGTATGTGCCCGCATGGTGGGTGACTTCCCATGCAGTGTCTGGCGCAAGAGGCCACGCCCGGGGGATGGCTCTCGGGACTGGGGGAAACGCTGTGCTTCTTGTCCATTCCCATGAAGACAGCTCCAGGTTCCTCATTCTAGATGTCCTGATCTGGCCTTCGCTGTGCCGGGAAAAATCCCACAAATAAAAACAGACTCGTGGTCTAGGAAAAATGCCTTCGTCTCACTAACTGCTCTTTTGCTCCTGAAGAGCTGATGCACAAAATATCATATGGCTGTTAAAATAATCAAGAGTGTTATGTGGCAACATACGAAAACACTGCAGAGAATGAAGGCAGAATCATGAAAGCTGCAATTACCACCTGGTCAAAACTGTTTCTGCACACGTGGAAGGGACAGAGCACATGGTGGGACTCAGTGCAAATAATCTTCTTTTTCTTTTGTTGTGATGAACAAAATGTATAATAAACAAAAACCAGGGAGGAAAAAAGGAATTTCCTTTGTTTTCTAAGCACCCATTATGTTCCAGGTACTTTCCCTAGTCAGTTTCATTTAATTATCCAAATCCGGGTCTTTTTACCCAAAACTCACACACCTCTCAGAGAATGGCTATTTTGTGATTCCTAAAACACTGAGGGGGAGTGAGAACTGTGCATGTCCAGGGTCAACCCCAAGTCCTGCCCTGCAGGGTGGCCCCTGCCCTGCCCCAGAGGTGTCAGCCATGTGTTACCATGGAACTCACTCCTAAATGGTCTGAGCCCATGGCAACATTAGCATTCAAAAGCCTCAGCAAGGCCAGGCGTGGTGGCTCACGACTGTAATCCCAGCACTTTGGGAGGCTGAGGCGGGCAGATCACTTGAGATCAGGAGTTCGAGACCAGTCTGGCCAACATGGTGAAACCCCGTCTCTACTAAAACTACAAAAATTAGCTGGGTGCGGTGGCGCACACCTAATCCCAGCTACTGGGGAGGCTGAGGCAGGAGAATCACTTGAACCTGGGAGACAGAGTTGCAGTGTGCCGAGATCGGGCCATTGCACTCTAGCCTGGGCAACAGAGGGAGACTCCATCTCAAAAAAAAAAAAAAAAAAACTTCACCAAAGAAAAGGTGTCTTCATTTGAGGTGTGAGTAGCATGGATTTCCCCCTGGCACCTAGAAAAATGCAGAAAGCAGAAACACTTCAAATACAGGCTTTATTTATTGGGTTTTTAAATAAGAAACACTTCAATTCCAAGCTTTATTTATTGGGTTTTTAAATATCCAAGTGGCTGCCCATGCCAGTAACATAGTCCCCCCTTTGCTACCTAGGAACACAAAGGTGCCAGTGCCTCACCCCAGATGGCTGGACACACTTTCCTGTCTTTGCAACTTTGGCCACGAGCTTGTGACATATCACAGGAGAAGCATCAATGGTAGCTTCCTGTTGCCCCAGCGGACGGTCTCACACCCGCTCCTGCTGGCCCCCACCCTCCAGTCTGATTCTGGAGGAGAAAGAACAGGTGGTGGTACCAACTCTTTCCAAACTGCTGAGCCAGGAACAAGCTTCAGCATCTGGGCACGCAGTCACAGGGCACGGGCTGTGTCAGACCTGCCAGGGCCCAGCAGCCCAGGAACCGCAGCCTCCCTTGGAGGCGCTGAAGAGCCTAACTGGACACATGACACACTGTGCAGTGGCCCGAGGTGATAGCCCTCTGCAAACCAGAACTTGCTTTCTGTAGCAACTGGTCAAAAGGAAGGAGTAAAGTACTATATAGTAAATTGGAATTAAATGAGAACTTTTTACAAAATACCTGCATATCCATCTGTATATGGAATATATGATGAATACAGAGTTCTAAACACTTTGTATGTGCCAGGCCCTCACACAAGAATATGACTTGCTCCTGGGTGTTGCATCATTAATTCTGTTCCACAGAGGAGGAAACTGAGATTCAGAGGAGAGCATGGCTCAGCCAAGGCCCCACAGCTGGTCATCGAGGGGCGCCTGACAGCAGCCCCTCTGTTCGGGTCATGGAGATTGCTTGTCCTCACTTGACTCATCCCCATCAGCAAAGTGTGTAAAATCCTTTGGGGAACAGCAATTCTGGGGGAGGGTGGGCGGTGAGTGTCCCCCGGACACAGCAGCTCCAAGATTCTCCTTCCTGGCTCCTGTGCTCTCTGACCCTGACCCCAGCCCTGGTAGGCTCTGGAGCCAAATCAATGTACCCTGTCAGCCCCTGGGGACACCAGGGTCCCTGACGGAGAAAGCTCTTCTCCAGGTGGCCTCAAGGAGCACCCCCCTACCTAGCCCAGATTGCCCAGTCCTGCCGTCTGGACAGCATCTGGAGAGCATGGCAGTTTTCATCTTGAGTGGTAATGGCTCCTGGAACACAGCACTCAGACCTGAGGATGCTGGCAGGACAGAGCGCAGGTGGCCACCACAGCTGGGTAAGGGACACCAGGGAGGTTAAGACCTGCCAGGCATCCAGAATGTGGGAAAGATGCTTTACTGACACCTGCATTGCTCTAGAAACTCCCTCAGGGGGACTTCACTTGCAAAATGACGAAATGACATCTCCTTGCCTCCAGGGCCCTCCCTGCTGGGGCCTCCCTGCCTCCCTGCCTCCCTACCCCATTCCTGCAGCTCCACTTTCCAGCTCCGCCCAAGGCTCCAGCACTCCAGGATGACGCATCCCAGATCCCTAGTCCTATCATTACCAGCTGTGCAAACCCACGGGACCTAAACACAGGGAAACACACAGCGTTTCCACCCGGCTGAGGCGGGCTCACTGCCCATAGCTGCTGGTCTGTGTCCAGGCCACGCCAGAATGATGGTAAGGGCAGCGTCGGGCTGTCAGTGTTCTGGGAATGTGGTGTTTGAGACCCTTGCCAGTGCCACCTTGGTTAACGGCATGTTACAAAACCTCAACTTCTACACTTTTTCCACTCGGCATCAGGGGACCTAGAAGCCCACTCAAGTCCCCGGCCTGGTGTCCACTTAGCTTTGACGTCTGGACTTCGTGGGAGAGAACACTCCAGCCCCCAAGCCATGAGGGCAGCTGACAAGGTTCTCTCCTTAACCAGACTCACTTCAGGCTCCCCTGAACTCTCTTTCAACCAAGCCCTGATGTGTGGGTTCCTATGTTCATCTCTGCATTGTCCAATTTTTTTTTTTTTTTTTGAGATGGAGTCTCATTTTGTTGCCCTGGCTGGAGTGCAGTGGTACAATCTCGGCTCACTGCAACCTCCACCTCCCAGGTTCAAGCAATTCTCCTGCCTCAGCCTCCTGAGTAGCTGGGATTACAGGCGCCCACCACCATGCCTGGCTAATTTTTGTATTTTTAGTGGAGATGAGATTTCACCATGTTGGCCAGGCTGGTCTCGCTCATGACCTCAGGTGATCTGCCCACCTCGGCCTCCCAAACTTCTGGGATTACAGGCATGAGCCATTGCGCCCAGCCTGCATTGTCCAATTTTAGCAAGGATTCTACTAAGTCAATTTAGCCAGAACACCCCACCCTCAATCATCTGGTCACCCTCACTAACTGGCCAAACTCCCCAGCCCCTGCCACCCCCCTCCGGGTGCCGTCTGGTCACCGTGGCCAGCTTTCAGCAACAATTCTGTTTGGTGGCTTGAGCTAGAATGGCCCTTCCCCCTGCTCTTTTCCCTTTGTCATTCTCCATCCTGTGACCTCCATCCTGCCCTTGGCTCTCAATCCTCAGTTGTCCATGCTGTGTTTGGAACTGAGCCCAATATCTCTCTCCCACCACGAGTCCCTGTACGTATCTCAATGGGCCTGAATAAAGTTGGCCTTAAGGGGCTTTTGTTAGCCCAGGAATATTTTTTCAATAAAGTTGAACTTATGGGGCTTTTGTTAGCACCAGGAATATTTTTTCTTTAACACAGCTGGTCCCAACATCCTCTACCTGTCTGCTCCACCTCTGCAGCCCAACACTGCCCTACCCCAGAATGGATCTCCACAACCACTCCCTCTTGACCCTGGGGACTCCGTGGACCTCACCCCTCCTTGTCCTGGAGTATGCTCTGATATTCACCTTCAGGTACTGGCCAGAGTGAAGGTCCCCCACCACAGTCCCCTGTGTGAACTCCATGCTCCAACCTTCTCCCAAGAGTCTGCTGTAGTATGCCGGCCAAAGAGACATAGCTTACTTCAGTCATGAGAAGACACAGGGCAGGCCCAAACCGAGGGGCACTCTACAAAGACAGCTGCTCAGGACGCCTTAATCCAAATGACCATCGACAAGGAAAGGCCAAGGCACTGTTACAAACTGGAGCCAGCTCGGAAGAAATAACAACACACTGCAGAGTGGGAGCCTAGACAGGAAAAGAGTATTTAGTGCACAATTTGGTGAAATTCAAGGAAGTTTGGGGGTTAGTTGATAACTTTGTACTAATGTAAATGTCCTCCTTTTGAACTTTGTATTGGTTTCTGTAAGAGTTCATGTTAGGGGCCGGGTGTGGTGGCTCACGCTTGTAATCCCAGCACTTTGGGAGGCTGAGGCAGGTGGATCACCTGAGGTGGGGAGTTCGAGACCAGCCCGATCAACATGGAGAAACCCTGACTCTAGCAAAAATTCAAAATTAGCTGGACATAGTGGCGCATGCCGTAATCCTAGCTACTTGGGAAGCTGAGGCAGGAGAATCTCTTGAACCGGGGAGGTGGAGGTTATGGTGAGCTGAGATCACGCCATTGCACTCCAGCCTGGGCAACAAGAGCAAAACTCCATTAAAAAAAAAAGTTTGTGTTAGGTTAAGCTGGGTGAGAAATACCCACAGGGAACCCTTGGCACTGGTTTTGCAATTTTCTAAAAGTTCTAGCAACAAAGAATTCAGTTTAGCCTTTAAGAGAAAAGCTATTCTAATTAAAGTAAGACTGAGGATTACACCTTCATACCTTTCTCAGAGTCTTGTCCTCAAAGATGCTGCCTCTACCACACACACACACACACACACACACACACACACACAAGTTGTCTTTAGAATCTTTTTTTTTTTTTTTTGAGATGGAGTCTTACTTGCAGCCTCAACCTCTCGACCTCCCAGGCTCAAGTGATCCTCCCACCTCAGCCTCGTGAATGAGTACCTGGGACTACAGGTGTGCGCCACCATGCCCAGCTAATTTTTGTATTTTTATTAGGGACGGGTTTCACCATTTTGGCCAGGCTGGTCTCGAACTCCTGATCTCAAGTGATCCACCCGCCTCGGCCTCCCAAAGTGCTGGGATTACAGGCATGAGCCTCTACACCTGGGCTTCAGAATCTTTTTAACGGGGGGGAAAACTTGTGAAAGACTGTAGAAAACTGAGAAAGGTAGAAAAAGCTAATGATAATGCAAATGATCCTTCTGAACAGAAATGCAAAGGAAGTGTGTGTGGTGGGAGGCGATTGACTATCCCCCCCAGTGGATGGCCCGACCCACACATACAAATACATTCACTTGCGCATTCCCCATTGGCTATAACGTGCTGTTGAATAATTCTGTCGAGAAACTGCAGGGGAGTGGAGGGCGGGGGGTTGTCTGGACCAGAGGACAGGAAGGAATGTCTTTAAGATCCTCATTGCCAGCTGGCCACGGTGGCTCACACCTGTAATCCCAGCACTTTGGGAGGCCAAGGTAGGCAGCTCACCTGACGTCAGAAGTTCAAGACCAGCCCGGCCAACATGGTGAAACCCCGTCTCTACTGAAAATACAAAAATTAGCCGGGCATGATGGCAGCCACTGTAATCCCAGCTACTTGGGAGGCTGAGGCAGGAGAAGTACTTGAACCTGGGAGGCAGAAGTTGCAGTGAGCTGAGATTGTGCCACTGCACTCCAGCCTGGGAGACGGAGCAAGAATCTATCTCAAAAAAAAAAAAAGATACAGGAAGGAGGGAAGGGCTGAGGGGAAGAGCAGGTGCTAAGGCCCTGAGGCAGCAGCCAGGTTGGTGGGAGATGATACCAAAACAGGGTGCTGAGGCCAGCTCTGGGGTACTCATCAGACCAGGAAGAGGCCTGGGATCAATTCTGAGAGTTGTAGGTGTTAAGCAGTGGGGTTCAGATGACTACAGGTTTCAAAGACTGTCTGGCTGCCAGACTGGGGGCTGGACTACAGGGGAGACTCAAGGGACGAGGCAGTAACCAGGAAATATCAGGAGAGGCCAACACGGGTCACGGGGACAAGAGCAAAGGCTGCAGAGATGGCCCAGGGATAGAGCTGGGGGACCTCACGAGGTTCCTGATGGAACACAAGGCAAGGTGGGGCCTAGCTGAAGTTCATCCAGATAGTGGCAGGGGGCAAGAAAGGGGCTGAGTACAGGCGGGATATGTTCTGTCCTTCTTCTGAGATTTACCCTGCTGGAGGAGGATGGAGGAAGGGTGAGAGGGAGGAGGTGGATGGGCTGAAGATGGGCAGGCGTAGGAGCCTCTGGAGGGCAGGGAAAGGAGGAGGGCAAGAGCCATGTGGGTGGGGACATAGCCACAGATCCCAGGGAGGCCAAGAGGTCAAGGAAGAGATGTTGCAAAGAGCTTGTGGCTGGAATTTAGTGTTAAGAAGGACTCTGAGGCAAGGTCTAGACCCCCAGGAAGGTGTCCTGAGACCTTTGCTGTCTGTGTTACTGGGGGCGTATGTGACAGTGAATGTGGGCCCCACCTACTTTACTTACCAGTATCCAGCTCTACCCACAGAGCCCCTATGAAAAACTTGCCACTGAGTCTGAGCCTCCAGCCTGTAACAAAAAGCTTGGTATCCTCGTAAAATCCTGTTTCCAATATGTAAAACAGATGCACCCCTCCCCTGCCTCTGGGAGTTGCCATGAGCACTCAGGGAGAAACCACATGGGCCCAGTGAGATTGGCTGGGCACACTGGGGTGTGGACAATTTCTTCATAGCAGGCCCGAGTCCTCCAGGCCAGAAATGCAACTGTGAGTCCAGAGGAGAGGGAGGGACAGGACTTCAAAAAATCGGCTCCGCTCTTCTACCCTGACACTCAAGCCCCACGGAGGAGCCAGAAATAAAATTCTCCAGTTTTTGACTATGGGTCAGGAGAAGAGGAAAAAGCCAGCTCCAAGGGTGAGTCAGGGCCCCCCAGGCTCTCCAGGAGCACTGGAGCCAGGCAGCCAGAATTCCCAAACCCACTCTGTCCCTGGCTGTGTGACCAGGGCAGATGAGTCCCTCTCTAGGCCACGGGATCTCCTCTGCGCAGTCCCTCCCCCTCCGGCTGCTGAGAGGCTCAGACAAGCCAGCACATGGAAAGCTCCTGTGCGCCGGCTAGTGAGTAACCCGCACAGCGGGGCCCCACCATCTTGCCTGAGGGACCCCATGTGTGGGCCACCTGACCACACAGCCTCCCACCTCACCCCACTTCTGTGTTGTCCCTCTTGAAGTGGGGACCATATGCCTCCCAACCTGTCCCCATTGCTGTTGAGAATTCCCTGTGTGACCCCTTGTAAATCACTTGGTATACAGAAGGAGCATAATAAACAACACTCTCTTGGCCTCCTTCGATTTCATCATGGACAGTCCTTTTATCAGGTGGAGGAGCCCCATCCTGGGGGGAGCACAGGTTCACCAAACACACCCTGAGCCACTGCTCTATGCCCGGCTTGGAGAGTCCACAGCCACCGCCAAACAGGCAACTGCAGTGACTCTGTTGAGTGCACCCCATGCCAGGTGCCCAGGACAGAGGCTGCAGCCTATGTGTTCCTGTGCCTGAGGCACCAAAGCTCTGCAGACAGCTGCT
Organism: Ateles fusciceps; assembly: GCA_036589455.1. Lineage (NCBI taxonomy): Eukaryota > Metazoa > Chordata > Mammalia > Primates > Atelidae > Ateles > Ateles fusciceps. Next base: position 605,225 of record JAZHEH010001180.1, on the reverse strand, counting down.
GGTTAGTGAGTTTTACTCCTTAAGTCAAATCTAACCTTGAAGATCCTTTAGAGTCAAAACCCCCTTCAGCATTTGTGGGTGAGGTGTTTCAGACTAACCTGTGTGAGATTAGTTAAAAGACAGAAGTCAATGAATAAACATGCAGGCTAAAAACAAGTGAGGTGACCTCAGAGGCCCTGCGTGGCAGAACCCTGGATTGCTTTACACAAGCGAAACAATGATTTCTCCCATGGTGTCACTGATTTAGATTGCCCTGCATTTTAGAAACCCCAGGAGGAATGGTCTTAGGAAACACATCCTACGTTATAGCAAGTTGGAAACATTGATAGAAGGGAAACAGCTGATAGACGTTCACACCCTTTGGCCACGTTCCTGCTCAGAGGGGAACTCCAGCCCTGGAGCTGTGGTGGAGTTGGGGCCTCTGGGGAAGAAACTGGCTTGGAAATGAGCAATAAAGAGAAACCAGGTGTAGTGGCTTTAAAACATAACCACAGATTCTTTGAGGTTCTTCTCTCCAAAAGGTGGAGGCTGGTTCACCTCCCACTGAAGGTGTGCTGGGCTTAGTGATTCACTTGTAACCAAACAAATGTGTAGGTGTGATGTGATACAACTATTGAGTTTAGGTCATAAAAAAAAATATCTTCTGCCTGGCTGTCTGTCTCCTGGATCACTCACTCTGAGGTGAACCAGCCACCACACTGTAAGGATGCTCAAGGGGCCCTGTGGAGAGGCCCTTGTGGGGGAGGAAATGGGCCAATAGCTGGCACTAAGTTGCCATGAATGAGTTAGTCACCTTGGAAGTGTATCATCAGGCACAGTCTAGCCTTCAGATGAGTCCACAGCCCCAGCTATCCTCTGACTGCAATTTTATGACAGACCCTGAGCTGCAGCCATCCTGCTAAGTTGCTTCTGAATTTTTCACCCTTAGAAACTTGGGGGGGATTGATAAATGTTTATTGTCGTTTCAAGCCACTAAGTTTGGGGGTAATGTGTTACACATCCCTAGATTTATTATACACCATCGGATGGTGACCACTTCTCTGGACAGGAAAATACAAACCGAGAGGTCTTCAGGACTTGAGGCCTGGATTGTTCAAATCAGAGATCTGCACAGATTCCCTGTATCAGCCAGTGCCCCCACCCCCCACTCTCCAGCTGCAGGCAGCACTGACTGCTACCAGCTCACCCTGACCATTGGAGTCCCCTTCCTCAGACCTCAGTCAGTGACTGACAAGGCAACCTACACCTTGAGAAAAGGGAAGGTGCTGACTTAGTCTGTTTCCTGTTGCTTATAACAGAAAGTCTGGAATTGAGTAATGTACTAAAAAAAATCTATTTCTTACAATTATAGAGGCTGAGAAGTCCAAGGAAAAGGGGTCACATCTGGTGAGAGTTTTCTTGCTGGTGGACACTCTCTGCAGTGTGGCCAAGGTGGCCCAGGCCATGACATGGTGAGGGCACAAAGCATGCTAATGTACTTACTCAGGCCTCTCTTTCTCTTCTTATAAAACCACCAGTCCCACTCGCACAATAACCCATTAATGGATTAACCCATTCATCTCTTAAAGTCCCCACCTCTCAATACTGCCACATTGGGGATTAAGTTTCCACATGAAATGTAGTGAGTGTTGGAGGAGACAAAAATATTCCAGTCACAGTGCTGATGTTTCCTATGGCATACACACACCAGGCAAGTTACACGTGTCATTTCTATGGAGCCTCATAAAATCCTTGGATCCCCCATTTTACAGAGGAAGAAACTAAGGCTTAGATAACTCAACTTGGCACTGTGGCTCACGCCTGTAATCCCAGCACTCTGGGAGGCCAAGGTGGGCGGATCACCTGAGTCCAAGAGTTCAAGACCAGCCTAGGCAATATGGCGAAATCCCATCTCAACAAAAATTGTTTAAAAATACAAAAATTAGCCGGGCGTGATGGTGCATGCCTGGAGTCCCAGCTACTCAGGGGGCTGAGGCAGGAGGATCACTTGAGCCTGGGAGGCAGAGGTTGCAACCAGCCATGATTGAGCCACTGCACTCTAGCCTAGACAACAAGCGAGACCCTATCTAAAAAAATAAAATAAAATAAAAACTCTCTTAATTGATAAAGGCTGGATGAGATGTGTAACTCACACTCTTTCCACTTAGCGATGCTTCTCCCCTATAATGTGGCTTGAGGGCAACAGAGCATTTGTTGAGTGACTGGATGGTGCCCACAGGGTTGGTAGCTCTAGGATTTAAGAAACTTCACTCACCTCTGCATCAGAGATGGGGTTGGGGTTCAGCTTCGCATATCGGGCCACTCGGGGAAGCAGAAGGCTGCACACCCTCCGGTCCTGCCTCTGACCACCACGTGGCCTTAGGCCCCTTCACTCTGGGCCACCAGCTCTGCATCTGCAGAATGAGCCTCATAATGTAATCTTGCTCTCACAGGGCTGCCATAAGGAAGACCCAGCCAGCAGTAGGTCCTCCTCAAACTAGGGTGACCATCGCTCCATTCCAGGAGAGCAAGAATGACCTTAGCACAAAGCGATCTTCCTCACGGATACATTCTGAGTGCTGGATGGTGCCAGGCACAGAGCAGGGACCAAGGGTTTGTAGAATGAATGAATAAATGAATACAAAGGGTGACCATGCTCGAGCAGGGACCTGGGCTCTGCATCCTTAGAGCAGCTTCTCACAGAAATGGTTCTTCGCAAGGGTGACCACAGAGAAAGACCCTCCCACCAGGATCCTGAGGGCAGCATAACTTCTCCAGTTGCGATCCTCTGGCCTCTCCCCCTGGGTGCCTCTTCAGACTGCAGGGAAAGGTCAAGCTTATTTCCCTGGCCAACATGGCAAAACCTTATCTCTAACTAAAAATACAAAAATTAGCTGGGTGTGGTGGCGCACGCCTGTAATCCCAGCTACTTGGGAAGCTGAGGCAGGAGAATCACTTCAACACAGGAGGCAGAGGTTGTGGTGAGCCGAGATCACACCACTGCACTCCTGCCTGAGTGACAGAGCAAAACTCCATATCTCAAAAAAAATAAAAAATAAAAATAAAAGAAAACAAGAGATCAGACAGCTGCAACAACAGAAGCAGCAGGAGAGACTGGAGGCCTAGAGAACAATGTTGCCCTGGCTATTTCTGAAGACCAGGGAATGGGCTACAAGCCAAGAATTGTGCAGTCTTGAAGTTCTGGACACAGCCTCAGCTGACAGCCAGCAAGGAAATAGAAACCTCAGTTCTACAACTGCAAGGAATGAATTCCACTGATAACTGAGTAAGCAAGGAAACAGTCTGCCCTAGAGCCTCCAGAAAGGAGCGCAGCCCTGCGACACCTTAACTTTAGCCTAGTGAGACACATACTGCACTTCTGAGCTGTGAAACTATAAGAAAACACATTTGTGTTGTTTTAAACCATAAATTTGTGGTAATGGCAGCCATCGAAAACTAATAAAAGATTTTTCTTACAGCTAAAAAAATGGATTAAAAATTTCATCTAGCATACTAAAAGTCTAAGAATTAAGACAAGTTGGAAAAGAAGTCCACGGTGGGTGCTGTGTTGAACTGTGACTTCCACAAAACGTGGTCATGTCCTAATTCTTGGTGCCTGCGAATATGACCTTATTTGGAGACAGGGTTTTTCCAGATGTAATTCAGTAAAGGATCTCAAGATGAGGTCATCTTGGATTAGGATTGGCCCAAAATCCAATGACTGGTTTCCTTTTAAGAGAAAAGAGAGAGAGAGGCAGAGACATAGAGAGGGCGGCCATGTGAAGTGGGGGGCAGAGACTGGAGGGATGTGGCCACAAGCCAAGGACACCTGCAGCCACCAAGAGCTGGAGGGAGGCCTGGCCAACTCTGTGATTTCTTTTTTTTTATTTTTGTAGAGATGAGGTTTCACCATGTTGCCCAAGCTGGTCAAACTCCTGGGCTCAAGTGATCCTCCTGCCTCAGCCTCCCAAAGTGCTGGGATTACAGGCGTGAGCCCCTGCCTGCAGCCCACTGCTTGTCTGACTTCCAGCCTCCAGATCTGTGATGGAATTCATTCCTGTTGTTTTAAGGCACCCAGGTCTGTGGTAATTTGTTGCAGCAGCCATGGGAAACAAATACATGGTGAAACACTCATTATGACGTTCCAAGCTGTATTATAAATGATGGGATGAGTTGGCACAGATATAGGTGAATAACAGATAGAACAGACCAGGATACCCTGGAATACACCCATGTGCCCTGAAAGCCAGGCCTAGAACAGGATGTGGACTTGCAGAGCTGTGGAGAAGAGCTCCACCTGACGCAGTGCCTTATCTTTCTTATGCAAGGCTGGATTTGGCTTTTACTGTTCTGTTGAGGAGTGTTGCAACCTTGTTCATGAGAAGACTGGTCTATAACTTGCCTTTCCCACATAATCCTTGTCAAGTTTTAGTATCCAGCTTACATTAGCATCATAAAATGAATTGGGAGCATTTCTTCCTTTTCCATACTTTGGAAAGTCTGTGAGATATTGGGATTATGTGTTCCTTCCCAGGCCAATGGCACTTTCTGTAAAACTGTGCCGGGATTTGCTTTTTCAGAGTGGGAATCTTTTTGATTACTGATTTTATTTCTTTAGTGGTTATCAGAATATTCAGGAATATTTCTTCCCGAGTCATTATAGTAAGTTATATTTTTCTAGGTGTTTGTCTGTTTCCTCTATGTTCACAAACTTGTTGGCATAAAGATTTTTAAATAGCTTCTTGCTATTTTTAATTTTTAGGAAATGTTTGTGGTATTGCTATCTCTAGTAAAAAGCAGAAAAATAGCAGGAACAGCCAGCACTCTCTCACAAGGCCACTGGTACAAGAATATTCACGGAAATAGTGTATTTAATTGTGAGTGGTCACATGTCTATAATCTAGGGGAGAAATTAATACATTGTGGTATATTAATACAATGAAATACAATATAGCACAGTAAAAATGAATAAAGTAAATCTACACATGTCAGTAGGGATGATTTAATTAATATAACACTGGGGAGTGAACCAAGTTCAAAACATTAAATACACTGAGACTGCATTCCTGTGAATTTGGAAATCAACGCATTAGGAAATGAACACATTAGGAACACGTGCCGGAAAAGGAAGGCAGCGTGGACTGTAGAGAAGGCAAATTTATGATGGTAGTTTTCTCTGGGGAAAGACCGGGTGGGGAGGGATGGGAATATAGAGATTGTATTCCTATAGGGTGGATTGTAGGAATTGCACCTTTGTAACCACTTAATGCTTAAAAGAAAGCCTAGCCAGGCTTAGTGGCTCACACCTGCAATCTCAGCACTTTGGGAGGCTGAGTCTGCTCTTCACCAGGCACTGAGGGCAACAGGAAAGCTGGTTATAGGATTTGTGGAGCCCAGTGAAAAATGAAAATTCCACCCAGGTCCAGTGTTTAAAAAGTAGGAGAAGAACGCCATATAAAGCTTTCTCTCTTCTGTGGCCTTTCTCTTGACTTTTCATGGTGTTTATGTTTGCTATTTAACTTCATTTGAAATAAAGAAAACTTTGAATTGTAAATCATTAGCACGGCTTTTCCTGTTCATCTTTATGTTGTGCAGTGCTGGTTTTAAATGCAAACATGAGACAATTAACTCACTCCAGCCTCTGCCTCCCAGGTTCAAGCAATTATCATGCTTCCGCCTCCTAAGTAGCTGCGATTACAGGCGCGCACCACCACGCCCGGCTAATTTTTGTATTTTTAGTAAAGGTGGTGTTTTGCCATGTTGGCCAAGCTGGTCTTGAACTCCTGACCTCAGGTGATCTGCCCATGAGCCACCATGCCTGACCTGATTCTTTTTCTTTCTTCCTTCCTTTCTTTCTTGTTTTCTTTCCTTTTTTCTTTCTTTTTCTTCTTTCTTTCTTCTCTTTCTTTCTTTTTCTTTCTTTCTCTTTCTTTCTCTTTTTCTTTCTTTCTTCTCTTTCTTTCTTTCTTTTTTCTTTCTTTCCCTCCCTCCCTCCCTCCCTTCCTTCTCTCCTTCCCCTCCTTCCATCCTTCCTCCTTTTTTTTGGCAAAACAGATACTCAATTTTCCCAGCAACATATATATTTGAAGTAACATCTTTATCATACTTTAAATTCTGTATGTACTTGGGAATTTTTGGACTTTCTATTCTCTTCCATTTGGGTCTCTATTTGTATATAAGTTTCACATTGTTAAAGTACTAAGCATTGCACTAGGCTCTACTATCTTAGATCCCCCACTTATTGTTTTTTTTCAAAAATTTCCTGAGGATCTTACTTTCCCTCCTCAAACTCCCAATATAAATTGTATTGTTATGTCGGCCAGTTTAAAAAATTCCTAATGGCATGTTTATGAGGGTTGATTTTAATCTAGGAAATAACTAAGATTTGGAATTTTCTATTTTGAGACTTCCTGTCCAATAACTTCGTAGTTTTTCCATTTGTTCAAGTATTTGTTCATGTTTCCTGTTTAACAGTTTTCTTTCTTTTTTTTTTTTTAATTCTTGAGACAGAGTCTCACTGTGTTGCCCAGGCTGGAGTGCCGTGGTGCAATCTCGCTCACCGCAAACCTCTGCCTTCCAAGTTCAAGCGATTCTCCTGTCTCAGCCTCCTGAGCAGCTGGAATTACAGGCACGTGCCACCACACCCGGCTAATTTTTGTATTTTTAGTAGAGACGGGGTTTCACCATGTTGGTCAAGCTGGTCTCAATCTCCTGACCTCATGATCTGCCCGCCTCGGCCTCCCAAAGTGCTGGGATTACAGGCGTGAGCCACCGCGCCTAGCCAACAGTTTTCTTTCTTTTTAAATAAATTTTGTATTTCCATAGGTTTTGGGGAACAGGTCGTATTTGATTCGGTGTTCCTTAGTGGTGATTTGTGAGATTTTGGTGCACCCTTCACCCGAGCAATATACACTGAGCCCAATCTGTAGTCTTTTATCCCTCATCCCTTCTTTCTCCTTGAGTCCCCAAAGTCCACTGTGTCACTCTTATACCTTTGCACCCTCATAGCTTAGCTCCTACTTATGAGTGAGAACATGTGATGTTTGGTTTTCTATTCCTGAGTTACTTTGCTTAGAATAACAGCCTCCGATACCATCCAAGTTGCTGGGAATGCCATTAATGCATTCCTTTTTATGGGTGAGTAGTATTCCATCATAAATACATCACAGTTTCTTTATCCACTCATTGACTGATGGGCATTTGGGTTGGTTCCACATTTTTGCAGTTGTGACTTGTGCTGCTATAAACATCTGTGTGCAAGTATCTTTTTTATATAATGACTTCCTTTCCTCTGGGAAGATACCCAGTAGTGGGATTGCTGGATCAAATGGTAGTTCTACTTTTAGTTCTTTAAGGAATCTTCAAACTGTTTTCCATAGTGGTTGTACTAGTGTACAGAGCTGGAACAAGACAAGGATGCCCGCTCTCACCACTTCTATGTAACAAACAGTTCTCTTTCTAGGTCTTTGTATCTGGAGATCCCCCATGAGCGCACTAAGGTTCAATGGTTCACTAGAATGACTCAGAGAATCCAGAAAAGCTCTTATACACCCGGTTACTGTTTCATTACAGCCAAAGGATACAGATTAATATTAGCCAAGGAGTGCAAAACAAATCTTAATCTATTTTAAAAGCTTGGACCAGGCATGATGGCTCACACCTGTAATCCCCAGCACTTTGGGAGGCCGAGGTGGGCAGATCATTTGAGGTCAAGAGTTCAAGACCAGCCTGACCAACATCGTGAAACCCCCATCTCTACTAAAAATACAAAAAAATTAGCCAGGCGTGGTGGTATATGCCTGTAATCCCAGATACTCAGGAGGTTGAGGCAGGAGAATCACTCCAACTCAGGAGGCTGAGGTTGCACTGAGCTGAGATCACGCCACTGCACCCCAGCCTGGGTGACAGAATGAGACTGTCTCCAAAAAAAAAAAAGATTTGAAATCAAAGTATATTTTTCTGTTTGAAATGGAATGAAACTAAAAATCAGTAACATAAGGAAACTGAAAATTTCAGAACTATGTGAAAATTTAAACAATATACTCTTTCTTTCTTTTTTTTTGAGATGGAGTTTCACTCTTGTTGCCCAGGCTGGAGTGCAATGGCACAATGTCAGCTCACTGCAACCTCTGTCTCCTGGGTTCAAGCAATTCTCCTGCCTCAGCCTCCCAGGTAGCTGGGATTACAGGCGCATGCCACCAAACCCAGCTAATTTTGTATTTTGAGTAGAGACAGGGTTTCGCCATATTATTCAGGCTGGTCTTGAACTCCTGACCTCAAGTGATCTGCCCGGCCTCGGCCTCCCAAAGTGCTCAGATTACAGGTATGAGCCACCGCGCCCAGTCTAAATAGTGGGTCAAAGAAGAAATCACAAAGGAAGTCAGAAAACACCTTAAGACAAATGAAAACAAAACCCACACGTATAAAAAAACTTATGGGATGGAGTGAAAGCAGCGCTGAAAGGGAAGCGGACAGCTGTCAATGCAGACATTAACAAAGAAGGAGGATCTCAAACTTTAAAAGTGAAATGTATACCTTAAGGAACTAGAAGAAGGACAGACTAAATCCAAAGCTAGCAGAAGATAAGAAATAATAAAGATAAAAGTGAAGACAAATCAAATAGAGAGTAGAAAAACAGTGGAGAAAATCAACAAAATCAAAAGTTGGTTCTTTGAAAGATCAACAAAAGGGATAAAACATTAGCTAGATGGACAAAGGAAAGAAAAGAAGCCCCGAATTACTAAATTAGAAATAAAAGTGGGGACGTCACTATTGATTTTACAGAAATGAAAGGATTATAAGAGAGTACTATGAACAATTTTATACCAACAAAGTGCATAACTTAGGTGAAATGGATAAATGTCTCAAAGACACCAACGATAAAAACCGACTCAAGAAGAAGTAGGAAATCTGATTAGACCTACAGCTAGTAAGGAGATTGTATCAATCCATTCCTGCATTGCTATAAAGAAATACCTGGCCGGGTGCAGTGGCTCATACCTGTAATCCTAACACTGGGAGGCCGAGCCGAGTGTATCTGTTGAGGCCAGGTGTTCGAGACGAGCCTGGCCAACATGGTGAGACCCCCATCTCTACTAAAAATACAAAAATTAGCTAGGCATGACGGTGTGTACCTGTAATCCAGCTACTCGGGAGGCTGAGGCAGGAGAACCCCTTGAACCCAGGAGGCAGAGGCTGCAGTGAGCCAAGATTGTGCCACTGCACTCCAGCCTGGGTGACAGAGCAAGACTTCATCTCAAAAACAAAACAAAAAACACTCAATAAATTAGGAATAGAGGGGAACTTCTTCAACTGATAAAGAACATCTATTAAAACCTGGGGCAGGCTAGGTGTGGTGGCTCATGCCTGTAATCCCCACACTTTGCAAGGCCAAGGCAGGTGGATCACCTGAGGTCAGGAGTTCAAGACCAGTCTGGCCACCATAGTGAAACCCTGTCTCTACTAAAAATACAAAAAATTAGCTGGGTGTGGTGGGGGCACCTGTAATCCCAGTTACTTGGGAGGCTGAGACAGGAGAATCACTTGAACCTGGGAGGCAAAGGTTACAGTGAGCCGAGATGGCGCCATTGCACTCCACCCTGAGCAACAAGAGCGGTACTCTGTCTCAAACAAACAAACAAAAAAACAAAAAAACGAAGCAAACATTATACAAAGTGACAAAAGACTAAAAGTTTTTATACTAAGATCAGAAATAAGACAAGGATGCCCTTTGCCCTTTGCCGTTTCTTTCAACACAATACTGGAAATTCTGCCCAGAGCAACTAGACAAGAAAGGAAAATAAAAGACATCAAAATTGGAAAAAAGGAGTAAAATTATGTCTATTCATAGAAGGCATGATCTTAACATTGAGAAATGCTGAGTGTCTGATAAAATATATTATTTGCTAAGAACAGCAGCCAGGAAAACCTAGCCATGCCCCGCAAGTGGAAAACTACTTGGGGCATTCTAAAGTAGCAAAACAGTACATATATATAAAATACATCAATTAAAAACAATTTTTTAAGCACGGAATCTGTGACCCTGCCCCCGTGGCTCCCTCGTGGAGAATACTTTCTAGTTTGTCGTTGATCAGTGGTAAGCAGGTACCAGCTGCCTACCTGGTTTATCTTGGTTCTATGAGCAAACACAGAACACCTGTTTGTTGATAATAATCACCTGTTCAGAGAGACTAAATGCGTGGGTCAGAGTGTGCTCGAGGCCTTCAGCCCGGAATGCTGTCAGCCCCCTGAGGCTCCCAGCTCGGAAGGCTGTTGGCCCCCCGACAGTCCCACTTTGCTGTTTTATCTGGGTGTCTGCTTCTTAATGCCTTCAGAGCCACCTGGATGGGGGTCTCTATGGCCGAGCTGGTCTTGGTACTTAAAGATTCCACAAAGAAACTGTTAGAACTAATAAATGAATTCAGCAGAGTTGCAAGACACAAAATCAGAAGCCAGTCCAGGCTGTTCCTTTCTTTGGAATGTGAAAGTTTTGTGTTTTTGTTGATTTGTTTTTGAGATGGAGTTTCCCTCTTGTTGATCAGGCTGGAGGACAATGGTGCAATCTCGGCTCACTGCAGCCTCCACCTCCTGGGTTCAAGCAATTCTCCTGCCTCAGCCTCCAGAGTAGCTGGGATTACAGGCATGCGCCACCACTATGCTTGGCTAATCTTTGTATTTTTAGTAGAGACAGGGTTTCACCATGTTGGCCAGGTTGGTCTTGAGCTCCTGGCCTCAGGTGATCCGCCCACCTTGGCCTCCCAAAGTGCTGGGACTACAGGCGTGAGCCACCGTGCTCGGGCTGAATGTGCAAGTTTCAGCCCCATCAAGCCTCCTGAATCAGTTCTCTTCTACACAGGCCACCTCGTGATACTTAGGCTAAACCCTCTTACTGCAAGATAATCATATTTGTTTAAGCATCTACATTTAGTATAGAATTTGTATTGCAGACAGCAATAGTATTATTGTGAATGTGCCTGAAATGTTGTTGAGGCAGGATGGGGTAGGGCTAGATTGAAAGAAACAAGGAATCCGTCCTATAAAGCCATTACATACATTTGCAAATTTCTGTACTAATGTGATTATTCAGTTCCCCCTTGCTCTACTGCTATTTGGACCTTAGGATAACCTCCTACAGACTCGTTAGCACAGGAATTAGCTGATGCTTAACTAAATCCAGTTCTTCCAGAAGCCAGTCATTTTCCAGTAGTATTACATCCTCAAGAGGCTTTGACTCAATCTCCTAATACATTTGATCATCAACATCAGATTATCATATAACTTATTTACGTAGGATAGTTGAATCTTCCCAACAATGCCAGTGTTGCATCAGACTTCAGTATGGTCATTGCACAATATAGCTTCATCACGGAATAAATCAGTCATAATTGGAGTGCTGTTTGCTATGCCTTTCCAACAGCATCCACCCGTGTTCACATGCCAGATATTAATATACCAGGCGTCATTACAATTGGTCATGGCTTGGTTATTTCTGGGTTTCAAAGTCAGCTGGGGACAAAGTCAGTCACCTTGTCTCAGTTCACAGGCTTGTACTGAAAGACTGGCTTCTGTTATATAGCAGGGCTCACATCCTCTCTCCTTCAGGGATGTGGGTGGTATTCAGACTAGTTCCTTTTCCTGCTGATTATACTACAGGGCGTGGGTTATCCAGAGCAGAGTGCATAGGTCCAAGTTGCAAGAGCTCTGAGAGCCTCCATAGGTTTGTAGGGCCATACGATTCCGATAGGTGGGCCCCCTTGAGCCTCAGCAACCCGGACAGAGGGCCACTGCCCTATGGCTTCCATCTGTAACAAAATAGTCAAGGAACCCTTTTGGATCTAGGGACAACCCCTTTTCCAACACTGGGTGCTAGCTTTACCCCACATTAGCCAACCCACTTTACTGAAGCCTCATCGTCTTCCCAGGCTGACACTCCCACCCCTTGCTCCCTCTAATCTGCTTATTTTTTTCAATAAATCTTTCCCCCACTGAGTGCTGCTCTTCGTCAAAAGCAAATTCAGGCCGGACCTAGTGGCTCGCACCTGTAATCCCAGCACTTTGGGAGGCCCAAGGCGAGTGGATCATTTGAGGTCAAGAATTGGAGACCAGCCTGACCAACATGGTGAAACCCCATCTCTACTAAATGCAAAAATTAGCCAGGCATGGTGACGGGTACTTGCAATCCCAGCTACTCGGGAGGCTGAGGCAGGAGAATAGCTTGGAACCGGGAGACAGAGGTTGCAGTGAGCCAAGATCGCGCCACTGCACTCCAGCCTGGACAACAAAAACAAGACTCCCCTCTCAAAAAAAAAAAAAAAAAAAAAAGGCAAATTCAGCTCATCCCAGGAAGCCTAGCCAGCAGCCATCTGCCCTAAGGGCCTTTTCTGTCTGGTGGGCCAGTGTTCAGGCCACCATGCAGGCTGCTGCTACTGTGTCCTCGTGGCCGAGTGCAGTTAGGATACGTGTTTTGTTACCTAAAAGTATTGGGTTTCCCTATACTTGCATTATATAAGTGGTGGTCACACCACATTGTTATTTAGTCTGAATCTGTCAGAGAGGTTTCCATCCTCTCCCTTGTGCATGGAGGGGCTGCTCCCTGGGGAGTCTGGACCCATCGCGTGGTGCCTACTGTTTTAGTTCCATCAGAATCTCCGTGGCTTTTCCTGGTTTGTGTAAGAGCTTTCCATTCACAGAAAAGGGTGGTTTGTGTCTGTGCACAGCACACTGTGGCATGTTGGGCAGGCCACCATTCTCTGTCATCCAAGATAACCAGGGGGGGGGACCTTTGTAAACCTCTCATCACCTGGGCGTATAGTTACACAGGAGTCAGTCAACCAGCAATCCTACTCCACACAGTCTGACGCCCCAAAAAACCCTTCCCAGATGATATCCTTTGTTGTAGGTGTACTCTGAGAAGCCAGGGTTGAAAGATGCTAGAGTTCCACTGGGTCATCGTTGTGTGACCGCAGTGACTCTGACAGTGATGTCACTAAGCTTGTGGGCTGCCATTCGACCTTGTCAGATTCCTAAAGCAGGTATGGTTTTCACAAACATACAAGTTTACCCTTTCAGGCATCTGCTGTAACTGTGCTAAGAGACAATATCAGTTCCTTGCTCTGAACGTAGCTCAAGGCACCAAGGTATTGTCGCGTTTCTTTCATTGCGTAACTCATCTGTTCATTCCTTTGCCCTCCGCTACTTCTCTCTCCATTTGCCATTGATTTCACACCCACTTTTACACCTTTAGAAAGGATGAAGGGATGTTAGGTTCATCACTGTGTAGGTCCAGATGGCCAGCAGCAATACTAGTCCAGCAAGTGCCTCCCCCAGGGCCATTTCCAGTCTTGTAAGACTGGGCTGCATAGAGACAGAACTGGGAGGCTGCCCTGACCACCAGGAGATACAGCTGCACTCACTGTCCACCTCCGTTTTGCCAGATGCAGTGGGGGTGCAGCCACCCCATCAGACCTTCAGGATTTCTGACACAAGTGTTAAAAGATATAGCAACTCTCTCGCTCAAGAATTATCCTGCTTCCGGCTGGGCGTGGTGGCTCACGCCTGTAATCCCAAGCACTTTGGAGGCCAAGGTGGGCGGATCACCTGAGGTCGGGAGTTCAAGACCAGCCTGACCAACATGGTGAAACCTCATCTTTTTAAATTTAAAAAAAAAAAAAAAAGAATTATTCCTGCTTGCAGCACCTGCAGCTATGGGCCTGATCTCAGGCTTTTATCATCAGGCGGGGAAACCAGAAAGTTGAGGTGCCGTGGAGAAGAACTGCACAGTCATACCAGCATCCTTCCCGGCCATCTACCCCGATCACCCCAAGAGTGGAGGGATCTATCTAGTGGGGGACACTCCTTGACCCCCTCATGTTCAGTGTGAGCACACATGCATGGAGGTGCGTAAGCCTTCTCGCTTTTATCTCTCCCCCATGTAAGATAACAACTATTTCCATTGTCCATTTCAATTCTCTAACAAACTTCTCTCAGGATGATGTGCAACATGATATATCCATTTGATGGGATGTCTCCTTGCCCGATGCGGGTTGTAAAGTGTGTTCCTTGGTCTGAAGGAATGTAACTTGGTGACACGTTGATACAGTGTCTTCTGTTCGGTACTTTTATAGTATCTTGAGCATTTGCATCTGCCGCTGGGTATGTAAAGTCCAGTCCACAGTAAGTGCCTATTCCTGCCAGAACCCATTCCTAAACTCCCTCCAGGGCTTCCAGCAGGCGTTCCGTACAGTCCAGCTGCCAACTGCATGTGGGGTCTTCTCCCCCTGGGGAATCTGCCCCAGAGCCACCTGCAGTCTCCATCTTCTTGTTGTCAGGACAGTTCTTGTTGGCATTTGGTGCCTCTAAGTGTGCAGGAGGGGACGTGTTTCTAAGCAGCCCATCCCTGCGCTGCTGCAACTCCCCTGTTGAGCCCAGGTGGCCTCCTTAAGTTTGTTCACCACAATATCCACCTACCGGCTCCTATCACTGATCCTGGGAGAGGTTCTTCAGGTGGGCATCGGCATGACCTACCTTAATGTGCCCCTTAAATTCCCACAGTTCTGTGCTCCATGTGGGTATCCCTTTCACAGCCCAGTTTGCCATTGCCCCTCTGCCTGGTCACATGGCCAGGCCATTGGCCACGTCCCCACGAGTCAGTAAAAACCTAAACACAGGTTCTTATGATTGTTGCATTCTTTTGTCATAGCAAGAAATGCAGCGTGCAATTCATCTTGCCGGGCTGATTGGTTCTTGCCTTTTTCAATATGAGTTTTCCCATTATTGCTCATGATGTGGTGGCCTTCAGATCTGGATGTTGTCCATCCACCTTGAAACTGCCAACCACAAACCAAATAGCTCTTTGTTGTCAATTGAGAGCTGTTCATGGGGCACCATCCATGATGCCATAGGCCTGGCAGATCCTCAGCTGGTTCCAAAACCGGCCCCAGGGGAAAAGCCCTCCTTGCATTCCCTCAGTATCATGCTCCAGTAGAAACCATTTCCATTTTATTATGGAACACTCCTGGGCACCGCCTTCCTTATTGAACTGTATCTCTGCCATCCCCCCAAGACAACATGTGTATTTCAGGCTTTAAGATTAGAGTGTGTCCAGTTTACAATAGCAAAGACCTGGAACCAACCCAAATGCCCATCGATGATAGACTGGACAGGGAAAATGTGGCGCATATACACCATGGAATATTATGCAACCATCAAAAACGAAGAGTTTGTGTCCTTTGTAGGAACATGGATGAACCTGGAAAACATCATTCTCAGTAAACTGACACAAGAACAGAAAATCAAACACCACATATTCTCACTCATAGGCGGTGTTGAACAATGAGAACACATGGACATGGAGGGGGAGCATCACACACTGGGGTCTGTTGGGGGAAAAAGGGGAGGGACAGCGGGGGAGTGGGGAGTTGGGGGAGAGAGAGCATGGGGAGAAATGCCAGATATAGGTGATGGGGGAGGAAGGCAGCAAATCACACTGCCATGTGTGTACCTATGCAACAATCTTGCATGTTCTTCACATGTACCCCAAAACCTAAAATGCAATAAAAAAAATATATATATATTAAAAAAAAAAAAAAGATTAGAGTGTGTCCTTCAGTCTTAGGAGCAGTTTCAATTAATGCCCAATCACAAGCTACTAACTACGAGGTCTAGGGATTTCCTGGTCCAAAAATCCCAGTGGTCACCACTAGGTGGCACTCAGAGAGCATAGCACCGGGCTTCCAGCCTCCAACAGCTCATTAAAGTGAAAATCTCTTTGCCCACCAAGTATTTTATACCTTTTTCAAATTAACAGCCCGTCTGGGCTCAGGCCCATGGGTTCCCACGTAGTGTGTCCAATTAATATCGGCCAAAGAGCAAATATCCGTGCCTTCTGCTTCACAATATTAGATACAACGTGTTCCCCCAGTCACATGTAATACCCTTCCTATCAACACATTCAGGTAAAGGAGATGAAACCACTTCACATAAGGCCATTCAAATATTCTGATATTTTTCCATATTTTCACCTTAATCCCATCAACCCATCAACCACTGAGATTGTGAGGGTAGGGCATTAATAATGATTGGATTAGGCCAGGTGCGGAGGCTCACAACTGTAATCCCAGCACTTTGGGAGGCCAAGGCGGGTGGATCACTTGAGGCCAGGAGTTTGAGACCAGCATGGCCAACATGGCGAAATCTTGTCTTTAAAAACACAAAAATTAGCCAGGCGCGGTGGTGCACGCCTGAAATTCCAGCTACTCGGGAGGCTGAGGCACAAGAATTGCTTGAACCCAGGAGGCGTAGGTTGCAGTGAGCTGTGGTCATGCTACTGTACTCCAGCCTGGGAGACAGAGTAAGACTCCGTCTCACTAAATAAATAAATAATATTTTTTAAAAAAAAGATGGGATTAGTGTCCTTATGAGAAGAGCCACACATCTGAGAGCCAGCATGCTCATGCCCAAGCTCTCTCTCCTTATGAGGACACAGCAAGAAAGCCGCCACTACAAGCCAAGCAGAGAGCCCTTGCCAGAACCCCACCTTGCTGGCACCTTGATCTTGAACTTCTCTTCTCCAGAACTGCAAGGGAATAAATTTCTTTCGTTTAAGCGCAGCATGTGGTATTTTGTTATGGCAGCCTCAACTGATGACGCATATTTACACCATCTGACCTAGGTTTTGGTTGACTCCAGAAGACCAAATTTGACTGGTTGGGACTGAGAGGGGGAAGAAAGCAAAGTTCAGTATGAAACCTAAATTCTAAGATGACTTTAACTCTTAACAGTATACTTCAGGCCGGATGCAGTGACTCATGCCTGTAATCCCAGCACTTTGGGAGGCTGAGGCGGGTGGATCACGAGGTCAAGAGATCAAGACCATCCTGGCCAACATGGTGAAACCCCGTCTCTACTAAAAATACAAAAATTAGCTAGGCGTGGTGGCGTGTGCCTGTAATCCCAGCTACTTGGGAGACTGAGGCAGGAGAATCACTTGAACCCAGGAGACGGAGGTTGCAGTGAGCTGAGATCGCCACTGCACTCCAGCCTGGCGACAGAGCGAGATTCCATCTAAAAAAAAAAAAAAAAACCACAAAAAAAAACAGTATACTTCATTACTTAATAGGAAAAACCTAAACTCCTAAAGTTGTCTTGCATCTGAATTTTGGGAGATGGAATGACACGTAGCAATGGTGAGGGGATCCTCCTGTTTTACTTAAAACATTCAGGCCATGCAGTTGTGCTGAAAAGACTAGGCAAGCTCTCAACTTAGAGACTGTCTGCAAGCTCTCAACTCAGCAACTGTCTTTCTCGTAAGTTCTGTTAAAAGTTCCTATTATGGTGGCTCACACTTGTAATCCCAGCACTTTGGGAGGCCGGGGTGGGCAGATCATTTGAGGTCAGGAGTTCAAGACCAGCCTGAACAACATGGTGAAACCCCATCACTACTAAAAATAATACAAAAATTAGCTGGGAGTGGTGGCTGGTGTCTATAATCCCAGCTACTGGGGAGGTCGAGGCAGGAGGATTGCTTGAACCTGGGAGGTAGATGTTGCAGTGAGCCAAGATCATGCCACTGCACTCCAGCCTGGGCAACAGAGCAAGACTCCATCTCAAAAAAATAAAAAGTTCCTATTAAACAATATATTCAGTATCTGAATTGAATGTGTTAGCCCACATGGTACCTTTTCATTGTTTTCAATATTCAGCAAGTGGCCTACTTGACAGTCCCTTTCCATCTAAAAGCTTCACTTTCTCTCTGATTTCTAAAATCTAAACAGGAAAGATAACTCATAAAATCTAAAAATGATTTTAAAATGTTGTCATTGGAAGAAAGACCATCCTAAACTGTTCCTTTTAGTTTTTCTTTATAAATGTCTGTGGTCTTCAAAAATAGATCATATTTCAGCTACACATATTAAAACCTACACAAAAACGTTACATTTTATTTTAGCTGAAAAGCAAGCATACTGTATGGAGTTTTAAAATAATACAGCATGAAGTCTTACTTTTCCCCCTCATGATCCACTTCAAAGCCATCAGTAATGTTTCAGCCACTTCTGTGAGGTCAGCCATATGTGCATTACACGAAACATCTTTAATTATGGAAATATTAAAAATTAGAAATAAAAAAATTAGAAATCAGTTAAAAGTATGCATCTCAGGAAGCAGATGCGCACTATTACTGCATTTGTAATTATTATTATTATTTTTTTGAGACTGGAGTTTTGCTCTCTTGCCCACACTGGAGAGCCGTGGCGCTATCTCGGCTCACTGCAACCTCCGTCTCCCAGGCTCAAGCGATTCTTCTGCCTCAGCCTCCCAAGTAGCTGGGACTACAGGCACATGCCACCATGCCCAGCTAATTTTTGTATTTTTAGTAGAGAGGGTTTCACCATGTTGGCCAGGATGGTCTTGATCTCTTGACCTCAGGAGCTGCCCTCCTCTGCCTCCCAAAGTGTTAGGATTACAGGCATGAGCCACTGCACCTGGCCTGTAATTCTTTTATAAACATTATGTGTTGAAAATGGGACATATTAATCTGTAGAAAGATAACTGTACAGCCCATGAATACTCACAATTTATTTCCTATACTAAGGTACATCAAATCCTAATTAGGGATACTCCCTTCTTGCTGTTTTTAAGCATGTAAACAAAAGTGTTAAAGCTGCCAGATTTTTTAAACTGTAAATAATGTTTAAACTGTGCTCAGAGTTAGATCTCTATAGACTTTTTTTTTTTTTTTTTTTTTTTTAAATACTGAGTCTCACTCTGTTGCCTAGGCTGGACTGCAGTGGTGTGGTCTCGGCTGACTGCAACCTCCACCTCCTGGGTTCAAGTGATTCTCCTGCCTCAGCCTCCTGAGTAACTGAGATAACAGGCCTGTGCCACCAGGCTCAGCTAATTTTTGTATTTTTAGTAGAGACGGGGTTTCATAATGTTTGCCAGGCCAGTCTCGAACTCCTGACCTCAAGTGATCTGCCCACCTCAGCCTCTCAAAGTGCTAGGATTATAGGTGTAAGCCACCATGCCTTGCCGTCTATAGACACTTTTAAGATAGAAACAGAAAACACATTTAAAAAAAGATATAGAAATCAAAGTTAGCATGAAAATTAAGTATTTAAAGAATGATTCTGGCCAGGCGCGGTGGCTCACGCCTATAATCCCAGCACTTTGGGAGGCCGAGGCAGGTGGACCATGAGGTCAGGAGTTCAAGACCAGCCTGGCCAACATGGTGAATCTCGTCTCTAATAAAAATACAAAAAAAAAAAAAAAAATAGCTGGGCGTGGTGGCAGGCGCCTGTAATTCCAGCTACTCGCGAGGCTGAGGCAGAGAATTGCTTGAACCTGGGAGGCTGAGGTTGCAGTGAGCGGAGATCACACCATTGCACTATAGCCTGGCGACAGAGCAAGACTCCATCTCAATTTAAAAAAAAAAAAAGTGATTTCTGCTTAAGAGTGATTTCTGCTTTCAATATGGAATAATAGGGACCAGATTTGCCTTCCAGCCTGTAACAAATAAACAAAACAGATGAAGCCTATGAAACAATTGTTTTTTGACATTGGCCCCTGGTGGGTGGTGAACAGTGACTCCTGGAGAAGAGAGACCTGCAACTGCCCCCCAGCTTATGGCCTGGAGACAGCATCCAGGGTGCAGGTCCAGAAAGAGATTCTAGGGGGAGCTGGTGGTCTGCTGGCATTGAGAACAGGAAGCTGGGAGCCTGGGGAGGCCAAATAGAGTTCCCAGGGCAGGGTACCTAAGAAGAGAAAGCTGTGCAGATAAAGAGAAGGCTCTGAATGATTCCAGAGAGTCCCTTTTGAGTCCTCAGCTGAGTGCTGAGCAGTGTACTCAGCATGAGGAAGACCACCTGAGGGTGGGGAAAGAACCATGAGAAAGGAGCCGGCCAGGTGCGGTGGCTCACGCCTGTAATCCAAGCACTTTGGAGGCCAAGGCGGGCAGATCATCTGAGGTCGGGAGTTCAAGACCAGCCTGAGCATCATGGTGAAACCCCGTCTTTTAAAAAAATAAAAAGAAAGAAAGAAAGAAAGAAAAAAAAGAAAGGAGCCCAGAGTCCGGGCACAGTGGCTCACACCTGTAATCCCAGCACTTTGGGAGGCCAAGGTGGGTGGATCACCCGAGGTCAGGAGTTCTTGACCAACCCAGCCAACGTGGCAAAACCCAGTCTCTGCTAAAAATACAAAAAAAATTAGCTAGGTGTGGTGGTGGGTGCCTGTAATCCCAGTTACTCAGGAGGCTGAGGTGGGAGGATGGCTTGAGCCTGGGAGACATAGGTTGCAGTGAGCCGATATCACACCACTGGGCTCCAGCCTGGGTGACAAGAGCAGGGGGGAGGGCGGGGGCGAAGAGAGAAAGATCCACAGGACAGGAATAGTTCCTGCTGCTCCCACCAGCCAGAGAAGAAAACCTCTTACTTCATGGACATCAGATAGGATACTCGGAAGTGGTGAAATTAGTCCCTGAATAAAGTTGTTCTGGTCTCACGTGACATAGCTTATGAGCATAACAGTTTAGAACATCAAGCTGTTTCCAAGTAACTTAACTGCATTCTTGAACACTGTTCAATAATATTCAGAGGAATTCAAAAAAAGCCAGCTCCAGCAAGGTAAAATCCACAATGTTTGGCTTGCAGAGGAATAGGAAACTATGACTCATAATGAGAAGAAACATCTATTAATATAAATAGACCCAGAAATGACACAGATATTGGAACTAGCAGATAAAGACATTGAAGTAATTATCATAACCATATTCCATCTGTTCAACAGAAATAAAACACGTTAGCAGGAATATAGGAAATTTTTTAAAAGACCCACATCAAACTATTTAAGGTGAAAACACAATGTCTGAGTTGAAAATTACAGTAGATAGGATTAACAGAAGATTAAGAAATACAGAAGAAAATGGTGAATTTGAAGAAATAGTAATAGAAACTGTCTAAAATGAAACACGAAAAGACTTAAGAAAATTAATGGAGCATCAGTGAGTCATTGGACAAATTCCATCAGACTAATACACATGTCATTAGAGTTCCTGCAAGACAGAATAAAGAAAGGGAACATTATTGAAGAAATAGCCCCAAATTTTCCTTACCTGATCTAAAAAACTCTAAACCAGTGGTTCTCGAGTGGGGCTTATTTTCCCCATGAGAACATTTGGCAATGTCTGGAGGCATTTTTGGTTGTCACAGCTGGGGAATATTACCTGCCTTTTAGTAGGCAGAGACCAGAAATGCAATTAAACTTTTCTGTAGCGCACAGGACAGCCTCCCCCAGGTCCCACAGGGCTGAGGTTGAGAAACCCTGCTTTATACCCAGAGATCCAAGAAGCTCAATCAACTTCAAGTGCAACATAAAATAGAAGAAAACAGCCCCAAACACCAAGATTGCGCCACTGCACTCCAGCCTGGGTGACGGAGCCAGACTCTGTCTCAAAAAAAAAGCAACCGGAGGAAAAAGATAGTGTATACAGAACAACAAAAACAAGAAAAATGACGAATTTCTCTTCAGAAACAATGCAAGACAGAAGACAGTGCAGCAACATCTCTGAAGTACTGGGACCTAAGGGTGGGGCTATCCACCTTCAATCAACCTTCAATAACCAACAAAAATTTCATGCATTTATTTATTTTTGAGATGGAGTTTCATTCTTGCTGCCCAGGCTAGAGTGCAATGGTGCGATCTCGGCTCACCACAACCGCCCGGTTCAAGCGATTCTCCTGCCTCAGCCTCTTGAGTAGCTGGGATTATAGGCATGAGCCACCATGCCCAGCTAATTTTGTAGTTTTAGTAGAAATGGGATTTCTCCATGTTGGCCAGGCTGGTCTCGAACCCCCAACCTCAGGTGATCTGCCCACCTCAGCCTCCCAAAGTGCTGGGATTACAGGCGTGAGCCACTGTGCCCAGCCAATGTTATTTAAAATAAGGCAAAATGGTCTAGGTGTGGTGGCTCACGTCTGTAATCCTAGAACTTTGGAAGGCCAAGGCAGGCAGATCACTTGAGCCTGGGAGTTCCAGACCAGCATAGGCAACATGGCAAAACCCTGTTTCTACAAAAAATACAAAAAATGGTCAGGCATGGTGCCACACACTTGTGGTCATGGCTATTCAAGAGACTGAGGTAGGAGGATCACCTAAACCTGGGGAGGTTGAGGTTGCAGTGAGTGAAAATGGAGCCACTGCACTCTAGCCTGGGCTACAGAGGGAGACCCACCCCCCAAGAAAAAGGCAAAATAAAGACTTTCAGACATAGAAAAAGTCAAAAAATTCATCACCAGCAAACTTGTACATAGGAATTTTTTTTTTAAGTCCTTCAGGCAGAAGAAAATGATATCAGATTGAACTCTGCAAGGAGAAATAGAAAAATCCACAATAGCAATCAGAGATTCCAGCATTCCTCTCTCACCAATCAAAAGAATGAATAGATAGAAAAAAATCAGCAAGGACGTAGAAGATTTGAATAATATTATCAGTCAACTTGATCTAATTAATATTAATGAAATACTCCAAGCAACAGCAGTAGGAATGCATTTTTCTGTTTTTGAAATGGAGTTTCACTCTAGGCACCCTGGCTGGACTGGGGTGCCAGGGCACTTTCTTGGCTCACTGCAACCTCTGCCTCCTGGGCTCAAGCAATTCTCCTGCCGCACCCTCCCAAGTAGCTGGGACTACAAGCATGCCCCACCATGCCTGGCTAATTTTTGAACTTTTTGGTAGAGACAGGGTTTCACCGTGTTGGCCAGGCTGATCTCAAACTTGTGACCTCAAGTGATCTGTCAGCCTTGGCTTCCCAAAGTGCTGGGATTACAGATGTGAGCCACCGCACCTGGCTGGAATGCATTGTTTTTAAGTGACCATGGAACATTTACCAAGATAGACCATATTCTGGGCCATAAAACAATTCTTAATAAATGTAAAATAATTTAAATCATTCAAAATGTATTCTCTAATCACAATAGAATTACGTAGAAATAAATTAGAAAGCCCCCTGGCATCCCATCCCCGGCTTGCTGTTACAGTTTGTGCTTGTTAAATGGTCATAGGCTGGGCACGGTGGCTCACACCTGTAATCCCAACACTTAAAGAGGCCAAGGCAGGCGAATCACTTGAGGAGTTCAAAAATAGCCTGACTAACATGGTGCAACCCCACCTCTACTAAAAATACACACACACACACACACACAAAATTAACCAGGTGTTGTTGTGTGCACCCATAGTCCCAGCTACTCAGGAGCTGAGACAGGAGAATGCCTGGCGCAGTGAGCCAAGATCATGACATTGTACTCCAGCCTGGGAGTATGAGGGACACCAGATGAGGGAGGTCTCATTCACCATGATTGCTTCTTTGCCTTCCCAAGTTCCTGTTTTCTTACACATTGGTACATTTCTTGCCTGCTATATGAACCCCTGGTTTTAGTCAGAAAGATGGATTTGAGACTGAGCTCCCATATACTCTGCTGCAGAACCCGATTAAAGCCTTCTTCCTTGGCAATACTTGTCATCTCAGTGGTTGGCTTCCTGTGTGGCGAGCAGCAGGACCTAGACTGAACACCTGGTGCTTTGGTAACAATAGCAATTGTCCTAAGCCATAAGTACCTTTTGGTTATCAGCATGGCTGTCAGCAGAGCTCTGCCCACAATGTACCAAGATCCCTTAGGGTGGAAGGCATGGCCACGTG
This sequence comes from Ateles fusciceps, assembly GCA_036589455.1. Lineage (NCBI taxonomy): Eukaryota > Metazoa > Chordata > Mammalia > Primates > Atelidae > Ateles > Ateles fusciceps. The sequence continues at coordinate 581,560 of JAZHEH010001180.1, read as the reverse complement.
ATGGACCGCAGAGCATGGAAAAGCTGTCCCAGTGATGACCATTAGAGACTTTCTGCACAAGACCCCTTAGACCTAGGCAGCTGTCACCAGGAGCAGAGAGGGACATAGAGCTGGAGAGGTGATATGCCCTGAAGTAGCATAGTGAAGGTGTATTTCTGGCCTTGCCATCTGAAAACAAACTGCTTCGGGTAGTCTTTGTGAGCAGCTATTGAGGGAAAAAAACCCACACATTTGACAGATCAATAGGTGCATACCAAGTGCCAGTGGATGTGTTAATTTGCTCAAGCAACAAAAACACGTCTGGAACCACAACTGCAATTAGAGTTAACAACCAGTTAAACTTAAGATAATCCACTGTCATTCTCCAAGCCCCATCTGTCTTCTACACTGGCCAAAGAAGTGATTTGAATGGCGGATGATATGGGAATCACCACCCCTGCATCTTTCAAGTCTTTGGTGGAGGCACTAATCTCTGCAATCCCTCCAGGGATACATACTACTCTTGGCTTACTATTTTCCTAGTTAGAGATAATTCTAGTGGCTTCCACCTGGCCTTTCCCCACCATAGTGGCCCCTACTCTACAGGTCAGGGAATCAATATGGGAATTCTTCCAGGTGCTGTGTATGTCTGTTCCAACGTTATGCATTCTAGAACTGGAGAAATAAACCATAGGATGAATTCAGCAACACACTGGACCCACTATAAGAAGGACCTGAGCTAAAATTCCATTGATCACCTAACCTCCACAAAACTCTACTCGGACTAATAGGTGACAGTGACATTTTAGGTCTCCTGGAATTCATGTCACTTCAGAGCTAGTGCCCAGCAATCCACAGAAGTCTGATTATTTCCTTTCCCATAATGCAGTCACCCTGACAAAAGGCTGGAAGAAAGATAAACTATTTCAATTTTTGACAATGTAGCAGAGTCCTTCCTCAAGGTGACCTGGATTCTCCTTCATTCAAAGGGTTCAGAGTCTGTAAACTGGCTCAAGTCTGGGAATTAGTTGAGGGACCATGAGTCTCTGCTCTGGTAATTCAAGTTAGACTTCTGTTTACCTGACCTGGAACTCTTTTGCTTACACAGATCAAATAAGAAGGTAGTAGACTTCCTGTGTGTTTCACTTCTAGCAACACCATGATCAACTAGCCAACATCATAGGTCTGAGTGAGTCAGACTGCTCTGATTGCTGCTTTGATTCTGCTGTTCATTATAGCAACCCCACCCACCTTGCCTTTGGCAATTAAGTGCCTCCCCTTGGCCCCTGCCGCCCTGGGATCCAATTACCTAAGTGGATTTAGGTTTCCCAACTCGGTGGCAGCACTTCCCACTGCAGTTTCTACCTACAGATAAAAGCAACTACGTAGTTTTTCAAAGATGCTTGGACTCCTCACTAATTTATTTCTCACAATCATGGTGAAACCTATGTTCTCTAAACCCACCAGGGGTGGAGAAGCCAGTCTTACATAAAAAATCCACTCTACCGGCCAGGCATGGTGGCTCACGCCTATAATCCCAGCACTTTGGGAGGCCGAGGCAGGCAGATCACGAGATCAGGAGTTTGAAACCAGCCACGACCAACATGGTGAAAATCCGTCTCTACTAAAAATTCGCCGGGTGTGATAGTGAGCGCTTGTAATCCCAGCTACTCAGGAGGCTGAGGCAGGAGAATTGCTTGAACCCAGGAGGCAGAGGTTGCAGTGAGCCGAGATGGTGCCATTGCAGTCCAGCCTACGTGACAGAGTGAGACTCCATCTCAAAAAATAAAAAAATAAAATACAATAAATAAATCCACTCTACCATTCCAGTCTCCCTAAGCCTCTGGATACCTTCTGCTAGAATATACCAAGGCAGTCCTGACACTTCAACTCCATTTAGCACAGGGCACCTTTTGGTTCATGTTTCAGCCAACTAACCAGCCAAACTGCTGGAGCTCTTTCCATCCATTTAAGCCACAACAGTGATCCAGAATCTCTGTTTTTTGGCAATACATTCACCCAATCCGACTTTATGTTCCTTCCTCCGTGATCTCACACCCTTGTTATTCATTCCCACACATAGTCTCCATATTTCTGTCTGTATATTCTGGAAAAATCATGCAGTTCATTTGGAGTGTAATGCACCAACTTGTGGGTCATACTTAATGCCTCATCTTTCAAGGCCTGCTTAGAGTTGACTCTAGTTGTAGGTATAGATGCAGAGACAGGTGGTGAGTGGGTTCTGAGGAAAATTAGCAGTGTTTTGTAAGGCAATTTTCTTTTTCCTTTTTTTTTTTTAAGATGCGGTTTCACCATGTTGGTCAGGCTGGTCTTGAACTCCTAACCTCAGGTGATCCGCCCACCTTGGCCTCCAAAGTGCTTGGATTACAGGCGTGCGCCACCACGCCCGGCCCTGTAAGGCGATTTTCTTAGGGAGCCATTATAGTTTTCTCAAACAAAGCAGAATTAATCTCCTCAGATGTGGGTGGAACAGCTTCTACTGGCAAAGAAAACACATCCAAATATAGAAATTTAATGTCCTCAGCTTCACCCGGATCTCCGCATATGTCTCCATTTGTCTTAGAGCATTTAGTGTTGCTATAAAGTGACACCTGAAGCTAGGTAGTTTAAAAAGAAAAAGGTTTACTTGGATCACAGTTCTGATGATTGGAAAGTTCAATATTTGGCATCATCTTCTGCCAATGGGTCTCAGGCTGCTTCCACTCATGGCAGAAGGCAAAGGGAAGCCCATGAGTGCAGAGAACACATGACAAAAGAAGAGGAAACAGAGGAGAAAGAGGTGCCAGTCTCTTTTAACAACCAGCTCTTGCAGGAACTAATAGAATGAGAGCTCATTCACCCACAAGGGAGGGCATTACTCTATTCATGAGGCATTCACCCCCATGACCCAAACACCTCTCATTAGGCCCCACTTTCAACATTTTGATCAAATTTTATCATGAGATTTGGAAGGGACAAACATCCAAACCACAGCACCATCTCAATTCTCAGGATCCCATTCCTTCCCAATCAATGCTTTCACTTTAGCCTCAGGCACCATGGAGGACTGGGAAATCAGTTTGCTTTGTAACTCAGCTGATTGTAGATGAGACTCTGGGTTTGACTTTTAGCAATCTCATCTCTGTGGCTACAGAAGACAAGGGTTTTTGCCAGAGCAGACACTGAAGCTTTTAGGTCATGTATACAGAGCTTGAGCTGGGAATTCAAATCCCTAAGGCTCCTTTTCTGCTTTCCCCACTTTTCCCATGCAATTAGGAGCAACCAGCCAATGTCATTATATTTGCTAGTGTTTTTGTCCATTTTGTGCTGCTGTAACATAATACCTGAGACTGAGTAATTTATAATGACAGAAACGTATTGGCTCATGGTTGTGGAGTTGGGAAGTTCAAGATCTATTGGCTGGCATCTATCAGGGACCTTCGTGCTGCATCATCTTCTCATGGCAGAACGCAGAAGAGGAAGAGAGAGCAGAAATGGCGGCTGAACTCCCTCTTTTATAACATATCCACTCCCGAGATAATAGCATTAATTCATTCACTCTGCCCTCATGGTCTAATCACCTCGTGGTAGACCCCAACTCCTAACACTGCCAGATTGGGGATCAAGATTCCAATTGTGAACATTAGGGGACACACAAAATCATAGCAGTTAGTTTGACTAAAATGTTCCAAGATATCACATACGTGGTCACCCAGAACCTTACCTCCTGTAACTATTTTATTAGGAGTATCAAAGGGTGATTTTTGTTATCTATGTATTGCCAGATCATGCCATGAATTATCAGTGTTGTTGTTACTGCCAGAAATAGAGTCATCAGCGTCTTCAATATGATCAGATTGAGGGCCAATTCCAGAAACTCTAGAGCTAATTAAGAAAGCTCATCCTTAAGGCTGGGCACAGTGGCTCACACCTATAATCCCAGCACTTTGGGAGGCCAAGGCAGGTTAATCACTTGAGGTCAGGAGTTCGAGACCAGCCTGGTCAACATGATGAAAGCTCTCCCCCTGCCCCCGCTGTCTCTACTGAAAATACAAAAATTAGCCAGGCATGGTAGCATGCACCTATAGTCCCAGCTACTTGGGAGCCTGAGACAGGAGAGTCACTGGAGCCTGGGAGGCAGAGGTTGCAGTAAGCCAAGATCGTGCCACTGCACAAAGTGAGACTATCTAAAAATAAAAATAAAAAAAGGAAAGGAAGGAAGGAAGGTAGGTCATCCATAAAATTCTGTTCCTCTAGATACCTCTAGATATACTCTTGGTACCAAAATCTATATCAGTCAGGATTTTCCAGAGAAACAGAACCAGTAGGCTAGATAAGATAGGTAAATAAGTAGATGGTAGACAGACAGATAGATAGATAGATAAGTAGATAAAAAGATAGATAAAAATATTTACTTCACAGAATTGGCTTTTGCTACTTCCTTATGCTGAATTTTATAGGGCAGGCTGGAAAATCTTGGGCGAGAGTTAATGCTCTGGTCTTATAGCAGAATTTCTTCTTCAGGGAAACAAATTTTGTTTTAAGGCCTTTCAACTGGTTAGGTGACACTCACCCACAGTATGGAGAATAATCTCCTTTACTTAATGTCACTCTATAACCTAGCCAAGTAGACACACAAAACTAACCATCACAGTGGTCAAGTAATGATTTGACAGATAGTTCTGTAAATGCCTGGAACCAGTAAGTCTCCAAGTCTTTGCCAGGGGGCTCTATACGTGCATTGGGAAATACCTTCACCATTCAGCCAGTCAGTTTAAGCTCTGCCTTAGCCTTCACTTCCTGCTTGTGCCTACCCTCATGTTCAGTCAGAAGTGAGACCTTCCCATGTCTTCCCTGAGCATGCACATGGCTGTATACAGCCCTGGGTATGCACATGGCCTCCCAGATCTTCAGGAATATGCTGGTGCTTTTCAAGGTCCCATGGACACCACATTCCTCAACTTTTCATTTTAACCTTGACGGTTAGTCTATTGTTTACCCCAACTATTATCTATCAGCTCAGGCAGCCCTGATGTTGAAATATTCCACAAATGCTGCCACGGGGGAGAGTCATTTAGCACTGAGCTAGAAGCACTCTCATTGGGATAGTTGAAAAAGTTGATGTCTCCACCTCAAGGTGATAGCAGTACCTACAGCAGTGTGGTAGATACCAGTACTGCAGTTTAAAATTGGGACAAGAAGGAAACCTCATCCTCCAGACTCCTAAAGTACCTACTTGTTGAGAAAGAGGACGATAACCTTGATTGTGAGGGGCGTGAGGATGCAGTTTGGGGGCAATGCTGACTAGTTGGTGCCTTCTTTGCAAGGCCACTATTTCAGATATGCTAAACCAAGGCTATTAAAGCAACAGCTAAAGTCAGAGTATCCTGTTGCTAGGATAGAGGAGATTGTTAGGTTCCTAGCTTCATAATCTAAGACTTAGTAAGCTTGTTTTTTTTTTTTTTTTTTTTTGAGACTAAGTCTTGCTCTGTTGCCCAGGCTGGAGTGCAGTGGCGTGATCTCAGTTCACTGCAACCTCCAACTCCTGGGTTTGAGTGATTCTCGCCTCAGCCTCCAGAGTAGCTGGGATTACAGGTGTGCGTCACCACATCTGTCTAATTTTTGTATTTTTAGTAGAGATGGGGTTTCGCCATGTTGGCCAGGCTGATCCTGAACTCCTGACCTCGTGATCCACCCGCTTCGGCCTCCCAAAGTGCTGGGATTACAGGCCTGAGAAACTGTGCCTGGCCTAATTTTTGTATTTTTAGTAGAGTTGGGGTTTCACCATATTGCCCAGGCTGGTCTCGAACTCCTGACCTCATGATCTGCCCACCTCAGCCTCCTAAAGTGCTGGGATTACAGGCATGAGCCACTGAGCCCGGCCTCAGTAAGCTTTTTGACTTAGGTTGTTAGCTCATCAACAAATTCAGATAGTTTATATGATTTATAGGTTTGAAAGGAACTTGTATTTTGAGAGAAATTTCTGTGATCATTATCCTACAGGGCAAGGGTCAGCAAACTTTTTCTGTAAAGGGCCAGATAGTAAATATTTTAAGCTTTGCAGGCTGTGCATTATCTGTCACAACCACTGAACTCTCTTAGGAGGAAAGTAGTCATAGACAAAAGAAACAATAAGCATGGTTGTTGTCTCAGTCCACTTGGACTGCTGTAGCAGAATACCTCAGAAGAAGTAATTTATAAACAACAGAAATGTATTGCTCACAGTTCAGGAGGCTGGAAAGTCCAAGATCAAGGGACCAGCATATTCAGTGTCTGGTGAGGGCCTGTTACTCATAGATGGCACTTTCTATACATCCTCACTTGGCAGAAAGGCAAAAGAGCTTTCTCAAGCCTCCTTTATAAGGGCATTAATGTCATTTATGAGGGTAGAGTCCTCATGACCTAAAGGCCCCATCTTTTAATACTATCATGTGGGGGATTAAATTTCAACATATGAATTTGGGGTGAGACAAACATTCAAACCACAGCAACTGTATTTCTTTTTGTTCTTTTTTTTTGACGGAGTCTCACTCTGCTACCCAAGGTGGAGTGCAGTGGTGGGACCTTGGCTCACTGCAACCTCTGCCTCCTGGGTTCAAGTGATTCTCCTGTCTCAGCTTCCCGGGTAGCTGAGACTAGAGGCATGTGCTACCATACCCAGCTAATTTTTGTATTTTTATTAGAGATGGGGTTTCATCATGTTTGCCAGGCTGGTCTGAAACTCCTGACCTCAAGTGATCCACCCATATTTTGATAAAACTTTATTTACAAAAACAGGCAGCAGCTTGGATGTTACTCATGAGCTACAGTTTACCAAATCCTACAATCAGGCAATCCTATGACACTGAAACCAACACCAAGAGCAGACTAGTAGAGAAGGGCTATTCCTGGAAGAGTCATCCTACTCATTATCCAACTCAGACATGACCTAGAGATCAATGGACAGAGGACAGCCTCCCAGTGAGCAAATCAGGGTCAGTATATTATTAGTTAGCCATGGCTGCATAACCAATCACCCCAAAACTAATGCATTAGAATAACAAGAGTAGTTTATATATATATATATATATATATATATATATATATATTTTTTTGCCCTGAACTGTAACTTCTGTAACTTTCCACTGCCTACTCCAAACGTATAAAACCAACTCCTATCCCACCGCCCCTCCACTGACTCTCTCTTTCAGACTCAGCTCGCCCACACCCAGGTGAGTAAACAGCCCTGTTGCTCACACAAAACCTGTTTGGGGGTCTCTTCATTCATAGCATGCTGAGGTCAGTCAGGAGTTCAAGACCAGCCTGGCCAACGTGTGCACCTGTAGTTCCAGCTACTTGGGAGACTGAGGCTGGAGGATCGCTTGAGCCCAGGAGGTGGAGGTTGCAGTGAGTCTATATCACACCACTGTATTGTAGCCTGGGCAACAGAGTAAAACTGTGTCAGAAAGAAGAAAAGGAAGAGGAGGGGAGGGGAGGGGAGAAAGGAAGAGGAGGGGAGGGGAGGGGAAGGGAGGGGAGGGGAGGGGAAGGGAGGGGAGGGGAGGGGGAAGGGAGGGGAGGGGAGGGAGGGGAGGGGAGGGGAGGGGAGGGAAGGAAAGGGAAGGGAAGGGAAGGGAAGGGAAGGGAAGGGGAGAGAAGAAAAAAAAATGAAAAGAAAAGAAAGGAAGGAAAAATTGCTTAAATGTGGGTGCAGATAGCAAAAGTCTGTGATGTTCCTACCTGGGGGAAACTGTCATAACTTCCCAACACTGTGTAATTGGATGAATGTGGAGGCAGAGAAAGAAACTAATACTTTGATTACACTGCCAGAGGGATGTCACTTAATTTAAATACTGTCAGTTAAATTGGATCTCGCTGACAAGTGATCAGGGATGTCCAGCGGCTCTGCTAACCTGAAGTCAAACCCTTTCTTTTGTTTGTGTTTTTGAGACAGAGTCTCTGTCACCCAGGCTGGAGTACAGTGACGCCATCTCCACTCACTACAACCTCCACCTCCCAGTTCAAGCAATTCTGCCTCAGCCTCTCGAGTAGCTGAGATTACAGGGACGCACCACCACACCTGGCTAATTTGTGTATTTTTAGTGGAGACAGGGTTTTCTCCATGTTGGCCAGGCTGGTCTCAACTCCTGACCTCAACTGATCTGCTCACCTAAGCATCCCAAAGTGCTGGGATTACAGGTGTGAGCCACCGCACCTGGCCTAAACTCAGACTTCTTTTGAACAAGAAATGGACCCAAAGGATAGATGAAGTTTTACTAGGGAGGCCCAGGTGATGAGACAGCAACAAGGGGCTTGAGAAACTCTCACATATGCCACATTGAGCAGAAGATGAGCACATGTGTGACAAAGATTGGATTGAGCTGAAGCCACTCATGCGTCTCTGGCCAAGTGAATATGACTATATATGCAGAGAAGACGCAAGAGATCCTAGTGGAATCTACAAGCTAGTGTGGACTTGAATGCAGCCTGTGGTTAGCAGGTGCTCCTTTGCCAAATTGCAGATCCATTTGCACAGTGTAAAAGTCTAATTGGCTGTGAGCGTAGTCTGACTAACCTCCAGCTGAATGCTGATGTATGAAGTCACGGTGGCAAAACCTAGGAAGCAGGGCTTAAACATAAAAATAAGAAGAAAGCAGTCACACATTGCCGAGGAAACGGAGTTCACAAACAAACAAAACAAAAACAATAGTATGCAAAAGGGGGGAATTGGAACCCAGAGCTGCTTCGATACATTGTCTCAATGTCAAGTATTCGACAAAACATCACAAGATGTACAAAGACCCATCCTCAGAAAAAAAAATGCAATAGAAATTGTGTCTGATTGTCCCCAGATATTGGATTCACCAGACAGAGGCTTCAAAGCAAAGCAGCTATTACAAATAAGTTCAAAAAGCTAAAGAAACTCATATTTAAATAAGCAAAAGAATGGATTACGGCCATGAATCAACTGATAAAAAACCCCAGTAAAGACGGAGGTTATGAAAAAAACAAATAGAAATTCCAATTCAGGAACTGAAAAGTACAATAACTGAAATGAAGCATTTTCTAAAGGGTTCTAAAGGCATCTGCTGTAGTTTGGACGTGGATTGCACTCACCAAGACTCATGTCTCAATTCCTGGTGTGGCAGTGTTGGCAGATGGGGCCTAGTGGGAGATATGTGGGTCATGGGGACAGAATGAATAGATTACTGCCATCCGAGGGAGGGTGTCCTCTCTTGCAGGACTGGATTAGTTACCTTGGGAATGGGTTTTCCTTTCTGCGTTTGGTCTCTGCACATGCCTGCTTCCCCTTCTATTTCCTCCCATGAGCTGAGTTCCCCAGCCACCAGAGGTAAGCCAAATAAACCTTTCTGTTTATAAATTACCTAGCCTCAGGTTCTGTTACAGCAACACCAAATGAACTAAGACAGCATCGAAGGCAGAATTAAGAAGCTGGAATAAATGAATAGCAAACTTAAAGACAGATCGATAAAACTTGTTTAATCTGAAAACAAAGAGAAAACAAGATAGAAAAAAAAATAAAAACAGCATCACATCCTGCCCCTGTAAGACAATGTCAAGTGTACCACCATAAATATAATGGAAATCTCAGAGGAGCGGAGAAAGAAAGAAAAGGGGACAGAACAGTATTTGCAGATATAATGGGCCAAACTCAGGAATTTCTTTTTTTTTTTTTTTTTTTGTAGACGGAGTCTCACTCTGTCTCCCAGGCTGGAGTGCAATGGTGTGATCTCGGCTCACTGCCACCTCCACCTCCCGGGATCAAACGACTCTCCTGCCTCAGCCTCCCAAGTAGCTGGGACTACAGGTGCATGCCACCATGCCTGGCTAGGTTTTTTGTATTTTTAGTAGAGACGGGGTTTCACCATGTTAGCCCGGATGGTCTCGATCTCCTGACCTGGTGATCTGCCCACCTCGGCCTCCCAAAGTCCTGGCATTACAGGCGTGAGTCACCGAGCCTGACCAGGAATTTGATTTAAAAACATTAATCTGGCTGGGCGCAGTGGCTCAAGTCTGTAATTCCAGCACTTTAGGAAGCTAAGGCAGGTGGATCACCTGAGGTCGGGAGTTCGAGACCAGCCTGACCAACATGGAGAAACCCTGTCTCTACTAAAAATACAAAAATTAGAAGGACTTAGTGGCGAATGCCTGTGCTCCCAGCTACTGGGGAGGCTGAGGCAGGAGAATCGCTTGAACCCAGGAGGTGGAGGTTGCGGTGAGTGGAGATCTGAACCCTGGTCCGTATGACTTCAGATCCCAGCTCCCTGTCCACCAGCCTTTTCTGGGGGCAGTAGGACACCGACCACCCCTCAGGGGTTCATGTTGCAGATGGAACAGACTTCAGCAGCTGACTCTGATGCACTCCGGAGCCTGGTAGGGGCAGCAGGCCATCTGGAGGACTCAGAAGATGACACAGAGAGGGTGACATGGGCTGCGTCTTGAAGGAGCAGGTGTTTGCCAGTCATGGAAAATACGCTCCAGAGAGAAGCCCCCAGAGACACAAAGATGTAGCATCATGGATGAATGTGGCTCGGGGTAAATTCAGGGAAGAGGGCCCAGATGGAGTGTGTGTGTGAGTGTGCATTTGTGTGTGTGTGCGTGCACACTTGCATGGAGAGGTGAGAAGGAGCTGCTGGTGCCTCACAGCTCTCCAGGGGAGCTCCATGCTGTGTGGGGCGGCAGTGGGCTCAGTGCAGACAGCACACAGTTTCGGGAAAAGCGATTGTTACATCTTAGCATAGTGTTTTCAAGGCTCAGCCATGTTGTATCAGACATTCATTCCATTTGTGGCTGAATACTGTTCCACTGCATGAACGCAGCACATTTTCTTCGTCCATTTATCTGTTGGTATATGCTGGTTGTTTCTACCCCTTTGACTATTTTGAATGCTATTGTGAAAACGGCTATACAAGTATCTGCTTGAGCCTCTGCTTTCAATTCTTTAGAGGACGTACCTAGAAGTGGAATTGCTGGGTCTCATATGGTAATTTTGTTTGGCAATTTTGTTTGGCTTTTTGCAGAATCACCATGTTGTTTTTTTTTTTAATATAGCAGCTGTAGCATTTTACATTGCCACCAACAAGGCACAAGAGCGTTCCAATTTCTCCACATTCTCAACAGTACTTGTGACTTCCATTTTAAAAATAACTGTACCAGTGGGAGTGAGGTGGTATCCTATTGTGGGTTTGATGTGTATGGTTCGGAATCATTACATTTCCCTAATGATTGGCTGATATTAAACATCTTTTCAGGCGCTTATTTGCCATTTGTGTTTCTTCTTCTTTTTTATTTTTTTTTTTGAGACAGAGTCTCACTCTGTTACCAGGCGCCAGGCTGGAGTGCAGTGGCGCAATCTCGGCTCATTGCAACCTCCACCTCCTGGGTTCAAGCAATTCTCCTGCCTCATCCTCCCGAGTAGCTGGGACTACAGGTGCCTTGAACTCCTGACCTCAGGTGATTCACCCGCCTCAGCCTCTCAAAGTTCTGGGGTTACAGGCAGGAGCCACCACACCTGACCTGGGCCAAAGATCCTTGGACGTCCATCATACAGCATGAAAGTGTGGGGGGCTGCCATATGACTCACCATGCAGGTGGTCCAAGCCATATATACCTGGTAGGCCATCACCTGCTGGGGGAGATGGCTTTGCTCCTCAGCCAGTGAGGGGCAGAGAGGAGACCGGGAGGAGAAGAGGCAGAGCTCTCCAGGGAGCAGTGACTAAGAGGAGGCTGAGCTGCCAAAGTGACCACACACCAGGTTAGGTTTGAGCCTGGGCGTGTCTGTGTGAGGACACTGCCAGCCTTTGCCTGGGCCCTGGGGATCCTTTGTTTATTTACATCTTGGTTGGGGAGAACATCACTTCCCATTGTTACCGGGCCCCTGGCGAAGCAGTCCAGTTCTCCTAGAGGGAGCCACTGGCTGTTCCCTGACATCCCTGAAGTCCCTCTTCCTCCATCTCTGCCAAGGCTGCCTCTGTTCTCCTATGCGTCCCGCCTTCCTGCTGGAGAGGGCTTGTGTCCAGGAAGTGGTGCGTCCCTTTTCCAGTTCCCCTTCCCACTGACAGCCTGACTCCTGAGGGACCTTGGCTGGCGTCCCTGATATGGGCTCGAAGACTCACTAGGCCTCATCAAATCTCCTGTCCTCCTGGAGCTGACATTCTAGAAGGACACAAATGCACAAAGGTGAATATGCACAGCATACAGTATGCAACAGAGGGAGGGAAATAGAGCTGGGAAAGGGAGCCAACAGCAATGAGTGTGTAACCAAAAATGATATTTGAAGGTCCTGCAACCATCTGAATGGACTTCCTCCTCAGCCAGGGCACTCTAAAATTTAATGTGAAAGACTAACCTGTTCAGGCCATGACAGGAAGCGGGGGTTGGACATGCCTCATTGTACCCAGCAATACCAACAACACAAACCTTAAATCTGATAAGAAATATTTACAGTTGGCCGGGCATGGTGGCTCATGCCTGTAATCCTAGCACATTGGGAGGCCAAGGTGGGTAGATCACCTGAGGTCAGGAGTTCAAGACCAGCCTGGCCATCATTCTGAAACCCCGTCTTTATTTTTTAAAAACATAAAAAAGAAAAAAAAAAAGAAAGAACTATTTACAGTTATCTTGGCACGGTGGCTCACACCTCTAATCCCAGCACTTTAGGAGCTGAGGCAAGTGGATCATGAGGTCAGGAATTCGAGCCCAGCCTGGCCAAGATGGTGAAACCTCGTCTCTACCAAAAAATACAAAAATTAGCCAGTCGCAGTGGCAGGCACCTGTAATCCCAGCTACTTGGGAGGCTGAGGCAGGAGAATCTCTTGAACCCAGGAGGCGGAGATTGCAGTGAGCCAAGATCGTGCCACTGCACTCTAACCTGGGTGATAGAGCAAGACTCCATCTCAAAAAAAAAAAAAGAGGCCGGGTGTGGTGGCTCACGCCTGTAATCCCAAGCACTTTGGAGGCCAAGGCGGGCGGATCACCTGAGGTTGGGAGTTCAAGACCAGCCTGACCAACATGGTGAAACCCCATCTTAAAAAAAAAAAAAAAGAAGAAATATTTACAGTATCTCTAAAGCCTGCTATTTAAAGCTTCATCTGCATGATAAAACCTCAGCCTTTACAACCCCTTATCATAACCCAGATATTCCTTTCTACTAATAATAAATAACTCTATTAACCAATTGCAGTCATAATATGTTTAAATCTACCTATGACCTGGAAGTCCCCCACCCCCTGCACACTTCAAGTTGTCCCACCCTTCTAGATGGAACCAATGTACATCTTACATGATTGACTTATTACTGTGACTGGAAAGGGGTTTCGATCCAGACCCCAAGAGATGGTTCCTGAACCTCATGCAAGAAAATTCTGGGTGAGTCCACAGAGTAAAGTGAAAGCAAGTTTATTAAGAAAGTAAAGGAATAAAGAGTTGCTACTCTACAGGCAGAGCAGCGGCATGGGCTGCTTGACTAAGGATACTTACAGTTACTTCTTGATGATATGCTAAACAAGGGGTGGAATATTCATGAGTTTTCTGGGAACGGGGTGGACACTTTACAGAACTAGGGTTCATCCCCTTGTTAGACCACATAGGCTAACTTCCTGACGTTGCCACAGCATTTGTAAAGTGTCATGGTGCTGGTGGGAGTGTCTTTTAGCTCGCAAATGCGTTATAACTAGCACATAATGAGCAGTGAGGTTGACCAAAGGTCACTTTTATCACCATCTTGGTTTTGGTGGGTTTTTGCTGGCTTCTTTACTGCAATCTGTTTTATCAGCAACGTCTTTATAACCTGTACGTTGTGCCAAACTCCCATCTCATCCTGTGACTTAGAATACCTGACCTCCTGAGAATGCAGCCCAGAAGGTCTCATCCTTATTTTACTCAGCCCCTGTTTGAGATGGAGTTGCTTTGGTTCAAATGTCTTTGATATTATGTCTCCCAAAAATGTACAAAAGCAAGCTGTACGTCGTACATGTCATCAGGACCTCCTGAGGCTGTGTCATGGATGCATCCTCAACCTTGGCAAAATAAACTTTCTGAATTGATTAAGACTTGTCTCGATACTTTTTGGTTTACGAGAGCTACACAAGAGGAGCAGGGAAGGAAGAAGTCAGGGAAGGGCCACACTTGAGCGTGCAGGGCCTTGGAGGTAGCTGTGATGATCTGGCTTTGACTCTCTGGGAGGGTTTTGAGCAGAATGGGAGTGAGACCTGACTTGGGTCTAAGGAAATTCTTGGCTGCCCTGCTGTGAGAGAAGCCTAGGGGAAGGTGGAGGTAAGGGGGCAATGAGGGGGTAATGGTAATGGTCCAGGTGAGAGGGACAGGGGTAGAGAAATTCCAGGCAAAAAGGGTGGGTCCCTGGGGAAGCCCCACCACCAAGCCAAAAAGCCTGAAACCACAGCCCAAAGTGAGAACTTATATCCCTGTTTTCCCACTCAAAAGGCATCTTTTCCTAAACCACCCTGAAACCACAGCCCAAAGTGAGAACTTATACCCCTGTTTTCCCACTCAAAAGGCACCTTTTCCTAAATAACCCACGGCCCCACCCTGCCCCATCCTGTGCCTATAAAGACCCCAGGCTTGAGGTGGAGGTTGCAGTGAGCCAAGATCGTGCCACTGCACTCCAGCCTGGGCAACAGAGTGAGACTTTTCTCAAAAAAACAAAAAAGACCCCAGCCTCAGCTGGCAGAGAGGAGAAGCAGCTAGATGTCAGGGGCTACGGCTGGATGTTGGAGAGAAGCGGCTTGACTTCAGAGCTCGATGGCGTAACTTTGCAGAAGAGTCTGGCCAGAGGCAGACAGATTTCGGGGAGAAGATTACCTGCCCATCCCTTTCCAGTTCCCCTTCCCCGCTGAGAGTCACTTTCATTATCCAGTAAAATCCCCGCATTTACCATCATTCAATTTGTTCATGCGACCTCATTTCTCCTGGACACTGGACAAGAGCTTGGGAGCCACGAATGCAGGTACAAAGAGCCCACTGAGCTGTTAACACTTAAGTCGTCTGCGGAAGGCAGAGCTAAAAGAGTACTGTAACACGCTCACTGAGGCTTCGGGAGTCACAGGCACCCCTGCCTGGATCTTGTGGTGGGGCCTGCATGGAGATCGCTCCTGTTGGTGCCTAAAAGCGTTCACTCTGCCTCCTGCACCCACTCACCTGTGTGCTCCCTCCTGTGAGGGAGAGAACACAGTGGGTCTGAGTGAGTGGAGTTTGATCCCGCCAGTGCTAGGGAAGCTGGCCAGTTCCAGCGCTCATTCTCTCCAGTTCCCGCCCTCATTTGCTGGGGTGCTCCCTCCCGTGAGGAGTTGAGAGCGGTGCGCTGAGTAAGTGAGGCACCTCTGTCTTGGTCCTTCATGGGTCCTGTGAACGGGTCAGGGAAATATCCTGCTTCACAGGCAGAGTTGAGGGGTGGTGGGGAAGGCAAGAGGCTCTCCTGCCAGGTTTGTTTTGAAGCAGGGCAGTCTTTGCTGACTGATCGAATGGATGAGGGGGTGGGGAAGTCAAAGGTGATACTAAGGATTTGGCCCTGAGCCTCAGTTTCCGAATTTGTAAAACAGGTGGGTGTCATTTCTACCCCTCAGGGTGTTGTGAGGATTGAATGAGAAGACGTATGTCACATACCTGGCAATGCTGGGGACACATGCGGAGCTCAGTAAGGGGTGGCTCATTATCTGCTGCCAGGATCACCCTACTTCTCTTATCCTTGCAAGCCTCCTATTCCTGCAGCCTTGGGCTGGCCAATTCCCGCACATCCTGAGTCTCCTTCAGGTGTCTTCTAGAGAAGCCTTTCCTGATCCACCCAGCCCGTCACACAGCGAGGCTCCCATCCAGAACTGTCCCTTTTGCCAGGAAGGAAGCCCACAAGGATAGTGACAGACCCTCTGCCCCCAGCACCTGGGTGAGTCCCTACCTGTAACAGAATGTGCCTGAAGCCTTCCCTGGCCTCACTTCCACCACCACCTGTCTCCAAGTTCAAAGCGCTGTGGTCAGTCTCTGCGAGGGACCCCCATGGTCGTTCTCCCTCCCTCTTCAGACTTGCCCCACAGGAAGGTATGCGTAGGGCTGGGGAAGTTTGAGTCAAGTCAGCCTGGACCAGGCGCAGGTGTTGTCCTGAGGCTGTGTGACCCTGGGCAAGTCACCGTTCAGCATCAGTCCCTCCCTTGCTAAGTGCACACTCAAATAAGGCTTGTTCCTTGTTTACACTAGGAGCTCTCCCACTCACAGTTAACAATTTGCCCAGCCCAAGACAGTCCCAGGCAAACCAGGCTGGTTGGTCATCCTATTCGTACTACAGCTGAACTCCTTAAAATTAGTTACTTTCACAAGCCAAAATGTGACACATTCTCCTCAGACAAACAAAACACTAAAAAGAATCAGGGCTCCTCGGGGAATGGCTGATTTCAGGTCTGGGACATGGAGAGCACAAAATGATCTTGGAACAATTTGCATCAAACATCAAGGAAGTAATAACAGTAATAACAACTTACGATGTTTTGAAGACTTGGAGCCAGCTTGGAGGAGCTCCCCACGAGCCAAATCTGCTACCATTTGAGCATCAGGGCAAGTAAGGAAAGTAATGGATTGCAACCTGCAGAGTAAAACAAGACTCCATGCATCCATACTGCTAATGAATGAGTGAGAAGAGAATAAATAAGAAGGGATAGCTGCCTCACAGTACAAAGGCACATCATAAATGGAGGACTAATGGCAATAGAAAAGCAGCAAGTATGGTAATAATTATTTCAGGCAAGGAGTAGTCAAATGCTAAAACTAGTGGGTCAAGGTTTGAGGAGTGATAGGCTGTTTCTATGGTTGCAAAGTCTTCACTCATAACACTAATTACAAAAGAAAAACCCAGCATCGACCAGCCTGACCAACATGGAGAAACCCAGTCTCTACTAAAAAAAAAAACAAAGCCGGGCGTGGTGGCACATGCCTGTAATTCCAGCTACTTGGGAGGCTGAGACAGGAGAATCGCTTGAACCTGGGAGGTGGAGGTTGCAGTGAGCGGACGTCACGCCACTGAACTCCAGCCTGGGCAACAACAGCGAAATTCCGTCTCAAAAAAAAGAAAAGAAAAACCAAGCATGGATCAGAGAGATGCAAATCGACATCATGTGCCTCCCAACTGGTGCTCAGAAAACTCAGCAACATCTCAGTGACGGTCCTGCCAGAAACACATAACCGCATCTCCCCATGAGCATGTGCACTGGGGAGTGTGCACTGCACTCATCAGAAAGGTCAGATCAAAGGAGACTTAGGAAACCTGATGACTGAATGCAACTGGATCCTGGACCAGAAAAACAATACTGAAGCTCTCCAGTATGGTGTCGGGCCCTCGTGCAATTGGAGTGTGGACTGTGCATTAGACAGCGTCAGTATCCTGTGTGCTGTGATTACTGCTGTTATAGCTTCTTTCTAATTTGGTCTTGAGGAAGAGTGGCCATAAGCCAAGATAGCCACTCTCTAGAACTGACTGGGTGTGGGGGTCAGGTGGAATATAATGAGAAGGTAAAATTAAAAGGTATAAAACAGAAGAAATTTCTTATTCTTAGGTCCCGGAGAGGTTAGGGTTACCTATGGGAGGTGACAGGCAGGAGGGGAGAGGCAACGAGAGATAGTGGGAAGGAAGGGACTATGCCCGTGCTAGGGTCCAAGGGGCTCATCCTTTAGGATTTCCCTTGGGGACTGTGGACTGGCCAAGAGAAAACAAGAGGGAAGGACGAACTCATTTGCAGTACTCTGATACTGGCCATTAGGTGCTATGGCGGTAGACAGCTGTGGGTGTACTGCGCTTTAGGTCAATGAGATAAGGAATAAACGGGCTATCTTACACACCACCATACATGGAGAAGTGTTACCTAGGCCAAGGCGAGGGGTACGACTAGCTTTCAAACAACTTAAGACAGGCCTAAAAATAGATTCGGAGACAACAATTACATTTACCACGTTTAAGACCCTGTATTAATGGAAATGTCTTTATTCCCAAGAAATAGAGCTTGAAGGACTGAGGGGCGGCGCTGAGGTTCCAGCTGGCCCCTGGGCGCCCCCTGCTGGCCAGTCCTCCTCCCGCCCCCACGACGCCTGCAGAGAGCATGCGTCAGTCCTCGGGTTTCCAGCAGCAGCCGTTCACCCGCGCTCTCGGATGCGCTTCTCGCTCGCGGTCTCCAG
The DNA here is from genome assembly GCA_036589455.1 of Ateles fusciceps. NCBI lineage: Eukaryota > Metazoa > Chordata > Mammalia > Primates > Atelidae > Ateles > Ateles fusciceps. The sequence goes on along the minus strand of JAZHEH010001180.1, from coordinate 563,410 downwards.
GGCTCTGTGCGCGTTCTGCGTCCCACTGTCGGGAGTTCAGTCCTGCCGCCCGCACCCGCCTCCGCCTGGGGGTCCTCCCGACAACCGCCTTGCCACCCCCGCGTGGCAGCCGGCTGCAGAAGGCACAAGGGGAGCGAGGCGCAGGGGGCGACCAGTACTCCCGGTTCTGCGTGCGGGGAAGGCCGCGGGGCCGCGCCCACTTGGCCGCCGTCCAGTGCACTGCAAGGCGCCGGTGCATCCGGCTCTGACGCTGGCGGCGCGGGCCAATCACGGCCGATGATGGGTGGGCGCGGGGCTGGACGGGCCTTGTAGTCGTGGCGCGAGCGGGACTACTGTCCCCACAGTTCCCTGGGCGGCGGCGGCGTTAGTGGCGGCGCCCGAGGGCCCGCCCCTCACAGGGCGCGGACCACTCATAGCCGGGGGCAGGGCGAGCGCCGGGCACGATGGGTCTGCGTAGTCCGAGCGCCGGCTGGACTCCATCCCCCAGCGGGCCCCGCGCGCCGGAGAGGAGGAGCCGTGCGGCGGCGCGGGCGGGCGGCCGTCGGGGGCAGGGCGGCGGCGGCGGCGGCGGCGGCAGCGGCGGCGGCGGCTGAGGAGGGCCCGGCCTGCGAGAGCCTCGGTGGGAGCCGGCTCGGCCCTCGGCCACCATGTCGGCGCCGTCGGAGGAGGAGGAGTACGCGCGGCTGGTGATGGAGGCGCAGCCGGAGTGGCTGCGCGCCGAGGTGAAGCGGCTATCCCACGAGCTGGCAGAGACCACGCGTGAGAGATCCAGGCGGCCGAGTACGGGCTGGCGGTGCTCGAGGAGAAGCACCAGCTCAAGCTGCAGTTCGAGGAGCTGGAGGTGGACTATGAGGCTATCCGCGGCGAGATGGAGCAGCTCAAGGAGGTGAGCCAGCCGCCCTGTGGGCGTCGGGGCCTGTGGGCGTCGTCCCTGGCACGGGGGCGGTCAAGGTCAGCTTGCCAAGACAAGCCGGCAGGGGTGGGCGGCGGGGGCGCGGACCGAGAGCGGGGGACCCCGGCAGCATGTGTTAGCGGGCCCGGCTTTGGCTAGCGGGCCGGTGCCCTGGCCGTTGCCGACGCCGCTGCTGCAGGGGTCTGGGCGCCCTACTGCCTCCTGCGGCTGCCCGCCTGCTTCTGTGCGGACCTAGGCGGCCCGGGCGGGGCGGGGCTTCCTAAGGGCTGATGCTCCTCGGTGGTCGCTGTTCCGGGTGTGTCTGAGTGTGGGGTGAGGTTGGAAGGGCAGTGGCTGAGCCGAGAGCTGAGGCTACGGATGCTGGTGATCCTCTGGGAGAGACCGAGGATGGGCCTGGGTGTGGGTGGCTGCGGCTCTGTCACCTTCAGGCAAATCACTTCCCCCTCTCTGGGCACAGCTACTTTCGGAGCGTTTCTGCTTTTTATGGGTGCCTCCAAGGTGGGGAGATGTGGAGAGCGGCCTGAGTGAGTGGGGGCTCGGGGTTGCACATGGCAGTTTCCCCTGGCATGGGTCCCCCAGTACCCCGGTCCCAGGCCCAGCGCTCTGTCCTCATTGCCAGGATTGCACTCCCACCAGCTGGCATGACTTCCCTGGCCCACTTCCTGTCCAGCCCCCCCCCCCCGCCCCCGTCTCGGGTCCTTCCCCCTCGCTGTGGCTGTTTGTGTTGCTCTTGGACGGAGACCTTAGTGGTCTGTGTCATTCCCACTGTGGGGAGAGGAGGTTAGACCACCAGGCTGGGCAGTCCTTCCCCAGCTTCTCTTCTCTCCTTCCCTGACTCCGTAGCGCTGTTGGCAGGAGTTGCTTTCTGGGAGGATACACCAGTGTTTGGATCCAGGTTCTGCCCCGTGCGAGTCATGTGGCTTTGGGTAGAGGCCCTCCCCTGAGCCTTAGCTTCCCCATCTGCAAAATGGGAGTGCAGTACTGCCTGCCCAGAAAGGATTGTTGTGAGGGTCATGGATTTGGAAAGGACTGGTGTGGGGTCAGGAGTGAAGCCTGACAGTGTGCCCTCTTCCCCTCTTGACTATGTCCTAGTGAGCCCTTGGCTCTTGGTTTCCAGGCTTATCACCTGGCACCTCTGCTCGGAGTCAGCCCAGATAGGTGCCTAAACCATTTGCAACCTTCCCTGCTTCCCCTTCTTGTCTGGGGGAGACCAGTACAATCCCCCTCTGTGGAGAGGAGAGAATGAGTCCAAGCTGGTGCTTAAGTCAATGTCTGGGCAGAGCAGGTGCTCAGTCAGTACCAGTCTGAACCTGGGCAAGCAGGAGTGGGGGTCCTCCTCCATCACCCTCAGGACTCGAGTCTGTTGTTTGTCAACAGGTACTGACGCCTTTCTGCAATCCAGGCTCCAGCGGCTCTGGAGCTACAAGAGGGGGTGAGATGCAGCCCCTTCTGCAAGAGTCCCTTTCTTAGGGTGGGTCATGTGACCGGGGGGTGGGAGGAGGGGACTGTGAGAATATGGAGTGGGAGTGGTCTCCTGTAGTGCGGTTCACCCTGTCCAGCAGGCAGCACTATCTGTTAGAGCACGTTTCCCTCTGCACACAGAGAAGCAGCCCTCATCTTCCTACCGAGTGCATTATCAGCCACTCCTGGGCAGCCTCTAAAATCCCTATCTCTGTTCACAGCTTGGGCTTGGCAGTGTTCTCTGTGAGAAGGGATTGTCGCTGACCTAACTTGTCCCCCACTTGTATGCCCTTCATTTGTCAGCTCTTTGCCATTCTGACACAAACGTTTTGGTACAGTGAAGAATCTTGGTGTTTTCGTGGCATGTAACCTGGAGGGGCGAGTTCCTAGCGGAATCGGGAAGAGGGTGTATCTGTTTCTGTGGGTGATCTTTAGGCTTGCTTGTTTTGTCACCACCTGGCTTCCCCATGTACTGGCCACATGGCCTTGGACAAATTACTGCTCTGTTCAGAACCTACTCCTTTGTAAGGTGGGATAGGAATGTTGCTGCTCAGAGTCCCTAGCAGAGTCTAGAGGAATGTGCATCAGCGTTTCAGTTTCAGCAGATGTTGCCAAAAAGTTTGTACTACCAGTTCAGCCCCCATCAACAGCATGCCTGTTCCTCACACCCATGACAACACAGGGTCTTGCTAATCTATTTAATTATGGCCAGTATTATAGTTGAAAATATTAACTCTTTATTTAAAAAAAAAATCCACAAGATTTAAGGAGACAATAATTGTAGGGTTTTTTCTTTCTCCTGCAGAGAGGTGTTACCACCTTAATTCTTTAAAAAACTTCATTTTTTGAGCTAAAGTGCATTTAGTTCCTAACAAATTGTGCTGCAAATGGAGTTGCTTGGACTCCTGCCCCGCATTTGTAGATAATAGGATTGTTGAGGGAAGGAAGCTGGCCTGCTGGTCCCAGTGTGTGGGTTTGTGATCAGAGCTGAGGAGGGTCTTGAGTGGAAGACAGTGCCAGTCCTGCTCACATGGCACAGTGCTGGCTGAGGCCACGAGTGAGGAGGGTGCCCCCTGGTTGATTTTTGCCTAATCATGATTTCTTGAACCTAACTCAGTAAGTGCTATGTGTGTCCAGTTCCCACTTTGCCCTTTCCCTTCCTTTCCCTGAAATGGTGGGGAAGAGAATTAGATGGGCTTTGGTCAGTGACCTGGTGTTCCTAGTCCTGCATGGCCCTGGGACACTTTGCTCTGTGTTCTCAACTGCAGCTTTAAGGAGACAGGTGTGCTGAGGTGGCAGCTTCTGCCTCCAGGGCACAGGCAGGGACTGTAGGTAGGTGGGATGAGGCTAGGTGCCCATGTGGTCCTCATGGTCAGGGGACAGTGATGGGGGAGATCTGGGAACAGTCTTGACTCCACCTGAGCTCAGGCTGAGAGAGCAGATCTGGACACCCTCACTGCCTTGGTGTGTCACCTTGGTGCCATAGTACCAAGCTCTGGAGCATCATTGTCCTTGTCGAAGAGGTCCATGTGGGTGGAATTGGGTGTTGGACTGGGTACAGCACTCAACACGCAGCAAGTGCTTCCTAGGTCTTCTGTGGTCTGAGTCTCATGACTCACTCAGGTCTCTATCTCCTTGCTGCTGCACCTGCAGCCTCTCCTCATTCTCTGCTTGGTCTCAAGTGGCTTCCATTACCACCTCCCAAGGGCTACCCTAAGCATTGTCTCAGGCCCCTACAGCCTGGTTTGAGACTGCTCTGCCTCTCCTGTGCTCACATTTGCCCTTCATCTTAGAAGTCCCACCTGCCCTTCAAGCTTGGATGCCTCTACCTGGGAAGTTCCCCTGCCTGCTGCCTTCTCACTTGCTTGAGCCTCTGTTCCCAGCACCTGGGCAGCTGCAGGAAGTGGGCAACGGGATTGGTAGAGGACCCTCCAGGAGGTTCCTCTGCAGAGTTACCAGGGGGGGAGGCTGAGGCCCAGCCTCCTTGATTGTTTGCTTCTAGAGCAGGAAAAGTCCTGGTCTTGGTTAAAGCAAGTGCGGGATTCTCCTGCTCCTCTGATAACCCCTAGAACATCCTTGTGTCCATTTCTGAACAGAAGGCTGTTGGGAGCAGGGAGGCTCTGAGAGACCCAAGGGCCTTTCAGGAGGCTGAGTGGTGGTAGTGATGTGCTGTTGGTGTGAAGAAGCCTGGCTTGGGGTGGGAGCTGGGGCCCTGTGAGTCCTTGATGCATGGATTGGTCTGACAGTTGGGGAGAGGCAGCTGTAGGCATCCAAAGATGATGACCATGCGGCCCCACTGTGTCACTAATTGTTGGGCAACTCTCTCCCCCTCCTGGGCCTCTCTTTCCCGCTTTTAGAATATGGGGCAGGGGGTCATGAAGGAATCTTTCGGGCTTCTCACACTTTTAAAAATGTCTGAAACTCCCCACATCAAGCCCTGGTGCTATTTCCTCTTGCAGGGCCTGGGGACTGGGCACTTGTATATCTCAATCATCCTGGGACCTGGCCAGGGAATCTACCCAACCCCAGGCATGTGGATGGTGTGCTCCAGGCTAGCCCTACCAGCATGTGGAGGCGTGGACCTGGCCACCCTCCCACAGGATTCAAGGCAGGCACAGCTGTGATGGAGCAGCTTGTCTTTGGGGACGCCAAGCAAGCATGCTTTGAGGCTTAGCAGGTGGGTTGGAGGAAGGTCAGGCCCAGTGCTGGGAGCCTCTGGGCCCCCAGGGATGCCTGGCACCGCCTGAGTAGGACCAACTGTATATGATGTCTGGCCCTGTGGGCTCCATACTGACTCCACAGGGGGAGCCTGGGCCCTGCCTTGTCTCCCAGGAGCTCTTGGCCCTGGATGAGCCACTTCCTGTCTGGGCCATGACAGGTTAATAATGATGCCTGTTACCTTGGCCCAGTGCTCTCATGAGCCCTCAAGGTTGGGGAGGGGGTGTCCCTGTGCCCGTGGGTCTGAGCATCTGGCCCAGGTCCATATAGGAGTTCTGCTAGGTCTCCCCTGTCACTTAGGGACAACAGTCCCTTTCCTTGAGGAAGATCAGTTTCTTCTTTGTCAGTTTTGGGCATCCCCCAGTCAGCCACACCTGCTTTTCCATGTATGTGGATCAATGAAACAGTTAAAACACATCGGGGGGTAAGAAAGATTTGGTTTCTTCTTAGACAGTATACCAGCTGTTTGAGGTGGTGGCGGCTGGTGGGCAGGGCTGGCCAGGACTGTGCAGGCTTCGACAGGTAGAGCATTGGCGCTAGACCCTGTGTTGTCCAGTGTTCAGAGTGTGCCCCTCAAGCCAACCTCTGGAGCAGGAGAGGGCCCAGTGTGGCTGTCCCAGGCTGGGCTCTACTCTGTTGTGGGAGGTGGATGAAGAGATGGGGGACCGAGTGGCAGGCAGGCGCACCTTGCCATCCTCAGAGCGGTGCAGGCCATCCTGGCTTAGGTGGATGGTGGCATTGTTGAGGAGGCCAGTGGGGGGTCCAGCTTCTTTTAGAAGCTACTGTGTTTTAAAAAATCATACATTCACTTTAAGAACAGCAGAAAGTAGAGAGAACAGTGTCAATAGGACCTGCGTCGATGGCGCAGGACAAATGTGGGGGAGCACTGGTGTTTTCTTCCTGCCGGCTCTTCTTCCCTTGTGAGTGTGTGATGTGTACAAGACACCATCAAACGGGAAAGGCTTTGTGCATCTGTAATAGTTTTTTTTTTTTAATTAAAGATAGTTTGTTGTTACTCTGAGTTACAGAAAAGCAGGTTTAATTCAAGTAGATAAAGACAGGAAGGTTTCTGTGGATCCAGAGGTTCTGTGGCACTTCTAACTCATACTGTTGTGTTATTATATGAAATAATTGTCATAGTTTGCTTTTTTTTTTTTAATTTTTATTATTATTTTTTTTTAGAGATGGGGTTTCACCATGTTGGCCAGGATGGTCTTGAACTCCTGACCTTGTGATCCACCCATCTCAGCCTCCCAAAGTGCTGGGATTACAGGCGTGAGCCACCGCGCCCGGCCCCATAGTTTGCTTTTTATAGTTGGCTTTTTAATTTATTTTATTATTTAATAGAGACAATGTCTTACTATGTTGCCCAGGCTGGTCTTGAACTCCTGGGTGCGAGCAATCCTCCTGCCTTGGCCTCCCAAAGTGTTGGGATTACAGGTGTGAGCCACCACACCTGGTCATAGTTTGCTTTTTTTTTTTTTTTTGAGACAGTCTCACTCTGTCACCTAGGCTGGAATACAGTAGCGCCATCTCAGCTCACTGTAACCTCTGCTTCCCAGGTTCAAGCAATTCTCCTGCCTCAGTCTCCTGAGTAGCTGGGATAACAGGTGCGCACCACCGTGCCCAGCTAATTTTTTTTTTTTTGAGTTGGAGTCTCGCTGTGTTGCCAGGCTGGAGTACAATGGCGCGATCCCAGCTCACTGCAACCTCTGCTTTCTGGGTTCAAGGGATTCTTCTGCCTCAGCTTCCCAAGTATCTGGGACTACAGTTGTGCGCCACCACACCCAGCTAATTTTTGTATTTTTAGTAGAGACAGGGTTTCACCACGTTGGCCACGATGGTCTCGATCTCTTGACCTCGTGATCTGCCCACCTCAGCCTCCCAAAGTGCTGAGATTACAGGCGTGAGCCACCACACCCAGCCAAATTTTTGTATTTTTTGTAGAGTTGGGGTTTCTCCATGTTGGCCAGGCTGGTCTCAAACTCCTGACCTCAGATGATCTGCCTGCCTCAACCTCCCAAAGTGCTGGGATTACAGGTACAAGCCACCGTGCCCAGCCACTTTTTAAAACCACCTTCTTTGTTGGATGGTTGAGGCATAACCACAGGTGGAGAGAATTAACAGGGTGAGTCCGCATGTGCTCCTGCCCTGAGCCTGCAGTTTGTAGCTGTGGCCAGTCTTGTTTCTTCACTGCAGTTCGTGTCGCTATTTCTGAAAGTTTATCAGTTGTTTTGCTAAGAAAATAGAATCTTTTTCTTGTAAAACTTAACCATTGTTGAATTTTCATACCTAAGAAACTAACAAAAATTCTTCAGTGTCATCTGTTGTCTAGTCAGTGTTTGGATTTCCCTAATTTGGCTCATAAATTGCATTTTGCTTTGTTTGCTTCAGGAGCCAAGCAGGATCTGCAGGTTGCATTTGGTTGAAGGCCTTGTCATTTTAAAAGCAGCTCCATGTGTGACCTGTCCTGTCCCCTTTCACACTGCGCTGGCACTAGCCCTGCTACTCTATTCCCATGCTGTGGAGGGCACCGGCAGGCAGAGATTCCCACTTTATCTGCCCCTGCCAGGCACCTTACTCATGTCTTTCCTTCTCTTTTCCTGTTTGAAATATTAGCCAGGGTGCCTCCTTCAGCTGATGCATCGTGGCTTGGCCCTTGCATTGCTGCATTGTCATCACCTATTCTGGTTCATCTGTCGCCCCATCCTTTACCATGGAGCTCTGCCTACCTGAGGTGGTGTTGTCATCTAGTGAGTGTAGATGCCAAGCGCTTCTAAACCAAAAGGGAGGAACTAGTGTTGTTGCTGTCCTACCACTGAGGGCGCTGAGGTCATAGTGAGGACCACTCATATGCTCACTAGCATGGCAGTGGACTCAGCCATTCTTGGCTTGACTTCTGTGACCTGAAGCCAGTCCCTCCCCTCTCTGGGCCTCGGTTTCCTTGTTTTAGGCCAGTGCATCCCTGACACCCTGGCAGGTGGACCATCTTCTCCTTCTAGTGACAGCATCATGATGGCCCGGGCCCAGGACGCAGCTGCTCTGCAGGCATGTGTTACCTGCTGCCTGGGCTCCCCCAACTGCTTTGCTCTGCTCTTCATCCTTACACCCATGTTCCCTCGGTACCACCCTCACACATGCAGGGGTGTAGGGCTGGTTGATGATAAGCATGTCCGTGAACCCAGGGGTTTCCTTGGGTGTCCTAAAATGTGACCTAAGATAATGACATCTCATTGTGGTTTAAGTTGCACTTCTTTGTTCACTGATCGGATCAGGCCAATTTTATTTCTGTGAAACACAGTTCTGCTATAACACGTCTTTTGAAAATGTAAATTTGTTCCAGAGTGATTGATACATGAGGGAACAATTTGAACACAATGAGACTTTTGTATTTGGCTATGTGTAGTTTCCTCCTCAAAAACACCAATGTACACAGAGGATACTCAGGATACACGCATCCACAGGTTCCCACTCCGTTTCAGAAAACCTGCCTTCTACTGCCTCAAGTAACTCATGAGCTGCCAGCCGTGACACCACACCCACTAGCAAACCTCAGGGCACCTTAAGATAAAGTGTCATGTGTATTGTAGCTCTTATGTGTCTTTAACCTATTTAACATGTATAAAACTGTGCTGACTTTTTATCATTAATTTAAAAAAATGAAGTACTTTAGAAAATTTTTAGATTTATAGAAAAATTTCAAAAATATTATAAGAGTTCCTGTATACCCCAAACCCAACTGCCTCATTAGTATTATAACATTGTACATTATTGTGGTATATTTGTACAATGAATGAACCAATATCAAACATTAATACTTTTTTCAGATTCCCTTAGTTTTTACCTGATGTACTTTTTCTGTCCCAAGTATTGTCTAGGATATCACATTACATTTAGTTGTCATCTCTCCTTAGGCTCCAGTTGGCTGTGACAGTTTCTCAGACTTTCCTTGTTTTTGATGACCTTGACAGTTTTCAGGAAGATTGGTCAGGTGTTTAGTAGAATGTTCTTCAATTGGAATTTGTCTGATGTTTTTCTTATGGTTAGATTGGGAATATGGGTTTGGGGGAGTAAGATCACACAAGTTAATGCCCTTCTCATCACATGTCAAGAGTGCATATTGTCAACATGACCTATCACTGCTGCTGTTGACCTTGATCACCTGACTGCCACTCTAAAGTTATTCTTTCCCTTCCTGTCCATACTGTACTCTCGGGAAGGAAATTACTGTGCATAGCCCACACTTGAGTGGGGAGTTGGCTCTACCTCTTTGAGGGCAGGGTGGTATCTACATAAATTATTTGGAATTTTTCTGCATGGGAGACTTTTCCTCCCTCCCACTCTTGTTTATTATATCAACATAGACTCATGAAAGTTTATTTTATTGTTTTTGAGACAGGGTCTCGCTCTGTCAGCCAGGCTGGAGTGCAGTGGTGTGATCGTGACTCACTGCAACTTTGACCTCCTGGGCTCAAGTGATCTTTCTACCTCAGTCTCCCAAATAGCCAAGACTATCGGCATGTGCCACCACCCCCAGCTAATTTTTTTGATTTTTTTTTTTTTTTTTAGTAGGTAGTGGTCTCACTATGTTGTCCAGGCTAGTCTTCAGCTCCTGGGCTCACGTACTTTTCCTATTTTGACCACCTTCCAAACTGCTGGGATTTGCAGGCGTGAGCCACTGTGCCCAGCCCATGAAAGTTAATTTATACTTTGGGTTATAATCCAACATTACCTCATTTTGTTGCTCAAATTGTTCCAGCTTTGGCTCTTGAGAGGTCTTTCAAATGGCTCTTTTCCCCCATTAATATACCACATCGTGGTGATTCTTTTTTTTTTTTTTTACCTTAAAGTACTTCCTTCCTTTCTGGCACTGTAAGATGTTGCAGGCTTATCTGTTTCCTGGCCTCTGTCCTAGAATCCGCCATTTTCCCTAAGAAGCCCTGGTTTCTTTAGTTAAGAAAGATATTAGAAACCAAGATCTGATTGCTAGGTATGCTTATTGCTATTAGGGTATCTTTGATTCAAGGCCTGTCAGCTACAGAACAAGATTGTTTTTGAAAATGCAGTTAGCGCCAGGCATAGTGGCTCACGCCTATAAACTCAGCACTTTGGGAGGCTGAGGTGGGTGGATCACCTGAGATCAGGAGTTTGAGACCAGCCTGGTCAACAAAAATTAGCTGGGCATGGTGACGGGTGCCTGTAATCCCACTCGGGAGACTGAGACAGGAGATTGCTTGAACCCAAGAGGCAGAGGTTGCAGTGAGCCCAGATTGCGTCATTGCACTCCAGCCTGGGGGACAGGAGCGAAATTCCATCTCAAAAAAAAAAAAAAAGAAAGAAAATGCAGTTAGTGTATACTAATCCATGTATATTCACGTCAGTAAATATACTTATATGTGTTTTTAGCTAACCATGAGTTCATACTGATGTAATGAATTCGAATCCATTACTACATAGATCATTCTTACCACCTTCCCTTGCTTATCTGTAACCTCCTACTCCAACAGTGAGGCACCTGGCTTCCACCATCCACCATACAGTAACTTAATTGTCTCATTCTAGTTCACATGTACAGCAGTAACAGAATTGTTAACCTGGGTCTCCATGGGAAACAGTTTATCAACTAGTATACAATGCTTTTGTGTAGTTCCTTTTGCCTTTAGTCTTATAGACTCTACTTATTTCCAAAGTTACTTAGTTAGGACTGGACACCAGTGGCTTACACCTGTAATCCCAGCACTTTGGAGGCTGAAGAGAACTGATTGCCTGAGGTCAGGAGTTCGAGACCAGCCTGGCTAACATGGCAAAATCCCATCTCTACTAAAAATATAAAAATTAGCCGAGCTTGGTCCCGGGTGCCTGCAGTCTCTGCTACTTGGGAAGCTAAGGCAGGAGAATCGCTTAAACTCAGGAAGCAGAGGTTACAGTGAGTTGAGATCGCATTACTGCACTTTAGCCTGGGTGACAGAGTAAGACTCCATCTCAAAAAAAAAAAACCAAGATTACTTAAGTTAGTACTTTATTCCCCCGTCCCCTTCAGTGAGGTTGTTGTATACATTTGTAATAGACTTAGATTGTTTTGTGACATTCTACATTCCATCCTAGGATCCCTTTTTAAAAACAATTTCCATATTAATATTAAGGTTCACTCTTTGTTTTGTGAAGTTATCTGGGTTTTTATAAATGCAGTGGCATTTATCTACCATTACAGGATCATAATAGCTTTATTGCCATAAAAAAAAAAAATCCCCTGTGCTTCACCTATTCATATCCCACCCCCCATCAACCTCTGGCAGCCACTGATCTTTTTACCATCATTATGGTTTTGCCTTTTCCAGAACGTCACGTAATTGGAATCATACAATATGTATCCCTTTTCAAACTGGCTTCTTTCACTTAGCATTATGCACTTAAGATTTATCCATGTCTTTTCATGGCTTGATTACTCTTTTTTTTTTCTTAAATCACAATACTATTATATGGGTGAACCACAATTTATCTGTTCACCTATTGAAAGACATTTTAGTTGCTTCTACTTTTTGGCAATTATGAATAAAGCTGCTTTAAACATTCATGTACAAGTTCTAATGTAGACCTAAGTTTTCAGATCATTTGGGTAAATACCTAAGAGTGTGATTGCTGGATTGTATGATGAGACTGTGTTTAGCTTTGTGAGAAACTGCCAGTCTCTTCCAAATGCCAATATCATTTTGTATTTTCACCAACAATGAACAAGAGTTCCCCCTCCTCAGGCTCCACTGTCATAGTGCGTCCTGTAGTGGGAGGAACTCTGGGGATTGCGAGGAGATGGCATAAGATTCTCCTGCTACTTGCTGACTGTGAACCTTGCTGCTGTCTCTTTCCAAAACAGTGCTAATAAGGTGAAGAAGTGTGATGAGGGTTAGAGATGAAGTGAGGAGAAAACCTGGGCTGCTGCCATGCTCTCCTGTCATTTCCAGCCCAGCCTGGCCCAGGCTGCTGTGCCCACTGTGCCATCCTCCCCCTCACTTAGAACAGATGAGGTCTGGACAGCTGCCTGGCAGGGCCCCCAAGCTGTCCTCTCCTGCCCTGACTACAAGCTGTTGAATGGAGATTTGTGTCAGGGCAGCCAGCTGCCATGGAAGATGAGGGCTGGTCCCCCAGGCCCCAGAACTGGCTTCTGTGTCCTTGGGCGGGGGGAGCCAGGGTCTGTGGGGACCTTTGCCAGCGCTGGGCGCAGCTGGCCAGAAGCCTGTCTGCTGACACTGGGGCAATTAGGGTGTAATCTTCTCTAAATGGCACCCAATTCTGGTTAAATCCCTTCTGCCCAGGGATGAATTCCCAGTTTTCTAAAGGCAGCTTAGTGTTTGGACGTTGCCCAGGGCAGCTGGGGTTCGTGGTTGGCGATGGGATGGCTGCTTCCGATTGATGTGGGCCTCAAGAGGAGGGGCCGTGGGCGGGCAGAGGCTGGTGACAAGTACCACAGCCCTACATTGTTCCCCTGTGTGGGTGTCTCTCGGGCCTCAGTCCCGGGGATTCCCACATCCATAAGTGTAAGTGTTCCTTGAAGAAATGTAGTCCCAAAGCCACACAGTAGGAAGGGTGGGCCAGCGCCCCTCAGCCTCCTGTGGTGTGAGGGACAGATGGGCCTGCAGAAGGGCTTGGGCCTGGGCTGGTCCTGCAGCGTGCAGCCTGATGGATATAGGCTGACAGAGGTGGGTGGGCACTGTTTCCTGGCCTGGATCCCCACTTCCCACGAGGTCCCTACCCTCTCTCACAGGGACTCGTGCAGCCTTCCCAGGCTCCTGCTTGAGTGCTCCTGGGCCGCCCCTCTGTTCACCTGTTGAAACAGGTGAGGCTGTCTGGGTTCCTCAGAGACAAACTTCACGTCCTTTCCCCCTCTCCTGTTACCCCCTTGCCCCTCCCTGTACCTCCTCCTCTGGGAACCACCCTGCTGCAAAGAAGAAAAATGGTTTTTGGAGTGAGAAGCCTTATGGTGCCACTCAGATGAATCATCTCATCTTGTTGAGCCTCAGTTTGTTCACCTGTGAAAAGGAGTGATTAAAGTTTTTACTTTGCAGGGCTGCTGTGAAAACACATGGTTCATACCCACCTCTGTCCGCTTCTGGGGGCCCTGGACTCCACATGCTTTGTTTCCTGTATCTGCTTAGGAAATACCTTCTGGACAAAGAGAGGAGGGAGTTGGTTTGGTGGTGGTGGTGGGGTTTCCTGGAGCATCCCCACCCAGCTGGGGGGTGGATGGGAAGAGCTGGCTGAGGGGGTGGTAAGGTATGGGTCTCATTGGATGGGTCATTGGGTCTGTGAGGGGCCCAGGTAGACAACAGTTCTATTTCTGGCTTCTTAGCTGACTAGTAGAAGAATGTGGAGTTGGCCAGTCTGCTTGCACCCCAGGGTCACTGGGGGACTTCCAAAAATTCTAAAGTGCAGGGGCCACACTCAGGCCTATTAAATCAGTCTCAAGAGTGTTTACAGTTCCGGAATGATCCCAGGGGAAAGATGAGTGTGGGAGTGCCATCCTGTCATTGCAGTTTACACTCAAGGGTCTGAATCCCCCTGCTCTCAATGTCATGTGTGATTCAGCCCTGGAGGGAGGTCCAGCCTCCCAAATAGAGCACCTGGGATGCCTCCCTGTCCCTCTTTGGAGTGTGCATGAGCTGAGGGAAGACCGAGGAAAGAGACAAGCCTGGGAGCCATTCCTGCTGCTGAGTCACTGGAGTGTGTCCCCTCCACTGGCTGGAGAGAGAAGGATAAAGAGGAGATTCCCCCGAAGAACCTGCAAGGCCTGCCCACCCTGTAACCCTGGAACTCCCTTCAGTCCTAGCCTTACTCAGCCTCATCCAGCCCCACTCTGCACTCTCAGTACCTTAGCATCTGGCTATTCCCTGGACCTGCCGTGCCATCTACCTACTTCTGGTGTAGGGCCTGTCACCTCCCAGCTGCGTCCATAGGTCCCCCTATCTGTCCTCCATTCGTGCCACAGATGCTTCCTGAGCATTGTCACTTGTTGGGCGTGGGCTCCCCACTCCATTCCTGCACACGCCAAGGAGGTGCAGATGTGTGCTAGGCGTCCATTTCCCCCACAGGAATAGGCCTTAACCCTTCCTGTGTGAGAAGCCTTGCCCCACGCTATGTGTGCCTCTGCCTGAGCCTTTCTCAGCATCTGTGAGCTAAAGTGATGGGGGTGCTGGCTGAAGTGATCGGTGGTGTTGGACTTGAGGGAATTCTGCTGTCCTGGGACAGCTGCTGGACTTTTCCATCCTGCCCAGTGGGTCTGGCCCTCCCTACCGACTCCCTGTTCACCCCACTGTCCTGAGCCATACCCCTGGAGCTGTTGCCCACATGTTGTGGCCGTGAAAGAGATGGAGATCAGGACTTCACCCAGGAGCCTGGCAGGGACTTTGGAGAAAGCATACCAGCATGCAGACTCACTTCCCAGTGTAGCCTGGGGCCTGGGCAAAGTGCTTCTCCACAGAGCTGCCCAGCCTCCCACACTAGGCCGAGATGCCAAGGGTCAGCACATAAGAGGGAGTCAGGTCTGTGGCCGCTGTTCTCAGTGGGGCATATGGTGGACAAGTCCATTCACCCCCTTGGCCCCTGGCAACATATTGTCTCTGAGATTTGGCCTGATGGGGACCCACCAGAGAAGTCATCCAGCAGGTCTGTCTTTGTGTGGGAGCTTGGCGGGCCACCACTTTGGTGGCCTTTCCCTAGAAGCTGCTGGGAGACCCCTGCCACCCACCTTCCATGTTGGTGTGGTTCAATCTGAGACAGAGCTGAGCCCCATTTCTGTTCAGGCTGCATTTTTAAGGGTGACCTTTGACCTCGACAGGCAGACATTTCTGGAGCAGCTCTGGCTGCTGATTGTTTTGTGCAGCTCTCATTTTTTTTTTTTTTTTTTTTTTTGAGATGGAGTTTTGCTCTATTGCCCAGGTTGGAGTGCAGTGGCGCAATCTCAGCTCACTGTAACCTCTGCCTCCCGGGTTCAAGCGATTCTCCCTGCCTCAGACTCCCAAGTAGCCTGGATTACAGGCACCAGCCACCATGCCAAGCTAATTTTTTGTATTTTTAGTAGAAACGGGGTTTTGCCATGTTGGCCAGGTTGGTCTCAAACTCCTGACCTCAGACAATCCGCCCACCTCGGCCTCCGAAAGTGCTGGGATTGCAGGCGTGAACCACCACACCCGGCCGGCTCTCATTTTTAAATTGAGGTATGATTTGGCTGTAAGACGACACGCAGTTGTGCAGTTGTGTGCTCTCCCGTGGCTGCCACATGGTGAAGGTTACCCTGAAGTGCCCAGACCCTCCCTGTTCACCCAACAGTGCACTGCCTGCCTCCTACAGCGATTAGGTTTCTTCATACTTGGTGTGTAGTCTTTTGGGTCTGTCTTCTCTAAGAGCCATCACAAGTGAGTGATGTTTCTTGCTGCTGAGCAGTGTCCACTCTGTCATCGTACCAGAGTTACTGCCGTCCACCTGTTGTTGGGTGCTGGGCATTGTGAATGCACCATACTTGGTAGGGACATGTGGCATGTGCTTCCATCTTTTTTTTTTTTTTTTGAGACAGAGTCTCACTCTTGTCACCCAGGCTGGAGTGTAATGGTGCAGTCTTGGCTCACTGCAGCTTCTGTCTCCTGGGTTAAAGCAATTCAGCTTCCCGAGCAGCTGGGATTACAGGCACCGGCCACCACACCCAGCTAGTTTTTGTATTTTTTAATAGAGATGGGATTTCGCCATGTTGGCCATGCTGGTCTTGAACTCCTGACCTCAAGTGATCCGCCCTCCTTGGCCTCCTAAAGTGCTGGGATTACAGATGTTAGCCACTGCCCAGCCAATGCTTTCATCTTTCTTGGGTGGTACCTATAGCAAGCCTCTCTCCCCACTGTGTTCACATATCAGCACGTCCCAGGAGGAGGGCCAGTCCTTTTATTCGTGCTTTGCCACCTCAGGTAACTTGCTTCTAGGGAGGGCGGGACCAGGTGTCAGGAGGGATCTCCATAAATTGTGAGAAGTAGGGCCCGGGGACCACCGTGACTGGCTTCAGCCAAATCTCAAATTGTTAGGCAATTCCCGCAGTGAGCCCAAGCTTTCTAGGTTCCAGAACAAGACCAGGAAGGGCTGAGTCCCAGATGTTCATGCATCTGGGAATGGGAGTTTCCAGTTCTCCAGGTGATTCTGAGGAGCAAGCAGGTTGGGGCACTGGTCAGACAATTGAACACTGTGGGCCCAGGTCCAGGCCCAGGCCCAGCCACTTCTGGATCATCAGCCTTCTCTTTCATGCTTTTTCTGTCAGACCCTCTTGAGGAAACGTTTATGGAGATGTGTGTTCTCAGAGTTCAGTTTCTCACCTGTGAGAGGGTCTAATACCTCCTGTGAGAGAAACTAATGAGCTTATGTTGGTGCAAACTGTGAAGTGCAGTGATGCCTTGGGGTTATTGCCCTCCTCCCCTGGGCACCCAGAGTCCTCTTGCTTTTCTGTTAACAGCTGTGCTGTCCTTTGTCTTCTTCTTTCTGGGCCCACGTCAGAGCTGGAGGGGTGCTGACAGTAGCCCAAGGCTGGGAAGACCTGGGGGTGGAGAGGGAGCATCTGGGCAGAGCAGGCCCAGTGAAGATGCCTCAGAACAGGGATCCCCCACCTCCTGTCCCGACCATTAGTTAGGTGGATCCCCCTCTCCCCTCGCCACACTGCCTCTACCCTGTCTTGGATCTGTGTCATTACTGGGCTGAGCAATAGGCAGCAGTTCCAGCTCATCTCACATCCATCTCCCAACTATACCTTGTTCCTGGCCCTGGAGCCCTCCCCATCCCCCATCCCAGTGTCCCTGTGACTGTTTCTGCTGGTGTTTGTAGCTGCTGTAAGTTGTTTCCCTGAATTGCTAGCAAGGCCGTATATCTGTAGGGTGATCTGAAGCATCTGGCCCTGTGTAAATATGAAGTCTAGTTCTTGCCACCATTTCCTCACCTGACCCTGTGTTCTTATATCAGGTTTTTGCTGAAGTTAATTTATGAAAATTTGATCTTTCATCTTGTTTCTGATACTATCCATTTCATGAATAACAAGTAACTTAACTCCCTGTAGTATGTTTGGTTTGGGGTTTTATTAATCTTTTAAACTAGAATTATGTATAGTAAAATGCATAGATTTTAAGTGCGTGTATGTGTATTGGCAAATACACATGTCATCCCTGGGGTACATTTGCTATTCTGCAGCTTTTCTTTTTAATGCCCAGTTGTAATAGTAGCTCAGGCCCTGAGTTTGTCTCTCTAGTGCTGTGCATTCAGATCACATTTCAGATACTGTGTCCTTATTGCTGGGTTGGTTCAGGATTTTTTTTAATGGATTGATTCTATTTCAGTATTGAATTTCAGAGATAATTTTGTTTCCCCTTTTTTTTAATTGAGATATAATATACCTTATTTTTAAACCCTATTTATAATGCTTTTGATTTCATATTTCACTAGTTTTTAATAAAAATGAACTTTTATTGGAGTGTAAGGTAAATATGGAAACCAAAAATCCTAATCGTATAGCTGCACAAATTGTCAAAGTAAATGCACCCATGTAACTGCCAACAGATCAAGAAATTGCATGTTATCAGCTTCCCAGGGCTGCTCTCTCTCAGTCCTGTCAAGGTGTGATCATTCTGGCATTTGACACCAGAGATTATATCTTGCCTTGTTTTGACTTCTTATAGATGGAGTTGCACCATACTTTTTTGTGTGTTCACTCACATTATGAGACTGATCCTCATTGCTGCTTGTATTTGTAGGTTATTGGCACTCATTGCTACATGAGATTCATTTGTGTGGACATACCACACCTTCCTCACTGTCAGGTAGACTGGCCTTAGCGTTGTTTTCAGCTTGGGGCTATTAGAACGCTCATGGGGATGGCCGATGCCTGTTTGTGTTGGGATGGACTGGCTGTGGTAACATAGGGCAGGCTGTTTTCTAGCACAGCAGTGTGTGGTGAGCTCCTGTCCTCTCCATGCTCACCACTGGCACTTGGTGTGTTACTGATGTACACACTGGCACTTGGTGTGTTATTGATCAGCCATTCTGATCAGCGTGTCACAGTAGCTCTTTCCAGTGGTAAGTTGCATTTCCCATGTACCTTTTCCTGTGTTTACTGGCCATTTGGAGAGTCTCTTTTGTAAAGAGCCTTTTCAAGACCTTCTCCCAGTATTCTTATTGGGTGTCTGCCTTTTTCTTTTCCTTTTCTGTTTTCTTTTCTTTTCTTTTCTTTCTTTTCTTTTTGAGACAGAGTCTCACTCTGTTGCCCATGTTGGAGTGCAGTGGCACGATCTCAGCTCACTACAGCCTCCGCCTCCTGGGTTCAAGCGATTCTCCTACCTCAGCCTCCTGAGTAGCTGGGACTACAGGTGTGAGCCACCACGCCCGGCCCTGCCTTTTTCTTGTGTATGTTTAGGAGATCTTTATATATTCAGGATATGGAGCCCTTTGCCATGAGGCAGTAGTTCTGACCCAGTGATGCAGCAGTAGGAGCCAGCATGGAGCCAGCAGAGATGGCTCTCTTCCAGCTCTGCCCTGTCACACCCTTGGCCTCTTGGAGCCTTAGTTTCTTCCCCCATAAAATGGGAACATGGATTCTCCTGAGAACTTTGAGATAGGTGTTAAGTGAAATAATATACTTAAGGAGACTTATAGAGTGGTGGCTATTATTGTTGCTAATACTTTTTTTATAAAATGGAAAGAGGCTGAGCACAGGATTTTGTGCGTATAATCCCAGCACTTTTGGAGGCCAAAGTGGGAGGATCATTTGAGCCCAGGAGTTCAAGATTAGCATGGGCAACATAGTGAGACCCCATGTCTAAAAAAAAAAAAATAGTTGTCATGGTGGCACGTGCCTGTAGTCCCAGCCACTCAGGAAGCTAAGGCAGGAGGATCACTTGAGCCCAGGACGTCAAGGCTGCAGGGAGCTATGATCTCACCATTACACTCCAGCCTGGGTGACAGAAAGAAAGAGAGAAAGAGAGAGAGAGAGGGAGGGAGGGAAGGGAAAGAGAGAAGAGAAGAGAAGAAAAGAGAAGAGAAAATGGGAAGAAACCTCATACCATACCCACTGAGATGGCTGTAACCAAAAAATAGACAATAACAAGTCCTGGAGAGGATGTGGCAAAATTGGAACCCTCCTATGTTGCTAGTGGGAATGTAAAATGGGATAGCCACTGTGGAAAATTTGGCAGTTCCTCAAAGAAAGTTAGAGATACCACATGACCTAGCAGTTCCACTCATAATAACCTAAAAGTGGAAACAACCTAAGTGTCCATCAAATGATGGCTGGATATAACAAGTGTGATCTGTTCATGCAATGGAATGTTATTTGGCCATGAAAGGGAAGGGAATTCTCATATATGCTACAACATGGGTGAACCTTGAAAACATTGTGCTAAATGAAGAGGCCAGTCACAGAAGACTGAAATGTCCAGAATAGACATATCCAGAATACATGTCCAGAATAGAATATGAAATGTCCAGAATAGACACATTCATAGAGATGGAAAATAAATTGGTTTTCAGGATGGCAGTGGGGAGAGCTGAGAGTGACTGCTAATGGGGACAGGATTTCTTTGAGGGGTGATGGAAATGTGGAATTAATGGTGATGTTAACTCAACTCTGTGAATGTACTAAAAACCACTGAATGGTACACTTTAAAAGGATGGATATTATGATATGTGGATTGTGTGTTTTTAACGTTTTTTAATGGAGATAAGTGGGAGAGTCTTTTTACTTGCTAAATCTTTGAGATAAATTTCACTATTATTCTGAAGTAATCCCCAGAAGATTTGAGGCAGCTTCCTTGCAGGTCTGTAGCTGTGGTACCCATATCACATGAATCTACATGACAACTCTAGGACCCTTACCTTCCAACTTACATTTCATCTTTCTCATTAGTATTTTATAATTTTCTTTGAATAAATCTTACGTTTTTAGTTAAATTAATATATGGGGGTTAATTTTTTAGGTCAAGATTATAAATGTAATTGCTCTTTTTTGTGTGTTTAACCCAACAGTTTAATTTGCGAGGATTTTGTGGGTATCTTGGTGTATTTGATATCTCTGACTTTTTTAGGGGTGTTTCTTAGGGCATTTTCTTTTTCTTTTTCTTTTTTTTTTTTTGAGGTGGAGTTTCACTCTTGTTGCCCAGGCTGGAGTGCAGTGGCATGATATCAACTCACTGCAACCTCGGCCTCCTGGGTTCAAGCAATTCTCCTGCCTCAGCCTCCCAAGTAGCTGAGGATTACAGGCATGCACCACCGCGCCCGGCTAATTTTGTATTTTTAGTAGATACAGGGTTTCTCCATGTTGGTCAGGCTGGAGATCCTCCCACCTTGGTTTCCCAAAGTGCTGGGATTATAGGCGTGAGCCACCACACCAGGCTTTTAGTGTATTTTCTAGACAAAATCATCACCTGCAAAAAATAGGAATTTAGTCCTATGCTTTTTTTTTCTCTTCTGATGTCTTTTAAGTGTGGTGAGAGTGTAGTCCTGCCTTGTCCTTTTAAGGGGAGGGTGGATAACTCAGATGCATCTTCATTTACCAATGTTTCTCCATTATTATTAATGCAGTCCATTATTTGTTATGTTTGCTTTTGTTTTAAATCTATCTAGGTAGATTTACTCTACTGATGCTCTTTTTATGACATTGAGAAAAAAAGAAAATTACCACATCCGTTTTTCAAGTGCTTCAGTTGAGAAAAGTTTAGGCTAAACTATGGTGAAAGCATCTTAGCATAGATGACATTTTTAATTCCTTTTAAAAAATTAGTTTGTCTGTGGCAGAAATATTGGTGGTTTGCCTTCAGGCAATCTATATGGTTTACTTACAACATTGTTGGACTGTCTTATTTCATAGCAGATGCTGAATGTAGATTTTTTAAATTGAATTGGTTTACTCTGGTTTTACATTCCTGGGCAAGGTCTTCTGATCACAGTGAATAACTCTCAAGGTAAATTGTTGCTTCTGTTTGCTGAGATTTTGTCAGGTTTTTGCATCCATGTTGGGAATGGGGTTGGTCCATGAGTCCTTACCCTTTGGAAGGGAAGATCTGTTGAAATCAGTAAATAAGTTCATGACATATCTGTTGAACATTCCTGTTGAATTTGCAATGTCCTTTCTTCTCCCTTAGAGAGGACATTACAAACTCAGCAAACTCAACGGGAATGTTCAACAGATACATCATGAACTGATACGGCATATCTTTCTGTTTTCCTTTCTCTTTATTTGTTTGAGTGGATATGGGTGTGGACAGGGACACTTTAGGCCGAGACCTGAGCTTAAGACCTACGCAGCACCCAGACTCCCTCCTGAGCATGCACTCCCTGTGGCAGCTCTGCTGTGAGGCAGGCCTGCTGGTGCCCATGCCCATCTTGCCAGTGGCTGTGGGGGTGGAACCAGCGATGTGGTAGCTCAGTCCACATGTTGCTTGTGGGGACTGGACAGGTTGGTAAAGTGTTCAGTTCCCTGGGTTAAGGGTATGTACTTTGCACATTACCAACCTGAATACAGTCATTAGTGGGTTAAAAAAGTACACAAACATGGTTGCTTTGTTTTTTCTTTTGTTTCTGGGTTTTTGTTGTGTCACTTTCCCTTTGTGAAGACTTTTGCTTGTTACTTTGTTCAGTTTCTGCAATTCCAGTCTAGAGAGACTGTTTCTTTTTATCATTATTTATTTTTAGTGCAATCTCCCACAACCCTCAGCACAGTACTGCTTTGGCTGTGATCATGAAGTTTGTTATGATTTGTTTCTATTTTTTGTTTATTTGGTTTCCTGTTGTTTTGTTCTGTACACCTTCTCTAATATAGATACATTTAAGAGATCATTTTTCAATTTTCACGTTTGAGTGTATGCTAACACTTTTGCAGCATATATTCTTTAGAACAGTTTCAGATTTACAGAAAACTTGTGTGAAATACTGTTTTTTCTTTGTTCTCCTGTGGTACACAAACACATAAGTGGAATTTCTTCCTTTTTTTAGATTGCTCCGATGTCATTCTGTATCCTCTTGTGATATCATTTCCTTATGCTCTGAGTCCTGCTATGGAGGCTTCATGTCTGTGTCAGTTCTGATTTGCTGGATGTTGCAGAGCCCCCGATCTCACCTTCTGCCTAGTTGACACTTTTCATGTATTTTGTACTGTTGTATCATGTATTGGCTGTTTGGGTCATGATAGGTTTGATTAACCTATGAGTGAGTTAAATCTCTTATTGCTATAAATTCTTTATCTCATAATAATATTGTTGAGTTTGTGTTTATGTCAGCTTAATAGGACTGGGCACCCTCGTGAGTGAAATAAGGCTTGACGCCACTTGTTCTCCTGTGGAGTCCTGGTTATGCGGGACAGGACTCTGAACAGCACATGTGGAGATACCAAGAGCGGAGCAAGTGTATAGACACAAGCATGTGAGGCCTCCAGGTCCTCTCACGTCCTGCAGACCACCCCAGCTCCTTTTCAGGCCTTGGAAACACCTGATTTCTCTTTGACTCTATCAATTGTTGAAGCCCCGTGGCTTTTATGTGGCAGTTTTTTGGGGGGGGCAAGTTCATCATTCCATCAGTATTTACTGACCACACGATTGTGAAGGAGGTGGGTGGTGGACTTGAACTGCTGTTTCCTGACTCTGCAAATTTCTTTGCCTCTTCCCCCTCACAAGGAGTAAAATCATGGTCGGGGGGCAGGCAGGCCTCGCTCCAAAGGCTGTGCCTCCCTGCCTACCAAGTGCGAACTTCTGATAGGAATACCGCTTCAAAACAGAAAAGAGTCTACCAACGCTTCAGGGGCTCCTCACTGTGGTTGTGGGGAATAGAGAGGCTGGGATACTTATGATCCATGATCAAGTCAGTCTGATCATCCTGTGGTTCCCCAGGATGGGAAGCTTTGTGATCTCAGCTGACAGGGCTACAAGGCCCCCAGACTTGGGTCTTGGGAGGCCTGGCAGTCTGTTGTCCTGGTATCACTGATACCTACCAGACATCAGACATGCAGAAAGCACTAAGTGCTGTTAGTAAACACTGAGGGATGGTGAAGCCAGTCCTGGGATTTTTCAACAAGCCTGGGTAGGAAGATGGGTTCTGAGCAGAGGGCATCCACATCCCATCCACTGGATGAGGATCAGACCTTCCCCCTGCTTGGACTAGCCCTGAAAAGGAGCCCAGCAGTGTCTCTACCTTAGCAGGTGGTGGGAGGGCCCAGCTAGGAAGCCAGGCTAGGACTAGTGCGATTCCTGGGATGCCCAGGCCTGGCCATTCCCAGGAGGCTGGGCCCACCCTGGTGCAGGCATCGTGGTCCTTCAGGGACAAGTGTAGGACCAGCTGGCTATGAGTGGGTGATGCTGGATCTACCAACAGACAAAGGAATTGAGGCTCCCAGTGTTGTTGTGGAAACTGCATCTGGGAACAAGTCCTGCCTCATTAGAATGCCGAGGCTGGCTCTCCTGGCTTGGCAAGTGTTCTTCCTGTTGTATCAGATGGCCAAACTGGTTTAGGATGAAAGAGAATTCCCTGGGACAGTGCTGCCTGGAAGCTTGTTTCCCTGCCCAGGTGGTGTAGGGCTTCTCCAGGGAGCTAGACCCCAGTCGAAGGTCGGCAAGTAGGGTAGGTTCTCAGTCTCTTGTGCAGACTTGTTTTCATGCCCTGTATAGGTTTGTCCAGAGACTGAAGGGGAAACCTGCCAGCTAGAACTGATGGCCAGCTCTTATTGTGGAGATATCCACATTCTCTCTGAGAGTCGAGAGGGAGTGGGGATGACTTTCCTTTGTAGCTGAGGAAACTGTAATTAGGTAGTTGCCACAGAGCCAGGCAGCCCCGCTGGCTGACTACAGAATAAGGGCATCTTCCACATACAGAAGGACAGTGAGGCCACTCTGGAGCCAGCACCTGGCCTTGGGAGGACCAGCAGAGACCAACCTCGTGGCAGGTGGGAGGGGGCAGGCACTGGCCTGGGGCTGCTCTTCAAGCCCTGTCACTTCTCATAAATGGGCTGATTGTGGGTGACCCTGACCTGATGCCCATGCTGCCTTGGCATCAGGGTGGGCTTACACATGCCCAACAATGGGAACTTGGCCCCGTAGCCCCGTTGACAGGCACAGTGAGGGAGGGGCTCACTGTCACAGCTGACCAGGTGGCAGAGCCAGGACGTCCAGGCAGCCTGGTTTCAGGTGTGCACATACCCGTTGGCTCTCCTGCTGTGCTGCTGGGAAGAGGGCAGGGCAATGGATGCCTCTTGCACAGTGGGTACCTCAGCAAGGCTGGAGGCCTAGGTGGATGAGGAGGGAGGGGAAAGAGATTCTTGTCCAGGGGTTCAGAGGCTCTGGTATGAGGACCTAGTTCTCCTTCTAGCCCCACCTTGTCCTACCTCTTACTTTGCTGTTTCTTCCACCTGGAGCACTTCCCCCATCCTCCCAGGCTCTGATCACCTACCACTATTTGGTCCTCTGCCCTAGGCACAGGTCAGGGTTGCAGCCCTTCCAGCATGTAATTATAGTTTTACTTTCACAGAAAGTAACACTTGAAGAGTTCTTCTAAGGTGGTGGGGTGCCCAGGTGATAACAGGGAGCTTTGCTGGTACTGGCATCATGAAAGGATGAAAACCGCTGCCTAGACCAGGTGTTAGCAAAGGTAACCTATTGTTGGTCATAATCTTTTACTCTTCCTTCATCGTCCTGCTTCTGTTTCTGGATCTCAGCCTCTGTTTGGGTGATGGGGGCCTAAGCATCTGGTATGGGCTCATTCTAAAGCCACCCAGCCTCTCATGCGCTGCCCTCACTCTGGGGTTGTCAGGATCTCAGCATGTTAACACTGGTCCAGTGACAATAGCCTCAGCCACATCCTGAGTCAGAGATATGCTGACTCTGGAGGAGTTGGTTCCTTCTTGGGCATCTGAAAGGTAGTGGGAGCCCTGGAGAGGAGAACAAGGAGTAACTCCCTGAACCTGTATTGTAAAGCTCCCATTGTCAGGGGATGGGTGGAGTAGGAGGCCACATAGGCTCTGGTAAGTGAATTATATTAACTGACTAAATCCTCACAGCACCAAGCTTGGATTGGTGACATTATTAACCCAGGTTTCACGTAAGGAAATCAAGGCACATTGTGATTGGCGCCCACCACAGCCACATAGCCCTACTGCTACAGCTTATTTCAGAGGTGCTAGCAGGAGATGTTGGATGTGCTTCCCTGAGATGGGGGTGGTGGGCAGAAATGGGCTTGTGCTCACAGGTGCCCCTGGGACCTGGCCTGCCTTCTCTGTCTGTCTCCTGGACTCATCTGTCGGACATGACCCCTACTGCCCTGTTTTCCGTCCTGTGGCCTGTCCTGTCAGCCTTCTGTCTCCTGGCTTGTACCATCCTACACTACAGCTGGACTGTGTACCCTTGGCAAGCATTGAGCTCTGCTGTGCCTCAGTTTCTCTTTGTGTAAAGGGAGAGCATTTGCAGGGCTCTGGTCATGGAGTTGCTAAAACAGTCTAACACACAAGGTGTGCTCAGTTCAAGGCAGCTGAAGATATTACTGGAAACGGGTCCCGATCCAGATCCCAAGAGAGAGCTCTTGGATCTCACGCAAGAAAGAACTCAAGGTGAGTCCATAGAGTAAAGCAAAAGCAAGTTTATTAAGAAAGTAAAGGAATAAAGAGTGGCTACTCCATAGGCAGAGCACCGACTTGAGCTGCTGGCCTAAGGATACTTATGGTTATTTCTTGATTATATGCTAAACAAGGGGTGGATTATTCATGAGTTTTCCAGGAAAGGAAGATTCCCAGAGCTGAGGGTCCCTCCCGCTTTTTTATACCATATAGGTAACTTCCAGACATTGTACAGTGGGTACCTCAGGCCATGGCATCTGTAAACTGTCGGGCCATTACAGGGCCATGGCATCTGTAAACTCATGGCCCTGATGGGAGTGTCTTTTAACATGCTAATATATTATAATCAGCATATAACAAGCAAGGAGGACAACCAGAGATCACTCTCCTCGCCATCTTGGTTTTGGTGAGTTTTGGCTGGCTTCTAGTAATTACTACAACCTGTTTTATGTCTTTATGACCTGTATCTTGTGCCAACCTCCTATTGCACGCATCCTGTGACTAAGAATGCTTATCCTCTTGGAATGCAGCCCAGTAGGTCTCAGCCTCATTTTACCCAGCCCTTATTCAAGATGGAGTTGCTCTGGTTCAAACGCCTCTGACAGAGTCACATGATTAGTTCCACAGTTAATGGGTGCTACTGTCCTTGAAGGATGAAGTCTGGATGTGGGCCGTTCACCTGAGCCCTTAGGGTGAGGGAGGAGTGACCACCCAGAGCCTGCACTGCCCTGACAGGGACTGGCAGCCTCTTGTCCCCATGGGACTCTTGGAGTGAGACTTAGGGCCTGAGTGAGAAAGGTCCCAGTGACTCCAGACCCAGTTTGCTGTGTGCCTGTGAACAGCAGGCCACTACTGTTTCTGCCATGCTCCGTGGTTGAGGACAGGGAGGTAACAGAAATGAGGCACTCCAATTCACAGACCCCCCCAGGCCTGCCCCCTCCCTCCCCCTGCTTCTCCTCAGCTCCCCATTTCGTCCTCTGCTTGATGCAGCCCTGGGGTCTGGTTGCAGCTGTCTTTCCTCCCCAAGCCCTCTCCGTTGTCTTCAAACTCCCCGTTGCCCTCAGGGTGGCTCCTGATGCTTCACAGAGAGTCCTTGGGACCTCCTGTCCCCATGTCATTGCTCGTGCTGTTCCCCTCAGATTAGGTCGGCCTTTCCAGAACATGTGATTTTGAAATCCTTTCCCTGGGCCCCTGTGATTTCTCCCTCCTGGCCATAGCTTACCCCGCCTACCCCAACTTTTGATAGACCCAGCCTCTGTCCTGCAGCCTGTCCTGAGGCCATGCCACTGAGCAGGACCTGGCCTTCCTAATGGTGTCTGGTCCTGGCTCCCCATAGGCACAGATGATTGTGCTGTCTTCACCTGGGTGCGGACAAACCTGAAGCCAGAATTCTTGGGATTGTGTGCTGGCCAAAGGCAAGGATCCTCCCCAAGGTGCCTGGCTAGTGGTGACATCACGGCTGGGCTTATCAGCGTGTTAGATCTTGCAGGGCCTAGGCAGCAGGTAGAGAGTAAGCTGGGAGCCTGGGTCAATCACAGTTTTCGCCCACAGCCAGTGCAGCCTCTTGGGGGGACGTCACCAAGGTGCTGCTTGTCTTATAGTCCAGGAGAGTAGGAACTTGGGCCTTCCACCTATGTGTCCCCTTTGTTTCCCAGAGCAGCTGGAGAAGTTTGTGGGCAGGGGTGGGGTGGAGGGCATGTCTGGGGATCCCCTTTCAGGCTGGATCCCAATGGTTGGATGGCAGAGAGCCCTCCTGTGGGTGGGCAGGGGATCACACCCTGCAGGGCACCGGGAAAGTGGAAGGCCCACAGTAAGGCAGGGAAAGCTGCAAGGACGAGCCTACAGCTGGCGACCCCTGAATCAGATGGTGAAGTCTTAGTGCTTCCTCCTGAGTGAGCAAGAGGGGGCAAATAGCCTATAGGAGCGGGAAGAGGGAGTAACTCCAGGTGTCCTGGGGGAGGTGGATTTTTTTTTTTTTTTTTTTGAGACAGGGTCTAGCTCTTTCACCCAGGCTGGAGTACAGTGGTATAATCACAACTTGCTGCAACCTCCGCTTCCCGGTTCAAAGGATTCTTGTGCATCAGCCTCCCGAGTAGCTTGGGATTATAGATGCACACCACCACACCTGGCTAATTTTTTTTTTTTTTTTTTTTTCGGTAAGGAGTCTTGCCCTGTCACCAGGCTGGGTGCAGTGGTGCCATCGGGGCTCACTGCAACCTCTGCCTTCCCAGTTCAAGCAATTCTCCTGCCTCAGCCTCCTCGAGTAGCTGGGACTACAGGGGCATGCCACCGTGCCCAGCTAATTTTTTGTATTTTTAGTAGAGATGGCGTTTCACTGTGTTAGCCAGGGTGGTCTCAATGTCCTGACCTCATGATCCGCCTGCCTCGGCCTCCCAAAGCGCTGGGATTACAGGTGTGAGCCACCGCGCCTGGCCCCAATTTTTGTATTTTTTTGTTTGTTTGTTTTTTGAAACGAAATCTCAAACTGTCACCTGGGCTGGAGTATAGTGTCATGATCTCAGCTCACTGCAACCTCCGCCTTCCCGGTTCAAGTGATTCTCCTGCCTCAGCCTCTCGAGTAGCTGAGATTACAGGCACATGCCACCATGCCCAGCTAATTTTTTGTACTTTTAGTGAGATGGGGTTTCACCATGTTGGTCAGGCTGGTCTCAAACTCTTGACCTCAGGTGATCCACCCTCCTCAGCCTCTCAAAGTGCTGGGATTACAGGTGTGAGCCACCGCGCCTGGCTGCAATTTTTGTATTTTTAGTAGAGACGGAGTTTCACCATGTTGGTCTTGAACTCCTGGCCTCAAGTGATCTGCTCGCCTCAGCCTTCCAAACTGCTGGGATTATAGGAGTGAGCCACTGTGCCCAGCTGCCAACTATATTAACTTCTAACAGCATAGATTAACTTCTCTTATTAATGGAACTTTATATATAAACAGAATCCCACAGCATATACTTTTTTGTGTCTGGCTTTTTTCACTCATTATGTTAGATTCATCTCTGTAGTCTGTATAGCAGTAGTTTATTCATTTTTCATTTCTGTATAGTATTATGTAAATAGTTACATAGTCACTGTTTATCCTTCTCCTGACGACAGATACTTGGGAACTCTGGTTTGGGTTTTTATGTATAATGCTCCAGTAAACATGTCTTTTCATGCACCCAGGTAAGTGTTCCCCCCCCCGCCCAAGTATATGGCTAGCAGTGGAAGTACTGAGAACAGGCAGGCACATGGTTAGCTGTAATTGATACGATTTTCTTTCCTAAGTGGTTGTACCAGTTGCACTCCTGCACCAGAATGTGAGAGGCCATGGGGTTTTAGGCATCCAGGAGTGACAGTCTGTGTCCTAATCTGCCACTGATGTTGTTGAGGAACTGAGTGAATACACAAGCCCATGTGAAGAGGGAGGTAGTTCTGATGAGAGATAGCTGAACTCTCCTAAGCATCACTCTCATCAGACACTATCTTGGGCCCATAGTACCTGGTCTAGTTTTACTTTCTAGTTTCCTTTTTGATATCTTTTTTGACATATGGTACAAGAATTGTGTTATTCACTTAGAAGTGTGTTATTTAGTTGCCAAATATTTGGGGATTTTCCAGAGATCTTTATGTTAATTGATTTCTCATTTAATTGCGTTGTAGTCATTTTGAATTTGAATTCATTTGAAATTTGAGACTTGTTTAGTGGCCTAGAATATGGTCTATCTGGGCAGATATTTCATACACATCTGGAAAGAATTAGAATACTGTTGTTGTTGGGCTGGAGGGGTCTATAAAAGTCAACTGGGTTGATAAGAGTGTTTTTCATATCTTACATCCTTATTAATTTTCTATCTGCTTGTTCTGTGAATTATTGAGAGAGGGCTATTGGACTTTCCTAACTATAATTTTAGCTTTATCTGTTTCTCCTTGCAGTTCTATCAGATTTTGTTTCATGTAGTTTGAAGCGTTGTTATTAGGTGTGTAAATGTTTAGGATTATGACCTCGTCGTGAATTGACCCCTCCTTATTCTGAAAAGACACACTTTATCCCTAGTACTGTTCTTTGCTGTGACATCTACTTTGTCTGATATTAATTGAACCACTCTAACTTACTTTTGATTAGTGCATGGTTTATCATTTTCCATCCTTTAAACTTTTTTGAACAGCTTTTATTTAGCAGTTTTATTTGTTTATATAATACATGAACCATATAATTTACCCATTTAAAATACACCATTCAGTGGCTTTTAGTGTATTCACAGTTTTGCTTCTATCCCCATAACCAATTTTAAAACATTTTCATTGAGAATCTGTTCGCCAAAACCTGTCAAAAAAAAAAATTTTTTTTTTCATTATCTCAAAAAGATAACTCCACACCCCTAGTTGTTACCTCCTCTAACCTCCCAACTCCAGCCCTACCCACTGGCAACCACTAATCTGTTTTCTGTCTCTATAGGTTTGCCTGTTTTGGACATTTCATTGCTATATGATCCTGCAATTCCACTCCTAAGTATATACACGAGAGATGAAAACATACATCCACACAAAAACTTGTACACAAATGTTCATAGCACCATTATTCATAATAGCCAAAAAGTGGAAATAACCCAAATGTCTACCAACTGACTGACAGTCTTGCTCTGTTGCCCAGGCTGGAGTGCAGTGGCATGATCTCCACTCACTGCAACCACCGCCTCCTGGGTTCAAGTGATTCTCCTGCCTCAGCCTCCTGAGTAGCTGGTATTACAGGCGTGCGCCACCACGACCAGCTAACTTTTGTATTTTTAGTAGAGATGGGGTTTCACCATGTTGGTCAGCTAGTCTCGAACTCCTGACCTCTTGATCTGCCCGCCTCAGCCTCCCAAAGTGCTGGGATTACAGGCATGAACCACTAAGCCCAGGTGTTCATTTTTTAATTAGGTTGTTTATGTATGTATATATATTTTTTGAGACAGAGTTTTGCTCTTGTTGCCCAGGCTGGAGTGCAGTGATGTGATCTCAGCTCACTGCAATGTCCACCTCCTGTGTTCAGGCGATTCTCCTGGCTCAGCCTCCTCAGTAACTGGGTTTATAGTCGCGTGCCACCACACCCGACTGATTTTTTTGTATTTTTAGTACAGACAGGGTTTTATCGTGTTGGCCAGGCTGGATCACTTCAGGTGATCCACCCAGCTCAGCCTCCAAAAGTGCAGGGATTATAGGCGTGAGCCACCACACCCGGCCAGTTGTTTATCTTTTTATTGAGTTGTAAGAGTTCTTTATATGATCTGCATACCATATCCTTATCAGATATATAATCTGAAAACATTTCTTTTATGGTGTAGGTTGTCTTTTTCACTTGATTATGTCCTTTGATGTATGAGGTTTTTAATATTGTTGAAGTTCAAGTTACTGTTTTTGGTGTCATATCTAAGAATTCGTGGCCAAACCCCAGGTCATGAAAATTAATTCCTATATTATCTTCTGAAAGTTTTGTAGTTTTAGTTCTTATATTTAGATATATGATTCATTTTGAGTTAATTTTTGTGTATAATGTGGGGAGTTCAGCGTCATTTTGCATATATTATGTATATATATGTATATATGGCACATATATATATATATCTTCTTGCCCCGTCATCATTTGTTGAAAAATTATTCTTTAACATTGAATTACTTTTGTACCCCTGTCAAAAATCTGTTGACCATATATATGAGGGTTTATTTCTGGACTCTATTCTATCCCATTGATCTCTGTGTCTATCTTTACATTAGTACCACATTGTTTTGATCGCTGTAGCTTTGTATTAAGTTTTGAAATGGTGAGTTTTCTCACTTTGTTATTCTCTTTCAGTCTTGTTTTAGCTCTTCTAGGCCCTTTGCAATTCCATATGAATTTGCAAATTGGCTTTTCCATTTCTGCTAAAAAGGATTTTGGAATTTTGATAGGGATTGCATTGAATTTCAAGTTAATTATCTTTTAAAGAGATTTAAATAATAAGAAAAATAAGTATTTTGTATTTGCCCATTTAATTAGCATTTCTTCCCCATAGATAGAGATTTCCATATGGTATTATTTTCTTCTGCCTGAAGGATTTTATTTAACATGTCTTTAAATACCAATGTAGGTCTCCTGTTGATAAATTCTTTCAGCTTTTGTATGTCTGAAGTATTTCACCTCTATTTGTGAACAGTTTTCAGTGAGTATAGCTTTCTAGTTAAGTTTTTTGCTTTGTTTAGATGTTGTTCCACTCTCTCCTGACTTGTCAGAGAAATCAGCTGTCATCTTTTGTCTTTGCTCTACTTGAATCATGTATCTTTTTTCTTCTGGCTGATTTTAATATTTTTGTTGTATCATTGTTTTTAAACAATTTTATGTTATGCCTTGGTGTATTTTTCTTCATATTTCTTGTGCTGGGGGTTGACAAGCTGCTGATACCTTTGGGTTTATAATTTTCATCAAATTTGGAAAATTTCCAGCTATGCTTTCTTCAAATATCTTTTCTGTTTTCCCCTTTTTCTTTTTGGGGACTCCAATTACTCCTTAGATGAGGCTTCTTGAAATTGTCTCATACTTCACCAACACTCTGTTCAAGTTTTGCTTTTGTCTTTTAGCTTTTTTTCTGTGTGTTTCATTTTGGAAAGTTTGCTGTGGTTTTCTAAGATGGCTAATCTTTTCTTCTGCATTGTTTTATCTGCTGTTAATCCTGTCCACTGTACTTTTCATATCTAGTAGTTCTACCTGGATGTTTTTCTATCTTCCTGATTTGTACACCTTTGCCTGCTCAGTGGTTAGTGACGGGATGCTGGGCAGTGGACCTCACCTGCTGGGAGATGGATGTTTTTGTATTCCTTCATGTGTTCTTGAGCTTTGTTCTGGGATGTAGTTAAGTGACTTGGATGCAGGTTAGTCCTTTCAGGCTTTGCTCTGTGGTACCAGAGCAGATTTAATCCAGCCTAATTTTGCCAGGCCCTGGGAGTGCTCCCTCACTGCCTGTGCATCAGGAGGGCTCTCTTCTGGCTGGTGGGAGCAGGTACTGTTTTTGGCTGGTGTATATGGTGGGAATTGCTTTCTCTGCTCTTCTCATTGGTCCTTCAGTGGTTTCCTCAGCTCTGTGCTGCCTGGTCCTGAGTGGAGATTTTGGCCCTCTGTGGGCAGGTCTGCCTACCTTGACTGCCCTGCTACCATCTTCCAGCCTCTCCTTGACAGGGTCTGCTACACCTTGCATCAGCCTCCCATTTTTCCGTGGCTGGGAAGTTCCTTTGGTGGAGGGGTCTCCTGGAACTCTCCTTATCCTGTGTCTCACTATTTAGTGCCCATGATGTGAAAACCACTGCTTATCAATCATTCATATTCTATCATTGTATCATTGTCTGGGTTTTTTTTTTTTTTTTTTTTTTTTTAAGTTTTTCATACAAGATCTAATTTTTGCAACTGTCTTGTCTTGGCTGTAGGCGGAAGTCTGTATCTCAGTGTGTTTGAAAAGCTGCCCAGGAGTGTTTGTGGGCCCCAGGCTAGGAGCTTAAGCAGAGGAAAAGATCCAGGACTCAGGCCAGGAGGCCTGGACCTGAATGTCGTCTTATGGCATTTAGCTGTCACACCTGGAGAAAGCTTCTGAGGTGATGTCTGCATCCCTAGCTCCAGGCTTCTGGGAGTGTTCTGAGCAGCCATGTGGGCTCGACCCTTCAGTCAGGTCCCATCTGCATGTCAGGAGGCCCAGATGGTCTGGCGCTGCCCATGCTGCCTGCAGCCTGCAGGCCCCCTCACCCAGTGAGGGACTTGGGTCCTGGCTGCCACTTGGGTGAGGTAGGAGTTCAGTGTCATTATTTTGCATGTATATATATATAGACATGGAGCTGGCCCTCAGTTGGGGCCAGCTCCATGTCTGGTTTCCCTTTTATAGCCTGGGGTGGCTAGCCAGGGTGGATCAGGTGCTGCGTAGACATTGTGATTTGTGATTTGGTCCTTTCTTGGGACTAGGATAAGGAAGAACAGAGCAGAAATCACAGAGCTGACCTGATCACCTTGAAGAAAAACTGTCATATTCCACAGAGTGGGTGCTGTGTTGAGCAAGACTCAGTCCCCTGAGGAATGTGGGGTGCCAAGGATGTCTGTGCATCTGCAGCAGGAGTTGTCCATGTCAGTCCTGGGTCCCCAAGTGCAGTCCAAGTGCCAGCACCAGTTCCCCTGCTGGGCCTTGTTTAGGGGTGTCCCCCACAACACCATGAATCACACACATACAACACTCTTCCAGGCAGGATCCTGTGGTCCTTACAGTGCTGTAAGATCAGTCTGTCTTCCCTTTGATTGCCCTGTTGGTCCCATGAGACTCTGTACTCAGACTAGACCCTGGTTTCTTTTGCCAGTCTCCTGTCAGGAGGAAATGAGTAATTTTTGTTTTGATTTCTTGAAATTAGAAACTGTCCTGTTCAGTAACATCCTTATTCATGATTTTGTACATTTTCCCTATTTTCTTGGATAGAATTCGTAGATTTAATATTAAATAATAAACGAGTGAAAAATACTCCTTTTTCTCTCTTAGAAAAAAAAAAAGTCATCCGTTTTCAGTCGTATCTCTCTTGATCTCATTTTCTGCCATGAGCCAGGAATGCTGTAAAAAGATAAGATCTCCCCCAACAGCTCTGTGGTGGAGTGGCCAGTGAGACAGGGGCTGCTGGGGGTGACACATTGGGGGGCCCTCTGTCCTCTACCCTGGAAACCCATCCTGCCATGCCAGCTTTGCAAGGGTGGTGGGCAGTGGAAGGGGAAGGAATGGAATGGTACCTGCTTGGAGGCTGGGCCACTCGCCTGGGGTGTACACGATGGGAGGCCGGGCTGGCCTGGGTTTTTGGGCATGGACATGGCACAGCTACCGACTCTCGGGTGTGTGGGCAGGTGGGTATCCTGGGCTAGGCGAGCACCCCTTTCTGGTCGATCTCACCCAGGGCGCTGCACTCCTTTTGTTACATGCAGCCCCTGCTTTGTTCCTCACCCCCTCTGGAACATGCTGGTATGTTGATCTTTGGGCCAGGAACTAGACCGAGTGGGTCGCACACTGTGCTAGCCTCTCTGTCTAGTTCTTACCATCACGGTCCTCCTTGGACCTGGGGCTCTGATCACCTAGCCCAGGTCTCTCCCAGGAGTGAAGGATGAGCCAGCGTCAGGCAGCAGGATGGTTAGACTCCCTCTGCCTTTCGTATGTGGTGGCCGGTGCACCATCTGGAGTGGGGAGGAGGTGGGGGCTGTGTGGGAGCTCCGCCACTGGTCCTCAGCTGCTGTCACACGTTCCCAGTCTGGCTCCCTGACTCCAGCACTTGTCTTGCCAGTGCACACATTGCTCCTCAGAGACCAGGCTTGCCCTTATTTTGGTGAAGCAGATGAACCGTGGGTGAGCTTGATGCATTTGCGTATGTGCACACCGCAGCGCACGCCACAGACGCATCTCCCAGGTCAGGGGCCTCCCTTCAGGCCCAAACTCCCTGTTGTTGTTGCTTTTGTTCTGCAGCATGAATGTCACCTGTGAGCTGGGTCTCTATCCTTCGACGCCCCTGGGAGGCCCACCTCACGAGTGTCTTGTCTCCTGATGCAGGCCTTTGGACAGGCACACACGAACCACAAGAAGGTGGCTGCTGACGGAGAGAGCCGGGAGGAGAGCCTGATCCAAGAGTCGGCCTCCAAGGAGCAGTACTACGTGCGGAAGGTGCTAGAGCTGCAGACGGAGCTGAAACAGTTGCGCAATGTCCTCACCAACACACAGTCGGAGAATGAGCGCCTGGCCTCGGTGGCCCAGGAGCTGAAAGAGGTGAGGGGGTGAGGAGGGGCCTAGTTTGTGGCTGCAACAGTGCCACCAGTGTCACATAGCATGTGTGCCTGGCGGGTGGCTGGGCTGGGCTGGCCTCTGGGGAAGCTGCAACCAGCTGGTCTGTTTTGCTTTCCTGGTCTCATCCTTCACCACTCATGCTGCATCTGGCTTGCTTCCGTCTCACTAATGAAGCGAGTCCTGTGAGCAAGTCCAGAGCAGAGAGGGGTGCAGTTAGGGAGGGGTGCAGTTAGCCCCTTCTGGGGGCTAAGGGCTGAGGCCCATGGGGCATTCCTCATCACTGGACTCATGCCTGCCCTGGGAATGTTTTGTGTCACTCAGGGCCTGCACTATGCCGAGCTGTGAATAAGAACACAAACTCCAAATATTCCATGGAGACTTGAGATGGGATGTGTGTGTCTGAGAATTAGGGGTGGAGACCACTGCCAGTAGCCCTAGCTGCCACACCCCTCCCTTATGCACAGAAGAGTGTCCACAGGGAGGGTCTGGGTGGGTGGTCCCTGGCACTAGAGCCTGTTGGAGTCCTAGGTAACCATGGCTACCATGCCATGATAGTGCACGGGCTCTGCATGTGGAAATGGGACTGTGGTGTCCACCCATGAGCTTGTGAGCGTGAAGCCAGAGGAACCACCTTGGCTCCTGGTCCCTGAAGGGACCGAAGGCCACAGGACTCACATGCTCAGGCCCTGGAGTCGTGAAGGATTGGGGAGCCCAGGGAAAGAACAGGATTTGGGAAGGTGGCTGTGGTGGAGCCTGTGAAGTTTGAGCCCAGCAGCAGCAGCAGCAGCAGGAGGAGAGCTGGGAGTTTCCATCCACTGGGGCGGGTGGGAGGAGAGCCTTGCTGGCTTGAACAGGAGCTCAAGGGAGGCTGAATGAGCACCTGAGTGTCTTTCCTCTCTGACTGGCACATTTTAATTGAGCTCTGCCAGGCCTCGGTGTGTGTGGAACTTGAGGACACAGCGTGAGCAAAGTCTCATTTTCCTAGAAGGCACGTGGCAGATGTTGGGGGAGAACCATACCCCATGCATGTGTGTGGTGGGCCATAGGGACAGAAGTGAGGCTGAGACGCCTGTCATGGGGGCAGAGAGAGGCCAGAGCCCTCTGAGGAGGGATGAGGCCCCATCACGAAGACAGAGGTAGTATGGTCCCTGGGGACTGCAGGTGGAGCTGGAAGTCGGCAGGTGAACTGCAGTCCTCCTGGCCATGGCCTTGAGGATCTGCCCCAGGTTCTCATTGGGAATGGCTGGAGGAGTGGAGCACGGGTTGGTTGGGAATAGGCTGATGCTGGCTTTGCCTTTCACTGAGCCTTGGGGCCTGGGCAAGGCCCTATCTTTAGTCCTGGCCTCAGTTTCCCCATCTGTAAACTAGCAGTCTCTGAAGCCCCTTGTAGAGGATGTCCCATAGCTCCTTCACCCCACATTGTCGGAGCATTTGTGGGCCCTCATTCCGGCCACGGGCACCCCACCCTCTGCAGCAGATAATCCTGTGGGGGAGGTCAGCAGGACATAGACCCTGAGAGTATGCGGCGATCAGGGCTGCTGCTGTTGGCTCAGCTTGCCAGTACTGAAGGATGCTGCCCTCACGGCCGGCAGCAGCGGGAGTGAGGGGTCAGAGATTGCTGAGGCCCTAGCGGCCCGGGGGAGGAGCTTGGCTTGGACTCAGGGTGGGAAGTCTCAGATCCTGGAACGGCAGTACATGATTTCATTTCCTCCCACAAGGAGCACTCTGGTCGGTGGGAGGAGGGGCTGTGTGAATGGAGAGATGTATCCTTGGCTGCCCCGGCTGCCATCTGTCTGGCCCCTCTGTTTCTGAAAAGCATGTACAGGTGCTCTCTCCCCAGCCCAGCACATTCTGCCCCTTCTCTCTTCCAGGCAGCCTATCTCTGGTGGCAGAGGCCAAAGAGGGCTGGGTGACCCTGCTGGCTTCAGGTAGGGCTGGTGGCTGGAAATGAGCGCAGCAAGTTAAAGATGCTTCAGGTCTTGTGGGGAAGAGAGAGAGGAGTTCTGCGGTTCCTGTTTGTGTTTCAGGAGGAAATCCTGACACTCCCTGCATACCCCTCAGCCTTCCCTCTCTCTCCTGAGGGTCCCCACCTTGGTCCCTGGGCCTGCTGTGTCCCCATGCCTGCGTCCCTGCCCTAGGTTGCTGCAGAGCCGTAGGAACCATCCCAGGTCTTTGCCTTGGGTACCTGGTTGGGGCGGAGCGTCTCTAGACTGACCTTGTCTCACCACCACCAGTCCCAGCCATTCACAGCTCTTGTCTCCTCCTGCTCGCTATTCTGCTGGTCTGAGCTACTGTGCCAAGCTCCACTGTGGCCCCCAGCATGGCTGTTTCCAATCACTGCCCAAGGCTCACACCCCATGGGCCAGAAAGGGTACGTTTGCCAATACCACAGGCTTCATTGTATCCTTTGACCCACCACCCTGCTACCCTCAACAGTCCCTTCTCAATTTTCCTTCCCTGTGACAACTGGTTAAGATGTCTGTCCCCCGCTGCACCCCAACGCACTGAGGACCTGTGAAGCTTTGCAGTAACAAACATACTTGCCATGTGTTGGACAGTTCTGACTGCCTCAGACCTGGTCCTTTTGGTGATCCTACTGGTATCTTGTCAGATGTGAAGAAATAGAGGTTTGCAAGGTTCCGTCATATACCTAATGTGTCCTGGCTGGTAGGGGTTGAGGTGCTTCTCAGATCCTGACTTTAGCTTCTGCGTATGTGTGGACCCCACATGTGGGCAAGCTCTCCAGCTTCTCTCCTGCTAGTGAGAGTGTCTCTCCTGCCTGGGGCCCTGGCAGGTGGGTGAGCTTCTGAGGACTGGCCTGGATGGGGCTTTGGTGGGGGATGTGGCTCCATTTCCCAGATGTGGAATCAGAGGCCCAGAGAGTCACAGGAGGGCTGGAGTCAGAGCTGGGTCTCATGCACACACCAAGGTCTGTCATGTTTGCCCCAAGAAGGAGTAGAGTGAAGGGGCTGCCCTAGGCTGTCAAGGCAGAGTTGAGAGTGTCCTGGGGTTGGGATTGTCTGATGGAAACAGGAGAGACGGCAGCTGACCCCTCACACAGTGGCTCCTTGAGGCAGGCAGTTGTCACACCCTGGTTGCTGATGAGCAGTCTGAGGTGTGGATATCCCACAGAAGGGGAGCTGAGATGGGATTCTAGTGGTCAGCTATGGGCCTGTGCTCCCACCTCCTTCATCTGGGCTGCCTGACCACACAGCAGAGCTTGTCCCCTGTACTCCATTGGGCTGACGTCGGACAGGCTCACTGGGAGAAGGTGCTTACTTGAGGGAAAACTAAACCCCATGGTGACCAGTCAGCCTGTTTGAGCCCTTGGCATTTGGGCATGTGCTGGATGGAGGTGCTAGGTGGCAGGCCAGATGAGCCTGGCTGCCTACGCCCAGTGGTGTGGGCATGAAAGCACAGTGTTTGTGTCCTGCAGCATCAGCAGAGACGGTGCCATCGTCACCCACAATATGGTATGGCCAGGCTAGCATTTGACCTGGGTGTGCCTCTGTGTTCTGTGTTTGGCAGTGGTGCAAGGACAGAACTCCTAGTACACCTTGCCCGGGCCAGGCTGGTGAAGGGCTTTGAGGAATCAGATGAGCCCTACCGAAGGAACGGAAGTCTCGTGTGTGCCTCTGGGGGACCCTAGTGCTGTGAGGCATCCAGCCAAGCTCTCTGCTTCAGTCTTTAGTTGGGCATGTCACTATCTCTCTGTCTGGGCACATGGAAGCTTCTGGCACTTCTGTTCCCACTGCCTGGAGTGCCTTCTAGGCTTGTTAATTTTGACTGGCAGGCCTGGAAGAGTTGGTGGGACTCAGACCTTCCCCTCAGCTTCCACTCCACCTGAGGAGCCGGCTGGGTGGCTATGTTGAGTCAGGTGGCATGTGTTTGCACACCTGCTGCAGGCCACATGCTTGTGAGTTAGCAAGAAAAGAGCAGGAATTGGGGGAAACCTTTCTGGCAGAGCGGTGCCCAGGTCCCCAGCTGGTGTGTAGAGAGCCTGGGTGTGACTTGGCTTGTGCAGCTCCCCTAAGCATGCTTGGGTGTGCTGCACTCTCACTAGCAGGAGAGAGGCTGGAGAGCCTGCCCACTCCCTGTCCACTCCCCGTGTAGCCACTGTGGGACCTGGCCCTGGTGGTGGCTGTGCTGGTGCTGCTTTCTCCCCCCTCTATCCCAGCATGCCCCTCACTTGCTTTCTCCTTTGGTACGAGGCTTTACCAGGCCTTCTCTTCCTCCCTGTGTGATATCTCTGTTTCTTTTGGTGTCAGCTTTCTGTCAGTTCCTTGAGTCACTTATAATGAGAAGGTTATATGTCTGTGTCCATTTGCTGTAGGTTTTAAATGTAATCTTCATTGTAAATAATAAGCATTTGTCCATAGTACTTGCTGTATATCATTGACTCTCTTCCCGTCTCTGTTGCCTGCCTTTCTTCCTTTGTTTTGGGAGAGATGTCCTATTTTATTTTGCTAACCCAGTATGACTGTTCTGTGCGTACTTGCATGGGATCTTGGAATCTTGTCTATAAAGCATGTTCCATTTAGGTGAGCACACAAATATGACCAGGAGAAACCCTAGCATAAGCCAAGAGGACAATGTGAGAGGTGGACAAAGCTATGGAGCCCACAAGATGGACAGGGCTTCTGGCCAAGAGTCCAAGAGGGTTTTGGAGCAGGGGTGGTGGTGGCCTGGGGAGCCAGGTCTTTGCAGATACTCAGTGGGGCAGCTGGGGTAGCAGAGTACAGTACGGGGGTTGGGGAGATAGTGAGTTTGTCAAGGGGATGATTTTGCCCCTGGGCCACATTGGCAGTGTCTGGAGAGATTTTTCAGTTATCACAATGGAGAAAGCGGCCGTGTCTGATGGGCAAAGGCCAGGGAGCTGCTAAACATTGTATAATGTACAGGCTGGCTCCCCACCACAAAGAAGAAACATCCCTGAATGTTGCTAGGGAACCTGCGGCTGAGGGAATCCACGTCCCTGGCACATGGCAGCAAGTTAGGAATTCTGTCTTGATTGCGTGTTGTTCTCCCCAGCCCTGCACTAGCCTCTCCCATGACATCTCTTGGCTCCTTATGGGCAACTTAGAGCCCGAACTAATATTTAACAGCTTTATTGAGATAATTCACATCCATAGAGTTCACCCACATAAGGTGTACAACTCAGTGTTTATTATCGTCACATATATGTGCACCAGTCCATAAGTTTAGAACAGTTCATCGCTCTAAAAAGAAAACCCATTTCAGTCACTCCCCCATCCCCTCCCCAGCTCCTGACAGCCACTAACCTACTTTCTGTCTCTATGAATTTGCCTGTTCTGGACATTTCATGGAAATGGAATCATACAGTGCATGGCCTCTCGTGACAGGCCTTCTTTGACTCAGGAGAATGTTTTCACCCATCACTCATGTTGTAGCATGTGTCAGTACGTCATTCCTTATTGTGACTGAACAGCATATCATTGTGTGGAGAGACCACATTTTGTTTATTTATTCATCAGTCGATGGACACTCG
The DNA here is from genome assembly GCA_036589455.1 of Ateles fusciceps. NCBI lineage: Eukaryota > Metazoa > Chordata > Mammalia > Primates > Atelidae > Ateles > Ateles fusciceps. The sequence continues at coordinate 522,419 of JAZHEH010001180.1, read as the reverse complement.
GCTGCTTCCACCTTCTGGCTTTTGTGAGCGCTGCTGCTGTGAACATCCGTGGACCGGTTTCTGTGTAGGCATGTGTGCATTTCTCTGGGGTAGACACTGTGTTTAACAGTTTCAGCATCTGCAGGCTATTTGCCACAGCACTGTACCATTCACATGCCCACCTGCCCACTACTGTTTACATGTCCACTAATAGTAGGCAGGAACTTTTAATTTGAAGATGAAGAAACCAAGGTTTGGAGAACCAAGGTTTGGAGCACGCAGAGTCACTTGTCAGGAGTTCCAAGCTGAGAAGGGCTGAGGGGATCTTACTCTGGAACCTCTGCAGTTTGCCATGTACTCTGGCACACTGCGCTGGGCTCCTTCTCCTCTCCAGGCAGCCACACTGGCACCTGCAGGCCTGGGCTCTTGAGTTCTGGCTCTGTGGCTGGCCCATGCCTGGCTGCACTGAGTCCCCCTCATGCCCTGTGGAAGCTGCTCACACCTGCCTTTCCCTTTACCCTGCAGATCAACCAGAATGTGGAGGTCCAGCGTGGCCGCCTGCGGGATGACATCAAGGAGTACAAATTCCGGGAAGCTCGCCTGCTGCAGGACTATTCGGAGCTGGAGGAGGAGAACATCAGCCTGCAGAAGCAAGTGTCTGTGCTCAGACAGAACCAGGCAAGTCTTGGGTCTGTGGGTGGGGGGTGACACGTGGGTTAACTGGGCCTTAAGGCCTTCTTGCTCAGCCCCTCTCCCTGTTCAGAAGGACTTCCTGTTTCATTCCACACACCCGAGGCCCAGGGCCAGCTTTATCACTGTGGAGGCAGGGGGTACACTCAAAGGGGCCCAGACCCTCCAAAAGATGAAACTCTGGCTACAGTGTTTGCAGACATTGGCCAAGCTGAGGTGTCCCAGCCAACAAAATGAAAACAGAAATCTGAGAGGTGATGAAGAGGTTACACCCGAAAACCCCAAGCTAAATTTTCAGACTCTTTCCCCCATCAAGTGCTGACCATGAGGCCTACAATATCCCTATGCCTCTGCCTGTGATAGGGATGAGGAAAGTCCTCTCTGTCTGTGACAGGGATGAACAGGAACCCCTCTGCCTCTGATGGGGTCTCAGAGGGACTCCTCTCTGACAGGGAAGAGCAGGGTCTGCCTGTGACAGAGATAAATGGGGAGGGTCCCCTCTCTCTGTGATGTGACTAAATTATCGTAGGCTCTGCTGCCACTCAAGGCCTGAATTTACTCTTCTCTCTCCAAGAGCCACACTCCCACATGGTGGGGAATGGAAGTCTTTTCTCTCAGGAAACCCCAAACCTTCCCCCAAAATGCCATGGATATCTTCCTTGCTTTCCTCAAATCCTCTACTACCAAAATCCTCTGTGTCTCACTGTCAGGGAACGTGGTATTTATACCCAGAGGAGGAAGCTCATGTGTTTGTGCAGAGCTCCCAGACTGGTCCCTCTGTGACAGCTTGGGCACATTAACAGTCTTAGCCATTGTTTACATCGTAAGCACCATTTGGTCATTGGTGCTGCTGACAGCAGAGCCCAGCTCACAGTGACCTTAGGAGAAGGGAAACTGAGGCTTGAGGTGACCCTGTCCTCGGGGTTGGTGCTCAGTGGAGCCTGACTCTCCCTCCCTCTCTGGGATTCCTCACCTCCCCATGGTGCTGAGACTGGAGGGTGCACGCCTTCCCTCTGTGAGCACACCTTGGATGTGGTAATGGGTGCCCCTTCTGACCCAAGACCCACAGAGATGTGCTCAGCACTTCCTGTTACTGGTTTGTTTCTTACTTTTTGCCCAAATATTACAGAAAAATAAGAAATAGTTTTAAAAATTGCCCACAAACTCTGAGCCTCCACATCAGGCATCAGTTTTTATCTGTGTTTTCCTTGTCTGCCTGCGAATACAATTTCATGTAGACAAGACTTTGATGTAGCTTTTCCCATCTACCTTCGAGCTCCTCCGGGTCTGGGTGCCATGTGCGTGTGGAGGTTTAGTGGCTGAGATGTTCTGCCTTCGGGGGAGTTTCTGTTCCTTCATTTTGAAATATGGCTAGAAGTCATGATCATAGCACACATTGAAATATGTTTTTTATGTGTCTTAAGATATTTGGTTAACTGTTAATGTTAATTAAGTAACTTTATAGAATTTTAAATCAGCATGCACATGGTAATATTTGTGAGTGACCTAATAGAAGGTTGGCAGCTTTCTGTGGCTGGAGGTGTGTTTTTTGGTGCATGTCCACACGTATAGTCCCGGCTTGGGGCCACCTCAGACATTTGTGTTCCCCTCCCCCATGTCTGCTGGTCCCTGTGGTAGGTGGGCTAGGCTGAGCATCTCTGTGCATTAGCATCTAATGCCGTGAAACCCTCTTAGCATCATCTCTGAGCAGAGCAAGCGGCCTTGGCCTGGACAGGCTGCCTCCCTTCCCAGAATGGCACTTCACCTGGTGCTTCACCTCGTGTCATGGTGGCAGGAGGTGGTGTGCTGGTGTGTTTTCTTCATTCATGGGGCCTAAAAGGAGCTTCCACGTTGCCTTGACATGAGTGTTGACTTCTCTTCCCAGGTGGAGTTCGAGGGCCTCAAGCATGAGATCAAGCGTCTGGAGGAGGAGACTGAGTACCTCAACAGCCAGCTGGAGGATGCCATCCGCCTCAAGGAGATCTCAGAGCGGCAGTTGGAGGAGGCGCTGGAGACGCTGAAGACAGAGCGCGAGCAGAAGAACAGTCTGCGCAAGGAGCTGTCACATTACATGAGCATCAACGACTCCTTCTACACCAGCCACCTGCATGTCTCGCTGGACGGCCTCAAGTTCAGTGACGATGCTGCTGAGCCCAACAATGATGCCGAGGCCCTGGTCAACGGCTTTGAGCACGGCAGCCTGGCCAAACTGCCCCTGGACAACAAGACCTCCACACCCAAGAAGGAGGGCCTTGCACCGCCCTCCCCCAGCCTCGTCTCCGACCTGCTCAGCGAGCTCAACATCTCCGAGATCCAGAAGCTGAAGCAGCAGCTGATGCAGGTGAGCAGGCAGTGGGGCTTTCGGCATGCTGTCCCTACTCTAGCTCTGCAGGGCTCCCTGAGCAGTGCTTACCTGACACTCTGCTGATGTTAGCTTTCTCTTTTCCTTACATTGATTTTAACTCCTGCATCATTACTGTAAATGGAACTCCAGGAGCACACAGAGCCCCAGAGAAGTGGTTTCCTGGCACTGCGGCATCCACGTTGTTTCCCTGTTACCCATGTGGTGCCAGGGTGAAGTGATGAGACACTGGCCCCACATGTGATCCCCCACACACAGGCCAGGAGTCAGAGGGGCCCGCCAGGGTCATGCATGGGCTCGTCTCCTGGGACATGGATCCCTGTTGATCCAAGGCAACCGAGTCCTATCTTCCGAAGCAGAGGGCTAGGGCACTAATATTCCCCCACTACCCACCCAGCCAGCCCCAAGCTCCGCTTTCTGAGCCCAGCTCGCCTGTAGCACTGGTGGGGAAAGAGCCTGCATTGAGGGTGACCACCATTACTGGTGGGCAGTGTTCTGAGAGCCCAGTGTGAATCCATCCTTTCCTTACCCTGTGTGTCTCTGTCCACCTCACTGACAGCATGGCCAAGGAAGCTGGGGCTCACAGACTGCCCTGACGTGGGGTGGGATGTCACTGGGCTATCCTGGGGGAGTCCTCTAAGCTCTCGGGGTCCATAGCCACTGACGTTGTGTCCTGCTACCTGTGCCTTTGCAGATGGAGCGGGGAAGGCGGGCCTGCTGGTGACGCTGCAGGACACGCAGAAGCAGCTGGAGCACACGCGGGGGATCCCTGTCAGAGCAGCAGGAGAAGGTGACCCGCCTCACAGAGAACCTGAGTGCCCTGCGGCGCCTGCAGGCCGGCAAGGAGCGGCAGACAGCCCTGGACAACGAGAAGGACCGTGACAGTCATGAGGACGGTGACTACTACGAGGTGGACATCAATGGGCCCGAGATCCTGGCCTGCAAGTACCATGTGGCTGTGGCTGAGGCTGGTGAACTCCGTGAGCAGCTCAAGGCACTGCGCAGCACACATGAGGCTCGTGAGGCCCAGCATGCTGAGGAGAAGGGCCGCTACGAGGCTGAGGGCCAAGCGCTCACGGAGAAGGTCTCCCTGCTAGAGAAGGCCAGCCACCAGGACCGTGAGCTGCTGGCCCGGCTGGAGAAGGAGTTGAAGAAGGTGAGCGATGTTGCCGGCGAGACACAGGGCAGCCTGAGTGTGGCCCAGGATGAGCTGGTGACCTTCAGTGAGGAGCTGGCCAATCTCTACCACCACGTGTGTATGTGCAACAATGAGACGCCCAACCGTGTCATGCTGGACTACTACCGCGAGGGCCAGGGCGGGGCGGGCACCAGCCCTGGGGGCCGCACCAGCCCTGAAGGGCGTGGCCGCCGCTCACCCATCCTCTTACCCAAGGGGCTGCTGGCTCCTGAGACTGGCCGAGCAGACGGTGGGACCGGGGGACAGCAGCCCCTCTCCTGGCTCCTCACTGCCATCACCCCTGAGTGACCCACGCCGGGAGCCCATGAACATCTACAACCTGATCGCTATCATCCGCGACCAGATCAAGCACCTGCAGGCAGCTGTGGACCGCACCACGGAGCTGTCACGCCAGCGCATCGCCTCACAGGAGCTGGGCCCCGCCGTGGACAAGGACAAGGAGGCACTCATGGAGGAGATCCTCAAGCTGAAGTCACTGCTCAGCACTAAGCGGGGAGCAGATCACCACGCTGCGCACCGTGCTCAAGGCCAACAAGCAGGTGAGGCGCCAGGTGGCAGGGACACTTGTCACCCACTGCTGGCCTAAGGGTGTTTCCCCCTTGGCCTTGTTCCTCCCCCGACACGGGGCTCCCCAGGCTTGTGTCACCATCAGGCAGCGCCAGCTCTATATCAGCTTGGCCACCAGCCCTCCGCTGCTCAGGGCCCCCACCTGGGAGGGTGGAGCGAGCAGGTGGGAGCAAGGGCCCCTTGGCAAAGCCACTCAGCCAGTGAGAAATGCTGCTGCCATTCACTCACTGCGACTGCCTCATAGTGCTTCCTGATGCTAGAGGGAAAACATATGAGCTGCATTTGGAGAGTGATTGTGGGGCTTTGTAGGGGTCCCTTGGGCTGGTTTGTGGGCAGTCCCTCCTCTGCCAGTCAGAATGAACGGGTAGGACTCCCCATGGCACAGCTGCTGGAGTCCATCCCCAGGGTTTGTCAGAGGGAGGGGCCTCCCAGGAACTTTCTTCCCAGGCACCGCCACCACTTCAGACCACGGCTCCCCATCCTGCGCCCAGAGCACCTCTAGGCTGACTTCACGCTTTTCACTTGCCTGTCCTACATGTCTGTCCCTCAGACGGCCGAGGTGGCCCTTGCCAACCTGAAGAGCAAGTATGAAAATGAGAAGGCCATGGTTACCGAGACCATGATGAAGCTGCGCAACGAGCTCAAGGCCCTCAAGGAGGACGCGGCCACCTTCTCCTCGCTGCGCGCCATGTTTGCCACCAGGTAACCATGCTGCTCTTGGGCCCTCCCCTTCCACGAGGCCAGCTGTCCTCAGCGCTTGCCCCCGGCACCCGCAGCCTCTCACTGCCTCACGCTAAGGCCTGCAGCCTTGCCTACTCAGTGGCTGCACCCAGCTCCATTGAAGCCAGCATGGTACAAGATTGGGGAAGCATGGCTGCTAGCACATCTCTGGCACATTGGTGCTCAACTTGATGACAAGAAAGGGTGAGAGGATATGGGGGCCACATGGGGTTGGGGCCTCCAGCTGCTGCACCTCAGCTTCCCCCAAGGTTACGAAAGCAGGTACTGGAGCATGGAGCATGCCTGGCAGGTGCCCACATGTGGCCGGGGATAGCAGAGCGTGTGTGATCCTTTTTCTGTTCCTGTCGCACCCAGCCCAGCCCCCCAGGATCCTGGTTCTGTGGGGCCGGTTCCATTTTGCTGTGAATGAAACCCCAGCAGGCCCAGGCTTGTCTCTGCTCTGCGTATATGGAGACTGAGGGCAGAAGGGCTGAGGAGAGCAGATCCTGGAGTGGATGGGCCAGAGTGACAGAGCTTCAGGGGGTGCTAGGGGTGCTTGGGCCCCCACCCCTTAGATCCAACATTTACGGGGACTTACTTGAGGCCACCAGGTGACAGAGGAGTCCTGGCCTTTTCTGTCATGAGATATTTGCTCCCAAGAACTTGGCCATAAGGCACAGGTGTGTGTTTAGATTTGTAGATTCAGAACACGTTCCTTGGCTCCACTCAGCGCTCAGCACAGACTGATGAAGCATCGACCTTGGGAACAAGCCCAGTCCTGCTTAGGTTTACATCCACACCCTAGAAGCTGTGGCTTCTCCATGTCTTGATGCCCCAGGCCACCTCAAGGCCTTGAAGTGGGGAGAGCCCCCTCCTAGAAGAAGCCCAGTTATCCTCCTGGCTGGAGCAGGTCACTGCTGGGGTCCACTGTTGGGGTCCTACCTCTGTGTCCAGCCCTGTACCTCTGTGTCATTGTGACCACTGGGTACTCACCTCCCACCCTCCACCCTGCCAATCCGGGGAGGGTGGGGGAGAGGGCCTTGGGACTGGGAGGAGGCCAGCTTTCTTTCCTCCTCTGTGAGGGGCTCTTAGTAATGGGCTCTGGGGTTACTGGCCCAGAGCCATCCTAGCATGATCCAGCAGGTGGCACTACCCATCTTTGGAAGGTAAAAGACAGAGGACCCTGTCAGGGGGCACCTGGGAAGATGCTGGAACCAGGACCTGCCCCAGGACCTCCTACAGCTCTGCCTACTGGTTTTGGGATGAGGCTGTTGATATGTCCACACACGTGGTTCCTTGGCTCCACTCAGTGCTCAGCACAGACTGACAAAGCATTGACCTTGGGAACAAGCCCAGTCCTGCTTAGATTTACATCCACACCCTAGAAACCATGGCTTCTCCATGTCTTGATGCCCCAGGCCACCTCAAGGGGGGGGGTGTACAACCCTCCCTGGCTGGGAGTCAGACCCCAAGGCTGGGAATCAAGGCTCCCTAGGTGTTTAGGGGCCTCTATGGGGCAGGTCCTGGTTCCAGCATCTTCCCAGGTGCCCCCTGACAGGTACCTCTGTCTTTCACCTTCCAAAGATGGGTAGCGCCACCTGCTGGGTCATGTTGGGATGGCACCATGGTGCTAGCCCTGCATGGGGGGGACAGCCAGACCCATCAAGGGCCCAGCAGATAACCTAGATGTTTCCTTTTTATGGGTGAGCAAGCTGAGGCTCTGAGCTGGACAGGGTGGGAACTGCACATAGGGCCTGCTTCTCTCAAGCCTGGTGCCAGGCACTCCCAGTTTCTCAGCATCCCTGCAGGCCCTGCCAGGGTGGGGTACAGACAAGGGAGAGTTCCAGGGTTTCTCTGGAAGCATCCTGTGTTCCTTGGGCTTGGGAAAAAATTCCACAGTTTCTCAGCATCTGGCATGTAAACTCTACCTTTTAAAATTTGTTTTATTGTAAAACTTAACTTTTCAGATGGAGCCAAGATTTTGAAACTGCAAAGATCACAGCTCAATGTGTGTCCCCAAAATGGTGGGCAACAGAGTCCTTGGAGAGAGGGTGCTATCCAAGGGCCGGCTCCTGGAGGGTGGGGACAGGCAGAGTGGGGCACATGTGGGTAGGGTGGGGTTGCACTCAGTACATGAACAGTTCCACCGCCCTGGGAGCCCCTGGGCTTAACCTGCCCTGTGTCTCTGTGTCCCTACCAAGCACCACCCATATGGGACATGTGGAAGAAGGGTGTCCAGGGACAGACCACACCCTCCCACAGCTCTGCACCCGGGTTTCGGGATGAGGCTGTTGATGTGTCCACACACGTGGTTCCTTGGCTCCACTCAGTGCTCAGCACAGACTGAGGAAGCATCGACCTTGGGAACAAGCCCAGTCCTGCTTAGGTTTACATCCACACCCTAGAAGCTGTGGCTTCTCCATGTCTTGATGCCCCAGGCCACCTCAAGGCCTTAAAGTGGGGAGAGCCCCCTCCTCCTAGAAGAAGCCCAGTTACTAAGAGGCATAGCCTCTTTGTAAGAGCTATATGCAGGCGAATAAGCAAAGCAGCCCCTCCTCCACAAAACTACAAAACTCAAACCAATATCATAGGGCTGCCCTGCCTGGGCCCAAGCCTCCCACACCCTTATCAGGGACTTGTCCGAGCAAAGCCTGTGCTTAAAGAAGCCAGAATGATTCTCCCCTAGCCCCACCCTCCAGCCCAGAGGCCACACTGAGGGATGGCTCTGATGCAGGGCTGTCAGAGGGCTATGCAGCCCTCCCCCTGTTCAGGCTCTGCCCGCCCCTCAGTCATGCTTTTGGTACCCATAGGTGTGACGAGTACATCACACAGCTGGATGAGATGCAGCGGCAGCTGGCAGCTGCCGAGGACGAGAAGAAGACGCTGAACTCGCTGTTGCGCATGGCCATCCAGCAGAAGCTGGCGCTGACCCAGCGGTTGGAGCTGCTCGAGCTGGACCATGAGCAGACCCGGCGTGGCCGTGCCAAAGCTGCTCCGAAGGCCAAGCCAGCCACCCCAAGCGTAAGTCACACCTGTGCCTGTGCCAGCGACAGGGCCGAGGGCACTGGGCTGGCCAACCAGGTGTTCTGCAGCGAGAAGCACAGCATTTACTGTGATTAGGGGCTGTGGGGCGCCGCACGCTGCAGCTAACACCTGCTTCACCTCAACTAACCCAGCAGCGGTGGGACGGCGGTGCTAGGTCAGTCTTAATGTGGCTAATGCACAGAGGGCAGGATACTAGCCTAGACACCATGGAGCATGTGCATCAGCAGGACACTTGTGAGAGCTTTGTGTCGCTTCTCACTCCTTGAAGCCCCCCTCAGGAGCACCCAGTCCTCAGCTGCTCTCGTAGGTGGGGGTCAGAAGTGGGGGATGGAGCTACACATTCTTGGAGCAGACGTGTGATGAAAGCATCTTCTAAGCCCTGGGCACCCTTGGGGAAACCCAAGGGAAGGAATCCTGGTCCTGCTCCCTCGGCACTCAAAAGGGGCAGAACCTGAGTTGAAACTTGCATGTTCCTCGCATGTGTCTAATGTCAGCACTAGAAAGCAGTTTAGGAGGTTCCAGCCTGAATCGTAGGTATGACCTCAGAGGATGGCTCTGCACTTGGCATAGTTTCATGGAAAGGATTACACTGTAGTTTATGCAGTACCTCACTGCAAATCATATTCAGGACAGAGGTGCAGAATTTCTTCCCCAAGCCCCGAGAAGAGCAGCCCTGAGCCCCCTGTATTCTGCTGGCCAGACTCACATGGCACAGACACAGCTGACCATAACCCAGGAATCCAGAGCTCGGTTTCTCGTTTCTGAGATCAGCATGCTTGTCTAGTGGCCTGTGAGGTGACAGATTAGCAGGGCCCAAGGACCCAGGTGTTCTTTTTTCATGAGAAAAGCTTTCCAAGTGCCTGGCCAGACCTTGGTCCTCAATGCAGAGCCCGTCCTTTTGTACTTGGGGTGATCACTGCAGCCAGTTGTCAGGCCTTCCTTAGGGGGTTCAATCTCAAAGATGTGGGGCTTTGAAAACCCTAGCCTGAAGTCTGAGCCACTGGGGACTTGGCTGGATTGGATACCCAGAGTTGTAGCCAGAGCCCAGCCCTGTGCTGGGAAAGCTTTGCATGGGGCCAGGGCCAGTTGTCAGGATTCACAGGTAGGAGACTGTAGGTATCTTTATTTAGTGCAATTTGGGGGGATGGCAACAGAGAAAGAGGAAAGGTAGCCATAGGGCTCTCCCATTTCCAGAGGTTCCATCCACGCCAGAGCTTTGGAATCAGGCTGCCTGCCTTCCCACATTGTGAAGCAGAACTTTTCTTAGTATTTTTCTCCTGATCACCCTGTGGGGCCAGCTGGACCTAAGGCTGCAGTCTTCTCTCCTGCAGGCTGCTTGCCTTGTCTCCCATGCGGAAGGGGCATTCGAGTTACCTGGTGAGAGACCGTGTTGCCCCCTCCCACAGCTGTCTGCCTTGCGTGGTCTTCCCTTTGGTGCCGAATATGTCTCGGTCCCCTCCAGACTCCAGGACAGGTCCATGTATGTCCCCTGCGTGTTCATCCTGGGCCCAGATCCTCCTTCCCCAGCAGAACTGGCAGTGGGATGGCTGCCAGCATGCCCACCCTGCACGCGCTTTGCCCTCTCCTTGCGAGCCTGGCACACAGCTTCTCTCCGTACTCCTAAGGGGCTTTGCGGACGCTCCAGCCGCTGGGCCCCCACTAACACATGCAGGTCTTCTCTTCTGCCAACTAACGTGCTCGTGCCCTCCCAGCACGTGGAGAGCTTCAGTTGTCAGATGAACAGGAAGCGACAGATGACCGCTTTCTAACGCTCTCTTTTCTCCTGTTTTCAGCTGTAGAGTAGCTGCCAGGAGGACTTGGCCACCCGGCCCTGTCACACTGCAGTCCCCCTCCCCTTCCCTCTCGTGACCCACAAGGAGGAAGGAAGGGCAACCTAAAAGCCCACTTAGAAACTTTTTGGATATGCCACTGCAATTCTTTTCAAATAGCATTCCCCAAGTTTTTAATGGGAGGAAAAAAAGCTTTAATGTTGAGCATGCCGCGAGCTGCTGCGTGGAAAGGCCTCTGTATGGGCCGAAGACCCTTCTTCCCCGGCTGCCAGGCTCACCAGGAGCCCGCTGGAGACACCCACCACAGGGCTCCTTGTTACACATGTTCTTTTTTTATCCGATCAACCTGTGCACTTTTGATATTATATTTGCTTCCTTAATTCCTCGCATAGAGACGGTCGTAGGTGCCGTGGTCTATGCTCGTGGTCCTATAGCTGTCCGCCTCAGCTCCCACCGTGTTGGTCTGGTGTCAGCACGAGGCAGAGCTGTGTGCTCCGTAGCGTGTAGCTTTAGACTCGGAGATGGGGCTTTGACCCAGCGAGGAGCTCGGCTAAGTGTATCCACGCTGTGGTTCAGCAGCCTTTAGATCATACGGCATTGTGGTTCATGTTCGAAATTACAGATTTTAAATGCCATGTTCATTAAGAAATCCAGGGTATTCAGATTCTGGGGTTTTTCATATTGTATTATTATTATTCTTAGGAATAGTTCAATGTAACAAGAAGAAAACTTGACCTTTGCTCTGGTTAAAACAGTAATAGGCACTTGAAAAAAAAAGATAAATTATTGAATGAGTAGTATTACCTACAAATTCCAGAATTTTCTGGGTTTTAGGACATTGTGAAGCATGACTGATTAACAGAATTTTATACAACTGTACCAATAAAATTCCAAATTGGAATTGTTTTGTTACTCTGGTTGTTGTGCCAAATTGTGGTACACTTAGAAAATTCTACAGTCGTCGATTTTTAGGGTGTTCTCTTTCAACACCTTTTTGTTAGTAATCATTGCCAGTAGTGCCTTCATCAGTTAAGGGAGGTGTCCCAGCGCAGACCATTCTCGAAGCGAGCAGGGGAAAGCTAGTGGGCATGCTGAAGGCCAGCGTGGACAGCAGGTGAGGCAGGTGCTTCTCACACCCCGGACCTGGGCATCTTCATTGAGGGAAAGAAAACAGTCATTGTGCAAAATTCTGTTAGTCAGTGATTCTTTACTTGCAAATTCAGGGGCTTAGAAAATGAAAGCAAACACAAAACCTTGAGTGTGCTTTGGGAACCAAATGGACCTTTTGGGACAAGCTGAGCAAGCTGTATGAACGCCACGTTTGTGAAGAGCTGAGGGTGTCAGGAGGGCCGACGCTCTGTTGGCATGCGCAGTAGGGGACGAGGGTTTGCCATAGTATTCTTTGCAAATGTGAAAGCGAGACATTATATCTTCTCTTGCTTGGTGTAACTAATCACTGTTAATTTCAGGAAACAGAACTCATTAAAACTCCTTAGCAAACCAGGTCTACATCCTGTTTTGTTTGCTGAGTGAGGTTCGTGGGAGTGGTCAAATTGGTACTCTTGGAGGAAGAAAAACTGTCCTTCCTCCTCCAAAAAAGGAAAAATTATAATAATATAAATGAGAAAAATAAAAGAATTCTGTTTCCTGGAATAAGCATTTCTTATTCCTAGTTGTAGGGACTCCTATTTTTACCTTCCGTTACAGTGTCTGATTCATAAGAAATATTGTTACATTTGAGATAACTTCATCTGTATGGGGTATTTATTTGCAATGATGTCTCTGAGTACTGTATTTTTTCTGTGCATTACCTTAGTGTCAGAATGTTGGTCTTTATTTTAAAGTCATATGCATGTTCTCCTGCCAAGGAACCTTTACACAGACCCAAACAAAAAAAATAGTCATAATCAAATGCCTTCAATTTCTGAGAAAATGAGGCAGAGCATGGAAAAGAATAGGAGGGAGAAATTAATTGAGATTTTCAGGACACAGACACATGATGTGAATGTCGACAAAGCCAGTGCGCATAGGAACAGTGGGCCTGGGTAAAGAGTCACATTGGTAGGACCAATAAAGAATAATAAAAAGACAAAGCACATGTTTGTTCTCTGTGGTTGTTCTTGACTCCCTGCTCCAGATAACTGTGGTTTAAGAAAGGCACAATAATTCCACTGCCTCAAACAACAACAGCAACAAAGCCAGTCTATCAGGTAACCCTGGTGGTGGGAGCTGGAAGCAGCCTGGGGTCCGCCTTCAGGAGAGTGGGGGAGGGGTCATGTATATGTGGGAAGACTGTCACTCCATCCCTGAAACTGAGGAGTGTGTTCAAGGACCCAGAAGATGAGGGTAGGAAAAGGGTAGACTTAGTGTCTGGGGTGCCTGTGCCAATCAAATACACCACTAGGCAGAAATGAGCCAGGCCACACTGGGCCACACACGTGTGGGAGTGGAGGGCACAGACAATGTCCCCCTGGAAAGGGAAAGGGGCCTGTCCTCCAGAGCTCTGATGCCTTATATCTTTGTCTTCCTTGAAGGTCTTCTGAGACTACCCTGGGACCCCCTGCAGCATCAGGTGTGAAGACCCAGCAGCGTGGTGATAAGAACACACTGTGTATACATAGACTAAAACTAGGATTAGCCTGTGCTATCCTGATAAGGAGGTAGGGATTCAGATGACATAGAATCCTTTGCTGTCCAAACTCTTGCTTTCTGAACCCAGGAATCACATTTTTCTGTAGGAATATGTCCAGATATATACACTGGGCACATTCATATGATTGCTTGTGGGTGTGACTCAAGGGGACAGTAAGTACCAGGACATGCTCCTGCCACCCCTTCATCTGATAGCCGTAATCAGGCCTGTATGGCTTCATCATGTAGAGCTTCCCTCTAGAAAGCCATCTGAGGCTAGGGTCTCACTTCCCCAGGACCCCGCCATCTGACTGGAGTTCCACTGCCATGCCACCTTTCCTAGTTTCACTGTCACTGCAGAACCTCCAGCCTTTAATGATACTATTCTGCTTTAGTAGCCACTGTTAGGACCTGTTTTCTGTTTAAACCGTTCTTTCTCATGCAGTAAAAGAGGCTGTTGTCCAACTCCTGAAAAAGTTTGAAAAGAAAGCCCTCAACTAATCTAGAAGACCCTCAAGGAGGGAGGTGGTAAGGTGTCAGGGCCCTCCTGGGCAGGCCCCTTTCCAGGGACAGTGTCTGTGCCTTCCACTCCCACACTTGTGCATGGCCCAGTGTGGCCTGGCTCACTTCTGCCTGGTGGTGTATTTGATTGGCACGGGCATCCAGACGCCGAGTCTGCTCTCGCCTCCTACCCTCATCTTCTGGGTCCGTGAACATAGTCTTCAGTTTCAAGGATGGAGTGACAGCCTCCTGAGTGGGTGGGGTCTCAGGAGCTTGCAGAAGGGGACAGTCCATGCTGAAAGGCCTTCTACTCAGCGTTCCCTCTGGGAGAGGGTGGTCTCCATTTCCTCTGCATCTTTCTGTCTCCCTGCAGTGGTTTCACCCCCTACTTTCTGGCAGGTTACTAGAGCTGGAAACAGCAGCATGGGCTTGAGAGCTGGGCTGATGATTGAATCACCACCATTTGGTAGCTGGCTGCCTTAGCTCTGTGAGCCTCAGCTTCCCTATCTGGGGACAGTAGTGCCTCTTCTATAGGTGGTTGTGAAGCTTCACCAAGCCCTTGGTACTAGCATGCAGCAGGTACTCAATCGATGATTGGTGCTAATATGGTTCTTACTGTCCTCATCATCACCAGTGCTTTGGACACAAGGTCATGGATCTAGGTCTTTGTCCTGTGGAGAATATAATTTTAAGTCATCTTATTAGCAGAGTGTCATTTGCATCCAGGAAACTCTGCACATCCTAATATACAGGCCAAATTTGCACACAGTAAACACAGCTATGTAACTAGTAACTCCAAAGTTCCCCACCCCCACCCCTGCCCCCAGGTATACTTTTTGGGGAGTATTTATCCTTCATCAGCACAAGTTAATAGGGTATCTGCTACTCCTGGTGAGTCACTGGGCTGCCTTCTTCCCACAGAGCCTCCCAGGAGAACAGACATCCTGCATCAGGTTTGTTTCTTCAAAGTTTTTGTGAAGTATAGCACACATACATATAGAAATAAAAGTGTCCACTGGCTGACTGGATCTTTGCAAACTGAATACTGTCACACCATGTAGCCAGCATTCAGAGGAGAGGCGAATGAGGACAGCCCCCAGAAGTTCTGATGTTCTCTGCACCCACTTCTCCCAGAGCTAACTCCCCCGACTTGTCAATGCAGGTCACTTTTGCCTATTTCTGTACTTGTAAATGGAAATATACAATAGACACTTGGAGCTTTGATAAATTTTCTTAACAAACTGCATTGATTTAGCACACCATGATCCAACTATGTGTTTGGAGGTGTCTCGTTTTAGATTCAAAGATACAAACAAGAGTAAAGGGTGGAAAAAGATATCCCAAAGGAGAGCACAGGTAGCTACGCTAATGTTGGACCAAATAGACTTTAAGGCAAAAATTATTATGCAAGTCAAAGAAGGACATCATATAATGATGAGTCAATTTACCAGGAAGATACAACAACCACGAATATATATGCACCAAACAGGAACCCCAAAATATATGAAGCAAAACTTCCCAAAATTAAAGGGAGAAATAGCTCAACAATGGTGGGTGGGAATTTCAGTACCCCACTTTTAATAATAGCTAGAAAAATGAGACAAGATCAGATAGGAAACAGAATACTTGAACAGGACTATAAAACAGCTAGATCTAATAGACATCTACAGAACATTCCAAACAATACATATTAAATGCATACGTAACAGTCTCCAATCTAGAACCGATTTTAAGGCACAAAAGAAGTCTCAATAAATGTAAGAAGATTGGAATAATAACAAGTTATGTTCTCCGTGACAGTGAAATAAAGTTAGAAATAACAATGAAATTTGGAAAATTTACAAATACGTGGAAAAAAAAAAACATACTTCCTAATAAACAATGAGTCAAAAAAGATACAATACAAAAGGAAGAGAGATCTGAAATCAATAACCTAACCTCCCAACCTTAAAAACTAGAAAAGAGAAACTAAGCCCAAAGCAAACAGTCAGAAGGAAATAGTAAAGATTACAACAGCGATAATGAAATAGGGAATGGGGGGAAATGGCAAAAATCAACAAAACCACAAGTTTTTTTTTTTGAAAAGATGAGCAAAAATGACAAACCTTTTAGGTAAACCAAGAAGTTGCTAAAATAAAAAATGAAATTGTGACATTACTACTGATTTTACAGAAATATTAAGGAGTATAAGAGTACAATGAACAGTTACATAGCAACAACACTGGATCATCTAAACTCAGAGCAAGCAGAGGGTAGGAACTAGTGAAGATTTGAGTGGATATAAATGAATAGAAAGTCAGGAGAGAAAACCAACAAACCCACAAGTTGTTTCCTTAAAAAGATCAACAGCCAATGGCAAACTAATCTAGACTGTTCAAGAAAAACAGATGATCAAATTACTAAATCAGGAATGAGAGTGGAGACAATAATGACCTTACAGAAAGAAAAAGGATTATGAGAAATATAACAATGCTAAAAAACATACGTACACTTGATGAAATGGCAAATAACTAGAATCACACAAACTCCCAAAACTGACTCAAAAGGAAATAAGTAATAGGCATATAACAAAAGACTGACTCAGTCATCAAAAGTCTTCCAACAGGAATTTCAGTTTCTGGCCTGGTATGTAAGGTGCTCAGAATTCATCACTTCATCCTAACAACAAGGGAAAAGCTAAACAAACAGAAAAAATAACTTTTTGAAGATCCATCAGAGAAGTAAGCTCATAGACCAAATCACCACACCAAAAATTGGGAAGACTCACAGATACAGAGAACTGTCAGAAGTGAAGAACCTATTGGAAACAGTAAGAAAGGCCATCTTTGTTATGAAGCAGCAGAGAACTTGCCTGAACTGTGTTTGTGTTCTAGTGTTTTGCGGCAGGTAGCTCTGTGAGTGATTGAATCTTTAGCTGGAGCTATTTCTGAACAAAGTGTTGAAGGGGCAGCCTGGTTCCTTTGAATTGTTTATAGTAAAATGAGTGAAGAAAGATAATTTAGAATTGATGATCAAAAGGGAAGCAGAACTAAAAAATTTGGAAAACTCAACCTATCCGTATTGGAAGAATGAAAACCTTCTTCAGGAGGAAAGGGTCTGGCCAAGTAACTCTTTGGTTAGGTGATTAGTATGGATTGACTAATCTCAGTGAAGGCCAAGTGTTATTAAGAGAAAGATTGGTCTGCCATCTATAAACAGAGGCCAGGACCTATTTTCCAATGCAATGGAAGAATCACCCCAAAGGCATTTCTGAGTTCATCAGAGCTACCCATTCCATCACAGACCCTGAGTGCAAAGATGTGGGGGGCATGGCTGCCTTCCCCCAGAATTAAAAGGATGCCCCAAGAGAGCCATGGGGCCGAGGCAGAGAACCACTGCAGGGGAAGGGCCGCTACAGAGGGCCCCCCACTAGGCCCATGTCCTGTGGAGCCATGGGGGCAGGATTGCCCCCATGACTGCAGACCAGTAGAGCCACTAGTGGTGGTTTCCAGGGGGAGCCTTGGATGCATGATCCAGGCACAGAGCTATTGTGGAGGCAAGAGCAAGGCCCAGGCACACACGGCTGCCTCAGGGGCAGGGCCACCCAAAGCCACAGGCCAGGGCTGCCACCACTTTTTGTCCTGAAGGTGACACTATCACTTTAGTGGGCCTGGAGGGCAGAACATTGAGCCAATGATTATTCTCAAGCCTTAAGATTTCATGTTGTTTCCTCTGTTGGGTTTCAGACTTACTTGGGACCAGTCACTGTTTTCTTCTTTCCTGTTTCTCCCTTTTAAAATGGAAATGTGTATTCTATCCCCATCCCACCATTGTATTTTGGAGTACAGAACATGTTTGTTTCATGGCTAGAGAGCAGTTTGCCTCGAATGAATCATATTTTCAGTCTCACCTATATCTGATTTAGATGAAACTCTGAACTTGAGATTTTGGAGTTGGTGCTGGAACGTTTTTAAGAGTTTGGGGGCTATTGGGATGGAATTAATGTATTTTGCTTGTGACATAGACATGAATTTAAGGGAAGCACAAATGGAATGCTAGGAGTCTACATGTGTTCCCTCAAAATTCATATGTTGAGGCTGGGTACGGTGGCTCACTTGTAATCCCAGCACTTTGGGAGGCCAAGGCAGGTGGATCACAAGGTCAGGAGATTGAGACCATCCTAGCTAACATGGTGAAACCCCATCTCCACTAAAAATACAAAAATTAGCCGGGCGTGGTGGCCCACACACACACAAAAATCCTATGTTGAAATTCTAACCCCAGAAGTGCTGGGATTACAAAGTGGAGCCTTTAGGTGGTGATTAGGTCATGAGGTCAGAGCTGTCATAATAAGAAAAGTGCCCTTATTTTAAAACAAACAAACAAAAAACAACCTAGAGAGCTAGCTCTTCTCTTCCACCATCTGAAATTGTAGTGAAAAGATGGTTTTCTATGCACTAAGAAGTGGGCCAGGTCTGCAGACACTTGATTTTGGATTTCCCATCCTCTAGAAATGCTAAAAACAAACTTCTGGTGTTTTTATGCCAGTCTATTTTGTTTTTATGCTTAAATGGACTAAGACCCATATGAAATGCCCAATTAAAACCACAAAAGGCAAAAAAGTGGAAAATAAAAGTAGAAACAAAGAATAAGGGCAACGATAGAAAACAGTAACAAAGGTAGAAATTAATTCAGCCATATCAGTGATCACTTTAAACATCAACGGTGTAAATACTAAAATCAAGAACGAGAGTGGGGACAATAATGACCTTACAAAAGGAAACAGATGAAAAAGATTGTCGGCCTGGAGCGGTGGCTCACGCCTGTAATCCCAGCACTTTGGGAGGCCGAGGCAGGTGGATCATTTGAGGTAAGGAGTACATGACCAGGCTGGCAACATGGTAAAACCCTGTCTTCCCACTTCAACCTGGGAGGCAGAGTTTGCAGTGAGCGAGATTGTGTCAGTGCACTCCAGCCTGGGCAACAGAGTGAGACTCTGTCTCAAAAAAAAGAAAAAGAAAAAGAAAACGATTGTCAAAAGTGGATTAAAAAGCAAGACTCTATGTTGTTGTCTTAGTTTATTTTGTGTTGTTATAACAAAATGCCTGTGGCTGGGTTTCAGTAGTCTGGTACTCAGTATTCTCGTATTCAGGTATTTGGCCCATGATTATGATGACTGGAAGGTTCAAGATTGGTCAGCCATATCTGTTGGGGAACTCAGACTGCTTCAACTCAAGGCAGAAAATGGACATGTACAAAGAGGTCACATGTCAGGAGGAGCAGCAAGGAGAGAAACTAAGGAAGCCAGAGTCTTCAGCAACCCACTCTCAAGGAAACTAATCTATTCCCATACAAGCAAGAACACACCCAGAGAAGGGCGTTAATCTATTTATGAAGGATCTACTCCTATGACCCAGATACCTACCTCCCACTAGGCCCTACCTCCCAACACTGTCATGTTGGTGATCAAATTTCAACATGAGTTTTGGCAGGAACAGACCACATTCAAACCACAGCAGTTGTCTACAAGAAACTTG
This sequence comes from Ateles fusciceps, assembly GCA_036589455.1. Taxonomy (NCBI): domain Eukaryota; kingdom Metazoa; phylum Chordata; class Mammalia; order Primates; family Atelidae; genus Ateles; species Ateles fusciceps. Next base: position 503,420 of record JAZHEH010001180.1, on the reverse strand, counting down.
AAATATATATAAAGATACATATCAATTAAAAGTTAAGGAATGGGGAAAGGTATACTGTACTAATGCTAATCAAAGAAAGTGGGAGTAGCTATATTATTTTAGGCAGAACAGACTTAGAGCAAGGAAAGTTATCAGCAGTAAAGAGGGGCATTACATAATGAGAATGGGATTAGTTCTTCAAGTAGGCAACAGTCCTTTATGTGTATGCACCTAACTACAATGCCAAAATATACAAGGTAAAAACTCTTAGAACTGCAAGGGAAAACAGACAAATCCACTGTTAAAGTTGGAATCCTCAACACCGCTCTATCAGAAATGAACAGGTCCAGCAAGCAAAAAATCAGTAGTTGAGCTCAACACCACCATCAGCCAACTTGATATAATTGACTTGACAGACTGCTTGATCCAACAGAAGCAGAATACACCTGTCAAGCTCACATGGGACATTCACTAAGATACACTATATCTGGGCCATAAGACACACCTTCATAAATTGAAAAGAATAGAAATCATGAAATGTCTGCTCCCAGACTCACAGGGGAATTAAACTAGAAATCAATAGAAAGATAGCTGGAGAGTCCTCCAATACTTGGAGGTGAAACAACACAACTCTCAATAGTACATGATCACAGAAGAAATCTCAAGACAAATTTTAAAATACTTTGAACTAAAGATGAAAGTACAACTTGTAATTTTAGAGTACAGCTAAAGCAGTACATTCAGGGAAATCTATACTATTAGGTTGCACGTATTAGAAAAGAAAAAAGATGTAAAATGAATATGCACCTACTTTAGGAACGTAGGAAGAGAACAATTTAGATCTAAGGTAAGCAGAATAAAAGAAATAAAAAGCAGAAATCAATGAAATTGGAAACAGGAAATCAAAGAGAAAATCAATGAACCCCAAAGTTGGGTCTTTGAAAAGATTTGTTTTAATGGAAAACTTCTATTCAAGCTAATTGAGAAAAGGCAGACTACTAATGTCAGAAATGAACAAGGGGACATGGCTACAGATCACATGGACGTCAACAGGATAATAAGGAAAATAAAGGAATACTATGAACAAGTCTCTGCCCACAAATTCAATAACCTACATGAAATAGACCCATTTTTTTGAAAGACTAAATCTGCCAGAACACAAAAAGAAATAGATAATGGGCCTAGATATATTAAAAAAAAAAAAAAATCAGGTGTGGTGGCTCACGTCTGTAATCCCAACACTTTGGGAGGCTGAGGTGGGTGGATCATCTGAGGTTGGCAGTTCAAGACCAGACTGACCAACATGGAGAAACCTCGTCTCTACTAAAAACACAAAATTAGCTGGGCATGGTGGTGCATGCCTGTAATCCCAGCTACTCGGAAGGCTGAGGCAGGAGAATTGCTTGAACCCAAGAGACGGAGGCTGCGGTGAGCCAAGATAGCGCCATTGCACTCCAGACTGCGCAACAAGAGCAAAACTCCATCTCAAAATAAATAAATAAAATAATCAAATCAGGAATAAATAACTTTCAGAACATTAAGTGCAAGGCCCACATGGGTTTACTAGTGAATTCTACCACACATTTTCTTTCTTTGAGACTGAGTTTTCTCTTTATACCCAGGCTGGCATGTAGTGGGGCGCAATCTCGGCTCACTGCAACCTCCACCTCCTGGGTTCAAGTGATTCTCCTGCCTCAACCTCCCAAGTAGCTGGGATTACAGGTGTGCACCACCACGCCAGGCTAATTTTTGTATTTTTAGTAGAGGTGGGGTTTCACCATGTTGGCCAGGCTAGTCTCAAACTCCTGACTTCAAGCAATCCGCTCGTCTTGGCCTCCCAAAGTGCAGGGATTATAGGCATGAGCCACTGCACCCGGCCTCTACCACACATTTAAGGAACAAATTATACTGCTCTTCTGCAATCTCTTCCAGAAGATAGAAGCAGAAGAGAAACTTCCTAACACTTCCTATGAAACCAGCATGGTCCTGTTATCAAAACCAAAGACATTAACAGAAAAGAAAATGACAAACCAATATTTCTAATGAACAAAAGTCCTCAACAAAATATTAACAAATCAAATCCAAAAATATGTGAAAAGAATTATGCTCTATGACCAAGGGGAATTTATCTAAGATATGCAAAGCTGTATCAAAATTGGAAAATCAGTTCGTGTAATCCATCACATAAACAAGCTAAAGAAAAAAATCACCCGATCCCATCAATAGATGGAGAAAAAGCATTTGACAAAACCCCATTTATGATTAAAAAGAAAAACTCTGTGAACTAGGAATAGAGGGGAACTTCTTCAATTTCATAAAAAGAACATGTGCAAAATACAATTAATATCATAATTAATGGTGAAAAGAAATTTGCATGCCACACGAGGGACCTGCCACTGGTGTATGTGAGGCCCACCACTGCCCTGCCTCTGGTGTGCACACATGGGGACCCCCATCACCCTATCAGTGCCTCATGGAATCATTTTTGCCAGCACCCCTCCATAAGGGTGTTTTTGCCAGGAGACCGGAAACACCTCAGCCCCACCAGTGCAGCAGCTGCTTAACCTAGCAGGGCCAGAGAAAAAGGCTGTAGACCTGGTCCCAGCCCCTCAGGTTTAGAGCACTCAGCCTGTAAGTGCAGAGCTGAGCCTTGGCCCCATGAAATCATCCAGAAACAAAGCCAATTGACTGAACCCAACTTATACTATAGTTAAACCCTCAAAAGCATCAAAGAATATAAAAGCAAAAAGCACCATTTAAAGGACAACAATTTCAAACATGAAGTGAACATCACCCCACACAGATGAGAAAGAACCAGTGAAGGAACTCTGGCAACTCTAATAGGCAGAATGTCTTCTTAACTCCAAACAACCATATTAGCTCCCCAGCAATGGTCTTTAATCAGACTGAAATAGCTGAAATGACATAGAATTCAGAATCTGGATGGCAACAAAGATCATTGAGGTTCAGGTGGAAGTTGAAAGCCAATCCAAGGAATCTAAGGAATCCAATAAAATTATACAAGAGCTGAAAGATGAAATAGCCATTTTAAGAACCAAACTTACCTTCTAGAGCTGAAAAACTTGCTATAAGAAGTTCATATTACAATCGGAAGTATTAACAGCAGAATAAGCCAACCTGAGGAAAGTATCTCAGAGCTCAAAGATCAGTTCTTCAAATCAACTCAGACAGAAATGAAGAAAAATTTTAATGAGCAAAACCTCAGAAATATGGGATTATGTAAAGAGACCAAACCTATAATCCATTGGCATCCCCACAGAGAGCAAGCAACTTGGAAAACGTATTTGAGGATATTGGCCCAAAAATTTCCTCAACCGCAGTAGAGAGATTGGCATGCAAATTCAGGAAATTTGGAGCACCCTAGGAAGATACTATATCACCCAGGCGTGGTGGCTCATGCCTGTAATCCTAGCACTTTGGGAGGCCAAGGTGGGCAGATCATGAGGTCAGGAGATTGAGACCATCCTGACTAACACAGTGAAACCCCATCTCTACTAAAAGTACAAAAAATTAGCCAGGTGTGATGGCATGTGCTTGTAGTCCCAGCTACTTGGGAGGCTGAGGCAGTAGAATTGCTTGAACCAGGAAGGCAGAGGTTGCAGTGAGGCGAGATTGTGCCACTGCACTCCAGCCTGGGCACTCGAAAAAAAAAAAGATACTATATCAGACAAGCATCCCCAAGACACATACTCAGTAGATTCTCTGAAGTCAACACGAAAGGAGAAATGTTAAAGGCAGCTAGAGAGAAGGGGCAGATCACATACAAGGGGAACCCCATCAGGCTAACAGTAGACTTTTCAACAGAAACCTTACAAACAAGAAGATATTGGGGAAGTATATTCAGCATCCTAAAAGATACAAAATTCCAACCAAGAATGTCATATCCAGCCAAACTAAGCTTTATAAGCAAAGGATAAATAAAATCCTCTTTACACAAGCAAACACTAAGGGAATTCATTATTACCGGACTGCCTTACAAAAGGTCCTTAAGTGAGTGCTTAACATGGAAAACAAAGGACTGTTGACTGCCACCACAAAAACACATAGCCCACTGACACTATAAAGCAACTATACAGTCAAGTCTGTGTAACAGCCAACTAACAATATGACTAGATCAAATCCTCACATACCAATATTAACCTTGGATGTAAATGAGGTAAATGTCCCACTTAAAAGGTACGGATTGGCAAGTTGGATAAGAAGCAAGACCCAACTGTATGCTGTCTTCAAGAGACCCATCTCTTCGCCAGGAGTGGTGGCTCACATCTGTAATCCCAGCACTTTAGGAGGACAAAGCAAGAGGATCACTTGAGTCCAGGAGTTGAAGACCAGCCTAGGCAACATAGTGAAAGAATTTAAAAAGAGAGAGACTCATCTTATATGCAATGACACCCATAAGCTCAAAGTAAAGCAATGGAGAAAGATCTATCAAGAAAAGAGAGAACAGAGAAGAACAAGAGTTGCTATTCTTATTTCAGACAAAACATACTTGAAACCAACAATGCTCGTAAAAGACAAAGAAGGACACTCCATAATGATAAAGAGTTCAGCAAGAAGAATTAACTATCCTAAATATATATGCACCCCAAACTGGAGCACCCAGATTCGTAAACAAGTTATTAGAGACCTACAAAGAGACTTAACCACACAATAATAATAGGAGGCTTCAACACCCTACTGACAGTGTTGGACAGAACATTGAGACAGAAAACTAATAAAGATACTTGGGACTTAAACTCAACACTTCACCAAATGGACCTAACAGACATCTACAGAACACTCCACCCAACAACAGAATATAGATTTTTTTGTTTTTATCTATATATGGCACATACTCTAAGATTGACTATACACAGCCATAAAGCAATTCTCAACAAGTTAAAAAAAAAAACCTGAAATCATACCAACCACACTCTCAACCACAGCACAATAAAAATAGAAATTAGTAACAAGAAGATCTCTCAAAACCATACAATTACATAGACATTAAACCACTGACTCCTAAATGACTTTGGATTAAAATGAAATTAAGGCAGAAATCAAGAAACTCTTTGAAACTATTGAAAACAAGGATGCAACATTACCATAATATAAGCTAAAGCAGTGGTAAGAGGAAAGTTTATAGCTGTGAGCACCCACATCAAAAAGATCTCAAATTGACAACCTAACATCACACTTAGAGGAACTAGAAAAAAAGAGCAAACCAACCCTAAAGCCAGCAGAAGAAAAGAAATAACAAAAATTAGAGCTGAATTGAACAAAGTTGACATGTGAAAATCCATACAAAAGATCAATGAAACCAAAAGTTGGTTCTTTGAAAGAATAAATGAGCCAGGCACGGTGGCTCACACCTGTCATCCCAGCACTTTGGGAGGCCAAGGCGGGTGGATCACCTGAGGTCAGGAGTTCAAGACCAGCCTGACCAACATGGTGAAACCCTGTCTCTAAAAAACAAAAAAACAAAAAAACAAACAGAATAAATGAGACTCCTAGACCTCTAGCTAGACTAATAAAGAAAAGAGAGAGAAGATCCAAAGAAACACAATCAGAAATGACAACAGTGACATTACCACTGGCCTCATTGTGATACAAGAAACCCTCAGAAACTATTATGAACATCTCTATTATGCACACAAACTAGAAAACCTAGAAGAAATGGATAAATTCCTGTAGACATTCAACCTACAAATATTGAAGGAAATTGAATACTTGAACAGACCAATAACAAATTCCAAAGTTGAATCAATAGTAACAGAAACAAAAAACAAAACCTATGAACCAGAAAAAGCCCTGGACCAGGTGGATTCACAGCTGAGTTCTACCAGACTGTAAAGAAGAGCTGGTACCAATCCTACTGAAACAATTCTAAAAAATTGAGGAGAAGGAATTCATCCCTAATATGCAATTAAATAAATGTGATTCCGCACCTAAACAGAACTGAAAACAAAAACCACATTATCATCTCAATAGATGTAGAAAAGGCTTTTGACAAAATTCAACATCCCTTTGTCTTAAAAGCCCTCCACAAACTAAGTATTGAAGAAACATACCTCAAAATAATAAGAGCCATCTATGACAGGCACACAGCCAACATCATACTGAACAGGCAAAAACTGGAAGCATTCCCCTTGAGAACCAGAAGAAGGCAAAGATGCCCACTGTCATGACTCCTATCAGCATAGTGCTGGAAGTCCTAGCCAGAGCAATCAGGCAAGAGAAAGAAATAGAAGGCATCCAAATAGGAAGAGAGGAAGTCAAACTATCTCTCTTCACAGATGGTATGATTCTATACCTAGAAAACCCTGTCATTTGTGCCCAGAGGCCCCTAGAGCTGATAAACAACTTCAGTAAAGTTTCAGGATACGAAAATCAGTGTACAAAACCCAGTAGAATTTCTGTACACCAATAACATCAAAACTGAGAGCGAAATCAGGAACACAATCCCATTCATAATTGCCACAAAAAGATTAAAATACCAGCTGGGCATGGTGGCTCACGCCTATAATCCCAGCACTTTTGGAGGCTGAGGCAGGTGTATCACCTGAGGTCAGGAGTTCGAGACTAGCCTCGCCAACATAGTGAAACCCTGTCTCTACTAAAAATTTAAAAAATTAGCTGGGCGTGGTGGGAGGCAGCTGTAATCGCAGCTACTCAGGAGGCTGAGGCAGGAGAATTGCTGGAACCCAAGAGATAGAGGTTACAGTGAGCTGAGATCATGCCATTGCACTCCAGACTGGGCGATGGAGCAGGACTCCATCTCAAAAAAAAAAAAAAAAAAAGAAAAGAATAAAATAAAATACCTAGGAATACAAGCTAACCAGGGAGATAAGAGATTGCTACAACAGGAATTATAAAACACAGCTGAAAGAAATCAGAGGTGACACAAACAAATGGAAAAACATTCCATGCTCATGGATAGGAAGAGTCAGTACTGTTAAAATGGCCATACTGCCCAAAGCAATTTATAGATTCAATGCTATACTTATCAAACTGCCAACACCATTTTTCACAGAATTAGAAAAAAACTATTCTAAAATTTATATGGAACCAAAAAAGAGCTCGAATAGCCAAAGTAATCCTAAGCAAAAAGAACAAAACCCAAGGCATCACACTGCCTGACTTCAAACTATGCTATAAGGCTACAGTAACCAAAACAACATAGTACTGGTAAAACAAAAAAACAAAAAAACGACACATAGATCAGTGGAACAGGTTAGAGAACCCAGAAATAAAGCACACACTTAAAACCATCTGATCTGTGACAAAATTGACAATAACAAGCAATAGGGAAAGGACTCCCTATTCAGTAAATGGTGATGGGATAACTGGCTAGCCATATGCAGAAGATTGAAACTAGGCCCCTTCTTTTCACCAAAGAAAACTTCATGAATTAAAGACTTAAATATAATAACCTAAAACTTTAAAAACCCTAGAAGAAAACCTTGGAAATAGTATTCTGGACATAGGCCTTGGCAAAGATTTCATGACAAAGACTCCAAAAGCAGTTGCAATAAAAACAAAAATTGACAAGTGGGACCTAATTAAAGAGCCTCTGCATAGCAAAGAAACAACAGCATAAGCAGACAGCCTACAGAATGAGCAAAAATATTTAGAAACTATGCATCTGACAAAGATCTAGTACTCCGAATCTATAAGGAACTTAAACAGATCAACAAGCAACAAACAACTCCATTACAAAATGGGCAAAGGACATGAACAGACACTTTTCAAAAGAAGACATACACTTTGCCAACAAGCATATGAAAAAGTGCTCAACATCACTAATTATTAGAGAAATGCAAATCAAAACCACAATGAAATACTGTCTCACATCAGTCAGAATGACTACATTAAAAAGTCAATAAATAAGGCTTGTCACAGTGACTCAAACCTGTCATCCCAGCAGTTTGGGAGGCCGAGGTGGGCAGATCACCTGAGGTCAGGAGTTCCAGAGTAGCCTGACCAACATGGAGAAACCATATCTCTACTAAAAATACAAAATTAGTTGAGCATGGTGGCACATGCCTGTAATCCCAGCTACTTGGGAGGCTAAGGCAGGAGAATCGCTTGAACCCAGGAGACGGAGGTTCCAGTGAGCCAAGAATGCGCCATTGCACTCCAGCCTGGGCAACAAGAGTAAAACTCTGTCTCAAAAAAGAAAAAAAAAAGTCAGTGATACAGATGTTGGCAAAGTTACAGAGAAAAGGGAATAATTATACACTGCTGATGGGAATATAAGTTAGTTCAGTGGAGAGCAGTTTAGAGATTTTTCAAAGAAACTACCATTCAACCCAGTGATTCCATTACTGGATATATATCCAAAGGAACATAAATTGTTCTGCTGTAAAGACAGATGCATGGATATGTTCACTGAAGCATTTTCACAATAGCAAAGATACGGAGTCAACCTCGATGCCCATCAATTCTGGACTGGATAAGACAAATGTGGTACATATATACTATCTGGTCATAAGAAAGAATGAGATTGTGTCCTTTGCAGCAACAAGAATGAAGCTGAAGGCCATTCCAACAAGAATGAAGCAAATTAATGCAGGAACACAAAACCAATTACCATATGTTATCACTTACAAGTGGCGGCTAAACACTGAGTACACATGGACACAAAGAGGGGAACAGTAGACACTGGGGCCTACTTGAGGGTGGAGGGTGAGAGGAGTGTTAGGACTAAAAAACTACCTATTGGGTACAATGCCCACTACCTGTGTGACAAAATCATTTGTACACCAAACATCAGTAACACACATTTTACCCATGTAACGAAACCTGCACTGCACATGTATCCCCTGAACCTAAAAATAAAAGTTGGAAGAAAAAAAAAATCGGCATTCCAAATCCAGCAGCATAGTAAAGGGATTTTATACTATGACTAAAGGGGATTTATTTTAGAATAGAAGGGTAGTTCAACATATGAAAATAATGTAATACATCATATTAATAAAATGAAAAAAGAAAACATGACCATCTCAATAGATGCAAAAAACACTTGACATAATCCAATACCCTTTCATGATAAGAAAACACTCGACATATTAGGAGTAGAAGGGAATTTTCTCAGTCTGATCAGGGCATCATTAAACTCACAGCTAACATTATACTTAATGGTGGAAAACTGAAAGCTTACAATCAAGAGCAAGACAAAGATATTCACTTTTACCCCTCTATTCAGTATTGCTCTGGAAGTTCTACCCAGGCATTTAAACAAGAAAATGAAATAAGTCACCCAGATTGGGAAAGGTGAAATAAAGCTATCTTTATTCATAGGTGGCATGATTTTATATAAAAAGGAAAACCCCAAAGAATACATGCGTGCACACACACACGAGTCAGTAAACAAGTTCAGCAGAACAGCAGGATACAATGTCAATATACAAAAATAAGTTGTATTTCTACACACCAAGGATGAACAATCTAAAAATGAAATTAAGACAGTTTTATTTATAATAGCATCAAAAATAATAAAATAAATAATATATCAAAACTTACTACAAAGCTATAGTAATCAAAACAGGAGGGGGCTGACTCATGCCTGTAATCCCAGAACTTTGGGAGGTTGAGGCTGGTGGATCACCTGAGGTCAGGAGTTCAAGTCCAGCCTGGCCAACATGGCAAAACCCCATCTCTACTAAAAAATACAAATATTAGCCAGGCGTGGTGGTGGGTGCCTGTAATCCCAGCTACTCAGGAGGCTGAGGCAGGGAGAACTGCTTGAACCCAGGAGGCAGAGGTTGCAGTGAGCCAAGATCATGCCACTGCACTCCAGCCTGGGCAACAGAGTGAGACTCCGTCTCAAAATAAAACAAAAAACAGGAAGGGCTTCAGGATGGCCAGCTAGTGGTATCTGGGACTCACCTCAGTGAAGAAGAACCAAAGTAGCAAGTAGATAACCATACCAAACAGAGCATCTAAGAGAGAACACTGAAATTTAATAGAGAAGTGACAGGAAACAGGTCACATAAGGACAGCCAGCAAGGCAGCCAGCTTAACCAGGATCAGCAGGAAGCCCAGAGAGCTTCCCTATGCAAAGAAAGGTAAGTGATAGATTCCCAGTGGTCTGCATTTCTGCCACAGACTCCTGCAGCCCTAGCTGTGGGAGAGCCCCTTAGCCTTCATGAGCCCTAAGACTAGTATAGGCCCTGAGCTTACCAACCTGAGGACTTCAGCAGCATAACATCAGTTGGACCTAGCAAGCAGCAGGTGTCCCAGCAATCTAGCACATGCAGTGTCTTGCGTCCTGGGGGAATGGGCAGTGCAGCACACTGGGGAGGCTGCTCTGAGACAAAGGGAGCCAAAGCATGCACTCCCCAGAGCCTGAAACATGCCTTCTAGGGCCACTGTCACTGACAGCAACCACATTCCCACCAGCAGCAGATCTGTAGCACTGGAGGACAGGCTTTCCCTACCTGCAGCCTCTGGCCCCCATTTAGCAACAGCACCAAAGTGCAGTCGTATGCACCCTGAGGATGGATTCTCCCTGCTCACTGCCAGCACTCCTGCTGCCACCACTCCTGCTGTCACTGAGAAGTCCCCTTGGGAGCTTAAGGATCCACACCTCCACCCTGCCTACTACCACCTGAACTCATATGAACCACTCAGGGGCCTGAGGACAGAACCGCCCAGCCTGACACCACCACCCGCAGGGCTGGAGCATGCCACCAGGGGACCTAAGGACAAGCCCACCCAGCCAGTCACTACTGTTACAGCTGGCCCCTATCCATATGTGCCATCTGGAGGCCTGGGGCCTGTCCTGTCCAGCCCACCGCAGCCACCATTAACACAAGCACATGCCTCCTGGGAGCCCAAAGGTTGTCCTGCTACCTCTACGGCCATCACCCAACTACACATGCTGTCCAGAAACCCAAGGACCTGCCCACCCACCCAGCTTACTACTGCCACTTCCAGCAGTCGAGCAAGCTCCTGGAGGCCCAAGAATTAGCCTTCTTGAACCTGCTAGTGCCAGTGTCTGTGCGTACCACCTGAAAGCCCAAGGAGTGGCCCACTTGGCATCCCCATCCCCAGCAAAACCTCACTACAGCTCCCACTACCAACTACAGCCTAAGCCACTGAGGAAATCACAGACACCACTGATGCTATTTACAGCCAAAGAAATCATACAGAGAATACAGTGCTGCACATGCCTAGAATAAAAAAGTGCCCTAGCCAATCAGTACAATAGATACATCTTCAACAGAAAGTCTCCTCAGTGAAGCCAATCCAAAAACTTCGAAGAAGCAACCATTACACCAGATACACAGATAACAACAAAAGATACATGAAATATGAAAAGATGATACCTCCAAAAGAACGCAATAATTCTCCAGCAATAAATTCCAATGAACATGAAATGTATTAACTAACAAAATTAATTCCAAGTAATTATGTTAAAGAAGCTCAGTGAGCCAGATGTGGTGGCTCACGCCTGTATTCCCAACACTCTGGGAGGCTGAGGCGGGCAGATCATCTGAGATCAGGAGTTCAAGACCAGCCTGGCCAACATGGCAAAACCCTGTTTCTACTAAAAATACAAAAATTACCCAGGTGTGGTGGCACACACCTGTAATCCCAGCTACTTGGAAGGCTGAGGCAGGAGAATAGCTTGAGCCCAGGAGGCAGAGGTTGCAGTGAGCTGAGATTGTGCTATTGCATTGCATTCCAGCCTGGGCAACAGAGTGAGACTGTCTTTAAAATAAATAAATAACAATTGAAAAAAAAAAAAAAGCTCAGTGAGACACAAGAGAACACAGATAAACAATATGAAGCAATCAGAAAAAAAATTCAGGATGTGAATGATATATTGACCAAAGCGATATATACCATAATGAATGAAATTAAAAATTCATTTGGGAACTTCAACAATTGATTAGATCTAGCAAAGGATAAAATTTCAGAATGTGAAGTCAGGTAGGTCTTTTGAAATAATTGAGTCAGAGCAAGAGGAAAAACAAACGAACAAAGCCTAAACACATGGGACACCACAAAGCAACCACATATTTGATTTTGGGGAGTTCTAAAATATGAAAAAAAGCTCAAAGGCATAGAAAACCTATATAGTGAAATAACAACTGAAAACTTCCCATGTCTAGTCTCCCCCAGCACGTTATAGTCAAACTGTCAAAAGTCAAGGCCAAAAAGAATTCTAAAAATCAGCAAGAGAAAAGCATCTGGTTACATATAAGGAAACCCTCATCAGACAAACAGTGAATTTCTCAGCAGAAACCTTATAACCCAGGAGAGAATTAGATGATATATCAACAAGCTAAAAGAAAAAAAAATCTGTCAGCCAAGGACATTATACCCAGCAAAGCTGTCCTTCATAAATGAAGAATAAATAAAGTCTATCCCAGACAAGCAAAAACTGAGGTAATTTGTGATCACTAGATGGGCACTATGAGAAATGTTTAAACAACTCCTATGCCTGGAAGCAAAAGAATTAAAAATTGTCATTATGAAAACACGTGAAAGTGTAAAGCAGACTCATAGAGCAGACACAAATGAAGAAGAGAGAGGACTCAAATGTTAACACTGCAGAAACTCACCAAACAGCAGTGACAAACAGGAAGAAGAAAGAAACAAAAGATATAAAACAACCAGAAAACAATGAATAAAGTAACAGGAATAAGTACTCAGGTATCAGTGATAATTGTGAATGTAAATGGATTAAATTTTCTTCTTAAATGATATAGATTGGCTGAATCAATAAAGAAACATCACCTAACTATATGCTGCTTACAAGAAACTTACTTCACCTGTAAAGACACACATAGAAGGCCCAAGATGGCAGCCTCCACATTGGCACCTGTGTGAGGCCAGTGGGGACAGTGCCTGTTGTCATGTCCTTGAAGGCCACGTCTGGTCCTCATTCTTGGGCTTGTTTGGTGTGCTGCTGAGGGAGAGAGACAATGGCAGGGAGCCTCTTATGCAGGGCAGGTAGGCACCTGTGGGGCTGGGTGCTTCTGGCATACAGAAGCTTCTCTCGGGTGTTCCTGGATTGACCCGTGTAAGGCTCACCCTCCCAACCCCTCTAAGTGGTTGATGGTTGGAACAACAAGAGGGCCATGTTTGGAGTGTATGACAACATTGGGATCCTGGGAAACTGAAACACACACCAAGTAACTGAGCAGAGACCCCAGATGACTTCAGGCTTGGAAGGGGAATGAATTGTAACATTGTAGTCAAAAGAAAAAAAAATGCTTGGAACTAGAATGTTTATTTATGACCTGCATAACCTTAACAAATGCATTTGCTGTCTCTACAAACACTTTAACCAACATGGAAAGTACTGATAGAAGAGAAAGCTGAGAATTGTGGAAGAGGCTCATCTGTCACCCTGTACTGTGAAGGGGAACTGTACTTTTCCCTATTAGGTAAGGGCTTTGTATGCTCTCTGTAATGAACGGGGCTTCTTTGAAATTTGATAGCCACACACTTTATTTTCCCCTAGATGCTGCCTTTACTCACTCATATAGACTACAAAGTCTGACTCATTCTTAGGGTCTTAGGTTTCAGCTTCACATCAGTTGCCTTTATAGTCTAGCTATCATATGGCCTTTTAAAAAAGAGAAGTTAACTCTAGCCTGGGCGACAAGCAAGACTATCTCAAAAAAAAAAAAAAAAAAAAAAAAAGAAATTGATGAGAATATTGTTGGCACTTTTTGACATTGGCCCTTTATGTATTAAAAGTGGTAATTTGTAATTACTCCATAATGCTGTTAATAGTGTTTATCTAAAGACCCTCCCATGTCAGGTGTGGTGGCTCATGCCTATCATCTCAGCACTTTGGGAGGCTGAGGTGGGCGGATCACTTGAGGCCAGGAGTTTGAGACCCACCTGGCCAACATGGCGAAACCCCATCTCTACTAAACGTCTCCACTAAAAATGTAAAAATTAGCCAGGCATGGTGGCACACACCTGTAATCCCTGCTACTTGGGAGACTGAGGCATGAGACTCTGTTGAACACAAAAGGCAGAGGTTACGGTGAGCCAAGGTCATGCCACTGTACTCCAGCCTGAGCAACAGAGCAAAGACTCTGTCTCAAAAAAAAATAAAAAATAAAAATAATAAAGACCCTTCCACACTGGAATGAAATATAATAGAAAAATGGAATTATACTTCTGCATCACTCTCATAAAAGATATTTATTAGGCATCTTCTCTGAGTGGGAACTGTAGGAAAAACAAAGTGTAAAATGTTCGTTTCATTGTAATATGAGGCATTAAGTATCATGTGAATGGTAGAAATGGAGGATACTAAGCCTGACTGGTTATTACAATCATCTGGGTCATTTAACATTTCAAAAGCCTAGTCCCAAACCTTAAAGACTGTGATTGGTAGAGCTGAGTTGAGTCTTGGGCATCTATGTGTTTTGTTCTTTTTTAATAATTAAAAATATGTATGGCTGGGCATGATGGTGCATGCCTGTAATCCTGGCACTTTGGGAGGCTGAGGCGGGAGGATGCTTGAGGCCAGGAGTTTGAGACCAGCCTGGGCAACATGGCAAGACCCTGTCTCTACAAAAAATTTAAAAATTAGCTAGGCATAGTGGTAGGTGCCTGTGGTTCTGACTACTCAGGAGACTGAGGTGAGAGGATCACTTGAGCCCAGGCAGTCAAGGCTGCAATGAGCTGTGATTGTGCCACTGCAATACAGCCTGCCCAACAAAGTGAGATCCTATCTCAAAAAATATATATATGTTATCCACATATACAATTCAAAATTTTAAAATTATAAAAATGTAATGACATGAAAAGTTTTCTTGCAGCCTGGTTTTTGGTGCTCCTTCTCAAAGGTAGCCAGTTTTTAATACTGTATATAGACTATACATGCAGAAGCTTGTATTATCTATCCATCTATCTACGTTCAACAAGTAGGATTTCATACACATTGTTCTGTATCTTGGTTTTTCACTAAATATAACATGGAGACTTTTTAATATATTCATATTATATACTATAAGGACTCAATCAGTTCCCTTTGTATATACATTTAGATTGTTTCCAGTCTTTTTCAAAGTATGACTCTTCTAATTTAGGTAATTCTAATTTTAAAAGCCCTCAGGTGATTTTCATTAGCTATGTTTGAAGCCACTGATGTAGATGATAAATGACCTAGATAAAAGAATGACTGGCCTAGTTAATAGAGGCTTTATAGAACAGGTTGGATTTTAGTAAGCACAGATGGAGGTGGTAGAACATTTCAAGTGGCAAGTAGAAATCAGTGATACATGAAGAGAACATAGAATTGATTGAGAGATGGTGAGATGGATCTAGCTGTATTGGAGCATAGTATGACACTGTTTTGTCTCTATCCTTTGTTAAATATTTGGCTGCGAATGAAGTTACATAACTTTGACATTACTCAGTTGAGAATGTTGCTAGTTTCTAGAATAATATTATTAATTAGGTTTAAATTGTTTAATATGTTTTCAGTGCTTAGAATATGGATGCTCTCAATATTTGCCAGATGAAATATGGAAAGTATTTGATGTATTGCTTTTAAGAAATTTTTTTTGTACTAAATATGTTATTAGTGTTCCTTGTTAAGATTTTTAGGTTGTTATGGGCAAGTCTCTGGTACTGTTGATTAAGAACATAGGTTTTGGAGTCAGACAGGTCTGAGCTTGAGTTTAAGCTATACCACTCTACATGACCTAACTGAAGTAGTTAACTTCTGTGAGCCTTATGTATGAGGATTTTTTTAGCCTGTCAAGTAGGAGCAATACAGTTGTTTCCTCATAGGGTTATGCGAGGAATAAATAAAATTATGCACATAAAATATTAGTACAGGTTTGGCCAGTGTAAATGGTAATGACACTCCTTTGAAGTATGTGTAAGTAATCAATAAATAAAATTATGCACATAAAATATTTAGTACAGAGTTTGGCCAGTGTAAATGATAATGACACTCCTCTGGAGTATGTGTAAGTAATCACTACACACACAATTATAAAAACCTGAAGAAACGAATGAAAATACGTTTTAAAAATTATTAACTTTAAAAAAAGTAGTTTTGCAAACTAAAAAAAAAAAAAAAAAAGACACATATAAGGGAAAAGTAGGGATGGAAAAAAATATTCCACACAAATGGAAACCAGAAATGAGCAGAAGTAGCTCTACTTACATCAGATAAAATAGACTTTAAGTCAAAGACAGTCAAGAGAGGAAAAGGTCATTTTACAATGATAATAATATCAATTCAACAAGAAAATATAGCAAGTCTAAATATAAATGCACCCAACACTGGAACATCTGATATATAACACAAATATTATATATCATTGCCAAATTCTACCAAAGTTTCAAATAAGAACCAATATCAGTTCTCCACAAACTACTCCAAAATATTAAACAGGAGGAAATTCTCTCTAACTCGTTCTACAAAGCCAGCATTACCCTCATGTCAAAACCAAACAATCCTTATGAAAATATCAATGTCATTTTTCACAGAAATAGAAAAAAAATTCTAAAATTTATATGGAATCTAAAAAGAGCCTGAATAAAAGAACAAAACTGAAGGCATCACACGACCTGACTTAAAAGTGTGTTACAAGACTATAATAACCCAAACAGCATGGTATTGGTATTAAAAATAGACACATAGATCAAATGAACAGAATAGAGAACTCAGAAATAAATCCATGTATTTATAGTGCACTGATTCTTGATAAGGGAACCAAGAACATACATTGGGGAGGGGACACCTTCTTCAATGAATGGTGCTGGGAAAACGAAATGTCCATATACAGAAGAATGAAACTAGACTCCTATCTTTCACTATATAAAAAAATAAACTCAAAATGGATTAAAGGCTTATATGTAAGACTCAAAACTATAAAACTACTTGAAGAAAATATAGGGGAAACACTATTGGACATTGGTCTAGGCAGATTTTATTAACAAAAACCAAAACAGACAAATGGGACCGTATTAAACTAAAAATTCTGCACAGCAAAGGAAGCAGTCACCAAAGTGAAGAGACAACCTGTTGACAGGAGAAAATATTTGTAAAGTATTAATCCAACAAGGGAATAATATCCAGAATATTCAAGAAACTCAAACAATTCAACAGAAAACAATTCAAATAATCCTATTTTAAAAAAATAGACAAAGGACATGAATATACACTTCTCAAAAGAAGACATACAAATGACCAACAGGTATATGAAAAAATGCTCAACATCACTAATCATCGTGGAAATGCAAATCAAAACCTTAATGAGATATCATCTTTCTGGCAAGGAGACAGAGAAAAGAGATCTCTTATAGACTATTGGTAGGAATGCTAATCAACATACCTATTATGGAAAGCAGTGTGGAAATTTCTTTAAAAAACTAAAAGTAGAACTACCATATGATCCTATAATCCCACTACTGGGTATTTATCCAAAAGAAAAGAAATCAATATATCAAAGGGATACCTGCACCCCTATG
This sequence comes from Ateles fusciceps, assembly GCA_036589455.1. NCBI lineage: Eukaryota > Metazoa > Chordata > Mammalia > Primates > Atelidae > Ateles > Ateles fusciceps. The sequence goes on along the minus strand of JAZHEH010001180.1, from coordinate 485,975 downwards.
TTTATTGCAACAATATTCACAATAGCAAAGATATGGAATCAACCTAAATACACATTAATAGATGAATGGATAAAGAAAATGTGGTGTATATACATAATGGAATACTACTTGGTCATAAAATAGAATGAAAAATCTTGTCATTTGCAGTGACATGGATAGAATTGGAGGTCATTATGTTAAATGAAATAAGCCAGGCACAGACAGACAAATATGACATGTTTTCACTCATATGTGGGAGCTAAAAATGTTGATCTCATGGAAGTAGATAGTAGAATGACAGTTACCAGAGGCTGGGAAGGGTGAGTGCAGTGGGGAATGAAGAGAGGTTGGTTAATGGGTACAAACATAGACTTAGATGGAAGGAATAAGTTCTAATATTTGAGAGCAGAGCAGGTTAATTTAATTAACAGCAATGTATTGTATATTTCAAAATAGCAAGAAGAGAAGACTTGAAATAGTCCTAAATAAATAGAAATGATAAATACTTGATGTTATAGGAACCCTAAATATCCCGAGTTGGTCATTTTATGCATGTAACAAAATATCACATGTATGCCATACAAGTGTACAAATATTACATATCAATAATTTTTTTTTTTGAGACAAAGTCTTGCTCTGTCACCCAGGCTGGAGTGCAATGGCATGATCTAGGCTCACTGCAACCCTCTGCCTCCCAGGTCCAAGTGATCCTCCTGCTTCAGCCTCCCAAGTAGCTGGGATTACAGGTACCCACCACCATGCCCAGCTAATTTTTGTATTTTTAGTAGACACAGGGTTTCACCATGTTGGCCATGCTGGTCTTGAACTCCTGACCTCAGGTGATCCACCCACCTTAGCCTCCCAAAGTGCTCGGATTACAGGCATTAGCCACTGTGCCCGGTCTCAATAACATTTTTTAGAAGTGTAATATAGGCATAAAGATAGACATGTACAACAACGAAATAAAATAGGAGTGTGTCAAGTCCCCCACCAGGTTACTTAAGGGTGTATGTCTGCTACCCAAACCCTGAAGGCTGGGTGGTGAGCTAAGACCATGGTGCCCAGCTGAGGAGGAGGTGTCCCTGAAAACCCAAACATCCCAAAGAGTATCTGAAAACCTATCAAAACAAAAACAGTCTCATTACTCAAACACAGTAGGCAAAGAACAAAAAAAAAAGCAGGTTAAAAACAGTTAAAAGATGGAAGGTAGTGCAGATCTTAGAGCTGTCTTTCCATCCAGAAGTATGACAAGAAGTATGTATGTAAGTCCTAATAAACTCGTCTACTCATCCAGCTGGACTGGTCCAAGTCATTCTTTGGTCCTTCAGCTCCTTCCGAGTTTGAGGGAGATATTACAGTTCCACATTTTTCTCATAACAGAATGTTTTTCAACAAAGATGTCATGGCCATGTAATGGTGAATGGACAGTCTTTTCAACATATGTTGTGGAAAATGATATGTGCATGCAAAACAATGAAGTTGGACACCTTCCTAACACCATATACAAAAGTTAACTCAAATCAAAGATGTAAGCGTAAGAAATAAAACTATAAAACTCTCAGAAGAAAACAAGGGAAAATTTTCATGACATTAGATTTGGCAAAGATTTCTTGGATATAATACCAGAAGCACAGGCAACAAAAGAAAAATTGGACTTCATCAAAATTTAAAACTTTTGTAGGCCAGGCATGGTGGCTCACACCTGTAATCCCAATAGTTCAGTGGACTGAGGCAGGAGGATTGCTTGAGGCTAAGAGTTCAAGACCAGCCTGGGCAACATAGTGAGACCCTGTCTCTGCAAAATATTTTTTTAAATTAGCTGAGCATGGTGACACATCCCCGTAGTCTTAGCTACTTGAAGCTAAGATGGGAGGATCACTTGAGCCCAGGAATTTGAGGCTGCAGCAAGCTATGATTGCACCACTGTATTCCATCCAGCCTGGGTGACAGATTAAGACTCTGTATCTAAAAAAACACAAAACAAAAACAAACAAAAAAACCCTTCCACCTATTTTGTGCATCAAAAGACACTATCAAGAGAGTGAAAAGGCATTGTCAAATTCATAGAAACAGAAAGTAAAATACTGGTTACCAGGGACTAGAGAGAGGGGAAAATAGGGAGTTACTGTTTAATGGGCACAAAGTCCTCAGTTTGGGATAATGGAAAAATTCCAGAGATGGATAATGGTAGTTGTTGCATAACAATGTAAAATGTATCTAATGCCAGTGAACACTTACAAATGATTAAAATGGAAAATTTATGTATATCGTATTAGTCTTTTTCACATTGCTGATAAAGACATACCTGAGACTGGGAAGAAAGGAGGTTTAATGGATTTATAGTTCCACATGGCTGGGGAGGCCTCACAATCATGGCAGAAGGCAAGGAGGAGCAAGTCACATCTTACATGGATGGTGGAAGGCAAAGAGAGAGCTTGTGCAGGTAAACTCCTCCCAATAAAACGATCAGATCTCAGGAGACGTATTCACTATCATGAGAACAGCACTGGGAAGACCTGCCCCCATGATTCAGTTACCTCCCACTGGGTCCTTCTCACAACAGGTGGGAATTCAAGATGAGATTTTGGTGGGGACACAGCCAAACCATATCATATATTTTACCACAAGAAAAAAAATACATAGCAATATACTTAACCAAGTAAGTGCAAAAGTTGTATATTGGAAACTGCAAAGCATTGTTGAAATAAAGAGGATTTAAATAAATGCAATGGCATCTTATCCCAATAGATTGGAAGCCAAAATAATCCTGAAAGAGAATAAAGTTGGAGAGTTTAGACTTCCCAATTTCAAAACTTATTACAGACAGTGTGGTACTGGCATAAGGATAGATACAGATCAAAGGAGTAAAATTGTCAGTTCAGAAATAAACCTATATATCTATAGCCAGTTGATTTTCAGCAAGGGTGTGAGCCATCCAATGGGAGAAGGATAGTGACTTCACCAAATGGTGCTGAGAAAACTGGATATCCACATGCAAAAGAATGAAGTTGGAATCCCTTCCTCACACTACTCAAAATGGATGAAAACCCTGAAGGTAAAAGCTAAAACTATAAAACTCTTAGAAAGGAAGATGTAAATCTTTATAATCTTGGATTAGGCAAAAGCTTCTTAGATGACACCGAAAGACAAGCAACAAAAGAAAAGGGTAGATTGTAGTTCATTAAATTAATAACTTTTGTACATCAAAGGACATTGTCAAGAATGTGAGCAGACACGTCATAGGAGAGGATATTTGTAAACAATTTATCTGAGTAGAGTCCAGAATATATGAAGAACTCTTATGACTTCGCAGCCAAAAGACAACCCAATTTTCTTTATTTACTTGTTTATTTATTTATTGTAAAGTGAAAGCAAGTTTATTAGGAAAGTAAAGGAATGAAAGAGTGGCTGCCCGAGCAGCCTGAGGCAAAGCATCCCTGAGGGCTGCTGGTTTCCCATTTGTATGGTTATTTCTTGATTATATGCTAAACAAGGGGGTGGATTATTCATAAGTTTTCTGGGAAAGGCGTGAACCATTCCCAGAACTGGGTTTCTCCCCCTTTTAGACCGTATTGGGTAACTTCCTGACGGTTGCCATGGCATCTGTAAACTGTCATGGTGCTGGTGGGAGTATCTTTTAGCATGCTAATGCATTGTAACAAGCGTCTACGGTGAGGATGACTAGTGGTCACTCTCATCACCATCTTGGTTTGGTGGGTTTCAGCTGGCTTCTTTACTGCACACTGTTTTAACAGCGAAGTCTTTATGACCTGTGTCTTGTGACAACCTCCTATTTCACCCTGTGACTTAAAATGCCTAACTAACTGGGAATGCAGCCCAGCAGGTCTCAGCCTTATTTTCCCCAGCCCCTATTCAAGATAGAGTTGCTCTGGTTCAAACGCCTCTGACATTTCCCGGCTTGCTTGTGTAAGAAAACTCTAACACTAAAGGTTGTACAGGGACAAAGATCCATTGTCTGTAACTTCTTCAGGCTGAATAGGGTCGATGATATTCTTGCCTAACTATTAGGATCTCTTGTGTTCAGGGTAGAGAGAAGCTCTGTCAGAAAGTGCCAGTATGGTGAGAGCCATTCATAACTCCAAGTTCCGACAAAAGGTGTTATGTGGAAGATTAATAAGTGTTCAATTTCAGAAAACATTCATTAGTTTATCTTGCATTCTTACACAAAGAATACAGTAGCAAATATATCTCACCACAGTAAAATAAAATAAATAAAATTATCCCAAGTAAACTAAATTAGAAAGCTTTCCATGAACTGGGTAATTGTTGAGACCAAGCAGATATGGGGTTGCTAGCCAATTCCAATATGTATCCAGAATGAGAATATTAATCCAGATTTTTACATTACCCATCCCTATTGTTTCTTCTGAGCTACAGCCAGGGATCACTGGTTAGGTCACAGGAACAAGCAGTCAGTCTAAGTTGCAGGAAAAAACTTTTAAAAAACTGATGAAACTAGAATCTAATATGTGTGCCATACTTCTTGAAACGTAATTTTTTTCTCTCGCCAGTCTCCCATTTTTACTAAAGACAAATCATGGTGAGACTGATTTGCTTTATCATACTTGGCCTGATTATTTGTATAAAGTGCAGCAAGAATAATTATGGTTCAGGCTGGGCACGGTGGCTCATGTCTGTAGTCCCAACACTTTGAGAGGTCAAGGCAGGTAGATACCTGAAGCCAGGAGTTTGAGACCAGCCTGGGCAACATGGTGAAACACTGTCTCTACAACAAATACAAAAAAGTAGCCAGTATGTTCGCGGGTGCCTATAATCCCAGCTACTCAGGACACACAAGAATCATTTGAACCTGGGAGGTGGAAGTTGCAGTGAGCCAAGATCACACCATTGCACTCCAGTCGGGGAAACAGAGTGAGACTCTGTCTCAAAAAAAAAAAAAAAAAAAAAAAAAAAAATCTGCAAATCTTTAGTTTGACTGATAAAGAAAAAAAGAAGAAATGTGAATAACTAGAATCAGCAATAGAAGTGGAGACGTTACTATCAAACTTACAGAAATGAAATGTAAGAGAAAAAACTATGAACACCAACAAATTAGATAACCTAAATGAACTAGACAACTTCCTAGACACTCACAAATTATCAAAACTGACTCCAGATGAAACAGAAAATAGGAACAGACCTATAACATATAAAGATATTAAATCAGCAATTTCAAACCTCCAAGCAGAAAACATCTCAAACTACAGGACTTTCTTATTGGAGCCTACAAAACACTTAAAGAATAATTAACACCAATTCTCATTTTTTTACGTTTTTCTTCCCTAAAAAGGAACACTTTTTAACTCATTCTATGGAGTAATTATTACATGTACACCAAAGCTACATGTATACCAAACTTGTTCTGCTACGGACAGGCAAGAGGAAAGTAGCCATGTTGCAAAATGCCCAGAGCTCTCTGTTCTCTCTAACAAAGGCCTGTTCTCAAGGGAAACTTTTACTAGAGCCTCACTTACTTAGAAAGATTGAAATGGCCAGCATCAGCTTTATGTAGCCCTCCTGTCTCATCTAAGGAGGGAAAAAAAAGCCAAAAGCACTTGTGAATGTAACATCCCAGGGAGCCCAGACACACTAAAAGACTGACATAACTATGGGATTATAGATCACTTATCATTCCCTGACACTTTACCACCACATTAATTGGGCTCCTGTTTAATAATAATAAAGGATGGCCAGGCACGATGGCTCACACCTGTAATCCTAGCACTTTGGGAGACTGAGGCGGGCAGTTCACAAGGTCAGGAGTTTAAGACCAGCCTGGCCAACATGGCAAAACCCCGTCTCTACTAAAAATACAAAAATTAGCTGGATGTGTTGGTGTGTGCCTGTAGTCCCCACTACACAGGAGGCTGAGGCTTGAACCCAGGAGGCGGAGGTTGCAGTGAGCCAAGATTGCACCACTGCACTCCAGCCTGGGCGACAGAGCAAGACTCTGTCTCAAAAAACAAACACACAAAAAAACCCAAGGGATTAGGGATTACAATGGAAACAACTGCAAGGCTCAGACTCTACTATGAAATCTCAAAAAAATAAATAAATACAAAAATTAGCTAGGCGTGGTGGCGCATGCCTGTAATTCCAGCTACTCGGGAGGCTGAGGGAGGAGAATCACTTGAACCTGGGAGGTGGAGGTTACAGTGAGCTGAGATTGCGCCACTGCACTCCAGCCTGGCGACAAAGTGAGACTGTCTCAAAAAAAAAAAAAAAAGATAATTTTCTGTTATGTATATTTTATCACATATAGTAAAGTGGAAGGGAAAAAGAATAAAGGGATGGAAAAAAATATACCATGCTAACACTAGTCAAGAGAAAGCAGGAGTAGCTATGTTAACTTCATATACAGCAGACTTCAGAGCAAGGAAAATTATCAGGAATAAAGAGGGGCATTACATAATGATAAAGGGATCAATTCTCCAGGAAGACATAACAATCCTTAATGTGTATGTGTTTATCAACAGAGCACCAAACAATGTGAGGCAAAAACTGGTAAAACTGCAAGGAAAAGTAGGTGAATCAACTATTATGGTTGGAAACTTTACCACTCCTCTAATCGTAATTGAAAGCAACTGACAGATCTAGCAGGCCAAAGCCAGTAAGGACATTGTATTAATCGGGGTTCTCCAGAGAAACAGAATCAATTGTGTGTGTGTGTGTGTGTGTGTGTGTGTGTATGTACATGTGTGTATATACAAATATATGTGTGTGTATGTACATATATACACACATATATATGAGACACACACACGTACATATATATATAAGAAAGGGAGGGAGAGAGAGATGGAGGCTGGCAAGTCCAAAATCCAAAATCTGCACAGTGGGTCAGCAGGCTGGAGACCAGTGGATGATGCAATGTTACAGTTCAAGTCTGAAGGCTATCTGCTATAGAATTCACTCTTATTCTGGGGAGGTTAATCTTTTTGTTCTACTCATGCCTTCAACGGATTGGATGAAGCCCACCCACGCCTTGGAGGGCAATCTTTACTCGAAGTCCACTGATTTAAACATTAATCTGGCCGGATATGCTGGCTCACGTCTGTAATCCCAGCACTTTAGGAGGCCAAGATGGGTGGATCGCTTGAGGTCAGGAGTTCGAGACCAGCCTGGCCAACATGGTAAAACCCCATCTCTACTAAAAATACAAAGATTAGCCACTGATGGTGGTACATGCCTGTTGTCCCAGCTACTTGGGAGGCTGAGGCAGGAGAATTGCTTGCACCCGGGAGGCAGAGGTTGCAGTGAGCTGAGGTCGCGCCACTGCACTCCAGCCTGGCACCTGGTGACAGAGTGAGACTGTCTCAAAAAAAAAAAAAAAAAGAATTGGAAATGTACATCCACACATGACATCCATTATGGAGAACAACATGGAGGTTCCTCAAAAAACTGAAAATAGAACTACCATGTAATCCCGCAATCCCACTGCTGGGTATATACCCCAAAGAGAGGAAATCAGTATATGGAAGAGATATCTGCACACCCATGATCATTGCAGCACTGTTCACAATAGCCAAGATTTGGAAGTAACCTACGTGGCCATCAAAGATCAATGGATAAAGAAAATGTGGTTCTTATATACAATAGAATGCTATTCAGCTATAGAAAAGAATAGGATCCTGTCATTTGCAACAACATGGATGGAACCAGTTAAGTGAAATAAGACAGGCACAGAAAGGCAAATACTGTGTGTTCTCACTTATTTGTGGGATCTAAAAATCAAAACAATTGAACTGAAACTCTTGGAGATAGAGAATAGAAGGATGGTTACCAGAGTCTGGGAAGGGTAGTGGAGGGTGGAGGGTGGGGGATAATTAATGGATACAAAAAATAGAATGAATAAGACATAGCATTTGATGGCAAAACAGGGTAACTACAGTCAACAATAATTTATTACACATTTTAAAATAACTAAGTATAGAACTGGGTGGAGTGGCTCATGCCTGTAATCCCAGCACTTTGGGAGGCTGAGGCAGGCAGATCACCTGAGGTCAGGAGATCGAGACCAGCCTGGCCAACATGGTGAAACCCCGTCTCTACCAAAAATACAAAAAAATTAGCCGGGCATGGTGGCAGATCCTGTAGCCCCAAGTACTCGGAGGGCTGAGGCAGGAGAATTGCTTGAACCCTGGAGGCAGAGGTTGCAGTGGGTTGAGATCATGCCATTGCACTCCAGCCTGGGTGACAGAGAGAGAGACTCTCTTAAAAAAAAAAAAGTGGGGGGGTCATCTGAGACCTCCACTTTCCCCTTTGTTAATAATACATAAGTACACAGTAACACAGATAAGAGCTATGGCATAGTGAAGCAAACACCCACCATCCAGCTTAAGAAGGAGTAGTCCTACACCTGCCACCTCCGAGCCTCTCCTGTGTGCACTGTGCATGCCTCTTTCTTCAACTTGGATTGATTACCACCAATGTGTAGTCCCCAATCTTGTTTAGTTTTATAGGTTTTGAACTTTGTATAAATGATATCAATCTCTCTGTACTCTATTGCAATTTGATTTTTAAATTCAGCGTTATATTGGTGAGTTTGTTTCAGATGCTCATGGGACACATGAGCATCTGAAACAGTTGTCCATGTTCACAGCTGTATAGTATTCCTTTGTTTGAGTGTGTCCCTGTTAATGATTGTCTGGGTCATTTCTGGGCTTTGCTGTCACAAACAAGGCTGCCATGAGCACCGTGCTCTGGCCCTAGGCATCCACGTGCAGCAGGTGCTCCAGGAGTGGGAGTGGGCAGGTCCCCTTTATGGAGAATATGTCCTTTCACAGTGGCTGTACCACTTCTCACTGCCCCTTTGCTTCACATCATCCCCAACTAACAGTGGTCTTTACAGATTTTTAAATATTTACCAACATGGTTTTGTCTTTTTGTTTCTTTGTTCTGTTTGCTTGATGCAGTCTTGCTTTGTTGCCCAGGCTGGAGTGCCGTAGTGCGATCCTATCTCACTGCAGTCTTGATCTCCTGCGCCCAAGTGATCCTCTCACCCCAGCCTCCCACCTAGCTGGGACTATAGGCTTATGCCACTGCACCTGGCTAATTTAATAAAAAAAAAATTGTGGCTGGGTGCAGTGGCTCATGCCTGTAATCCCAGTATTTTGGGAGGCCAAGGAGGGCAGATCCCTTGAGCCCAGGAGTTCAAGACCAGCCTGGGCAACATGGTAAAATCCCGTCTCAAAAAAAAAAAAAAAAAAAAAAGCCGGGCGCGGTGGCTCACGCTTGTAATCCTAGCACTTTGTGAGGCTGAGGTGGGCGGATTGCCTGAGGTCAGGAGTTCAAGACCAGCCTGACCAATATGGTGAAACCTTGTCTTTAAAAAAAACAAACCCCATCTCTACAAAAAAAATACAAAAATTAGCCAGGTGTGGTGGCACATGCCTGTAGTTCCAGCTACTAGGAAGGCTGAAGTGGGAGGATCACTTGAGCCCAGGAGGCTGAGGCTGCAGTGAGCCAAGATTGCGCCACTGCACTACAGCCTGGGCAAGAGAGTGAGACCCTGCCTCAAAAAAAATTTTTTTTTTTTTGTTTAGAGATGGGGTCTTGCTATATTGCCTAGGCTGGTCTAAACACCTGGCCTCAGGTGATCCTCCTGCCTTGGCTTCCCAAAGTGCTAGGATTATACAGGCATGAGCCACGACACCCAGCTGAACCTAGATTTTTTAAAAATTAACTTTATTGAGATATACATACAAGAAAATGCACCCATATAAGTTCAGTTTGATCTCTTTTGATAAGTGTAACCAATACCTCAATAAAGATACAGAACATGTCTGTAACTCCACAAAGCCCACCGGTGCCCTTTGAGGTCAGTCCCTACCCCTGGTGCCAGGCAACCACTGATCTGCCTTCTGTTGGGGATGACTATTGCTGTTTCTTTTGCTCAGATGTTTCTGAGATTCATGGGTGTCGTACACACCAGTAGTCTGTGCCTCACTATTGCAGAGCAGGATCTTACATACTTTATTCATTCATCCACGGATGGACATTTAAATAGTTTCCAGTTGGGGACTATCAAAAACAAAAACATTGTGAACATTCAGTTATAGATATTTGTTGGGACATAGGTTTCATTTCCCTTGGGTGAATACCTAGGAGTGGAGCTGAACTACAGAGTTGTGAGTTAAGTGTATGTCCAGCTTTGTCTGAAACTGCCCAGTGATTCTCCACCCGTGGCTGCACAGCATCCACTCCCACCACCACTGTGTGAGGCCTCTGGTGGCTTTGTATCTTCTCCAGCCATTGGCATGGTTGGTCTTTTTATTTTTTTTTGAAATGGAGTCTTGCTCTGTTGCCCAGCCTGGAGTGCAATGGCACCATCTTGGCTCACTGCAACCTCTCAGGTTCAAGTGATTCTCCTGGTTCAGCTTCCCGAGTAGCTGGAATTACAGGCATGCACCACAATGCCCTGATAATTTTTATATTTTTAGTAGAGGAGGGGTCTCACCATGTTGGCCAGGCTGGTCTTGAACACCTGACCTCAGGCGATCCGCCTTCCTTGGCCTCCCACAGTGCTAGGATTACAGGCATGAGCCACCAGTGCCCAGAGATTGGTCTTTTTAATTTTTTACTTCTCTGATGTGTGTGTGTAGTATTCTTATTCGCTCTTGGGGTTTTGATTTGCATTTCTCTGCTAACTGATGGTGCAGCACATTTTAATTGTTATCTGACATTTGTAATTTGTAGTTGTGAAGTGGCAGGGCTTTCGCCTTCCATGGGAAAAAATTGTGTGTGTTGCTTGTCTTATTATTGTGAGAGTTTGTTTTTCTCTGGATTTGAGTTTATACAATGATGCAAAGGATAAAGCATGGGAGACACACTTGGAGAACGAACCTGGAGACATGCACTGCCTGATTTCAAAACTCACCACAATACTTCAGTAATCAAGATAGTATCATTTTTTCGCCGGGTGCAGTGACTTATGCCTATAATTCCAGTGTTTTGGGAGTCTGAGGCAGGAAGGTCACAGAAATAGTGCATAATGCCACTGCTAAGATACAAAGCCACCAGAGTATCATTTTGAGTTATTTTCTCCCAGTGTCTACCTTGTCTTTTCATTTCTTAATGGTAGGTTTTGTTGAAGAGAATTTTTTTTTTTTTGAGGCAGGGTCTTCCTCTGTCACCGAGACTGGAGTGCAGTGGCATGATCATAGCTCACTGCAGCCTCTAACTCCTGGGTTCAAGAGATCCTCACAACTCAGCCTCCTGAGTAGCTGGGACCACAGGCATGCGCCTGACTGATTTTTTTTTATTTCAAGATAGGGTCTCACTATGTTGCTCAGGCTAGTCTTAAACTCCTGAGCTCAAGTGTCTCCTACCTCAGACTCCCAAAACACTGGAATTACAGGCATAAGTCACTGCACTGGCTCACAAATGATACTATCTTGATTACTGAAGTTTTGTGGTGAGTTTTGAAATCAGGTAGTGCATGTCTCCAGGTTTGTTCTCCAAGTGTGTCTCTCATGCTTTATCCTTTGCATCATTGTATAAAGTCAGCTTGCTAGGCTGGGGATAGTGGCTCATGCCTGTAATCCCAACACTTTGGGAAGCCAAGGTGGGTGGATCACTTGAGGTCAGGAGTTTGAGACCAGCCTGGCTAACATGGTGAAACCCCATCTCTACTAAAAATAGAAAAAAAAAATTAGCTGGGTGAGGTAGTGGGTGCCTGTAATTCCAGCTATTCAGAAGGCTGAGGCAGGAGAATCACTTGAACCTGGGAGGCAGAGGTTGCAGTGAGCTGAGATCATGCCACTGTACTCCATCCTGGGTGACAGATCGATTTTGTCTCAAAAAAATAAACTAATTTTTAAAAATGCTGGAACCGTAAGTTTTGTTTGTTGGGTTTTAGCACAGAAAAGCATAAGGAAGAAATAGTGTATAATGCCACTGCTAAGATCACATCCTTAACCTCAAAAAGTGAAAAGGAATACAAGAGAATAGTTAAACATGTTACAAATACATTGTCCATCTCCTCGCTGAAAAAAGCCTGTCAACAGCTTCTTGTGTTAACTTTGCAATATTTTTTCTACCTATCTTTTCCTTAAAATGCAACCAGAAGTCGCCATACTTTTATTGATTGTTTTTTGAAACGGAGTCTCACTCTGTCACCCAGGCTGGTGTGCAGTGGCACAGTCTCAGCTCATTGTAACCTCTGCCTACCAGGTTCAAGTGATTCTCCTGCTTCAGCCTCCTGAGTAGCTGGGATTACAGGGGTGTGCCACATGCCCGGCTAATTTTGTATTTTTAGTAGCGACAGGGTTTCACCACATTGGCCAGGCTGGTCTCAAACTCCTGACCTCACGTCATCTGCCCACCTCAGCCTCCCAAAGTGTTGGGATTACAGGCGTGAGCCACCGCTACAGGCCAGAAGGCACCATGCTCTACATGTTGTCTTGCACCTGGAGGTTCTGCTCACTGCCGTGGAGGCTCTCCCTCTTTTCTATGAATGCCTGCAGAGTGTCTCCCCCGACACATACCTGCGCTGTAGGGTGACCGGTCTCTGCTGACAGCCACAGATGTGGTTTTCAGTTTTGCTCATAGGAAGTTCTACAGTGGGTGCCTTTTGACGGCTACCTTAGCATAGCTCTCTGTAGGTGCAGTGGGTATCGCTTTAGCCCCACAACTCTGGGTGTCAGAAGTGTCCTAGTCCTGCCGTGCTGTGACTGGCCTTTTCTCTGTGTCACTTCTCATCTGCCTTCTGTCCAGCTGGCCCCCATGCCTATCGGAGCTCCCAATCTTCCTCACTCAGGGTAAGATGTGGGATCTCCCTACATGGGCCCTGAACAAGGGAGTTGCATCTTTTTTTCTTGGGAACGTGTACGGTGGTGGCTCCTACCCAGGAAATTTTCCCCCCAAGTACCATCTGGGACAGTCTGGAGACATTTTTGGTTGTTGCAACTGGGGGCCTGGGGTGGCTGCTGGCATCTAGTGAGTGAATACCAGGAATGCTGCTCACTATCTGTGTTAGTCGGGGTTGTTCAGAGAAACAGAACTGGTACTACGCATATATATAGAGAAAGAGATCTTTTATAAGGACATAGCTCATGCAACTATGGAGGCAGCCTGGAGACCCAGTGACACTGATGTGTGTTCCAGGCCAGAGGCCGGCAGGCTTGAGACCCAGGAGGAGGAGATGCTTCAGTTTGAGTCCAAAAACAGGACAAAGCTGATGTCCCAGTTTGAAGGCCTCAGGCAGGAGGAATTTCTTCTTACTCGGGGGAGGAGCCACATTTTTGTTCCATTCAGGCCTTTGAACGGAGAGATAAGGCCTGCCCACCTTGCAGAGGACTGTCGGCTTCACTCAGTGCTGTGATCTGAATGTCTGTGTCCCCCAAATATTCAATGTTGAAGGCTAACCCCCAAGGTGATGGTATTAGGAGATCAGGCATTAGGGAGATGATTAAGTCATGAGGGAGGAGCCTCGGGAATGGGATCAGTGTCCTTATAAAGGAGGCCTCAGAGAGCCCCCTTGCCCCCTCCACCACCTGCCCGTTCCACCATGTGGGGGACACAGTGAGAAGGTGCTGTCTATGAGGAAGGGGCGCTCTTCACACGCCAAATCCGCCAGCTCCTTGATATTGGACTTTCCAGCCTCCAGGACTTTGAAAACACATTTCTGTAGTTTATAGACCACTCAGTCTGTAGTGTTTTATTACAGCAGCCCAAATGGACTAAAACAAGCAGTCTGCCAATTCAAATGTTAATCTCATCCAGAAACACCCTCACAGACACACCCAGTCAGGTTAACACATGACATTCACCATCACACCATCCTACAATGCCCAGAACAATGCCTTCCACAACCCCAGATTCTCTGGGCCAAATGTCAGTAATGCTGAGATTGAGAAACCCTGGCATAGAGGAAGGAGCTGCATTAATCCTGATACAAAGGTGTATCTAGGATAAATTTCTATGAAAGGGCTTTTGCACACTTTATATTTTAATAGATATTGTCAAACTGTCCTTGGAAGGAGTGCACTAGGTAAGACTACGCTCTGCAGCGTAGAGAAGGATGTCTGTTATCTCATGGGCTCTCCAGCAGTGGTTATTGTCAAGTGTTTATGCTTGGAATGTCAGAAAGCTGTGGAACCAAGCCTTTGATCAGCAAATCCAGGGACTCTGTAGCCTGTTAGGTTTAGCTGTTTTCTAATTATTTTGATAATACAATTCACTGGCTGCTGATGTGGTAAAGCAGGTTCACATTCCTGAGGGCTGAGAGTCATTTCTGCGTGTTGGGGCTGATTATAAGAAGCTTGGCTGGGTCTGCACAGTGCTAACTTGAGGTGGGTCTCCTTGAAAGAGGCCAAGGACGGACCGCACTGGGGTTGTTCACTGGGCTGGGGAAGACATCCTTCCCCTGGAGTGGGAACTTATAAGAGGGAGGAGAAGCAAGGTTCAGTGAGGGGCTGGGCCCCAGGCATCTTCACGGAGGATGCCTTGGGCAGAAAGGCTTCCTTTGGGAGCAGCCCTAAGCCAGGCACCCCCTTCCTTCCCTCTGCCCAGCGCTGCCTGCCACCTCCTCTAACTTCCATCCCTGGGGTACTCTGCTTCTCCTTGGTCTTGCAAGCAGGAGCATCTTCCCAGAGCCAAGTGGGGCCCCAAGGGAGGTCTGTCAGTTCTAGTTCCCTTCCGCCCTGCTTGCTCATGGGCCCCCATGGTTCCTGCCCTGGAATCATCCCGTAGTTTTTGGCACCTGGTGTAGGCTGGCCCTTGTCCCATTCTCCACCCTTGGGCGTCCCCCAGCCCTTTCCCGGCAGGTCCCCCCTGCAACCCACTCAGTGCCTGGAAACCACACCAGAGTGCCGGAGGCCTTGGGGTGCAGGTATTGGCTTCATATGCATGGATGGTGACACATTCCTGCACAGCCTCTCTCTTGGGCACACAGAGGGCCATGCCTGCCTACACCTTAATCCAGCTCTTTGTCACTGCTGCCTACAGCACTTGCATAACTCTGTGACTCAAAGAAGTTTCTGTCTGCCTGGGACCTGCCATCGCTGTTCCCACCAGTCCTCTGGAAGGTTCCCAAGGGTTCCTCCCTCCTCCACCCCGGCAACTGGCTGGTCTGCACCTGCTTCTTCAGTGGGGTTCCCAGGCAAGCTCCCTGGTGCCTCTGTGCGGCCTCTCTTGGCCTCCTCTCTTCCAACCCTTCAGAGCTTCACTCTGTACCAACCCTCTATCCTCCGTCCACAGCCAAGGTCTGTGGCCCTGTGTGACTCTAAGCCTCTGCCTGTTATTCCCTGAAACCTGGGGTGGGAGTGCATCCTCATTGCTTCAGTGGGTCCCACTCCAGAATTGTCAGTGGTGCCCTGCAGCCAATTCCAAGCCTGTTAAACTCCAGGCTTGCTGTAATGTTTCTTGATCCTTCTCTCAGCTACAGAGTTGCCTGCCTACAGAAGGCTCTGTCCAGGGACGCGAAGAGAAGGGTGTCCAGCGGATGGGTGTGTCCCTTCTCTCCTCTCCCCTAGCCAAACCAGGGAAATATGTGACAAGGTCCAGGGGCTCGCTCCAGGCCTAACGCCCCACCCCAGCCTGCAGGGCTGCTCTGTCCCCCCACAAGCATGGTCTCCGTCTCTGACCCTCAAAGTTCTGCCCAGAACAGATGCCTTCTCCTGGGCTTTGTCTTGCTGATAGTGTCCTTACCTCATTAACTCTCCCTCCTCATGCTTCTCTGTCACTTGCTATTTTTTGAGGAATATAACCATTTATATACCTTTATATAAATGGTAGATAAATATAACCAGTTATATTTGTATATTATAAATATAACCTTTTTGAATTTCATATGCACATATGTACATATATTACCTTTAATAGGTTATAGAGTACAGCGAGTTGGTTTTTTTTTTTTTTTTTTTGAGACAGCTGGAGTGCAGTGGCACAATCTTGGCTCACTGCAACCTCTGCCTCCTGGGTTGGAGCAATTCTCCTGCCTCAGCCTCCTGAGTAGCTGGGATTACAAGTGTGTAACCCCACACCCAGCTAATTTTGTATTTTTAGTAGAGGCGGGGTTTCACCAGGTTGGCCAGGCTGGTCCTGAATTCCTGACCTCAGGTGATCCACCCATCTTGGCCTCCCAGAGTGCTGGGATTACAGGAGTGAGCCACCATGCCCAGCCAAGAGGTGGGATGTTTAAGAGGTAATAGGGGCCAGGCATGGTGGCTCACCCCTGTAATCCCAGCACTTTTGGAGGCTGAGGTGGGGATCACTTGAACCCAGAAGTTTGAGACTAGCCTGGGCAACATGGTGAAACATCGTCACTACTAAAAATACAAAAATTGGCCAGGTGTGGTGGCGCGCGCCTGTAGTCCCAGCTACTTGGGAGGCTAAGGCAGAAGAATTGCTTGAACCCACGGGGCGGAGGTTGTAGTGAGCTGAGATAGTGCCACTGTATTCCAGCCTGGGCAGCAGAGCAAGACTCTGTCTCAAAAAAAAAAAAAAAGAGGTAATTAGGCCATGAGGACTCTATCCTTATGGGGTGGGATTAATGCAATTTAAATGGGCAAGTTCAGCCTTTTGGCTGGAAGCGCCATCTTCCAGTAATTTGCCAAAATGATGAATACAAAGGGAAGAGGAAAGGCCCCCAATATATGTTATCTAAGCCTTTTAGAAAACAGAGAGTTCTTTGTCCACATACATGCAAATCTATAAGAAAGGTGATATTGTAGACATCAAAAGAATAGGTACTGTTCAAAAAGGAATGCCCACAAATGTTACTGTGGCAAACCTGGAGCAGTCCACAGTGTCACTCAGCATGCTGTTGGCATTGTTGTAAACAAGGGCAAGATTCTTGCCAAGAGAATTAATGCACGTATTGAGCACATTAAGCTCTCTAAGAGCCAAGATAGCCACGACGGTGAAGGAAAATGACCAGAAAAAGAAGAAAACCAAATAGAAAGTACCTGGGTTCAACTGACGTGCCAGTCTGCTCCACTCAGAGCAGCACACTTTGCAAGAGCCAATGGAAAGGAGCCTGAGCTGCTGGCACCTATTCTCCCCGAATTTACGGCATAATAGGTGTTACAAAAATAAAAGACCTCTGAACTACAAAACATAAAATGAAATAAAAAACTCAAAGGGCAAGTTCGGTCCTTTCTTACTCTCTCTTTACCCTTCTGCCATGTGACGCCTCCCATGTGATGACACGGCAAGGCCCTTGCCAGAGGCTGACATCTTGATATTGGACTTCCCGGCCTCCAGAACTGTGAGTAATTAGTTTCTGGTCGTTATACATTAGCCGGTCTTTGGTATTCTGTCATAGCAGCACAAAATGTACTAAGGCAGAGGATGGGGAGCTGACACTCTGACAAGCCCTCAGGAAAGTAACTTCGAATCCAGGTAATAGCATGCCCATCTTTGTATTCCTGTGTGGGAAGGAGCCGTGTGCTGAGGCCTCTGACTCACCACACTGGGAGGACCCCTCAGAGTCGGTGGGGTTGCCTCAGGACAGCAGGGTCTTACCCTAGGCAAGTTCAGGTGACCCAAATATCTGAGTCCGCCCTCAGGAAAGCCAACCAGTTCCAACTGGCTGGGCATCCTGAGGCTGCTGCATCAGGGCTCCGTCTTGTTGTTTCTAATTAGAAAGGTAAGTCACATCTTTATGCAAAAGTCAAATGTTACGGAATCACATAGCATCATCAGTGCACATCACCTGTAGCCCTATAACCAAAGGAAATCTCAGTTAACAATAAGACACATATTCCTTGTTTCCTTTCCTATTCAAACACATACATTTGTTCCTGTATTTAACAATATATCATGACCATCTTGCATATCAAAACATAGAGCTAGATCTACCTTATTTAAGAAATGTGTGAGGATTTATTCATTTTGTGAAATTATATTAGAGAAGTGATACATGAATATATTCTCTGTGAAAGAGTCAGACAATATGTAAATGTAAGACGAAAGTGAATTTCCTCCCCTAGTTCTTCCTACTCTACTCTGTCCAGAAGGCATAGTAATCTTTATTTCATTTTCATTTGTACACACTCTCACACATTTGTTTTACTTAACCATAGGCCTTGAACAACTTTCAGGTCAGTACAAAACAGGTCTAACATACATTTTTAGTGGATTTATGGTTTTTCTGAGTATGTCACAATTTAGTGCTTCTGAGATTAATCTGGGAGCTTGTTGAGAACACAGGTTGCAGAGGCCATCCTTAAGTGTCCCAAGTTGAAAACCAAGTCCTGTCATCACTCCCCCTGTCTGTATGAACACCCTGTCCTTATCTCTAGCATTTAAGGGAGAGTTCCATAGGATTAAATTTCTAGCTGTGGAAATGATGAGTCAAGTGAGATTAGCAGCATTAATTTTAATAATATGGCCAAACTGAACTTTAACACTGCAATGCTTCCTCACCCTCACAGGCAGTGCTTACGTGTGCTGTCTGTTCCCTCCCCATCACCCATGGCAAACACTGCCTGAGACTGTTTCACCACTCTGATGTATGAGACACTTCATTATTATTATTTTTTGACACGGAGTCTTGCTATCACCCAGGCTGGAGTGCAGTGGTGTGATCTCAGCTCACTGTAACCTCTGCCTCCTGGGTTCAAGCAATTCTCCTGCCTCAGTCTCCCAAGAAGCTGGGATTACAGGCGCTTGCCACACCGGGCTAGTTTTTGTATTTTTAATAGAGACAAGAGTTTCACCACATTGGCCAGGCTGGTCTCAAACTCTGACCTCAAGTGATCCTCCTGCCTTGGCCTCCCAAAACGTTGGGATTACAGGCGTGAGCCACCGTGCCTGGCTGACACTTCATTATTTGAATTTTAATTAATTAAGAAAGGAGCTGAACAATGAGTGTCTTCTTTTTCTGTAAATGAACTTTTTATTTTGGAATTACCTTAGATTTACAGAAATGTAAAGCTAGTACCGAGTTCCTATGTGCTCCTCACCAGCTGTCCCCAAAGTGAACACACGTAATTGGCACATACACCCGAACAAAACATTAGTACGCTACTATTAACTGAACTTCAGGTTTTATTTGGATTTTGCCGTTTTCCTACCAATGTCCGTGGAATCCAAGATCCCACATTGCATTGAATTGTCATGTCTCCTTAGGGTTCCTTGATCTGTGACACTTCCTCAGTTTATCCTTGTCTTCCATGACCATGGCGGTTTTGAAGTCCCGGTTAGACAGTGTGAACTGTCCCTCAGTTTGTGTTTAATGTTCTCTAATGATTAGAAAGGGCTTATGGGTTGGAGGGGAACGCCACAGAGGTGAAGTGTCCTTCTCATCATGCCATGCCATATTGGGTAACACATGGTATCACATACTTTCATAGTAAGAAAAATTCCAAACACACATAAAAATAGCAAGAGTAGAGTAAGAACTCATTACATGGTACTCCACAACTACCAATGCTTTTCCACCAATGCTGTTTCTGGATAGCTTTTCAATATGGTTGGAAGACATTTTCATTTCACTTTTCTGTCCTCTTCTCCATCCTTCCTTCTTCCCTCCCTTCTGCTATCCTTTTTTTTTTTCGAGATGGAGTTTCGCTCTTGTTGCCCAGGCTGGAGTACGACGGTGTCATGGGCTTACCGAAACCTCTGCCTCCTGGGTTCAAGCAATTTTCCTGTCCTAGCTTCCTGAATAGCTGGGATTACAGCTGCACGCCACCACACCTGGCTAATTTTTGGTATTTTTAATAGAGATGGGGTTTTACCATGTTGGCCAAACTGGTCTCCAACTCCTAACCTCAGGTGATCTGCCTACCTCAGCCTCCTAAAGTGGTGGGATTACAGGCGTCAGCCACTGCGCTCAGCCTATCCTTCCTTTTTAACACAAAAGGGGAAAGCACTAAGTGTTGACAATCTATATACGAGAATATAACACATCTAATTAAATTGCTTCTTCTCTTGGCTCCGACTGTAGTAACAAAATACCATAGACTGTGGCTTAAACCACAGACATTTGTTTCTCATGGTTCTTTTCCAGCCTTCTCTTCTTCCAGCCTCCTCAGATGGGAACCCTCTCCTCTGCATTCCCACTGTTAGCCTCCATATATATATATATATATTTTTTTTTTTTTGAGGAGTCTCGATGTCACCCACACTGGAGTGCAGTGGCAGGATCTCTGCTCAATGCGGCCTCCACTTCCTTGGTTCAAGGAATTCTGCCTCAGCCTCCTAAGTAGCCGGGATTACAGGCGCACACCACCACACCCACTATTTTTTATATTTTTAGTAGAGACGGGGTTTCACCATGTTGGCCAGGCTGGTCTTGAATTCCTGGCCTCAGGTGATCCACCCGCCTCAGCCTCCCAAAGTGCTGGGATTACAGACATGAGCCACCATGCCTGGCCCCCCCATATTTCTTTCAAAGCACCAGAGTTGAGGGGAAATGGCATGGTCTGCCCAGGTGCTCTTGTCTGTGGATTTAAAAACAATCATAAAACCAAATTGGATTAAAAAAAATTTTTTTTTTTTTTAAAGACAGGGTCTGGCTCTGTCACCCAGCTGGAGTGCAGTCACTCAGCTCACTGCAGCCTCCACTTCCTGGGCTCAAATGATCCTCCAACCTCAGACTCCTGAGTAGCTGGAACTACAGGTGTATACCACCATGCTTGGGCTATTTTTTTTTTCTATTTTTTTTTTTTTTTTGTAGAGATGAGTTTCACCATGTTGGCCAGGCTGGTCTTGAACTCCTGAGCTCAGAGTGATCCACTCACGTGGGTCTCCCAAACTGTTGGGATTACAGGTGTGAGCCACCATCCCCAGCCTGGATCTCCTTTTTGTCATCACTATATAATAGCAATTTTAAACTTATCAGAGATATAATACTCCTCCATGGGGGAAAAATCAAGATGCAGAACATTTCCAGTACCTCAGAGGCTTACTCAAGGCAATAGTTTAATGTTTAGTATATTATTTAATCTTACCCCAACTCTCCTTTTGCAGGGTGCTGAGAAACTCAACTGCAGTCATGTTTAAGCTTCCCTGGCCTTGTAGGGGGCATGGGAAGGACTGAATTTTGTGAGCCCTAAGGTCCTTTCTTGCTCTTCGGGGGGCTACTTACCTCCAGGAGTGGCTGTTTCTGCCCCTATTTCTCAGCCATCACTGTGGAGGTCCTGAGCAACATCCCATCCAGCTTCCCCTCCCCCTCCTTTTTTCTTTCCCTTTTGTTTTTTTGACGGAGTCTCGCTCTGTCTCCCAGGATGAAGTGCAGTGGCGCAATACTGGCTGACTGCAGCCTCTGCCTCCCAGGTTAAAGAGATTCTTCAGCCTCAACCTTCTGAGTAGTGGGGACTACAGGTGCGTGCCACCATGCCCAGCTAATTTTTGTATTTTTAGTAGAGATGGGGTTTCACCATATTGGCCAGGCTGGTCTCAAACTCCTGACCTCATGATCTGCCCGTCTCAGCCTCCCAAAGTGCTGGAATTACAGGTGTGAGCCACCACATGCGGCCTCCCCAACTTTTTCTTTTTTTTGAGACAGGATTTTACTTTGTTACCCAGGTTAGAGTGCAGTGGCTTGATCAGGGCTCACTGCAGCCTCAACCTCCTGGGCGCATTTCCTGGACGCAAGCGATCCTTCCGCTTCATCCCCCACAAGTAGCTGGGGCTACAGGCACAGCTGCCATGCCTAGCTAATATTTTGTAGAGATGGGGTTTCATCATGTTGCCCAGGCTGGTTTGGAATTCTTAAGCTCAAGCAATCCGCCCACCTGAGCCTCCTAGAATGCTAGGATTACAGACGTGAGTCACCATGCCTGGCCCCAGCTTCTCTTTTGAGGCCTAAAACGGGGAAAAGAGCTGCTCACTCAAAGCCTTCAGCTCATTTTCCTGATTCACTGGCCTGATTTCACTACAATTCCCAAGGCCTGGCAAGGTGCCCAACCGTTCTCAAAGTTGGGTCTGCAGGTCCTTTCTTTGTGAACAACATAACTGCAGATGCTTCACAATGTATATGTCAACCAATGCAATATATTGCAGCAGACCGAATGCCGAAGCACATGTGAGAATCTATTAGGTCAGATTTTTAAAAGATTTGCAGAAGTATAAAACAATACTACTACTTTATTTTGGTGGTGGGCGGGGAATATATGTTTCCTTTTTTTTTTTTTTTTTTTTGAGACGGAGTCTCTCTGTCACCCAGGCTGTAGTGCAATGGCGCGATATTGGCTCACCGCAACCTCTACCACCTGCGTTCAAGGGATTCTCGTCTCAGCTTCCCGAGTAGCTGGGATTACAGGGGTTCACCACCACACCTGGCTAATTTTTGTAATTTTAGTAGAGACAGGGTTTCACCATGCTGGCTAGGCTGGTCTTGAACCCCTAACCTCAGGTGATCCACCCGCCTCGGCCTCCCAAAGTGCTGGGATTACAGGCGTAAGCCACCGCGCCTGGCCATTTACTTTTAAACAGCAACAAAAAAACTTTAAAGCATTTTAACTTATAATATGGTAACATCGACAGCTATAATCCACATTAGTAAAAGCTTGGGGCCCTCAATCATTTTTACGAGTATAAAGTGGTCCTGAGACTGAGTCTGGGAAATACGGTAGTTCTACGAGGCTGTGCCATTCTTGACACCAAATCAGTGAATTTCGGAGAAGGAAGGTCGTCGGCCCTCCGCCTCACCGCCAAGCTGGAGCCTCGAGCTCCAAATGCGTCCCTCGAAGTCTTCGGCAAAAGCGGGACTGGGGAGTCCAGTCGTGTCGCCAAGCCACGTTTCCTCGCGTGGAAAGCTGGACAATGTTTTCTACCTCACAGGACCACCGAAATGACTGCGTTAGGTATCCCCATGAAATGTACGATGAGTCACATCCTGTTCTACAGAAGCAAAAGCTGAAGCTCAGAGATGCCAAGAGCTTTGCTGGGGTCCCGCGACTAACTGGTTCCGAGACCCAGACACCCTAGCTACCCGGACACTCTAGGTCACAACCCGGCGTCTAACAGCCGCCGGCTCCTCCCGCCAGCTACACATCCGGCGCTCAGGCCGGAAGCTTCCCTTCCGGTTCCCAAGAGCGCGCTCCGGAAATGAGTCAGTCTACCAGTACCTAAGATGGCCGCCAACCTATCCACTCCGCGATCAATGGAAGGGATGTGTTCACGAACCCGGAAGTTGCCCAACTCCACCATGGCAGGCGCTGAGGGCGCCGGGGGCGTGGCTTCCGGTGGCCACAGTTTGTGAGTCGCGGCGGCGGGGTCGAGCAGGGGCGGCAGCTGTCAGGCGCTCCTCCCCCGGCAGCGGCTGGTGCCCAGCGAGGCGGGCGGCTCCCAGCTCGTGTCCCCGTGTCCCAGCCCGCGAGGCGCCAGGGCTGCGCCAGGGCATGGAAGAGGGGGAAGATGGACGAGAATGAATGGGAGTACCACGGAGAAGGCAATAAGAGCTTGGTGGTGGCCCACGCGCAGGTGAGTGGCGGACGTACCGCGCAGGTCCCGAACCTCACTTAGACGGCCGAGATTACCCCGTCCCCCATTACCCCTTTCCCCAGCAGGGTCGGTTCCACGTTCCCTCCAGTACCTCCTTCCTCCCTGGCCGTTCTCCATTCTCCCACCCTCCAGCATCCCCCCTACCCCGTGAGTTCATCACCCCAGTATCCCCTCTACTGGGTCAGTCTCTTCCCCCAGGTCCTTCCTTCTCCCGATCCGTCTCTCGTCCCCTCAGTATTCCCCCCTTTCCGTCAGAATCAGTTCCTTGTCCCCCCTCCCCGCCCCATCGGTGCCGCGCGCAGCCTCACGCGGTGCCGCCTACCGCCTGGGTGCCCGCGGGACTGCCAGGCCGCAGTGGGGCGGCGGCTTAGCTGGGACAGAGGGCACGGGGAGCACTCGAGGAAGAAGCAAAGTGCCCATGGTGCTGTTACTCTCAGCACCAAAAGAGTTCAGCCTCGTGAGACTACGGAATTGCTGTTCTTGCTACTGTTAATAGTAAGGGGACGTGGTCCACAGATCCCCTTCTCAACCTTTTGGAATTTGAAGAAACCTGAATTCAATGATGGTGAAAGTTTTAGAAACTGCAGTAAGAACTCGCAAAGGTGAATCCAGAAGTGCAGCATGTGGGTTTGTGTGAGTGCCCAGATCTCTCTGACCTTTTGCTGTCTGGTACAACCACGCTGGAATGTGGCCGGTTGGGGGTGGGGGAGGAGGGTGAGGGGGGGGCGGGGGATAGGTGTCATGTAGGGAGGAGTTAGAGCCTGGGTGTTAAAGGCACAGGAATCTCCGTTCTACCACTGCATGGTGGAGGCTCAGTGTCTACATTTGTAAAGTGGAACTAGTAATAGAACTCACTTTGTGGGATTGTTGGAAAGATCAGTTAAGCAAGAACCCATCAAGTTATGCTTAGCAAGTGATAATTGTCATCCCCTTGGACACATAGATAAAGTGAAAATAAGACAGGTTAAGGGCACTGGCCCCGTTCAACAGCTTGTCAGGGATGGTGTAGGTGGTGGAGTACTGCCTTGCTTCTGTTGTTCCTATGCTGGGTGCATTGGTCAGCTATAGTGTAAGCTGCAAACATCCAGGTAGCCCTGAGGTTCTGCCTTTGGATTTTGTTACTCATTAGCACAGGGAACTAAAGAACAGAAACTACAGGCTTTGCTCAAGATCTTTAGGTGAATTAATAATGGACCAGGCTAACCTGAAGCCGTCCTTCTCTTGTGTAGTCCAAGACTGGGCACAGTGAGGGATGTTTCCTCGTGAGTCTGTTTTGTTGTTGAATTACTGTGCCAATCTCCTGAATCCTTTCCCAAAACAAATGCTGATCTTCCAATTCCTTGGTAAGATTAGATGTATCTCCGCATTTTAGGTAAACCCAAGGCGTGCTTTAGTGAGGGCTGATGTATTAAGTTTCAAAAGTAGTGGCAGATGAAGCAGCAATTTTCAGGCTTGGAGCAAAAGGACACCCATGTTGAAAGAGCAGAGACTTTGAGGCAGTTGCCTCTGGCATTTGGATATCTCTGTATGTCCCTGACAAGTATGTGTCCACCCTCTTCCCCTGAGTAGTCATCTCCAGGGCATCCTGGCCCTCCCCTGTTGCACAGTTCTGATTGTAATGATTGTTTCTTTTTTCTTTCACCTTTTCAAATTTACATACAGCTGCCAGGCTATTCTAGACCTATGCTATTCATGCATTTTTTTGTTTGTTTGTTTTTAGATGGGGTCTCGCTCTGTCTCCCATGCTGGAGTGCAGTGGCCCAATCTCGGCTCACTGCAACCTCTGCCTCCTGAGTTCAAGCAATTTTCCTGCCTCAGCCTCCCAAGTAGTTGGAATTACAGGCGCCTGCCACCATGCCTGGCTAATTTTTTTATATTTTTAGTAGATATGGGGTTTCACCATGTTGGCCGGGCTAATTTCAAACTCCTGACCTCAAATGATCTGCCCGCTTTGGCCTCCCAAAGTGCTAGGATTACAGGTGTAAGCCACTGTACCCAGCCTTGTTCTTTATTTTAAATCTAAATTTGCTTTACCATGCTCATTTCCACTTGGTTGTTGTTTTACTGCACATAGTCTCATGAGAAAATGTTTCCCATCAAGTTAAGGTCAGACGGAGCCTGTGCCTAATATAGTAACCTGAACCAAGCCTGGCCCACCAGCTCTGCCCTGTGGCGTATTTGCTTAGGCTGTAGACTGAGGAGGAGAGAGCAATTCCTGAAAGGCAGCTTTTTAGGACCTGTTGAGTTCGAGCAGACAGTGTGTGTTAGTGGGATAGAAGATGGGTGAGAGAGAACAGGAGGTGTCTGTGGTCCCACGATGCTGAGCGTGTGCACGGCCTCCCTCCAGCTGGGTGTGAGAGCAGGTGGACCCTGCTACTCTGCTTAACTCCTTAGATCCACCTCATTCAGTCCAAGAGAGAGGGAGACCTTTGCCAAGTTTTTTCAGGCAAGGAGAGGGTTGCTTTCTCTGAGAGGGCATCAGCTCCTCTCAGAATTGAAAGGTCCATAATGAGTCCTGTGCTGACTACCATCCCCTCCACTGTGAAAACATGATGCATCTTCAGCCAGCCTGAGCCTGTCCTGCAGGAGCCGAAGGTCTAGGTAAGGAGATCTGCATGATCATTGGCTATCAGCACTAGAAGGAGCACAGTGATGTTCTCTCTGTGGTATGCAAACATGGGCTGAGAGAGCTTTCTGCGGAGCACAGGACTTGTAGGAAATGGGGCCTGGGGATAGGTGTGGGCTGCAGGAGGGTGGGAGGGTGTGCTCAGGGTGGACAGGAAGGTAAGCAGCAGACCAACCATAGAGAGGCATTTAAAGGTGTTCCTGACAGAACGTGGTCAGCTTCCCCAAGGCCCTTCCTCTCAGAGATGACCCAGGACGATTCTCATTTTGCCTGTCAGTTTGCATTCTGCCCCTGTTTGGGATGGTTGTGCACCTGAACTTTCCCAGGTGCAGGTAACCATGGTATTCTCTGCCTTGTGTGGCATAGACCCTGTGGCATGCTTGAGAGGCTCTCAGCAGCCTGGCATGTCCCACGGGGGGTGTCTGGAGCTTCAGACACCGACCCCATGGGGGCTCCTTGGGCAGGGGCACTTCCCATCTGGACAGTTTCCTCACTGCAAACTGAAGGTATAGTACTTGGGCTAGTGGCCATATGTCAGGTTAGTGAAGTCCACGGGCTGCCCCTTTATGCACTGCCGCTGGATTTCTCCCCTGAGTGGTGCCTGCACCTGCCTCCTTCACCTTCAGCTGGTTGGTTTTGGCTCAGTGCCCTGTCCTGTGAAGGTCATTTTAGGTTTGGTTTGTCATTCCATCTCCTAGGTGTCCAGATCTGGATCATGTGCTTGCCTGGGGCACTGAGCCCCTTCAGGGACACCTCAGCCTTGGGGAGCAGAGGCAGAAGCTGGCCCACTTCCATCATGACACTAAGCTGTCATGATGTTTTCCTTCTTACTGACAGAGGTAACATGAAAGACTTTGCCATTTAGTCGGCTTACCAACAAAGAACATTGATCACATGCGTGGACAAAGCTGCTCACTTCCAGTTGTTCCAGTTTTGTAACCTTTCCGAGAGTCTGAGAGCTTCAGACCATTTCTGCAAATTGTTTTGGTGCCTGGGGAGTTTTGGCGTCTCTTTGGTACCTGTTTGGTGCCTAGGGTATTTGTCTGGGCATTGAAGGTGTGAAGTTCAAGCAGTCAGGTATCCTCTTACTGTTTCTCTTCTCATCTTGTGTTTTAAGATTTCTGGTTCATAGATCATACTTTTTTTTTTTTTTGCCATACAGCATTATTTTGTGTATTAAAATTTTAATAATTTAGATGATTATTTTGTAGTGGATGAATTAAGTAAATGATACTAGATGCCACTTCATATGAGGAAGTATTTACAATGTTACATAGAAAAAGCAGATTACAAAAGAAGATGGATAATGTAGTTATAATTATAAAATGACTGGCAGACAATACATGAAAATGTTCTAACTGGCTGTGACTGTGATAGTATCATGAATCACTTACCTTTTTTTTTTTTTTTTTAAATATTTTCTAAATTTCCTACAATGGGTATATATGATACTTGGGAAAAAAGATTAATTTCTGAAAAGTTTATACTCTTTGATTTACTAATTTCTGTTCTAGTAGTCTGTTCTAAGGAGATAATTAGAAATGTAAATAAAGCTCTCATACGCAAAGATATCCATTACAGAATCACGTAGAACAGGTTAGGTGGAAAGCCACTGTCCAGTCCTTCAGGACTGTTAATTGGGTCATACTTCCTACTGTGGATGCTGGAAGCACATACGTTTATGATCTCCACTTTTTCCAACTGTATAACATATGCCCCAAGGCCTGGGCCACTCCCTTTTAAAGTTTTTAGCTGGACCTAGTTGAAATAGTCTTAGCTTTCCGTTACAGCTAGCATTTTGTTTAAACCAGTGACGTATTCTGCATTTGGGATTTTTAATGGTGTCCTAGGCCGATGCAACTGATGTGGCTTCTATCCTGGTGAGGTTCCTCCTTGTCTCTTCTGAGCTCATTGGAGAGCTGTGCTTGTGGCTCCCTCTTTGTTTATTCCTTTCTTTGTATCTGCAGTTGTGTGATGAGGTCTGCTTTTGGTGACTGTCAGCCCTGTGACAGTGCCCCTCTGGCACTTTGGGGTTTGTCGGTTTGGCCTTGGCTCACCTCCTACTTTTATACCTTCTGAGGTGACACATCCACTTTCCTTGCCTGACTGAGCCTCCTTCTTGGTCAGAATTCAGTCAGAGCAAAGCTCCCCAGTGACTTCCTCTGTCTTCTGAGAACTGTGATCCAGGAGGGTGAGGAAAGCATTATTTCTGTGTCTGCAGAGAGCAATGTTGTATCTTGGGCCCGGCCATTCCTGCCTTATTGCCAAGCGGTTGGGAGATCTGAGGGCCTGGACTTGCTCACACTTCCCTGTGGCCCTCACTGTGGGCCTCTAGGCAGCCCTGCTTCCCCTTTACATGCTGTCAGGCTTTTCGTGCCTATAGGCGTCAGTCCCACACGCGGTATACCTGTCCCCATGGGCCTCCCCATGTTCTGGTAGTAGTATGGGTGGTGTGTGACCTCCCCCATGGCCCACACGTGCGCCTGCTTCAGTTCTGCAGAGGACACCATGAGGTCAGGATGGAGTTGCCAAGGCTTGAGAAGGACGTGCCCCACGCAGGTTGGATAAGGGGCCGGCACCTGCTGTGCCCTGCCCCGAGGCCGCCTTCAGTCTGGCCTCCCTGCTTTTGCCTGCAAAGTACTGGGCTCCCATCCTCCACAGGCATCTTGTGATGTCACATCTTCATCCCGTGTCAAATGGGCTTTGTATTTCTATCTGAGGCCGTATATTCCCCCGCTGAAGCCAAGCTGCACCCTTGGGAGCGCCTCCTGTTGGAGCCAGTACTGTAAGCCCTGCTTCTTGTTCCCTCCACAGTCCTGCACGTCCTGGACATGCCTTTCTGGTTGGTTTTGCAAAGGTGAGCAACTTCGGCACCTCCTGCCCCTGGTGACTGACAGACCCTGGGCAGCCTTCTTCTCTGGCTGGGACAGAGCCAGAGCTGGAGCTGTAGGGTGAGGTGAGGAGGGCCTACAGGGAGGGCAGCCTCTTTAGACTGCACATTGGGAATCCCCCACGGCCCCTCCTAGGAGTCCATCTTGACAATTTGGGAGCCACAGCTGAGCGTTGCTTCTAGAAGGCTGGGGCAGCATCCTGAGGGGTGACCCCTGCTGCTGTTGTCTTTTTCTGTCTTCCCTGCCCACGAAAGTTGTCTGATCTCAACTTCAGGTTATCTCCTAGCCTGATGAGAGGCTTGACCTTGGTCCTTGTCCTTTGACGGGTCTCTGGAACAGCTGATTTTGTGGGTGATACCCCTCCAGAGTGAGTCCCCTGTGGATGGCAGGAAAGTCTCTCCTCATTTGTCCTGAAAGACTCTTCCAGTTAGTAGCTTCAATTCCACTCATAAGGTGCCCCCTCAGGCTTTCCATTGGCAGGTGTCCCTTTTAATATATTGGGGGTTTTGTGGCCTTCTGTTTTTATTTAACACCAATTATTGCTTCTTCCCTCTAAAAATATAGAATATCAGAAGGAAGGAAGTGAAAAACACCTAGTATTTCTCCATGAAGAGAACAGCTTTTGTTAACACTTTGGTGCACTTTCTTCTTGTCTTTTTTTTCTACTTATTGTCAAGCATCGCTTAACACCAGGGATGCATTCTGAGAGCTGCCTTGTTAGGTGATGATGTCACAGAATGTCATAAAGTGCACTCACACCGCTTCCCCAGCCATGGGTGCCCCTTGGACTCATTGTGTCTTTCTGCTAATGAGAGCTGCTACGGTGTTAATTTTTCACCTGTTTCCTGCCAGCTGCCTGCATGAGGGCAGTGGGACCCTGTGGCCTATGCATATCTGAAGCTCTCAGCCTGGCACATCTTAGGGACCACTCACCTCAGCCAGCCCCGTCTGATCAGGCCCCTCACATGGGGCAGTTGGCATGGGTTGTACAGGATAGGTGAGCTGACTGTGTCTGAGTTTTGGTATTAATGAAAACTGGCTGCTACTACAGTTCCCCTGGGAGAGTGTGGGTAGGTGGGTTTCCTGTGTCAGTTTTTGGATGATAAATGGGTGGGTGAAGAAGCAGTTTCTCTTGAAATGGACAAATCACTGTATTCAGGTTTCCTTGGTTAGTTGTGGCTCTTGGGCTCCATAATAGGAAGAGATAGCAGGAGATTTCCTGTGAGTGACAGCAGGGAGGCCAAGCCACTGTGTTTGGATGTGGTGGTGAAGGAAATGTGAGGAAGGGACTGGGAGGGCCGAGAGGGAAGGCTGCTTCAGGCTTCTCTGCCCAGGCTTGGAAGGCCTGTGTGTTACCCTCTCCTGAGGGGCAGCACAGTAACCAGTGCCCCCAGCCCTTGCCAGCAACTCAGTAGCAGTGAGGAGCCTGGCCACCAGAAAGACTCAGAGAACCTCCCAGTGTCCAGGCCCTCCTCTGAACTCAGCTCTACCCCACATGACCTTGACTTTTGCAGTCAAGGCCTTGATCTTGATCAAGACCTCTCCGGGCTGAGACTGGGCCAGCAGGTGGGACTGGACCTGGGTTCTCTGAGACCACTTCCCTCATTCTGTAGACTGGGACTCAGTTGCCCACCTTGGAGGGGGAGAGGGCTAGAGATGATGAAGTTTGGGAGTGTAGCCTGGGGCCGGAAGTGCTGGTGCTAGCACCTGCTGGCTATTGCAGTAATAATTATTATGTGCTAGTGGGAAGAATAATGTTAGTTTATTATCCACAAGGACTGAGGACTAAGTCCTGCCATCATTTAGGCTCTGACATCTTTTTCTCCTGGGACCTATGTATGGTTTTTCTTTGTATAGCGCCCTGTACAACTTATTTCTTAAAAAATTTTTCTACGTAAGCCAGATAATGGCTTTCTGAATTAACTTCTACTTTATGTGAATAGTTTTGTGTGTAATAATAATGCATAGGATATTTATAATTTCCATTTATAAATAAACAGAAAAGACTACTTGTTCCCGCCTTTCCTGGCAACACAGTGGCAGGGTACTTGGGAAAGCTGAGTCTGTATTAGTAGGTGAATGCTGCCAGGTCAGGGGGTCCTGTGTTCTTGTAGTTGATATTTCTGTTCATGGGCCCAGTGAATTCCTTCCTCTGAGGCTATAGCGGGGAATTTCTGCGATGAGAAGGCTCGTGTGTCTTGGCCTGGCATCACCCTGCTCAGGACTGCTTTGCTACAAAAGTCTGTGGTGCAGCTTTTGAGTTAGTTCCATGATAAACCGAGAGAGGCCTTGCTTTCCTGTAGATGCCGCAGAGCTCTGTGCATGCAGTCTGGCAGGTGAGTAAGCTTAGCCCCTGTGGGTGGCGGGGTTTGCCCTATGTGAGGGACAGGGGAAGAACTTGCACCATGGCAGTGTGGGTCAGTCTACACTGATCAGGGATTTAATATAATATATTTTCGTATTGTGTTAATTTTTAAGCATGACCAGGATTACTGTGGTAAACTTACTAATTTTCCTCAATCACACTTACACGTCACTAGTAAAGCGTCGCTGAATACCTGCTGTCAGTGGAGAGCTGTTCTGTATTTGGTGCCTAATTGTTGGAGCGTGGGTCAGGCACACTCGAATAGCACACACTATCACGTGCAGGTGAGGATCAAATGCATTTTCCGGGGAGCGAGCTTTGGAGAGCCAACTAGAATTAGGATTTCTGTTGATCAACTTCTGCCTTTCCTTAAATTTTGGTGGAATTATAGTTCCATTAAAATGATCCTTAGCCGGTCAGTTCCCTCGATTGATTGTAGATACCTGCCTTCAGCTTGGGAGGGGACAGCGGTACCATGCATGCCATTGATCTTGGCTTCCCCAGGTCTCAGCTTGGGGCTCAAGGAGGGGACAGCTGTTTGCAGAACAGTGAGCCAGGAGCATGGCACTGGCTGGGAATTGGAGCTCAGTAAGAGGGGCCCTGGGGGCCGGATGCTTGGGATTTAAGAACAACAATGTACATTGTCTAAGTAGGGCCATGGGGAGCTGGCAGGGGAGTCTGGCTTGGTCTCTATAGGGCCTTTGTTGTTCCTTAGGCATCTTTTGATCTAGAAAATGGCCTTTTCTAAGCCTTCATTGCAGCCTGCTTCGTCCCACCTGCCTAGGCTTTGCCCTGTGGCCTCAGCAGGGGCGCTACCCAGGGCGTTGGACCTCCCACCCTTGCACTGCAGCTAGAACCCATCCCAGGCACGTTCTCCTTCCTACATATATGGTCTTATAATGTATTTTTTGAACATTTAAAAAATTGGAATATTCAAAATAAAGATAAATTTTTAAAAAAATGATTGTAATCATTGCTACTTGGAGATATTGTTACACTTGTGCTGAATGTCCTTTCAGACGATTTGATGTAGACAAATCATACTCATTTTATTAAAAAATTTTTATTTTAAAAACTTGAAGTTTAACATACCTACAGAAAACTACTCAGATCATGAATATAGCTTAATTATCACAAAGTAAGTGGACCCATAATTCTCTGACCAGTTCCTTCTAGACTCTTCCTTAGCAACTGTTCATGCACGTCCAAGGAAGGGGTAGGCACAAGGGGTCAGTGTTACCTGTTTTCTGAACTTTATGTAAGTAGAATTATACCCATATATGTGCGTGTGCGCGTTTCTCTTTTTATGAAAATAGGCTCATTCCGTGAGCCCTGTTCTGTAACTTTCTTCGTTTAGCAATATGTGATGACCACAAATCTGTGTCTGTAAATACTGATCTTTTTATAAATCACTGACTGGTTTGAAGTGTGTCCCACTGTGGTTAAACCATCTCATTATTGTTGGGCATTTAGGTTATTTCCATTTTTATTTCCTTAATTATTTCCTTAAGATAAAGTCCTGGGAGGGGCTGGTGGGTTGGAGGCTGAAGGTTCCTGGTTGTCCTGCTGCCCCAGCGTGCCCTTGCTGGGTCCCAGCCCTGGCCTCCCAACCCTGGGGGCTTCCCAGCCTCTTGGCCTTGGTACCTCATTGTGGGCTTTGTCCACTGAGGATGGGACCCCCAAACTGACAGCTTGCACCTTGGCTTTGAGCAAATACTAATCACACTTTGTTTTATTTTCCAACAGCGCTGTGTCGTGCTGCGTTTTCTCAAGTTTCCTCCAAATAGGAAGAAGGTAAGATGGGTAGGTTTGCACCCAGACATTACAACAATTATTTAAGAAACTGATTTTTTTTTTCTGATGTAGAAATACTGATGCTAGTTGTAGAATTCAAAGATGATGCAAGCATTTAGTGCAGAAAGTGGTGTGTCCATCATTCCTATGTAAAACTGACTGGGCCCAGCACGTTGACCCATGTGTCACTGTGGTAGTCCATGTGGCGCTCAGCCAGGAGCTGCCCTGGCCTGGCGTGCTGGTCCTGTTCAGAGGGCCCTGCTTGTGGTGAGGACCCCAGGACCAGGCAAGCTTTGCCTTGCCGAGTTCCTTAGCACTTGCTGCCTCAGTTTCCCCATCTGTGGAATTGTATGTATGAAAATAGAGTCTCCAGTGCTGGGGTAGGTATTGCATGGGAGTGTTAAACATTGCGGCGGGAGGGGGGTCGTTAGATTTCTGTTTGCTGAGTCATGCAAAGAAAATACTGTGGACCACCTGTAGAAAAGCATTGCCCTCTTGTTTTTGGCCACTGGGTTGCAGCTTTCTGTGCAAATCTCTGTTGGTCCTCGGGTACACACTGAGTCATGGAGGCTTCCTGCATCCACAGCCCTCTCTGCTTCCCATCTGGTACTTGTGGGTCCTGTGCTCGGACACATGCTGCTGAGCTGGGGGTAAGCTCCTGGATGGTGGCTGTCCCTCCTCAGCTGCTGAAGAGAAACAGGCCTAGGTGGTTCTGGTTTGTGGAACGCATCCCATGGAAACAAAGTCCCTGCGGCTGCCTCCAGCCTTCTCTGTCCCCTTTGCCCTATTCAGTGACTGCAGAGCTCAAACCACCCTAAGTTTAACTCCCCCAAGGCCTGGCATCTGTGGACCTCTTAAGATCTTCTGTGTGGAGTGACCGGGGCAGTGTCTGCCAGGCAGCAGTTAGCTACATTTCCTCTGTAAATGACATAGTGTGACACACTGTGTGATCAGTGGAGACTTGCATGGTCATTTTTCTGTTGACCAGGGGGGCTTTTTTAATTTTTATTTTGAGACAGTCTCGCTCTGTTGCCGAGGCTGGAGTGCAGTGGTGCAATCTCGGCTGACTGCAACCTCTGCCTCCCAGCTTCAAGTGATTCTCCTGCCTCAGCCTCCCGAGTAGCTGGGATTACAGGCACCCGCCACCACGCCCAGCTAATTTTTGTACTTTTAGTAGAAATGGGGTTTTACCATGTTGACCAGGCTGGCTTCGAACTCCTGACCTCAGGTGATCTGCTCGCCTCGATCTCTCAAAGTGCTGGGATTCTAGGTGTGAGCCACCATGCCTGGCCGGTGGGGATTTTTTGTCAGAAACTGACCACAGCTGTACTGGGCCACTGGGTGTGTTCTGGAGTTTTCTGTCAGGCTTAGTTCTGACTGATCTCGTTGCATGAGCACAGGACACCTACCTGCACATGCTGTACCTGGCAGGGCACAGCTGGGTGCGGGCGGCAGGTTCTCCAGAGGCTACGGGGGTACAGGGCAGCTGCTCAGTCCTGGGACCTTCTTGAGCATGAGCCAGGCGCTGGGCACCTCCGGGCCTTCCCTGGATGAGTGCCGACAAAGGCAGGTACCCGCAGGCAGTAGTGAGACTGCCAGGCCAGCCTTTGTGGATGTCTTCCGGAAGCAGCCTACCAGGGGCCCTCTGGGCTTCTCACCTTTGAGACAGGTTGAGGGAGGAGGGGATGATTTCTTGTCTCAGCCAGTTTTATCACCTTACTGACTCTTTAAGAACCTCTGACTGGGGAAAGAATATTCTACATTTAGAGGCTAAAGAGTAAACTCTCTAGAGATTGGGATGTGAAATGTCAGAGGTTTTCAAAGCCACATTGCTTGGAAGGCGTGTGGAGGGGTTGCTTTGGGAGAAGGGCAGACGGGAGGTGGCAGCAGCACAGTCCTCAGATCGCTACCTTCCCAAGCCTCTGGGCCAGGGAGGTTGGCATGGTACGGGAGGGATGCTGATGGGGAGGGGCACTGGGGACCTTCCTCTGGATCTGAGGGTCGTCACCAGGGTTCTGTCTGTGGCTGGGGCATCCCCCCTGTCTGTGGCAGGGTCTGTGGTGGTTTTTACCTCTCCCCTTAAGCCAGGCTCTGCTGGGAGGTCCCATCACGAAGGCTGTCCCGTGCTTGTCTCTTACAGACCTCGGAAGAGATATTTCAGCACCTACAGAACATAGTGGACTTTGGCAAAAATGTCATGAAGGAGTTTTGGGGAGAACTACGTTCATTGTGGGGTAAGTACTTTTTATTCATGTCTGAATTCTTGGGCACATTTTGCGTCACCACCACCACCAACGACCCAATGATGATGTGGAATTTTGTGCTTAATGATAACCCGCGTCCAGCTAGTCTCCAAGTGTTTCTCATTTGCTGTGCTGGGTGGCAGCAGAGCGGATACTGCAGTTTCTCTTCCTATCTGAGAAGCATGGGGCTCAGAGGGCCCACGTGAGCCCCTGCTCTTTAGGGCCCATCTCCACTGGCCCTCCTGGAGACTCCCGCTCAGTGAGGGCTCTAGAGTAGCATCCAGTACCACTGAGTCCCAAGGAGTGGCTTTCCTCTCTGCCCCCGGGCACCACTGAACACAGGAGGCCCTACATGGGAGGATGGCAGGGCCTGCTGGGGCTGTCCTGGGGGCGGCTCATCACATCTAGGAAGGGCCTTGGCTGCTCAGTGAATGTTAAAAGCTGGAGTTTAGAGAAGTCATGGGAGCCCCTGGGCATTGCCGCCTGTGCTGGGGTCTGTGGGAACAGACCAGGGATGCCAGCTCTGGCTCACCTCTTGCCTGGGGCTGTCCTCTGAGCAGAACTTTAGTTTTGAGGCCTGGGCAGGCCCCTGGATCCCACCCTTCTGCGGCTGCTGCGGGTGCATGGCTCGCCTCCAGCCTGTTCACTGCACTGTCGTGGTGTTGGGCACATTGGGAGGTCACAGTTCCCCTTTTAGGAAGATTCATGGAGTTTTTCCCCCAGGGCACGTCCCTTGGATGGTTCTGTGCCATGACCAGTTTTCTTCTTGAGGAAGGAACATTCTTGGAAGCGATATCCACTGGAAGCCTCTGTGGCAGGAGGACTCGGGTGGTGATGGCCCTTGTTGGCCAGGGGCATTGGCGACCTGGTGACCTGGTGGGGTGAGCACTGGGCACTGCTCTCAGGGAGGGGAAAGGAGGGGGAGCGTCTCTGCACTCTAGCTCTGGGTTTGTCCTCAGTGGGAAGGGTCACAGTAAATGAATCAACAGCATACAGGGGCTCAACCCACAAGGCCGCCTGGGAGCGCATTTTCTCCACCTTAAGATACCGACAAAGTGAAGCAGAGCTTGCTTGCACTGCAGATGAGCATGTCCCGGAAGGACAGCCGCTGGGCTCTGGTGCAGTGGGAAAGTGGGCACAGAGCCCATTCCAGGCTGACATGTACCCCTCAGGGTGGCTGCGTCTGCAGGGCCACACAGGGCCATGTGAGGGAAGAACAAATGTGTTGGCAAGTTAGGCAAAGCATAGTGTTTCCCCTCCTGTTTGTTTTGAGGCAAGATCCAACCAGGGACAAGATCCAAGAGACAGGGACAGGCACACCCTGGCTCTGGGCCCTGCCCAGTAGGGGTGGCACTGGTCTAGGCCTGTCTCCAGTGCTGGGTTTGGGAGCTGGAGAGTTTAGGAAATGGGGGATGGGGTAGAAGCTGCTTGCCTCATTCTTCCATTGTTGCTGGAGGAGTCTGAAAGCTCAGAAGTTCCACCTCGCTGCTGTGGGCCAAATCCTGGTGAGGTTGGACGCTCTCTGGCACTGGCCGCAGCTCCACTGGAACCTCACATGCTGACAGTTCTGTGCCATAGCCCAGTTTTCAGGCTGGGCACATGAGGAGTGAAGGGACAGCCAGGCTGGTGGCTGTTTGTCCTGAGCAGTCATCCCTTTGCCATTTGGAGGGTG
Organism: Ateles fusciceps; assembly: GCA_036589455.1. Classification (NCBI taxonomy): domain Eukaryota; kingdom Metazoa; phylum Chordata; class Mammalia; order Primates; family Atelidae; genus Ateles; species Ateles fusciceps. The sequence goes on along the minus strand of JAZHEH010001180.1, from coordinate 448,987 downwards.
ATGCCTGGAGGTCCTCCCACATCTCAGCATCCAGGTTGAAGGAAGCTCTGTGGGAATTCCAGGGGACAGCTCCAGGAGGGGACTTCTGTGGGCTTCCCTCTGGTCCTCTTAGGTGAATGCCTAATGCAGGAGCTGGTTGGTGCCATCCTCACGTGGTTGGACAGTGGCATGGTCCACACACCCGACAATGTGGTCGGACTTTTAAGAGGATGCTTTCTGTCAGCATTTGTTTGTTTTTGTTTTTTATTTTTGAGACAGGGTCTCGCTCTGTCACACAGGCTGGGGTGCAGTGGTGCAGTCATGGCTCACTGCAGCCTCAACCTCCCAGACTCAAGTGATCCTCCTGCCTCAGACTCCCCTCCCTAAGTAGCTGTGACTACAGGTGCACACAACCACCCCCAGCTAATTTCATTTACTTACTTATTTGTAGAAACAGGGTTTCACCATGTTGGGCAGGCTGGTCTCAAACTCTTGGGCTCAAGTGATCAGCCTGCCTTGGCCTCCCAAAGTGCTGGGATTATAGGTGTGAGCCACTGCACCAGGCCAACATTTATTTTGACTTTAAACACAGATATGCTTATTATAAAACCAATGATTCACAGCTGTTGAAAATAAACCCAGGTCTGCGTTTCACCTGGGTAACTGTGAGTTCAGGCCGTGTGTGGGCAGACAGCAGTGTGGAGGGTCGTTGCTGGGCATGTGGACCTGAGACCTGCGTGGCTGTGGTGTCTCCCAGCCGTATGTGCTGTGGGGCGGGGGCCCGGGCAGAGTGAGGGCCTCCTGTGATTCTGGGCGATAGTTCTCACATGCAAGGCATCCAGAATCAGCATCTGCCCCTTTTGTGCTTTTGCTTTCTTTAAAGTGGAGCAAGAACTTGGACTTCCTTGAGATGATCCGTAGGGTAGAGAAGGCCTGGTCTCAGTGGGCAGGATCCCAGCATTCTTAGCCTAGCAGATCTTCTGTGTCCCTTTGAGACTTTTTCAGAAGTCATGATTCTGCCACCCTGGGAACACGATAGGATGGCAAAGATGGTGAGCAGTGTGGCTTAAATAAAAACCTTTCATTTGGGAAACTGCACAGAAAAGCCATGTGGAGGAAGATGCTGGACATTGGTTATACTGCGTGCTCCAGGCCTGAGGAGGCACAGGCCGTCTTCCTGGGATGAGTGATTCCCTCAGATGCCGAGCTGCTCCTCAGGTGGGAGCGTGAGGTCCTCAAGTTGTCTGAGTGGTCAGCAAGGGTCTTCCATGTGGTCTAAGAACTACTCTGGGTCCATAAATGCTATAAAGACCAGAAGGGGCTCAGCCGGGTGCTCTCTGGCGAGGGATGCTGGCCTTGAAGCTGGTCACAACCGTGGGCTCAGCCGTTCTGAGAGCTGGCCACCCCGATTGCAGTGAATTGTTGGTGTCTCTGTTTAACCTGGACATGTCCTGAAAATAATAGAGCAGCTTTTATTCCCAAAACCCACACACTGATTTTTTTTTTTAAGCAGTAAACTTAAAAAAAAAATACACATAACCTAAAAACCTACAACTCAACTGTGTGTAGGTATGTAGTTCTGTGGCACCGTGCTTATGTCACTGTTCAGTTCACACTGAGAATTTCGTGTCTCTTCTTACAGGAAGTTGTGCAGCTACCTTTAGAGTTTGTGAAACAGCTTTGTTTAAAGATACAATCTGAAAGACCAGGTAAGGGTGTTTCACTTGTTTCACTTACAAATATTGTTTGTGATTTAAAATATTTCATTTGAAAAGTGTTTGAGAGGCTGGGCGTGGTGGCTCACGCCTGTAATCCCAGCACTTTGGGAGGCTGAGGTGGGCAGATCAGATCTTGAGGTCAAGAGATTGAGACCATCCTGTCCAACATGGTGAAAGCCTGTCTCTACTAAAAATACAAAAATTAGCTGGGCGTGGTGGCACGCGCCTGTAGTCCTAGCTACTCGAGAGGCAGAGACAGGAGAATTGCTTCAGCCGGGGAGGTGGAGGTTGCAGTGAGTTGAGATCTTGCCATTGCACTTCAGCTTGGCCACAGAGCAAGACTCCATCTCAAAAAAAAAAAAAAAAAAAGTTTGAAATGATATGTTTGAAACATGCAGTTTTCAGTAATCCTTTTGCCAGAAACTTCATTTTCAGGGTAGAAATCCTGAGAGATCATGGATACAATTCTCTGTATCAGAAAGCCAGAGTATGCGCAGAATATGTGATGAAGAACCAATTAACACGGGCACAGTGGCTCTTGCTTGTAATCCCACCACTCTGGGAGGCTGAGGTGGGCAGATCACCAGGTGTCAGGAGTTCAAGACCAGTCCTACCAACATGGTGAAACCCCGTCTCTACTAAAAAAAAAAAAAATGCAAAAATTAGCCGGCCGTGGTGGCGGGTGCCTGTAATCCCAGCTACTCTGGAGGCTGAGGTAGGAGAATCACTTGAACTTGGGAGGTGGAGATTGCAGTTAGCGGTGATAACACCACTGCAACAGAGTCAGACTACGTCTCAAACAAAAAAGAGCCAGTTAATACAACAGAAAACAGCATGAGGGAGGAGCTGGAGGTGGAGGGTCTGGGGCAGACTTAGGAAAGGGAAGGGTCCCTGGGGGGCCTTGGGAGAGGCAAAAGGAAACTGGGTGGCCTGAGCTTCAGGAGGGAGGGCCTGGCCCAGGAGGGTCTGCAGCCCTGGGAGCTGCCCCCCAGCTGGAGGCTAGCGCAGGTCCATGGGTCCGTGTTCTTCTGAGGAATAGGGAAACCAGGGGCCTTCTGTGGCATCACCTTCCCCTCCCCATGCTGTCCTTCCCCAATCCCCTCCCATCCCTTCACCCCTCCCTTTCTCCTCCATCCCCACCTACTCCCTTTTCTGCACTTGCTGGTGGCCTTACTGACAGGAACCAGGTCAAAGCTTTTTTTTTCAGTCAGTCATCAAAGAGAAATTTCATGAGTTGAGGGTGGAAATGTCTCTGCCCGGAGCACAGCCAGGCAACGAGGGTGTGGAATTGGCCAGTATCAAATGTTTTCCTGATTTGATTTGGAAAATGAAAGCAAACCATTCTCTGGGTCTACAGTCTCTGGCTAGGGCAGGGAGGAGTGGGCTTCATGCTGCGGGAAAAGTTGGGGGAGGTGGGAAGGCCAGAGGACAGTGGCTGGGCTCCAGTTCCTCCTCCCAGTGAAGGCAGTCTGAGGCCGGCTCTCGGGTGCTGCCTGCGACTGCTCTGATACTCAGCCTGCCATTTCATAACAACCATGGGAGGTCTAACCACACCACAGTGATAAGAAGCAGTCTTGGAGTAAGGCTCGTTATGTTAAAGGAGGAACGCCTGTCCCTGGGGTGCCTGGGGCCCAGGCTTATTTGGCTCTCTCCACACCACGGCTTCCAGCAGATTTGGTGCTGGGGAAATACTGGTGCACTGGGGACTGGGAAGGGCCTAGATATGAGAGAAGGTAGGGCCTGCAGCCCCCTCCTCATCAAGTTCCTGGGCTAAGGGTGTTGTGGAATTAGGGGACCATCCCCAAGACCACCCTAAGGATTGATAATATGCTAGAAGGACCAACAGAACTCACTGTTTTACTCATGCTTATGGTTTATTAGAGGAAAAAGATAAAGACGGAACCAGCCTAGGGGAGAGGTGCAGGGGTGGGGTCTGGGAGAGACCTGGCATGAGCTTCTGGGTGTCCTCTCCCCAGGAATTGTGTAGGCAGCATTCACTCTCCTCTATCGACCATGTGTGACACACACATGGAATGTGCCCACCAGGAAGCTCACCAGGTCTTGGTGTCCAGAGTTTTCATTGGGGCTAAGGCACATCGACATGGCTGACCATCCCTGTGGCTGACTACAGTCTCCAGCCCCTCCAGTGCTTGAGCTGATACCACAAGGCCTGAAGCTACTCCTTCCATAAACCAAGTTGTTACTGTGTGTGTCCCACAGTCCCCAGGGGAAACATGAGGTTTTCATCAGGCACAGAGATGATACCCAGGAACCAGGGACAAGGTGGGGCCTGTCTTGGGCGGGGGGTCATCTCGTCTTTCTCACTGACCCTGCTCTGTGTGACCCTTACTCTGTTTTCCAGAGTCTCGCTGTGACAAGGACCTGGACACTCTCAGTGGTTATGCTATGTGCCTTCCCAATTTAACCAGACTTCAGACCTACCGCTTTGCAGAGCACCGGCCAATTCTGTGTGTAGAGATTAAGGTGATCTGTCGAGGGGGAGGTGGTGTGGGGAAAGGGGGAAAGGTCAGTCCTGGGTAGTGAGTCCAAGAGTTGTGTGCCTTGGGTTCTAGTTCCCACTGAAGTGACCTGGTACGTACTCTTGGCTCCTAGAAACTCTACGTGCTTCTCCTTTGCACAGCCCCCACTTGCATTCTGATTCCTGCCATGGCTCCCAGACCCCAGGTTTAGGCTCATTCCTGGTAGCTCATGACAGGAGACCCCACCCACCCTGCATGCCTGGGCTGGAACAAGCCCTGGTTGAGGGTCACCAGAGGGAAGCGTATTGGGGCCCCCACCCCGTTTTGCTCAGAGGACACAGCTTGCCAGGGTCCCCTGGCTTTCCTCTGTCCCCTCCCCACTGGCCTTGCCTGCTTGGTGCTTGGCTGCTGCTCGCTGTGTGGCAGGAGCCCCATCCACAGGTTCCCTGTAGACTGGGGAGCTCTCCGTGTCTTGCTCGGGATGGATTTTCCTGGAGGCACAAAGGCCAGTGTGACCCTCAGAGGCACTGATATGTCATGACCAGGAGTCCTGAATTTCTCTGGTGCCAGGGAGTGGGGGCCAGATGGGCCAGGGGCCCCCTTGCTTCAGCTCTCTGCTACCCATGTCGGGGGGGGCTGTCAGGGTCCCTCAGGAAGCTGCCTCGCATGTCCTGGCCTTTGTTCCCCTCCTCCAACTCTAAGGCAGCAATTTTTGGGTCACATTCTTGGCCTGAGCTCATGCCTCATGGTTCTCCTCAGTTGTGGGTGGATGTTCTGCTTCTCCAGCCATGATCTCCAGTGCCCTAGGCTCAGCGCAGGCCTGTGTGTCGCGTATGCTCAGAGGCTGCAGCTTTTAGAGGGCAGTGGGGCTTCCTTGACACTCTGGGAGGCTAGTAACTGTCAGATGGGCCCCTGTCAGGCCACATGCTAGTGTCAGCAAGAACAATGGTTCTGCTTCTTGGAGTTGGCAGTCCTGGGTCCATCTCTACTCCTAGAGTCTTGCAGTCACAGTCTTGAATGAAAGCACGAAGCTACTGTGTGTTGTACTTGTGTTAAGCCAGCATAGAGGCACCACGGACCCTCCTCGGTGGGAGTTCTGGCCGTGGGTCCTCTAGCAGAGATGTTTGTGTGATCTGGTGCAGGAAGTGTTCTCGCTGGGAGCTGCAAATGAAAACAGCTTCTGAGGCCGTTCATACCTAACACTTGCTGCACTCATTATCTTGTAGTCAATGATGTGTCTACTTAGAGGTATGTGATTTCTTCCTAAATATTTTTCCTCCTCATTTGTTTATTTTACAGCCAAAGTGTGGGTTCATTCCTTTCTCGAGTGATGTCACGCATGAGATGAAGCATAAAGTCTGTCGTTACTGCATGCACCAGCACCTCAAGGTGAGGAGAACCAATGCCCAGCTGTGGGTCACTCTGGCCTCTATGCAGAACAGCTGCACGCTGGGGATCTGGGCTGAGGCATGGCCACCCACAGTTTTCAGAAGAGTAAAAGAAAATATGGATAATTTTAGTTGACATTTTATTTCACAAGTGATTCATGTTCACCTTTTTTATTTTTTAAATTTGGAGACAGGGTCTGTGTCACCCTGTCAGGCTGGAGTGCAGTGATGCAGTTATACTCACTGCAGCCTCAACGTCCTGAACTCAAGCAGTCCACCTGCCTTGGCCTCCCAGAGTGCTGGTGTGAGCCACTGTGCCCAGCCCATGTTCACCAGATTCTCTCCTTTAAAATATATAATTCAGTGGTTTTAGTGTCTTCATAAGTTTGTACAATCACCACTTCTATCTAGTTGCTGACATTTTTATCACTTCAAAGCAAACCCCTGTCCCTGTTAGCAGTCACTTTCCATTCCCTGTTCCTGCCATCTCTTGGCAACCACCAGTCTACTTTCTGTGTCTGGATTTCCCTATTCTGGACATTTCATATAAATAATATCACAGTATGTGACTTTTTGTGACTGCCTTCTTTTACTTTGCATGATGTTTTTGAGCTTCATCCATGTTGTGACATGTGTCAGCAAGTCATTCCTTTCATGGCTGAATAATATTCCGTTGCACGAATGTACCATGTTTTGTTTATCCGTTTATCTGTTGAATGGAATTCCAGTGTGTGGGTTGTTTCTGCCTTTTGGCTATTGTGAATAGTGCTGCTGTGAACCTTTGTGTAGGTACTTGTTTGATTCCCTGATTTCACTTCTCTGAGGTAGATTCCCAGGAATAGAATTGCTAAGTCTTAGAGTAATCCTATGTTTAACTTTTTGAGGAACCTCCACACTGTTTTTCACAGCAGCTGGGCCACTTTACATTCCTAGCAGCAGTGTGTAACAGTTCCTGTGTTAGTCCATTTTGTATTACTATAAAGGAGTACCTGAGGCTAAGTAATTTATAAAGAAAAGAGGTTTATTTGGCCCACAGTTCTGCAGGCTGTGTAAGCATGGCAACCACATCTGCTCAGCTTCTGGTGAGGCCTCAGGAAGTTTAAAATCATGGCGGAAGGCAGAGGGGGGAGCCAGAGTATCACATGGCAAGAGAAGGAGCAAGAGAGAGAGGGAAGAGGTGCCAGGCTTTTTTGAACAACCAGATCTCTGTGAACTCATAAAGTAAGAACTCACTCATTATTGTGAGGACAGCACCAAACCATTCATGAGGGATCAGTCCCCATGACCCAAACACCTCCCACTAGACCCACCTCCAATTCTGGTGGTCACATTTCAACATGAGATTTGGAGGGGACAAACATCCAAACCATATCAGTTCCAATTTCTCAACATGCTTGTGGTTATTGCCATCCTAATGTTTGTGTGGTGGTATCTCATTGTGGTTTTGATTTACATTTCTCTAAATGATATGATATTGAGCATCTTTTCATGTGCTTATTGTCCATTTTGTATCTTCTTTGCACAAATGTCTATTCAAGTTCTTTGCCTTTTTTTTTTTTTTTTTTTTTTTGTGAGAGAGAGGTCTTGCTCTGTCACATAGGCTGGAGTTCAGATGTGTGATCACAGCTCACTGCAGCCTCTGCCTCCTGGGCTCGATGGATGCTCCCACCACGTCAACCTCTTTAGTAGGTGGGACTACAAGCACATGCCACCACACTCAGCTAATTTTTGTATTTTTCGTAGAGGTGGGTTTGGCCACATTGCCCAGACTGGTCTTGAACTCCTGAGCTCAAGCTATCTGCTCACCTTGGCCTCCCAAAGTGTTGGGATTACATGCATGAGCCAACATGCCCAGCCATTGGCCCACTTTTAAATTGAGTTTTTTGTTACTGAGTTGTAAGTGTTCTCTATATATACTGGATAGTAAAGCCTTATGAGATATGTGATTTGCAGATATTGTCTCCTGTCAGTTGCCTTTTTCTCTGTGGATAGTGTCCTTTATGCACAAACGTTTTTAATATTGATCAAGTCCAGTTTGTCTATTTTTTCTTTTGTTACTTGTGCTTTTGGTGTCATATCCAAGAAATCATTGCCAAATCTAATGTCATGAAGCTTTTCCCTATGTTTTCTTCCAAGAGTTTTAGATCTTACATTTAGATCTTTGAGCCATCTTGAGTTAATTTTTGTATGTAGGACTTAATTCTTTTTTGTTTGGTTATCCAGTTTTCACCACACTTGTTGAAAACACTGTCTTCCTCCAAATAATAGTCCTGATACCCTTGCTAGAGACCTTTTGGACATATATATGAGGATTTATTTCTGGGTTGTCTATTTTAGTCCACCGGTCTATATGTATGTCTCTATGCCAGTACCACACAATTTTGATTACGGAAGCATTCTAATATGTTTTGGAATCAGGAGGTATGATGCTTTCAGCTTTTCATCTTTTTCAAGATGATTTTAGCTATTTGGGACCACTCATGCTTACATATTAATTTGAAGACTGGTTTCATTTCTGCAAAAAAAGGCTGTTAGAATTTTGAGAGAGATCACATGAATCTAGATCACCTGTGGTATTACTGTCTTAACAATAGTAAGTCTTTTTTTTTTTTTTTTTTTGAGGCAGAGTCTCACTCTGTCACCAGGCTGGAGTGCAGTGGCATGATCTCGGCTCACTGTAGTCTCTGCCTCCCAGATTCAAGCAGTTCTTCTGCCTCGCCTCCCAAGTACCTGGGACTACAGGCGTGTGCCACCATCCCTGGCTAATTTTTGTATTTTTAGTAGAGATGGGATTTCACCATGTTGGCCAGGATGGTCTTGATCTCTTGACCTCAAGATCCGCCCTCCTTGGTCTCCCAAGGTGCTGAACAATAGTAAGTCTTATACTCCATGAACATGGGATGCCTTTCCATTTATTTAGGTGTTCAGTTTTTTTTCAGCAATGTAGTTTTCAGTGTACAGGTCTTTCAATACTTTAAGTTTATTCTAGGTATTTTATTCTTTTGGAATATTGTATATGTGATTGTAAATGAGCTGCTTCCTTAATTTTCTTTAATTATATGTGATTGTAAATGAGCTGCTTCCTTAATTTTTCATTACTGATATATAGAAGCAATTGATTTTTGTGTGTTTATCATATATCCTCTGACTTTGCTTAATTTTTAAATTAGCTCTTGGAGCTTTCTTGTGGGCTCTTTGGATTTTTCTGTATGTAGGATCATATCATTTGTGAATAGAGGGTTTTACTTCTTCCTATCCAATTTAGATGCCTTTAGCTTATCCATTTCTACTAAGAAATCATCTGAGATTTTGATAGGGATTCTATTGAATCTGTACATCATTTTGGGAAGTATTGCCATCTTAACAGTGTTAATATTTTCAGTGTGAACATAGAATTTCTTTCTGTTTATTTAAGTCTTTTGTTTCCTTCAATGGTGTTTTGTATTTTTTCATGTATAAGTCTTATACTTCTTTTGTTAAATTCATTGCTAAGGGTTGGGCATGATGGCTCATGCCTGTAACCACAGCACTTTTGGAGGCTGAGGTGGGTGGATCACTTGAAGACAGGAGTTTGAAACCAGCCTGGTCAACATGGCGAAATCCTGTCTCTACTAAAAATACAAAAATTAGCCGGGCATAGTGGCTCGTGCCTGTAATCCCAGCTAATTTGGAAGCTGAGGCATGAAAACCCTTGAATCCAAGAGGCAGAAGTTGCACTGAGCCAAGATCATGCCCCTGCACTCCAGCCTGGGTGACAGAACAAGACTCTGTCTCAAGCAACTATAAATCTTTCTGTAACTGCTTTCTCTTAATCCCATAAATTTTGGTATGTTGTATTTTCATTTTTGTTTATCTTAATTCTCTGATTTCTCTTTTGATTTCTTCTTTGATCCAATGATAATTAGAAGTGTTTTACTTTTTACATATTTGGGAGTCAAATTTCCTTTTGTTATTGATTTCTAATTTCATTCCACTGTGTTTGGAGAAATTTTTCATATTTCACTCTTAAAATTTATCGAGACTTGTTTTGTGGTTTAACGTAAGGTTCCTCCCCAAGAATGTTCCATGGTTGCTTGAGCAGAATGTGTAACCTGCTGCTGCTGGATGTAGTTTTCTATAGATAGGTTAGGTCTAGTTGGTTTATCGTGTTGTTCAAGTCTTCTTCCTTGTTGACTTTCTGTCTAGTTGCTGTGAGTATTAATTTCACATAATAAAGAGTATTGTTCAGGTTAATACCAACTCCATTACAATCATAGACAAAAGCTTTACTCCTTTAAAGCTTTGCTGCCTCCCCCGACCTTTGTGCTGTTATTGGGATACAAATTAGATGTTTCCACGTCATGTTCTGGGCAATGCAGATTTATAATTATGACTTTATGCAGTTGTCTCTTAAATTATATAGAAGAAGAAGAGTTACAAAATGTGTTTATGCCTTCTTTTATATTTACCTATGTAGTTATCTTTACTGATGCTCTTTATTTCTTCCTGTGGATTTGAGTTACTATCTAGTATCCTTTATTTTATCCCAAAGGATTCCCTAAAGGGGAATTCTTGTAGGGTGGGTTTGCTAGCAACAAATTCTTTTAGTTATGGTTTATTTGGCAATGTGTTAATTTCTCTTTCATTTTCAAAGGATAGTCTCAATAGATCTAGAATTCTTGGATGGCAGCCTTTCTTTTAGCACTGAGGATATGTCCTGATCCTGCCTCCTCCTGGCCTCCATGGTTTCTAATGAGGAATCAGCTGTTAATCTTAGGGATGGCTTTGTATGGGATGAGTCCCTTTTCTCCTGCTGCTTTTTAAGATTCTCTCCTTGTGTTTGTCCTGTGACAGTTTGATTATGGTGTGTCTAGGTGTAGATCTCTTGGTCTCTATCCTAAAATGTACCTGTTTTCTCTTCTGCCTACTCAAGTCTGCTCTTGAGCCCCTCTAGTTACTTTTTCATTTTAGCTACTGTACTTTTCAACTAAAGAATTTCATTCTTCCTTTTTTTTTCTTTTTAAACAGTGTCTTGCTCTGTCACCCAGAGTGGACTGCAGTGGCACGAACATGACTCACTGTAGCCTTGATCCTCCTGAGCTCAAGCCATCTTCCTGCTTCAGCCTCCACCAAGTAGCTGGGATTACAGGCGCATGCCACCATGCCTAGCTAGTTTTTAAAATTTGTGTAGCATGAGGTTTTGCCATGTTGCCCAGGCTGGTCTCAAACTCCTTAGCTCTGGCAGTCTGCCTACTTCAGCCTCCCAAAATGCTGGGATTACAGGCGTGAGCCACCACGCCTGGCCAGAATTTCTTTTTGGTTCCTTTTTATAATTTGTACCTCTCTATTGATATTCTCTATTTGTTGAGACATTATTCTCCTTGTTCATTTTGGTTCTTTGTCCCTAGTTTCCTTTAACTCTAATCATATTTAGGTTGGTTAAAGTCTTTGTCTAGCAAGTCCAGTGTCTGGGCTTCTCAGGGGCAGTCTAGTGATTGTTTTTTTTCCTTGTATATAGGCCATACTTTGTTGTTTCTTTGTGTGTTTTGTGATGATAGGTTGAAAGTGGGCATTTGAAATAATATAATATGGCCCCTCTGGAATTAGATTCTACTCCCTCTGCAGGATTTTTTATTACTGCTTGTTGTAGTTGTTAACTGTTTGTTTAGGGACTTTTCTGTGCTAATTTTGTGAAGTGTGTATTCTTTGTCATATGTGGCCTCTGAAGTCTGCTCAGTTAGCTTACTGGGCAGCTAGTGGGTCAATAGTTTCTTCAATGGCAGGCATGCCATAATGAATAAGTCTTCTAGTCTTTGCTGAGGGGCTCTGTTTGTGTGTTGGGGCCCACTCAATATTCACCAGGGTGGTTGATAACTTTGCCTTAGCCTTCACTTCCATGGAGCCTCAGATCAGCTCACGTAAGAGCTGAGGACCTTCTCAGATCTTCTCTGAGTCTTTGTAAAGGCTTTCCAGATTCCCAGGTATACGTTGGAGCTTTCAAAGCCTCTGTGTACATCTTGTTACTCAGCTTTTCCTTTTTAGCTTTGGTTAACCATTTGCTCTTTATTCACCTTCCAAGGAAACCATCAAGTTAAGCAGTTGCCTCTAAATGTTGACAAATGCCCCTGGGGAAAAGGCCTCCTGCATGGGTGAGTTCTGAGCCAGGTCAGTGAAGACAGCCTTGCAAGTGTGATCTTTCCGGGAACCCAGAGATAGGTCAAATAGTGACTGTCTGAGAGTGAGGCTTTGGAGATGTCCTGCCCTCTTCTGCGCTGTCTGTGGCTGCCAGGCAGCTGGTTTTCACTGTGATTGCAGCTGCTGGTTTTCAAGGTTCCCTTGGAGCTAGAGATAGGGGGGAGGAAAATAGGGCATTTAAAGTGCCAACAAGCTTACTGATCTTGGTTAGATTTAGCTGTTTTTCTTCAATAAATGCTTCGTGGATTGTTTCAAGTCTGTGGTCAGTTTCCAGAGTTCAAAAATTTTGATTCTGACTTTTTAACCAGTTTTCTGATTGCCTTTAGGAGGAGAGAATTTCTGGAGGTCATTGCGCCACCATTTCACCAACATCACCCCTTCTTTTCTTTGTGGTGTGATTACTATCTAAGCTCTTAGGGGAAAGATGGTATGTGAGCCATGTCCCTTTGGATAGATTTTCATGGTCACCATTCACTTTCAACATATGTGACAGATTTTTAAGAAATACTTTGTACTATAAAGCACTACCTGCTCATGTAACCGGTAACATATGACATGGCATGAATTGGATTACCTGCCTTCCCAGGTAACTCATGTTGTCAGATATGTTTGCATATCTTTCCAGACTTCTTCCTGATGTGTGCAATTCAGTGGAAATGAAGTGATCTCTCTCCACATATTCTAATGTTTACATTTCTGTACGTGCACACACACACTGTTACAAAGCAAAAATGGGATCATGCCATATGTACTTTGTCTAATTGCTGTTTTCACTTAATCCTTGAGGATTGTTTAGGGCTTTCTCAGTGCATTTTTGGATATATGCATGTATATTTGTACATAAGCTTTTTTTTTTTTTTTTTTAAGCCTAAGTGACATTGCACTGTATCTGTTGTTCCGCCAGTTGCTTTCTTCCTTGAATAAATCTTGGTGACTTTTAACTCTGCCTCTTTCTGGTAGTGGCTGCATATCATTTATGCAGTCCTTCATTCAATAAATTGCTTGCTGTGTGCTGGCCCCACTCGTGGATGGGCTGTGATTTATTTCATCATTTCCCTACTGATGACTGTCTCTCTTGGTTTCAGGGTTTGCTGTTTTCAGTAAGGCTGCAGTGGACATTCTTGTCTCTGTACCTTTTTGCCCTGCGCTAGTTCTTCTAGGTTCCTTGTAGATTTGCTGAGTTAGGGGACATAAACATTTTAAAGTTCGGTGGATACCACCAAGTTGCCTTTTAAAATGTTATGCCAATTATCTTCCACTGGCAACATGACATTTCTTGTTAATGACCCATCCCTGTTACTGGATATTATAACTTCTAAAGGTTTGTTACTCACATTACCAGAATGTAGCCATGTAATTTGAAGGTGTTTGCTGCTTTCTTCCCTGCTCCTGTGAAGGGCTGGCCTGGGGGCCATGCCACATCGCGTCTCACAGATGGGGCCAAGGTTTCCTTGAATGGAAGTCAAGTGGCTCCCTCCCCCACTCAGTGATGTGCACCTGCAAAGGTGGTGGCACCTTTTCCAGGGCAAGGCTTCAGCCCGTCTTCATTGTCTTCATCATTGATGCTGTTCTGTGTATTCAGTTGGCACAGTGCAGTCAACAGCGCCAGTCACCTCATGCCCTCCTGTTGGTGTTTTCACAGGTGGCAACTGGGAAGTGGAAGCAGATCAGTAAATACTGTCCCCTTGATCTCTACTCAGGGTAAGAGAACACTTCTTCTTTGCCCCCTTGTGTCATGTTCCCTGGAGACGGGTGGGGCAGGGACGCAGTGCCTGGTGGGGGGTATTTTGTGAGGTAGGAAGTGGGGATTGCCCATTCTGTCTTCAGGGCTCCCCTTCGCCATGAGCGCTGTAGACACCTGGGGCTTTGTGCTCCGCTCCTGTCTCTGTGCTCACAGTCTTAGGTGCTTGCTCACTTACTGGTTGTCCCCTCATCCGAATTGTGACCACATTTGTCTTCTGCTTATATCAGAAATCAACTGGTGCTCAGCCTTGACCTCCTAGTCTGGGCCCTCACAGTTCGGTTGTGCCTTTGATCTCTCCCCTCCTCTGCGGATATTAAAAAGTCTGCTGCCGCGGTGGCCATTTCTGTCTGGGCAAGGCCTGCTTGCAGCCTCCGATCAGGCACCTGGGTTCCGCTCCCCACCTTGGCGCTGCCTCCACACTGCCCGGCCTTCAGAGCTTTGCTGTGTGCCCCCCACACTACTCACCTGGGGCAGCCCAGATTCCAGTCCTGGCCAGAGTCTTTGTGGTTAGGAAGGCAGCAGTGGCTGGGAGCTGGGGAGGGTCAGTCAGCAGTGGGGCCTGGGGGCCCAGTGGGCAAGGCCCTGAGACCAAGGGGGCAGCAGAGGGAGTGGCAGGATTGAGGGTGGGAGCAGATGGAGGGAGATGGGACCTGGACAGCACCTCGGATTCAGGGCAGTACCTCCCGGCCCTTTGTCCCCCCTTGAACCCCCAGGAGAGAGTCCTTGGCCACAGGGCGGTGTGGATTTGTGAGCCTTTGCTGTCGTTTTTGATCAGCACAGCTCCTCTTTCCAATCTCCTTTCCCTCCCTGGGACCCCCATTACTGCAGAGCTGTTCTGGTGAGTTTCTTTACTCTTTCCTCCCACCCTGCCCTCTGACCATTCATTTCATGCCCCTGCCTTTGTCAGTGCTCAGCACTGCCTCTTGAGTGCGCACCTGGTTGTCATGTCAGTGTTTTTGGTTAGATGCTCTTGCAAACTTCCTGGAACAAAGATCAAACACAGTTGTCTTTGGAAGTTAAAAAGTTCACAGACATTGGGAATGTTCATTCAGAAGGTGGCACCAACGCTGCTTGCTCCATGGCTTCAGCGAGGCTAGCAGTGCACTCACCTGTGGGTCCCGTGTGGATTTCCCTTTGCATCTAAAGGCTGTAAATTGTGAAGCATTCGTAATAAAGATTAATTGTTGATAATTTATTAAATTGTCAGAACATAAGTAGGGAACCCTCTCTGGAATGTTGTAGAATGCAGGCTTTCGGGAGTCAGCTAGAGAGTGCATGGATACTGGGCGCCTTTCTGAGTGTGTGCTCATGGGCTCTCCTCACTGGCAGGGCCAGCAGGCTCTCGTGCCTGCACGGGCAGCTTGACCCCCTGAGGTTCCTATGTGGAGATGGGGGAGGAGACCAGCCTCACAGCTCCTCGCTTGGAGGGCGAGGCTCTCTGGGGCTCCAGCCTCTCCCCTGGCTCCCGGCACCCGCTCTATGGCCCATCATGGGCCTCCTGCTGCCCCTGAGCCTTTGGCAGTTGCAGCAGGAGGAACAGGGGGAGGCAGAGCAGCTGTTAACCCCTCTTGGGTCGGGCTGTGATGCCGCTGGCCGGGTTCCCACTCCTGTGCCTCAGTTGGGTCCCCTCACAACTCCTGCAGGCCCAGGGGTCAGGGCCAACCTGCACATCTCTAGTGAGTGTGTGCCAGGCTATGGAGCTGCATCTGTGACCCTCTGGGGAGGGAGCCCATGGCAGAGCTGTAGTGAGGGGAGAATGTCACTATTTGGACCCAGCTGGACTCTGGGTTTCCCAGTGACCCCTGGGAGTACCCACCATGAGCCATGAGCAGGTGTGTGTGGAGGGACAGGTCAGTTCCAGCTGCTTTTAAAGCATGTTAACACTTTTCCCTTTTAGAAACAAACAGAGAATGCACTTTGCCTTGAAGAGTTTGCTACAGGAGGCACAGAACAACTTAAAGATATTTAAGGTAAGAGCTGCTTTGATTCTATGGTGGTTTCAGGGTAGGGCCGGCAAAGGTTCAGGTGACTTTACAGACAAGGGTATTGGGTTGTGTGTGTCTGATATCCCCTTTGGGGTCCTCATGCCCTGACTGGTTGACCTTTCACCTTTGACCTTTTAGTTCCAGACCTGTCTTTCCCCTGACCTTTTTCTGAGCACTGTTCCTTCCACAAGTACAGTATCTGAGTGATTGTGGGTTGTCTATGACCCTGGGGTGCTCAACGAAGCCCCAACAACTGCTGAGTGGGCCTTGGTCTGTCCTGATGAGCAGATGGGTGAACCACTGGTGAAGATGGCTCTGGCACTATGTGGGCTGGCATCACCTGGCCTGCTAGGCTGGCAGTGGTGTCCAAGGGGGAGGAGGTGGGGGTGGGGCCAGGCAGTGTTGGGGCATCCGTGGAGGAGAGGCTGGTGGGAAAAAAAGGCGATGAGATGTAGGGCAGGGCAGGCCTGGGTGGCAGTCGGGGTGCTGGGCCCATGTTGGACATGTATCCTCTGGGCTCCCCCTTGTCATCACCCCAGTCCCAGTTGTAGTCTCATAATCCATCACACATAAGTGACACCTGGGGAAAGAGTCCTGGGCTCCCTGCAGGAGCTGACAGCCGTGGCAGGTAGATCCTTCAGAGGAGGCAGGGCTGTTGAGCACGGGCCTCTCAGCTTCCCCGTGCGCTGTGGTCTCGACAAGGTGACTGGTGAACTGGAAGCCCTGGCCCCTCTCCTCGCTGCTCCACGTGGCTGGCATCCTGCTGCCCGGCTGGATGCCTCTCAGCAGTGGGCGGATGGGGCCTGCTCTTGACCTGCCTCCCCAGGTCTTGCTTAGAAACCTCATGGTGCTGGCTGCTGGGTAGTGAATTGGCTTCATTCCCTGTCTGCCTCCACCTTCCCAAATCCAGGAAAGGATGACATATTTCATAGGCAGTTTTTATTTCATATTTATATAATTTATTTTTATAAACTCGGTATTTAAACCCTGAAGATACACTTTGTTTCATCAGGGATTTGTTTGAAGCCTGTTATAAGACTGGCATGTTATCCCAAGTGGACCCTTTTCTGACCCATCTGGCCTGCACCTAAGGTCTCTGGGGCCTGGAACTCTGGCTGGCTGCTGATACCGTTAAAATCAGCATGGAAAAATCCTGAGGATTAGGATTGTTTCAAAAGAGTTGAAAAGGGGATGGATCAGAAAAGCGATGCAGAGTGACATTTTAAGATAACAGGGCAGCGCCGAGGCGCGTTGACTACTGTGCATTCCATCAGCTCTCCTGCCGATCTGGTCTGCTTCAGTATTCAAATCCAGCGAGGCAGAAAACTGAAAGCTCTGAAGTTCCAGGTGTGGGCCAGGTGCGGTGGCTCACATCTGTGATCCCAGCACTTTGGGAGGCTGAGGTGGATGGAGTGCTTGAGGTCAGAAGTTCAAAATCAGCCTGGGCAACATGGTGAAACTCTGTCTCTACAA
The DNA here is from genome assembly GCA_036589455.1 of Ateles fusciceps. Taxonomy (NCBI): domain Eukaryota; kingdom Metazoa; phylum Chordata; class Mammalia; order Primates; family Atelidae; genus Ateles; species Ateles fusciceps. The sequence continues at coordinate 432,046 of JAZHEH010001180.1, read as the reverse complement.
AAAATCAAAAAATTAGCTTGGTGTGGTGTATGCACCTGTGTTCCCAGCTATTTGGGAGCCTGAGGTGGGAGGATTGCTTGAACCTGGGAGTTGAAGGCTGTAGTGAGTCTTGATTGCTTCATTGCACTCTAGCCTGGGCAACAGAGTGAGACCTTGTCTCAAAAACATGAAAAATTAAATAAATAAATAAGATTCAAAGAGTTGCTACTTTCCTGGGGTTGGCTGCTATCAGGGGCCTTTCCCCTGGGCACCACCCAGACCCCCATGAGTCATGGTGACGACTCCCCGCTTGGCATGGCAGCAGATGTCCCTGCCTGTGCCCTGGGTATGTATGAATCTGAATATTGATGTTGTAAGGAATTTCTTTGCTGAGCTTGATTTAAAAAGGTAGAACAGTCTTGAGCATGGACGTTTCCATACTGGTGATGCCAGCAGCTTCTCCCACATTCTGGCTCAGCTGCACCACCCAGCACTGCGGTCACCCTGGGTGTGGCCTGAACCCCAGGACATACTCATCTGTGGTGCTGGTGCTGACTGCCGTCCTTGCGTTTGCCTGCTCAGGGCCACTGGGCTGGTGGCTTTGGGAGTTTGTCACTTGTGGTGAGCATTTGCTCTTGGCTTCTAAATGTACTGTGTATCATTGTCTGGCGGCCGTTGGTCAGGCCAGGGCACTGCTCTTTAGTTTTTGAAACCTTTTCTTCTTTTTCATGTCTCAGGGTTTGCTGCTTGGTTGATAGCATGGCTTGTGAGGGTAGGTTTCCCTGGAGGAGCTGGAGTATGCTGCGGCCACAGATGGGTTTGACAGCATCAGGGTCCTTGGCTCTCACCCACTGCCTGGCCTGCTGGTGGTGGGAACTGAGGTCTTTTCCTGCAAGCTTGGTGGTTTGATGTTTCCCTCTCTCTTTTTCCTGCCTGAAGAATGGTGAGCTGATTTATGGCTGCAAAGATGCCCGGAGCCCCGTGGCTGACTGGAGCGAGCTTGCACACCACCTGAAGCCGTTCTTCTTCCCTTCCAACGGCCTGGCCAGTGGGCCCCACTGCACAAGGGCTGTGATCAGAGAGCTGGTGCATGTGATCACGCGGGTGCTGCTGAGCAGCTCGGACAAGGGCTGGGCAGGCACCCTGAGACCGGGGCTTGGGCCTCGGGGCCCCCGAGTCTGTGAAGCCAGCCCCTTCAGCAGGAGCCTGCGCTGCCAAGGTAGGCCCAGCCTTCCCTAGGGGAGGCGGTGGGGGCCGCAGGGGCCTTGGGACTCTGCAGTCCCCATGGGTGGCCAGGCAGTCAGCAAAGCCTCCTGGGGGATCTGGGGATGCCACCTGGTTCCGCCAGGGCTCCCAGCACAGGGCCTCGCTGCCTCTCACCCCTAGATGCAGACTTCCTTTCTTGCTTTTAATCTGTGTCTATAAATTGCAGGACACATTTGTGCCGTAGGATTTCCCTCCCAGAATATCATCCATATGTTGTGGTCCTCTCTGGTTTGTAGAATGTTTTCAACCACATTATCCTGTTGGATCTTCATTGCAACCCTGGGGGACAGGTTTTCCTTAGCTTGTTCCTTAGACGGGGAGAATTGAGGCATAGAAACCCTTCAGGGCTTCGTCCTGCCATAGTGGGGTGTCTTCACAAGTCTGGAGTAAAGAGACAGACCAGTGGGGCCTGTGGACTGCGGGACACCTTCCTTGCAGACAGGAGGGCGCGGAGCTGGGCCCTAGCCGCTGCTGTTTATCCTGACGTCTCATGAGCTGAGCCTGCTGGTGACTCTTGGCAGCCCACAGAAACCCCATGGTCTCTGGGAGCCTGAGACAGTTTGAAGACAATGGTCCTGCTTGTGTGCAACCAGAAACCCACCCATACCCTAGGCTCTGCCCTCTTTTCTGCTGCCTGTGCCAACTTTTTCTTTTGTTTTTTCAAGACAGGATCTTACTCTGTCACCCAGGCTGGAGTACAGTCATGTGATCTCAGCTCACTGCAACCTCTGTCTCCTAGGTTGAAGCGATACTCCTGCCTCAGCCTCCCAAGTACAGGCACGTGCTGTCACACCTAAGTTTTGTATTTTTAGTAGAGACAGAGTTTCACCAAATTGGCCAGGCTGGTCTTGAACTCCTGACCTCAAATGATCTGCCCGCCTCAGACTCCCAAAGTGCTGTGATTACAGGCTTGAGCCACCATGTCTGGCCCCCATGTTCTCTCATTACAAATAAATTTTGTAGTTTTTTTCCTTGCTATGCAAGTGATTCCTGATCACTTCAGAAAATTTTGTTAAAATTATGCCCAGAATCTTGGTACATAACTGCTTTTAAGAAGGCAGACGGCGTCTGGAGGGACAGATGGCACCAGTTGCTGAGGTAGTCCGGGGGCACTAAGGAGGCACCATAGCACCCTGGGGCTCCTGCAGACCTTCCTGGACATGGACACAGATAGGAGGGAGCGGAGCCGGGCCCGGCTGCTGGGATGTGCCGTTTAAAACAATAAGATCATACTCTACATGTCATTTTGTGACCTGACTTTTTCACTTGATCACCATAAGTCTGTATCTGTGCTATCACACATATATATGTTTGTTTATTGATTTTAAAGACAACGTCTGGTCTGTTGCCCAGGCTAGAGTGCCATGGTGTGATCTTGGCTCACTGCAACCTCTGCTTTCTGGGCTCAAGCGATCCTCCTGCCTCAGCCTCCGAGTAGCTGGAACTACAGGCATGCACTACCACATTCAACTAATTATTGTATTTTTTTTTTTGGTAGAGATGGGGTTTCTCATGTTGCCCGAGCTGATCTTGAACTCCTGGGCTTAAGCAATCTGCCTGCCTTGGCCTCCCAGAGTGTTAGAATTGCAGGCATAAGGCATGGCGCCCAGCGATGACATGCATTTTATTCAACTTTTTTTGACCACACATGGAGCTGCTGTAATTTTAACAAATCCTCTCCAGTTGGGCATGTGAGCTTTTACTTCCGTTTTCCTGCCTGTTGGCATTTTTGTGTTGGGTCCTGGCGAAATCTGCAGGTGACTACAGTTTTCGTCTTGTATGGACACCTTTCTTACTGTGTCTTTGTCTGTAGTGTGGTTCTTTGTGGGAGATGGCTGCTCCCTTTGGGGGAGGAGATGGTCTGGGACTCAGTACCTCCCAAGCTCATCTGGCACCCTGTATAGCACGGGTGCTAAACAACTGTGAGTGGCAAATGAAGTTTTGTTTCTGCCTCTGTCCCTATGATGTAACAGGTCCTTGTCGGTGGCTTTGACCACTGTCTGTGGCTCTGTGTGGCTGCTTCTGAGCTCATGCCTGTGGCCAGCCCAGGCCTTACCTGCCTCTCAGTGTGGGCTCGTGGCTCTGGACTCTGCAGTGTCCTGGGATGGTCCTCCCGTTAGTGGTCTTGCAGATTTAGGATGTCAGCAGAATCTTTAGAAATTCTCTGCCTTGTGGTTGCAGTGAGCCGAGATCATGCCACGGCACTCCAGACTGGGCCACAGAGCGACTCTGTCTCAAAAAACAAAAAAAGAAAGAAAATAAATTTTGTCCCCTGCCTTAGAATGAGGATTATGTCTCTAAACTTAAATCATAAAGTGACTTCCAGGGCTGTTGTGATGGAATCTAAAGGTCATTCTGAGAGTTGTGTTGGCGAAGGAGAGGCACGAGGCAAGACGCGGCGAGTTTCTTGCTCTCTCCTTTGTGTTCCGCCTGGTGCATCCAGTGTGGTCCAGGCTCACTCCAGCTCCAGCAGCTCTGTGAGGCGGGAGCGTCGTCTCTGTCCTTAGCGTAGGTCCAGGGTCCAGCCCTTGCCTGCGATGATGCCCGTGTGGCTGAGCCCAGGGTGAGCCCTGTGGTCTGCGCCGGCCTGTGTCTCCCTCCACAATCTGATAATCAACATACTCTCGTTTTCCCCTGATGTTCTCGGTAGGAAAAACACCCAGAGCGCTCGGGGTTACCGAAGGGCTGTCTTCTGTACAAAACCCTCCAGGTGCAGATGTTGGACCTCCTGGACATCGAAGGCCTCTACCCTCTGTACAACCGGGTTGAGCGATACCTGGAAGAGTTTCCCGAGGAGAGGTGAGGTTGGGCAGTCCCCGTCTTGGTGGCTCTGAGAGGAGAGTGTAGGGGTGGGCAGGGTAAGAACGTGCCTCCCAGGGCACAGCTTCCTAGGAGATGAAGCACGCCGGCCACTCCCCCACCCCAGTCCTCCGCCCCGAGGTACCAAGGCCTGGCTCTGCAATTTAGTGCCTTGTGAAGGAGGAACAGGGTCACTTACCAGTTTCTAGAAAAGAAGGCACATCTGTGACCCTGCTAATTCCAATCCCTGAGTTGGGGCTGAGCCTGCAGAGGGCAGTGTTGCTCCACAGCCAAGCAGCACTCCTGCAGGCCCTTCTGTGTCAGCAGTGAAAGCCAAGCCTCCGTCCTGGGCTTTCACTGCTGGTCACTGGGCTCCACACCTGTGCTGTGTCCAGTTGGGGCAGGGATCCTCTTCCTTCCTCGCTGGTCTTTACTTGCGTCTGTGACGCAGGCTGCTACTTGTGATGAACAGGAGATGGCTCAGCTTCAGGGCTCCCTGGTTCTGGCCTTGCTAAGTTCTGTTTAAAACCTCCATGTTTAACATGAGGGAGATAGATCTGTTAGGTGTTTTTCAGAATAAAGTGTGTGATGTTTAGCGGTACTGGGCTTTGTAGACTGTGTTAGCAGTTTAAGAAACAGCCTCCGTGTGGCTTTGTCATCCTGTTTTTATTGTGCTTTTTCCTTCAGAAAAACCTTACAAATAGATGGGCCTTATGATGAAGCATTTTACCAGAAGCTGCTTGACCTTTCCACTGAGGATGACGGGACAGTGGCCTTCGCGTTAACGAAGGTTGGCAGACCCATCCAAAAACATGCTGTGTGATCCTTAGATTCTTAGCACGAATTTGTTTTTTTTCCCATTACCTACCCCTGAGGTTTGAAACAGAAAACTTAGGATCTAAAAAAAAGTGGCTGAAGTTTCTCCCAGATGAACTGGTACAGATGATAGTACATTTAGGTTTTAAGGGGAATTTCCCTTGGTTGAGTTCTGCCCTGGCCCGTCCCTGGCGGGGTCAGGGCCCAGGGGCAGCCGATCTGCAACCCATCTGCATGCCTTCTCAGCAGCCCAGAACAGGCTCTCTACCAACTGTCCCTTTCTGCAAGGCCTTCACTGGGGCGCCGGGACCCCCACCTGTGCCTCTGTCCTGCCCCTGGCTATATGCAGGCAGCTTCCTTCCCTTAGAAATAAGGCCAAGGGACAGCCTGCAGGAGTCTCTTAGGGAAGAGGCCTGGTCCTGTATTTCCCGGGTCTGTGAAATTCAGGGCTCCATGAGCTTGGATAGGAAAAAAATGGCATCTTTATTTTTACTAAGCTCTACCTGGAATTTAGCATTTCTTTCCATTACGAATGTGGCAATGAGCCTGTGGGGTCGGCGGCACCCAGGACTTAGCCACTAAGAGGAAAACAGACTTTCCATCTCACACTGTGGCTGCAGACACTTTGAATGTGTTTTATTCATCACTACATGAAATGTTACATATTACTATGGAGTACGTTTGTTTTTAAAAATATTTTGGCTCAGCACTTTGGGAGGCTGAGGTGGGAGAATGGCTTAAAGCCAGAAGTTGGAAGCCAGCCTGGTCAACATGGTGAGACGCCCATCTCTACAAAAGAAAAATGAAAAAATCAGCTGGACCTGGTGGCGTGTGCCTATGGTCCCAGCTTCTTGGGAGGCTGAGGTAGGAGATGCAGTCAGGGCTCCAGGGAACTATGATCACACCGCTGTGCTCCGGCCTGGGTGGCAGAGCAAGCCCCTGCCTCAAAAAAAAATTTTTTTTTACAGTTTTGCCATCTGTATTTTATATTACACATTTAAAAATGTTATTCTAAGCTGGGCATGGTGGCTCCGACTTGTGATCCCAGAACTTTGGGAGGCTGAGCTGGGCAGATCATGAGGTCAGGAGATCGAGACCATCCTTGCTAAGATGGTGAAACCCCGTCTGTATTAAAAATGCAATTAGCCAGGTGTGGTAGCACGCGCCTATAGTCCCAGCTACTCGGGAGGCTGAGGGAGGAGAATCACTTGAATCCAGGAGGTGGAGGTCGCAGTGAGCTAAGATTGGCCACTGCACTCTGGACTGGATGGCCCAGTGAGATTCTGTCTCAAAAACATAAAACATGTTATTCTGAGAGAGGCTCATAGGCTTTGCTAGGCTGCCAAAGCCTTTACTGGACAGTAAGCAGTGAGGAAACCTGTTCGGGAGTGAGCTGCCACTCCCCCTACGTGTGTATGCTTCACTGCCTGGAGCCCTGGGACCAGCCTGTCCTGTCCCATTGACATATCTGTGGCTCGCACTTGGGAAGGAGCCCTCACTGCTTTCTCTAGTTGGGGCTGCAGCTGTCAGTGTTTTGAGGAGGACTGAGGCTGTCTGGTAGAGCCTGAGCCTCAGGTGAGCCTCTGACGCAAAGGCCACAGGGATGTTAGCAGAGACCCAGGGTAGAGTTGTCATTCCTGGTGAGGAGGGTTCCAAGTGGAACCCTGAGGTGAGAATAAAGCAGTGGTGCCTGCCTCATGCTGTCTGCAACTTGGATACATTGATTTAGGTATAAACAGCAGCATGGTGGGGTTTTTCCCAACAGAAGAAACAGGACTTTATTTCCTTTTATATGTTTCCGTATTTTTCAGTTTTCTACAAAATAATTATGGATTACTTTTTAATTTTATTTTAATCTTTTAACCTCAACTGTAAATACAGTCTTGTAAGCAGCTAAAGCAGCCATCACTTAACTAGCAGGATGGCTAAAGGAAAGACATTGAAACAACACCAGCTGCAGGTGCAGAGAAACTGTATCCCTCATCTGCTGCCCATGGCGATGGAAAATGACACAGGCACTCTGGAAAACAGTTTGGAAGGTTCCTTCACGCTAAACATGCAGCCACCCTGCACTCGTGCTCCTGGGCATTTATCGCAGAGAAATGAAGACTAACACTTACCGAAAACCTGTAGAGAAATGTTCACAGCAGCTCTTTGTAACAGCTAAAAACTGGACACCACTACATGTCTTTCCACAGTGACCTCCAGCAGGTAACACAGACTGTGTGCATTCATACCACAGAACTCTGCTCAGCACCAAAAAGGAACAGATTCTTGAGAAATAGCAGCCTGGGCAGATCTCCAGGGGGCTTGTTGGTGACAAAAACCAGTCCCCCAAAGGTCACACTGACTCTGTGTATAACATCCTTGAATGACAAAGATTAGTGCTTGCCGGGGGTTGGCATGAAGAGCAAGGGGAGGCAGATGTTACAAAAGGTCAAACCAGGGAATCCCTGTGATGATGAGACTGTTCTGTATCTTGACTGTGGTGGTGAATGCATGAACCTACGTGGGATCTCACTCACACACACACACACACACACACACACACACACACACACTCCATACATACACACTTGCATACATGTAAAACCCGAGATACCTGAATAAGCTTGTGGACTGTATCAGCACCACTCACCTTGCTGTGATACTGTAGTTTTGCAAGATTTTGAGAGAAACGTGGCTTGAGGTCTTTCCGTGCTGCTGTAGACGGGCCTGCTCTTTGCTCTTGTAGGAAATTAGCTTCTGGTAGTTGAATCTGAAGAGGGTGGTTTGAAGCTGAAGCTAGGGAGTCGGCTGAGGACATTTCTACACAGAAGTTCTTGCACTCATATTGTTTCTCTCACTGAATCCTGAAGGCTGGGCATGGTGGCTCACACCTGTAGTCCCAACACTTTGGGAGGCTGAGGCTGGTTGATCACTTGAGACCAGCCTGGCCACCATGGCAAAACTCTGTCTCTACTAAAATACAACATTAGCCGGGTGTGGTGGTGCGTGCCTGTAGTCCAGCTACTCTGGAGGCTGAGGCAGGAAAATTGCTTGAATCTGGGAGGCACAGGCTGCAGTGAGCCAAGATTGTGCCACTGCACTCCCGCCTGGGTGACAGAACGAGACTCCATCTCAAAAAAAAAAAAAAAATTGAACCCTGTACCTCCGAAGAAAAGACTGAATATTTTCTTCATTTCAATGCTCAGGAAACTGAAGCCCCAGTAACTCTTGCTTCGGTCTGTTGTGTAGTATCAGGTAGCAGGGCTCAGCAGACATTTGTAAAATCTGGTCCTTGTTGAAGGTACCGGAGACTTGCCACTGTAGCTCAAAAGGAGCCATGGAGAAATCATAAGGGGGGCTGAGTTCCAGGAAATCAAAAACAGGAGATGGTGGGCTTCATTTGGTCCCCAGCCCATAGTTTTCTGACCTCTGAGCACTTTTGCTTATTTTTTTATTTCCTTTTTTGCTCTCTGTGTTTGGAAGTTCCTCCTGTTTCTCTCCCTTTAGCGGTGTCTCATCAAGTTTGATCCTACGTATTTAAATTCTAAAGTTAATCAGTTATTTCAGACTCTCAGTCCCCACACAGTGTAAGGACTTGGGACACTTAGTTCCAGTTGTCTCTCCCAACTTATGTGCAGAATTGTCTTGTATTTTGTTTGTCTTGGTATTTTTTTAGTTATAATTCAGAGTATTATTTTATACAGATGTTTGTTTAGATTAATCCATGTGTTTTCCCTTATCACTGCCTAACATTCTTGTAGCTCAGATCTTTTCCCATTTTCCTATTTTTCTGTAATAGCTTTATTGAGATGTAATTTATATACCATACAGTTTACCCACTTAAAGTGTACAATGCAACAGTTTTACTGCATTTAAAGATACATGCAACCATCGCCACAGTCACTTTTAGATTTTCATCACTTCAGTAAAAACCCTGTACCCTTTAGCCGTCATCCCATTGTCTCCCCATTACCCCAAGCCCTAAGCAACCACCTATCTACTTTCTCTCTCTGCAGACTTGTCTGTTCCAAATGCTGCACGTAAACAGAATCATTTAATGCGTGGTTGTTTGTGGTTGGCTTCTTTCACTTAGTCCTATGTCTTCAAGGTTCATCCATGTTGCAGCATGGATCAGTACTTCATTCCTCTACATGGCTGTTCATCCTTTGATGGACATGTGGGCTGTTTCCACTTTTTGGCTATTATGCTCAATGGTGCTATAAATACTTGGGTAGAGGTTTTTTGCATGGACATGCGTTTCACTTTTCTGGGGTAATATGCCTAGGAGTGGAATTGCTGGGTCCAGTGGCACTTTTCTGTTTAACTTTTTGAGGACCTGGGCAGACTTTCCAAAATTGCTGTACAGTTCGATCTTCCCACTAGCAGTGTTTGAAGGTGTCTCTATTTTTTTCACATATTGAGCAACACTTGTTATTACCTGTCTTTTTTATTTTTAGCTGTCCTCGAGCGTGTGCACTGGTATCTTGTAGTTTTGATTTGCATTTCCCTGAAGACTATAAGAGCATCTTTTCATGTGCTTCTTGCCCACTTACATATCTTTTTTGGAGAAATATCTATTCAGATCCTTTGCCCACTTTTTTTTTTTTTTTTGAGATGGTGTCCTGCTCTGTTGCCCAGACTGGAGTGCAGTGGCACAATCTTGGCTCACTGCAACCTCTAACTCCCGAACTTAAGCAGTTCTCTTGCCTCAGCCTCCTGAATAGTTGGGATTATAGGCAACTACCAGAATGCCTGGCTAATTTTTTTGTATTTTTAGTAGAGACAGGGTTTCTCCATGTTGGCCATGCTGGTCTCGAGCTCCTGACCTCAAGTGATCTGCCCACCTCAGACTCCCAAAGTGCTGGAATTACAGGTGTGAGCCACTGCGCCTGGCCCCCCTTTTTTTTTTTTTTTTTTTTTTTTTTTGAGAGAGGGTCTCTCTCTCTCTGTTGCTTAGGATAAAGTGCAGTGGTGCAATCTCGGCCTCCTAAGCAGCTGAGACTGACTATAAGCGCACACCACTATCCCCGGCTAATTTTTTGTATTTTGTTAGACAGGAGATTTCACCGTGTTGCCCAGGTTGGTCTCGAACTCCTGAGCTCAAGTGATCCACCCACCTTGGCCTCCTGAAATGCGGGGATTACCAGTGTGAGCCACCGTGCCCAGCCCCTTTTGCCTACTTTTTAATAGTGATATTTGTCTTGTTGAGAATTCTTTGCATATTCTGGCTACTAGACCCTTATCTAATACCTGTCGGGCAAATATTTTCTTCTATTCTGTCAGTTGTCTTTTTACTTTCTTGGTAATGTCTTAGATGCACAAACATTTTTAATTTTTATGAAGTACAGTTTAGTTTTTCTTAGGTTGTTCATACTTTGGTGTTATATCTAAGAATTCATTGCTAAATAAATCTAAAATCATGAAGATATCCCATGTTCCCTTTTAAGAGTTTTATAGTTTTAGCTCTTATAGTTAGGTGTTTGATCCATTTTGAGTTAATTTTTATATATGATTTCAGGTAGAGGTCCAACATCATTCTTTTTTTTCAGAGACAGGGACTTTGTCACATAGGCTGAGGACAGTGTTTGATTGTAGCTTACTGCAGCTTCAGACTCCTAGGCTCAAGTAATCCTCTTGCCTCAGCCTCCCCATAGTTGGGACTACAGGCGTGCACTGTAACGGCCCAGCTCCATCATTCTTTTGCATATAGATATACCGTTGTCCCAACACCATTTTTTTTTTGTTTTTTGAGGCAGAATCTTGCTCAGTTGCCCAGGCTGGAGTGCAGTGGCTCAATCTTGGCTTACTGCAACCTCCGCCTCCTGGGTTCAAGCAGTTCTGCCTCAGCCTCCCAAGTAGCTGAAATTACAGGCACCACCACCACACCTGGCTAATTTTTTGTATTTTTAGTAGGGATGGGGTTTCACCATGTTGGCCAGGCTGGTCTCGAACTCCTGACCTCGTGATCCGCCCCCCTCGGTCTCCCAAAGTGCTGGGATTACAGGTGTGAGCCACTGCACCCGACACACCTGGCTAATTTCTTGTTTTGTAGAGATGCATTCTTACTATGTTGCTCAGGCTGGTCTTGATCTCCTGGGCTCAAGCAGTCCTCCCGCCTTGGCATTCCAAAGTGTTGGGATTATAGGCATGAGCCACTGTGCCTGGTCTAGTTTTATTATACATTGTTGGGTGTAAAGTCAGTTTCCCAAGAACGTAGTGATGACATTAAGTGAGGACTTAGTGTACCACAATTTTTATGTTCTGCTATTTTATGGACGTTTGAGTTGTTCCCAGTTTTGGGCTATTATGAATTAAGCTGCCATAAATATTCTTGTACGGATCTTGTGTACTATGCACACTTTTCTCTTGGATGGGATTTCTGGGCCACAGGGACGAGTATACTTAGTTTTAGTAGATACTGCAAAACAGTTTTACCTGATTATGTTCCCTGCAACAGGTTAGGAGTCACCTGTGCTCCACACCATCTCTAACACTCGGTTGTGGGTCTTCTGAATTTCAGCCATTCTGATGTGTGTGTAGTGGTATCCTGTGATGAGATTAAGCACCTTCTTATATGTTTATTGGGTTTTTCCTTTTGTCATCTATTTAAGTCACAATTTATGTCTCTTGCTCATTTTTTGGTAGAGTTGTCTTTTTCTTACTGATTTGAAGGCATTCTTTGTATATTCTGGAGAGAAGCCCTTTGTCAGTTCTGTGTCCAGCAGGTATCTTTTCCCACTCTGTAGCTTGTCTTTTCACTCTTAATGGAGTCCTTATAAGAATGGTTCATATGTTAAGGTAGCCTAATTTACCAGTCTTTTTCCCATTTAAGAAGTCTTTCTCTACCTTAAGATCCTAAAGATATTTTCCTACTGTATCTTTAGAAATTTTATTGTTTTGTCTTTCACATTCTGTTGGGTGACTGAAACTGATTTTTGAAATGGCAGGAGGGAGGGTTTTATTTTCTTTTCAAATGGAGTTGTCCTGGCATCATAGAAATGGTTGTGAACACTATAGAGTCATAACAAGCCTTGCTATCTGGCGGAGCGAATCCTTCTGTCTTCTTCAAGCATGTCTTGGCTGTTCTTGGCCTTTTGCATATCTACATGAACTTGAGAATCACCTCGCTCAGTTCCGCAGGAAAAGCACAAACAAAAGTGCTGTCCCACAAAAATTAAAAACAAAAAAGCTGCTGGGATTTTCATGGTGTAGCATTAAAATGACAGGTGTTGAAATCTGTACAATACTAAGTCTTCCAACATGGACATTTGAAGTTTTATATATATATTATTCTGATAAAAATGTTTTATGATTCTCTTCAGAGAGGTCTCATATTAGATTTATTTCAAGATATTTGATGGTTTTAGATGTAAATAGCATCTTTAAAAAGATCTTTAATTAATTGATTAATTTTTTTTGAGGCCGAGTCTTGCTCTGTTGCCCAGGCTGGAGTGTAGTGGCACAATCTTGGCTCACTGCAAGCTCCGCCTCCTGGGTTCAAGCCATTCTCCTGCCTCAGCTTCCCGAGTAGCTGGGATTACAGGCGTGTGCCACCACACCCGGCTAATCTTTGTATTTTTAGTAGAGATGGGGTTTCACCATGTTGGCCAGGCTGTCTCGAATTCTTGATCTCGTGATCCGCCTGCCTTGGCCTCCCAAACTGCTGGGATTACAGGCCAGAGCCACCATGCCCGGCCAAGATCTTACTTTAAAAGTGTTTGTGGCTGGGCACTGTGGCTCACCCCTATAATCCCAGTACTTTGGGAGGCCAAGGCGGGTTGGTCACGAGGTCAGGAGTTTGTGACCAGCCTGGCCAAGATGGTGAAACTCCATCTCTACTAAAAATACAAAAATTAGCTGGGTGCAGTGGCCAGCACCTGTAATCCCAGCTACTCGGGAGGCTGAGACAGAATTGCTTGAACCCGGGAGGTGGAGGTTGCAGTGAACTGAGATTGTGCCACTGCACTCCAGCCTGGGCAACAGAGCAAGACTCTGTCTCAGGAAAACCCCCAAAACCAAAAAACAAACCAACGAAAGAAAAGTGTTCTTGCAGACATCAACTTTGCTCACCTACTAAGCCTAATGATTATGGTTTCTTTTGGATTTTCTTTATATGTAATCGTAGTCTGTGAATTTGATGTTTTCCCTTTCATTTCCAATCCCTATACTTTTCACTTCTTTGTTTTATTTCACTTTCTATAGATAATTTGTGATAGTATGAATTTTTGTCTTGTTCCAAATCTCAAAGAGAAAGCATTTTACCATCAAATAAATTGTTTAATGTAGGGTTTTTTCCCCTTTGCATGGCTGGCATCAGATTAAAGAAGTTCCATTTTATTCCTGATTTATTAAGATGATTTTTAAAAATCAGGAGCAGACGTTGAATTTTATCAGTGCCTTTTCTGTTTCTATTGAGATGATCATATGATTGTTCAAAATACTTTCTGTTAATGTGGTTAATTGCACAATGTATTGTGATGTGTTCTTTTTCTATATGATGATTTTGAGTTTGCTAATATTTAGGGATTTTGGCAGATGCTTATGAGAGATAAGAGCTGTGCTTTCTCTTTTTATAGGCCTGCCCACAAAACACTTAAAGATCATTTGTTTACTCTTTTTTGTTCTCTGGAAGAGGTGGATTAACAATGGCTGGGTTGGGTGGCTCACGCCTGTAATCCCAATACTTTGGGAGACCGAGGTGGGAAGATCACTTGAGCTCAGGAGTTCAAGACCAACTGGGCAACATGGCGAGACCTTGTCTCTACTAAAAATAATAAGAAATCAGCCGACTGTGGTGGTGCATGCTGTAGTCTCACCTACTTGGGAGCCTGAGATGGAAGGATCACTTGAGCCCTGGATGTCGAGGCTATATCGAGCTGTAATGGTACTACTGCGCTCCAGCCTGGGTACCAGAACAAGACCCTGTCTCAAAAAAAAGAAAAAAAAAAAGAATGGTACTATTTCTGACTTAAATGCCTTGTAGAATCACAGGTGAAACCATCTAGGGCCCATGGTTGTCTTTGAAAGAAAGTTTCAAATTTTAGTAAATTGTATTTTTCTAGAAATTTTTTTCTGTTTTATCTATGCTTTCAAAATTTTGGCATATGATTTGCTGGGTAATATTCTTTTATTATCTTTTCAGGTTTTATAGGACCTAAGGATTTTTATTTCAGTTGTCTGATGTTTGATTTCTCTCCCTCTCTGTTATGGTCTGAATGTTTTGCCTTCCCACCCCCCCACATTTATATGCTGAAATCCTAACTCCCAAGGTGATGGTATTAGGAGGTAGGGCCTTTGGGAGGTGATGAGGTCATGAGGGTAGAGACTTCATGATTTGAATTCATGCCCTTATGCAAGAAACCTCAGAGAGCAGGCTAGCCCCTTTCACCATGTGACGTTACAGTGAAAAGAGGGCTGTGTATGAGGAAGTGGGCTCTCGCCAGATAGCAGATCTGCTGGTGCCTTGGTCTTGGACGTCCCAACCTCTAGAACTGTGAGGAATAAGTTTCTGTTGTTTATAAGCTACCAGTTTTGGCATTCTGTGATAGCAGCCTGAAGGGGCTGTTAATCATTCCCACCGAGTTTGGTTTCATAAGAATTAACTTTTGATCCATTTGTACTGTATGATTGTTTTCTGTTTAATTCTTGATCATTTCATTTTTTCTGTTAGGCTAATTTGTTCTTTTTGTAACTTCTTCCTGATAGGAATGCTTATCTGAGTTTCAGCACTTTCTTTTTTCTAAAATATGTATTTAAAGCTTCTTATTCCTCTCAAAATGGCTTTAGTCACATTCCACAAGCTGTACTTTCAATATCATTCAATTAAAATGTACTCTGATAATTATGAAGATTTCTTCTGTGACCCATGGAAAGTTTTAGAGGGAATTAATTACCAAGCACTGAGGGTTCTTATCCTTTTTGTTTTGATTACTAGCAAAATTGCGTTGGAGTGAGAATATAGTCTAAGTGATCACGTGGGATTTGTTGAGATTGCCATTTGATCCTTTGAAATTTTTTTGTGGCTTGATTAATTTTTTAAAATAATGCTTCTGTGTATGCTTGAAAAGGTAGTGTCTTCTCAGCTAGGTGTAGTGGCTCACGCCTCCAGCACTTTGGGAGGCCAGGACGGGTGGATTGCCTGAGGTCAGGAGTTTGAGACCAGCGTGGCCAACATGGTGAAACTCCATCTCTACTAAAAATATAAAAATTAGCCAGATGTGGTGGTGGGTGCCTGTAATCCCAGCTACTCAGGAGGCTGAGGCAGGAGAATCGCTTGAACCTGGGAGGTAGAGGTTGCAGTGAGCCGACATTGCTTTGTTTCCTTTGACTGATATTAATGTAACATCTCTAGGTTCTTTTGTTTCATGTTTGCACTGTGTATCTTTTTCTGTCCTTTCTTTTTTAACCTGTGTTTTTGTATCTAAAATGTGGCATATAATTGGGTTTGGTTTTTTATTCATTCTGACACTCTTTGTTGTTTTATTAGATTTACACTAAGGCTTAAACTTTAAAATTTTTCTTACCTATTTTAGGTTTCTATTTTTCTTCTCTCACAGTCTTTTGGCTTATTATTTTTTATCATTCCATGTCCCCCACTCTGCTTGGAAGTTGTAGAGCCCTTTACTCTTTTTCTAGTGGTTATTTTAGTTATTGCCAGCAAGCAGTTGACTTCCTGGAGTCTAATATCATTAAGTACTTGTAATGTCTTCTTGTACAACGCAAAGTTCTTAGAGTATGTTTTACTGCTGCTCCTGACTTACATTACAATTGTTGTTGTATATTCTATTTTAAACTCAAGGAGACCTTCTCTTTTTTTAATTACAGTCATTATTCATTTACCCATGTATTTATTTCCCGTATTCCCTTCATTCTGCCCCATATCTCTGAGTATATCTATGGGATCGTGTTGTTCTTGTCTGAAGAGCACTCTTTAATGTTAGTGTAAGTCTGCTGGTGATGAGTTCTTAATTTTTGTTTCATGATATGTATAAATGATATGTTTGGAGGCTTTCTAGAATCTGTGTCTTGATGTCTTTTTCTCATTTTAGGAAAATATTGGCCTTGATTTTTTTCTTGTTTTGTTTTCACCCATTTCCCGTTTACTTATCTTTATTTTATTTTTGTGAGAGATGGGGGTCTAACTCTGTCACCCAGGCTGGAGTGCAATGGTGTGATCATAGCTTATCCTTGCCTCAAACTCTTAGGCTCAAGGGATCCTCCTGACTTAGCCTCCTGAGAAGCTGGGACTGTAGGAGCATGCCAGCATGCCCAGCTTTTTAAATTTTTATTTTATTTTTTAAGAGATGAAGTCTTGCTACGTTGCCCAGGCTGGTCTCAAATTCAAGGCCTCCTGCCTTAGCCTTCTAAAGTGCTGGGACAGGTGTGAGCCACTGTGCGTGGCCTTTTTATTTATTTATTTTTTGTTGTTGAGACGGAGTTTCTCTCTTGTTGCCCAGGCTGGAGTGCAATGGCATGATCTCGGCTCACCACAACCTCCACCTTCTGGCTTCAAGCAATTCTCCTGCCTCAGCCTCCCAAGTAGCTGGGATTACAGGCATGCGCCACCACACCCGGCTAATTTTGTATTTTTAGTACAGACAGGGTTTCTCCATGTTGGTCAGGCTGGTCTCGAACTCCTGACCTCAGGTGATCCGCCTGGCTCCTCTTTTCTTTGGATTCCAATTACAAGTATGTTGGATACTTTCTCTTAATTTTCTATGTCTTATACCTTTTCCTCTGTATTTTCTAGATTGTATCCTTTCCGTGCTTCACTCTGGATATGTACTTGTGGTCTGTCTTCCAGTTTAGGAATTCTCTTTAGCTTTTCCATTTTCTTACCTCTGTTCCTTGGCCCCAAATTATCATCTCTCTTGTCCAACCTATATCTTCAGGGTAACTCGGTTTAGAAACTAGTTAATGTGGTAGTGTGATGCTTCCTAAATAACATTTGCATTTAAAAAGAGTGACTAATGTGGGGATTGCAGGTGCTTTGGAAGAAGCAGTAGAAGACACTTCGAACTGTTCAGACCGTAGTAGTCAGTTGCCTCCTCAGCTCATGCCAAAGGTTGGTTTTGCCAGTTCCCCCACTGGGAGCTACAGCAAGGCTAACTGTTCCCTCCTTGTAATCCTAGCTATAGCACCACAAGGGAACCACATGAGGAGAAATGCTAGCTGGTCTTCTGTCAGATCATTGCTGTGTTTATTGAAATCATCCCATCCACCTGAACGTCTTCAGTTTTCTCATCTGGTGTTTAATCTGTTGAATTCTTCATATCCATTTCTGCATCTTTTTAGTTCTAGAATCTCTAAATGATTCATTTTATCATTTCCAGTTCTCCATGAAGTTCTCTGTTTTGTCTTTTATTCTTTTTTTATTTTGTCTTTTTTTAGAATTCATCTCTTGCCTTGACAGAATTAGGTCTTTTATTCTTTGCTGAGCATGTGTGTCCGGCACCTCCGATAGCTGGAATCCACAGGTGTGGTTTTTTCCTACTATTGTGGGTTTTCTTTTTCCAGTGGCACCTTTTTCTTTTCATAGACTTCATTTTTTAGAGCAGTTTGAGGTTCTCAGCAAAATCAAGTGGAATGTGTGGCTCCCACAGGCCTTCTCTCCCACTGTGGCTGTTTGCTTTTGTTGGTTTCATTCACGTCATGTCTTCTTGTGTCTGCATAGTTTTGCTTGTGTGCTTGAAATTGTATTTGAATAATTATCTTAGAAGTCACTTGAGGCCTAGGATCATACCTTCTTCCAGAGAGAATTTTAGGTTTGTTTGTATCGAGAGGCCTGGGAAACACTAGCAGCTGGAGTCATTTTAATCCAGTTGTGATGGTTTGGTCTCTTCGAAGTGAAACTGCAGTTGCTGGTAGGGCCTGTCGACTTTGGCGCCCTCTACTCTTTTTGTTTGTTTGTTTGAGACAGGGTCTCCTGTCTCCTGGACTGGAGTGCAGTGGTGTGATCTTGGCTCACTGCAGTCTTCACCTCCTGGGCTCAAGTGATCTTCCCACCTCAGCCTCCTGACTAATTTTTGTATTTTGTGTAGAAACAGGGTTTTCCTATGTTGCCCAGGCTGGTCTCAAACTCCTGAGCTCAAGCCATCTGCCTGCCTTGGCCTCCCAAAGTATTGGGATTACAGGCATGAGCCACTGTACCTGGCCTCGCTTTTACTCTTAAAAGGGCAGTATTTTGGGTACTAACCTAAAGAAGGGGGTCATGATGGTTACTGTTCCCACAGCCCTGAAGGTTGGTTAGAAGTTCCTCTCAGCCAGCTGTGGAATTATCACTACCCTCTCTTGGAAAAGCAGACCTAGATGCCTTTGTCCTTCCCTATTCCAGCAGTTGTTCCCTGGCTTGTCAGCTCTGCCTTCAAGCAGATATTTTTGTCTAGCTTCATTAGTTGGCCTCAGCAGTTGGGTTGGCCTCAGCAGTTGGGTTGGCCTCAACTACTTATTCTAGCATTACATGAAGTGGAGGCCTGATCTCTTCATTTTATGACACACACACACCAAAATTTCATACCAAAATCTGAGGATGCCCAAGTCCCCCAGTTAAGTCCTCCATGTCTGTAGATTCTGCATCTGGAATTTGCAGGCATCAAGGGCCGACGTGTGTGTGTGTGTGTGTGTGTGTGTGTGTGTGTGTGTGTGTGTGTGTGTGTGTAGTTCTGCCCATCTGATGACTGGAAAATACTTCATTGTTATAATTTGCATTTCCTTGATTTGTAGTAAGATTGAACTTTTCATATATATATATATATTTTTTTCCTTTTAATTTCTGTGGTCTACTTTTGGGGGTAGTTTTCTTTTTTCATATTGATTTCTAACACTTTACATATTCTTGACATTTATAGTCTGTTACATGTTGCAAATATCTTCTCCCAGTCATTCATTTATCTTTTGCCTTTGAATTATGACTGTATCATGTAAAAACTTTTCATTCATTCATTTCCGTCCTGTTTATTTGAGATGGGGTCTCTCTGTGTTGCTCAGGCAGGTCTTGAACTCCTGGGCGCCAGTGATCCTCCCGCCTTGGTCTCCTGAAGTGCTGGGATTACAGGTGTGAGCCACTACACTTGGCCCCGCTAAAGCTTTTTAATTTTATGTTTTCAATATTTAGCAATTCTTTTGGACTGGGATTTTTTTGGTACTCTGGGACATAGCTGATTTCCTAGTTAACTGAATAGCGTGTAAGGATAGGAGCTGCTCATTTCTTTCTGCTATGAAAGGTTTTCTGGTGCCCCAAGAACAGTCTGCGGGCCTGAGCTAAATCTGTGCTTTGCGGTTCTCCCCCCACTCCCTCCCACCCAGTCCTGCCCTTTGGAAGGTGCAGCTTGGCTGTTTTCTAAGACCAGATCTTCCTGCTTGTATGCAATTGAGGGGGAGCAGTTAAAAGGGGGGACAGGAGATGGTCTGTCATAAGTACAAATATTAAGGCCAGTGACGTGTGAGGCCCAATTCTTATTTTTTTTTTTTTACAACTGTTTATATTTGTGAAAGTGAGAGCTATGCAAAAAAAAAAAATCCAAACTATATATGAAAGTCCAAAGAAGGACGGAGAGAGAGTACCTCACATTCTGCTCTGTAGAGGAGACAGTTGTGAGCATTGTGGTGGCTGTCCTTCACCTCCCTCCCTGCCTGTCTCACACACGTGAGCACGGTGCACGGCTTTATACACGTCGACTCTGACAGTGTGGTGTGTGTTGAGCTGTCCCTGGCCTGTATGGATGACAGTGTGGTGTGTGTTGAACCGTCCTTGGTCTGTATGGATGGCAGTGTAGTGTGTGTTCAGCTGTCCCTGGTCAGTATGGACAGACCCACATTGCTTGGAGCATGTGTTGAAGAGTGCAGATGTCAGAGCCGGCACACCAGGTTTGAGTCCCTGCTCTGCCATTGACGAGCAGGGCACAGCAGACAAATGATCTCTGTGTCTGTTGCTTGTCTGTAAAGTGGGATACCAGCCGTGCTGCCCTGCTGGGCTGCTGTGAGGGTGGAGCGAGTTTACACATGCACAGCCTATAGGAGGGTGGCCGTCTGCAGTTGTCTCTGGTGGCTGTGTGACGTTCTGGAGGGATTGTTGTTCTAGGCAACACCTTGCTGAACACCCTGTACACTCTTCTTGCAGGTGTCGAGTGATGCTCGCTCGATACTCTGTGTGGCCAACATCCGGGGGCTCAGGCGGCTTACTGCTTTTCCTTCTAAAGGCTGACCATGGTGACCTTGCTGAAGACGGATCATCCGCTTCAGGGTGTGCAGTCAGGTCCCACACTGCTTGCCTTGAGAGGTCAGGGGGCGATGCCGGCCTCTGAGCGGCCCTGTGGGGCAGAGAGCTGGCCCAGGTGCTCTCACAGGGGGACCTCCTGACAGCCCTGCTCACTGTGGCCCATGCTCCTAATCCCACCCTCGGGTTCTGAGGCAGGAAGCGGTTTCTGCACGTGGCTAGGAAGGAAGGTTGCGTGGGGGGGCAGAGGCTTCCTGTGTGACCTGGAACTGCTGTCTCCCTCCCCTGCAGGTGCAGCAGTACCGCGTCGCCATGACTGCCAAGGACTGCTCCATCATGATCGCGCTCTCCCCCTGTCTGCAGGATGCCAGGTGAGGCGCCCAGTGCACGGCCTGCGGCCTGGGTCTAACGGGGGCTTATGGACAGTTGGTTTTCCCATATTTAGAGACTCCTTGACGGGACAATGACCTCCTTGGCCTACGTGACATCATGGGGCTATTAACTTCTCGCCCTCTAGAAGCTTGTAATTCAGTCAAAAGACAGATTTACGGAGAATAACTTAAAAGGATTGTGATTACATTGAAAGTTACTGTTTTCTAAGAAAATACTTCAAGAGCTCAAAAACAACGTGGACAGTGAGCTGCCCATTCCATTCCCTCAAAGCCAGCCCCACCACTGCCGCCAAGGCCTGAGCTGTGTGGGTACCTGCAGGCCTTGTTCCTGGGTCTCCTGTCAGGCAGGTGGCATGCCTGCTTTTCACCACTACAGTCATTTGAACACCTGTGAGGCGCATATTCATTCTTCTGCTTTCTCCTCTGAATAACCAGCCTGTGTACAGCCCCTCTCCCCTAATGTCACTATTTTTGTCCAGTCCCCTCTCGCTATTTCTGGGAATTCGGGATGAAACTGATAATCTCATAGTAATCAGACAGCATCTTCAGCACTGATCTTCAGGGGGTGCCAAACCCTCACCCGGTATCTGTGGGAATGTTCCACATTCTTCTAACATGTGTTCCTGGGTCAAGATGACCTTGGTTGCTGGCTGCCAGCCACTCATTTTCCTGGTGCTTTTGAACTAGCAGTTCCTGCTTTTGAACTAACAGTTCCCAGGATTCCTGTTCCCTGGCAGGCACAGAATTGTCTACTTTCTGGTATGAAATATTGAGGAACATTATTGTAAGACGTAACTGAAGTAGAAAAAAGGTTGTTCTATTTAGTTGAAAACTCCTGTTATCCCCTAAGAAAACACCCACAGGACTAAGTTATGAGGAATTTGTGAGCTGGATTAAGCTGGTGTTGTTTGATGAGAGAAAACCCACAAAGACACCACTGTTCACCAGCCCTCCTGACCAAGGATGCAGCTGGGAGGTGGAAACGTGCTTGGATGCAGGTGCTCAGGTGGGCTGTAAAAGGCCGCTGAAGGATGGTTGTGCTACTCACCTCGTCCAACACTGCAAATCTCTTAGTGCCCAGTCAGTGATGTCAAAATGGAAACGCAGCGTGTGGGGGAGAGCTGAGGGCCCGGGTCCTTACTGTAGCCTGCCCAACTGCTCAACAGAAACCGACACTGGGAGGGGGAGGGGAGGGAGGGAAGGGCGTGTCCCGGAGGCACTGAGCCACGATGGCTTCTCAGACCTGGGGTGAAGGCACAGGAACCATCATGCACAAAGCACTGTAGCCAGGCCCTTCTCAACAAAGTGAGAGGATCTCAGAAGGCTTCTCCGAGAACATGAGAACATGACGTGGTGGGGCTGGGCCTGCTTCAAGGAAGGTGCACTCAGTGGCTGCACCCGTAATTCCAGCGACTGTGGCGCTCTAGAGGCCTAGGGACAAGCTAAGGCTGGGATTTATCATGAATCATCTTGGCATCTTGAGATGCCTGCTAGACCTGAGACTAAATTTAGATCCCTAGACTTTAATTTATAGCTCACAGATAGATTGACCACATTGAAACTTCTTACACTCCTTAACGTAAAGGCTTCTCCAGCTCTGCACTGTTTCTGCCCTGTCATAAAGCAACATGTCTAAAGTTGGATCTGCCTGCCTGTCACTGCAGAGGTTTGTCCCTTTGGAAATTTGGAACTGTGGAGAGAGCTGCCATGGCCTCCCGTGCCTAAACCCTGCTGCTCCTCGACCTCCCGTTTGAAACACAGCACAGGCAGCCTTGGCTTCTCCACCCCACTCCCCAGCACCCTTGGAAAGCTGCTGGTCCCCCAGCGACCCCCCAGTGGGTCAGTGTCCTGGAGAGCAGCCTTCCAGGCAAGGGCAGCCCCCCGCAGCCAGAAGGCCACCTGAGCCTCGTTCTCCAAGGCTGCCAGAGGGCACACTTGTGGCACAAGGGACATGTGTGTCCCTGAGAGCCTCTTGCCCAGTGTCGGCCTTAGGGCTGCTGAGGGGAAGAGCATTTCCGTGTCAGGAGCTGGTGCCCACTGGTCACTGCCATTGGCTCCCATGGAGCTTGCGGTTGGCCCAGGTAGTCAGACCTCCCCTCCCCCGGGAGCTGCCTGGAACATCCTGCCTGCCTTTACACCCATGGTCTTGTCAGGGGCTACTTCTGAGAAATCGAGCTGTCCTTTAAAATATGTAGCCCTAGTCACGGGCCAGGGATGTGACTCTTCCAGCCCAGCTGCACCAAGCTTGGGTCTCCGGCCTCAGAACTTAGCACCGCCCTGGGCTTCAGTGGTTCTCGCAGCAAAACATGGCCCCTTTGGACAACCTGCAGGCGCCTTCCAGCTTCTGGAGCGAGGCTCAAGACCTTAATTTGTAAATGAGTGATTTGCTGTTTACTATTCAGGCGAGAATAGTTACTGACCCCAGCAACTGAGTCAGGGATTCATTCTTCCTGCACAGGATTCTGGGGCAGGGCGGGAGAGGGCACCAAGGCCGTGGCGAGCAGGCTCAGAGCAGGGATGTGCTCATCAGTGTTTCCTCTCCTCGGCGGGAGCTTTTGAAGTTGCGCTTGGGTTTGCTGATTTCTGAATCTTGAAGAGTAGTAAACAGGGGGACACCAGAACCCAGAATACTTCTCCTGGACTGAACTGAGCTTAGGTCACTTACTGAACCAGTGACATGAGTGCTGTGTGCTGAGTGCCCTGAGACGAAGCGGGACACACAGCAGTCGGAGCTTAGGACTCGGAGATCCTGGATGTGTTTTTCAGGGCAAAGAATTATTCACATCTTGTTATAAGCATACGACTATTCTGATGTTTATTAAAACCAAAAACTAAGCCCTGAGGAGCAAAATACAAAGGACTAAACATAAAGTTTGATAATAAAATGAGAAACCAGATCTCCCCAAATGTGAACCACATGAAGGAGCCTGCATTTCTCAGCAGACAGGAGAGGCACAGAAGGAGAAGTCTTGTCGACATTTCATCCATTTGGCGCTGGAACAGCCAGATCTACTTTTTACTTTTTCTTGGGTTTTGTAATACTTGGCTCATGATAAAGTGACTTTTCAGCGTTCATTTATACCACTGGGCTGGGGGAACATCGCTCACATGTTCCACATAATCGCTTTTCCATCTTTCAGTCCTTTAACCCTCTCTCGCCTGGTATGATGGGGTACACTGGCCCGAGGAAGCTTTGCGTGCTGGTACACAGAGCCAGCACCACAGACAGCTGTCACGCGCAGAGGCACAGAATGGGTGCTTTTCGTGAGCTGGGGGTGCAGGGACATTCACATCTTAATTATCTAACTTTGCAGAAGTCAAAGAAAAAACATAATAAAAACATATTAGTTGAAAGAAGGAAGGAAAGGAGAGAGAAGAGGAGGGAGGGAAGTGAATTGGGAGGCTTTTGTATCCTGAAATGGTATTTTTTTACTTGCAGCTCTGATCAAAGGCCTGTCGTCCCTTCATCAAGGTCCAGGTTTGCCTTCTCCGTGTCTGTGCTGGACCTTGACCTCAAGCCCTACGAGAGCATTCCCCATCAGTATAAACTTGGACGGCAAGATCGTCAACTATTATTCAAAGACAGTATGTGCCAAAGACAACGCCGTGATGTCGACTCGGTTCAAGGAAAGTGAAGACTGCACGTTAGTTCTCCACAAGGTCTAACTCTTTCCCTGCAGTGTCTGAAACTTGAACATAGAATGTGATGGTTGAATGATAGCGCTATTTTCTGTTGTGTTGGGTGACCTTTGGTTGTGAATGTTTTTGCTTTTAACCCCTGTTGAGGTGGGATTGCCTCTTGGAGAAATGGAATTGAAGAGCACTAGAAACATCTTCCTGGACAAATGTAGGACGTGAGTGCTGTGTCCCAGGAAGCTGCTCACATTCTTAAAACGGAAGTGTCCGTTAAGCCCTGGGGAGATCCTCTGGGTAGTTCTTCCTTCCCAACCAGGGCTCATGTCTGATTCTCTAATGCAAAAAGCCTTATTCTAAGACCCAAGCTTTGGATCTGCTACCACCAGACTCCTAACATAGAAAACTTGAATTATTACATACATTTTACAGTTTGGACTTTTAAGAAAACATGGATACTACTGGAACTTTCCCCAGCTGAGTTACATGGTCACTTTTTCAGTGCAAGCCACATATCGACACAGGTTTCTAGGTGGTTCCTGCTGCAGAGCGGGACCGCATGGTTGTGTGGACACCAGTTCTGGGCAGTGCAGACTCAGGGTCCCTGTGGAGGTGCTAAAGCCCACGGCTCCACACGGGGCGGCAGAGAGCGCGAGACTCAGGTCAGGATGGACACCACTCATGGGAGCATTGACCTTTTTGTTTTGCTTTATGATTTTACCTTTCACATGAGGGGGGAGAAGATGTGTTCTTTCCCACTGAAATTGCTGCTGTAGAAGCTGGAGGTGGAGCTGTGGCTGGCTGAGCTGCAGTGTCCCCAACAGCTCAGTGCTTTTCTGACACTCCGGTGTTCGGGGTGATTGAGGAGCGAGTTTTCTCTTCCTCCCGGACTGAGTTCCTCCCTCGGGTTTGCCTTGAGACGCGTTGCGTTGTTGGGCTCCGTGGCCTCTCCCTGTCCGGCTGCCACAGGCCATGCTTCCGGAAGGCGAACAGCTTCTGGCTGCTGCCGAGAGGGTTCTTGTTGGGGTCACCAAAGTGTGCCCGGCTGCTATGAAAAACGTTGGGAATCTTGGTTTCAGTTTTTTATTGTGTGCTAGGTTGTACAGACTGATTATTTATAACATCGTTTTGAGGGACTAATGGAGGCTTATTGTAACATATAATATTAGTGAAACCATAGAATTATATGAAAATGATACATAAGAAATAAGGAAATTATTTTGCTGATTGTAAATTTTTGTGGGAAATTTTGTGATAACTTGAGAATTATACTTGTTTGAATCAAGGCAACTCTTCTAGAATTTATTGTTCAATTCTGTCCTAATATTCACTTCTAATTTTATTCTATACTCGGAGGTGCGAAAAGATACTTAGACAACTGGACACCTTTACTGTTTTCTCTCACTTCGAATGACATTGTCTCATACACAGGTGTCCTGTGTGCTGGCATAGGGGCTTTGGAGACTGCACCTAAGTGACGTGGACAGAGCTCATGGCGACCACCCCCAGGCTTGGGAAGTGTGGAGGGAAGTGGCCGTGAATACTGTCTTGACCCAAGAGAGTTCGCTGTTGCTGGGCTGGGGCTGGGGAAGTCTTGTTCGGGATGATTTTGCCCACTGTCACAGTGTGTGAAGGACACTGGGTCTTGGGTTCAAGTGCACATGTGAGGGAACCCTACCCCAATGGGAAGGTGGGCTGGGCTCTCTGGGTCCCTCAGGGCTGCAAAAGTTACTGCCTACCACAGGGCCCAGACAGGGCTGGACTAGACATGATGAAAATAACCTGTATTGAGGAAGAAGAGAAAACACATGGAGACCCCCATTCTGTCTGGTCTTGGCTGCCGCAATGCTGGGCTGTGAGGATCCCCCTGAGCTGCAGGCGCCGCTGGTGTGGATGTATTTCTGGCCCCTCCCGGAAGCCGCTGCTGCTGCTTAGTTGAGGCTCCATGACGGCCTCGACTGGTTTGAGACAACTCTAGTTCACAGATCCTAACAATGCTAATGGGTGACTCATGAGATCACGGTTTCTACGGCACATCTGGGACTATCGATGTAGCACTTAGGCTCTGCACGGGGTCTTTCATAAAGGACCTCATTCCTTGCACCCTGGCCCAGGAACAGTGCTGTCTTTCTTTGCTGTCTTAGGACAGTCTTGTTTTGAAGCTGACAGCTCCATTTTCTTGTGGAAGACCAAGAAGAACGTCAGGACCTGCTGGGACTGCCTCACAGTGCCACTGTTCGGACCTGGGGGCGGCAAGGAGCATGGGCATGGCTCCCCCTGGGCTACTAACAAAAGTTTAAAAGTGAGGTGCCACAGGCATCTGTCTCCAGAGCCCCCAGGACGCAGGAACCAGGATAGGGCGGCTTCTCCCAGCTGAGCAGTGTGGCTGCCATGTCAAGGTGGACTCACTAGGTGTGAGGCCGAGGTGGGTGGGGACTGGGTCCTCTCCACACGTCCTGAGGACACACAACCACTCGGTACATTTTCTCAGATGTTAAGCTTATTTTTATAAAACATTGTACATGTCACTTTTATTTGGCATTTTATACTTCTTAAGTAACTATTTATTTTTCATGTCATGAGAGTTTCTATAGAATGTGCCATAACTGCATAGAAGACGAGTCTTCAGGGTGTGGTTTCTAAGTGGAAAATAGCAAATGTTTATATTCAGTAAAATCGCATGCTCCTCCGCACAGCATCTTAATCCTCCCCGTTCACTGTTTCGGAACTAGCCGTTCTGCTCTGCACAAAGCGATTTTATCAGGCTTTCCAGAGCAGCTTCGATTCCAAGCACTCCTAGCAGGGTTCGGAAGCTGAGAGGAGCAGTTTCTATGGCTCTGTTCTTGTCCAGCTCCAGGGCTATAAAGAAAACATTAAACTTCGTAAGAAACTTCCAGGTGGCGGCTTTGGTTTTGTGTTTTCTGCTGGTGTGGACCTCACCAAGACCCCACCCCCTCCCGACTGCCTGCACAGAATGGGACGTGCTAGGGACAGGCGAGGAGGCGAGACAGAGTGGAGGCATCACCTATGGCTTGATGCATATTCCCTTGTGCATATTCAGCCTGTGGGCCTGGCGGGAGCAATCCCTTTTCATGTTCTTTTTCAGTGATTATTGATGGTTAAAATATTTAAAACTTGATAGACAAAGTACATTAATGAGATTTCCAACTTTTGATTCTAGCCCTCTGAAACCCAGAGGAAATAGGCAGCTTTGCTGGGCATGTTGAGAAGTCACCTAAAGCAGCTACACCCAGGGGCCCTACCTCGCTGTGGGACTTTGGTGAGAAGATCCAGCTTTGGAAAAACTTTCCCATCTTCATCTATTTGTATTCTCCAAACAATTACTAATTCAAACCTGAAAAAGTGGTAAAACACATTGTTATGTGCTTTTTGAAATCTGGCTAAAAGCTCAGCAACCATGAGTCACGCCTGATCTCCGTTTCCCCATGCTGGGCTCCCCCTGCTCCTAGAAACCCTGACACACAGCGAAGAAGAGGCATGGTCAGTAGCACAAGCAAATGGAACCAGGACCGCAGGAAGGTGCTGCTCTGTACCCACTGCACTGGCAAACATTAGGCCAATACCAGTGAAGTACAGAACATGGAGCAACAGAAACTTCAAAATTACTGGTGGGAGCAGACATGGACCAGCCACTTTGGAAATAATCTGCATTGACAGAAAGCTCAACGTGTATCCACCTATGACCCAGGAATTTCATTTCTAGGCAGTTGAACCCAGGAGAAGCCTGTGTACTGTGTGCCGGGGGTGTGAGCCAGACGAAGAAGCCACATGCTCTAGAGCTGAAGAGCACAGAAAGACACTGTGTGTGAATCCCTCCCGGAGGATGAGCCGCGAAACTGCGCTGCAGCTGCTCACGATCCTAGAGGAGGTGAAGGGTGACAAAGGCAAGTCCCAGAAGCCTGCATGAGGACCACACGATTTTAAAGCTTGGAAACCAGTGAGTTGAGGCATTTGCACACAGGTCATAAAAAGTACAGCCAGATGGATACATGTCCACACATGCACGCACCAAGGGAAGAGAATGGAGAACACGGCATGGGCCAGGGCACTGGTGGCGGGATTGGCTGTGCTGTCGGGGCACTGAGCCTGTCCTCCTGTTTCTTCTCGTTGCTTGGCTCCTCAGGGCTTTCCACTCATTCACCTCTATTTCTGAAGTAACGGCAGATCCACAAGCATCTCCACTCTCTCCCAGCCTCCCTTCTGTGGCTCTCTAAGGATCCCGTAGGGAAACTATCACTGGCAGGCCCCAGGACTGGCATTTTCCCCTGCGGCCCAGCACATCCTCCAGAGCTCCAGCTCCCCACACCGCCATGCTGGGGTGTATCTGCTGGGACCACTGATTCCTCTAACTGATGACCTTTAGTTCTTGGTTAGGTGGTTTACTACTAAGAATCCTTGTTTTAACAGGAAATGGGAGGCCCTGTGGCCTGTGCAGACTCACCCTGGCTGGCTGGCACTGTGGATCACCATGGACGGGGATGAGGGCCCCTCCGAGAGGTGCACGGCATCTGGATACTTTTCCTGCATGGGGAGAAGAAATGGTTACAGACAGATCCATTGGTGAGGGGCGAGGGGCCGTGGGAGGGGCATGGGGTGCCGTTCCAGGTGTCTGGCGAAATTAGGGTCCCAGTGTGCATGCAGCATCCACAGGCGCTGACTGTCCTCCTGCCCTTGCCGTCACACACATCCGCCCCACTGTAGGTCTCTACACAGCCACACAGCTTCCAAGCTCCTATCATGAACATTGTACATAGCCGCTCTACAGCTGTATTCTCATTTCACAGGTTTCCCCCACACCCCTTCCATCTGAGATGGCTCCTTGGTCTGTCCTTGTCCATCACAACCTGGACGGTCTGGGGCGGATGGGTCAGAGGATGCCCCACGCAGATGTGTCAGGCTCTTTGCTGGAAAGCAGCTGTTTTCTCAGGGTTTTAGCATCTGACCTGAAAAGCCCTTTGAACTGAGGCTCCTTGAGGGCTGTGGCTGGGCCTGGACGCTCCTCGCCTGTTGATCCTCAGGACTCACCCCAGTGGCGCCCAGCCCACACACTGTCCTGGGCATGGACAGGAGCCCACCCTGGTACCCTCACTGTGCCCAGTGGTGGCGCAGCTCCCACTGCATTAAAGGAAAGGTGAAAGTCAGCTTCACCAAATCATCTTCGTGATGAGATGGCATTTTAAGGTCAAAAGCCCTAAAAGCAGGGAAATCAAGTGGAATCTCACAGATACCTAGGTTTGCAGTTCTGGAAGAGTGTTTTCCCCCATGGGCTGAGAAAATTCTGGACATGTCTGCTTGTTTCTATTCATAGCAGGACCCAGTAGCCTCTGGCTATACCAGAACTGACAAGCGAATTTAGATCATGAAACCACAACACAGCCTGCTTACTGGAACCTGAACAGAGGATACATATTCACAGCTGGTGACAGTAACGGTGGCCCCACCCTCTCAGTTCTTAAAAACTTGTCTTTTTGGGCCGGGCACAGTGGCTCACACCTGTAATCCCAGCACTTTGGGAGGCCGAGGCAGGTAGATCACGAGATCAAGAGATCAAGACCAGCCTGGCCAACATGGTGAAACCCCATCTCTACTAAAAATACAAAAATTAGCTGAGCGTGGTGGCAGCCACCTGTAGTCCCAGCTACTCGGGACGCTGAGGCAGGAGAATCGCTTGAACCCGGAAGGTGAAGGTTGCAGTGAGCTGAGATTGTGCCACTGCACTCGAGCCTGGCTGACAGAGTGAGACTGTCTCAAAAAACAAAACAAAAAACACACATACACAAAAAAGTATCTTTTTGTCTGCTCTTGTGAGAATACATTGCAGGTCAGGGGTGACAGGAGACTCACAGTAGGCTCCACCTGAGGCGTCGAGTTCCTAGGGCCAGTCTCTGACAGATGTGCTTTCCTTTCTGTCCTCTCACAGCGACTGATGTAGAAAGGGAAACCTGGGGGTGCTGCTTAAGTCGCAAGCGAGCACTGCTGTGATTAAAAGCGGGGGTGGCCTCCCCACGCCTTAGGGAGGTTTCCCCTGAGAAGCCTCCAGCCTGACAGCTAGTCAGAGGACACAAGACAAGGGAGGAGGCTGGAAACACAGTGACAGGGCCTTCCTGCCACTCAGAGACTTATCAGATTGAACCAGATCAGCTCCGTTGAATGAGGTTGTGTGGGACAATGGCATGACAAAGCTTTTAAAGGAAGCAGCCCCTGCATCGCTGAGCTCTTGCCGGTGTGGGAGGCCCCACACCCTGTGCATGTGGGCCCAGCGCAGTGAGAATGCATCCCAGCACCAGCTGCACCCGCCAGAGGCTGAGAGGGGCCTGGTGGAAGCTTACAGATAATTACTAACTTCAGCACAACAGTTTCCATAAGAAAATGTATACCTAAGTGATTTAAGTGGAAAGTGTTGGTTGATTTTTAGACCGCAGTCTCTTCCAAATTAATTACAACTGCATGAGGACCGTAAGGGAGAGCCTGTGAACGTGGCAGCTCAGCTTCCAGGCTGGCTCAGCGGCAGCACTTGGGACTCATCAGGACAGCTGGGGCCTGGGCCAGCTCCAACGTGGGGCCTGAGGCTCAGCCTCCAAGCACAAGGGAGCAGATGGAGCAGCTCTCTGCCTCCTGGGCCTCTCCTCACCTCCTCTTGTCAGCAAAAAGGGGTTTAAATGTGATGCTTTCACTAAAAAATTAAAGTGTATTTGACTCCCTTTAGTTTTTAAAATACAGTCAAAGGTAGAAACACGGACATTAGGAAGAGGTCAGGCATTCAGTGTGTGTTTCTGGTGGATTTTCGTGGGACTGTGTGCAAAGGTTCTTTTTATGCAAGTTAACAATGCTCTATTCATGTAGCCAAGGTAACAGTCACTGGTAACTTGAAATAGAAAGGATGGGTCTCATTGACAGACATGTACAGGCGGGGAGAGAAGACGGAAAAGCTGTGAACATGGTTACATTAGTTATATACAATACAACTCAATACAGAGTGGGCTTGAGGTCATTAGGCCTAAGGTCAGCACATCTCAACAGCAGTCGAGTTTAATAAATGACTGTATTTGACGTGGATAAAAGATGACTAAATCAGCAAGAAAGAGTTAAGACAAATATGCTGTGATAAGGAAGAGATATGTCCCATATGTTTTCTAATGCTTTCCGTGACAAATAGTTACACACAAGAAGTGAATTGGAAAATCGTTAAGCCTTATCTGGAAAGCTCCTTAGATGTGTCAACATTTAAAACCGAGGCCCAGAGAAGGCAGGCACCTGGTCGGGCCCTTGTGGGACAGTCTTGGATCCATGGCTCTTCCTAGTGCACCTGAGGGACCTGCACACCCCTGAGAGTTCTGGCTCATTAGGAAAATGAGCGGGACGCCTGTGCTTCTGTGGATATTGTCGGGAACCTGGTGATGGGGCGGCTGTTGGGACACCTCATTGTGCACACTAACTGGTTAGCAGGCACTGGCGCTTCCCCTCTGGAGCCCCCAGCCTTCCACAGGAAAACTCATCCTAAGCTAGAAATGCTGAGGCAGTGATTCAAGTGGGTGTTTGTTCAGCTGTTTGCCATATGTGGGGGAGTCTGCATTTGAGAGCTTTCCTGGTGGTTATGATAGAAAGATGGCTGTGAGAATGTTGGCAATTTGATATCCAGCCCCAGTTTTACACCTGAAACCCGCTGTGCTGTTGCAATAGCTGCTGGATGCTAGTCCAAAGGGAATAGAATTTTTAGCAGAGCTTTACAGAAAACCAACTTTGTATTATGTTTCAGCGCAGTACCAAAGAGGAATGCTATGTCTCTCACTTAAATGAGAAACCTTGAATCCTGAGTTTAAGTCTACCCGTGGGTGTCCACAGATATGTTAACTCATTTTGCGTTTTCCTAAAAATTATGTCTGGCTGATTCAATGACTTTTAAATAATTGAGATAAAATTTATATAAATTACATGAGACATAATTCCTTTAAAGTATATAATTTAGTGGGTACTAGTATATCCACAAGGTGGTGCAGCCATCACCACTTTCTAATTCCAGCACACTTCATCACCCCCTAAAAAACCCTGTGCCCTTTAGCTATTGCCCCTAGTCCCCTAACACCTGCCCCTCCCAATGCAGCCATAAGCAACCAACAGGCTACTTTCTGTCTTGGTTTCATTTGTGTTTTAGTAACATTTTCTGTTTTGAAAGATACTCTGGTCTATGGAGAGATGACATCAGTGAGGTCACACCGTGGCATAAAATGCTGGCAAAACTCACCCTAGATTCCTCAGTAACTGGTACTGGGCCAACTGGATATCCACGATAAAAAAATGAATTTCAACGATTACTGCACACCAAATACAAAAAATTTACTCTAATGAATCATAGAAATATAAGGGCTAAAACTAAAACTTCTCTATTCAAGACATTTCATACGAATGGAATTACATAACACGTGGTCTTTTATGTACCACATTTTGTTTATCCAGTGATCAACTAACAGACATTTGGGCAGTTTTTACTTTTTGGCTATTTGATTTTTTAAAACATTATTATTACTATTATTTTTGTAGAGACAGGGTCTCATTGTATTACCCAAGGCTGGTCTCAAACTCCAAGGCTCAAGCGATTCTACTGCCTCAGCCTCCCAAAGTGCTGGGATTACAGGCGTGAGCCACTGTGCTTCGCCCTTTTTGGCTTTTTGAAATAATGCTATGAACATTTTTGTATAAGTTTTGGACATACATACATGTTTTCATTTCCCTTGGTTATATATGTAGGAGTGGGGTTTCTGGGTCATGTAATAACTCTCTATCCACTGGGGGAGTTGCCAAACTGTTTCCTACAGTGGCTACACTGCTTTTATAATCTCACCAGCAGTATAGGAGAGTTCTGATTTCTCAATGGCCCCATCAACACTTTGGGCGTGAGTTGGTATCTCATTGTGATTTTGATTTCCTTTTCTCT
The DNA here is from genome assembly GCA_036589455.1 of Ateles fusciceps. Classification (NCBI taxonomy): domain Eukaryota; kingdom Metazoa; phylum Chordata; class Mammalia; order Primates; family Atelidae; genus Ateles; species Ateles fusciceps. Next base: position 399,006 of record JAZHEH010001180.1, on the reverse strand, counting down.
TATGTGCTAATTGGCCATTTGTATACCTTCTTTGGAGAAATGTCTATTCAGATCTTTTGCCAATTTTTTTTTTTTGACAGAGTCTCACTCTGTCTCTCAAGCTGGAGTGTGGTGGTGCAGTCTTGGCTCAATGCAACCTCCACCTCCCAGGCTCAAGCAATTCTCCCACCTAAGCCTCCCAAGTAGCTGGGACTAGAGGTGCATGCTGCCACCGCATCTTGCTAATTTTTGTATTTTTTTGTAGAGATGGGGTGTTGCCATGTTGCCCAGGCTAGTCTTGAACTCCTGGGCTCAAGTGATCCACCTGCCTTGGCCTTCAAAGTGCTGGGATTACAGGTGTGAGCCACTATGCTTAACTCCTTTGCCTATTTTTAAATTGGGTTATCTTTTAGTTATTGAACTGTAATAGCTCTTTAGATATTCCAGAACAAGTCGCTTACCCGATATATGATCAAAAAATGTTCTCTCATTCTGTTATCTTTTTACTTCTTTAATGGTGTCACTTGAAGTGCAAAGTTTTTCATTTTGATGAAGTCCAATTTACGTTTTATTCTTTCTGCTTTCTGCTTGTGCTTTTGGTGTCATAGCTAAGAAGCTATGACCTAATTCACAGTCACAGAGATTTACATTTATGTTGAATTCTAGTTTTACATTTTTAGCTGATAAAGTTAGGTCTTTGATCCATTTTGAGTCAATTTTTATATATCATGTGAAGTAGGGGGTCCAGCTTCATTCGTCTGTGATTATCCAGTTGTCTGAGAACCAATTGTTAAAAAAAGATTCTTCTTTACCTCATTTAATCATCTTGAGTTCATTTGTATTTTAGTAACATTTTCTGTTTTGAAAGACTCTGGTTTGGCCAGGTGCAGTGGCTCACGCCTGTAATCCCAGCACTTTGGGAGGCCGAGGCAGGTGGATCACAAGGTCAGGAGTTTGAGACGAGCCTAACCAATATACTGAAACCCCATCTCTACTAAAAAATGCAAAAAAAAAATTAGCCAGGTATGGTGGCACATGCCTGTGGTCCCAGCTACTTGGGAGGCTGAGGCAGGAGAACTGCTGGAACCTGGAGGGGGGCGGATGTTGCAGTGAGCCAAGATCGCGCCATTGCACTCCAGCCTGGGTGACAGAGTGAGACTCTGTCTCCAAAAAAAAAACAAAAAAAAAAAAAAACAAAAAAAAACAACTCTGGTTTATAGGGAGATGACACCAGTGAGATGAGAGATGACATCAGTGGCATAAAATGCTGGCAAAACTTACCCTAGACTCCTCAGTAACTGGCACTGGGCAAGCTGGATATCCACATGTAAAAAAAAGAACTTCAATGCTTACTGTACACCATATACAAAAATTTAATAAATCATACATAGAAATGTAAGGGGATGGGCACAGTGGTTTACACCTGTAATCCCAGCACTTTGGGCAGCCAAAGGCGGGTGGATCACTTGAGGCCAGGAGTTCAAGACCAGCTTGGCCAACATGGTGAAACCACTTCTCTACTAAAAATATAAAAATTAGCCAGGTGTGGTGGCATGTGCCTGTAATTCCAGCTACTTGAGAGGCTGAGGCATGAGAATTGCTTGAGCCTGGGAGGTGGAGATTGCAGTGAGTTGGGACCACACCACTGCACTCCAGTCTGAATGACTGAGTGAAACTCTGTTGTCGGAAAAAAAAGAGATATAAGGTCTAAAATTATAAAACTTCTGAGTAAATCTGTGTACTTCTGGGTTAATCAAAGATTTCTTAAATAAAAAAGCAGTCCAGGCACAGTGGCTCACACCTGTAATCCCAGCATTTTGGGAGGCCGAGGTGGGTGGATCACCTGAGGTCAGGAGTAAGAGACCAGCCTGGCCAACATGGTAAAACCCCATCTCTACTAATAATACAAAAAATAGCTGACTGTGGTGGTGCATGCCTGTAACTCCAGCTACTCCAGAGGCTGAGGCAGCAGAATCACTTGAACCCGGGAGGCGGAGGTTGCAGTGAGCCGAGATTGCACCACTGCACTCCAGCCTGGGCAACAAGAGTGAAAGTCTGTCTCTAAAAAAATAAATAAATAAATAAAATAAGCAAGCAGTGACCATAAGAGAAAAATAGCTAATTGACAGACTGGCCTCATCATAATTAGAAACTACTACTCTTAAAAGCCATTGTAAAGAAGAAGGAAAAGAAAAAAACCAACCACAGACTGAGTGAAAATATTGGCAAAAATTTGTATCCAGAATATATGGACACAACTTGGTAATAAGAAGATAAATAATCCAATTTTAAATAATGGGCAAAGGATTTAAACCAAACTAGTGATGTATCTTCTGCACATCTCTTATTTGGCTAAATGTGCATCATTAGTCATTAAGGAATTGCAAATTAAAACCACAAGGTGATGCCACAACATACCCATCAGAATGGCTAAAATAAAACAGGGCCAGGCACGGTGGCTCATGCCTGTAATCCCAGAACTCTGGGAGGCCGAAGTGGGCGGATCACAAGGTCAAGAGATTGAGATCATCCTGGTCAACATGGTAAAACCCTGTCTCTACTAAAAATAAAAAAACTAGCCGGTGTGGTGACACACACCTTTAGTCCCAGCTACTTAAGAGGCTGAGGCAGGAGAATCACTTGAACCCGGGAGGTGGAGATTGGAGTGAGCTGAGATCATGCCACTGTACTCCAGCCTGGCAACTGAGTGAGACACTGTCTTGAAAAAAAAAGACAACAATACTAAGTTCTGGTGAAGATGTGGAACAACTGGAACTAACATATGCTGCTGCTGGGAACTGGATAAGTTTGGCAGCTTCTTACCACATTAAACATACACTTACTGTGTGATCCAGCAATCTCACTCCTACATATTTACCCAGGAGAAAGGAAAACATATGTCCATGCTTGCTTCAGTAGCACATATACTAAAATTGGAACGATACAGACAAGATTAGCATGGCCCTTGCGCAAGGATGACATGCAAATCTGTGAAGCATTCCATATTTTTTTGCACTAAAATTAACTCCAGATGGATTAAAGACTTAAACATAAGACCTAACACCATAAAAACCCTAGAAGAAAATGTAGGCAAAACCATTCAGGACATAGGCATAGGCAAGGACTTCATGACTAAAACACCAGAAGCAATGGCAACAAAAGCTAAAATAGACAAATGGGATCTAATTAAACTCCAGAGCTTCTGTACAGCAAAAGAAACAATCATTAGAGCGAACCGGCAACCAACAGAATGGGAAAAAATTTTTGCAATCTGCCCATCTGACAAAAAGGGCTAATATCCAGAATCTACAAAGAACTAAAATAGATTTACAAGAAAAAAACAAACCCATTCAAAAGTGGGCGAAGGACATGAACAGACACTTTTCAAAAGAAGACATATATGAGGCCAACAAACATATGAAAAAAAGCTCATAATCACTGGTCATTAGAGAAATGCAAATCAAAACCACATTGAGATACCATCTCACGCCAGTTAGAATGGTGATCGTTAAAAAATCTGGACACAACAGATGCTGGAGAGGATGTGGAGAAATAGGAACACTTTTACACTGTTGATGGGAGTGTAAATTAGTTCAACCATTGTGGGAGACACTGGCAATTCCTCAAGGACCTAGAAATAGAATTTCATTTGACCCAGCAATCCCATTACTGGGTATATATCCAAAGGATTATAAATCGTTGCATTATTAAGACACATGCACACATATGTTCATTTCGGCACTGCTTACAATAGCAAAGATTTGGAACCAACCCAAATGCCCATAAATGATAAACTGGACAGGGAAAATGTGGCACATATACACCATGGAATACTATGCAGCCATAAAAAACGATGAGTTCGTGTCCTTTGTAGGGACATGGATGGATCTGGAAACCATCATTCTCAGCAAACTGACACAAGAACAGAAAATCAAACACCGCATGTTCTCACTCATAGGCGGGTGTTGAACAATGAGAACACATGGGCACAGGGGAGGGAGCATCACACACTGGGGTCTGTTGTGGGGGGAGGGATAACATGGGGAGAAATGCCGGATATAGGTGACAGGGGGGATGGAGGCAGTAAACCACATTGCCATTTATGTACCTATGCAACAATCCTGCATGATCTGTACATGTACCCCAGAATCTAAAGTACAATTTAAAAAAAAAACCTTTAACACACACACACACACACACACACACAAGGAAAACATATGTCCATACAAAAAACTGCATGCAAATATTCTTAATGAGCCCCAAAACTGGGAGCAGTGAGTGATTCTTTCAGAATACACATCAGTCCTGTCACCTCCTGCTGTAGTGGGGAGAGGGCAAGGATGAAGTTGGGAGTGGGGCAGGGCCACAACACACAGGCTGGTCCCTGGAGCCTGGCCTGATGTCATTTGGAAAGGATCACACTGACTGCTGGGTGGAGAGTCGACTGAGGAGGTGGGAAGATGAGGGAGAAAGCAAGGGGACCGTGGCTGAGTGACACAGGAGTGAAATGGATGTGCTCTGGGGGGTGTGGCATCAGGGCTTGTTGAATGTGGGGGGTGGAGAGTTCCTGACCTCCAAGGCAGGAGTGCAGATGAGGTACTTTTTGTGGGGTAAGGCAGGAGAGGTGTGTCGGGGTGATCAGAGCTGAGTATAGGTAGGAAGATGGGGAAGTACACAGGGATTGCTGAGGAGGGAGTGGGCAGCTACTCCTGCAGTGTCTGATGAAATCAGCAAAGACACGTCTGTTGGACTTGGCACTGTGGGTGTCTTGGTGAGTGGACCACCACACCCCTCCTCTCCACGCACAAGATTTCTGAGAGAAGTGAGACAAACTTCAGAAAGGTTTAGAAATGCCTACAGCAGGAGCACTTGGAAGAACAATGATCTGCCCTCACTTCAGAAAGAAAACTGGCAAATACAAAGGGGTACCTCTGTGCCAGACACTGGTCTAGGTTCTTTACATGTTAACATGCGTATGATCTTACCAGCGTCAGACAATCAAGCCAATACCGAATGAACAGGTACTGCCAGGGCCCTGGGGCCAGCGCAGCTGCTCTGTCCGGGACAAGGGGCCTTGGTCCCACCCCAGCCCACTTAGCTGTTGATTGGCTATATGACTTTGAGAAATCCCTTTTAAACTCTCTGAGCCTCGGTTGTGTTTTTAAAGTTTAATTTGAATGTAATTTTGAACTTACAGAAACTGTTCACAAAAAGAATGAGAAGCTGCCGCCGGGTCACACTGCCTGTCACCTCCCTCTGTGTTGCCCCACGCTGGGACATGGTGCTCCTCGCCCCTGGACACAAACAGGGCTTTTCCCCAATTGACCATATCTCCTGTGTGACCAAAACACAGCTGTCCAAACCAGAATGTGCCCCCTTCAGGTGTCCCCAGCTGTCCCAACTGCTCTCTCCTTCCTCGTCCCCTCAGGCCCCAGCATGGCCGGTCTTGACAGCCTGGGTGCAGCTGCTGGCACTACAGATGGCTGAATCTGGGCCTAATGCTGCGTGTCCATGGTGAGGTGATGCGGGGTTGGGAGCCCCACAGAAATACTGCCGTGTGCGCCTCAGACACGGCCACACCACTGCGCTCCATGGGATGTCCTGAGACCACTGTCCACTTCTCAGTCCAAGACTACAATGGCTCATGGCCACACCAGTGACAGTGAGGGTCCCAAAGGGTGGCTTTCCCATTGCCATCATTCCTCTCGCATCTGTTGGCTTTCTACCAGCAGAAAGAGCTTCCTCTCCCTTATTCATTTGTATCAGTATCCACCTGAGCACCACAACCCATGGTGATCTTAAACAGTTATACAGCCTGTGGAATAAACAAGTGATTTATTTATTCCACAGGCTGTAACATGTTTAAGATCACTACGGGTCGTGATGCTCCAGCCCCCAGGTCTGGCCAGTATGAGCCCCTATAAACTGCTCCTGGGTTTTTCTAACATAGCCCTGCCATTCTTTGAGGTTTTCCCACCCTCTGGCATCACCAGCTGTTCTGGGCTCATTTTGTCCTTCCCTGCCCAGCTCTGGAATCAAAGGAGCTGACAGTATTTACAAACCAGGACCTGGTTTGCTCCTGGAGCTTCATTACCTCTAGGGCCTGTCAGTGGAAAGAGCTAGGAAGGATGCGCTGGTGGGTGAACGTGCATGAGCCACCTGCAGCCGCTTCCACCTGTCTGTGCACACCCATATTAAAAACACAGGCATGAGCTCTCCCAGACACCTCAGTCCAGCTCCTTTGACATCTGTCAGTCACTCTGCTGCTGGGGGAGAGACTGCGTCCCTTCACCCTCAATGTATCCACTTGTGTGATCAGATGATTTATAGTCTCCCAAGAGTGCCTGCTGTCCCCTCGCAGCCTGCTCCTCTGGGGGCCATGGAGTGTGACTCGGAGCTGACACAGCGCAGTCATCCATCTGACACAGACTTTCCCAGGCCTAATACCAGGCCAGGCACCTTTGTCCTTTTGGTCACAGCGTGGTGTTTAAATGAGGGCTGGTACCCCTGTGGAGAGGCAAGATGGGGTTTTCAGGTTCTCAAGAGCTCTAACACGGAAAGGACTGGCTATTTGAGGGCAATTGTGGAGAAGAAATGCTTCGTATCATCACAATCATTTGAAGTAACAACTAACCGCCGGCAGCACCAGAAGCCCCCTTTGGAAATCTCCTGATTGGCACAACTAGCAAAAAAGAGTCCCTCACTGACACATCATCCAACCGAAATGTTAACAGAAATCCCAGGCTACAGGGCTGGACAAAGGTGCCTTTTAAATCTTTTGATTACATACAGGACGGGAAGACTGTATCATTGTGTGGATTTTTAACCAGATTTTCTAGACTCAATATGTGTTTCTGAAGTAAACACGTCCATGTAGTGATACAAGCAGAACGGAATGCAGTCTGCTTGTATCACTGCTGCTGGTATGTATGCTGCTGAATTGCCTCCTGTAAACCATATTAGCCTAATTTTCCTGGATATGGTCCTGAGGCTCGGACACACAAACACAGACCTAGCCACACACACATCTGTCCCCCAAGAGTCGGCTGGTTGGTAAAAAACAAGGGAGCACAGCAGCTTGCTGCCTCAGGAGGCATCAGACCCACTTGTCTGACCCTGTGTGAGGGTGAAAGTCAGAGATCAGACACCCTCAGTGGACGAACACGGGTGTCCAGGAAGGACCCCTCAGGGGACCTGTACCGTAGGAACCATCCACGAAAATAACTGGGAACAGCTGAGGAGCTCTGTTAGAAGGATTGCTTGTCCTGTCTCCTTTGCGATGATAAAAAAAATAAATAATAAAATAAAAGGATTGCTTGTCCACAGGGAGTTAAAAAATGTGTCCTAAATATTGCTTAGTAAAACAAACAACCAGAAAAGCCTCTCTGTTCCAAACCCATGGTGGGTCATAAACATGGGAGAGTTGGAATGTCATTGCAGCGCTTTGCCGCAGGAGTGAAAACACAACCCCCACCAGAAGGGATGGCCGACCCGGCCCAGCCAAGGCATGACTTGTGCTGTATTTCTGGTAGTGACTGACACCCCAGAACCCTCGCAGAAGCTTCTGCCAAGCATTCTCCATGTGCCCCAGCCCCCGTGGGGCGGCCCAGCCCTCAGCACTTACCTCATCTCCGGACCTTGAAGAACAGACAAGCAGAGAGCCTCTATCCTCTCTTCACTCAACTTTTCTTGTTTGTACAGACTTGAGAAGAACTAGGGAAACCCAGAGTTGAAAGAGACCCACTCTATAGGAAATATATCCCAACAGCATTTTTAAAACAAAGAGGTGGGGAATTTTAATAAACAGCAAATGCAAGCGTGAATAATGGGCCTGTATCGACAGGAAGAGAGCCAGGGCAGGAGGCAACAAATGACAGGCCCCAAGCCAGATCCCACGCCCTTCTGTTCCTGTATGGAACCTCGAGCTAAATATGGTTGAAAAGAACTCCAAAGATTTCATGACATGTGAAAATTATATGAAATGGAAACTTCAGTGTCCATAATAAAGTTTGATTGGCACAGAGCCATACTCACTTAGGTATATACAGTCTGTGGGTGCTTCTGTGCTGAGCCTAGTGACTGAGCAGACTACATGGCTGCAAAGCTTAAAACAGTTACTGCTTGGCCCTTTGCAGAAGACATGGACCCTGAAAGACCAGGAGAGGTGGGTCCCACTGGTCCCCTAGGGAAACCTGTGAAGCTCCAGGCAGTTTGGGCGTTCATGAGACACAGATAAACCAAGAGAGAGGCTGGAGGAGGCCACAGCCCAGGGGGAAAGTAATCTGACCACGTCTCCTACATGGAGAAAAGTCTAGTGGGAACCACACTGTACTTTTAATAGTGCTTTCTCTTGGGAAGTGACCCTGAGACACGGGAGGAATGCAGATTAAAAACAACCAGTGACCAGTCACTGCCACATGCCACAGTGAGAGTCTAACCAGGGGCTGGTGTTGGAGGGGGAGGTCTGTCCTGTGTGGCCTTGGCCCCTAAGCCTAAGATGGACTTTTTTCTTTTTCTTTTCACCCTTTTTGTTTCCTGAACTCCTTTCAGGGCCTGGTTTGGGTGCCATTTCTGTGTTTCTGGATAGTAAAATGGTTTTCAAACCTCTAGGGATGAGGAAATTCCAACAGAAATCCCTTTATTCACAACCATATTTCTATTTCGTTGTAGTTTTTTTTTTTTTTTTTTTACACAGAATCTTGCTCTATCCCCTAGGCTGGAGTGCAGTGCAGGGTGCGATCTCGGCTCACTGCAACCTCCGCCTCCCAGGTTCAAGTGATTCTTGTGCCTTAGCCTCCCAAGTAGCTGGGATTACTGGTGTGCACCACCATGCCCAGCTAACTTTCATGTTTTTAGTAGAGATGGGGTTTCACTATGTTGGCCAGGCTGGTCTCGAACTCCCGAGCTCAAGTGATCTACCTGCCTTGGCCTCCCAAAGTGCTGGGATTATAGGTGTGAGCCACTGTGCCTGGCCACCTTGTAGTTTTTGCCATGTTTTATCATAGTTCATTTTAATTTTGTTAAACTAGAAAAATTCCTCAAAAAACCCTTCAGTTATTTGTTTTATAATTCAATATTTAAATTTCATTTATCTGTAATCTTTGTAATCTTTGCTACTCAAACCAATTTCTGTCTCAGGAGACAGGAAACACAGTGTTCCAAGCTGGCCATGTGGACAGGCCAGTGGGAGGCTCTGCCTCCTGACCCTGTTCCAACTTGTGCACACCGCACAGAGTGGGACCCAGTACTGCCTCTCTCCATGTCATGTCACATCACGTCCCCAAAGAAAACCAAGACATGTTATTTCCCCATTTAATTTCTCCCTCCTGACACATCCTCTAGATTCCCACTACTCCGGACACTCTGTGGAGGGTTTTCTCACTGGAAGTCACTGTCCCTTTGCTATGGTGATTACAGACAGCTCAGAGTAGCAGGGACTACCATGCTGGAGTTGCAGGGATGAGGTCAACTCACCCTCACATGGCTGCCTTCTCCCCTCCTTCACTCCTCCCAGAGGGACCCGTGGCAGTCGAGGTGAGAGCTGGCCCCTGTCCTTGGCCAGACTAGACAGAGAGGAGCCCTGTGACTCACAAAACCCACACACCCAAAGGGCTCCACCTCAAACCAGTTTGAAAACAACCCTTGGCACCTTTTGGGAAAACAGAATTGGTGCTAGGAGAGATTACAATGTGAATGTTTGGCCATAAACACTTTGTCTAGAAAATGGAACTAAAAGAAGGGAATCTTAAAAGTGAATAAAAGTTACAAATATAATTATTCTATACTTTCCCATTTTAGAATGGAAAGGGGAAAATTACTCAAGCAAAGTTGGTAATTTATACACCTTAGAAACACGCACCCTGCAATCACTCTAAAGGCAAATGTTCCCCTTAAAGACCACTTCCCATTAAGATTACTAGAGAAAACAAAGATCACTTCAGATGGGAATGCAAGTCCTAGCAGTAGTTCTGTTTTTAAGATTATAGTCGGAAGTTAATCATGTCGTAATTTTATGCTTTGAAAAGGAATTAACTTCCCTCCTAGACCACTGACGTGAAAAGCTGAGCCAAGTTGGTTTATTTCAAAATAGTCAGAAAAGGTAATGAAGAAGCTAAATACACACACACATATAAATGTAATAATAAATGCTAGAAACTCTCTAGAGATAATTCCACAATTTTATCTTTATGTAATTATTCATATGTAATTGTAACAGATAATGAAAGTAATATTCCAGATATACACAGAAAATTTTAACATTAAGGTTTAAACTCCCATTATTTCATAAATCTCAAAGTAAGGCTGTCTAACAACATTGAAACTAATTATAATTTAAAGTTATTATGTTCTCATTTAAACTTTTTCATGGAATAAGGGACATTTTGAGATTGGTAGGAGTTTTAAGGTCTTCAGGTTCTTTTTCACAAGACGAATCCCTCCCACTCCGGTCCCCACTCCATTTTGGAGCCCCCCTTCACTCTTGCAGGCCCTATGCAGTCACTTCCACTAGCTCATTCATTCCTCACAGCAGTCACATGAAATCTTTGGTATGATGCTCATTTTAAAGAAACTAAGGCTCAGAATAATTAAGATAACTTGTTCAAGATTACACAACTAGTAAATTGATTAAAACCTAAGGGAAACAGATTCTAAAACCTGAGCTCATAAACATTCTACTAAATAACATCTCTAAGCTCAAATATAGTAGTGCACAGGTCAAGTTTTATCACCATCAATTTGTAGCAGCATAATTCAGTGCTGGCAACTGACTTTGATGGTAGCAGAAAAACACTTTTATTGGGCAATATAATTGCCCCTAAAAAGTTTGCTCACTTATTCCCAACCCAGTGCCAGACATGAATGTAGCCAAGTCTCAACCTTAAAGAGCCCTGATCTAGTAAAGGAAACATCCTATGCCTCATTTTTTATTAAAAATACTAAAAGGAAGTATTATAGAGGAAGGTTATAAAAAAAGCAACAGTGGGGCTCAGAGTCCAGAACCTCTCTGCCTCTTACTGACGTTTTTAAATAATAGATGGCTGCTGTCATGGCGGGGGACAGAAGCCGGGGTGTGGGAGAGCCTTTCTGTCTCCTGTACAGACTTCCGACTAATTCTTCTCCATCCCATTCCTACTTTCCAATGTACTTGATGCCTCCCATTTCTGAGCAAATTGGAATTCTATAAAAACATCAGGCTTCCTCAAGGCTTTCTCTGGTTTTAATCAAATACCACACTTTCTAGGTTCCAATATTATATTGCTGCCTTCTTCCCACCTATTTTTCTTCTTATTTTTATTTTTTGACACAGGGTCTTACTATGTTGTCTAGGCTGCACTTGAACTCCAGGGCTTGGCTTGGCCCTACCTCTTCTTCATCTGTGCATTTATGTCTTTTAACCAGTCTGGGCGATATAGTGAGACCCCATTTCTACAAAAAATTGTAAAAATCAGGCATGGTGGTGTGTGCCTGTAGCCCTAGCTATTTGGAAGGCTGAGGTAAGAGGATCACTTGAACCCAGGAATTCTGGGTTACAGTGAGCTACGATCACACAACTGCATTCCAGCATGGGCAACAGAGCAACACTCTGTCTCAAAACAAACAAAGAAACAAAACACCTTTTTACTGCCATTTTAGAAACGTTATGGCAGGCTTCCTGATAAATGCTGCATGTTTCCATCTGCCATTTTCTGAGGACTCTCATGTTTAACAGTGTGTTTAATTTTCCCTCATACTTGATGAATAGTTTGGGTATAGAATTTAAAGTTTAAATAATATGGCCAGGAGCAGTGGCTCACTCCTGTAATCTCAGCACTTTGGGAGGCCGAGGTGAGCAGATCACGAGGTCAGGAGTTCGAGATCAGCCTGACCAACACAGTGAAACCTCGTCTCTACTAAAAATACAAAAATTAGCCAGGCATGGTGAGTCGCAGCTACCCAGGAGGCTGAGGCAGGAGAATCACTTGACCTGGGAGGCAGAAGTTGCAGTCAGTCGAGATTGCACCACTGCCTTCCAGCCTAGGCTACAGAGCGAGACTCTGTCTCAAAAAAAAAAAAAAAGGTTTAAATAATATTTACACTGTATTTTATAAATAAATCCAATGATGTATGTTCAAACTTGTACTTCAGAGTCTTATGTTAAATGCTTTCAGTTTTTTTAAAATGGGAGAAAATAGGCTGGGTACACTGGATCACGCCTGTAATCCCAGCACTTTGGGAGGCTAAGGTGGGCAGATCGCCTGAGGTCAGGAGTTCGAGATCAGCCTGGCCAACATAGTGAAACCCCGTCTCTACCAAAAATACAAAAATTAGCTGGGCATGGTGGTGTGCACCTGTAATCTCAGCTATTTGGGAGGCTGAGTCAGGAGAATTGCTTGAACCCAGGAGACGGAGGCTACAGTGAGCTGAGACGGTGCCACTGCACTCCAGCCTGGGCAACACAGCAAGACCCCATCTCAAAAAAAAAAAAAAAAAAAAGATGAAGAACAACTTCTCACATCAAGGACAAAGAAAAATAGGGTACAAATAAGTTACACAAATGAAAACTTAAAAAAAAATTTTTTTTAAGTTAAAAGAAAATTTTGTAGAGATGAGGTCTTGCTATGTTGTCCAGGATGGCCTTAAGCAATGCCTCCACCCTTGGCCTCTCAAGGTACTGGGGTTACAGGTGTGAGCTACCATGCCTGGCCACAAATGAAATTTTAAGATGAAATTTTGTATTACATCAAGAGCTGATGGTTAAGGAAAAATAAAATAAAATGAATACTAGGCAGAGACTTAAAACTTGAGGCGTGATGAAAAGTGTCAGCAAAGTAGTCCAAAAGACAATATAATTTATTCCATTTGCATTGTAGTTCTAGTATTGAAAGATCTTTTAAATATCGCATCACAGAACACCTTTATGAGGCAGGGATATAAAATTATGCCCATTTTTAAAATAAAAAAAAACAAGGCTCAGACATGCCATGCTGCACCAGGTCCCAGAGCCAGAAGTGGAAGCAGCAGCGGGGCCGCCTGCTTGTGGGGCCACCTGCTCAAGGTGCCTTTCTCAAGAAACTTTCAGGTTTCCCGTGATCTTGCTGAAGTGCTGATTAGAATGCAGTTTCCCCTGTTATTCCTCTGTTATTAGCAGCTTACATTAGTGTGGGACATTTGTTACAATTAATGAACCAAGACTGCTGCATCACTACTATAACTAAAGTCCAAACTTCATTCAGATTTCCTCAGTTTTACCTTAATGTCCTCTGTTCCAGGATTCCCATCCAGGATATCACATTACGTCTGAGGTTCGTGAGAAGGGTAGCAAAGTGTACCTACATTCTTGCTTCTCTACCAGGTTCCCTTTATCTACCGCTACCAGTTTAAGTATTATGCTTGGTTATTTTAATAAGTGGCTCCCATTTTTTACCAAAACAGTTTAAAGAAAAAAATTTATTTTATTTGGGTCCCAAAATAACACTCGCCTTGTAGTCTCGCCACAGACCACATAAACCAGCTCTGCCAAACTCTAATCACTGTTCGCTTTCATTGTTGGCCCAGGCAGGAGGAAGGAACCAGCTTATTATGGGCTTGACTTAAAACCCAAAACAGATAACAGGAGAGTAGCAAACACCACTCTTTCATTTATTCATTTCTATATAGATCAACCATGAATTGGCAAAACATCTTATAACTATTCATATTTCAACATAGAATAGCTCTTGAATTAGGGGAAATGAGGGCAAAGGAAAGAAAAATTTTTTGCTGTCCTAAAATGGCTTTACTTGACTAGAGTAACTCTCAGTAAAAATATTTGTGGTTCACCCTGTATATGCCTGTATAACATAAGCTTGGGCTGACTCATTCATTGAAAACGATGTTATGGAATGTCTCCTATGTGTGACGCCATAGTGGACTGTTTTTATTTGTCCAGTGAGCCTTCTCATTTCCCTTCTCTGGTGATAAATCCTTCCCACCTTTGCCCAGGAGCTGGTCACCTCATCATAGCACTCTCAGCATCTTACACAGAATGTGGCTCCCTGGGGCCAGCTCTCCTGCTGCCTGGGATTGAGAGGTGGATGCTTGCGGGACATGATGCCAGGGCTGCTGGGAGGCTCACACAGTGGGGGAGAAGCCTCCAGCCTGGGAGCCAGCAGCTCTGGTTGTCTGAGCTACTCCAGTCTCTTTACTAGCTACAGGAGCCACTAACGTTCCTTTCGTTTGAGGCAACATAAGTTGGGTTTCTGTCCCATCCTCTCTCACTTGTATAGAAAGAGTCTTAATAAGCACAGACATGATGTTAAATGCTGGGTATACACAGATGAACAAGATAAGCACTGTGCATCATCAGGGGAATACAAACTAAAACCAAAATGGTATACCGCAACACACACACCCAACTGGCTGAACATGACTAACAAATCCAGTGTTGAAACAGGTGTGAGCAAATGGAACCCTTATACACCGCTGGTGAGAATGTGAACTGCTACAGCTGCTTTGGAAAACTCTTGGGAAACATGTGCCAAAGCTGAGCATATGTGTATGACATGATTCAGCAATTCCACCCAACATAAATCTGCACACGTGTTCCCATGCTCACAGCTACTGTTATAATGACGAGAACTGAGAAATACCCAGGAACAGTATGATGGATAAAGACTTTGTGGCATGGAATACTATACAGCAATGGAATACTAAAGACACAATGGAATACTACACAGCAATGAGATGAATGATCAAAAATTACTCACAATGTGGGTGAACCTCACCAAAAACAATGGGGGAGCAAAAGAAGGCCGGCACAGAACACTACACATGGCCCGATTTCATCCACATCAGGTTCTAGAGCAGGCTAGCGGATCCCTGCTGTCAGAAGCCAGGAGTGCTCACTCTGGGCAGGAGAATAAATGGGAAGGAGTGAAGGGGCTTCACGCTCTGGGGCTTCTCATGCTCTCTTTCCTGATCTGAGTGGTGGTCATAAGTTCATTTTGTGAAAAACTATCAAACTGTATATTTATCATGTGTAAATATATCCATGTTAAATGTGTAAGGTATACATTTATAGATGCATGTGTCTATATATGCCCTTTTCTGTATGTCTATATTTCAACAAAAAGTTAAAAACTAAGAGTATTCCTGACCTCATGAAGCATAAATTTGGTGGAAAAGACAGATAATAAATAACTAATAAACTAAATTTATAATTTAAATATTGTGATGAGTGCCAAGATGCCTCCTCTCTACTGTTACCCTTCTGCTTTGAAGAATGCTTTTTCTTTTGCTCATCTGGAAGCTCTGTAACCGTCTTGGTGACTTTACTTCCTCTCTATGGATCTTTTCTAGCTTTGTCATATTTATCCCAAAGAACAGTAACCCGTAAATGAAACACTGTGGACAGATTCTCCAGGATTTGTTACAATTTCTTGTGATCTTCCTGCATTTAAGACGAGCAATCTGCAAGTCTTTGTTAATACTGTGGTATCTGGAATGCCATTCTGGGAAGTCAGTATGTCTTTTCTTGGGTTAGGGCTGACCTAACCCAAGGGCGTATCTTCCAATACGTATGGTTTGGATTTTTTTTCCCTGCAGGTCTTAAGCACAATTTTTTATTATTTTTCAGTGTGCTCTGAATAATGTTTTCAGTGCATTCCCATTCTCTTGGTATTTCAGTGAGTGGAAAGGTTTAAACTTATCTGAAAGTATAAAGATTTTAACATTGACTCCCTCTTGGCTCATTTATTCAAAACTTTAATTGCTTAATACTTATCTATCCTGAAACTATGGTCCACATGATTTTGTTCTGCTATAATTAGTTGCATCACATTTGAATAAACGGGCCAAAAGCTGCAGATTAGAAATGTTCGTTACATGCAGATATTAGTTATACACATTTGTTTTCATGTTTGTGAGCTTTCTATTTATCTTTCAAAATCTTCTTCTATTAAGAAGTCAGCTAACTTACACGTTTAAATAAGAGTTGAAGAAACATAATTTCCAGAAGCCAAGGTTGACCAAAGACATGGAAAGGGATTGTACAGTTCGTGGATTTATTTGGAAACAGAGAGACGTTGTGTTTAAGGGCTGGACGGGGACAAGGGCTCCAGAGACCAGGAGGCTTGCATAACAACTGTCTAACTTTGATTATGCAGCCCTGACCCCCAGGAGGAAATGGAAACAGAGAGTGTGAGCCAAGACAGTCAAGCTTCAGCTTCTTTCTTAAAGACAAAATAGCAAAAGGACACATTCCAATTTCCTAAAAGTCATACTTCAGCCTCAGACAAATACGAATTCTACACTGTTTTTAAAATCAAATATCTTTAAGTACAGCATTTATTCACACATTTGTAACAGAGAGTTTTTATCTACAAGTGCCATAAGTACTGAACGCTAACCAGACATGTTTTATACTGTCTTATAAAGCAAGAGAATGCACTGAGAGAAACTAAAGTTCAAGTAGGAAAAAAAACCTTAGAACAAGTAGTTAAGAATTTGTTGTGTTAATAGAATTAAAGCCTCTGAAAGCCCTTTGTTGAACTGTGCCTCACCACTGACACACCATTAGAGAAATCTGCTCAACTAGTGCCTGCCAGTGCCCTGGTTTTTGCAAAGCTCTGTGGGTCTTTTCTGTTCACATCCTTTGTAAGTAAATGTGATAATGATGTTGTCATAAAGTGGTGAGAAGAAATAACGAGGCCTCTTTTTGGGAGGGGGGGAGTTGGGGGAGCAGGGATGATACTGTGTAGTTCGAGTTTTTCAGATGAATACAATATTTTAAACATAACAAAAACATAATTAAAGGGTGAATAAAAACGGATAAAGTCAGGAAATGTGACCATATGATTATCTCCAATTTAAATTACAACTAGACTTTGTAAGATAAAGTAGTTTAAAAAAGCATTCAGCAACAATTTCACCTATCATTAAAAGCTCAAAATAAAATAGCTCTAAATAAAAAACAGATCTGTAGAATGCTTAGGTGAAATCTTCCGTAAACATATAAGAGAATCACTTCACACCCATTAAAATAGCTATAATCAACAAGACAGACAATACTAAGCGCAGGTAAGAATGTAAAGGAGAACTTGACATACAGTTTGTAGAGCCAACATGTATGAGAATGTCCCTGTAATTTCAAGAATGTGAAAATGCTGTTCTGGGAAGTCAGTATGTCTTTTCTTGGGTTAGGGTTGACAGACAAGGGCATATCTTCCAATAAGTATGCTTTGGATATTTTTTTCCCTGCAAGTCTTATCTTACACACAATTTTTTGGTAAATCATAAAATGGTACAGTCATTTTATAAAATCATTTGATAGTTTCCTTTTTTCTTTCAAAAAAATTTCTTTTTTGAGACAGGGTCTCGCTGCTGCCCAGGCTGGAGTGCAATGGCACAATCTTGGCTCGCTGCAACCTCCGCCTCCCGGGTTCAAACAATTCTCCCACCTCAGCTTCCCTAGTGGTAGAGTGCTGGGACTACAGGCATGCGCCACGATGCCCAACTAATTGTTTTGTTGTTGCATTTTTGGTAGAGACGGGGTTTCACCATGTTGCTCAGTCTGGTCTCGAACTCCTGGGCTCAGGTGATCTGCCCACCTTGGCCTCTCAAAGTGTTGGGATTACAGGTGTGAGCCATTGCACCTGGCATCCTTCAATTTTTTAATGTCCTTTATAAATTCTGAAATGATACATTTGCATATTAAGCTATACTTGTCCCCTTAAATTTTGTAGTAATGCAGGTATTTTATTTACTCATAACTCCACATACATTCACCCCCCATGGGAGTCTCACACTAGGGATTTACTATCTCTTGTAAGGCGAATGTCCTTATCTCTTATCTTCCTACATCCCTAACCCTGGGGTCCAACATTGGAGCTTCTTCCAGGAAAGCATGGCTGCAAAGACATAACTTCCCATCCTACAGTTACCTGATCCTTTTCCCAAACTAACCCAGCCCCGCTTTTCACAGAAAATCCCGTCATTTGAATCTTTCTGGAATAGGACAAACAAGTGAGAGTGTTGGACAAGGTAACAATTTATAAAATGACTATACCATTTTACATTCTTGAAATGACATGGACATTCTCATATATGTTAGCTGTACCGATAGTACGTGAGGTCCCACCTTCTTTACATTCTCACTTGCACTTGATATTGTCTGTCTTGTTGATTACAGCTATTTTAATTGGTGAAGTGATTCTCTTATGTCTTTACGGAAGATTTTGACTAAGCATTCTACAGATCTATTCTCTCTTCAAATACACTTTCCCCTGAGTCCATATCTTGGAAGTTAGGTGATGGGAAGGGAGGTACTACAACAGAGAAAAACCTTTTAAAACTCACAGCTGCTCTAATTTTTTTTTATACTTTGGTGAAATTCACATGACATAAAAGTAACTATTTTGTTTTATTTTTTATTTTCTTTTTTGAGACTCTCTGTCACTGAGGCTGGAGTGCAGTGGTGCAGTCTTGGCTCACTGCAGCCTCTGCCTCTTGGGTTCAAGCAATTCTCCTGCCTCAGCCTCCCAACTAGCTGGGATCACAGGCACCTACCACCATGCCCAGCTCCACCATGCCCAGCTAATTTTTGCATTTTTAGTAGACAAGGGTTTTGCCGCATTGGCCAGGCTGGTCTTGAACTCCTGACCTCAAGCGATCTACCCACCTTGGTCTCCCAAAGTGCTGGGATTACAGGCATGAGCCACTGCACCCATCCCAAAAGTAACCATTTTAAAGTAATCAATTAGGTGAAATTTACTACATTCTCAGTGTTGTGCAACCACTACCTCTATTTTCAAAACATTCTGATCACTCCAAAATAAAAGTGGTTCCCATTAAGCAGTTAATCCCAATTCCTGCCTCCCTTGGCCCCAACAACCACCACCCCGCAATCTAATTTCTCTGTTTCTACAGATTTACCTATTGTGGATACTTCATATAAACTGAATCATACAATATGTGACCTTTTGTGCCTGGCTTATTTAGCAAACAATTTTCAAGGTTCATCAGTATTTCATTCCTTTTTATGCCTGAATAATATTCCATTGTATGCAAATACCACAATTTGACTGGTCTCCTTTTTATAATTTCTGTCTCCTTACTGATATCTCATTTTGTTCATACTTTTTTCCTGTTTTTTGTTTCCACTCTTTGAGCACATTTAGGACAGTTGTTCATTAAAACCGTTTGTCTAGTAAGTCCAATACTGGGTTTTCTCAGATATGATTTCTGTCATTCCCCTGCCCCCCAGCAAATGGGACATTCTTTCCTGTTTCTTTCTATGCCCTGTATTTTTGTTGTTGAATACTAGGTATTTTGAATGCAGAACACAGTGACTCTGGGAACCAAATTCTCCCGTCCTCAGGGTTTGCTGTTGTTGATTGCTGAGGGCTGCAATTGTCTGTTTAGCAACTTTTCCAAACCAGTTGCACAGACTGTATTCCTGCTTGTGTGTGGTCAGCGAAGTCTTTGTTACTATATCTCATTGGTCAGCCAGTGACCTGATAGAGATTTCCTTAGATGTCTGGAGACCAAAAGAAAAGAAAAAAAAAATTTTGATTCTCCCAGTCTTTCCATTTTGGCTCTGAGAGGGGCACTCCTTCAAAGCTATGGCACTCTGCCTACAACTCTGCCTTAGCTGTCACCTCTTACATGCTCCAGTAGAGGTGCAAATCTAGCCTCCTCTTAGGTCTTTTCTGAGTATGCATCCAATTCTAGGCATGCATGTTGTACTCTTTTTTCCCTAGTATATGCATGGTCCTTCCAAGCCCTCAGTCCCCCAAGAAACTTCCCCCAGCCTCCTCCTTCCAGAGTTTTTAAATTTGTCTGCTGCTTGCTCTGTTCACCTCATCCCTTGCCCCAGGCAGGCATGGGTAGTGCATGACTTTAAATCTTTCTACAGGCTGGGTGTGGTGGCTCATGCCTGTAATCCCAGGACTTTGGGAGGCTGAAGCAGGCAGATCACCTTAGGTCGGGAGTTCAAGAATAACCTGGCCAACATGGTGAAACCCCATCTCTACTAAAAATACAAAATTAGCGGGGCATGGTGGTGCATGCCTGTAATCCCAGCTACTCGGGAGGCTGAGGCAGGAGAGTTGCCCGAACCTGGGAGGTGGAGGTTGCAGTGAGCAGAGATCACACCATTGCACTCCAACCTGGGCGACAACAGCAAAACTCCAACTCAAAAAAAAAAATTTTTTTTTCTACAGACACTGCCACTTCCCAGAAAGCTACCCTAGCTCATGGGAGGGTGGTGGAACAAAGGTCAGCCTCTGCACCAGTCCCTTCAGGAACCAGCAGACAGGTCAGAATGAACAAGTTTTTTAAAGAAGGACTATATTTGCCGGGCGCGGTGGCTCACGCCTGTCATCCCAGCACTTTGGGAGGCTGAGGTGGGCGGATCACCTGAGGTCAGGAGTTCGAGACCAGCCTGACCAATATGATGAAGCCCCATCTTTAAAAAAAAAAAAAAGAAGGTCTGTATTCATCCCTTGGTACCAAACAAGCTGCACCAAGAACATGGGCTTCTATTGTCACAGCTTCCTCTACTGTGCTAGGGAAGGACCAATGATAGTCAAGTGAAAACACCATAATATTAATATTTTTCACTGGAATTCATATGCCTTTTCTTCACCAAGCACTTGCTCAGTCGTTGCAATCATTCTGAAAGTTCTGAAAGTTTATTCTGTCAATTTTTGGCAGTTTACGACGGTCTCAGTGGAGGTTCCGATTCTTTGAGTGCCCTACTCTCCCATTTCCTGTGACATCATTTTGGTTTTGCAGTTTCTTAAACTGTAAACATAAGCTTGCCATGCCACCAGTAATTCCACTCCTAGGAATGTAATCATGAGAAATGAAAACAAGTCCACACAAAGACCTACATGTGAAGGTTCACAGCAGCTTTATTCAATATAGACAAGTTGTGACCACCCAAATTCTCATCAACTGGTGTATGGATAGTCAACTATCAAAAATGCAGCCAGACTTTTGATTCTCTATCATTTACAAATCTCCAAAATTATCCTTAAACATGATTGATTTCATGTCACTATCCCCCGTCAAAAATATAAAGTGATTTCTTTTTTTTTAAGACATAGTTTTGCTCTTGTTGCCCAGGGTGGAGTGCAATGTCGTGATCTCAGCTCACCGTGACCTCTGCCTCCCGGGTTCAAGCAGTTCTCCTGCCTCAGCCTCCCGAGCAGCTGGGATTACAGGTGTGCGCCACCACACCCAGCTAATTTTTATATTTTTAGTAGAGACGGGGTTTCACCATGTTGATTAGGATGGTCTCGATCTCTTGACCTCGTGATCTGCCCACCTCGGCCTCCCAAAGTGCTGGGATTACAGGCGTGAGCCACCATGCCTGGCCATAAAGTGATTTTTTAAGAGCCTAGAATGAAGACTTTATTTCTAAAATGTGGTACTCAAGATCCTCTGTCATATTTCTCCAAACTTACTTTCTAGCCTTTGCTATTTTGTTGTTGTTGTTTTGAGACGGATCTCGGCTCACTGCAATGTCTGCCTCCCGGGTTCAAGCAATTCTCCTGCCTCAGCTTCCCAAGTAGCTGGGACTATAGGCACACACCACCACCCCCAGCTAATTTTTGTATTTTTACTAGAGACGGGGTTTCACCATGTTGGCCAGGCTGGTCTCAAAGTCCTGACCTTGTGATCCACCCGCCTCGGTTTCCCAAAGTGCCGGGATTACAGGCGTGAGCCACTGTTCCCAGCCAGCCTTTGCTTCTAATATTACAGCCCAGTCCTAGTGAGCAGTTTTCCTTTAGGCATCACCTGCAAATTCTTGTCATTCTACTCAAATGCCATCTCTTCAGGAAATCTCCCTGCTTCCTCTAGTATGTCCCCATATAATCTGTATAATATAGCAATCAATTGTGATTACAGTTAGGTATATATATATATATATATATTTGTTGCTTCAACTAAATACTGAAGCACTGAAACAACTATATAACATGTAATTTGTTAAGAGAGTACCTTATTCACTTTAAACTGTTAGCATAACACTAGGCACATAGTAGGGGCTTGATAAACATTTGCTGAATTCATGAATGTACGAATGTACATGACCTACAAATAAAAAAGCTAAAGAAAATTTATTCAAGTCCTTGATGGTGGAAAAAAAAATTTAAAAGGAATTAGTGAAACTGGGAATTATGGAAGAATAATTGAGAAATAAATTTAAACAAGAAAAAAATAGGGAAAATTTTATGTAGACGTTTTAATCTAAAAATTCTAGAGCTTTAGGGAAGACACTTGGCCCAGGACAGAAGCAACTACTCCAGTTCCTCATGTATAAGTGCCTGCTGAATGAACAATACGACTAATTGGTTAAAACAAACTTAGAGCCAGGCATATCCCAGCACTTTCGGAGGCTGAGGTGGGAAGGTGGCTTGAGCCCAGGAGTTCGAGACCAGCCTGGGCAACACAGTGAGATCCTGTTTCTAAAAAAAATATATGTCAAAATTAGCCAGGCATGGTGATGCGCACCTGTAGTCCTAGCTACTCTGAAGGCTGAGGTGGGAGGACTGTTTGAGCCTGGGAAGTCAAGGCTGCAGTGAGCCAGGATGGTGCCACTACACTCTAGCCTGGGTGATAGAGTAACACCATGTCTCAGAAAAGAAAAAAAGCAAACATAGAAACAAACATAACATAAAACATTGAACACCTACTCTGTGCCAAAAGTATGTGAAACACATACTTAGGCAAGACCCTCATCTGATTTGGGGAGTAAATGGAAAAAGCCAACGCATGCTGGGAGTCACTGCCGCCAGGGACTTGTTTGGAAAGTATTTGTATTGCTGCAGATGGGAATCATTTGAATGGTGCCTCATGAAATGAACCAGGCTGGGACTGGGGGATGGTCGTGGTGAGGTGTGGTCAGGTCGCTGACACATTCTGAAGAAGTGGAACTAGTCCTGGTGTTTTCATTCAGGTTTTGATCATATTTGACAGAGAGTATAATGCCTGCATGGGGCTTGTAATGGTTCAAGAAACTGAACGAAGGAGAGCCGTCAACTCACAGACAGAAAGCTTAGTTACTGCTACATATCCACCCGTTGATAATACTCTTCTCCAAAGACATAAAGAAGGAATTTTCAATATGCAAACATTTAAACTTTACCTTTGCTATACTGAATTATAGATATCAAATGGCATACCATCATAAACAGATGATGGCATAGCTCTTCCAGCTAGGATGCTGGTGATTTCGTAGTGAAAATATTGTTTGTTTCACTAAAGCCTGCTTGAAAAATTTAAAAGCAAAACAACTCTGATCCACTGACAATTTTGCCTAAGTATAACTAACGGTTTTAATCTATCCTCCAAAAAAAAAGAAAAGAAAAGAAGGAAAAAACCCCACTTCTCTGCAATTTAAGCATATATTTAGAAAAAAGTGTTAAGAATGAAATAAAGCACCCATAGTCTTTGAACCTCATATATTAATTTAAGAATGATACTCATGAGATAGAGCTAAAAACTACAAGATTCCTGTAAGCCTTTACAAATACGCTATAAGTGAATCAAAGTAACAGAAAATAATCAAACCAATAAATACTGACATTAATAGGTACAAAGCTTGCACTAGGTTACACAGTAAAGCAGTCCAACAATACAAAGATGTTCTATTCAGGAAGTAAAAATAAATGCATGTTGACTGAATAAAGTTATATTAAAAATACTAACTTTTCTCTTTGTTAGAAAGGCTTTTTATAGGATTCTGCTGCTGAATATATGGTTAACTCTATACTATTGTATATCACCACCACCCAGCCATGCTTTTACAACTTGACCTTGACCCCACAGATCATAATTGATGAGACCAAGGATGAACACATGATCCAAGCTGACCCAATCAAGACTGTCTTGGAGAAACTTCACATCAAGAATCTGACCAACAGTCTGGGAAGTGCTTGAACTGTATACACACTTCATTTTGCCATGTGTTTGCCATGTCAAACACAATAAAAGCTGTTGCAGAAGACAACACTTTTTGGGAGAGGAGAAGGAAGTAGACTTATAGAAAGTGGTAAGGCTAAGGGAACACAAGATCTCAGAAAAAGAAAGCAAGATAGAGAATCTGAAGACTGGGTAGGCCACAAGGGTATCCCCATTCCTCTTCCCAGGACCTAGGGAGTCGCTCTACTCTTCTTGCCCTTTGAGAGCAGGATATTCTTCAGTGCCCTTCCAATACATCCCCTTGTGTACCAGGGCTTATTTGAAGTGTGTTTCTGTCACTTGCCACCAAGGAGTCTTAACAACTACAACAGTCATTTCTATTCTATTACATAGTGACAATGAAAAATATGAAATCGGGATGGGCGTCTTTTTTTCCAGAAAGGACACCATTTTTGAACACAGATAATAAAGAGAGGGGCAGAATTGGGCTCCACATTATTTTTCTTTACCTTTCGTCGATCTCCAGGGCCCTAGGCAGTTATTTTAACGAATTTTTCAGTTTTATACTTGTTATCTTGGGAAGAGGATCACTGACCTCTTCATTCTGCTGTATCTGGAAGTCCCACAATTAACTTTTTAAATTGTTTTAAAATTATTTTTTCTTATTTGCCTTCTTTATTAGCTATTTTAAAAATGTGTTTTTGGGCCAGGCATGGTGGCTCATGCCTGTAATCCCAGAACTTTGGCAGGCTAAGGTGGGCAGATCACCTGAGCTCAGGAGTTCACGAGACTAGCCTGGGCAACATGGAAAACCCCCGACTCTATAAAAAAAATACAAAACGTAACCCAGGCATGGTGGCATGTGCCTGTAGTCCCAGCTACTGTGGAGGCTGAGGTAGGAGGATCACTTGAGCCCAGGAGGTTGAGCCTTCAGTGAGCTGAGATCACGCCATTGTACTCCAGCCTGGGTGACAGAGGGAGATCCTGTCTCAGGAAAAAAAAAAAGTGTTTTTCCCTTATGTTAGTTGAAAAATCACATACCTTATTTTTGTTCATTACGTGGCTACCTTAGACATTTTATCATCTATACTCATCAAAGTCTAAATAAATCTCTGTCTCAGTCCTCCTCTTGAACACAAGAATTCACATTTTAAGCAACCTTGTATTATTGTATATTTTTGGATTCTAGCTTAAAACCTCTCACATTACATCATTATATTATTAATTGTTTGACATATTTACCATATTCTTCTTCTTTTCTTGTTATTCCTTCTTGAATCTCAAACCTACCTTCTTGGATCATTTTCCTTCTACCTGAAGATGATCCTTTCATTTTAAAATGTGTGTCTATTGGAGGGAAATTCTCTAAGTTTCTATTTATCTAACATTATCTTTATTTCACTTTCATTCTGAAAGAGAATATTTGCTGGGTATAGGAGGTTTGCTATTATTTTCTCTGCGCATACTGAAACTATCAGTCTATTGCTTCCTGGTTTCCATTGCTGCTGTTGAAGGATCAGAGTTTGCCAATATAGCCAATCCATTCCTTCTGGATGCTTCAAAGATCTTTGTCTCATCTTTGGTAACTGCAGTTCCATTATGTTATATTTAGGTATGAGTTTCTTTATATTTTTTGTTTGGATCTTATTTGGTTTCTCAACACAGATTTTTATAATGCATAAAATATAACATATGTCTTATAGAATGCAGAAAAAAAAACAACATAAAATGTAATATGGCCCAACAGAACCTTGCCAGCACCCTAGAAGTCCCTTGGCATTTCTCTTCCCCATCATATACCTCTCACTTTCTTCTAAAGTAATACATATCTTGATATCTTGATTTATTTATTTATTTATAAAAGATGGGGTCTCGTTATGTTGCCTGGGCCAGACTCGAACCCCTGGACTCCATCTTCCTACACCTCAGCTTCTGAGTAGCTGGGACTATAGGGGCGTAACACTATGCCCAGCTATCTTGATTTTTATACAAATACCCTCCTTGCTTTTTCTTCCCCCTTAGATTTTTTTCCTTCCTTAAGGAGGCAACCCTAAACAAGAAAAGCTTAGTTTTTTTTTTTTTTTTTTTTTTGCCTATTTCTAAACTTTATGTATGTAGAATCATAAAACATATATTTTGTTTGACTTGTATTTGCTCAGTATTTTGTTTGGGAGATTCATCTATGATGCTGTATGTGGCTCTATGCTGTTGTTCTTCTCAATTCTAAATGGTATTTCATAATAAGAATACATCACAGACTCCCAAGTACTGAGGACTACAGGTGCCCGCCACCATGTCTGGCTAATATTTCGTATTTTTAGTAAAGACAGGGTTTTGCCATGTTGGCCAGGCCAGTCTTCAACTCCTGGCCTCAAGTGATCTAACTGCTTCAACCTCCCTAAGTGCTGGGATTACAGGCGTGAGCGACTGCACGCAACCCCTGTGTGGTTTCTTGATATACATGTGCATGTTTCTTTGGACATTTACATACCTAGGTATATGTGAATCTTCAAATTTTACAGATAATATCAAAGTATTTGTGTCAGTTTACAATTCCATCAGCAGTATATGAGAATATCTATTGTTCCATATCCTAATAATCGGCAGAATTAGTCTTTTTAATATTCTTTTTAATATCCACCATTCTGGTAGGTATGCTACGGAATCTCATAATAATTTAAAATTGCTTTCCCTTTATTTTATTAATGAATTTAACACTCACATTTGTTTAGTGGCCATTTGAATTTTGTGAGGTGTTTTTTGGTATGAATGGTCTGATCAAATTGCTTACCTATTTTCCTACTGAGTTGTCTGTCTTTACCTGCCATACATACTACTTATTTACTGTTTCCAAGATACATCCTGGCCGGGCATGGAGGCTCATGCCTGTAATAATCCCTATACTTTGGGAGAGGCTAAGACACTACCAAAATATAATTTAAATCATATTTAAACCATTATGTATACACATGTAATGCATTACAATTTAAATAATAAACAATTATGATTAAAATATTAATGCATTATATGACCATTTATTGATATGGGACATCAATAGATATACGTATCCTATAATAAATATTCCACATGAAAAAACAGGTATATAATGCATTATGATTTTTTAAAAATATTGTTGTAAAATACAGATACCATTAAATTTATCATCTTAGCCACTTTTAAAACCACTTTCCACAGTTCAGTAGTATTAAATACATTCATAATGTTGTGCAACCATCACAACCATCCATTTCCATAACTCTTTCCTCTTGTAAAACTGAAACTTGACACTAACTCCCCATTCTTTCCTCCCTCTGCCTTTAGCAACCAGCCTAAATCTCTCTGATTTAGACTACTGTAAGTACCTCTTGTAGGTGAAATCATACAGTATTTGTCTTTTGGTGACTGGCTATATCACTTAGCATAATGTCCACAAACTTCATCCATTTTGTAGCAGCTATCAGAATTTCCTTCCTTTTTAAGCTGAATAATATTCCATTATATGGACAGACCCGCATTTATTTATCCATTCATCCTTTGATGAATGTAAGGCCGGTTGCCTCACTGGGAGCTCGGACACGCCCATCCCTCCCCGCGCCTGGAAATTACGTAACCACTTTGCACTTGACACCCACCTCTGCACTCGACACCTACCTCTGCACTCAACACTAAACTCTGCACCCGGCACCAGCTGGAAAAGCCCGCCAAAATTTAAAAGAAGCCCTGCCAAAACCTGCCCAATAGCATTCTGCTCCGTCCAGGTCCCACTCCCCCTGGGCGGCCCGCTGGCCAGAAATCCCGCCTACCTACCAATAGCAGCTTGCGCCGTCCACGTCCTGTTTCTCCACAACCAATCAAAACGCCTTGCTCCCTATAAACCCCACGCCCAGGAGGAGTCAAGCGCGACTTCTCCAGCCCCCTTTCCCAGACCACAGAACCTCGCCCGGGAGCTTAATAAATTGGCATTTAATTTTCCTAGGCTGGTCTCAGTTTCCTCATTTTAAACTCGGCAATAACCCTTACAATGAACACTTGGATTGCTTCCAATGTTAAAGCTGTAGTGAATAATGTTACTGTGAACATAGATGTAGAAACATCTCAAGGCCCTGCTTTCAATTATTCTGGTATGTAACCAGAAGTGAAATCACTGGATAATATGGTAATTCTATTTTAAATTTTCTTAGGAACTGCTATGCTATTTTCCACAGCAGCTGTACCATTTTACATTCCTACTATAACAGTGCACAAGGGTTCTAATTTTTCTACTTCCTTGCCAGTGCTTGATATTTTCTGTTTTTTGGATAGGAGACATTCTTTTTTTTTTGAAATGGAGTCTCACTCTGTTGCCCAGGATGGAGTGCAATGGCACAATCTTGGCTCACTGCAACCTTGCCTCCCGGGTTCAAGCAATTCTCCTGTCTCAGCCCTCCACCCCAAGTAGCTGGGATTACAGGTTTGTGCCACCACACCTGGCTAATTTTTGTACTTTTAGTAGAGATGGGGTTCACCATATTGGTCAGGCTGGTCTTGAACTCTTGACCTCATGATCTGCCTGCCTCAGCCTCCCAAAGTGTTGGTATTACAGGAGTGAGCCACTACACCTGGCCTGGATAGGAGACATTCTGATGGGTGTGGGGTGGTATCTCATTGTATTTTAATTTGTATCTCCCTAATGTTTAGTGATGTTGAGCATCTTTTCATGTACGTATTGGCCGTTCGTGTATATCTTCTTGGAGAATGTCTATTCAAGTCCTTTGCCCATTTTTGAATTGAGTTGTTTTGGTGTTGAGTTTTAGGAGTTCTCTATCCCTTATCAGAAACATGATTTGCAAAATTCTGTCCTATCTGCGAGTTGCCTTTTCACTGTTCATGGTGTCTGTGAATACACAAAACTTTTACATTTTCATGAAGTCCAATCTGTGTCTTTTCCTTATGTTGACTACACCTTTGCTGTCATATCTAAGAAACCACTTGCCAAATCCAATGTAGTGAAGTTTTTCTTGTTTTCTAAGACTATTATGTAGGTCTTTGACCATTTTGAGTTAATTTTTGTATATGGGGTTAGATAAGGTTCCAGCTTCATACTTTTACATGTGGATATTCAGATTTCCCGGCACCATGTGTTAAATGAATGTCATTTCCCCATTTAATGGTCTTGGTACCATAGTCAAAATTCATTTGATTAAGTATGGGAGGTTTCACTTTTGGGCTCTGTATTCTATTCCATTAGCCAATGTCTGTCTTTATATCAGTCCTACCTTGTTTTGATTATTGTAGCTTTGTAGCAAGTTTTGAAATTGAGAACTGTGAGTTCTCCAGCTTTGTTATTTTTGTAGATTGTTTTGGCTATTCAGGGTCCCTTAAGATTCCATGTGAATTTTAGAATGAGTTTTTCTATTTCTGCAAAAAACATCATTGGGATTTTGATAGAGATTTCATTGAACCTGCAGATCACTTTGAGTAGTACTGACGTCTTAACATAGAGTCTTCCAACCCATTAATTTGGGATGTGTTTCCACTGATTTGTATCTTCTTTATTTTCTTTCAGCAATGTTTTGAAGTTTTCATTGTACAAATCTTTCACCTTCTTGGTTAATTCCTAGGTATTTCTTTCCTTTTTATGCTATTATAACAAAATTGTTTTTGTAAATTCCTTTCCAGATTATTCACTGTTACTGTAAAGAAATCCAATCCATTTTTGTTTTTGTTTTTCTAACCAATTTTTGTGTGTTCACTTTGTATTCTGCTACTTTGCTGAATTTATTTATTAGTTTTCACAGGTGTCTTTTTTTGTAGAATCCTTAGTTTTCTACATATAGAACACATAATCTGCAAACATAATTTAACTACTTCCTTTCCTCTTGTAGACAGCCTATAGTTATATCATTAGAAAAAAATTCTGCTAATTTTGTCTTTTGATTGGAGAGCTTAATCTACTTACATTTAAAGTGATTACTGATAAGGGAAGGATTTAGTTTTGTCATTTTGCAATTTGTTTTAGATATTCCTTATAGCTATTTTGTCCATTTCCTGTATTACCTTTTCCTTTGTGTTTGGTTGGCTTTTTGTAGTGAAATATTTAAGCTCCTTTCTCATTCCTTTTGTATATGTTCTGTAGCTATTTGCTTCGTGGGTTATCATGGAAATTACATTTAACATCCCAAAGTTGTAACAGTCCTAAATGCAATTTATACCACTTTAACTTTAATAACACACCTAAACTCTGTTACTTTAACAGCTCTGTCACAAAATTACATCTTTAACATAGTGAGTCCCAAAACACAAGCTAAAAATTCTTTGAAATACATTAGTCTCTTCAATTAAGTAGAAAGCAGTGTGTGAAGTTACAAACCAAAATTATAATAACATTAGCTTTTACACAAAATTTTTAAAGTGTAATAAGTTCTAGTGTTCTATACTGCTATAGGATGATTACAGTTAATATGTTTAGTTTCAAATAGATAGAAGGAGGATATCGAATGTTCCTAACACAAAGAATTGATAAATGTTTGAGATGGATAGCTAATTACTCTGATCTGATCACTATACATTATACACATATATCTCACATAACTGTGTACCCCATAATGTACAATTGTTATGTGTTAATTTAAAAAATACAAAAGTATTAGTCTCTTAAAATCATGTTGAAAACAAAAAGTAGAATCACAAACAGTTATTACAATAATACAAGCTTTTATAATTGCTCATATATTTGCCTTATGGAGATCTTTATTTCTTCATGTTGTTTTGAGTTGCTATCTATGGTCTTTTCATTTCACCCTGAAGGACTTCCTTAAATATTTCTTGCAGGACAGATGCAGTGGTAACAAACTCCCTCAGCTTTTGTTCATCTGAGAATGTCTTAATTTCTCCCTTACTTTTGAAAGAGAGTTTTACTGAATACTGCATTCTTCTTATTTTCTTTAAGCACTGTGAAAATGTCAGCCCAGTACCTTCTGCCCTCCAAAGTTTCTAAGAAATCTACTGACAATCTTATTAAGGATGTCTTATGTCTGTGGGGCTTTCTCTTGTTGCTTTTAAGTCTTTCTCTTTGTTTTGCATGGGTGTATCTTTGAATTCTTGTTATGTGAAGTTTGTTGAACTTGGATGTTTACATTCATGTTGTTCAACAAATTTGGGAAGTTTTCAGCCATTAATTCTTCAGATATTCTTTCTGTCCCTTTCTCTTTCTCATTTTCTTCTGAGACTCCCCACAATGCATAAGTTGGTCCTCTTCATGGTGTCCCACAAGTCTCTTATGCTCTTATGTTCACTTTTTTGCAGTCTTTTTTTCTTTCTGTCCCTAAGAATTGATAATTTCCATTGCCCTATCTCCAAATTTGCTGATATTTCTCTGCTCAAATCTGCTTCTGAATCCCTTTAGTGAATTTTTCATTTCAGTTATTATAGTTTTCAGCTATAAAACTTTTTTTCTTTTAGATTTCATCTCTTTGCTGGTATTTCCATTTTGTTCATAAATCATTTTCTTGACTTCTCCAGATTTTACGTTAGTTCTATAAGCATCTTTAGACAGTTTTTTAAAAGTCTTTATCTAGTACATCTACCATCAGGTCTTCTTCACGGACAGTTTCTGTTGATTTATTTTTTTCCTTTGAAAGACTATACTTTTATGTTCTTTGTATGTCTTATAATTTTATTGTTGAAAACTGGACATTTGAATCTAATAATATGGTAACACTAAGAATCAGACCCTTCTCCTTTCCTAGGGTTTGCTGTTTCAATTTTTATTATTTTTATTTTACTGATTGTTGTAGATTGTCTCTCTGCCAAAGATCAGCCTGAGGTATAAACTTAAAGTTTTCTCAGGTGTATTCTGACCAATACCTTTCCCTGAGCATGTGTGGTCACTTTTTAATTGTCCCTGTATATGTAGTTGCTTTTGAATCCTCCTAGTCTTTAACATGTGGCTCAAAAGGGGAAAGAGAAAAAAAATGAAAGTGGGGGGGTGCTAGCCCTTTAAATACCCTGGAAGTTGCAGCAATAGTCACCTACCTCTTTGTCTGTACCTCTGTGATCAGAAGCAGCAATCAGAGCACAAATCTCTAATATTTGGAGGATAGTGCTGGCCCCCCCAAAATTGTCCAGGAACCTGTGCACAGCTGCCTGTCTTGGGGCTGGGTAGCTACTACTTTGCTAAAAGCTGAAATTGACCAGAATTAACCACAATTTACTGACCTAGTCTTCCTGTAGAACAAGCTTGTTTAACCCATGGCCTATGGGCCGCATGCAACCCAGGATGACTTTGAATGCAGCCCAACACAAAATTCGTAAACTTTCTTAAAACACTATGAGTTTTTTCTTTTTTAAAGCTCATCAGCTATCATTAGTGTTAGTGTATTTTATGTGTGGCCCAAGACAGTTCTTCTTCCAATGTGGTCCAGGCAGGGAAGCCAAAACATTCAACACCCCTACTGTAGAAGTTGCAAGCCTTGAATAGACTCCAGAGTTCCAAAATAGTTACATCAGATGGATTCTACCAATGCAACTGTTGTTGAGGTAGGGAGATAGATTCCTGGTGCTTCCTACTCTGCCATGTCCCGAGATCCTCTAATATACTGTCATTTAACCAATCTTCTATTGATAATCATTTGGATTATTTGTAATTTTTTACTATTTTATACACTATAAGTGAATACTCATGTAAGAGATTTTTGTACATTTGTACAAATATTTTTGTAGGACAGATTCCTAGAAGTAGAATGGCTTAACATTTAGTAAAGGCTGATCAAATGACCTACATAAAGAGTCTATCAATTCACATTTCTATCAACAATGTGTGAAAGTGCTTATTCTGGAGAACTTTACCGTTCTTTTCTTTTAGTTCCTGTAATTTCCGTAAACCTTGCCAGATGGCCTGGTTACTGATCTCATTCAGTTTTTTGGTTTCAGTACCAGTCATACACACTCTGAGAGAGCTCATATATCCAGCTCACATTTCTCTTTTGATCTACAGAATGGATTATATTATCTTTCTTTATAAACCTATGTTTACCTGAGGAAATAGCTATCCTACCATGCATTTGCTCATGCCAAAAACCTGCGCTTCATATATTCGATTACTCTTCCCTCTTTTTCCCTACATCCAACTAAATCTTAAGTCCTGTTGATTTTACTTCCTAATGATATCTTGAATTCCCCCTACCTTGGTAAGGAAATCTCTTTCTCTTGGATTACTGCAGTAACCTTTACTTATTTAATTTTATTATTTTTTTTGAGATAGAGTCTTGTACTATTGCCCAAGCTGGAGTGCAGTGGTGTGATCTTGGCTCACTGCAACTTCTGCCTCCAGGCTCAAGCGATTCTTGTGCCTCAGCCTCCCGAGTAGCTGGGATTAGAGGCATGCACCATCACAGCCAGTTAAATTTTTGTACTTTTAGTAGAGACGGGGTAGCTCCATGTTGGTCAGGCTGGTTTTGAACTCCTGGCCTCAAGTGATTTGCCCACCTTGGCCTCCCAAAGTGCTGGGATTACAGGAGTGAGCCACTGTGCCCAGGCAAGTGTAGTAACCTTTAAGTGGTGCCCTGCCTCTAGAGTTGATGCTTCCATTCACTTCATATACCACATTACAATCAGTGATTTTTCTAAAATGCAGACCTGTTGGTATGTACTGGCTAAGTGAATAAATACACAAATAAATAATTCCCCCTCACCATGCAGACCTGGTTATGTTCCTCCCCTATAAGCTTTGGGTCCCAAACCTTCACTGTCATTTCCAAAGCCTGTTGTGATCTGGCCATTCCCCTCGTGCCCTCAACCCTCCAGCCTCACAATCATGTTCACACCACCCCATGTGAGGAAGAGGAGGAAGAGAGGTGGGGAGAGGGGGAGGAGGAGGGAGAAGGAGGAGGAGGAACCAGCCAAAGAGATTAAGAAGGGAGACATAAGAGAGTGGGAGTCTCTCTGACTCTCTTACCAATTCTTTCAGTAAAAACCAAAATAATTGTTTGAAGGAAGATCATCTGTGTTGAATGCTGCTAAACCATTTTCTAATTCTTTAACAACTCCAGATGTGTACTCTCCTGTAGCTTTCCAAAATAACTTCACATTTCTGCATCACAGAAATGATCACACTGTTTTACATTGTGACAGTAATTTGATCCCTTCGTATCGCCTGTCAACTCTAATAGACTGTTAAGAGCTATGCTTTATTATTATATTCAACATGCACTCAATGAAAATGATACACTGATACACATATGTGTAAGTCCTCAAGGAATTCATGTAGTGTTTGGGGAAAACAGATGGTAACTGCCATTCATAACATAAAGCAGAGCAAAAGGAGTCCTGGTGTAGCAGAGTAAGTGGGGTGCTATGGGAGCACCATGAAGCTGGAGAATGCTTCTTGGAAGGCATGATTTTTAAGTTAGGGATTGAGGGAAAGAGAAGGCTATCAAAAAGTGGAGGCTTGAGGCTTTAAAAGAATAATCCTTGTACACATAAAAGAAAAGTCAGTCATTTCTACAATACAGTTCTTAATAAAAATGCCATGAATCCTCGGGTATAGTTTGAAAACCCCATTCACATATCTGGCAGAATTAAAACTAAAAGTTTCTTTAAAAACAAAAACAGTACAATAAAAACAGCTAATATTAATTTTTCATCCTCCTGGACACTATTCTAATGGAAATGAAAATGATGATATCATCTTCCAGTAATGGGGAAAAAATGAGGCTGTGGACAAACTATGTTTTGATTTATTAAACCTCAAGTGAACTTCTCTTTATCCCCCACATGAATGATGGGTTACATCAGTTGCCAAAGTCGTCTTTTTCAATAAATACTTTTGTAAATACTGTGGTCACTCTGGTTTACAGCCATATCCTTCAGACAGTATATCAGTGGAAAAGAATCCCCATTCCCAGCAAATGTTAAAACTACCATATGTGTAATTTTCTCACAAACCTCACGCTAAGCATGGGTTTCAGGGTTTGCAGAAGAAAAATTGTAGGGAAAAGAACAGTTCTGGAGCTGTGGCTATGGCTGCCTGCTTTCCAAGCCCAGAACACCACACCCTACAGTATGAAAGAGAAACAACCTACAAAATCTCGAATTTATCTCATTTTAAAGATAAAAACCTTGGGGCCCGGTGGCTCATGGCTGTAATCCCAGCACTTTGCGAGGCCGAGGCAGGCAATCACCTGAGGTCAGGAGTTCAAGACCAGCCTGGCCAACACTGAAATCCAGTCTCTACTAAAAATACAAAAATTAGCTGGGTATGGTGGCGGGGCCTGTAATCCCAGTTACTTGGGAGGCAGAGGCAGGAGAATCGCTTGAACCCAGGAGGCGGAGGTTGCAGCGAGCCGAGATCACACCATTACACTCCAGCCTGAACAACAAGAGAAAAACTCCGTCTCAAAATAAATAAATAAATAAAAAGATAAGAACACCGAGTTCCAGAAGGGAAATGTGACTTATGCAATCCTCACTGTGAGGGAAGCGGCCTAGCTGAGGTCTGAACTCCAGTTCTGACTCTTTTGCAGTGATCTGTCACCAAATTCGGGTACTCAAGCCATCTAGTTTTCATCTCAAAGGCATCTGAATATGTGTGTTTCAGTGTCTGTTTTGGGGGAAAAGAAGCACTGACCAGTGAGTTTTCAGTTTGCCTGAAAAGGCATTTAGCTTCTGTGACACTTCAGTTTCCCTCCTCTGTAAACAGGAGGATAACAGCACACATCAGTGGGTTGAAGAATTTCTTGAGATTACACGTGTACAGTGCCTACCAAAGAACCAGGCATCTGGCAGCCAGTAGGTGCTCATTCATGGTGGCTTCTTTGTTTCTCTCCCATCTGGCTCTTCGTGTCACCTGTCAGGTATACTGTATATAGGAACAGGTAAGAACCTGATTCTGCCAATGAGCAAACCAAAAATGTCTACTCCTAGGTTACTTTAAAACTCTACAAAACGACTTCAATGATGAATAACATAAATAACATTTTTAGCTTTGACTGCACACGCTTGTGGTAAAAAATGATTTAATGTAATTTTTAACCGAAGGCCGGGTGCAGTGGCTCATGCCTGTAATCCCAGCACTTTGTGAGGCTGAGTCTGGTGGATCATGAGGTCAGGAGCTTGAGACCAGCCTTGCCAACATGGTGAAACCCCGTCTCTACTAAAAATACAAAAATTAGCCAGGCGCAGTGGTGGGCACCTGTAATCCCAGCTACTCAGGAGGCTGAGGCAGTAGAATTGCTTGAAGCTGGGAGGCGGAGGTTGTAGTGAGCCGACTGCACTCCAGCCTGGGTGACAGAGCAAGACTCCGTCTCAGAAAAAAACAAAACAAAACTCCACAAAACACTAGCTAACTGAATCCAACAACGTATCAAAAAGATAATCCAACATTATCAAGAGGATTTCATACCAGGGCTGCAGGGATGGTTTAACTATGCAAGTCAATAAACGTGACACACCACATAAACAGAATTAAAAACAAAACCAGGCTATGAGTGAGAATATGCGGTGTTTGATTTTCTGTTCTTGTGTCAGTTTGCTGAGAATAATGGTTTCCAGGTTCATCCATGTTCCTACAAAGGACGTGTTGAACAATGAGAACACATGGACACAGGGAGGGGAGCATCACACACTGGGGTCTGTCGGGGGGGGGAAAGGGGAGGGACAGTGGGGGGGTGGGGAGTTGGGGGAGAGATAGCATGGGGAGAAATGCCAGATATAGGTGATGGGGGAGGAAGGCAGCAAATCACACTGCCATGTGTGTACCTATGCAACAATCTTGCATGTTCTTCACATGTACCCCAAAACCTAAAATGCAATAAAAATAAATAAATAAATAAAAAAAGCAGGTACCATGGTTCATGCTTGTAATCCCAGCACTTTGGGAGGCTGAGGTGGGTGGATCACCTGGGTCCGGAGTTTGGGACCAGCCTGACCAACATGGTGAAACCCCATCTCCACTAAATACAAAAAATTAGCCCAGAGTGGTGGCACATGCCTGTAATCCCAACTGCTTGGGAGGCTAAGGCAGAAGAATCACTTGAACCTGGGAGATGGAGGTTGCAGTGTCAAGACTGCACCATTGCACTCCAGCCTGGGCAATGAGCGAAACTCCGTCTTGAAAAAAAAAAAATGAATTAAAAACAAAAATCACATGATAATCTCAATAGATGAGGAAAAAGCATTTGACAAAATCCAGCATCCCTTTATGATTAAAACTCTCAGCAAAATCGGCATACAAGGGACATATCTTAATGCAAGAAAAGCCATCTATGACAAACCCACAGCCAACATAATACTGAATGGGGAAAAGTTGAAAGCATTCTCTCCGAGAACTGGAACAAGACAAGGATGCTGACTTTCACCACTTCTCTTCAACATAGTACTGGAAGTCCTAGCTAGAGCAATCAGACAAGAGAAAGAAATAAAGGGCATCCAGATCAGTAAAGAGGAAGTCAAACTGTCACTGTTTGCTGACAATATGATTGATTACTTTGAAAATCCTAAGGACTCCTCCAGAAAGCTCCTAGAACTGATAAAAGAATTCAGCAAAGTTTCTCGATACAAGATTAATGTACACAAATCAGTAGCTTCTCTATACACCAACAGCGACCAAGTGGAGAATTAAATCAAGAACTCAACCCCTTTTAAAACAGCTGCAAAAAAATAAAAATAAAATACTTAGGAATATTTCTAACCAAGGAGTCGAAAGACCTCTACAAGCAAAACTACAAAACACTGCTGAAAGAAATCACAGACAACATAAATAAATGGAAACACATCCCATGCTCTACCCATGGGTGGGTAGAACCAATATTGTGAAAATGATCATACTGCTAAAAGCAATCTACAAATTCAACGCAATTCCCATCAAAATACTACCATCCTTCTTCACAGAATAAGAAAAAACAATTCTAAAATTCGTATGGAACCAAAAAAGAGCCTGCATAGCCAGAGGAAGACTAAGCAAAAAGAACAAATCTGGAGGCATCACACTACCTGATTTCAAACTATACTATGAGACCATAGTTACCAAAACAGCATGGTACTGGTATAAAAATAGGCACAAAGACCAACGGAACAGAATACACAACCCAGAAATAAACCCAAATACTTAAAGCTAACTGATCTTTGACAAAGCAAACAAAAATGTGAAGTGGGGAAAGGATACCCTTTTCAACAAACGGTGCTGGGATAATTGGCTAGCCACATGTAGGAGAATGAAACTGGATCCTCATCTCTCACCTTATACAAAAATCAACTCAAGATGGATTAAAGACTTAAACCTAAGACCTGAAAATACAAAAAATTCTAGAAGATAACATTGGAAAAACTAGATATTGACTTAAAAAAAAAGAAAAAAGAAAATGAAGAAACAGAAAAAAAGAAGAAAAAATAAAATAAAATAAATAAATAGACATTGGCTCAGGCAAGGATTTCATGACCAAGAACTCAAAAGCAAATGCAATAAAAACAAAGATAAATAGCTGGGACCTAATTAAACTAAAGAGCTTTTGCCCAGCAAAAGGAACAGTCAGCAGTGTAAACAGACAACCCACAGAGTGGGAGAAAATCTTCATAATCTATACATCTGACAAAGGACTAATATCCAGAATCTAAAAGGAACTCAAATCAGTAAGAAAAAAACAATCACATCAAAAAGTGGGCTAAGGACATGAATAAACAATCCTCAAAAGATATATAAATAGCCAGTAAACATATGAAAAAATGCTCAACATCACTAATGAGCACGGAAATGCAAATCAAAACTACAATGCGATACCACTTTACTCCTACAAGAATGGCCATAATCAAAAAACAGTAGATGTTGTTGGCATGGATGCAATGAACAGGGAACATTCTACACTGCTGGTGGGAATGGAAACTAGTACAGCCATTATGGAAAACAGTGTGGAGATTCCTTAAAGAATTAAAAGTAGAACTGCCATTTGATCCAGCAGTTCCACTACTGGGTATCTACCCAGAGGAAAAGAAGTCATTATTTGAAAAAGATACCTGGACATGCATATTTATAGCAGCGCAATTCACAATTGCAAAATCGTGGAACCAACCCAAATGCCCATCAATCAACGAGTGAATTAAGAAACTATGGCATACGGCTGGGCGCAGTGGATCACACCTATAATTCTAGCACTTTGGGAGGCCGAGGCGGGTGGAACACCTGAGGTCAGGAGTTTGAGACCAGCCTGGCCAATATGGTGAAACTCCATCTCTATTAAAAATACAAAGACAAAATCAGCCAGGTGTGGTGGTGGGCACCTGTAATCCCAGCTACTCAGGAGGCAGAAGAATAGCTTGAACCTGGGAGGCAGAGGTTGAAGAATAGCTTGAACCCGGAAGGCAGAGGTTGCAGTGAGCTGAGATTGTGCCATTGCACTTCAGCCTGGGCAACAAGAGTGAAACTCTGACTCCAAAAAAAAAAAAAAAAGGAAAAGAAAAAAAAAATACACACACACACACCATAGTTTCTTTTATTCTTTTCTTTTTTTAAAATAGCTTTCTTTTTCTAATGCATTCCTTTTTATGGCTGTATAGTATTCCATCGTGTGTGTATGTGTGTGTGTGTGTGTGTTTATACACACACCCCAGAGTTTCTTTTTCTGAGAGATATATATATAATGAAATACTATGCAGCCATAAAAAGGAATGCATTAACAACAGTTGCATTGACCTGGATGAGACTGGAGACTATTATTCTAAATCAAGTTACTCTCACTGATATGTGGGAGCTAAGCTATGAGGATGCAAAGGCATAAGAATGATACAATGTATTTTTTCAATGGTACTGAAAGAAAAAAAAAAGAATGATACAATGGACTTTGGGGACTTGGGGTGAAGAGTGGGAGGGGGGTGAGGGATAAAAGACTACAAATAGGGTGCAGTGTATACTGCTCGGGTGATGGGTGCACCAAAGTCTTACAAATCACCACTAAAGAACTTACTCATGTAACCAAATACCATCTGTACCCCAATAACTTATAGAAAAATAAAATAAATTAGTCAGGTGTGGTGGTTTGCACCCGTAGTCCCAGATATTTGGCAGGCTAAGGTGGGAGGATTGCTTGAGCCTGGGAGGTTGAGGCTACAGTAAGCTGTGGTCGTGCCACTGCAGTTCAGCTTGGGTGACAGAATGAGATCCTGTCTCAAGAAACAAAACAAAACAAAAAGGATAGCACATCATTTTGGGGAAGTATGCTATATCACAGTAAGACTTCTACACCTAACTCCTTACTATATAACTACTATATATTTTTCACCCAAATTTTCTTGTGTGAAACTATGGCTTCCACTCACGGTAATTCCTGGCTTCTAATCCCAGCATCACACTTAAACCTGGACAAGAAGGGTCTGTGATATGGGCCCTGCTTGGCCACCAAGCAAGATGTCTATGTGCTCTCTCACAGCCACCTCCCCAGGAAATGCTCTGAGTATCTGGTGGCCTGGAATTCCCTGCCCAAATAACTTTGTTTCCAAGGCTGATGCATTCCTCTTCCCTGGCTCTATCACCCTGAAGACAGACCACGCTGCTAGTGCAAGCAACCCCAGGGCCAGAGGGTAGCTGCTCCTATGGAGCTGGGGAATTAGCCTGGAGGAACAGGTAGGTCATGGCATAGGGTAGAAAAGCATGGCAGGGTGTGTACTGGCTCCTTCCTAAACCATCATGTTCTGGTATAAATGGATTCTGAGGAGTTCAGCATTCTAAATTGGAACCCAGCTTTCCAGGTTGTTATGAAAAATACTTTTCAAGATAAGAATAAACATAAGTTATTTAACTGCTTGCTGGCTTGTGGTGTAACTTTTACACATTTAGAATATCATATGTGAACCTTCATCTGTACTCTTGCCTCAATCCTTACATCCCCTCACATGCATAACTAACTAGAAATACTTCCAGCCTCCTGGACTGAATATTACTACAGCAGGACAGGAAATCAAACAAAGTCTAAATAAAAAATAACAGGTCTCAAGAAAACTTGTTATATCAAATGTCATATCTTATAGTTCATTCAATTCTCAAAAACAAAAGAAATGGAATGATTTCATTATTCCTGCTTACCAAGACTTCAGCACCCAGGATCCTCCAAGGACACCATTTTTTTTGCAGGGGGTGGATGGAGTCTCGTTCTGTCACCAAGGCTGGCTGGAGTGCAGCGGTGCGATCTCAGCTTGCTGCAACCACCGTCTCTCAGGTTCAAGCGATTCTCCTGCCTCAGCCTCCTGGGTAGCTGGGACTACAGGCACCTGCCACCACGCCCAGCTAATTCTTTGTATTTTTAGTAGAGATGGGGTTTCACCACATTAGCCAGGATGGTCTTGATTTCCTGACCTCATGATCCGCTGCCCTTGGCCTCCCAAAGTGCTGCAATTATAGGCGTGAACCACTGCACCAAGCCCAATGATACCATTTGTTCAAATGAGTTTGTTTCCACATCTAGAGTATACGCAGGGGAATCCACCAATGTGTCCTGTCTCTGATATCATGTTGAGTACAGAGATTCAGTGTTTTAGTCCCCTGTGACTTCAAGGGAAGGCTCCAGACTCTAGTGGCCTGGAGGAACTATGGATGGTGGAACCAGACCCAGAACCCAGCTTCTAACTGTACTGTCCTTTGTCCACATTGGCCATTATTACTAAGCCTTGCTCCTCAACAAACTTTGCTCAGGGAGCAAGAGAAGTGCGCAGAGACAGAATGTACATCTATGTTCTCCACTGCCTAACAAAACTATTTTAGGGAGGCAGAATCAAGGAAGCAGAGACACTATCAATAAAATGACATCATCTAGTCCAGCGTCTGGGAAATTCTTTTGGCAAAATTCTCAATAGAATGTCACCTAGTTTTTTTGTTTTTTTTTTGTTTTGAGATGGAGTCAGCTCTGTCGTCCAGGCTGGAGTGCAGTGGCGCGATCTTGGCTCAGTGCAACCTCCGCCTCCTGGGTTCAAGAGATTCTCCTGCCTCAGCCCCGCAAACAGCTGAGATTATAGGCACGAACCACCACACCCAACTACTTCTTGTATTTTTAGTAGAGACAGGGCTTCACCACGTTGGCCAGGCTGGTCTCAAATTTCTAATCTCAGGTGATCCACCTGCCTCGGCCTCCCAAACTGCTGGGATTACAGGCATGAGCCACTGCACCCAGCCTCATCGAGTTTTTACTCAAATCATTCTCGTCCTGTAGCCCTGGCACCTCATCAAGTAGCTCAGCCAGACACTTTTGATTATAAGAAAGTTTGTTCTTTTCCTAATTAAGCCCAAATCAGCCTGCTTGTAGTTTCTGTCCATTGATTCTAGTTCTGGTCTCTGGAGTTCAACAGAACAATCCATAACCCGTTTTCCTATGAGTGGTCTGTTTGGTCTCTTCTCTGTCTCCCTCCATAGTTCCTTAAAACCATCCACGTGAGACAAGGCACCCCCCTACCCCAACTACTTGGCAGTGTCATTCTCTCACAAATCAAATAGCTACATGTGAACGAGTCTTTTGCTTTTTCTGTGCCACCGTCTATTGTTTATCCTTCTATCACTACCAAATAGCCTTAATTACTGTGGCTTGTTATAATCAATGTTGATATTTGGGACAGAAAGTCCTATAACCCTGTTCTTCTTCAGGAATGCCTTGGCTTTTCTTTGGCCTTTACATTTCCCTATAGAGTTTAGAATTTGTCAAGTTCTACATAACACACACACACACACACACACATACACACGCACACACACACACAAGAGA
Organism: Ateles fusciceps; assembly: GCA_036589455.1. Lineage (NCBI taxonomy): Eukaryota > Metazoa > Chordata > Mammalia > Primates > Atelidae > Ateles > Ateles fusciceps. Next base: position 356,425 of record JAZHEH010001180.1, on the reverse strand, counting down.
GAGAGAGAAGTGAACTGCTAGGATTTTGATTTGAATTGCATCAACTCTAAGAGTGTAAGGACAAATGTTACTTCTGTAACACTGAATGTTCTACTCCCTGAGTGTGGTATCTTCCAATTCCCATATTTAAGCTTTAATTTCTCTGAAAATTTTATGATTTTCTCTGAGGATATCTTGCTTATTTTCTGTTACTTTTATTCTTCACTACTTGAAACATTTTAAATACACTTGATATTTATACAACGTCTTTTCCTTAACTTCATTATCTTACTGTATAAAGACACAATTATTTTTAAATTTTTAGGCAGTATAACTTGTCTTTATTAAAATATATTTCCAATCTGATAGCTGTTGTACTACATTTGTGTTGTGGAAAAGTTTTGCCCAACATCAGTGATCACATGCAGTAATAAAATGTTTTATCCTGGCAAGTATGGGGTGGACAGGCCCCTAACTAGGACTCTCACATTTCAGATATCCTTTGGTTCCCTTTGCTGAGCTGAAATAATAGATTTTGTCTTAATCCTAATGAATTTGACAGGCATCAATTTTCACATTAATTTACTGTCTGATCTTCTTTGAAGTAGAGCTCCATTGAGCAGAGACAGTACCAGCAAGAGAGCTTTCATGATACCAAAGCAGTGAAAGACCCCACAAAGCAGAACCAGAGGCATGGTGGATTACATAGGAGCAAGGGAGAACCGTGAACCCTCCTAATGACACACAAGCAGCAGCATTCTGGGCCTCTGGGCACGTCAAAACACTATTTATTTTTATATATTAATTGTGTGTCTGGAAAACCCTAAAGATAATTTTAATAATTTATCTGAAAATTCAGATTTTTTACAAACACATCCACATAATCTGGGAATAGTAACAGTTTTCCCTTTCTTTCTTCTTTTTCCCATCAGGAAATGAAGGAAAAACTGTTTCTCCTCTTTTTCTTGCTTTCCCACACCAGCCAGGGCCTTCAGTGGGCATCACTGTTTTGTTCCCAGAAAGGGAAAACTGTCAATATTTCACCATTTAAAAAATGACAGCTTTCTCGAGATATAATTTATGCACCATAAAATGCACACTTTAAAATATGCAATTCAGTGGTTTTTAGTATATTCCTAGTTAGGGCCATCACCATTAGCTATTTTTAGAACATTTTAGTCACTTCATAAATAAACCCTGTACCAATTAACAGTCATTCCCTATCCTCTTACCCACTTCACTTCAGGCAACCACTAATTTACTTTCTCTCTCTATGGATTTGTCTATTTTGGACATTTCATGTGAATGAAATCATTCAATATGTGGTCTTTTAAGACTGACTTCTTTCACTGCATATGTTTTTGAGGTTCATCCCATATGACACATTCAGCATGTGTCAGTATGACATTCCTTTTTATTACTAAATAATATTCCCTTATATGAATATGCAGCATTTTGTTTATTCATTCATCAGTTGATAAACATTTAGGTTGTTTCTAAATTTTAGCTGTTGTGAAGAGTGTAGCTATGAACAATTGTGCTCAAGTTTTCATGTGCACATATATATGTTTTCCCTTCTCTTGGAGATACAGCTAGTAGTTGAAGTATGTTGTTTTTTTTAGATAATCTGTCAGACTAAAGACATGCCCTTCTATTTCTAGTATGGTAAACATTTGCTTTCTTTCTTTATTCTTTTTAAAACACTAATGGATGTTGAATTTTATCAAACAGTTTTTTTTTGCAACTGTTAAGATGATCACAAAGTATTTTGACTTTTACCCTTAAATTAAGCCACTAGTTCTTGAATAAACCCAGTTTAGTCACGATATATTATTTATAAATTGCTGGATTTGGTCTGCTAATATATACATATTTTAAAATCCATGTTCATTAGAGAGACTGACCTGCAAAATTCTCCTTTTTTGTAATGTCTCCATCGGTTTGCAGTTAGTTATGCTGGTCTTAAAAAAGTGGTAGATTAGAATTCACTTGTGAAGAATATAGACACCTGTGGTATTTTTTGTGGGAAGGTTTGAAATTATGGATTCAATGTCCTCAATAGTTATAGACAATTTAGATGGTCTGATTCTTCTTGGGACAATTTTGTTGTTTTTTTTTTTTCTAGAAATTATTCAGGTAATCTAAGTATATCAATTTACTGGCATAAAATTGTTCATAATATGTTCTTACTCTCTTTGAAATGGTTTAAGAACTTGTATGATAGCAGTTTTTCTAGTCCTCACATTGGTGAGCCACGCTTCCTCCCTTTTTTCTTACATCAGTCTTCTACAGCTTTTATTAGTTTTTCATTTTAAAAAACAACTTTGGAATGCAGAAAATGTATCTGACAAAATTCAACACCCTTTCATGATTTAAAAAAAAAAAACACAAAACCTCAACAAATTAGCTATAGAAAAAGAATGTACCTCTACATAATAAAGGCCATTTATTTATTTTTTTGAGACCAAGTCTCACTCTGTTCCCCCAGGCAATGATCTTGGTTCAATCTCAGCTCACTGCAACCTCTGTCTGCAAGGTTCAAGTGATTCTCGTGCCTCAGCCTCCCAAATAGCTGGGTTTGCAGGCATGTGCCACCACACCTAGCTAAGTTTTGTATTTTTAGTAGAGATGGGGTTCTGTCATGTTAGCCACACTGACCTCGAACTCTTGACCTCAAGTGATCCACCTGCCTCAGCCTCTCAAAGTTCGGGAATTACAGGTGTCAGCCACTGTGCCCAGCCTAATAAAGGTCATTTATGACAAGCTCACAGTTACTGTCATCCTTAACGAGGAAAAGCTTTCAGCTTTTCATCTAAGATCAGGAATAAGACAACAACACTGACTCATACAACTTCTATTCAACATAAAAGTGGAAGTTCTAGCCAGAGCAATTAGGTAGGAGAAAGAAAGAAAAAATACCCAAAATGGAAGGGATGAAGTTAAATTTTTTCTGTTTGCAGATGACATCATCTTATATAGAGAAAATTCTAAAGACTCCACCAAAAAACTGTTAGAACTGGTAAACAAATTCAAGTTTGCAAGATACAAAATCAGCATACAAAAATCAGTAGCTTTTCTATATGCTAACTAAAAGTCAAGAAAATTTATAATAGGTACATAATAATAAAATACTTAGGAATAAACATAACCATGGAGGCAAAAGATCTCTACACTGAAAGTTATATAAATCACTGATGAAAGAAACTGAAGACATAATAAAAATATATACCTTGTTCATGTATTAGAAGCATTAATATTGTTAGAATGACTATTCTACCCAAAGCGTTCTACAGATTTTTTGTAATTCCTATCAAAATTTCAATGACATTCTTAACAGAAACAGAAAAACAATCATAAAATTCTTAAGGAGTCACAAAAGACCCTGAATAGCCAATGCAATCTCTCTTTTTTCTTTCTTTCTTTTTTTTTTTTTTTGCTTACCTTCACCTGTCTTGATCGAGTTATATTATTTTTGCTTTTTAATTGTTGCTCTGTTTGCTTACTCTGCGTTTGTTTGTTTGTTTTTTGAGACAGGGTTTCACATGTTGCCCAGGCTGGGGTGCAGTGGTGAGATCTCGGCTCACTGCAACCTCCACCTCCCAGGTTCAAGTGATCCTCCCACCTCACCTCCCAAGGCTGAAACTAAAGGTGTGTGCTACCACACCCAGTGAATTTTTGCATTTTTTTTATAAAGATGGGGTTTCACCATGTTGGCCTGGCTGGCTTTGAACTCCTGACCTCAAGTGATCCACCTGCCTTGGCCTCCCAAAGTGCCTGGATTACAGGTGTGAGCCACTGTCCCAGCACCAATGCCATCGTGATCAGACAAAACAAAGTTGGAGGCATTATACCACCTGACATCAAAAGATACTACAAAGCTATAGTAACCAAAACAGCATAGTACTAGCATAAAAACAGAGACCAAACAGAATAGACAGCCAAGAAATAAATCCATGCATTTATAGTGAATTGGTTTTTGACAAAGATGCTAAGAGACACAATGGGGAAAGGACAGTTTCTTTAATAAATGGTGCTGAGAAAACTGGATATGCACATGTAAAAGAATGAAGTTAGATCCTTATCTGATACCATAAACAAAAATAAACTCAAAATAGATTAATGAATTAAATATAAGATCTATAAATAATGAAACTACTACAAGAAAATATAGGGGAAATGCTCCATGGTATTGGATTGGGCAATTATTTTTTGAATATAATCCCAAAAGCACAGCTAACAAAAGCATTTAAAAATAGACACATGGGATTACATCAAATTAAGAAACACCTACACAACAAAGGAAACAATCAACAGACTTAAGGGACAACCTATGAAATGGGAGAAAATATTTGCAAACTATATATCTGATAAGGAGATAATATCCAAAATATATAAGGAACTCAACTCAATAGCAATGAAACAAATAACCCAATCAAAAAATTGGCAAAAGACCTGAGAATACATCTTCCTTTCTGAAAGGGAGATGCATATGAAAAAATGCTCAATATAACTAATCTTCAGGAAAATGAAAATGAAAACCACAATAAGATATCACCTTATGACTGTTAAAATGAGTATTATCAAAAAGACAAAAAATAATAGGTGCTAGTGAGGATGTGGAGAAGAGAACCTCTGTATACTGTTGGTGAGAATGTAAATAGTACAGATATTATAGAAAACTGTACGGAGATTTCTCAAAAATTAAAAAAATAGAACTACCAGATAATCTAGTAATTCCACTAATCCCAAAGAAAATAAAATCACAGGCTGGGTGCAGTGGCTCATGCCTGTAATCCCAGCACTTTGGGAGGCAAGGTGGGTGGATTACGAGGTCAGGAGTTTGAGACCAGTCTGGCCAAGATGGTGAAACCCAGTCTCTACTAAAAATACAAAAATTAGCTAGGCGCGGTGGGTGTCTGTAATCCCAGCTACTTGGAAGGCTGAGGCAGGAGAACTGCTTGAACCCAGGAGGCAGAGGTTGCAGTGAGCCAAGATTGTGCCACTGCACTCTAGCCTGAACGACGGAGCAAGATTACATTTCAAAGGAAATAAAATCACTGTGTTGAAGAGACAACTGAACTCTCATGTTTACTACAGCATTATTCACAAGAGCCAGGATATGGAATCAACCTAAGTGTCCATCAGCAAATGAATAAAGAAAATGTATATATAAAAGGAAGCAAATTCTGTTATTTCTGACAACATGGATGAACCTGAAGGATATTATGTTAAGTGAAATAAGCCAGGCACAGAAAGACAAATACTGCATGATCTCACTTATATATGGAATCTCAAAAATATCTGACTCAAATTAGCCAGGCATGGTAGCCGGCGCCTGTAATCCCAGCTACTCAGGAGGCTGAGGCAGGAGAATTCCTTGAACCTGGGAGGCAGAGGTTGCACTGAGCCAAGATGGCCCCATTGTACTGCAGCCTGGGTGACAGAGTGAGACTCTGTCTCAAAAAAAAAAAAAAAAATCTAACTCATAGAGACAGAGTAGAATAATGGTTACCAGAAGCTAGTGACTCAGGGAATGGGGAGATATTAGTCAAAGGGTACAATGTTTTAGACAGGGTAATTTTGTATTTTTAGTAGGGAGGCTGAGGCAGGAGAACTGCTTGAACCCAGGAGGTGGAGGTTGTGGTGAACCAAGATCGTGGCATTGCACTCCAGCCTGGGCAACAAGAGCAAAACTCCAACCCTAAAAAAAAAAAAAATAAAAAAAAAATAAAAAAAAATCCCCAACTTTTGGCTTTCTCGATCTTTTCTCCTTCATATAGTTTTTTATTTATTGATATTTTTGCTCTTTAATATTTTTAGCAAACACTTGCAGGGCAAAAGGCTGCTCACAGTTATCTCCGGATCTAGGCCCAGTGATTCTTCAGTATCTTCTCACTTCATTAATGATTTTAAGATGTTTTTATATGTGATCTCATTTCTTTTTTTTTTTTTTCTTTTTTTTTGAGACCGAGTTTTGCGCTTGTTGCCCAGGCTGGAGTGCAATGGCACGATCTCGGCTCACCACAACCTCCGCCTCCCAGGGTTCAAGTGATTCTCCTGCCTCAGCCTCCCGAGTAGCTGGGATTACAGGCATGCACCACCACGCCTGGCTAATTTTGTATTTTTAGTAGAGACGGGGTTTCTCCATGTTGGTCAGGCTGGTCTCAAACTCCTGACCTCAGGTGATCCACTTGCCTTGGCCTCCCAAGATCTCATTTCTTAATTACTTCAATGGGAAGGTTGGTACCAATCTATCAGTATTGGATATAAAAAATTGAAATTTTAACTGTGTACTTTAAAAATTTATGCCACTTACATGTATTACCCATTCAAAAATGTGAAAACTATTTTAAAAATGAAGTGGAAATAGGCATTTTATATATTTCTGGTGAGAGTATACATTATTTACTACAACCTTTTTGGAAAGCAACCTGGAAATGTGTACCCAAACTCAAAAAGCCCATTCTATTTGAAGGGGGAAAGGGGGAACCAAATGTACATCAATAGGGGAATGATTGAATGAGTTGTGGCATACTTATACATATTATTCCACTTAAATGTAAATATTCCATGGGGAAAATGACTTCAGCTAAAGTAAATGAGGCAACTGTCACACTTCAGTGTGAGCTAGTTTACAAGGCATTTGAATTATGGGCCAAGAAGAGAGGGTCAGTCCCAGAATGAACTGAAGCAAGGTAAGACTAATTTCTGAGTATGGCCCTACTTAAAATTGCCAAAATTTAGCTTTATTTGTGTATTAATATCTACAAAGTTCTCATATGGTAAGCAATTGCATCCTTAAAAGAAAAAACAATTTATTGGTACTCTAGACCATCAGGGAAAATACTGAAAAGGTGACTTTATTTAAAACAAATGTCACCTGAAAGAAATGTACTAGAGTCTAAATCTTCATAGGCAGACGACCTGTGGCACGGGGTAATGCTCACTCTGCTCATGTTGTTTGGTGACCAGTACCACATTCCTGCAGAGTGTTGTCAGAGCCAAGTTTCAGGACATACTCATGTCTGCAGTAATAAAGGGGGTAGGAGAAACCGTAATACCAGCATTTTCCATGTATTAGTGTGGTTAAAATAGTTTCTGCAAAAGGACTCATGTAACAGTCCATTAAACCACAAAATTTTAGAGCAGGAACCTCAGAAATTATAAAATTTGGTTTTCTGCAACCATGTCAATCTCTTTATGGTAATTACTGGTATTCCTCAATGCTGTTACTTTAAGAGTTACTTCTTTTTTTGATTGTTTATATTCTTTTTAAAAGTTATTCTTTTCTGATGTGATTATATAAAGCTCAAAACACTATAAAAATATAAAAGTACATAGTAAAAGTCTCTCTGTAATTATAAATATTTTGTTGTTTATTCCTTCCAATTTGTTCTGTAGTAAAATGCTAAATTATGTACCTCAAAAGAAGGTAATATCGTAATACATGTAGTTTTGAAAATCTCTTTATTCCTGGTATAGTGTGGACAACTATGCAGAGTGGTATTAATGGAGTTACTTCTGTTTCTCCAAACAGCTTTATGATAAGTCTACACTGTACTCTATCAATACACAACTGGGTTAACTTTTTTTTTTAATCTATGGTTACAATTCTTCAGAGTACTTCCTTGAAGGCATACTTTTGTACAGAAAGAGGTGTTTCTACGATGGGTTCCTAGAAGTGAAATGCCAGGATAGACAGTATAGCTACTGTTCAGCTGTCCTCAAGGAATAGGAGAGCTGCTGTTTTCCCTACACACTGGCTAACACAGCATATCATCAACACTATCCCCCCACAAAACAAGTGTATATATTTCAAATCAGGCCATGATTTTTTGATTAGTAGTGGTCTTCAAGCTTGACTGAGCACTGACATTATTATTTGGGTAATTTTTCTGCCCCTAAAGTTTTGTCATCAACATTTCACTATGATAATGAAAAAATAACCTTCCTGTTTGATTTACTTTTCTTGACTATTACTGAGGTTGAGAAATTATTTTCTTCTGTTTATCGACCACTGACATTTCCTCTTCTCTACACTGACTCTTTAATGGTATTTGCCCATTGGTGTACTCATTTTTTTCTTATTTGTAATGATCCTTTGAGAAAAATTAATTTCTTTCAGAATTTTAGAGACATTTATCCATTATCTTCTTGTTTCTACATTTGCTGTCAACAGTCCGAAGTCATTTTAATCCAGATCCTCTTATTTATTTTTGTCTCTGCAAGTACACAGGATCTTCTCTTTGTCCCCCAGTATTCTTACTTTTCCATATTAAGTGCCTTGATATCAGTCTAATTTCATATATTATGCTTAACTGGGCCCTTTCATATTGAAAATCCATGTCCTTCAATTCTGGGACATTTTATTGAATTGTTTCTTCATTCATTTACATAAATTTCTGTCTTCTTTTTCTGGAACTCCTAACTAGATACTGAACTTACTTGTCCAGTCCTTTTTCTGTTCTGTTTTCCATCTACCTCTTTGCCTTTCAGCCTTATTTTTTAGAAGACTTCCTTAATTTTATTTCTTAATATGATTGGTGAGTTTCTCATGCTTGTTACCAAGTTTTTATTCTCCAAAGTTCTTTTCTTTTCTGATGTGCATATGTATTTTGGAGGGGAGGGTTTTCTAATTTTAATGTTAGAATCTTCCCATATGTTTGGTGATCCTGAGCTATTTGCTCATAATTAAGAATATTCGATTTGGCTGGGTACAGAGGCTCATGCCTGTAATCCCAGCACTTTGGGAGGCTGAAGTGGGCAGATCACCAGAGGTCAGGAATTCGAGACTAGCCTGGTCAACATGGTGAAACCCCATCTCTGGTAACAATACAAAAATTAGCTGGGTGTGGTGGTGCATGCTTATAATCCCGGCTACTCAGGAGACTGAAGCACAAGAATCATTTGAACTCGGGGAGGTGGAGGTTGCAGTGAGCTGAAATTGAGCCACTGCACTCCAGCATGGGCAACAGAGCAAGACTCTGTCTCAGAAAAAAAAAGAAAATGGGATTAAAACATTGACTAAAAGCTCTGAACATATGGGTGGAGCCTGTCAAGTTTGTGCTTGTAGCTGGGTTACATTATCAGCTAGTTTGGATTCTACCATGGCTCCCCCACCTCATTGTCCAGCTACTCTAGGCCAAGTGGACAAACAGGTTCTAATGTGTTTTGTTAATATTAGATATTTAGAATCATGCAAACATTGGTAGGATTGGGGTCATCTTCCCTACTACTTTTGCATGCTTTCCCAACCAAACTTATTGTTCCCAGGATCTGTGATTTCCAAACCTGGAACACCCCACAGGGCTATTGTCTCCCACATGTTTTCAGCTGTGGTGTCTTCCTTCAGAAAGAGCCAGTGATTTGTCTGATTAGTGGGTGCAAGACCCAGAAGACTGCCCCGGGGGTAACAGTTTCACCTAGTGGAATGTGGTGTGTTTTATTTTTGGTTTTTGAAACACACATATTTATGAGTTTTTGTTTACAAACATAAACCCCTTGTCTCTTGGCTCTTTGTTTCTCTGAAATTCCTTAAATCTTCTCTTCTTTTTCTCCCCCAACTTTTTTTTTGAGAGAGGGTCTTGCTCTGTTGCCCAGGCTGGTCTTGAATTCCTGACCTCAGGTGATCCACCTGTCTCGGCATCCCAAATGCTGGGATTTCTGGTGTGAGCCACTGTGCCCAGCCAGTTTTACATTTTTTTAAATAAATATCGTTTCCTTTATTTTTAGGAAGTTGAGTGGCTCATATATTTAGTCCCTTATCTTGATTCAGTCTATCTAGGTCATTTTACAAAATTCTGATTCAATCTAGCCAGGTCATTTTAAACAAATATTTAGCTCCTGTTTGCCAAATAATTTAGACCCCTGAAATAAGGCTATAAGAATTTAAGGCTGGGTGTGGTGGCTCACACCTATAAACCCCGTGCTTTGGGAGGCCGAGGTGGGTGGATCACCTGAAGTCAAGAGTTTAGATCAGCCTGGCCAACATGGTGAAATCTCATCTCTACTAAAAAGAAAAAAAAATACAAAAATTAGTCTGGCGTAGTAGCCGGCCCCTGTAATCCCAGCTAGTTGGGGCACTGAGGCAGGAAAATCACTTGAAACAAGGAGGCAGAGTGAGCCAAGATCGCCCTATTGCACTCCAGCCTGGGAAACAGAGCAAAAACTCTGTCTCAAAAAAAAAAAAAAAAGAATTTGAAATATAGTTCCAAAATTACCTAGTCTAGGAAACGCATTGAGTTAGGTCCTTCATATATGTTATTACTTTTATTTTCAGAAAATTTTAAAAGGTATCACCCTAGTTTTACAGAAGAGTAAACTTTAATCAGAAACATGAAGTAACTTACTCAAGATCCTCATAAGCAGCAGGGTTGTGCTTGGAATCCTGATCTCTCTCTAACTTCTCATTTGCAGATGAAGAAACTGAGGCCAAAGTACATAACTAATTTGCCAGAATAACAGGTAATTAGGAGCCACACAGCTCCCTTTCACATTTTCTTTTTATTATTTCATGGTAGGAAGTTACATAATTTCCACTGACATTAATACGTAACCATGTTTTTTGTTGTTTTGTTAATATTGTGTGTGAGATCGAGGTGGGTGGGCAGATGAGAGAGTTAAATATTATTAACTCAATTTAAAAGAGACTCCATACAGATACATACAGCCTCTAGCCAACACGGATATCATCCCTATAGTCTGATAAAGCTCAAGTGACATCATACTGACTTGTATAAACTTTAACATTTTTAACGCAAATAGCCTATGAAAACCACAGATTTCTTAATCAAGCTCAGTTTTATGCTTCCAACTCTGCTTTTTCAGTCTACAAACAAAATGCTCTTCCCCCACACCCACTGCTGTTTTCCACTTTTCTTATGATTAAAAAAAAATATTTCCCTTGGTAACCATTTTCCCTGGTTACTTTCTTGGCTGATTTTCTGCACAAAGAACTGAAAGGCATTTATCCCCAAGGGAGGCAGTTATTTTAGATTTTACTAAGAAGTCAGCAAACATTTTTCAACATTCCCTTCTGTCCTTTCTTTGTTTTAAAGAAAGACTCTGATTTTGTTTCATTTTCAGCTGGAGACTTAAATGACACCAAGCAAAGTCTACTTAGTTTAGATTTCCAGGTAAAAAAGTTTTAAATTTTAAGTTTCTACTTAGCATGTGGAATGGTTTTAATATTTGGGTATTTTATTTCGCAAATATGTTTAACTCTTGAGTAAATTAGCTCGTTACTAATAGATTTTTAAAGTTCAAAGTATGCATTATTCTGTTTGTCTTTTTTCAGGATGTACTTCCCAAGTATTTCAAACTTTGTAGACTTAGCATTCAATTATTTTTATATGTTTAGGTGGAATTATGTGTTCAACAGAAGTATAAATTGGTTTGAAAATTTCATTGTTAATTTTTAAGTTCTAAAAAAACATAAATAATTCGAAATATTTTTCATTTTAAACATGTTGAATGAAGTGAAAAGACATAATAGACATCTCATGGCTTCATGCAGATGTTTAAAATTCTAAATTAATATTTTTAAAGTTTACTTAAGACAACTGTTGAAAAATTTTAAAGGAATAAAAATAAGTTAATCAAGGTTTATAAATAATATTTAATGTTGGGATAAACACAATAAGTGCTAGAAGGAAAAAAGAATTACTTGATAAAAATGATACTATGATTGGAATCCCAGAAAATTTATCTCTAGGAAGACATACACTCAATTATGAAGTTGTTTATGAAAGCAAATATTAAGTGCAAAGCAAAATTCTGTAAATCAATAAAAATAACGAAGGCCTAAGCATTAATAGTAAAATTAGTAATTGAGAGACCATTTTAAACACTGTAGTGAGACTGTTCAAATACTGATCTTGTCAAAATTAAAATATCTCTGTAAATTTATTTCTGTACATATCTGTTTAGATTTCTAGGTAAGTAAAAGTGAGTGAATCTGGGGAGAAAAAAAGAAAGAGAAGTGGTTTCTAGCATGAGGGTACTGGGAGAGAGGGGTATGCTCAGCCTGGCCACAGCTGGCACATACACTCCTAAGCACTCAATCAGGCAATGCCCCACAAGTGAGTGCTTACAGGAGGCCCCAGGAGAGCAGGATGCCTGAGACCCTCATGCGAGTTCAACTCTAGAGCCCTGAGGTCTAGGCCCTGACTCCTCACAGCAGGATGGAGGGTCTGCACATAGGATTATTATAGCAAAAAAAATTTCAATGTATACATTTCATGCATTGCACAGGACATACGATACCCACTGGAGCCCACTTGCCCTGCCACTCAGCAAATTCTAGTTTCACCTTGTCTCTCAGTTCAGGTTTTCATAATGCTTTCCCCTGTTGTTATTGTTATTCCCTTCCAACATACTACTTTGCTCTCTGAATTGACTTTTATGATTTCAGATGCCAATGAGCTAATGGATTTGCTCCCTCTTTACATGCTGCATGTTAATTTTTCTAAAACTAAAGATTGCAAAAGATTATTCAAATATAGTTTCATTTCAATGACCTATAGTAATGGTTTTCAAATGACTACAGCAATTAATCTGTGTGTGTGTGTATGTGTGTGTATATATACATATATATATATATATATTGCTGAAGAAAGGTTTGTATGCTGACATGAAGATACTTTGGAGACTGCCATTTGTTGAACAAAGGTGATGTGGCAAGTCAGACTATGAACTAACTAAGTGAAATCTGACTAGAGGAAGATGATTCTGGCAGATGAAGTTATAAAAAAAGAACTACTGAAATTCAAAAGGGCAAACTGAGCAGACATTGTACCCTCTCCCCTTCTCACTAAATCCCTTGAAATAATACAAGTTATATTACAAACAAATAAATACACGAATATACAGCTACACTGGGAAATAAAAAGGGGAGCTCCTGGTGGGATAGACACTCTTGAGGAGTCTTTCACAGACAAAGGAAAGATAGGAATGAATTTAAAGAGGGAAAATGTACCCTTGAACAGTCATGAAAGAAAACAGAGTAAAGAGACCTTGTATAGGAAAGAAAGAAGTTTTTAGTTTAAAAGATCCTGGTGGCCAGGAGTGATGGCTCACACCTGTAATCCTAGCACTTTGGGAGGCCAAAGTGGCTGGATCACTTGAGGTCAGGAGTGTAAGACCAGCCTGGTCAACACGGTGAAACCCTGTCTCTACTAAAAATACAAAAATTAGCCAGGTGTGGTGGCGGGCGCCCATAACTCCAGCTACTTGGGAGGCTTATGCAGGAGAATCACTTGAACCCACGAGGCAGAGGTTGCAGTGAGCCAAGATTGTGCCATTGCATTCCCGCCTGGGCAGTAAGAGTGAAGTCCTGTCTCAAAAAAACAAAAAAAATCGCCCCTTAAAAATCCCAAAAAGGATACATTAAACAATAACAACCTACACCAAGGTACATTCTTTACTGAGGTAAAACTTCTGAATATCAAAGATATGTTGAAAATTTGAAAAAAATTTCTATAGGAAAAAAAGATTTTTTACAAAGGGATAAGAATCAGATTCAAGTCAAATTTCTCATCAGCAACACTAAATATAAGAAAATAATGGACCAATATCTGTGAAGTATTAAAGAAAAATGATTAGAATGATTTTGAAACCATAATTCTGTTTCCAATTAAACAATGATATTTTCAGATCTTTTAAGAGCACAAAACTTTACAACTTACAACATTCTGTAAGAAAAAGAGGATATATTTATTCAAGAAATAAAAGGAATCTGAGGGAGCTTCTCCTTCTGATAATGGCAGACAAGGCAAGTCAGATCATTAGACCTGCTGAGAATAAATAGAAAAGGTAAGAAAAACAACAGGGCCAACCCAGAGAAGTTTAGAACAGTTTTTCTTCTAGAAGCATCTGGACTCCAGAAGAGGTGGTTGAGAAGATTAGCAGAGCTTTAAAATAGTCTCAGGAGCACAGAGAGAAACAAACAAAAAAAATGGAGCCAAGCAAGCAGTGGGGGTTAGTAAAGAAAAGTGAAGTGGGTAAAGTCAGCAGGCTTTGGGTTGGAGCCAAAGCATAATTATTAACTGAATATGATGAAGTCCAGCCTCAAGTCACTCAATATTTGATTCATAATGTCCTTAACCTTATGGGTGAAACAGATGCAAATCCTCAAGTATTTTCATATGCAATTATCTGGCACTCCATCAAAGGTCATCAGGTATATGAACAGACAAAACATGGCTAAAAACCTGAAGAAATAACTGACAACAGAAACAGACACATAGAGGATCCAGAAAACCTAGTCTTCAGACACAGCCTTTAAAACAAATAGTTTTAATATGTACAAAAATATAAAAGATGAGATTAAAATTTTCAACAAGGAATTGGAAACAGAACACACTGAAAACTTGAAAACTAAAAAAATACAATAAAAGAACACGGAAGTCAATGGATAAGTTTAATAGCAGATAAGCCACAGGTGAAGACAGTATTAATGAACTGGAAGATCAGTTTAGAAAATAACCAGGATGAATCATAGAAGTGATAGAAGAACAAAAAACACAAACGAGGGGGAAAGTGACATTAAAGACAAAATGAGAAAGCTAATATGCAAGTATCTGTAGTTATACAAAGAATGAAAAAAGAGAAGAGAATGTACTATTTGCATAGTTAAGGGCTGAGAAGTTTCCAAGTGGGACAAACGACGTCAGGTCAGAAATTCAAGAAGTGCCATGAATCCCCAAACAGGATAAAAACAAGAAAATTATATCTTTGTACATAGAGTGAAACAGCTGAAAACCAAAGACAATGAAAACATCTTAAAAACAGCAAGTAGCACTTTGGGAGGCCAAGGCAGGCGGATCACCAGGTCAAGAGATCGAGACCATACTGGCCAACACGGTGAAACTCTGTCTCTACTAAAAAAATACAAAAATCAGCTGGGTGTGGTGGTGCACACATGTAGTCCCAGCTACTCGGGAGGCTGAGGCAGAATTGCTTGAACCCGGGAGGCAGAGGTTGCAGTGAGCTGAGATGGTGCCACTGCACTCCAGCCTGGCGCCTGGCAACAGAGCAAGACTCTGTCTTAAAAACAAAAACAAAAACAAAAAACAGCGAGGAAAAAAAATTACTTTTAAAGGAGAAAAAATTAGATTGAGAGATGATTTCTCAAAAGAAACGATGGAAAAAGAAGACACAAAAATTGTATCTTCAAGCTAGGTATGGTAGTTCACACCTATAATCCCAGCCACTCAAAAGGCTGAGCCAGGAGGATCACTTTAGCCCAGGGAGTTCAAGGCCAGCCGAGGCAACACAGTGAGACCCCATCTCAAAAAAAAAAAAAAAAAAAATTCGGAGGCAGGCGATCACCTGAGGTCAGGAGTTTGAGATCAGCCTGGCTAACATGGTGAAACCCTGTCTCTACTAAAAATACAAAATTAGCCAGGTGTGGCGGGTGCCTGTAATCCCAGCTGCTTGGGAGCCTGAGGCAGGAGAATCACTTGAACCCGGAAGCTAGGAAGCAAATAAGAGTGTAGGGGAAGAAATAAACTGTATCTTTAAAATGCTAAAAGAAAACACTTGTCAACCCAGAATATATATCTAACAAATATATCCTTTCAGATTGAAAGTAATATATAAACATTTTCAGGTAAACAGAAAGAAATGATCAACCCACCTGCACAAAACGATTTATTAAAAGGTGTTCTTCAATCAAAAAGAAAATAATCCTAATAGAAGAATGGAGATATAGGAATGAAGGAAACAAAAATGATAACTGTTCAAGTAAATCTAAACAAGTGGTTCTCAACTGAGGGGCAGGTTACATTTGATAATTCCTGGAAACATTTTTGGTTGTCACAACTAAGAGGAAGGTACTAATGGCATCTAGTGAGTAGAGGCCACAGATTGCTGATAAATAGCCTATAATATACAGGGCAGCTCCCCATAAAAAAACAGAATTACCTGGCCCAAAACGTTAATAGTGATGATGAAAAAGTCTGATCTAAATGAATTTTGACAAAATGATGATAATAATCTTTTGAGAATTTAAAAATATATACATAGATTAATTCAAGAAGGAGGTGTGATTTTAAATCAATTGTAATAAATAATTTTTTTTTTTTTAAGATGGGGTTTCACCACATTGGTCAGGCTGGTCTTGAACTCCTGACCTCAAGTGATCCACCCGCCTTGGCCTCCAAAGTGCTTGGATTACAGGCGTGAGCCACCACACCTGGCCTTAAATAATTTATTTTTAAGAAATAAAAAAATATATATAATTAAAACACAGGACTGAAACAGAATACATAGTGGGATGAGGTAAATGGAGTTGAAGTTCATCCTGGTTCTTGTATTGTCCAGGAAGAGGTAAAGACACTAATTTATATTAGGACTTTGATAAGCCAAGGATGTATGTGGTAATCTCTACAAAGAAGAGAATGGCAAAAAGTATATAATTATTAATGAAATAATAAAAACCAAGCAACCAATTAAAAAGAAAGAAAACAGAAAAAGGAACACAGAACATGTAGGACAAATAAAAAGCAAATAGAAAGTAGATTTAAACTCAAACATATTAAATTTTACAATAAATATAAACAGCCTAAATATTCCAATTAAAAGACAAAAACTGTTAAACGCATTAAAAAACTCTATGATATGCCACTAATATAAAGTATACTGAAAATATAAAGATATAGAAAGGCTGAAAGCAAAACATATATCTACCAAAAGAACATTAACCAAAAGAAAGCAACTACATGAAGGAGCAGAAAACCAAAGACCACATGTTCTCACTTATAAGTAGGAGCTAAACATTGGGTACTCACAGACATAAAGATGGCAACAATAGACATGAGAGGAAGGCAGGGAGAGGAACAAGGGTTAAAAAATTAAGTGTTGGGTACTATGCTCAGTACCTGGGTGATGGGATCATTGATACCCCAAACTCCAGCATCACACAATATACTCAGGTAACAAACCTGCATACAACCCTCCTGAATCTAAAAAGTCAAAAAAAAGAAAAATAAAAAAAGAAAAGCAACTAGGTTAATATTAGACAAACTAGATCTTATGGGAAAAGCACTCCCAGAGACACTGAAAGTATCTACCTAATGATACATGCAGGAGAAAGATATAACGACTCTAAATTTGTACATACCTACAATCATTAGGACAAACAAGGCAAATTATTAGGAAAATCAGGACAAATAGGTTGATAGTATTAAAGTCTTTAAAATCCTTATTGATATTCTTTCTACTAATCAAAAAATATTAATTACTTTTTCTTGGCATAAAATGACTACTAATTTTTTTAACAGACTTTTTTTCAGAGCAGTTTTAGATTCAGAGCAAACTGAATAGAAAGTGCAGAGTTCTCATACATGCTTCCCTTCCCCCGCATCAAAATCTCACACCATGGATAAATGTGTGCTGACATATCATTATCACCCAAGGTCCATAGTTCACATTAGGATTCACTCTTGTTACTCAGTATTATTGGGCTTTGACAAATTTTTAATGATATGTACCCACCTTTATAGTACTGTCATCCCTTGGTATCCTTGGGGGACTGGTTCCAGGTCCCCTCAAGGATACCAAAATCTGAGGCTGCTTAAGTCCCTTACATAAAATGATGTAGTATTTGCATATAATACACACATATACTCCTGTATACTTTAAGCATCTCTAGATTACTTACACCTAATACATTGTAAAGGGTATGTAAATAGTTGTTATACTCTATTATTTAGGGGATAATGACAAGAAAAAAAAGTCTGTATATGTTCAGCACAAATGCAACATAGGCCTAACTACATTTTTCACTCACAGTTGGTTGAATCCACAGATGCATAACCTGTGATATAAAGGGCTGACTGTACTGTATCAGAAGAGTTTCACTGCCCTAAAAATCCTCTGTGTTCCACCTGTTCGTCCCTCCCCACCCCAAATCCTGGCAACCACTATTCTTTTATAGCTTGCATAGTTTTGCCCTTTCTAGAATGTCACAGAGTTGAAATCATACATATGCCACCTCAGGTTGGCTTCTTTCATTTAGCTATATGTTATATGCATTTAAGGTTTCTCCATGTTTTTTCATGGCTTGACTGTTTATTTCTTTTTGGTGCTGAATAATATTCCATTGTCTGAATATACCATAGTTTGTTTATCCAATCACCTATTGAAGAACATTTTTGTTGCCTCTAAGTTTTGGCAATTATGAATAAAGCTGCTATACATATCTCCGTGCAGGTTTTTGTGTGGACAAAGATTTTCATCTCATTTGTGTAAATACCAAGGGGCATGATTGCTGGCTTGTATGGCAAGAGTATGTTTAGGTTTATAAGAAACTGCCAAAATGTTTTCTAACGTGGCTGTACCATTTTGCATTCCCACCAGTACTGAATGAGACTTACAGTTGCTCCCCCACACTCACCAGTACTGGGTGTTGTCAGTGTTTTGGATTTTAGACATTTAATATGTATGTAGAGGCGTCTCATTTTAATTTGTAATCTACTATTTTTTAGAATGAGTATTTGGGATAGAATTGTTGAAATTTTGAATAATTGTGGATTTGTCTATTTCTTTTTGCAGTTTTTGAAAAGAAGTTCACCAGTTATTTTTGGTAATGTCTAATCTGCTATTCACCCCTTGTCATGTATTTTTTCTCTCTCACATCTACTGTAGTTTTCAACTTTAAAAGTCTGATTTGGGGCCGGGCGTAGGGGCTCATGCCTGTAATCCCAACACCTTGGGAGGCCAAGGCAAGCGAATTGCCTGAGCTCAGGAGTTCATAAACAGCCTGGGTAACACAGTGAAACTCCGCCTCTAGAAAATACAAAAAATTAGTCGGGTGTGGTGGTGAGTGCCTGTAGTCCCAGCTACTCGGGAGGCTGAGGCAAGAGAATTGCTTGAACCCAGAAGGGGGAGGTTGCAGGGAGCCGAGATCACACCACCCTACTTCAGCCTGGGCGACAGAGCAAGACTCCATCTCAAAAAAAAAAAAAAAAAAAAAAAAGTTTGATTTGGGTTTTTAAAAAAAATTTTCTATGTTTCTACATTACATGGTTAATCTTTCCTCTAACTTCTTGAACATATAGAAATATAGGTATAATGATTTTTAAAGACCTAGTTAATTAGTATATCAGCAATGTCATTTCTGAATTGGTTTCAATAAATTGATTTTTCTCATTATGGGTCAACATTTCCTGTCTTTGTGTGCCTGGTAAATTTACATTGGATCCTAAAACATTTGTTGGGTTCTCTGAGACACTATTAAGTTATTGTACACAGTTTTTTTTTTTATTCAGAAAGGCTTGCTTTTAAGCTTTATTAAATGGATCACAGCAGCCTTTAGCCTAGGGCTAATTATTTTCCTCTACTGAGCTAATGCTCTTCTGAGTACTTTACCAGATATGCTGTGAATTGTAAGGTTTTCCAGTCTGACTGGTGGAACACAAACTCTTCCTGGTCTTTTTAAGTTCCAGAGATTTTTGTTGTTGTTGCTGTTGTTCCTTTGTTTTTTAGGTTAGTTCTTTTCCCATTCTGAAGTATTAATAGTTTACTTACACACACGTGCTATCCAGTACTCAGTAGACTTCACATCTCTGGAAGGGTTTCTCTGGGTTAGCTCTTACCTCTCTGTACTCTGCCCTAAGAACACTAGTCTCTTTGATGTCTTCAGATTCCCAGCTCTGTCTTTTCAACTCAAGGAGACTGCTGGACTCTGCCTAGGTTCCCCTCCCTGCCTGGAAACTCCCTCTAGGGAGTAAGCAGGTCAATTACAGGTCTCTTTGGGCATTTGATTTGCATCTCCCTCAGGG
Organism: Ateles fusciceps; assembly: GCA_036589455.1. Taxonomy (NCBI): domain Eukaryota; kingdom Metazoa; phylum Chordata; class Mammalia; order Primates; family Atelidae; genus Ateles; species Ateles fusciceps. The sequence continues at coordinate 336,662 of JAZHEH010001180.1, read as the reverse complement.
ATCACTGTCCTGGACTGTTCTTTGTTTAATGTTTGGAAAATGCTTTGTATATATGGTCCTATTTTTAAGTTGTTTCAGGTGGGAAGGTATATGTGGTTCCTGTTACTCCATGTTGGCTAGGAGTCAGATCTGATAAGCTTTATCATAATACTGGTGTAATGGCTGAATGATTCTCTAGGATGCGACCATGATGTGACTTCACAGTCGTTCCAAAAGTCTGTGAAGTTACATCATGGTCGCATTCTAGAGAATCATTCTACTTCATGGAACTACTCTGGTTACCAGTTGTCAAATTAGTAGGAATGTTGTTATGGCAATACAGGTAAGGTGATCTCCATAAAACCATGCTCATTTTCTTGGCCTCCAGGTGAGATACCATTTGCAGAATGTCAAAAATAGGTCAGTTAATGACATGTGTACCTAGGCCAAGAACCCAGGGTGGCAACCACATGTTTGCTAATACCAATATGGGTTTCTACTAAGAAATAATCACAATATTTGCCAAGACGTAGCACTGATTACCCTGCATTTCCTAAACATTTGGGGAGCAGACAGACACCGTGGTTTGAGGAAGGCATGCATTACTCTGAGCTCATGCTCATGGTTTTCAATTTAGATACTGTTAGAATTTCCCACAGCCTGTCTTACGTTGTAAAGCAGACTTCTAAGATAGTAGCATTTGGATATCAACAGATTCAGTCATATGTCACTTAGCAAAAGGGATGCATTCTGAGAAATGTGATGTTAGATGATTTTGTTGTACATCATAAAGTGTACTTACACAAACCTAGAGGGACAACTTATATACACCTAGGCTATATGGTAGAGCCTATTGCTCCTAGGCTACAAACCTGTACAGCATGTGACTGTACTGAAAACTATAGGCGACTGGAAAACAATGGTATTTGTGTATCTAAACATATCTAAAGCCAGGGGTGGGGGCTCATGTCTGTAATCCTATGGGAGGCTATGGTGGGTGAATCACTTCAGCTCAGGAGTTTGAGACTAGCCTGGGCAACATAGTGAGATCTTGTCTCTACAAAAAATATAAAAATTAGCTGGCATGGTGGCATGCACCTGTAGTCCCAGCTACTTGGGAGGCAGAGGTGCAAAGTTGGCTTGAGCCCAGGAGGCAGAGGTTGCAGTGAGCTGAGATGACTCCACTGTACTCCAGCCTGGGTGACAGAGCCAGACTTGTCTCTAAATAAATAAAAAAATAAACATATCTAAATATAGGAAAGGTATGGTAAGAACATGGTCTAAAAGAATAAAAATATGGTATACTGTATAGGGTACTTACCATGAACGGAGCTTGTAGGACTGGAAGTTGCTCTGGGTGAGACAGTGTGTGTGTAGTGTAGTAAGACTACACTAGATTTATAAAAAAGTATTTTTTTATTTCTTCAATAATGAATTAGCCTGTTTATTGTAATTCAACTTTATATACTACTTTTTATTTTTTTTAAAAAGTTGACTGTTTTGTAATAACATTCCTCTCTTTTTTTTTCTTTGTCTGAAGTCTTCTTGATGTTTTAAATCTTTTCAAAAAACCAACTTTTCATTTCATTCATCTTTTCTATAGTTTTTTTTTTTTTTTTTTAATTTCTGCTCTGATCTTTACTGTTTCATTTTTTCCACTAATTTGGGGTTTGGTTTGCTCTTGGTTTTCCAGTTCTTTAAGATGCATTACTAGGTTGTTTATATGAAGTTTTTCTACTTGTTAATGTAGGTGTTTATTGCTATAAACTTCTCTCTTAATACTGCTTTTGCTGTATCCTATAGGTTTTTGGTGTGCTATGTTTTCATTTTCAAGTGTTTCAAGAATTTCAAAAATTTCCTTCTTAGTAACACTTGGCTTAAAACACAAATACCTTGTACAGTTGTACAAAAATATTTTCTTTCTTTACAGCCTAATTCTATAAGCTTTTTTTCTATTTGTATTTTTTAACTTTTCAAACATTTTTGTGAAAAACTGAGACAAACACGCATTGGCCTAGGCCTACACTGGGTCAGGATCATCAATATCACTGTCTTCCACCTGCACATCTTGTCCCACTAGAAGGTCTTCATGGGAATAACACTCATGACAACAATGACTTCTTCTGAAATACCTCCTCAAGGACCCACCTCAGGCTGCTGTGTAGTTAGCTATTTTTTTTTCAATAGGCAGAAGGAATATACTCTAAAATAATGATAAAAAGTATAGTATAGTAAATACATAAACCAGTAACACAGTTGTTTGTTGAAGTATTATGTACTCTACATAATTGTATGTGCTGTACTTTTATACGACTGGCAGTGCAGGTTTGTTTACACTAGCATTACCACAAACACATGAGTAATGGGTTATGCTATGACGTTATGACATCCCTAGGCAATAAGAGTTTGTCAGCTCCATTATAATCTTATAGGACCATCATGGTATTATGCAATCTGTCACTGACAAAAAAGTCATTATGTGACACATGATTGTACTTTCTTTGGTTAAATGGTCAGACAGAAAGATTGAGTCAAATGCTTGCAGGGTCTCTCAGATTTTGTTTTTTGTTTTGAAACAGAGTCTTGCTGTGTTACCCAGGCTGCAATTATAGCTCACCACAACCTTGAACTTCTGGGTTCAAGTGAGGCTCCTGCCTCAGCCTCCTAAGTAGCTAGGACTACAGGCATGCACCACCATGCCCAGCTAAATTTTTATTTTTTAGTTGAAACAAGGTCTTGCTGTGTTCCTCACTCTGGTCTTAAAGTCATGGCCTCAAGCAATCCTCCCACCTTGCTTTCAAACTCCCATAGGGCTGGGATGACAGGTGTGAGGCACAGTGCCTGGCCTCTCCGGTATTTTCTAAGGTTCCAACAAGATGACTGGGTCAGCAGTCAGTCTATGGCCACTTGTTATCCCTTAATCCTTCAATGCTTCTCCTTTGCAGCTTAGGGTATTACTCTCTGTATGTAACATCACCTTGAATGTTTTACCATTCCTTCCCATCACAGATTTGTTCTGGTTGGCGAAGGAGACCAAGGCAGGCCTATGAGAACTGAAATAAATTTCAGCATTTAGCAAGCTAGTTACTTTAACTAACCTTCTAGAATTACCACATACTTTAAATTCCCATTAAAAAGATAACAGCGGCAAATCTGTTGTGATCTGCATTCTTACGATTCCTGGGGTTTTAGTTTCTCCTCCATGCTGGCTGTGTAAAGAGGGTGCTTCATCTCAGGGAACACTGACAGTGAATGGACCTGAGGAGAGAGCTGGAGGAAAGCTGCAAGGGGTATGTGTGTGTATGTGTGTGTGTGTTTCTCAGCTGTAGAATTCTGAGAGGCAGTCAAAACTGCCAACCTTCCTTTGTAGGACTAACTTTAGGCCAAGAAAGATTGGTTGAGTGAATCTTTTGACGACAGCTGGAGGCTTCTCTTGTCCCTGACTACCAGATTTCAAAGGGATTGCACCAGTCTGTCTGACCATAATGCTACTACTGTACCAAGAGTGCCTAAATATTCATTTCTTAAATGTTTTTCAGTTTTACCATGTGCAAGGCCCTCTACTGCCTCTGAGACCAGCTAATTAAAGAGTTACTTTTCTGACTCTTACCTCCTTATAATTGATGCTACTTGACTGTTATTTTTACATGGTACAATCATGCCCTTCCCCCTAGACAATTATAAAGCTAGAGAATAAAAGCACAAAACAGAACGGCTGGGAAAATGGGTTGTGGATTACTTCAGTCACAGAACATCTTAGCAAACAGGTGGAGAGAAATCTCTCAAGTAATCTTTGAAAACCTGCAGAACAGTAGGGCCCAGAGAGGGGGCCACGTCTGACCCACCGCCTTTACTGGTAGTGAGAGTTTCCCTGGAACACAGCCATGCTCATTTGTTTACATATTGTTTATGGCTGCTTTCATGCTACAATGACAGAGCTGAATAGTTATGACAGAGGACGTGAAGCCTATGACGCCTTAAGTATTTACTATCTGGCCCTTTAAACAAAAAGTTTTCTAATTCCTGGTCTAAAGATAAAGATAAGATACAAAAAAGGTCTGGTCAGGCATGGTGACTCATGCTTTGGGAGGCCAATGGCAGGAGGACTGCATGAGCCCAGGAGTTCGAGGCTGCAGTGAGTCATGACTGAACCATTACACTCCAGCCTGGGCCATGGAGTGAGACCCATCTCTATTTAAAAAAAAAAAAAGTTTTTGATTTTGATAGAAGAATTCCAAATTATGATATGGCAGTAATACCATAGCATATAGCCCATATATCGTAAGTTTAATTTCTGAAAGACTTGCCTACTAAGGCATACAAGCAAATATATAAGCCAATTTTCAGAGGTAAAAACTCAGTCACCACTAACTTTGAAATATTGTTTCATTCTAGAAATTGGCCAGTGAAAAAAGTCAAACATGAAGTTTGCAGTTTTGTTTTGTTTTTTTCTGCTTATCATTTTTCAAACTGACTTTGGACAAAATGAAGAAATTCCTAGGAAGCAAAGGAGGAAGATATATCACAGAAGGTTGAGGAAAAGCTCAACCTCACCCAAGCACAGATCAAACAGACAGCTTGGAATCCGCAAACAACAATTCTTACACCAGTAGCAAGATTTCCTATTGTTAACTTTGATTATAGCATGGAGGAAAAGTTTGAATCCTTTTCAAGTTTTCCTGGAGTAGAATCAAGTTATAATGTGTTACCAGGTAAGAGAACCGTATGAGAGAGAGAGAAAGGAGGGAGGAGGGTGAGAGATGGTGTGTAGAAAGAGAAAGAGAGCGGGAGAGGGAGGGAGAACATCTCCATGAAGATAATTTTCCAAAGAAAAATCTAGGTTATTATATTACGTGTCGGTTTATGTTTCTACAAACATACATTTTTAAATAATTTTAAATAATTTAAAAAGTAATTTAAGGAACATATTTGTAATACAAAATTATTAGACAAAAATTACTTATTCTACCACTATATTTACAAAATCAGTTATCATTTTGGTTTATTTATTTCCAGTATGTTTACTCTGCATGTATTTTAAATAGTTGTATTGCTAACACAAATATATATAAACACTTATAAACTGCCTTTCCATTTATGACACTAGATAATCTAGAATACAGAAATAAATTATTCAGATGCTTCTGTGAACATACAGCTATTACATATTTTCAACCAAAATTTTTCAACCACAAATATAATTAAAGCCACCGAATTCATTTTATATAGGTTAAACCACTGACTTTTTAAAGATTGAAAAGACTAAAAATTCTGCTAAAGATTTCAACTAGCATTTTTAAAAACTAGTATTGAATGGTTCACATTTTCCCAAATTTGGAAGAAAAAAAGTAATTATAGACATGTTACCATTAAATAAAACTTTTTAAAAATACCAGAAAATATAACCATATAATTTTCTGTGGCTGTTATTTCATATGTTGTCTCAATACAGCTAAGTGCTACTTCACGATTATTTCCATGAAGTTAACAGAAATAATATACAATTATTCTGAAAATAAGCAATTTAGGCCACACTTACAATATGATTAGGAAAAGAAAGGAAGAGAATCAACTTTAAAAACTTGTAATAATAGTGTACCCATAACTGCTAAAGAATGATGAGGTCAATTTTTTTCAGTTAAGTGGAAAGACAGCTAAGCTATAATAATGGAAAATAAAAAGGCCAAGAAAGAAGTATTCATAATGTGATCTCAAACTTGTTTAAAAAATGTTTTTATATGTACTAAAGGGTGGTATGCATAAAGGTGCAGAAGATATATATTAAACATTTCCAAATTGTCCGAAAATGTTTTCCAGTGATTTTACAGTACTTTTTTATTGTATCACTACACATAACACAAAATTCTCTTTCACCCATTTTAAAGTGTACAATTCAATAGCATTTAGTACATTCACAGTATTGTACAACCATCACCACTATCTTGTTTCTGAACATTTTCATCCCACCAAAAGGAAACTCTGTAACTAAATTCCTCATTCCTCCCTACTCCCAAGGCTTGGCAACCATCAATCTATTCTGTCTGTGTCTACGAATTTGCTCTGGAAATTTCATGTAAATGGAATCATATAATGTGTGTCCTTGTGTATCTGACTTCTTTACTTCATACAATGTTTTTAAAGTTCACGCATGATTAGCCTGTATTACTGTATCAGAACTTCATTCCTTTTTGTGGCTGAATAATATTCCACTGTATGGCTATACCATATTTGTTTATCCATATTGTTTATCAGTTGATGAACATTTGGGCTGCTTCCACCTTTTGGGTATCATGAATAGCACAGCTATGAACATTAATATAAGTTTTATTTCAACACCTATTTTCAATTCTTTTGGGTATATACTTATGAGTGGAACTGTTGGGCCATTCAGTAATTCTGTATTTATTAACTGCCAAATGTTTTCCAAAGTGGCTACACTGTTATATTCCCACCAGCAATGGAAGAGGATTCTAGTTTCTCTACATTCCTGCCAACAATTGTTATTTATTTTTAATTATAGCCGTTCTTGTAGGAAGTGGTATCTCATTGTGCTTTTGATTTGCATTTCCCTAACAACGAATGATGTTAAGCACCTTTTTATGTGCATGTTGTCTATCTGTATATCTTCCTTGGAGAAGTATCTATTCAAGCTCTATTCCTATTTGTTTCAAGAGATGGGGTCTTGCTCTGCTGTCCAGGCTGGAGTACAGTGGTATAATCATAGCTCACTGCAGTCCTGAACTGCAGTCTTGAACTCACTGCAAGTCTTAGCTTCTGTGATCCTCTGCCTCAGCCTCCCAAGTAGCTGGGACTACAGGAAGGCACCACCACATTTGGCTAACTTTTTAACTTTTTTGTAGAGACAGGCTCCCATTATGTTGTCCAGGCTGGTCTCAAATTCCTGGCCTCAAGAAATCTTCCCCTCCTTGACCTCCCAAAGTGCTGAGATTACAGGCGAGAGCTACTGTATTGGGCAAGTTTTGCCCATTTTTTAATTGCATTGTCTTTCCATAGGTGAGTTCCAAGAGTTCTTTACGTATATTCTGGATATCAGGCCCTTATCGGATATATGACTTCACATATTCTCTCTCATTGTGTACACTGTCCTTTAACCTTCTTAACAACGTCCTTTGATGCACAAAATTTTTAATTTTGAGGAAGTCTGTTTTATCTTTTTCTTTAGGTGTCATATCTAAGAATCCACTGCCAAATGGGAGGTCATAAAGATTTGCCCCTATGGATTTTTCTAAGAGTTTTATAGTCTTAGCTCTTATATTTAGAGGGAAGGTCTAAATATAAAGATATATTCGGTCTTAGATCCATTTTGAGGTAATTTTTGTATTTGGTGAAAGGTAGGGATTCAGATTCATTCTCTTGCTGGTGGTGTCCCAGCACTAGTTGTTGAAGATTGTTCTTTCCTCCACCGAATTGTCTTGACACCCTTCTTGAAAATCAATTGTTCATAGATGTATGCCTGAATTTCAATGTTCCATTGGTCTATACATCTATCCTTATACTAGTATCACACACTGACAAAAGCTGATTATCCTGTCTTTATAGTGAGCTTTTTGAAATCTGGAAGAGTGATCCAACTTTGTTCTTTTTTTCTCAAGGTTGTTTTGGTTATTTGGAATCCCCTATAATTCCACATGAATTTAAGGATCAGCTTTTCCATTTCTGCAAAAAAAGGCCATGGAAATTTTTATAGGGTGTAGTGCTTTTAACAACCAGGAAGAAACTCGTATAGTATTTTTGTTCAGAGGAGGAATTGGGTAGGTGGGATTAGCCTATTCCAAGTATCTAAATGAGAGATGGGTAGGGCCTGAATTGGGCTGAGTTAGTGGTCAGGGAAAGAAGGGGACTAACGTGAGAGGCTCACTTGGAGGTGGAACTTGGGGACAGTGGCTCAGATGGAAGAAAGTTATCTGGAATGACACCAGGGTTGAAAGGAAAACATCCCCTCTAATACTTTCCTCAGCTTTCTAATGGCCTGCTTAGCTGATACACTTATCCACATATCTACAATCTTGTATGTTTGGGAAATGAATATATTAAAACCACTGCATCGTGCACTTTATTTGTTTGTTTATTTTTTTAGAGACAGTCTTGCTCTGTCACCTGGGCCAGAGTGCAGTGGAATGACTGTGGCTCACCGCAACCTCCACCTCCCAGGTTCAAGCGATTCTCATGCCTCAGTTTCCCAAGTAGCTGGAACTACAGGCATGTGCCACCACACTCAGCTAATTTTTGCATTTTAGAGGAGATGGGGTTTCACCATGTTGCCCAGGCTGGTCTCAAACTGTTGGCCTCAAGTGATCCACCCGACTCAGCCTCCCAAAGTGCTGGGATTACAGGCATGAGCTACCGAACTCAGCCAGTATTAAGCACTTTAAAAGGGTGAACATTACAGTATATGAATTATATTTCAATAGCCTAATAAGCCATAAAAGAGATAGCTACAATGTCTCATTGAGAAGCATCACAGAAGCATGCTGTCTGGTTTTATCTATTCCCATTTGCACATCAAGGGTGGGCTGCGAGCTCATCATTAGTGCTATCTCAGTTCTCTGGTCACATGATGGAACTCCACTGCCAGGTGGCTTGAGAAGTTAGATGTAGCCATACAATTTGCTTTGGTCAGTATAATTAGACACTTTTAGAGCTCATGTGTGATTTTCAACCTCACATTCCCATTACTGCAGTGATCAGGACAGCCTGCTTATAGATGAATCCTGAGTGAGTATGATGAGCTGAGCCCCTGTGTACCCACATTAGACACAAAGAATAAATAAAAAAATAACTGAGATTTGGGGATTGTTTGCTGCTGTCATATAATTTCATCTATCCTGATGGATATAAAATGAAAGCACAATTCAGCCCCAAGTTACCATGAGGAGTTCACTCTCAGAGCCGAAGTGAAGGAGAGCCTATGAAAAGCATTTCAGCATTTCTTATGTCTATAAGAGATTTTTACCCTATATATGGATGCACAGAGAATTCTACTCTTGTGTGATTAAAGCAGTTTTATTTCACACTGTGTTCACTTCCATTCACAGTTTTGCTGGTAACCACGTAAGGAGTTTAAATTTGTGCTTTTATTTTCTTCTAGGAAAGAAGGGACACTGTTTGGTAAAGGGCATAACCATGTACAACAAAGCTGTGTGGTCGCCTGAGCCCTGCATTACCTGCCTCTGCTCAGATGGAAGAGTGCTTTGTGATGAAACCATGTGCCATCCCCAGAGGTGCCCCCAAACAGTTATACCTGAAGGGGAATGCTGCCCAGTCTGCTCTGCTACTGGTACAGAGATTTAGCTAAACAAAATATCAGTGTGTGATCAATCTTTAACTTCCATTTGTTTTTGTTACTAATTTTAGTTTAAAATGATGATACCTTAGTCATCTGAGTACTTACAATATTGGCAAAATGCTGATTAACATAGAAAATATCTGGGGAAGTGTATGGTAGGGGATACAAATAATAGAGCTAGCTCTATCAGATTCAGTAAGCTTGGATGAGATTACATTTCACCTTTGACTCTCAGCTTTATGATTTGCATGTAGAGAGAACAAAGCCCCAACCCTCTGGCTATACCCAACCATTCGAAGGCAGCATAGGAACTCACATCACTGCTTGGATAATCCCAGGAAAATGCAGAAATGTGGCCTGAAGCATGATTTTCTCATGTGGCACTTCTGTGTGCAGGAGATCACAGCACGGGTTTTGCTGGCTGTCCACAGACCCCTTCTCCAATGAGGCTGATACCTTACTGAATGGAAGACCCTTTGGAGGGAGGCCTAGTCTCCTCCAAGAAAAGCCTAACCAACACCTTATGAAAATAAGCAAATAAATACTTGTTAAATAATTGGATGGGAAGGGATAGGGACATTTTCTCTTATCTATAACTGAGGTAGATTGTTCCCAGGCACACAGATAATCACAGGGTAGGTGTCTACAAAAGTCTCCTGCCAGGAAAAACTTTTGGCTGTTTAGAAATTGTGTTTTGCTTTATATTACCAAATATTTCACTAGTGTTTAAAAAAAGATTCCTAAGGCCAGGCGTGGTGGCTCACGCCTATAATCCAAGCACTTTGGGAGGCCAAGATGGGCGGATCACCTGAGGTCGGGAGTTCAAGACCAGCCTGACCAACATGGTGAAACCCCATCTTATAACAAAAAATAAAAAATAAAAAAATATAAAAAGATTCCTTGGAGTAAAATAAATACAAGGTTTACAAAGTAAGAGTCACAAATCCTCAGACATTTTTTCAAAAGACTTGGAGTATTCTCGAAATGTAGTTATTTTGGAAAAATAAACTTGGATAAACAGGAAGGATTTTAAATGTTCCAATATGGTAGCGTTAGTTTCCTTTTACTAACTTTTTCCTATTCTCCTTCTGCATGTTTTGCTAGAGATGTGAAAAAATAACTCACAAACTTTATAATATATACTGAATTGATATCTCAAGTTATTTCTCCAAATAATTATATTTCCCGAGTTCTTCTTGGGAGTAGTTTATACATAGTATTAAATAAAAGTAGGCAGACGATTAAGTAAATTTATAAATCTTGATGGAAGAAAATGTATGTGCTCTGGCTGGGCTCAGTAGCTCAGGACTGTAATTCCAGCACTTTGGGACATCAAGGTGGGAGGATCACAAGGTCAGGTGTTTGACACCAGTCTGGTCAACATGGTGAAACGTGGTCTCTGCTAAAAATATAAAAATTAGCCAGACGTGGTGGCAGGCGCCTGTAATCCCAGCTACTTGGGAGGCTGAGGCAGGAGAATCTCTTGAACCTGGGAGGTGGAGGTAGCAGTGAGCCGAGATCATGCCACTGCAATCCAGCCTGGGCAACAGAGCAAGACTCTGTCTCAGGGGGGGTAAAAAAAAAGAAAAGAAAATGTATGCACTGTGAACTCAGTTCTTCCTAGAACTGTTTACTCAAAGAGTGAATCTGAATCTAGTCTTTGTCATGTCTTCCCCATTTTCTGCCAAAGATATAACAACTAAATATAAATGTAGATTAACTTTCTACTATCATCTATTCTACTCCTACCATCATGGAAGGATAAACAGCACTCCTGTGCACATGTCTAAGTTAAAGCAACATCACTTAAGTCCAGAATGTCATTTGTAAGTCTCAGGTAGTAAAAATGATTTAAGTATAGAGTCTGGAGAGAGATGGAGGAAAACTTTCTCTATATAATTCTGAATTTCAGAGGATGACATTAGGATGCCATAGACAAAAATAATGACCAGTCTATAAACAAAAGTTGGTTTCACTGCTATAAGCAAGTAAAACATACACCTGTTTCACTTTTTAAATGTCTGGTAAGCAGTCTGTAAATTCTTTACATTCATTAGCAATAGCCCCAGTGAACAGAACAGTATCTATTATAAAGGTATCACATCTGATTATAACACAATCTCACAATAAGAGTGCTTACCATTTTGCCTCATGTCACAATATTATTCCCTCCTTAGTCACCAGGTAGCAAGATATTTTAGCAAAAATAAGTACAAAGTTATTTAATACAAAAATTAGTATTAAGGCCCACAAGTGAAAAAAAAATCTGTGACAGATCTTACAAAATAGAAATAAAGTGACTATTAAAACTTTTTTAAGCAAAAATTTCAAGGTGCATTTCATCTTTAAATTGCACTCAAATACTTGGAGGGAATAATATTTACTAATCTCATTTTCATTATGATTTTTCCTTTTATTAATATCATCAACTTATCTCTGCTACCTTCTTCTTGCGTGGTCCTTAGTCTCCTATTCTCTACTCAGTGCTATACCGTTAAATGATAGAACTGAATTTTCTGGTGATTCTTCAGAACAAAGAGAACCTACCAATTTACTTCATAAGCAACTGCCACCTCCTCAGGTGGGAATGGACCAAATATTAAGAAAAGAAGCACTTCAATCTGAGGAGGATGAAGAAATGAAAGAAGAAGATACAGAGCAAAAGAGACAGACCCCTGGGTCTAGAAACCAGGGGCAACTTCATAGTGAGGGGGACAGCAGAGGAGGACACAGAAAGCAGAGGCCTGAAGAGGAGAGGAGGCTGGCACACCAGCAACAACGCCAAGGAAGGGAGGAGGAGGAGGATGAGGAGGAGGAGAGTCAGGAGGGTGAGGAAGATGAGGAGGATAAGGAGGACCCAGTAAGAGGAGATATGTTCCGAATGCCTTCTCGATCCCCCACTTCCTGCTCCTCCCAGAGGCACACTGCGCCTGCCAAGCGGGTGCTCTCTGTCCTATAGGACCATCAGCTGCATCAATGCCATGCTCACCCAGATACCACCACTGACAGCACCACAGATAAAAAGTCTGGAGCTTACTGGTAAGAGATGTTGACTTCTGCTTTTATTTTGTGCTTTAAAAGTAAATGACTCTTAACAGCCAGGTGTGGTGGCTCACGCCTGTAATCCCAGCACTTTGAGCACTTTGAGAGGCCAAGGTGGCAGGATCACCTGAGGTCAGGGATTCTAGACCAGCCTGGGCAATATGGTGAAACCCCATCTCTACTAAAAATACAAAAATTAGCTGGGCATGGTGGCGCATGCCTGTAATCGCAGCTACTTGGGAGGCTGAGGCAGAAGAATCGTTTGAACCCAGGAGGTGGAGGTTGCAGTGAGCCGAGATCGTGCCACTGTACTCCAGTCTGGGCAATAGAGCAAGACTCCATCTCAAAAAAAAAAAAAGTAAATGACTCTTTGCCAGGTGCAGTGGTATATATCTGTAGTCCCAGCTACTCAGGAGGCTGAGGTAGGGGAATGGCTTTAGCCCAGTAGTTTGAGACCAGTGTAGGCAACATAGCAAGACTCTGTCTCTTAAAAAAAAAAATGCTGAACGATTCTTATTTTCTCATTGCTCTATGAGGATTGTATTTTAATTTCATCCTAAAAATTGATCCTGAATAGAGTAATTTCATAATCTTCAAATAGATAATAAAAAAAGAGATAGCTGTTTACTGCAGAATAGCAGTTAGGTATAAAGCAAACTCCAAATCAAATGATTATTTTCTACTGATGTCTGTTAAAAGTCAGCTTTAAGGAGGTATAATTTATATATAGTAAAACTTATTTTTAGTATATAGTTCTAAGTTTTGACAGATGCATATAGTCATGTAACCACCATTAAAATTAAGATATAGAATATTCCATCACTCCCCAAAATTCCTTGTTTCCCCCTCCACCAGTCACTAGCCACCACAGAACACTGATCTGTTTTCTGTGTCTATAGTTTTGCCTTTCCCAGAGTGTCAGACAAATGGAATTATACAATACATAGCCCTTTCAGTCTGACTTCGAATGTTTTTAAGAGCCACTCATTTTGTTTTGCGTATCAGTAGTTCATTCTTCTCCACCGCCAAGTAGTGTTCCATCACATGGATGGGCCATGGTTTCCTACCAGCTGAAGGTCATCTGAGTTGTTTCCAGTTTGGGGCGATTATGTATAAAGTTGCTGTAAACATCCACGTACAGATGTTTGTGTGGACCTAAGTCTTCACTTCTCTAGGGCAATGCCCAGGAGTGGGACTGCTGAGTGATATGGTAAATACATATTTAAGTTTATAAGAAACTACTCGACGGTTCTCTAAAGTGGTTGTTCCTTTCCCACCTGCAGGCTGGGGAGCTCCTGCCTCTCTGAAGCCTGCCAGCACTTGGTACTGTCAGTTGTTTTTTTCCCTCGTTTTAGACATTCTAGTGGGAATGTGGTCATCTAGACCTTTTGCCCATGTTTCCATAGGACCACCTGGGAGGGCTCCTGAGTGGAGGAACAGCAGGACCAGGTGTGAGAGGCTGGCTGGTGGGGACACTTTGGGTGCTGCGAGCGGCAGGAGCATTTGTCTGGGTAATGAGGCCCCCATGCCAGGAGTGGCCCTGGAGATGCTGGGATGAGGAGAGCTGAAAAGGTCAACACATTTGTGCAGGGATGGCCATCCGTGATAGGACATTGCCAGTGTCAAACATACTAGAAGCTTCTATGGCCTCTCTGACAAAGGATTTCATCCACTTTCATATGATCACCTAAGGAATTCCTCTCATGCTCAGCAAAGCCCCTTCTTCCTGTGGCCTGTGCACCATGTATACTCTGCCCTAAGAAAACCCAATTTGTGAAAGTCTAAAGTCTTGGAAAAGATAAATGACCCACACTGAACTACACTGTTCTGGTTTTATAAGAAGGTCACCATGTGGCTTTTATGGTTATGTACTACTGGTATGCTCACTTACTGGGTTTAAAAATTGACTACTGAACTTAACTAAATGTTAAAACCCATAAAATTAAAGCATGTAGGAACCTTTGTAGATTGAAGCTGTAGAGGCATAACATTAGATCTGAGAAAGTCTGGGAGATTATCTCTCCAAGCTTTTTATACAGATATGGAGACAGGCTCAGAAGAGGTGAGTGACTTGCATGAGCATTCATGGACAAAAACAGCGGCATGTTTCTAGTCCAAGGAAATGGCTATGGGAAAATATGAAAAATAAAAATCAGCTTCTGTATAACCTTCCACATCTTTGTTATAAATGTACAATGCTACCAGTACTCTCCAGCAGACCACATTCTGGCTGTTAGTATCTTCATCTAAACCATGATATACTTACAGCCTGATGAATCCTTAGAGAGAAAATGTCAACTATGTTAAACCATCTAGTTCCAGCCTGTTATTTTTATGAATATGCATTTCCTTGTATAATATATATTGTCCTTGTTCTGAGTATTGCTTTCTCCTCCAGATAAAGCTCTCTTGATATCTATGTACACACAAACCCATATATGTGTGTACATGTATGTATATGCACACATGCCTAAAACATAACTGCTGTGTGTCCTAGGCAATTCCATCACCTCCATCCCAGATGAAGCATTTAATGGATTACCAAATTTGGAAAGGCTTGATCTGAGCAAAAATAATATCACTTCTTCAGGCATAGGTCCAAAAGCATTCAAGGTAAATACATGCTCTGATTTGTACATAATAATCTATTTGGACGAATGGCTTCACTATGACTTGCATTGGTTGGAGATGGAAAGGGAGGAAAAGAAAAATGTTTCTAATTGGTAGTTTTCTTCTAAGAAAGTTTCCTCTCTGATGTCCCTAAACTGCATTCAGGTTTTCTTTTGCATACAGTTTATTGTTTTATATACTTTTAGCTTTGCTGTAAGGGCACCGACAATAGCCATCAGTGACAAAACTAACAATATTAATTTATGGTGTAGTTTCTCCCCAAGTAACTGAACACATGTTAAAATCTGGTCTCTTGGCATATGAAGTATTTCCTGGAAATAACGTGAGCCTATCTGGAATCTCTATTAACATTTTTCAGGCCTGCAAGACACTGTTTCCTTATTTTCTGTGCAATGAACAAAACCTGATGGAGGATACTTTGGCAGAAGGGGTTCTGGAAAAAGAAACAGGCTCAGATAAAAATTAGGGATGGCCTGGGAAAGAAGAGGGAAAGAAAGAACAGGAAACAGCATAGAATAAACCCTTGAAAGATACAAATTGGATTAATTTTTTTTTTAAAGGGGGCTGAGTGAGGTGGCTCATGCCTGTAATCCCAACACTTTGGGAGGCCAAGGCAGGCGGATCACCTGAGGTCGGGAGTTCAAGATCGGCCTGACCAATATGGAGAAATCCCATCTCTACTAAAAATACAAAATTAGCCAGGCGTGGTGGTGCATGCCTGTAATCCCAGCTACTGGGGAGGCTGAGAGGCTGAGGCAGGAGAATCTTTTGAACAGTGAGCCGAGATTGTACCACTGCACTCCAGCCTGGGTGATAGAGCAAGACCCTGTCTCAAAAAAAAAAAGAAAAAAACCACGGTGAGAAAAGAGGAGAGAGTCAAGGAATTTCAGGAGAAACAAAGAGCCAAACAAGAAGGGGTTTATGTTTGTAAACAAAAACTCATAAAAGTGTGTGTTTGAAAAGCCAAAAATAAAACACACTACATTCCACTAAGTGAAACTGTTACTCCCTTGGGCAGTCTTCTGGGTCTTCCACCCACTCTTCAGACAAATCACTGGCCTCTTGTATTCTCAGTTCCTGGTTCTTATCTGGAATCTAGGCTGGCGATAAGACAGTTCCACATTCACATCCTAGACTACTTCATGTTATCCATCCTTCTCCTAGAAAATGGCTAGCATTAGAGAGTCCTTTTCTTATATTTGACCAAGAGAAAAACACTGTAGGAGATTACCTCCTTTTCCTGCTTTGGAATTCTCTGTCCCATTCCAAAACTGTTGAAATTTGAATAAGATCACTGGAGAAGTCAATCATTCCATGGGACTTCATTAAAATCTACCCAACCACAGTTCCCCACTTTTGGTGGTATGCGCTAGGTTTGACCAATGAACACACAACTACAAATGTGAAAAGACATTTTTCCAGACAGTCACCTGTTTGGATGCCATATAGGAATAGCTTGTGATATTTGTAGTCTTTAGTTTTGAAAAGTTTCCACAGTAATTAGTGTTATTTTATGACCTTTCCAGAACAGACAAAAAACTGAGTTGCAAGTATGTTAAAAGGATTGATTGCTATCTTGTTAGCATCCATGACAGATTCAGATTACTGCATGATTTCATGAAGTTTCCGTCTATTTCTATAAAGGTGGAAACCTAAGATCTAGCAAGAATGACCAATCCAGTAGTTAGAGCAGCTTTCTCTCACTTTCAAAAGATGCAACATAAACATGGTGAACAGGCTACGAAATCATCAAATGTAGTCTGCTGAAAATCCCTGAGAATCAATGCTATTACTAGGATCAATATCAACCTGGTGGGGGAATATAGGGTTTGCTGTGTGGCCTGAACATTACTGTTTAAGCCTAAGAAAGGATAGGTTTGTGAGAATTTTAGTCAGTGCTTCAAAACGACCATTATGTGAAATGTGACT
Organism: Ateles fusciceps; assembly: GCA_036589455.1. Lineage (NCBI taxonomy): Eukaryota > Metazoa > Chordata > Mammalia > Primates > Atelidae > Ateles > Ateles fusciceps. The sequence goes on along the minus strand of JAZHEH010001180.1, from coordinate 319,774 downwards.
GTACAGCATGACCAGATAAAAAGGTAACTTTGAGATTTGTTTTTTAAGCTTCTGAAGAAGTTAATGCGTTTGAATATGGATGGAAATAATTTGGTACACATTCCTTCAGAATTACCATCTACATTAGAAGAACTTAAAATCAATGAGAACAATCTTCAGGCTATTGATGAAGAAAGTTTATCAGGTATTTAATATTTGTTTTTCAATGATATGCTTCCTTATAACCTTTCTTATATATATAGTCTTATAGAAATTTTATTTACAGTATTGCCAAAAGAATAAATAGTAAATATTTTTAGTCACTTAATCATTTGAGTTGATAAAGCTTCTTTAACTACTGACTGGTAAAACGTTAAATGAATTTTAAACTGCCTGTTGTCTTCGTACCTTACCCATAAATAACACTGTTTCTCAATGATTCCAGTTCTCATTATTCACAAGACAATAACTTTACTACAAATCCAAAATATCTGAATAATTACATTCAATATTCCCTACACCATCATGTGTTTTGCGTTTTGGATCAACAATTTTGTTGGTTCTTAGTATCGACTAACCAGTGCCATGGTTTGTTGACTGGATCTCCTTTATCACTCTGATCCCCCACTAACAACTCTTGCTGCCTCCAGTCATCTTGCTATTTTCATTTATCATGTGTTGGAACCTAAAAACAAAACTAAGCACGTGGGAATTATGCATGAAATACGAACAAATAGGCACTGCCTATGAGGCTGAGATGCTGTCCTACAAAGAAAGCGTATGCTCTTCATGGTATTAACTTTGGCTTTGGCAATTTTGTGCCTGAGAGGGCCTGGGCTGGAACTTCTGCTACTCGTGTGTCACTGAAGTCCTGCTAACTGCACACCCCATGGCATGTGGATGTGCAGCTCCCACCATGGTCTAGCTTTCTGACAGACTTCAGTGAGGGTGCCCCATGTTCTGTGCACTTGACATTGCTGGAACTGGCTCCTCTTCTGCTTGTTTCTGGACTGTGCTAGATAGCTGAGTTGTCATATTGTGATCCTGTATAGAAGAGGCTTCATCACATTTTACTTTTCATGAATTCTAGCTAATGCCTTTGATTATACTGTATACTTCTTTGAGACAAAGACTGCCTACATTTTCTTTTTATCTTCCTAACAGTCTAGCATAGCTCTTGAGGTACGGTGTTCAACACTGTTTACTTTATTTGAAACATATTTATTATGTAAATGCTGATAAAGCCTTTAAAGGAATAAAACGATTATTTCCTGTAGATCCCAAAAAACTTCAAAGGAACAAAACACTTCTGGTATTGAGAAAAGAACAATAATAATGAGAATTGCCAAATCTGAGGATAGATAGTTATGGAAGTACTCAATTTCCAGATGGATTTCAGGACACACAGGAAAACATCAATAAACACAAATTTCGATGGAGATTACCAAATGGGAAAGACAGAAAATTCAATTTCTAACTGCTGAAGACCAAAGGGTATTAGCAATTTAGAACAACTGTATTAACAAGCTGTATATGAACTATAAGTCAGTTACACTTTTAGTTGTGTTATCAAAATGAGATGTTATAAAATATGCACTCCTGATTGTGAAGGTGATTTCACACACCCGTGGAACTGCCTTCCAGAATACTCTTCTCCCTGAAGCACAAATGCTTCTAGATTACCAGAGTGTTCACGGGAAGCCAGAGTGAACGGGCTGTCTGCCTGCCTTTCTCCAAGGTCTGAGCACCAAGGAGCCTTAGCCTTACGCCGGCAGCGCTTTCTGTCCTCTGGCCCAGAGAGTCCCCCTGGACTCCTTGGGGTGGGCTGAATTCTAAGAGTTACTGCAGTGCTGGCCCATTGGGTGCTGGGCTCCCCCTGGCTGGCAGTCCTGATGCTGTGGATGGTCAGGCTGGCTGCCAGGAGTGCTGTGAGGCCACCCTGCTTCTATGTGGAAGAAGGTGGCCCACTGCTCTCCTATCATCTCTCTCAGGGCGGCTCCTTACTCATGATGTTTTAGATTATAGCTACAGAGAGGTGGAAGGAGGGCACTTCAGGGGAAAGAAAACAGCACAAAGGTACAAAGAAATGAGACAATTCTGGATACTGTGGGAGCTGCAAGCAGGCATGGTAAAGTGTGAAAGGCAGGCAAAGAGCAGCACAAGGGGCTGCATATACTGTGCTGAAGGGCAGGGAGTTTATGTGCAGGAGGAGCAGAGTCCACCTGAGATGTGCACATGTGTTATGGAAAAAGGAAAGGACTTACAATTTGAGAGAGAGATGTGAAAGATGGAGGGAGGGACAGCAGAGGAAAACCAGGCATACTTTAAAAGCAATTTTGTTGTCAGTGATGACTGAAACCACCACACTAGAAGCCCTGAAGGCTGCTCTAGTGGATGACCATGTGATGCTGCCTGCCAGGAACATCGAGGCACCTGCCATGTCCACAACCTGTCATGGTATCACCCACCATGGAGGACTTCCTGTTCACTGTCCATGAATCCTTTCAACATCTACCTCAAGTCTCACCTACAAGAAACTTTCTCTAGCTTCACTCTATTTCCTGTTACCTCCGATTTCCTATACATGCCAGAGAATACCTGCAAAGAAAAACACAGTGTCCTGAATTTGCACTGTTTTTCTCTTTTTCTCTCAGTCATGAGATGACCATTAGTTCACTTCTATTATCTATTTTTCAATGGAAAACTTCCACTGCATTTAAAAACTTCACCTACGTACTAGAGAAAGATATCAGATTCTCAGTACCTTTAGTTTTGGAAATGAAGGAGAATATGAGGAAATATGACCACTTATCACAGTTTACTGGCTCGCCTGGCTGCTTCTGTTACTCAGCACTTCCATTAATCCTAAGCACCACCACCAGATTAACCTTTGTAAAATGTGGCCTTTGCCCTGCCATCCCCATCTTGCTGCCTAGAGAATGAGAGCCAGACGTTGTTGTCCAGGGTGCCAAGGCCCTCCCAGTGCACTTCTCTCTGACCGCCAACCTTCACTCCACTGTGCACAGCCACTCTGGGGCTAGTCTCCTCTTCCCCTGAGCAAACCCACATGGGTCTTTCACCTACATGTGCTCAGCTGGCTATTTCAGCCTGGAAGTTCCTCCTACTTCTAAATCTTTATATCTGTAGGAGCCTAGCATTTTCATAACACTCACATCTACACTGCTTTTTCTCTTTTAATCTTCCAGCATTTATTATTTCTATTCCTGATACAACTGTCTTTGCTGTTGCCTAAAAGCAGAACTGAGTCCCACATGGCATTCGGTGCAATGCACATCAAGGGGGTTGAACAGAAAACATCCCCTAATCTGGGAATCTTGGCCACACCCTGAACCTCTGACTCAGATGACTCTGGGTATTGTCATTGCTGAGCTGTCCATTTTGCAGCATGGAGCTTCCATTTGACCTGGATCATACCACTCCTGAGGCCAGTAGGAACAAAGTAGAAAAAACTTGTTTGTATAAAGGCCTTTCTTGCTAGTTCAATCTGAATACGTGGAGAATTTTTGATCATCATTCTTTCAAAGCTTCCATTTGGCTGCACTCTGTGCCAACAAGTGAATAACTATGATGGGAATTCACTGCTCTGCTTTACTTCTGACACCCTTGTTGAGAGACTGAGGGTGTGCCAGGGAAAGTGTTCTTTTCTGTGTCCTGGAAGAAATAACTCATTGCATTAAACTTCCATCTACTCCATTGCCTACTGTGCTGCCACTTCATACATCTATGTCTTTGCAATGTTTCCAGTGACTGCCCACAACTTTCTACTCCTTTCCTATCTGAATTCCAAATCCCTGTTCAGCCACCAAGGTTTCTATGGAAACTCCTCTGCCTCTCTTTCCTGTTTTCCTCCCTCTTCTCTCTTGCTTCTGTTCCTTACACATATTATTAGCACCTAGTATTTCAATGATTTTTTTCAGGGCTGCCTCTCTACCAGACCATGCATTTAGTCCTGGTTGAATTGAGCACCTGGGATGTGCGAAGTACTTGGGACAAGGCTTTATAGGAGGATACAAAGATTAAAAAAAACTGTATCTGCCCTCCAAATAAACTGGACATTTCACATGACATTTCAAAAGGTTTCAAAAATTGCATGTTTTTTCAATGATCCTAATATTCTAATACTTTTATTTTTCATAGACTTAAATCAATTGGTCACCTTAGAATTGGAAGGAAACAATCTCAGTGAAGCCAATGTCAATCCTTTAGCTTTCAAACCTTTGAAGAGCCTATCCTACTTGCGTCTGGGAAAAAATAAATTTCGAATTATACCGCAGGGTCTTCCTGCTTCTATTGAGGTAACAGTATCTTTCTTTTGATATTTTAAATGTATTATATTTTAAATATGGTATACTACAACAAAATATATTGTAAGACTATTGTGATGTAAATTAAACTCTAGTTTCAGGGCTGTATACAGACTGTCCTATAATTTGAGCATTGTTTTTTCTTCAAACAATACAAAATTCTGAATTGAAATTATAATTACTAGTGGAGACACCTGATAAAGTGGAAAATGGTACTGCTGACAGCTCTTGGGGGAAATGGGAGAGAGGAATTGAGAATTTAAATGAAACCACAATTTCCATAAGGTACTCTGACTCTCAAGACAGTGTAAACTATCCCAATCCAGAACTGTGACACTTATCACAGAAGCTCAAACAGGTATTAACCATAACAGAGAGTGTCCACTCACAAATTCCAGGTAAAACTGCAGACACCCTGACTTAACACTAACTCTGCATGGATACAAGTGTTATACAAAGGCCTCTGACTGTTCTAGCAACTCTGTAGCTTACAAGTTTCGACCCAATTCCTACCAAAACTGTCCTGTGACTAACTCCAGACCCCAAATCCCAGCCTTGCTTCATTAACCTCTAGAGATGCTCCACAGGTCCCCAGGTGTGTGATCTCTTTGCTGCAGGATGTGCTCCTGGGGGTCTTTGGCTGATAAATGTCAACACCCCCTCATTTCCTGGATTAAAAACACTGAGGTGCTTTCCAGACTGGTAGGAGTGGGTTTCTTTGGAGAGAAAGAAGCCAGGATGGGAAGCTCAGGCTCGTAGTGGTGCACATTGCTCTTCTGTATTATCCTTATTGGGTATGTATGTGTTTTAACATGTGTACAGTGCAGTGGCTCACGCTGGTATTCCCAGCACTCTGGAAGGCTGAGGCAGGAAGACGGCTTGAGGCCAGGAGTTTGAGTCTAGCCTGGGCAACAGGTCTTTTTAGAGACCCTGTCTCTAAAAAGCATATTTTTAAAAAAATTAGCCAGGCATGGTGGTGCAACCTGTAATCGTAGCTGCCTGGGAGGCTGAGGTGGAGGATCACTTGAGCCCAAGAGTTTGAGGCTGCAGTAAACTAGGATTGTACCACTACACTGCAGCCTGGGCAACACAGAGAGACCCTGTCTCTACAAACCCCCCCACTCCCATAAAAGAACACTGAGGTCCAGAGAGTCTCTACATACTGGGAGACCCTGTGGGAACCCAGGTTTTCTTACTAAGCTCCGTTTCTCCTATACCACCTGATCATTCAGCCAGAAGTTAGGACAGAGCATCCCCCAGTTGCAGCCCCAACAAGCCAGAAAGAGGGTCATCTATTGTGATCTTATGCAGCTACCATGGCTACCACCCTTGCTCTCTACCACTTTCCATATTAAGAAACAGTTATGTAACACTGACATTTATCAGTACTTTGGCTCTCCATTAGAATCACCTGGGTTCTTAAGAAATACAGACTCCTGGAACTATCTCAGACATGCTAAGTCAGATTCTTTTGGGGGCAGGGCCAGAAATTAATAATTTTTTAAAAATAGAAATTTAAATAGATAATGCATACACATGTTAAAACACATACAAACACAATAAGGACACATACATACACAATAAGGATAATACAAAAGAGCAATGTGCCCATCCTGGCTTCTTTCTCTCCAAAGGTACCTACTCCTACCAGTCTGGAAAGTACTGGGTGGACAAGTGCACAAATGCATGGCACACACTATAAATCCTTCTAAAGTCACTGCTGCACACCTGCCTCACTTAACCATACAGCCTCAAGGCTGTGTCACGTCATTCTTTCCTACAGCTACAGAGTTTTCAACATACAAACAGGTGTGCCAGGATTTATTTAGTCTTTTACTGATCTAGCTCACCCGCTAAATACATATGCAGGTAAAAGCAAAAAGTTAAGTAGAGATAATAATTTCTATCTACTTTTCAGAGTTTTTAAGCCCAAATGAGATAATTTATATGAATAAGTAAAGTAGAGAGCCTTATATAAATATTATGGTATGCCATTTCTTTCAACATATTATGGCTAACATATTTTAAATAAAATTCATTTGACTCCACAACCATGACAGACAGTGTATTTTATTTTACTAATTAGTTATAAAATTTGGCAACTTTTTTATAATTCCAGCACTTTGGGAGGCCAAGGCATGGCAAGTAGATCACTTGAGTTTAGGAGTTCGAGACCAGCCTGAGCAACACAGCCTGTCTCTACAAAAATTAGCCAGGCTTTGTGGCACATACCTGTAGTCTCAGCCACTTGCAGGGCTGAGGCAATAGGATCACTTGAGCCTGGGAGGTTGAGGCTGCAGCGAGCCGTGTTTGTGCCACTGCACTCCAGCCTGTTCAACAAAGTGAGACCCTGTCTCAAAAAAAAAAAAAAAAGACAACTTGAAAATATGAGCTCACATGAAAGAGCACTAAAAGACTCTTTAATAATACTAATGACAACAGTCTATGTTACTATTTTAGTCTCCATGCAATTGATCATACTTATCAGCTAACACAAAAAAAATAATAGTTTTTTCTTTTAATTATAGGAGTTACATCTAGAAAATAACCAAATTGAAGAAATAACTGAAATTTGTTTCAATCATACCAGAAAGATCAATGTCATTGTACTACGTTATAACAAAATTGAAGAAAATAGGATTGCTCCTTTAGCCTGGATAAATCAAGAGTAAGTATATGCTACAATTTAAATTTCACTGAACAATTTCTTCCTCTGGCCATTATTAAACAGAGTATGAAAACTGGGAATGGGACAAGTGAGGGAGGTGATGACTGCAGGGCTTGGAGACAGAATTGTGTCTTAGTGAACCCTTACCTTATAGCCAAACTGGGCTACTTCATGTAGTTTCCAACCTGTGCATTGTATGACTGGTGTTAGGATTACTACAGTTACTACTGCTGTTGTCACCATACTGCATACTGGACACCCTACCATACGCCAAGTGCTGAGCTAGCAAGAACTGGGTCCTAGCTGTCTGATCCTGAGGTCTGCCCACTAGTGGTCAAATGCCACTCTAGCTCTGCCTACCTCACAGGCTGTCAGGAGGTTTAAATGAGATAATCCCTTTCACACAGTGAGAAATAAATCTGCAATATTCCTTCTCTTCATCATCATTAGATGAAAGCATCAGGCTCTAGAGCCCAGGCCTGTTCTCCTACACTACTATTTCTTCACCTCAAGTCTTACAAAATAGATTGAAGGATGCTTGACCTGACGGTGGAGGCCGAAAGTAGACTCCATCTTCCTGGACAAGAATCAGCAGCCTCTGGCTGTAGTTCTCAGTGAAGGGGTAGGGAGTCAGAAGCAAGCCCTGCAGCAAATTGAGCAGACAACTGGGATCTAGGATTGCGTGTCCTGGGAAGTATGTGCCTAAGTAGCACAGCCTGGAACATGTGTCATTCAGAAGCAGGATGGTGAGCCAACTGGGCTCAGCAGCATGTGGCACTGAGTCCACTGTGGGCAGAGGAGTCTTCATCAGGTGAAAAGAGGGTATGGAGCAGAAACATTAGGAGACTCGGGTGGGGTTCCTGAAACAAGCCAGTGAATTTATCATGTTTCCCAGATCTTATAGATGATTAACAGCATTTTCTAGATACCTCAGGCTCGCCTCAAGTCCCAGGTGTGCCAGGTCATCAAATCAAATGTGGAATGAAAATGTAGGGGAAAGGGAACCAAAACAAGTCAAACAAACCAAACTTCCTTGCTGGAACCAGAGACCTTACAGATAGGCATTTTGATGTATGCTGGGACTCATGGGATTTCATTTTGGATTCAACACATCAACCTTACAGGTATTTTAGTCTTTGGGCCTCAGTATTACCCCTGGGATATGAGTTTTTCCCTCCTGGTCTTTGATGCTCCCCTTGAATGGACTCACATAGCTGGGAGGCAGTATGGCACACTAGTAAGGACATGCACCTTAATGCAAGAAACCAGGGCTGGCTACACCTGGAAAAGTTCCTACTTGGAATCATCACTACAAAACGGGGCTTATAGGAAAATGGACCAGCATCAAGACTGGCCTTGTCAAAATTTAGAGCTGATGATCACCATCCTGATGTCCCTACCCTGTTTACTTTTTCTTTGCTGCAGAAATCTAGAATCCATTGATCTCTCCTACAACAAGCTCTATCACGTCCCCTCCTATCTACCCAAGTCCTTGCTGCACCTTGTGCTCCTTGGGAACCAGATTGAACGGATCCCTGGCTACGTGTTTGGCCACATGGAACCAGGTCTGGAATACTTGTACCTGTCATTTAACAAACTTGCTGATGATGGCATGGACCGTGTGTCCTTCTATGGGGCATATCATTCCCTAAGGGAATTATTTCTGGATCACAATAACTTAAAATCGATACCACCTGGGATACAAGAAATGAAAGCACTACATTTTCTGAGGCTGAACAACAACAAGATACGGTAAATTCTGGCTTTTTCAAGCATCTGATTAAATTTTGATTGACAAAATATATGATAAAACAATCATGGCATGATCTCTGGGATTTATGTCAAGAAAAAAAAAATGGTGCTAAGGGGTTGGATTATACAAGATTGGCAAATTTTAGTAATCACTGAAGGTGGATGACAGGTATGTGAGGATTCATTATAAACTTTTCCTGCTTTTGCACGTTTGTAAATTTCCATAGTTAAAACATTTTTTTGGCCACGTGTGGTGGCTCACTCCTGTAATTCCAGCACTTTGGGAGGCCAAGGCGGGCAGATCACCTGAGGTCAGGAGTTCTAGACCAGCCTGGCCAACATGGTGAAACATTGTTTCTACTAAAAATATAAAAATTAGCCAGACGTGGTGGTGTGCTCCTGTAATCCCAGCTACTCAGGAGGCTGAGGTGGGAGAATCGCTTGAACCTGGGAGGCAGAGGTTGTAGTGAGCGGGGATCATGCCACTGCACTACAGCCTGGGTGACTGAGTTAGATTCTGTCTCAAAATTAATTAATCAATTAACAGAGTCATCATTATATAACACTTAGAACTTTAGAGACAGGTTCAAATAACTCTTCAAAGCAATAGATTATGTTACTATTCCCACCTCCATATGTAAATAAATAAAACTAATCTGTAGAGCATAAAACCTAAATATATGTTAAAATTAAAAACTGCTTCGGGCCGGGCGAGGTGGCTCACGCCTGTAATCCCAGCACTTTGGGAGGCCGAGGCGGGTGGATCACCTGAGGTCAGGAGTTCAAGACCAGCTTGGTCAACATGGTGAAACCCTGTCTCTACTAAATATACAAAACTTATCTGGGCGTGGTGGTGGGCGCCTGTAATCTCAGCTACTCGGGAGGCTGAGGCATGAGAATTGCTTGAACCCAGGAGGGGGAGGTTGGAGTGAGCCGAGATTGTGCTATTGACCTCTAGCCTGGGTGACAGAGCGAAACTCCATCTCAAGAAAAAAAAAATTAAAATTGCTTCTATGTAGATTTTTCTGAAGGCAAATTTCTGAATAAATTTATTGAAACTCACTTCCCCTACTTTTAGGAACACATTTTCCTGCGTGTGTTGAGCTTACACACTGAGACATCACTCTTGCCTGGATGGCATGAGTGTCTTGAGAATTAATCCAGAACACTTTGTTAGTAGGGTCTTTATCACTGGCAGTGAGGGAGGCAATAAACTTGCTGTTCTGTCCCTGAGAATTATGCCTCTTAGTCTTTACTCTTCTCTAAAAGTCCAAATAAACTAAATGCCTACAAAACCAAAACAAAACAAAAACAGAAAAGTTTGAATTTTTAAAGGTACTGGAGGAAGAGATGGGGGTTTGGGAAGGCTTTGTAAAATTCAGTTTCAGAATTTTTTGGCAAAAATACTTCATAGGTTGTGCCATATGCTTCATAGTGCATTGCATCAGAAGGCGTCTAATGTTTGTCCCACTTTTTGTGATTCTAAAATTGATCAGTGGGTTGAGGTGGTCCCAGCCTGGTATCTCCTATAACAAACTTACTCTTCCATCATTGAACCAATGGTTTCACTTGCAGATGAACATTGTTTGAATTATTTTTTCATTAGGGGTAACAAAATGATGAATTTCTATTTTTGTCATGCTTCTCATGTTTTTTAGCTGGAATCCTTCTGTAAAAACATTTTTGCTCATCAACTAGGGCTGCTTTGTTACTCTGAAAGGCAAGAAAAAAAGCTCAGTTTTTTCCTTTATACCACCAATGGGAGTAAGAAGTCGGAGCCTAAATGTTTTTACTTTATTTTGTTTTAGGGTTGTTTTTCTGGTGAATCAATATACACTTAGGCTTTCATATAAGCCGTATGTTTCAATCAGTTGCAGTCATTATTCTTAAAACTATCCTGTCTCTGGACAATGGTCACCCTTCAAACTGGCTCTTGTGTCTGCTCACTTGTTTTTGGGTACACGTGGGCCTCAGGCTCACTTTCTGCATTCCTTACTGCAGACCCTCCTCCAAAGAGCCTGGCCCCTTTCTTTGGGGAATAGTATTGAGAAGCCTCAAGTGGGAACCAGATGTGCTCCTTTCAATTGTGTTGCTATTGTGTTGAGGCCTTTCAGTGGACTGCCAGCAAATTTCGTATTTTGAAAAGAAAATAAGTAAGTTCAGACTGACATTCCCAAATCAAAGTTAACATCATCAAAAATTAATTTCTTTTATTAAAACTTGTTTCTCTTACACTGAAAATCTGGGTTCCCAACAATATTAACTTAGATAATCTTACAATATGTAAACAATTGTTTTGAAATGACATCATTATTACTGCTAAAAATAAAAGCTTTTTTTTGAGATGAAGTCTTGCCCTGTTGCCCAGGCGAGAGTGCAGTGGCACAATCTTAGCTCACTGCAACCTCTGCCTCCCAGGTTCAAGCGATTCTCCTACCTCAGCCTCCTGAGTAGCTGGGATTACAGGCGCCTGCCACTGTGCCCAGCTAATTTTTGTATTTTTAGTAGAGACAGAATTTCACCATCTTAGCCAGACTGGTCTCTAACTCCTGACCTTGTGATCCACCTGCCTCGGGCTCCCAAAGTGCTGGGATTACAGGTGTGAGCCAGTGAGCCACCGCACCTGGCAGCCTTTTTTTTTTTTTTTTTGAGATGGAGTCTCGCACTGTCACCTAGACTGGAGTGCAGTGGTGCGATCTTGGCTCATTGCAACCTCCGCCTCCCGAAGTGCTGGGATTACAGGCGTGAGCCACCATGCCCGGCTGGTGCCAGGCTTTTTTTTTTTTGTCTTTTTTTTAACAACCAGTTCTTCTAAGAATTAATAGAACAAGAACTCACTCAGTCCCCTGATCCTAAAGAGGATATTCATGAGTGGTCTGCTCCCATGACCCAAACACCTCCCATTAAGCACCACCTCCAACACTGGGGGATCAGATTTCAACATGAGCTTTGGAGGAGTTAAACAAACTAAACTGTATATATGGAGTATGTATATTTTTTCTACTCTTTGCTTTTTAAAAGTATCAGTATATCACTCCACATCAGTATGTAGAGAATTTCTTCATTCCTTTTTATAAAAAATATTATGTGGATATACTATATTTTATTCAATCAGTTCCTTATTGACATTTGATTGTTTCCACTCTTACTACTAAAAATAATGCCACAAAAGATAAGTTTGTGTAAATGTCATTTTGTTTTTTTTCCAGTTTAACTCTGGGATAAAATCCTAGGAGTGGAAATGCTAAGTGAGTGCAAAGAGTAAAGTGCATATGTAATTTTGCTGGATATAGCCAAATTCCTCTTCAGAGGGGGGTGCACCATTTTGCATTCCCTTCAGTGTTATTTGATCGGTCCAGGTTCACCATTAGAATATGTAAATGAGCTTCCGGATCTTTTTTTTTTTTTTTTTGCAAACCTTACAAATAAAAAGTGGTATGCCAGTAAGGTTTCGATTTGCATTTTTCTTATGAATGTAATAGAGCATTTTCCATTTTCCTCCCAGATTCTTAGGAAGTCTTTGTATATTTGCCTTTCATCTGCAACATAAGTTACTTTCTCCTTCTTTTTCATGTCGTTTACCTTTGCACTTTCTTTTAAAAACTTGCAGTAAATTTTAAATCTTTCCTTTCAGTGCTTCTGGTTTTCAAATCACATATAGGAAGAATCTCCTGAGTCAGAGGGTATGAACACAGTCCGTTCTAGTGCTTCTATGGCTTCATCTTTCACATTTGGATCTTTGATGTAGTTGGAATTTACTCTGGTCTCTAATACAAGGATCCAACTTTATTTTAAGAACAAAATAATTTTTTTTAACAAATGTTAAACTTAACTCCTAAATGAAGGCAGATTATTACTTGGACCATGTGTGACTTGCATGTCTATTTTTCCTTAGGAATATTCTTCCAGAACAAATTTGCCATGCTGAAGAGGATGATGACTCAAATCTGGAACATCTTCATCTTGAAAACAATTATATCAAAATTAGAGAAATACCATCTTACACATTTTCATGCATAAGATCATATTCAAGTATTGTTCTTAAACCACAAAACATCAAGTGATTCCAGGTTTTCCTTTGCCATTTATAAACTTTACTCATATATTTGTAGTAACTGCATTTGTCTTATTTTGTCTTTAATAAGAGAGACATGATCCTCCTGTTATACTCAGTATCATTATATGCTAGTCAACCTGATTCACCAATCCACAGATGAACAACCAAAATATACCTAAAAGGTGTAGTCTTCTAAGAGTTTTATTAATAGTAAAGGTAAAATCTCTCAGTTTCCCACCTCTAGAAAGAGGCCATCTCACCAGAATAGGATATTATGCATATTGAGCTAGACCAGAAGAGTCTGGAACAAAACAAACACATCCTTTATAATCAGCTTGAGTAATGGTATTAGCTGAGAACTCTGTAAGTCCCTCTAAAAATTATCTATCTTATGGTTCAAGATTAAGAAGCAGAATGGCAAGAAAAAAACAGGCAGAATTTATGAACAGTTTTTTATTATTCTCTTAAAACAATAATTTATTAATTTCCTATAAGGCGTTATGCTACCGGTATAAATATAACTAAGTATTGGGGTAGTTTTAATTTCTTCCATTAATTACTTGTGTGAAATTAAAACACTACTGTAATGTTAAATTCCTGCTTTTGAAAATTGTATTATGGTTATGTACATTGTTACATTATGGGAAACTGGCAGAAGGGTGCACATAAATTCTATACTATTTTTGAAACTTTTCTGTAATTCTAAAATTATTTTTTAAAGTTAAAACAATATATTAAGATCACCTTCAATCTTCTTCACTCAAGATTAAAAAAATTTTTGGAAAGCAGTAGAGTTTGCTTAAAATACACATTAATTATTCTTGACTATAACCCTGTAAAGGTAAATCTAATGTTTAAATTTTTGAAAATTTTTGCGCCACTGGTCATAGCATCTATCTCCTTTGCCTTAATTTACTGAAATATATCATTTTATTCAGTTCAATTGAACCATAAGATAGATAATTTTACTATGTATTGGCCCTACTAAACTATATATTAAATTTTTATAACATAATGATCTTTTATGTTTGTGTTGCTCAAGTAATTTACAAGACACATATAGAAACTACGTTGACGTCTTTTGTCACTCTCTGTTTTATGTCTTCGCTAGGAACTTAAGTGCCAGTCTTGGCCCCATTGCGTAGGTTTCTCTAATTTTTGAAGCTTTAGTTATTTAATCATTTAATAGTTCTCCCACCACTCTAGGAACCTCCCATCCCCCACTTCACAAGGCTGTTATAAGAACCAGAAAAGAATGTAAAGCATTTTGGAAAGTATGGTGTGGATGATGAATGCAGTTATTATTACCAATATCTCATATAAAACTGAGAGGAACCAGCATAGCCAACCGCAACTGATAATTTCATGGGTGACTTTCAATTTAATGAGTGTGAAAAGTTTGAATAACATTACTTCTAAGCCTTACTTTCTAAATCCTTTCTTAATATGCAAGATTCAGAGATTATAAAATGAACAACAATAATAATATGAAGATAGCTGTTATACTCATGGGTCAACGACTTGTAACAGGTTGTGTGTTGGGAACAAAAATAGAATTTTATGGAACAAAAGTTGAGCTTCGTAATCAGTTTAGGAATGAAGGAGCATTACTAATTTTAAATTGGCCAAGTTGAATTTAAGAGACAGGTAAAAACAAGAAGGTAAGGTTGCACATCAATTTAACAAGAATTCTTGTGCAATACTTGATGTATGAATATAAACACATTGACATAAATGGTTTAAGGCAATCTAAGCTGTAAACAAAATTAGTATTAAAGGGGACTCAAATTGAATAAGGTGAGTCAGCAAAATTAGCATCTTGGGATGACACAGAGACAGATACTGAACCATTCCTTCATTCATTTCTTACTGACTTTCTTCAGCTGTGTTTCAAATGCTGTTTAGAGAAAGACAATGACAAACAGATCAGATGAGGCCTCTCCTCTCCGGTAGAGGAAATAAGCAGGAAATCAAGCAGATGATTAAGTAAGCAGGCAAGTGCTGGCCAATCAGAAAAATGAGTGACAATACGATGAGCACACTGGGGCCTGAGCACACTAGGACCTGAGGGCCGCCAGGAGACTACGGCCACCCCCAAAAACCTGGAGTAACCGCAGCTCCAGACCTGTGCCTGTGAAGCAGGCACACTGTGCACTTGCTGTGCATGTCTTTTCCCAACTCTGCCTTGGTAGCAGAATCCCAAAGAAAGATGAAAATCAGAATGACCAGCTCCGTGTGGTGGCTCAAGACTGTAATCCCAGCACTTTGGGAGGCCAAGGTGGACGGATCATGAGGTCAGGAGTTCGAGACCAGCCTGGCCAACATGGTGAAACCTCGTCTCTACTAAAAACACAAACAATTAGCCGGGCATGGTGACATGTACCTGTAATCCCAGCTACTCAGGAGGCTTGAAGCAGAACTGCCTCAACCTGGGAGGTGGAGGATACAGTGAGTCGATTATCATGCCACTGCACTCCAGCCTGGGCAACAGACTGAGACTCGGTCTCAAAAAACAAAAACAAAACAAAACAAAAAACCAGAATGACTGATTGAAGCTTTATTCTTAATTTGGAAGTTGTACTTATTTCAACTGATTTTATAATTTTTAAAATACATCTTAGTAAGTTGTTCAGTCTTGAAATTTCATGATGTTCTGGATGGGAAGTTTTAATTCCATAAAAAAGTGATAAATGTCTTTATAGCAAATACTCTTCACAGTGTAATGTACTAAAAAACAGATGTTCTGTTTGGCTTCAAAAATTACACTATAATTACTAACGCACACATAAACTAAAAAAGTTCTGGCCTAGCCATGATCTAAAAATATTAATGGTGTGTCTTGTCTTTGCATGCATATATATATATATATATTGGAACACTATAATTTTGAGATTTGGCTTATTATCTTCCTTATAAGCAGCACTAAAGAAATGATTTAGTGAAAGACCCTACAGAGCCTGGTAAAAGGAAATAACTACACCAGGAACCAAGAGACTTGGGAGTCCATCTTGTTTTCCAATAATTATGCAGTCGTTTTACTTCTTTGGGATTCATTTGATTCAATTATAAAATTGGAACAGATCAGTGGTTTTCAGACATGGTTCATTAGGGGTTTCATGTAACTGATAAGGAAGTGAATAGACCTCTCTCTTCAAACAAAGCAGCTTTGCTCTCATCAGAAAGGGCTGACACCCATCCTCTTTTTTTCTTACAACCAACAGACTAGGTACTATCTAAATGACACACTAGGTTTTAAAATCCATCAAGAACATGCAGCCTTCCTCTTCCCCTTTCCCCAGCTCCACCTACGTTCCCAGAGCATCCAAGCTGAAGAGGACTGGCCTGAGGAAGAGGACACCTGTTTTTCCTTCTAAGCACCAGTGCAATGGGTGAGATTAGCCCTGAGCAGACTGCTGGGCCCCTGACCGCCTTAAAATGGCTAGTTGACAAGCTTCTGTAGGAAAGGGCACAGTACTGCAGGTTCACCAACCTCCTTGCAGGGCAGGTGACAACGTTGGGGTTCAGTGAGGGCAGGTGGCACATGAGAACGACAGGGAATATGTGACTAAGTCTGGACTTCCCCTGCATTTTCTGACTCTGAGGTTGGTCCTCCTCCTGCTGAACCAAGCTGTCTCTCCCTTAGAGTTTGGATGGAAAGTCTAGGGGACCCAAGAGTGGCACGCTGCCTAAAAAGGTCCGAACTTAGGTGGCTGATGCTCAACCGGAGGGCACAGGGCATGTGGTATGGCAGGTGTTGCCAACGGGGGGAGGAAGACACTCAAATCACCTTGCCTTGAAATGGCATCATCAAAAGGCTCCAAGTACATCTCCTTAGAAGCCATTCTTGCTAAGTCCAAGTTAATTACACCTTCAGATGACTGCTTTTATTAAAACAGAAAAAACCACCCACAATGTTGTACAGTTGAAATATGCAGCGTCCTCTAGTTGTCTTGGACAACTCCAGGGGTCATCAAGACAAGATGATTATTCCATTCACACATAATTATTCCAGTAACTGTTATATAATATGTAGTGTAAATATTTAAATTGACTTGGAAATGTTAAATTCTGACAATATTTGTTTTAAGATTATTTTAGACTATATGAAAATTTAAGCCCCAAATTACAGGTATACTGCTAAAGGATAAAACCCCAAATTTTTGGTAGCATATTTGTGTTAAAATGCTGTAGGCAAAAATGGTTTCTCTAATTTGAGTAATTTAGATGGGGAGTAATGAAAGATGCCTGTGATATAATACAAAACATAATTAACATTAAACCATACAACACATAAGCATAGTTCAGAGGAGAAAGATCAATGGGCCTTGAAACAGAAATGTGAATCAGTGAGAGAAGGAGATGGAGGGGCTCATGTCTGGGTTCATCCGCCAGGAGTCTAGCCTCACCATGGCAGGAAGGAGAGTTCAGGCCGGGAATCAGACCAGATTCAAGGCAATGAGAAATGGGCATACCACTGAAAAACGCTGAAGCAGGAAGTGTTCTATGAAAGCAACAGCTTAAGGAAAAAGAAATACCCACTGCAAAAATCTAGAAATAGAGTGAGTGAAAGCCTTCACATCACAGGTAGGAGAGAGACACCAAAAGAAATTCAGTGAATAAGTATCTTACCAGATAAGGGACAGACAGAAAAGAAGTGACCAAAGAGAAAACTGCTCTGAATCTCACAATGCTGCTGAGAAGCTGAGAGAAAGGGGCCATCTGTGAGACAATGCTGAGATTGGGGTGTCACCATGGGGGTCAGGCAAGACAATGGGAGGACAGTAAAAATGGGAAGGCATGGGGTCAGAGCTGAATTCACAGGCAAGGACGTACATCTGAAGGGGCCTGACAAGAGAAGGTCAGATGGGCCAATCCCTGATGGGCGCTGACCCTCAACTTCAAGGGAGGGATGCAGAAGCCAAGTTCACTGCAGTCTCCATCTGACTTGAGCCTTTCACCTTTCAGAGCCAGCTTCTACACACAGGATGAGCTGCACCTAAAAGCCTAGCTCCTCAGTACCCCTATCCCCCCCCAAGTCTCTGCCATTCAGTGCCTGCGCCTCTGCCCTGGATAGATCTGGTATTAGGTACGTCTGTAGTGACGATCTATTTAGTGTTATTAGTTAGGTCCTACATAATGATTATCTGGAATTATTAGTTAGGTATTCATTACTTCTTTGTGTATGTGGGTGTTGCACAGTAGATGGGTTGAGAAGTATAGCTTGTTTCTCCAAAAAGACTAAAACTTAACAGAAGAGAGACAACTCATTTCTTAAACCCCTGAATTCTGTGCAAAGTAGGTGCTAAAATGGCTCTTGAATAAACAGTTCCATCTCCTTTATCTCTCAGTCTAAACTGGATCAACTTATGAGTTATATTACCCAAAGAGGTGATATTACCCAAAGTTGACATTATTCCTAAATAAAAATGAGAGGAACCTGCAAAATTTAAGGATTTTCACAGAAAAACTTAGAAACTGAGCAGAAAAAGATTTATACAGGGTCATGAAATTAATGGGGAATCATTTCTGTTATTAATATTTCCTGACATGGACCTCAGAAAGCTAAGTATATTTTTTAAACAATTAAGTTATGCTTTGACAACTGGTAATACTTAGTAATCAATCTGATTGCTCTGCATAATAGCAACATTGACTATGCCTTCCAAAGCCATCATTTAAACATACCATAAATTACTATGTTGCTAAGATGCTGACTTAAAAGAATGAAATACTCAAATTCTGCTGTTGAAGTGAAACTTCAAAGGGTGGAGTAAAACCCTTTATAATACCGATTCCACCTCTTTCCCTTATTTAGAAAAAGGGTAGAAAATGTCCTCATGGCAGAAATATTTACAGACTGACAGATGACTGAACTATTTATCTGTCCATGGTTGAATGTAAATTCAGATCCTTGATAGACTTAAAATTCAGAAATATTAAAAGTACCCATGAAAAGAAGTTTCTGCCCAGCTCTAACTTAACACCAGATGACCATTACGGGCCTTAAACCCCCAAAGTCTGTGAAAAATGGAGATTCATCTCTTGTAGCTAAAAAAACATTAATGAGTATATTGGCTCTGAACT
The DNA here is from genome assembly GCA_036589455.1 of Ateles fusciceps. Taxonomy (NCBI): domain Eukaryota; kingdom Metazoa; phylum Chordata; class Mammalia; order Primates; family Atelidae; genus Ateles; species Ateles fusciceps. Next base: position 300,909 of record JAZHEH010001180.1, on the reverse strand, counting down.
AGAATCAGTACTAGCCATGGATCTGGCCAAGTTACTTAGACTCAGAGTTCTAGTTTCTTAGTGCACAAAATCAGGAAACAACATCTGCCTCCCAGGGCTGACGGGAAGACTAAACAAGCTGATATCCTATGGAGGTGCTGTGCACAGGGTAGACATAATAAAGGTGAGTGTCAGTGTTTCCAGGGATAGACTACAGGAAACTGGTGAGTAGGAAGTTACTTAACTTGCTCAAGGCTTCCAGGCCTCTGAGTAGGATGAATATTAATTTTTTAAAATAATTGATTCCTTAGATTGGTATGAAATATAGTGGAAAAGGGAGTGGGCCTAGTACACTACGGCAGGGCTCAGCACACATGCTCTGTAAAGGGCCAGAAGTAAACCCCTTGGGCTCTGTGGATCAGTGTGGGTCCAGCAGGGATCCTGCAGCTTTTGGCAACAGCCTGGCTCTCCTGAGGAGAAGGTGGGGAGATTAACAACAAAACCTGAGTTCGACTGCCTTTCTATTGTGCTACTGTATGATCATGTCCATGGCATGGAACAGAGTGAACCGTGGTACAAATGAACATCTGAGCAGCATCTCCAGGCTGAGGGGGCCAAGAAGATGAGGAAACTGGAACTCAAAGAGTGCAAATGCCTTCTTGTCATAAGATTTTTAAAAAATCCTGACCAAAGGAAAGAAAATTAAGTTTGATCTGTGAGTGTGATTCACTGTGATTACTATAATACCTAAAAAGGGGAAAACTGTATTTAAAACAGCCAAACTAGAGAAGTATCTGATCAATAAGCCTGTCCTATAAATGGATTCTTCCCTTAGAAGTAACCCCTGAATGAGTCTCCAATGGTATAGCAAGACAACCTGCACTGGCAAACCCAGGCATTTCCATCTGTAGCCCATGTAGCAAACTTTGGGCAGAGGCTTCCCTGGCAAGTTGTCCCTTTCTTATTCATTTCTGGCCCGATGACCATCAGCTCAACTGAACCTAGTCCAACAGAATCAGAAGCACTTGTAAAAGGTTTTTAGAGGAAAATCTACTGCAAATTGTGTAATCCTGAATTAGTCCATGTTTTGATTCTACATGTCTTAAATAAGCTTATTACATGTCTTTTATTACAAATTGAACAGGAACTTTTTTTTTTAATTTCTTTTTTCTTTTGCTAGTAGCTGCCAGAAACAGAACAGGAGCATTTGAGACTGTAAGCCCTGCTGGAATTCAGTCTGTCACATACTGTTATTTGCAAAGGAATAAATGTTCCAACTCAGTAAATAAACTTTAGTGGTGATACAACTAAATCATAAAGGCATAATCATTTCTTCTGTGAAGTTACGTTCCCTTTTCTATATGAAAATTGATAAAATCAAAACTTACAGTCCAGCATATTTTTTCCTTTGTATAAAATGTGAGGAATGTGAATCCACACAAGGGAAAGCAGGGCTGTATTAAAAATAACACATGATTACATTAAATACGTATTAGTTTGGAAAAGAAAAGGAATACATCATGTTATTAAAATGTCCTGGTGTGTTTCTAAGTAACAGAATCTCTGTGGTCAAATAAACTTACATTAAACTATCATCAGATATAAGCAAATCTTTTTATAAGTTGGAATGTGCTGAAGGTTCATTTGTTTTGCCTAAACTGGGAATTACATTCACAAACATCAAATTTATATGTGAAGCATTTGGAAAGGTAATTTAACTAGTATTGTGATATTCAGAATAAAGAATACATTATAAACTATAAGCCTATTCTAGGGCAGCAGTTCTTAACTATTTGAAGGATGGACCCCTTTGAAAATACGGTGAAAGCTATAATGGATCCTCTGTGCAGAAAAATACATATATAAAAACACTTTGCATGTATCAAAAGGCTCTTAAAGTCTTTCCACAAATTCTCTAGTATTCATATACCAAGTTAAGAATCCCTGTCTAGGGTAACATTTTAATTAACTTAAAATAAATTTTGCTATAAATATTTCACTAGAGTGAAGGATAAATCAGAGAGTTAAAGTTAACTTAAGGCAAACTGCCTTATTTGCTCCAATTATTTAGCATTTATTCCTCCTTTATTTGGTGATATCTTCAAGCCACAGAAAATTTAAGTTCACAATGAGCATCTACATACCCTTCACCTATATTCACCAATGAATAACACAGATGCCCCATGACTTATGATGGGTTACATCCTGATAAACCCACCATAAGTTGAAAATATCATAGGTCAAAATGGATTTAACACACCTAACCTTCATCTAATGTCATAGCTCAGCCTAAGCTACATACATGTGCTCAGAATACTTATTCTTCAGTTAGCAAAATCATCTAACGCAAAGCCGATTTTATAACAAAGCACTGACTAGCTTAAGTAATTCACTGAATGCTGTACTGAAAGTGAAAAACATAATAGTTGTATGGTACTCAAAGTAGAGTTTCTTTCAATCCAGTAAATTTTACCTAATGGATTTATTTATTTATTTATTGAGACAGGGTCTCACTTTGTCATCCAAGCTGGAGTGCAATGGTGTGATCATGGCTCACTGTAGCCTTGACCTCCCAGCCTCAAGTGATTCTCTCACCTCAGCCTCCCCAGTAGCTGGGACCATAGGCATGTGCCACTGTGTCTGGCCTATTTTATTTTTTGTAGAGACAGGATCTCACTGTGTTGCCCAGGCTAACTTAATTGTTTTAGCTTCCCTTGATTGTCTTTTCTTAAATCAATTATTATATTCGAGGTTTCACTCTGGTGATTTTCTGTTATTCCTTTTGCATTCATTAGTTGACATTCTTCTGTTAAGAAAAAACTCTGATCCTTTTAACCCTCTTTTCTCTGTTATTATAAAAAGGATTTAGTATCGTATGTGTTATAATCCACTGTGATTTTATTCTTTGGATCGTCAAACTGCCCCTTCATGGTGGCTTCTATGGTCCTTTCCTGAGTCCTTGGTAAACTCTCCATACTTTCATACTTACTGGTGCAAGAAGCTTTTTCAGACACCTTATATTTCTCTGGCCCAGACTTGCTATGGGCCATTTCTCCAAGGAGTTCCGGTTCCCTTATTGGGAAACAGTATTTAGAAACACAGATCTGGAAGCTAGATGTGTTCACTGCTCTCAGGTCCGCTCAGTGGAAAGAGGTAAGAAATTTATTTAGAGCAAAACCATTACTTGTACAGATTGCTCAAAGCAAACTGACTTCAGACATTCGTTAAAAATATTTGACACAGTAGGGCACGGTGGCTCACGCCTGTAATCCCAGCACTTTGAGAGGCTGAGGCAGGTGGATCACCTGAGGTTAGGAGTTTGAGACCAGCCTGGCCAACATGGCGAAACCCCGTCTCTACTAAAAATACAAAAATTAGCCAGGAAGCGGAGGTTGCAGTGAGCCAAGATTGCGCCACTGCACTCTAGCCTGGGCGACAGAGCAAGACTCTGTCTCAAAAAAAAAAATCGACACACACAAAATAAATGAAATTGTGTAAGTCCTTCATTTTTCATAAATTTAACTGAATGAACACTCAGTGACAATTTATTACAATTCATTTTTCAGAACTAGAAACTTCAAGTATGATGACAGAGTGAGCTCAGTCACACGACACAGCAGAAGCCAGTCTCCCCTGCACAGAAGGGCTGTGAAGAGAGGCTAAGAGAGAAGGTCAGGTCAGCAGAGAACCATGAAGGGCCTACATGCTCAGCAAATCGCTGCCACACAGTATGTCAGGATCAGCTTTTCCAGCTAATATTTTTCAAAATACATTGTAAATTTGGACTTTGACATCAAATTTCCTGGTTTTAAAAAATACTATACGCTCTGAAAAATCTGCAGGCTGAATACTGCCCATGGGTCACAACGTACAGTATAAAATAAATTCATTAGAAATCAAAGTGCCTAGTCTACCATGAGGGACACTTGAACATTAAAACCCATGAAATCAGGCCAGGCGTGGTGGCTCACGCCTGTAATCCAAGCACTTTGGAGGCCAAGGTGGGCGGATCACCTGAGGTCGGGAGTTCAAGAGCAGCCTGACCAACATAGTGAAACACCGTTTATAAAATAAAAAAAAATTAAAAAAAAAAAAACCATGAAATCTTAATCATCTATCCCTTCACAGAAGCTTTTGTAAGCATCTACTCTATGAAAAATCCTATGTTATGCATACTTACATCCTAGGATTCAATGGCCTAGATATTCTTAAAGTGGGTGTGCATGGCACAGCTAACTCCCCTCTCACAGTCCCCAGGTCCTGTGACTGTCACCTGACAGTGAGGGCACCACCGACACCCCCACCCCCATCCTGCTTCTCTCCATAGCACTTACACTATGTTGAATGAATGGATGGGTGGACAGCCTTCCTTGTAGCTATTACTGCAAGAGAACATTGTACAATCTATTCCAATTCATTTAGAATGTGAAGGACACCAAAGACTGGCAAAAGAACATCAGAAAATTCAAACTGCCTATGTTTTGGCAGGTGTGTGTGTTCTCCACAATGTACCCCTGACACACGCTGCTCGTATAACTCCTGCCTCACCTATCAAAACTTTTCATCTGGGCTGCGTGCAGGTGGTTCACACTTGTAATCTCAGCACTTTGGGAGGTCGAGGTAGGAGGATCGCTTGAGCCCAGGAGTTTGAGCTATGATTGTACCACTGCACTCCAGCCTGGGTGACAGAGTGAGACTCTGTCAATCAATCTTTTATTTGCATGAGACAGTTTCCAAGGTCCTCTCCTGTTCTTATTTGTGTTTGCACTTTGACCACTGCTGTCCATGTTTAGACCAGGAGTTCTGGAAAGATTGTGAGAAATCATATGAGGGCTTAGATTAGGCTATTTATTTTTATTTTCACAATGGTTAGAATTATATAAGTCCAAAGGAAAATAAATTTGCATTGAAGTTCCTTTTATGGCAATCAATATTTTTATTCATAAACTGTCAGTACCGAGAATATTACTTTTTCAGTTTTGTAATTTGTGTTTGCAACATAATATAGATTATTTGTGATTCCTAAAGATGTTGTTATAATGCAACTAGTTCTTCAATATTTAGACCAAGGCTCAATAAGGCAAAAATCAAACAATAAAAATAACAAACAACAAACAAGCATGGAGAAAAGAACTAGGTCCCCCTCCATAGGATCCCTTTAGGAAACAACAATGGAAGATTTTTCTCCTCATAATACTTGAGGGAAAAGAGGTGTGCTGTTTTGTTTGGAATGATAACCTGGAAAAGGGTGGGATAAACTCCAATTCTTCCCCAGATGGCATGTTCGTGCTTGCTGCACCATCTCTGGCAAATATGAGGCAAAGCTTTCCATGCCACAGCCCCAAGACTGTGGAGGGTTGGGCCTGAGGCCCGCACCTCTACCACATTATCTGCAGAACAGAGTGAATAAGCCAAATATACTACCCGTAACCCCCAGCATCTTATTCCACGGCCTATTTCTTTCCCTAGGCCCTCTGACCAAAGATCGAAGCAGAATATTAGAGAAAACTAGCTTAAGTCTCACAGTGGGAGAGGAGAGTAGCTGCAACATATCTTTAGAAACACAATCTTATAGGAACTGCTTCCCATCTCTCTAGACATAGGTGGCAAACTGCACCCAGAAAGGCCACGCAGGCAACCCAACTGAGGAGTGTCCTGGGTGGGTGACGTGGACAACATCTTGTGAGCAGAGAATTGAAAAACACATGTCCCAAAGACAACAGTTGCCATGCAAAACTAGAAATCACGGACTGGCAAAGCCTGATTTTTTTAAGAGAAGTTGAAATCTTATGATTTTTAAATACAGCAGTTTCATCTAACAAAAATACATACATATTACTCCCAAATGATAGATTGAGGAGCATTCATAATAGCTCTCCAAAAGGTAATTAACCTAGTTGAATATATAAACAATTTATGGCTTATTCATATATGAGAATACTATACAGTAATGAGAAATGAACTACCATGTACCACAATGAGACGGATGGATCTCAAAAGCATGTCACTGAATGAAAAAAGCCAAACACAAAACAGAATGCACAGAATGCCATTTATATAATGTTCAGGAAATAACCTACAGTGCTGACCCTCAGGCTGCGACTCTGAAGAGTACAAGGAGGGATTTTGGAGTGCTGGAATTCCTTAATTGGGGTCATTTTGTAAAAATTAATTGAGTTGTACCATTATGATATGGGTTTTTTTTTGATAACATACACTTCAATAAACAGTTCAAAAACAAACCACTGTGCAGGACAAACTGAATTTGACCCAAGGGCTTCCTGTTTATGACTGTGTTCTGAAGGAATTTAGGCAAACACTAGATGCTCTGGATACAAAGATTTTAAAAATCCTAGTTCATATTTTCATTATGTTCCCAATTCATACAGTTAACAGATACATTTGCAATGAAAATATACTTGAATAAATGAGAATATGAGCATTCTAAACCAAACAGGAGGGCTGTCATTCCCTCAGGTGCTGCAGGGACAGGATGGGGCCTGAGCTACACTGATGGCCACTAATGGGACTACTGAGCTGCCTGGGACTGTCAGCCTAGAGGTCCAAGGAGGAGTATTTTATTTAAGTGAGGGGAGGATGAACACACATAGCCAGCTGCTATGCACATCTGAGGCAAACGCATTCTTTAGGACTATAGCTGCTTTGCTTAACAATGTGTGCCATTTCTCTGGAGAAAGGGAACAAACGATGGTCAGATTCTTGATGACAGGAGAGAACAACTCTGCTAACCCAATGGAAAAGCTCTTTGGTGGCCTCCAAATCTACATAAGAGTTGGGAAGATCCATTGGGGTCACTCACAACAGTGAGTCTTTGCCACTAGGGTTAGAAAACTGTCCCTTCTTGAAGGTTTTAGTTGATGTAGAATTGGCCAATCATCTTTTGGGGATGAGTGGAAAAAGGGGTACTAATAATGATTTCTTTTCAGAGAATAGCATCTTTTCTGCTCTAAGTCCCTCTAAATGTCAGTGAAGCCACAGCTAATATTTTCTTGTAAAAGGAAAGTTGTATGCATCCTAAGAGGGTGTTACCTGGACGTGCATGTGTGTCTGCATTATGTCATATATGTTGAGTCCAGGGAGCAGTTCATGGAGCCTGGTCTGTAGTTTCCCTGACGAGCCTATAGCAGTGCTAAAAGCTTAAAAAAAAAAAAAAACTGGAGAAATACGCATAATGCAATAGCTACAGTCATTAGAAGAAAATAAAGGCATGGTTCTTTGTCAGGTACATCTGGAGTTTGGGTATATACTCCAGTAATGTTGGTATCCTTTACTCAGATCGATAAATATTTTATTAGTCTATCCAGGTTGAGTAATTTCTGAAATTGTAATTTATAAATATTCATTCACTTAAGATTCTTATAAAGTATTTTTAAAACTAGGTATTTCTTGAATGATTCTGACTGCACTTTCAATGGCCAGTTGCCATGCATTATTAAACTTTCTTTTTTTTTTCTTCAGAATCTTCCAGTAGACGTCTAGAGTTTAGCTAGAAGTCTTGGCTACGATACAAACAGTGATGGAAAACACATGAGCAGTAACAAGTTTTAATCTCGCTCCTCAGTACTAACATGGACTAATCTGTGGAAGCAGTTTATTCTAGTATCACCCAGGGTGCAGCCACACCAGGACTGTGTTGAAAGGTGTTTTTTTCTTTTAAATGTAATATCTCCTCATCTTTTCTTCTTACACAGTTCCTGAGAACATTTACATTATAGATAAGTAGTACATGGTGGAAAACTTCTACTTTTAAGAGGACTACTCTCTTCTGACAGGTATGTTTCATGTCTATCTTACGTGTACCAATGTACAATTACTTTATAGTCAATACTAAGGAGACATTAATGTTATAAACAAATGCTTATAAATAATATGATAAAGTCCAAAGTTTATTTCTATAATTTCTTAAAAATCAGCATTTAAATACAAACCTAAATTTGTACCTAAAATTTAGTTTTATGTCTTATCTATAATGAATTTATGTTAAATATAATTATGTGACTTTTTTTTCAGCTAAGTGAAAACCTGTCATGCCTCACCATAAATGTTAACATGATTGATTTTAAGAGTCATTTAAATAAACATCTTGTATGTTCATCTAGGAAAACAACATTGCTATAATAATTAATGAAGTTTGGGGGATATCACAGCTATATTAAATGAAACAGTAAATATATCTTCTGGCAGTTCTGCTGAAATAAAAACAAAATAGTAAATATATTTTTCAATATTTAAAATGATATTTTCTAATGTGTATTTTGCATGTGTGAACTAATGAAATGTCATTTTTACTTATACATTTGAATATTCATATTTTTCCTTGATAAATGTCTTCCTTATTATAATGAAATGGCACTGAAAAGTGAAAATGGAAATCTATACAATTCTAAGAAAGAATACTTATCAGCAATAATTTAACTAGCACCATATTCAATATGAAAGATTAGGAAATTTTCACAGCACGTGTAGAGTCAGAATTTAACACTTTCAAAGATTTCCTTTGTCCCAAAAGTAAATTTCTGATTAAAATTTTAGATTGAAAAAATTTAAGCAATGTATTCAATATTCTACTCCTTAGTAATCTAAATAGAGCGTAGCATTCTTTCATGTTAATCTATTCAGAGTTGTGGCAGCCAAGAAACAGTGGCCACATGGTGTAGGGACTGAGTCATAAAGAACCTGAGGGGGTTATATTTCCCTCAAAATGAAAGTTTTTTAAAAAATCCCTCCAAGAATCATCAAGTTGTTAAAAAAAAGAAAGAAAAAAGAAAGAAAGAAAAAAAAGAGAGAGAGAGAAAAAGAAAGAAAAATAAATCACAAACCCACACACATGAAAAGATCCTGATGTTTTTAGTTTGTTTTTTTTGGCATTAAGGAGTATAGTGTAGTAGTAGAAAGAACAGAGGATATATAGTCTTCTGTTACAACTAACTGCTCAATTAAAAACAAATACTCCAATAACTGATCCGCGGTTTGAGACAAACACGATTAACTTTACAAGCACAAGTCTTGAGGTGCTGGGGGAAACATCATAAAAATGGAGAGGGAAGAGATTTAGTTTTTTTAAGACAGTAGCTTGGTTGCTAGAGATATGGAAAAATTGATGAAGGGCAACATTAGTATAAAAGGAAAAACAGCCAGAATGCTTAGTCAGAATGCTAGTTTTACTTCTAAGCTAAAATTAACTACTTTTTAAGGAAAGTGCTATCTTTAAACATATCAGCATCCATGAACAATGGTACTGTGGAAAAGTTTCCAAATGCATGCTTGGACTTTTATTTGTTAGCTTACAAGGCTGTGCCTTGATTACATCTGAATTTGGTTTGGATTCCTTCTGTGAGATATATGGAGTATGCTATATCACATTTATATACTGAAATCTGCTACTGGTACCTGTGAACTGATAGGCATAGTTAAACCAAAGGGAAAAGTTCAAGCGGGCCTTTAAACATGAGATTTAAAAGCAAAGTGACTTATTTACCTAATAATAGTGTCTGAGAGGAAATACCATTTCACTTACAAACTTTCCATTCTAAGTTGTAGACCAGTTAAGTGGAAAAACGAAAGCTTATGTGCTTCTTAAGCTATATTTCCAGTTCTGTTATGAACTGTTTTGAGAGCTTGGCCAAAACTCCTTACACAGGCTTTTCCAGAGGAAAGTCTGTTCACTGTCTGATGTGACTATAAGATTAAAATCCATTTAGGAGGACATGCAGTCCAGTGGAAAGCACAACGGACAAGTGGTGAGGAGGTCAGCCCTCAGCTCCACCTCCTCCAGCCAGTTCTGGATGCTCCTTGCCTCAGCTTTTTCTCAGTAAAAGAGGGCCCTAGGGGGGAAAGTCTCAAAGGCCTCTCTTAGCTCTATGCTGCTATGATTTATTAGTAACAGCAGTAGTACTGGAAGAATACTCTAAATAGTATTCTGATTAAGAGAGACTTGAAACCAAAATCCAAAGCTTTCCATGGGTAGAAAACACTGGCAAAACTGGTCTAAATCAGGGAAACACTGAGTATTCCTGAGAAGATTTAATATTTTTAAAGGTTTTAAAAATAGAATAATCTAAATACTGACAAAACTAATAAAACAGAGGTTGTACCACATTAATAAACTGAAAATAAAACAACCAACCAAACGTCGTATCATTTTAAATGAGATATAATATTCTCTATATTCTTCGTCAATAAGAAAAAATACTGCTATCTAGGGTTCCCTCCTACACATTCCATTATTTTTCTATTGGTAAACACTTGCACACTGGACTAGGGGGAGGTTTAGGACCCATACTTAACTTGTACTTATTAACAAAGTAATGGAAGGGACCCAGCAAGAGACTCAGATGAGGAGTGTAAATAACGAATTCCTCACGGAATCAAGGTTGGCTTGACATTTTTCTTTGCAAGCAACTAGGATAAGAGAATGCAAAAAGATTAGATTAACTATATAAGACTAACAGAAGACAGAACTAACACAGAGAAATTAATTTTCCAGAAAGCATTTTTCGTTTCCATATAAAGACTTTCCTAACAGCAATGGATGAGCAACTGTGGACGATGATGCCTTGAGGTAGAATCCTCTCCCTGGAGCTATTCAAGCAGGGTGGATATGCTCCCTGGTCAAGAATGATCTAGAATCTTCACCACCAGAAGGAACTCCTGCTTCCACAGGGCTCCATCTCTTACTTGCTAGGAAAGGGCCCAATTACCATATATAAGTGCCTGCCTCCACTGCTCAGCAACTGGAATTCTTCCCAACAACTACAGATAATGCTACTGTCTAAAACTAGGAGGCAGAAGACTTCATTTCATATTTTCATGTTACCTCAGTTTTAACTAAAGGCAGGAAGGGTCTCCTGTAACTTATCAGTCTAAAAAGTGGAGAGACAAAGGAAGGGTCCCTGGCTGATGCTTCTCCTGATGCCAGTCGGGGGCTGGTCAGCAGCCCTGAGGCAGAGATGTAGAAAGAAGCAGGCCCACCACTGTTCTGCTCCCCGCCTTCCCTGCCCTGTGTGCCTTCTCCTTCATCTCTCAACTCTCAGTTCTGCTCCTCACACCTGATCCCGTTCCACATCTCTAACCTCAACCCAGTACTGAGAAAGCCTCTCTTGACAGTGGCATGAGGCTGAAGGCATCTGGGAAACCATCATGTGGTATGCAAAGGAGCTGAGGCCAGTCCCCATTCCTGCTGCCAGGCCACAAGGAACACCACGATGTGTTCCTGGCACCCCACTCTGGATCTCTCACACATTCCTGGTGTTTTACATATTTTTTTTAAGTTCCATAGTTTTTTGGTTTCTGCATTTTTGATATATTTTCTGTTAAATAGGTTTTTCTGGTCCAGACTGGGAACCTAAAGTCCATATAGTTCAAAGATTCTATGGGAAAACACTTAAACTAAAACAATCAGGCCAGGTGCTGTGGCTCACACCTATAATCCCAGCACTTTGGGCAGCCAAGATGGGTGGATTGCTTAAAGTCAGGAGTTCAAGACCTGCCTGGCAAACATGGTAAAACCCTGTCTCTGCAAAAATATAAAAAAATTAGACAGACGTGATGGCGCATGCCTGTAATCCCAGCTACCTGGAAGGCTGAGGTGGGAGGATCACTTGAACCCGGGATGCGGAGGTTGCAGTGAGCCAGTATCACTCAACTGTGCTCCAGTCTGGGCGACAGAGTGAGATTCCACCTCAACGAAAAAACCAAACAAAAACAAAAACAAACAAAAAAACAAAAAAACAAAAAAAGCCCAACCAACATAAAAAATAACTTTATCAAAATCTTCATTTCCCCAAGACCAGAACAAATAGGATTAAGCCTCAAGAAATTGTGAACCTCCAAACAATTTGCCAAGTAGGTGCTATTGCTTGACTTTTGGGTAGAGATAGATGAGAACAGTATGTATGGGAAACCTTTGATCATACCAATTCCTACAAAAAGTGGTAGGAAAAGACAGCAGTACATGTAGAAACAAGCAAAGAAATGTCTGTTGGCAGACTGACATTTAAAATATTTTAAAAGCAACATAATTAAACAACTATGCATAGGAAGAAAAACAAAGCTTTGCTTATAATCCCATTATCCCTCTTACCAGGTTTGTATATTCTATATCCATCTTTTTTTCATGTGTATATATGTTTTCACACATGTCTTTAGATCTATTCTTCTCAAACAGTAAACTGAGGGTTATGAGTAGACAGACATGGTGAAGAATTTTACTTTCAGAGCTCTGGGTACTACACATCTAGTGTTAAGTCCCACACCTCTATTCCTACCCCATAAGTCACAGTATGTACAACTGACATTGTCTATTTACTAATCTAGGCATTTTATTTTTTAGTTTTTCTATTAATGCACCTGGCATTCAAGTGTTAAGTTTACAATTTCATATTTACCTGACAGTAGTTGATTAGGAGTTGTGGGTTTTTTATTTTCGAGTAGGGAAGTGTGGGAGAGAAGAGGATGGGGAGGAAAGTGTGTTCTACTTTAAGAGATTAAGCATTCTGACAAGGGACACTGCCTGGGGTATAGTGGGTGCTTGGTAAATTCCCCACCAAATAACTCCAGCAACCTCAAAGAAAGCGAGAAACAGTACCTAAAATGACATTATAATTCTATAGCTTCTTGTTGCCAGGGTCAGACAAGGTCAAGGGCAGCTGTGCACCTAGAAGACAGAGCTGTAATGCAAGAATGTTACGGGGTCAGCTTTGATTTAGCTGAGGACCAAGAGTTGAAATCCTAGGGAACGAGTATTTTGAAGGTTGAGGCAAAGCTGGGCGCTAAACCTTAAGGAGCCAGGAACCACACAACAGCCTTAAGTCAAAACACATAATGAGTCAAAGTTAGATAGCCAAGGCACAGAGACAATGTGCCAGGGACAAAGTGATATTGAAAAGGAAGGCCCCAGAAACCTTTACCAAGACCCCATACAGGAGGATGACTGGAAAACGAAACATCAACCTGCCTGCCTGCAGAGACACCCCATGTCTGCCACAGAACAGTAGTCAGCCACAGTTGGTGATTTCCACTTGGGGCTCTCCAACAGAAGCCACTGGACCCTGTGTTGCCAGCACAATCTCTCACCCTGTACTGCACAAATCTGACCACCCAATCATTCTATTCTCTACCCTTCCAATCCAAGCTACACAAGTGCTTCTTTATGTACAGATATATACAGATCAGGAATTTGTATGCTGGTTGGATAAGAAGAAATGACAGAGTATGCCCATGAAGCCATGAGATTTCTAGATAAGACAACTGAGTCTCCGCACATAAGCTGGAGCAGAAGGCAGCACAGAACAGGAAGTTGGGACACATGAGCCCTAGCTCTGGCCCCATTTATATTTGGTAGGTGACTTTGGGCAAGTCACTTAAGCTCTTTATGTCTCATTTCCTCCTATTTAATAGCGGGATGAGTCTAGAATAACATCTGAATTGACACCTCCACAAAAGTAGTGTACAGATGGGAGGCTAGTGCTAGTTTTGAAATGGGATTCAGAATAGGATTATTAAAATATAAAAAGCTCTTGCCATTTTCAGATCTGTCCTATAATCTCCTTCCTAGCATAGCTTAGTGTGGATTATCACAGGAATATTACACATACCTGACCGGAGCCATCCAGCTACCCAGTGGGCAAATTTCATGCCACTCATTTAGGTTTTTAAAGTATATGAGAAATTAACTATCAGGTTAATAACTAACGACAGTAGGAGATTCTAGCCCTCATCTGGTGATTTAAAAAGATATATCACATATAAATGAAGATATTAAGTTAATGAATTCATTCTTGATTCTTAAATCCAGGAAAAAGCAAGCCTGTGCGGAGATGTTAAAGCTGATTTTTTGGTTCTGGGAAATTGTAACCAGTTGGAATTTGGAGGGGTAGGTCTTCCTGAGGCTGGGCCAATCCTGACTGACTCTAAAAGTCTTCTACAGCTCAGCTGCCCTCTGGCACTCAGGCAATGACAGGTCTGGTGGACTAGTTAGTTGACTGTAGCCTGGTGAACTATTAGGGTCTGTGGAGCCCTCTGCTATGGTGGTGAGTGGATGCCCTCCTGCCAGGACTCAGTTTCACCAATGAGCATCTCTGGGATGCATCTGTTTTGAATTATTTCATAATGTTTTTAATTTTTGAAATTTTCAAAGAACATACACATTTCACAGGTGACAATTTAAAAATTATGATATGTAAATATGGCAATAAATCTATGCTCTGAAGGTTCTCATTTGTATATTTCCATTTTGTGTGCATTTTAAAAACGCAACTGAAAAAGGCCAGGCTAAGTGGCTCACGCCTGTAATCCAGGACTTTGGGAGGCTGAGGCGGGCAGAGCACGAGGTCAGGAGATCAAGACCATCCTGGCTAACATGGTGAAACCCCACCTCTACTAAAAATACAAAAAATTAGCTGGGTGTGGTGACAGGCACGTGTAGTACCAGCTAGTCAGGAGGCTGAGGCAGAAGAATCACTTGAACCTGGGAGGCGGAGGCTGCAGTGAGCCGAGATAGTGCCACTGCACTCCAGCCTGGGCAACAGAGCGAGACTCCATCTTAAAAAAAAAAAAAAAAAAGCAACTGAAAACAAACAAACAAACAGAACTCAGTGGAAAGATGAGTAAGAACGAACAGTCTGGACATCAGACAGTTTGGATCAAGTATTAGACAATGGAACAGATTAGAAGGAAAAAGATCTCAATTGTGGAAAAAGTGACGAATTATGAGAGTTAAGTTGGGAAAGGTAGAGAGAAATCAGTTAAGGAAAAATTCCAGATGTTGTCTAAGGAGACAATGAAGACATTCCTCCTTCAGGGACACTAAAGACATTAAGGCAATGGAAGGATTTTGGGAATGCAGAGTTAGGTAAGATAATCTGTTCCGTTTTTTAAAAATGTTTATTAGCTTTTCATTATAAAGGTAATACTCATTGCTCGTTATGAAAATTAAAGGAAAAAGGAAAACACAAGTCATCTATGGTTCTAGTGTCCAGAGTTTATCATGAATCAGGTATATTCCTGCCAGGTTTGTTTTTGCTTGTTTCTGAGTGTTTGTAAGTATACTGTGTGTGGATTTTTAATATTTCCTTTTATTTCACAAAAGATAATATCCCATATTTTAAAATATCTTTGCGAGCATTTTGTGGGTTCCAAAATATTTCATGGAATAAATATACTCTATTTTATTTTATAATTCCCCTTTAACCATTATGATTGTCTGAAATATTTTTGCTATTATAATTCTGTGATGAACATATTTGTGCACTTTAGAAATGTTTCCTGAGACTAGATTCCAAAAAGTAGAATCACTATCTGAAAAACAGAGGTATTTTTATAGTTTCCAATGTACATTGCTGAATTGTTTTCCAAAAATCTTTATAAACTTACTCTCACATTAGCTAGCAATGGTCCACTTCATTGCACTCTTGCCAGAACTGAGAAATGTAGAATTATATTTGGAATGCAGGAATTATATCCATTTAAACTTTAACTTAATATCCAATGTCTGTTTAGTCCTAGACTCGTCTTCTACACTAAGATAACATGAAGGAATATGTGCTCCTATTATTCCTGGCTTTGTGCTCTGCCAAACCCTTCTTTAGCCCTTCACACACGGCATTAAAGAATATGATGCTGAAGGATATGGAAGACACAGATGATGACGATGATGATGAGGAGGAGGACAACTCTCTTTTTCCAACAAGAGAGCCAAGAATCCCCTTTTTTCCATTTGATCTGTTTCCAATGTGTCCATTTGGATGTCAGTGCTATTCACGAGTTGTACATTGTTCAGATCTAGGTAAGAACATAAGCCAATTTTGTTTTGAAGAACAATAATGCTATTCTGACAATTTAAAAGAAAAAGTCTTCACTGAAATTTCAAAAATAATCTCACTGCTTTTACAAGATTTTTTTCATTTAAGTTTTTAGGTGGAAAGTACACCAAACCCCAAAGTACATCCAAACTTATGTATGTATGTATGTATGTATGTATGTATTTTTGAGACGGAGTCTTGCTCTGTTGCCCAGGCTGGAGTGCAGTGGCACAATCTCGGCTCACTGCAACCTCCACCTCTCAGGTTCAAGCAATTCTCCTGCCTCAACACCCCTAGCAGCAGAGATTACATGCACCTGCCACCACGCCCAGCTAATTTTTGTATTTTTAGTAGAGAGGGGGTTTCACCATACTGGCCAGCTGGTCTTCAACTCCTGACCTCATGATCCGCCCTCCTCGGCCTCCCAAAGTGCTGGGATTACAGGCGTGAGCCACCGTGCCAGGCCTTATTTATTTTGAGATGGAGTCTTGCTCTGTTGCCAGGTTAGAGTGCAGTGGTATGCTCTCAGCTCACTGAAACCTTGGCCTCCCAGGTTCAAGTGATTCTCCTGCCTCAGCCTCCTGAGTAGCTGGGACTAGAGGTACACGCCACCACGCCCAGCTAATTTTTGCATTTTTAGTAGAGGTGAGTTTCACCATGTTGGCCAGGATGGTCTCCATCTCTTGACCTCGTGATCCACCTGCCTCAGCCTCTCAAAGTGCTGGGAGTACAGGTATGTACCACCACACCTGGCCCTTAAATTTATTTTTAAAATTCAGAAAATCAGAGGATAACTACGGGAATGTTGTACACAGAACATTTCCTTCTCTTCCCAAGTTAAATCAAAGCACTTTATTTTAATTCCCTTCAGAGAAAATGGATACCACTTGCAGTTCTATCTCAAGTGTTAGCAGGTTGAGACTGTAGTTTTGAGTAAAACTCCATGATAACAAAATAAGTTGCCTGTCCAGAACAATGAAATGAGTTATAGGAAGCTTGTGAAATCTCTGATCTAGACCTTTTAAAATAATGCTTTATTTGCTTTTTAAACAATTTGGGTTTAAAACTGCCTAAGAAAAAAGTTGATAAAGTCTCTTTCAAATTTATAATTCTTTGCTGAGTATTTTATTTCTTTAATGCTTCTAATGAAGGAGCACTCAAGAGCACACCCATACCCTGTTCAGGAAGGGGACGTGATAGGAATGCATATCAAGAGTTGTTGCCCTCAGCTGTTTCCAAGAAGGGACAGCTGAGACTGGTCCCAGGTCCCACTATGGAGACCAAGGTCTGGCACACAACTCCCACTCAGGGGCTGATGGCCCATCAGGGTCACCTCATGCATCTGTATGAGCAGATGTCTTGAAAAGCATTAGACTTGCTTCCTACTGCCATAGCATTCATGGCAAGAGTCATAGCTTATAATAATCTACTCTAGAGACCTTAATGAAGCTTGTCATTATATGACAAAATGAGAGGTAAACAAAAAGCATTCAGAAAAAGAGGAGACTGATACGAGCTAGACATACTAGGAAAGACTAATGAAATAGATGGGCTAAGAGGCTGAGCGTAGTGGCTCACACCTGTAATGCCAGCACTTTGGTAGGCCAAGGCGGGTGGATCACCTGAGGTGAGGAGTTCAAGACCAGCCTGACCAACAAGGTGAAACCTCGTCTCTATAAAAAAAAAAAAAAAAAAAAAAAAAAAAAAAAAAAAAAAAAAAAAAAAAAAAAAGAAAGAAAGAAAGAAAGAAAGAAAGAAAGAAATAGATGCGCTAGGAAAAAAAATGGATCTTAAGCTTTACCTGTGGAATTCTCATAAGAAAGAGATTAAGATACAAGCGCTGTTTGAGAAAACTCGTTTATGCATAATGACTGTGGAAAGAGCAGCAGTAACGAGAAATGCAGAAGCTAAGACAGATGCTGAGTGCAAGAAGAGATTAGTTGGAGAATATCAGAATGTACTATTGTACTAAACTGCATCCCAGACAAGAAAAAACATTACCTACTATCACTTTGCAGAGTGGGTGCATGTTAAAGCACTTTGTAAATCAAAATTCCAGATAAAAATATGCGTATCCACTGTGACCCCAGTGGATGTAAACTGGGTTGGTTCGGGGTAAGATGGTGAATAAGGACACATTTATCTTTAGTGCAGACCACCCCCACATGCTGGCCTCCACATGTGCCACAGCAGAGCAGTCATATGCTTCCAACATGAAGACCCTGGATGAGATATTGCATAAAACTGCTCCAGTACACACTTGTCACCAAAGACCTGAGAAACCCAAGCTACCTCATGGCAGGCAGCTGGTGTTCCCATCACACAGTCTCCCAAACATTCAGCTTTGAAAAAACTCTAGAAACAAAATCCACCTAAGGATATCTGTGACGGTCGACATGCCATCAGCTGCTGCTGCACCCACCCTACCTCCCCACGACATGACCAAAAAAGGGTCTGAGCACTTATCACTCTTCCTCCCTCCGGAGATGAAACTTTTTTCAGAGCTTCAGTTTCATCAGGGGCAGGGCAATAGTAGGTTTGTCAAAATCTATGCTACCAGGAGGATCACTTCTGCAGAACCTCCAGCTTCCTACAAGACTTCCACTTCATTTTCTAAAACCAAAATAATCTCCTGTGTCCATAAAAATGGCAAAATTAGAGGCCAGGAGCGATGGCTCACACCTGTAATCCTACCACTTTGGGAGTCCAAGGCAGGCAAATCATGAGGTCAGGAGTTTGAGACCAGCCTGGGCAACACGGTGAAACCCTGTCTCTACTAAAAATACAAAAAATTTGTCAGGCATGAGGGCATGTGCCTGTAGTCCCAGCTTCCAGGAGGCTGAGGCAGGAGAACTGCTTGAACTCAGGAGGCAGAGGTTGCAGTGAGCCAAGATCATGCCACTGCACTCAAGCCTAGGTGACAGAGCAAGACTCTGTCTCCAAAAAAAAAAAAAGGGGGGGGGGGGGCAAAATGAATCTATTCTAACAAACAAAACTGCCCCTCTACCTTGCTAATTCATCAAGTTACCTCCTTTCTTCTTCCTACATATAGTTAAATTTCTTAAGAGAGTCTCAATTTAATTTTTTTAGAGACAAAGTCTCACTCTGTCACCCAAGGTGGAGTACAGTGGCAGTATCTCGGCTCACTGCAACCTCTGTCTCCTGGGTTTAAGCAATTCTCCTGCCTCAGCCTCCCAAGTAGCTGGGACTACAGGTACGCACCATCACGCCCAGCTAATTTTTGTATTTTTAGTAGAGACAGGGTTTCACGATGTTGGCCAGGCTGGTCTCAAACTCCTGACCTCGGGTGATCCACCCACCTTTGCCTCCCAAAGTGCTGGGATTACAGGTGTAAGCCAGCGTGCCTGGCCTAATTTTAAAGTATAGAAAGGAAAAGTGTATAAGGCTGTAGGATAGAATGTTGATATTCAAGTATTAGTTTTTCAATTCTTCAATTTGTGGCTATTAAATATATGACTACTATTCCGGAGTGAAGACGGTTCTGTCAAAAGTGTACTGACATCTAGGCTGAAGCATGTGGATCACTTGAGTCCAGGTGTTTGAGATCAGCCTGGCCAACATGGCAAAACACTGTCTCTACTAAAAATACAAAAATTAGCTAGGCATGGTGGTACACATCCTAGCTACTTGGGAGGCTAAGGCAGGAGAGTCACTAGAACCTAGAAGGCAGAAGTTGCAGTGAGTAGAAATGGTGCCACTGTACTCCAGCCTGGGCAACAGAGCAAGACTGTCTCAGAAAAAAAAAAAAGAATTATGTATGAACCAGTATTTGGAAATCAAGAATTTACAACTAATTAGATGAGTTAATTACTTAAAGGAAATGGGTGGTAGTTTTTGGTAATATACATGAAAGAAATGTAATTTTTCTATTTTCTAAACACAACTTTCTAAGCCTTACTAAAATGATCAAGACCCATATGCTCCAATTTAGCACTATAACAGCCTGAAAATTAGCAAAGGAAGCTCATATTCCTCAGCCAAAAGTACATTAACAGAAGCTCACCTCATTGGTTGGTCACCTCCTCACAGTCACCAGGGCAGCTCCAATTTATCTCCTTTTATTCCACCTTAGAGGGGATGAGTGGTGACAGCTAGACCAATCTAGAAACCTTGTAAAAATTAGTAAGTTACTAAAACGTCCTGAGGTCTTCCCTCAAAACAATGTTTTTGTCATCTGTTATGACTGTTAAGTCATCTGTAACTTGATGATAATCATGGACTTTAAAAAAACATATATTTCTACCATATTAGTAATTTCATCTTCAGCATGATTCTCTACTATATAATATGTTTGTTTCTTTTTCAGGTTTGACCTCAGTTCCAACCAACATTCCATTTGATACCCGAATGCTTGATCTTCAAAACAATAAAATTAAGGAAATCAAAGAAAATGATTTTAAAGGACTCACTTCACTTTATGTAAGAATATATCGTCATACTTTCAAATATTTAAGTGAAAACTACATCTTTGCGATAATGATTAATTATACTATGTTAGTATAAACGAGTCTTACTTTTATGTCTGTAAAGAATGACAAAGTCCCTGCATTCAGCAGAGTTTTAGTTAATTAAAAATTATAAATTTAAGTCAATTAATAGTTTAATTCAATGGATGGCTATTAAATAATAGCCAGGTAAGAGGCAGTGGGCTGAGTTTAATGGTACTCAAATAAGCTTACAATCTATTCAGGTAATAACAGTCACTATATATTAAAATGAACAAGAAAACAATTATTAACAGCAATCATTAGCAAACAGTGTAAGAAATCTCTATCCAAACGTGTTATCTTAAAATACCACAAATCTCTAACAGTAGCACACAGAATATATCTGATTAATATATACATGTATGGCTTCTTTATTGGATCTTTAAAGAGGAAAAGAATTTTTTCTTTACTATATTAGTATCATTTTAATATTCTAGGATTTAGGCTGGGTGCATTGGCTCATGCCTGTAATCCCAGCACTTAGGCCGAAGTGGGCGGATCACCCGAGGCCACGAGTTAACCAGCCTGGCCAACATGGTGAAACCCCGTCTTTACTAAAAATACAAAAAATTAGCGGGCATGGTGGCGTGGGCCTGTAATCCCAGCTACTCAGGAGGCTGAGGCAGGAGAATCACTTGAACCCAGGAGGCGGAGGTTGCAGTGAGCTGAGATCATGCCACGGCACTCCAGCCTGGGTGACTAGAGTGAAACTCCATCTCAGGAAAAAAAAAAAAAAAGTCTAGAATTTAAGATTACTACTTCCATGTTTAACAATTTGGACTGCGTGTGGTGGCTCACACCTATAATCCCAGCACTTTGGGAGGCCGAGGCGGGCAGATCACTTGAGCCTAGGAGTTTGAGATCAGCCTGCAACATAACAAGACGCCACCTCTACAAAAAAATACAAAAATTAGCTAGTATGGTGGTGGTGCATGTAGTCTTAGCTGGGAGGCGGAGATTGCAGTGAGCTGTGACTATGCCACTGCACTCCAGCCTGGGTGACACAGTGAGACCCTGTCTCAAAAACAAAAGCAAACCAAGAAATCATTTTGAAGTCTCTAAATTTTTGCAAGTAAAATTTCTGACTTAGTCTGAAATTGGGTTTGGAGGAGAACCTCATATCCACCTGCCACAGCTGTGGAAGCACCACCACCTCCCCTCAGCACAGTTCCTTGCGTTGCTGACTCTGGCGTGGTGTTAGAGGAAGAGCTCTGGTTCTGTACCATCTGAGGTGGTAAGCCACACCTGGCTAGTCCAGGCCATTTCCCCACACTCTCAGGCTGTGCTGGAGAAAGCAAATTTAAAGTCTGTCATCTGTAGGTAAGATATAAAACTAAGATAACAGGGTAGAAAATATCATAACCATACCAGCTCCTTGCTACCATGCAGGCCTGGCTCTATTCCTGTATCTGAGAGATGTGAGGTCACCATGCCTCCCTGTCAGGATAGGGTCAGTGCAGTGGATCCTGCTGGCCCATTTCTTCCTCCTGGTCATCCTGGGATTGAGGACATGCATGCTGTCCTCAATCCCAGGGTGAGGCAGACTGAGGGATGCTCAATCGTCACATCAAGCCTCCCTGTAAAATCCAGCTCTCACATTGCACTGCCAGGTAGCCAGCACCTTGTCTGCCCTTTCACTTTCAAAGTGTGCAGACAGTTCAGATCTGGTAAGGCTTGAAGCCTTATATATATACATCTAAAAGAATAACGAGAGGAGCATATATTTATAAGTTAGGTCTCACTAAAACATTAAGACAGTCAGAAATAACACAATGGATTCGACTGAGGATCCACCCAGTCCACCCCACTAACTTTAGGCCACAGAATGTTTTGGAGAATGGCAAGGCCATTATTCTACCATCAGAAGTTGGAAATATAGCCTATTCATGGGTTTACCACTTGTTCGGGACCGCTTTTCAGCTTATATAACCACAAGAATAATAACTAATGACATATTTAATACTGGGGCCATAAATGTTTTAAATTTTTCATATCATTATTTTATCACATTTTAGGAGCATTCCAGGGACTTAGTCCATATGTACTCCTATTATTCACTGGGAAATGAGAATCTAAAAGGTATCAGGAGCTTTCTTAGACCTATTGGATTTTTTTTTTTGAGAAATGCATGTCAGGTGTAGAGCAACGGTGGGGAAGCCCCCAACTGTTAAGCAGTAATATTGCTAAGCTACTATTAGCAGACTGACCCGGTGTATTAATAGAAATCACTTTTTAAAGTACATGCTTTATACTGAATTGTGGGTATACCATATAATTACAAAACATTTATGTAATTATAATATCACCTTATATGGTACCTGTCTTTTAAGATAATCGAATTATTTTTTAGATAGTCTACAAAGTTACATTTTAGATGCTTGTTTGGCATTCGGGTTCTTACACAAAGGATAATACAGTGAGAGAAAAATCATAGATCTCCTAGCTCACTTCAGCCATTATCAGACACATTAGTCATAAATCAGTGTCCTATTACTGAATGGCTATGCTCTTCTCATCTTCTGTCCTTACACTGTTGTTAATTATGAATTGCGGGCTCTGTGATGAGCAAGCCAGCATTGAGAGTGCAGTTCAACTGGATCACTCAGCCAGCTCACCATGCAGGGCAGCTATTAATAGTGCTGCACAAAACCTCTTACATAGTTTTGTATTACTTTTCCTTCTTTTAAGCAGTTCCAACAACTGCATGTTTTAACGAGGAAAAACAAACTAACAAAAGCCTGGATCTCAGTGATACACAGGTTCACTTTGGGGTGGGGCCACGCTAACCCTCACTTGTTGGGTGACTGTAGGACAGTCACCTTTCTTCACTTTACGCCTTTCCTTATCACTAACAGGAGAGTAATAATTCCTGCTAAATTTACCTCATGGAATTAGAGAGAATTCACAAACCATCTTGATGATCCACCAAGTTTTTAAATTCCCCCTTACCTCATTTTTCAGTGTAACCAAAGGAAGAGAAAAGACACTTTTGGTTGGCATCACAAACTCAGAAACGAGGGTATTTTACCAGTTGGTAACAAAATGTAGCTTCACCTCTTCGACTAGACTTACCCTTTCTTGGTGAAACTTTCAGCAATAGTGATATATTTGGAATTTCTGGAGGGTAAGTAAAGGAAAGTACAAGGGCCAAGAGTGAGATGAGGAAATGTGCAGATAAAAGGAGTTTACTGAGCAACCAAAATGTGTATTTTTGCCATGGATAAACAACAACAATGTGAGTAATGCCAGTGAGGCATATGAAACCAGTGTGGAAACAAAGGGAGATTTTTGTGAAATGAGTTTGAGAACAAAATCATATAATGAATGAATCTAGAGCTGCTCCTTGAGAAAATCAGATGACCTGGATTGGTAAAGAGGGACTAAAAGGTCCTGAAGACGCTCAGTGGCCTGTCATCATTCTTGATAAACACAGAAAATTATCTCTGAACAATCTGGCAATGAGTAAAGAACTGACCTATGTTCATTTTGCAATGAAAATAGTTATCAGAGTTACCAACATGTACCAGTTTGCCTAGGACATTCACAGTTTTGGTTCTGAAATCTCCACATCTCATAATCTCATGATCTGGGCAGACTGAGATGGCTGGTCACCCAAGTAGCCATGCACCCTCGGACATGTCGCAAAGGACTTGGCGGCAGAAAGCACACTCACACTAGTACAAGCTTTTTGCTCTCTGGAGTAATTAGACCCCCACTGGAGGATGCTGTCTTATCACCCTGAGAAATATCCAAAAAACTGGTAAGAGATTGAGCCATTCCTCAGGATCATTACTATCTCCCCCAACATCTAAAATATGCCAGAATGGTGAGGGCACATGGTAGTTTTTTCCTTACAGGCCTCTGTTCTGAGAGAAATGGTAAACATTAGTAAATATGAAAGAAGTAAGGTTTTCAAAATAGAAAAAAATCATGCAAAAATATATTTGGTGAGCACTAAACATAGTTTTGTAGCGTAGATTTTAAGATAAGATAAAGATAATATCCTTGGTCACTTCCCTGAAGGGAAATAGGAGGCTGAGTAGAGGTTGAAGCCTTAACCATATGAATGTATTATCTATTCAAAGATAAAAAAGACGAACTTCTATCTAAACCAAAGGCATAATCTCAACTACTACAGCTCTGCACTTTTCTAACTCAGAATAAAAATTTTTTTAAAGTTTAGATTGGGCTGGGAAATTTTTTACATGGGTGATATAGTACACGAACGATATAAATTGTACTGATTTCCATGATTGGCTAATCACTGTAGAATACTGGTAAATCAAATCCACTTCCTAATATTGTGTAACTTTCTATGCTTGATCAAGGGTCTGATCCTGAACAACAACAAGCTAACAAAGATTCACCCCAAAGCCTTTCTAACCACAAAGAAGTTGCGAAGGCTATATTTATCCCACAATCAACTAAGTGAAATACCACTTAATCTTCCCAAATCATTAGCAGAACTCAGAATTCATGAAAATAAAGTTAAGAAAATACAAAAGGACACATTCAAAGGAATGAATGCTTTACACGTTTTAGGTAAGTTTTTCAAATGAATGGGACATCTTGAAATTATAATAAGCAAGCAGATGTAGAACACTTATCATTATTAAGAATAATTTCCAAAATTAATTTTTGAATATAATAATCTTTGCCTAGATAAGCCATTTATAAACCAATTAAAATGCTCAACAAAATTTTTAGCACTTAAAGAAAACATGACCTTTGTAAACCTCTCTCTCTCCCTCAAGAACCTCCCTTGAGGCTGGGCGTGGTGGCTCATGCCTATAATCCCAGCACTTTGGGAGGCCAAGGTGAATGGATCACCAGAGGTCAGGAGTTTGAGACCATCCTGGCCAACATGGTGAAACCCCGTCTCTACTAAAATAAAAAAAAAAATTAGCTGGGCATGGTGGCACGTGCCTGTAGTCCCAGCTACTTGGGAGGCTGAGGCAGGAGAACTGCTTGAACCCAGGAGGCAAGATGCAGTAAGCCGAGATCGCGCCACTGCACTCCAGCCTGGTGCCTGGCGACAGAGCGAGACTCTGTCTCAGGAAAAAAAAAAATACAAAAATTAGCTGGGCCTGGTGACGGGTGCCTGTAATCCCAGATACCCAGGGCGGTAAGGCATGAGAATTGCTTGAACTCAGGAGGCGGAGGCTGCAGTGAGCCAAGATCGCACCACTGCACTCCAGCCTGGGCAACAGAGCAAGACTTCGTCTCAAAAAAAAAAAAAAAAAATCTCCTTTGAAACACTTAGCCTGGTTTCTGTTTCTGACCAGATCCTGATCAATAAAATCTACATTATTCTTATTTAATTTAAAGGTAGTATTTTAATGTGTTATACAAGCTACTCAAATATAATTTACAAAATTAGTTTGGATATTATTTGGAATGTGCACCTAACGTTTGGTTATCTGCTTTAAGATTATTGATGTGAGGAATTTTTCATCTTCTATTTAAAACTCTACCTGATTTTATTTCTAACACCCATCATATAACCATGCCATCTCCCTATAATCTCCATTCCAAAATTCAAAACCAAGATTCTCATTCATTTATTCATTTAATTCAACCAAGTGTCTGACCGCACTTACTGGCATTTCTTCAAAGTTATATTTCTGCTAACAAAATAACAATTTCTAATTGACTTATAATTTTAAAAAAGTTTAAGACACAAAAATGTACACAGAAAAATATAAACATTTTGGAGTATATGAAGGATGATCTTTTCTTCTGATGCAATACTACTATAACAAAATCTTAATTGTGCTCATGGTTGGAGGACAGTGAAAATGTCACTGATTCAGTAATTCAAAGCAAATAATAGTGAACTTCTCATATATTGCAGTTTACATAATACAAAGCAGTATTTTTCTGATGCTGACAGAAAGGACAGTAGATAGACAGAAGCAGATATACTGAGTGAAAATGAGCCTAAAGGATGAAGCTCGTGCTTCCTGGGATATTCATTCTTGGGATGTGTCTTTCTGCACTGTGAGTTTCCTTTATATACAACCTATGTGTGCTAAGTCATGTCATTCTCCCCCCGACAGAAATGAGTGCAAACCCTCTTGATAATAATGGGATAGAGCCAGGGGCATTTGAAGGGGTGACGGTGTTCCATATCAGAATTGCAGAAGCAAAACTGACCTCAGTTCCTAAAGGTTTGTATTTACTTTACTTAAGACATGGTATTTTTAAATTGTCACCTTTCCATAACGATTAAATGTAACATTGTAAACTGTGCAGCGTACACTGCAACTAGAAATCCTGTAACAGTAAATCTGCTCAATATAGTCTACACACACGGAAAATGCCATATGTAGTGCTTTTTTTCCTGACAGAATTAAGCCATCCACTTATTTTTACTTCACTAAAAATAAACACTTAGAAGTAATGAACTTTTAATTTTCCTTCTCTTTCCTGAGATTTACTCATTTATATGTGTCATTCTGTGAAGTATCTGTTAGAGGTGGCGAATTCTGTACAGAAGAAAGCAGAGAAAGATAGATGGGGCAAGAGACCGTGTCTCCAGGCATTTAGCCACAGTTTGAGGTGGAGCCTATGTGGCCAGACTGGGCAGTCCCTGGCTCTGGCAGGAATGGATATGCCATTTAAGACAAGGTATTTGTACCCAGCTTCTTCCCAGGTGTAATGTGAAGATTAATGTACAAATACATAGAAAGGTTTGGGGACAACATCCAGCACATAGGAAGTGATCGCTTGTGATATAATAATTACCAAGATGAGCACTGTGCTCTTTATCATGGCTTCGTGTGACCGGAGGCTAGCACCTCAAGTAGAATGCTCCTTCAGCCTGCCAGATGACCAGTGTTCCAACCCATTACTTCTAAGCTCCCTGTCTGATGATTAGCTGCATAGTCTTGGAACTCATGCTCAAAGTCTTGCTTTCCTTATTCCCAACAAGGGCATCTGCTCTCTTTGCTTTGATGACTAACTGGGTCAAAAATAACCCCTGGGATTAAAAACATATTTTCGCTTTCCAACAGCTGTCTTTCAGTATCCACCAGTTAAAGCAGCAATTTCATCATAATCCCCCTCTAATCTACTCACCTGATCCAGAAGATTAACAAAACATATACAGATAATTTAAAAGACATAGTAAAGCTGTTTTTATTAATCAAGAGGTGGCCTTTCACTTAGGTCACCTGAAGATCATCTAAAGTAAAAGGGGAAAGATAATTTTTCCATCCAGGAAGGCAACAGTTTAATTCAGAACTACACAAATAAAAAAAAAAACGACCTTAGTCTAGCTTTAAAGGAGGTGAATGTTTTTCTACAAGAAACCAAAAATGCTGTATTTACCTTCCCGTTTTAGAAAAACAACAAAAAAATGCAAATACTACCCAATAAGTTAAACACATAAAATCCCCTTCATATGCTGGAAGCTGACATTCAATAAAGGAGAGTGAAGACAAGGAAAATAAGAAGGTAGAGGGAGGAGAGGAGGTGAGACCGACAGGGCTAAAGGAGGGAGCTGCTGCTCCCTCCTGGCATGGCCATTCTTTATATTCATACCAGAAGTCTTTCCTACACTGTAAAATTCTCTTTAAATTTCAAAGTGTATCTTAAAAGTGAAGGTTTAGCTTCTCAGAAAGTTTTCAAGATTCTTTCAAAGCCAAAAGAAATCTTTAGAAATTTAAATTGGAATCAAATCTCTCAACTTATATAACTATTTCTTCAAGATCCCTTTGACATTCAGAATTCACTAACCTGTGAAAGCTGCCTGTGTGGCATAATCCAGTCAGTATTTCCTGCCCCCCGCAGCCCCCCCCACACCCCGCACCTGGCAAGATGAAACGATATAGATATCCTGAAGGTCCTCACCAGACCCAACAAGGTATCATGCAGAGAGGAAGAAAATGCCTTTTTTCCTATTCATTCAGGAAGTTCTACTGCATAATGATACTGTGTGGGGAAGACGGGGACCTGTTTGAAGACAGGGTGGGAAGGTACTTCACAGAATGACAGGTATAAATTACTAAATGACAGGAAAGAGAAGGAAAATTAAAAGTTCATTACTTCTTAGTGTTTATTCTCAGTGTGGTAAAAAAAAAAAAAACTGTGGCTTAATTCTGTCAAGAAAAAATTCCAGTATAAAAGTGTGCTAACATTTGTCAGCAGTTACTGAGTTTCTGCCAAATTCACACCTCTGCTTGTTTATCCTAGAGGCTGCACTTCACTGTTCTCTTTAGTTACCCACCTTCCTAATTTCCTAAGGGACACAACAGTTTACTCAACTTCTGTAAGTGCTCTCCCAGAGATTTCTCCCTTCTGACTTGTACAACCTACTCCAGAATAGGTGGCACATTGCACCAGCTACTTTTCTAGTGATTTTTGTATGTATGATGGATCTGCTCAATTAGAATAGAATGTCTCTGAGGCCGGGCCCAGTGGCTCACGCCTGCAATCCTAGCACTTTGGGAGGCTGAGGTGGGTGGATCACCTAAGGTCAGGGGTTCAAGACCAGCCTGGCCATCATGGTGAAGCCCCATTTTAAAAAGAAAAAAAAAAAAAAAGAATATAATGTCTTTGAGGACAGAACCTTTACCTTACATACTGGAGGGTCCATATAATCATTCCATAAATACAATTAAGCTCAATTAATCACAATTCAAGAAATTAAAACCTTCTCAGTTTAGAAGAATTATTTTTCTGCTCACTAGTTTATTTATTTTAAAAATCAAAGTAGATTCTGTTATCAAAATAAATTCAGCCATGAAGATTATTATTGGTATTCATAAGGATATTTCAATTATTTTCATCAGTCTTTATCACTAATATAGAAAGGAAATATTTCAGCAAGAGTTGAAAAAAGTAAACCATTTCCCAGCTAGCTAACCAGATAGTTTAGTTGACAAATAATACTTTGTATATAGGGCTAACAAAATGAGGTTTGATGGAATGTTCTGGTCAGTTCCTTTCATTCCAACTTCAGTTCATCTGGGGAGGGTGGAGATCAGGATATGTCCCCATGAGAAGAGAAGGAATGATAATTCACTGGGCACCTGCCATGTGCGGGGGTACTGAAGATACACTTCCTAGTTTGCACAAAAACTACTGCTAATGGGAAAGGACAGAGCCAGGCATGGTGGCTCACACCTGTAATCCCAGCATTTTGGGAGGCCAAGGCAGGCAGATTGCTTGAGGTCAGGAGTACAAGACCAGTCTGACCAACATGGTGAAACCCCATCTCTACCAAAAATGCAAAAATTAGCTGGGCATGGTGGTGCACGCCTGTAGTCCCAGATACTTGGGAGGCTGAGGCAAGAGAATTGCTTGAACTCAGGAGGCAGAGACTGCAGTGAGCCAAGAATGCAGTTCTACACTCCAGCCTGGGTGACAGACAGACTATGCCACAGAAAAAAAAAAAAGAAAAGAAAGAGTAAGTACTGCAATGACCTGAACATATCAAATAGAGTAAAAATCTGTGTGTTTATAATGGTGTTTACTTTTTTCTTTCTTTTTTTTTTAAATAAAATAAAGACAGGGTTTTACCATGTTGGTCAGGCTGGTCTCAAACTCCCGACCTCAGGTGATCCGCCCGCCTTGGCCTCCAAAGTGCTTGGATTACAGGCGTGAGCCACCATGCCCGGCCTATAATGGTGTTTAAAAACACACACACACACAAAACTTTAACTGGTCACCTTTGGACATTGCGTGAATTCATTACTTGAAAGAATCAAGTTTTGCTGTCTTTTCTATGAAAACAATCTTACATACTAACTAAATAATTAACGAAAGAAAATTATTTAAAGAAGAATTCCAGCTAATACATCCATAAAAAATGATACCGGGAAGTCACCATTTTCCAATTCCTAATGAAAGAATGGATCTAGGCAGCAATCGTGCATGAATGCTAAGACCCTAGGAGGCTGATCTACTTCTATCTGTATGTATCTTTGGATCAGACTACCAGGTCATAGGAAGAAGTTAAAGGATCTTGATAAATGATATCATATGGAAGCTTTCAGTCAAATCCACAAAATGAGTGTCTCAAACAAATTATTATGGAAATAAATCAATAGAAGAGAAAGAAAAAAGGAGGCAGTATGCTGTACATTAAGAAAGATTTCAGGATGGGCCCAGGGCCTCACGCTTGTAACCCCAGAAATTTGGGAGGCCGAGGCAAGCAGATCATGAAGTCAGAAGTTTGAGGCAAGCAGAACGTGAGGTCAGAAGTTTGAGACTAGCCTGACCAACATGGTGAAACTCTGTCTCTACTAAAAAGACAAAAATTAGCTGGGCACAGTGGCAGATGCCTGTAATCCCAGATACTTGGGAGACTGAGGCAGGAGAATCGCTTGAACCCAGGAGGGGAAGGTTGTGGTGAGCCTCGATTGCGCCACTGCACTCCAGCCTGGGCGACAGAGCGAGACTCGGTCTCAAAAAAAAAAAAAAAAGAGAGAGAAATTTCAAGAGAGATAAGAATTAAATGTATTCTGTAAACTTCATTTAATCTTCACTTGAACAAATCAACTGTAAAATGACATTTGAGACAACTGGGGTAACTTTATTATATTAGATGATAGTAAAGCATTAATTAATTTTTGTTAGATGTGATATTAACAGAGTGGTTATAAAAACAAAAAAAAGAAAGATGACCTTATCAGTTAGAGACTTCTAGTTGAAGAATTTACACATGAAATGATGATTTGCATAAGATTAGACTTTAAATACTCCAGCAAAAAAAAAAAAAAAATGGCAAAATAAAAACAGATAAGTCAATAAATAATAGAGTAGATGAAACAAGATAGGAAAAATGGAGATAACTGTTGAAGCTGAGCATGACGGTTCATAATACTAGTTTCTATTTTTATGAATGGTTATAATTTTCCTATAATAAGAAGTTAATAAAAAGTAGGTACCAGGCCGGGCACGGTGGCTCATGCCTGTAATCCCAGCACTTTGGGAGACCAAGGTAGGTGGATCACCTGAGGTCAGGAGTTTGAAACCAGCCTGACCAACATGATGAAACCCTGTCTCTACTAAAAATACAAAAAACTAGCCGAGTATGGTGGTACATACCTGTAATCCCAGCTACTCGGGAGGCTGAGGCAGGAAAATCCCTTTAACTCAGGAGACGAAGGTTGCAGTGAGCTGAGATCATGCCTCTGCACTCCAGCCTGGGCAACAAGAGTGAAACTCCGTCTCAAAAAAAAAAAAAAGTAGGTACCTAAAAAGTTGCCTAAATCCATAATCTGAAACTTGAAAAGTAAACAAATAGGGAGGCTTACTTGACAACATATATCTTTCTCTTCTTATTAGGCTTACCATCAACTTTACTGGAGCTTCATTTAGATTATAATAAAATTTCAACAGTGGAACTTGAGGATTTTAAACGATACAAAGAACTGCAAAGGTAAAAGTTCCCAAAATTTTAACTTAGAATGATACCTCCTGGAGAATGTACATAGGGATCCTAGTAGATATCACTGTCTGTTAAGCCAGCTGCTGTTGCAACTGGAGAGTATGAAAAGAAAACTAGAAAGAATCACCATTATTATGGCCTCTGCTGATGGGAGGGGTAAACCAAGTGAAAAGAAGAAAATGACTTTTCAAATTTCTCTTTTGTTAAATTTAGGTTAAAGAATTTTCTGACAAAACTGGGAGATGGTTGTTACATACTGAAATAGGTTATTAAATATCTTTGTGTGAACATATATAAAAATAGGACAGGCATTTATATTCTAACTAGGTTGTGGTGTGTTCAGCTAACTTTATCACACGTAACCATCTGTATAAGACTTGATGCATTTTATATCATTTATAGGCTGGGCCTAGGAAACAACAAAATCACAGATATCGAAAATGGGAGTCTTGCTAACATACCACGTGTGAGAGAAATACATTTGGAAAACAATAAACTAAAAAAAATCCCTTCAGGATTACCAGAGTTGAAATACCTCCAGGTAAAACATTCTACTTGTGTTCAAGAGATATTAGCACTTTTCTTTAGTTTTTATAACACTCTTTAGCGTATCTCAAGCAAAGATAAAGTAAGCAGCAAGGGTGATTCAAACATAATGACTTTCCAGGTTGCATGAGGAGTTTTAAGAAGGAGAGCTTTAGAAGAATGGTTTCTACATGGATGTCACCTGAAAGCTCAGGATCCATTTCCACCTTTTGGTTTCTCCTGCTGAAACTGCTGAGGACATTGTGGCAAAGCCACTGGCACAGTTAATTTCAGATTTCTAGGGTAGGGGTGGCTATGCAGAGGCGGGACTAGTCAGGAGGACATCGAGCAGGGTCATATATCCTTTTGTTCTGGAAACATTTCTCAAGGCAAAGCAAGAGGATTAGGCTTCTGGTATTTTCGCTATCAGTGTGGTGCTAGGATAGATATGCATATTTTTTTAAGCATTCCAACAAGAATACAGCATATAACCAATTAAAAGTCACCATCTGGAGCATCATGAGTTCCCATTTTGTCATTTTTTATTAATTATCAGAAATCTTTTCCTTTTTTTTTTTCTTTTTTCTGAGACAGAGTTTCACTCTTGTTCCTCAGGCTGGAGTGCAATGGCGTGATCTCGTCTCACTGCAACCTCTGCCTCCCAGGTTCAAGTGATTCTCCTGCCACAGCCTCCTGAGTAGCTGGGATTACAGGCACCTGCCACCACACCCAGCTAATTTTTGTATTTTTGGTGGAGATGGGGTTTCGTCATGTTGGCCAGGCTGGTCTTGAACTCCTGACCTCAGGTGACCCACCCGCCTAGGACTCCCAAAGTGCTAGGATTACAGGTATGTGCCACCACACCCGGCCAGAAATCTTTTCCTTCTAATTTGACAACTCTTTTTTTTTTTTTTTTTTTTTGAGATAGAGTTTTGCTCTTGTTACCCAGGCTGGAGTGCAATGGCACCATCTTGGCTCACAGCAACCTCTGCCTCCCGGGTTCAAGCGATTCTCCTGCCTCAGACCCCCGAGTATTTAGGATTACAGGCATGCACCACCCCACCCGGCTAATTTTTTTTTTTTTTTTGTATTGTTAGTAGAGACGAGGTTTCTCCATGTTGGTCAGGCTGGTCTTGAACTCCCGACCTCAGGTGATCAGCCCACCTCGGCCTCCCAAAGTGCTGGGATTACAGGCCTGAGCCACCATGCCTGGCCTAATTTAACAACTCTTAACTGTCTGGGAGGGGTCACAGATTCCTTGGCGAATCGAATAAAGATTTTCAATTCACCAAGATTCCAAGAACAAAAGTTTTCATCTTTCAAGGAGCTTGAGAACAAAACTGGGCATCAAGCCACTTTGCCTCTTCCATATTTCTTTCTGATCTTTAAACAAGTTTCGTTCACTGTACTCCTTTTAGATACAAGCCATCAAAATGAATGTAATATAGGCAGGTGCTAATCTCAAGGTGACAACTTTTGCTTTGACTTTTCCAAATGCTGCATTTGAATGTCTGTTTAGCCAGTGAGTACAACTTGAGTCTGTCCTCTCTCAAGCTATCCTATCCCTGATGTCATTTCTGCTTAATTTGCTCCACAACTCTGCTGTGGCAAAGGATACCTTGAACTGCTACTGAGCAGCTGGGGACTCAACACGAACTCAAATGTTTTAGCAATGCCTAGAATTTTCATGATTGGGCTCATATCAGTCTTACTAAGATACAAAGGCAGAATCTAGAAGTAACAACAGCCAGAGAGAATATCCCAAAAAAAGGCTTCTGCTCTTCAGCATGCCAAAATGCTGTCAGTTAAGTAGACTGCTTTTATTTCCCAGAAATCTCACTGCTACCAAAAAAGGCCAAAGAAGGAATTAGAAGGGCTGTTAAAGGGAATTAAGGAAAGTCCCTCTATTTACCATACTTTTTTAGTAAGAATTTAATTTAAAAAGACATTCACACAGCCTATAAAATTGTGACTTGTCCATTGGTGTACATAAAATTAAGTGATTTCAACTATTGATGCTGTATTACAAACATGGATATGAGATGTTGATAGATCTTTCTATAAAACAACTTACAAAAATGTAGTTCTACTCTTCTTTCCCTTGGTCACAAAAAATGCCAGCTCATAATTCTTCACAATCATATTGTGAGCCTAACTCTTGGAGCATTACATGTCATTCTTCTGACCATTTCCAATGTTTTATATGCATTATTGTAAATACCACACTGAAGTACATGTATATATACACATAAATATGTAGATATAAAAATATGTATATATGTGTATATATAAAAGTAAACATTATATCTATCTATCTATCTATCTATCTATCTATCTATCTAGAGGGAGGAAGGAAGAGAGAGAGAGAGAGAGAAGAGAGACCCAACTGACCAGGCATTATGCTCTGGACTTTGGGCAGGAGATCTTCCCCAACACTTTCGTGTACAACACGTGAGCTTGAGTTGTTATAATAGATACTTAACATGCATAAGTGAATACATCTACTTTACCTGAAAATACATTCAAGCCAATGTAAAATAAACAGATGAATAAACCCACAAACAAATGGCAACTACAGAGGATCTTCCATTCACATTTACTGGGTATTTTTAACCTTTTCTTTTTTCCTACTACAACAGATAATCTTCCTTCATTCTAATTCAATTTCAAGAGTGGGAGTAAATGACTTCTGTCCAACAGTGCCAAAGATGAAGAAATCTTTATACAGTGCAATAAGTTTATTCAACAACCCGGTGAAATACTGGGAAATGCAACCTGCAACATTTCGTTGTGTTTTGAGCAGAATGAGTGTTCAACTTGGGAACTTTGGAATGTAATAATTAGTAACTGGTAATGTCCACTTAATATAAGATTCAAAAATCCTTACATTTGGAATACTTGAACTCTATTAATAATGGTAGCATTATATATACAAGCAAATATCTATTCCCATGTGGTAAGTCCACTGACTTATTTTATGACAAGAAATTTCAACAGAATTTTGCCAAACTATTGATACATAAGGATTAAGAGAAACAAGCATCTATTGCAGTTTCTTTTTCGTACAAACGATCTTACATAAATCTCATGCTTGACCATTCTTTTCTTCATAACCAAAAAGACATTCAGTATTTAACACTTTGTTATCAAGCATATTTTAAAAGAATTGTACTGTAAATGGAATGCCTGACTTGGCAAAATTTGTGCTTTTTCATTTGCTGTTAGAAAAACAGAATTAATAAAGACAGAAGCCGGGCATGGTGGCTCACACCTGTAATCCCAGCACTTTGGGAGGCCGAGGCGGGCAGATCATGAGGTCAAGAGATCAAGACCATCCTGGTCAACATGGTGAAACCCCGTTTCTACTAAAAATACAAAAAAAAATTAGCTGGGTGTGGTGGCGGGTAATCCCAGCTACTTGGGAGGCTCAGGCAGGAGAATCACTTGAACCCAGGAGGCAGAGGTTGCAGTGAACCAAGATTGCGCCACTGCACTCCAGCCTGGGTGACAGAGCAAGACTCCCTTCAAAAATTAAAATTAAAAAAAAAAAAAAAAAGTAACGTGAAGAGTACATTACAGTATTCTTATTATTTCTTTAATAACTTGGGTAGTACTGTAATATTTGTAATCATCTTGAAGTATGATATAATATTATTGAAATTACCTTATGTCTTAGAATCTGTCTTTAATGTTTAAAACTAACTTCTTAAAATAAAGCCTTCAGTAAATGTTCATTACCAACTTGACAGATGCTACTCTTAAGAGCTGGTTTGGGGCTATAGCATATGCTTTTTTTTTTTTTTTTAATTATTAACCTGATTATAAAACCTCTGTAAAAATGTGTAGTGTTTATGTAAAATCTGTAACTTGCATTTTAATCATCAGTTATTATAAGCTTTTAATAGCATGTCAATTGTTAGGCTATGTAACATTACCACCTCAACTCTAAGGAATACTTTTGAGATACTCCTTTGGAAGACCTTGCTTGGAAGAGCCTGACATTATCAATTCTACACCAAACTGTCTCTTCAAATATATATGGACTGGATAACTCTGAGAAACACATCTAGTATAACCAAATAAACAGAGCATCAAATTAAACAGACAGAAACTGAAAGCTCTACATAAAAGCTCAGAGTTCTTTATTTATATTTTATTGGCATTCAATGTAAGTAAAATTAGAAAACGGAAAATTTCATTAAAAATGTTGGTTTGAAATAAAATATTTGTGCTTTGATCTTATTTTTCTTCTCCCGGCCAGCAACATAAACTATTCTTCAGAAAACTCTAATCTATCTATAACATTTTTAAAGCAGTATTAATGTAAATTCTTAACAACAATACCAAAATATACCATGTAATTCCTAGGCTATGAAAGGTAATCACCTTTATATTAAACTACCTCAAAAACAAGATTTTAAAAAATTTGGGGGGCGGGGGGGAAAGAACAACATTACAGATATACAAGAAGAAATGGAGAGTTTGGATTTCAAGGTTAAGAATAGGTAAATAAAGTCTTACTCTTCACAGTGTAATTACTCAACTTTGGCTCCCTTCACATTGTGGGTCAGGTCATTCTTTGTGGTAGAGGCTGCCCTGTACATCTTTTAGTAGCACCCTGGTCTCTATACACTAGTTGTCAGTAACACCTGCATCCCCTGCCCCTACAGGTTTTTGTTTGTTTTTATTTTATTAAGAGACAAGGTCTTGCTCTGTTGGGCTGCAGTGTAGCAGCATCATCATAGCTTACTGTAGCCACAAACTCCTGGGCTGAAGCAATTCTCCTGCTTCAGGCTTCCAAGTAGCTGGGACTACAGACACATACCACTGTGCTCAGCTAATTTTTGTAGAGACAGGGTCTCACTTTTTTGCCCAGGCTAATATTGAACTCCTGGTGTCATGTAATCCTCCAAGCCTTAGCCTCCCAAAGTATTAGGATTACAGGCGTGAGCCACTATGCCCAGCCTTTCCTCCACTCCTGCAGTTTCGACAGTCAACAGTTTCTCCAGAAATTGACAAATGTCCCTTTGGGGAGTGGTGGAAGGTAGAAGATCTCAGCAGGCTGCAAACAAGGGCTTTACAGGAAACTTAGTCAATTTCTAAAATGACATATGTGGAAACCTAAAGCAAAATTGCCACTTTTTTGAGCAAAAAAGAGGGAACATCATAGTATGAATAGAGGGAGGATGACAGAATGATTTTAATAATAAGGGTTAACCATCAGTAGTGCTAGAACTTTGACTTGGAAACCCAGTTCTATTTATAGTCTTGGGCAAGTCACCACCTCTTTGAGCCTGTTTCCTCACCTATAAAGGGGAGGGCTGACAACACTGACAAGGGTGCTATGAAGATTGAATGATAAAAATATATATGCAATGCTTTGTAAACCATAAACATTTACAAAGAAAAATCAAAGATCATGAAGTCCTTAAAGATAAAAGAAAACAATAATCATTAAAAATTAAATATTCTAAAGTTCCAACTGTTTCAATAAATAAAATTAATTTTTCTACAATTTAACAAAAATAAAATTGTGATATCATGGCACTTACAAGAACATATGTAAAAGTCAAAAATGTTTATTGACATTGAAAAAACCCAACATCTTGAAATTCATCATTAAACTCATAAGGTAAATACTAAGGTTAGAATAATCTAAACACTTATCTATGATCTAAATAGTGGAGTTTAAAGTAGCTAAATCTTTTTATAAAAAGAAAAAACAAAACCAAAAATTTTAAATACTGGAAATGATTATTGAAATCCCTGCAATTAATTCACTGTGGTTTATGTTTGTATTTCCATCTTACAGCTGTTAGTCATTTTTGGTTTTAAGTTTGCAAAAAACAAATCACTAATAAAAATCATAAACAACCAAAACTGCATTAACATTTACTGTCGCAAACACATTTTATGGTGAATACAAAATATTACTCACTGGAAAAATCCACTAAAGGTTGAAAACAAGTGACTTATTATTTACTGGGTTTATTAAGGACTAAATTACTGAAATGATTTTCTTTAAGTATTATGGGGTATTCAGAAGTCACTAAAAGAAAAACTCTTTTTTTTTTTTTTTTTTCCCTGAGATGAAGTCTCCTCACAAATTGTCCAGGCTGGTCTCAAACTCTTGGGCTTAAGTGATCTTCCTATCTTAAACTCCAGAGTAGCTGGGATTACAGGCATGAGCCGCCACATCCAGCATTCCAAAAGCTTTATTTTAAAAAATTCTATTTTGTTTCACCTTAAGCTACCATATTATTTCTCTTTCATTCATAATTCCAACACGTTTTGAAAGAATTGCCTTATCTGAGTCTGTATTATGTTTCTACTCACATGGACCTTAATCTGTTGCAGCTGATCTAACAATTCTCCTGAATCTATTTTCCCAAAATTATCTTATACAAATAACATTAAACAATAGCTGATTTTATCAGTCCATTCTTGCACTGCTATAAAGAAGTACCTGAGACTGGGCAATTTATAAAGAAATGATGTTTAATTGGCTCATATTTCTGCAGGTTGTATAGGAAGCATGGCAGAGTCTGCTTCTGGGGAAGCCTCAGGAAACTTCCAATCATGGCAGAAGGGGAGAGGGGGAGCAATATTTCACGTGGCTGGAGAAAGGGGAGGTGCCACACACTTTTAAATGACCAGCTCTCAGGAGAACTTACTATCAGGAGAACTGCTCCAAGGGGAAAAATGCCCCCATGATCCAATTACCTCCCACCAGGCCATACCTCCAACACCAGGGATTAAAAATCTGACATGAGATTTGGGTGGAGACACAGATCCGAACCGTATTACTGATGTTTAAAGAATATTTTCAGAGACTCTTCAAAATGCCTTACTTTTAATCCTCACAATAACCCTAAGAGGTACTTTTACTTATAACTGTTTTTTTTAGGTGTAGGAGCCTAGGAAATTAAATCACTTGTGGCAGATCTGGGATTTGAACACAGCAGTCTAGCTCCATGCTTTTAACTACGATGGTACACTATTTTTCATGAAAATCTCAGTTCACTTTGCAAATATATCAATGAGAAAATTATGACAGTAAAAGACATCTGAGCTAACCCATCCTCCATCTTCCCTTTCCATTAATTTTTACCAGGCTATTGGGCTGAGCTAACTTTGGAAGACATTTAGGCTATAGTTTAAATGATAATAGGCCTTGCCCAAAACTCAACTGCTTTTGTAAAGCTAATGAAAGGCCTTGAACTGGGGGGAAGACAGGAGCCTGATTCTGGGAAGGTATAGACAAAGATTGTCAGCCATTCCTGCAAATAATATAACTATTATAGACTGGCTTTTTGAGTTATCTTTTCAGATTTTTTTTCCATTGTTGACTTCACCTGGACCTTCCAAACCCACTTCTGTGGCCCCATTCAGAAGCAACTGAGCCCATCGGAGGATAGCTTACACCCCCTATGATTTCATCTCTGCTCCAACCAATCAGCAGCAAGCCTTGCCTCCCCCAACCACTTCCCCAAAACTGCCTTTGAAAAACCCTGAATCCTCAGGAGTTCGAGACCAGCCTGGCCAAAATGGTGAAACCCATCTCTACTGAAAATACAAAAAATTAGCTGGGCATGGTGGTGGGCACCTGTAATCCCAGCTACTTGGAAGGCTAAGGCAGGAGAATTGCTTGAACCTGGGAGGCAGAGGTTGCAGTGAACAGAGATTGTGCCACTGCACTCCAGCTTCCTGGGTGACAGAGCAAGACTCTGTCTCAAAAAAAGAAAACCCCTAATCCACAAGATGATTTGAGTACTAACTACATCTCCCATGTGGCATGACCAGCCTTGTGTCTGTTAAACTCTTTCTTTACTATGATACTGTGGTCTTCATTTGTGCAGGAGGCAGGAAGAAACCCAAAAGCAGTTACAACTCTGCTAACACACATTATGCCTTTCTGGTTGTCCTTTAGTGGCTAGTGTTCCCCAATATTCTTCATTTGGTCTCTTCTCTCTATTCCCTAACAATTTCATTCATTCTAGTCATTATCTTTAGGGTGAGTCCTTGAAAATCCACATCTCAAACGCTGACCTTGTTCATAAATAGCAAACTTAAAACATCTGGTGCCACAAAACCCAATCAAAATGAACATCATAAACTATTTCCTTCAAACTCATAAGGTCCCTCTTGACTCTGTTTTCCCTCCCAGCTGTGCAGTTTCTTAACTTCTAGGAGTTGCTCAGCTCATTTCTAACCTTCCGGCATCTCTACAAACAACCAGGTGCCAAGTCCTGCCCTACTTTCTCATGCTTCTTACACCCATTCCTTCCTTTTTTATCCTCAGTCACTGTATCACAATCACATTCTTGTTGAAATATGTGAAAGGAAAATAAAATCTCAGGACCCCAAATTCACTATGCTAGGGGTCCCAACCCTAGAGCCACAGACCACAACTGGTATGAACTGGAACACACAGCAGGAGGTGAGCAGTGGGCAAGTGAGCAAAGCTTCATCTGTATTTATAGCCACTCCCCTTTACTTGTGTTACTGCCTGAGCTCCACCTCCTGTCAGATCAGCAATGGCACTGTTACTGGGGGAGTACCCAGCTTGTACGTTCTTGGCCACTCTAATCCCGAAGAATGGGGAAAGGGGCCCTGGAAGCGTGGTGAATTTACCGTCCAAATAAAATCGTGGACCCAAAGAGTTTCGTGGAAGAGTGATTTATGAAACAGAGAGAGAGAGAGACAGAGAGAGAGGAGACAGAGAGAGAGAGACAGAGAGAGAGAGAGAGAGAGAGAGAGAGAGAGAGAGAGCGCAGCTCCCACGCTGTTGTGGTGGGAGGGGGAACCCAGAGAGGGAAATCCATTCAGGTAAGAGCAGCTGAAGTTTTAACCCTTGAGTTATTCCCTCCCCCATTCATGTTCTCAACCAGTGAGAGGAGTTCTTTCAAACTTCCTCTGGATTGATTGATCTTTGACTCTGATACTGGATTGGCTACTTGTTTTACAACCCTGACTAACAGAGGCCCCTCCTCCCAGAGCTTTTCGCAGGAATTTGGGACAAAAGAGCCCTACCTGGCTTTCCTGCGCAGGGAAAGACAAGACAAAGAATTTTAACTGGCCTGCGTGGAGGAGGTGCTCAAAGAGTTCCGGCGGCTTGAGGCGGGGAGCCAGGAAATTCCTGCATTTGAAAAATTCCTGCACTTGAAACCCTCCCCTAAGGGACCTGGGAAGAGAAGTTTAACACAGTCCCTCAGCATTAGATTCTCATAGGAGCACAAACTCTATAAAGAACTGCACATGTGAGGGATCTAGGTTGTGCACTCCTTATGAGAATCTACTGTCTGATGATCTGTCACGGTCTCTCATCACCCCCAGATGGGACCATCTAGTTGCAAGAAAACAAGCTCAGGGTTCCTACTGATTCTACATTATGGTGATCTATGTAATTATATATAATGAAATAATTATATATAATGAAATCATTATATATTACAATGTAATAATAACAGAAATAAAGTGTACAATAAATGTAATGCGACTGAATCACACTGAGACCATTCCCTCCCTCTCTCACACTCATCTATGGAAAAACTGTATTCCACAAAACTGGTCCCTGCTTTGGGGACCAAAAGGTTTGGAGTCCACTGCACTATGTTAAGAGGAAAAGTTAAGCTGAAAGCTGAGCCAGGCAAGAAACTCACTCCTTTGTTTAGAAACATTTAGAAGGCCAGGTATCCCCCACAGGTAGGTTCTCTGTTTATCTTATGTAAAGTGCTGATTTACTGAGCTGAGATGAATACATAGTTGACTATTCCTCCAGCCCTCCCCTCCTTCCCTTCCTCTCTCTTCCTTCCTTTTTTCCTCTTTCCCCTCCCCCTCCTCTTTCCTCTTTCTCTCCCCCCTTCCTCTCTCTCTTTCTCTTCTGTTTTTCTTTTACTGAAGAGACAGAGTCCCACTCCATTGCCCAGCTTGGTCTTGTCTTTTCTATTCTCCAGAGGATTTTAGATATCTTGGTTGCAAGGACTATGTGTTAGTCATCTTTGCATCCTCTCTCCCCCTCACCAAAGAAAATATGCTGCCTTGGTTCAGTATATATTTCTAACATGTACCAGCTTGCACATGTCCTATCCCCCACTGCAGCCTCCCCCATGCTGCTTTGCCTGCAGACACTCACCCACAGCCACCTCCAACATTACTTTAACAGAGCACGTGAACAAATGGTGCTGGGACAACAATATATTCACAACACACCGCATGCTGAGCTTAAAATGGGACAGAGATATAAGTGTAAGAGCTAAAACTATTAAAGTCTTAAAACAGACATAAATAATCATGAGTTTGGATTAGGCGATGACTTCTTAGATGTGGCACCGAAATCACAAGCAAAAAGAAGACATAGATAAACTGGACATCACCAAAATTAAAACGTTTTGTCTGTCTAAGCATATGATCAAAAAAAGTGAAAAAAAAAAAACACCCCATAGAACAGAAGAATTTTGGCCGGGCGTGGTGGCTCATGCCTGTAATCCAAGCACTTTGGAGGCCAAGGCGGGCGGATCACCTGAGGTCAGGAGTTCAAGACCAGCCTGACCAACATGGTGAAATCCCGTCTTTAAAAAAAAAAAAAGAATTTTGCAGATCATATATATTGATAAGGAACTTGTATCTAAAATAAAATTCTTACAACTCAATTATATTTAAAAACCCCAATTTAAAAATGGGTGAAGGATATAAATTGACATTTCTCCAAAGAAATGGCCAAATAAACGCATGAAAAGATAGCATCACTAATCATCAGGGAAATGGGGCACCTCATTTCATACTGTCAGTATAAAATGCAAATTACATGCTATGATTATAATTTGATTGAAATAGATTCAGTATCTCAAAGTTGAGTGACCAAGGACCGGTTGTAAAAGTTTATAATTTATTTATTGAAAAGATCTTATCCTCATTGACTTGCACTGTATATGTATCACAAATCAAGCAATCATATATGTCTACTTTATTTCTGAGCTTGACGTCTACGTCTAAGCCTGAATTTTGTCCCATGGATCTACAGGTTAACATTTTGAAACATACGAAGTGCTCCGACTTTGTTATTTTGTCTCAGGATTGTCTTGGTTATTCTAGGTCCTTTTCATTTCCATATTAATTTCAGAATTAGCATGTAAAGTCACACAAAAACCACACTGAGATTATTATTGAGATTGCAGTGAATCTCTGGATTGGATCATTTTGGAGAGAACTGTCATCTTAGCAATACTGAGTCTTTCAATTAATGAGCTAGCTA
This sequence comes from Ateles fusciceps, assembly GCA_036589455.1. NCBI lineage: Eukaryota > Metazoa > Chordata > Mammalia > Primates > Atelidae > Ateles > Ateles fusciceps. The sequence continues at coordinate 257,424 of JAZHEH010001180.1, read as the reverse complement.
TTCTTTAATTCCCTTCTTGGCATTGTTTTATAGTATTCTGATGAAAGTCTTACACATTTTTTTTTTTTTGAGATGGAGTCTCACTCTGTCGCCAGGCTGGAGTGCTATGGCGAGATCTGGTCTTACTGCAGATCTTAGCACTCTCACCATGCCATTCTTTTTCTTCTCCTTACTAAATTGAGAACTTTTACCTTTTCACTTAAGGAAAGCACTTTATAGATTAAGCTTCTCCAACCCATGGCCAGGGGCCACCTGCAGCCCAAAATGGCTTTGAATGTGGCCCAATACAAACTCGTAAAATTTCTTAAAACATTATGAGATTTTTGGTGACTTATTCATTTATTTTAACTCATCAGCTATCATTAGTGTTAGTGTGTTTTATGTGTGGCCCATGACAATACTTATTCTTCCAATGTGGCCCAGGAAAGCCAAAAGATTGGGCACCCCCATTATAGATTCTCTTTGACAAAAGGGTTACTAGAACATAAGCACTGGGATGCCATGACAGGTGATCAGATAACCCTACGTGACTAACGGGAGGTGAGTGTATATAGTGTGGATATGCTGAGCAAAAGGATGATTTATGTCCTGGGCTAGGTAGAGCTAGACAGCACAGGACTTCATCATGCTACTCAAAACAGCATGCAATTTGAAACTTATGAATTATTTCTTTCTGGAATTTTCCATTTAATATTTTTGGACCATGGTTGACCATGGGTAACTCAAATGGGGGAAAGCAAAACTGTGGATAAAGGGAGGCCACTGTAACTATTAACCTGAATAAACATAAGTAACAGAAATTCTGGTTCCTGGATCTCTATATCCACCACTCTATCCAAACTTACAATCATTTCAATACTTGGAAGACCTAAAAGAGTTCCTTTCACCCAAATGGTACTTGTAGTAATATTACATAATTCTACAGAAAATACAGAGGAGATCAGACCAACAAGACTCAAGGGCATTCCAAGAATTTTAACATGGGATTGAGGAAGAGGACTAGATATAAAGTGATACTCCATAAAATAACAGGAAGACAAAGAGAAGGTGGCACAGAAAACCAAAGGAGCCACACAAGTTTAGATGTGGAGCAGCCTCATTGAAACCCCTTCATTTTAGGATAATAAAACTGCTTCTCCAGAGAGACAGGTGACTTAAGACCACCAACTCATGAAAAGCTGTGGCCAGGACCTCCCATGCTGGCCAGCCACTGTGACTTAATAGGTAGTAGGAGCTGGAGCGGGGGAGGTTCTACAATCTGTTTATTTGGAAACACAGAATAGCTTATCACTTATTTCCCACATATTTTTTTAAAATATATACATTTTGAATTATTTTTTCCAAAAATAAGCCCATTAAATTTACTGAAAAAAATTACCTAATTGTCACCATGGGAGGGCAGTCTTATTCTAATAAGCCATAGAAGTCTGAAAACAAAGATATCAAAGCCAGGTCTACTTCAAAATAGTCTTAAAACACTATTATTATATTTTTAAAATTTAGACAATGACATCTAACTAGAAGCAAAAATAATAACACATAATCTGACTAATAAAAATACTTAGGAAGACAAAAAGATGAAATATTTGAAAACTAGGACAAGTAGAATTGTGCTTCCTATATGCAAGTATCTAAGTCACTTCACCATACTAGAAAATCTTAATAAGAACAAAAGAACAGCATCAAGCATTTACTAAGGCCATATGTAGCAATAACAAATGAAGCAGAATTTATTTTTATTTTTTGCGATGGAGCCTTGCTCTGCTGCCCAGGCTGGAGTGTAGTAACACAGTCTCAGCTCACTGCAACCTCTGCCTCCCAGGTTAGGAGATTCTCCTGCCTCAGCCTCCCAAGCAGCTAGGATTATAGGCACATGCCACCATGCCTGGTTAATTTTTGTGTTTTTAGTAGAGACGGGGTTTTACCATGTTGGCAAGGCTGGCCTTGAACTCCTGGCTTCAAGTGATCCACCTGCCTTGGTCTCCCAAAGTGCTGGGAATCCAGGCATGAACTATCACGCCCAGCCAAAGCGAAGCAGTTTAAATCCAATATTTAAATACCAAGTACTCAATCATCATGAAATCTTATGATGGTAGACATAGACACAACAACCTCAAAAATTAAAAGAAAATGCAAAGAACTTACAAAAGCAAAAACAATTTGGAAAAAGAACAACAAAATTAGAGGATGTATACTCCCCAATGGCAAAACTTACTGTAAAACCACCCTAATTAGGAGAGCATGAGACTGCTATAAGGCAGACACATAGATCAATAGAACAGAACTGAGAATCCAGAAACAAACCTGAACATCTATGGTTAACTAATTTTTGACAAAAAAATTAAGAATTTACAATGGGGAAATAATTGTCTTTTCAACAGTGCTGATACAATTGGTTATTCACAAGCAAAAAAGTGAAACTTAGACTCTAACCTCATACTACATATAAAAATTAAACCAAAACATATCATAGACCTAAACATAAAAGATGAAACTTATAAAACTTCTGGAAGAAATAGGAAAAAAAATTTAAGACCTTAGGCAAAGAGTTCTTAGACTTGACACCAAAGGCATGAATAATAAAAGATAAAAATTCATAAATTAGTCCCAGTGCAGTGGCTCATGCCTATAATCCTAGCACTATGGGAAGCTGACGTGGGAGAATCACTAGCCTGGGAAACACAGGGAGAACTCATCTCTACAATCAATAAAAAAATAGGCCAGGTGTGGAGGCACATGCCTGTGGTCTCAGCTACTCAAGAGGCTGGGGAGGGAGGATCACTGGAGGCTGAGGTGGGAGGATCGCTTGAGCCTGGGAGGTTAAGGTTGCAGTAAGTTGTGATTGTGCCACTGCACTCCAACCTGGGCAACAGAGTGAGACCATGTCTCCCAAAAATAATTTATAAATTGGACTTTACAAAATTAAAATTTATGTGTCAAAAGGCTATTAAGAAAATGAAAAGGCTGGCCAGGCGCGGAGCTCACACCTGTAATCCCAGCACTTTGGGAGGCCAAGGCGGGAGGATCACAAAGTCAGGAGATCGAGACCATCCTGGCCAACATGGTGAAACCTCGTCTCTACTAAAAAATACAAAGATTAGCTGGGTGCAGTGGCAGGCACCTGTAATCCCAGCTACTAGGGAGGCTGAGGCAGGAGAATAGCTTGAATCAGGGAATTGGAGGTTGCAGTGAGCCAAGACCGCACCACTGCACTCCAGCCTGGCGACAGAGTGAGATTCTGTCTCAAAAAAAAAAAGAAAAGAAAAAGAAAACAAAAAGGCTGGGCACAATGGCTCATGCCTGTAATCCCAACACTTTGGGAGTCAGAGTGGATTGCTTGAGCCCAGGAATTCGAGATCAGCTTAGGCAACATGGCGAAACCCTATCTCTACAAAAAATACAAAAATTAGCCAGGTGTGGTGGCACATGCCTGTGGTCTCAGCTTACTCGGGAGGCTGAGGCTGAGGTGGGAGGATTACTTGAGCCCAGGAGGCAGAAGTTTCATTGAGCCAAGACCTACTACTACACTCCAGCCTGGGCAACAAAGTGAGACTCTGTCTCTGAAAAAAAAAAAAAGGAAAAGAAAAGAAAGGAAAAGGAGAGAAAAGAAAGAGAAAAGGAAGGAAGGAAGGAAGGAAGGAAGGGAGGGAGGGAGGGAGGGAAGGAAAAAAGATTAATCACACACTAGAAGAAAAATATTACAAACTATATATTTGATAAAGGACTTATATCCAGAATATATAAAGAACCCTTACAATGTGTAATAAGACAAAAACTCAATTAAAAAAAAGTGAAATTGATATTTAGTTTTCATGTAATTCTACCAAAATCCCAGCAAGATTTCTTATAGATATAAACAAGATCATTCTAAAATTTATGTAGAAAGGCAAAGGAACTAGAATAGCCAAAACAATTCTGAAAAAAGAATAGAGTGAGAAAAATCATTCTACTTGATTTCAAGACTTATGATATAACTACAGTAATCAAGCTGAGGTGGTGCTGTCAGGAAGACAGACATATAAATAAATAGAACTGAAAAAGAAAAGCCAGAAATATGTCTACGTGCAGACAACTCATGTCTGACATAGGCATCAAAGCAATTACTGAAGGAAAGACAGTCTTTTAAACAAATGGTAGTAGAGCAATTGAATATCCATAGGCAAAAAAACCTCTCAAACTCTATATAAAAATTAACTCAAAATGAATCATAAAACTAAAACATCAAGCTATACTTTTAGAAAATAACATAGATGAAAATCTTTGAGACCTAAGGCTTTGTAAAGAGTTCTTAGATATGACACCAAAAGCATGATCCATAAAAGAAAAAAATTCAATAAACAGGACTTTACCAAAATTTAAAACTTCTACTCTGTGAAAGATGTTGACAAGAAGATAAAATGGCAAGCAACAGAATGGAGAAAATCTTTGCAAACTACATATCCAACACAGGTACTCCTAGTTCTAGTATCTAAAACTTGTAAAACTCAACAGCAAATAAACAATTCAATGGGAAAATGGGCAAAAGACATGAACATACATTTCACTAAAGAGAATACACAGAGAGCAAATAAGTACATGATAAGATTCTGAATATCATTAGCTATTTCGGAAATGCAAATTAAAACCACAGTAATATATTACTACACACCTATCAGAATGGCTAAAATAAAAATGTGTTACAACATCAAATGCTAGTGAGGATGTAGAGAAAGTGAATCACTCATACCCTGTTTGTGGGAATGTAAAATGGTACAGCTGTTGTGGAAAATAGTTCGGCAGGTTTTTAAAAACTAAGCACATGCACTTACCATACAACCCAGCAATTATACTCTGGGCATGTAACCCAGAGAAATGAAGACTCATGTTGACACCAAAACCTGTACATGAATGTTTAGAACAACTTTATTAGTATTAGCTCAAACTGGAGGCAGCCCAAATGCTTTTCAGTGGACAAATAGTTAAACCAACTGTGGTACATCCATTTCATGGAGTATCAGTAATCAAAAGGAATAAACCAGTGACACATGCAGCACCTCAAATGAATCCCCCAGAGAATTATGTTTAGTGACATGAGACATTTCCAAAAGGTTTTATACTGTATGATTCCATTTCTTTAACATTCATGAAATAACAAAACTGTAAAAACTGAGAACAGATTATCGGTTGCCAGGAGCTAGGGATGAAGGGGAAAGAAATTTATGTAGCTACAAAAGGGCAACATGTGAAACTCCTGTAGGGATAAAAACGTTCTGTAGTTCTACTATCTCAACCTCAATATCCTGATTATAATACTGTACCATAGTTTTGGAAGATGTTATCATTAGCGGAAACTGGGTGAGGGGTACCTGGGATCTTTCTGTATTATTTCTTATAACTGCATGTGCCTCAATAATGATATCAAAATAAAATTTTTAATTGAAAAGTAAATGATTACAGTAGAATCTAAGGTAATAGGAGAAATCAACACAAAGGCCCACTTGAGAATGGTTTTATAAAATGGTCAGACAGTATGGACTGTGTCTACCAAGCATTGCCAAAACACATCTAAGGTTGTACACAGTATACAGATATTTTATTTTATTTTTGGGACAGAGTCTCGCTCTGTGGCCCAGGCTGGAGTGCAGTGGTGCAATCTCGGCTCATTGCAACCTCCACCTCCCAGGTTCAAGCGATTCTCCTGCCTCAGCCTCCTGAGTAGCTAGGATTACAGGCGTGCATTACTATGCCTGGCTAATTTTTCTAATTTTAGTACAGACAGGGTATCGCCATGTTGGCCAGGCTGATCTGCCTGCCTCAGCCTCCCAGAGTGCCGGGATTACAGGCGTGAGCCACCGTGCCCGGCCCAGTATACTCTTTTAAAAATTAGGGTTTAAATCATCTTGTATCTCTGGATGTTTTCCTCCAAATTTAACAATTTTTTTTTTAAGTTTTACTTTTCTGAATGAGATTTTTATCATGCTGGATTTTTTTTTTTTTTTTTGATATGGAGTCTCACTCTGTCTCCCAGGATGGTGTGCAATGGCCAATCTCGGCTCACTGCAACCTCAGCCTCTTGGGTTCAAGTGATTCTCCTGTCTCAGCCTCCCAAGTAGCTGGGATTTCATGCACACACCACCATGCCAAGCTAATTTTGTATTTTTAGTAGAGATGTTGGCCAGGTTGGTCTCAAACTCCTGACCTCGTGATCTGCCTGCCTTGACCTCCCAAAATGCTGGGATTACAGGTGTGAGCCACCGCACCGGCCCCAGCAAGAATTCTTATACTTCCCAAACTGCCCGGGTTCCTTTCTAGGAAGAGACTTACTCCAAAAATTACAGGCACAAATTACCCTTGGGCCACAAGGAAACATGACTTTAGATCTGAGTCAACCCAAGGCTATGTTATTAACCCTCATCCTCCCACAGGCTGAGGAATGGAGACTGTATCACAGATAGACCCCCATGTAAGCCAGGGATTCTTGAGATGTTTGGATTGCCTATCAAAATTCCCAGAGTGTGGGCAGAAGATAATCCACCTGGGTTAGCTGTAAATCAGGCACCAGTATTAGCAGAACTAAAACCCGGAGCCTCTCCAGTGCAGATTCACCAATACCCATTATTTACTGAGGTGTCCAAAAGCACATAGACCAGCTCTTCAAGCACATCATTATAGAGAAATGTAAGTCACCATGGAATACCCCTCTTCTGCCAGTATGAAAACCATCTGGTGAATACAGGCCGGTGTAAGATTTAAGTGCTGTAAACCAAGTCACAGGGACTATCCACCCGGTGTGCCTAACCCGTATACCTTAATGGGACTAATTCCAGCAAGTGCTGCCCAGTTTACTTGCTTAGATCTAAAGGATGCATTCTTTTTTCTCTTGCTGGCGACTGCAAGTCAGCCCATCTTTGCATTTCATTGGGCAGAAACCCAGTATACTCGGACAAGACTGCCACAAGGTTTCAAAAACTCACCCACAATTTTTGAAGAGGCACTGGCCTCAGATCTCATAGCTTTTGCCTCACCAAATAACGATTACATCCTGCTCCAGTACATAGATGACCTTCTATTTGCAACTCCTACTTGGCAAGAGCGCCTAGAAGGCACTAAGGATCTCCTCTGTCTTTTGTGGAAAGCAGGTATCTAAGAGAAGGTATCTAAGAAAAAACGCACAGATCTGTTCACCAAAAGTTAAATATCTAGGCTTCCTAGTAAGCCAAGGGAGGCACGAGCTTGGCAGTGAGAGAAAGCAAGCAGTATATATACTTCCCACTCCAACCACTCAGCGTCAAATAAAGGAATTCCTAGGGACAGCAGGTTTCTGCTGCATCTGGATTCCAAATTTCTCACTCATGGCAAAAGCTCTATATGAAGCCACAAAGAGGGGTGAAAAGAAGCCCCTCCTATGGGCAGCTGATAAAGAGACAGGCTTTAAAGAAATTAAAAAGACCTTGATTCAGGCCCCAGTATTAGGACTGCCAGACCAAACAGTCTTTCTTCCTATATGTCCATGAGCAGAAAAGAATAGCAGTAAGAGTCATGACCCAGATGTTAGGATCATGGCATCAACCGGTAGCATACCTTTCAAAGCAACTGGACCTCATGGCACTAGGTTGGCCTCCTTGTTTTAAAGCGGTAGCAGCCATAGCCCTGCTAGCACAAGAAGCCAACAAATTGACCTCAGGACAGAAACTGATCATTAGGGTGCCACACCCAGTTATTACTCTCATGGACCAGAGAGGGCACCATTGGTTGTCTAACCTGAGTATGATCAGGTATCGAGGGCTCTTATGTGAGAATCCTCACACAATTTTAGAAACTGTCAATACCCTAAACCCAGCCACTCTGCTACCCATAGAAGAGCCAAAAGACCCCCTTCCACAACATAACTGCATGGATGCAGTAGATGAAGTCTACTCTAGTTGAAAGGACCTAACAGACCAGCCCTTCTGGAACCCAGACGAAGAGTACTTTACAGATAGGAGCAGTTTTATAACAGAAAGGATATGGCGGGCTGGATATGCAGTAATAAAATGGGATCCTATGGTAGAGGCTTGACGTCTACCTGCCGGGACCTCAGCTCAGAAGGCAGAATTAATAGATCTGACTAGAGCTAGCTTTACTGCTAGGAAAAAAAAAAATAATCAACATTTATACTGACTCTAAGTATGCCTTTGCCATCCTGCATACTCGTGGGGCTATATATAAAGAGGAATTTTAACAGCAGAAAGGAAAGAAATAAAAATTAAGGAAGAAATTCTACAGCTCTTAGACCCTGTGTGGGCTCCGGAAAAGGTGGCTGTCATTCATTACAGAGGACATCAGGGAGATGCCATGTTTGAGACAAAAGGAAACAGAGAGGCAGACATGGGGAGAAATGCCAGACACAGGTGATGGGGAGGAAGGCAGCAAACCACATCACCATGTATGTACCTATGCAACAATCTCACATGTTCTTCACATGTACTCCAAAACCTAAAATGCAATTTTATATACTTATAAAGAAAGGCAGAGTGGCAAAACAGGCAGCAATAAAAACCCTACTCCCTAAAGAGGAATCTCTGGCTATGCCTCTCCTCCCCGAGGTTCCTCTCCAGGAGCCTCCTAGTTACACTTCAAGTGAAAAGGCCTGGTTTGCCCAGGGAAATGGAAATTACATTGAAGGAGAATGGTGGAAGTTTTCTGATAGGAGACTAGCCATACCTGAAATAGGATTCAGGTATACCCTCACAAAACAGAATGGATTTTCGCCCTGTGAGATTTTGTTCAGCAGGCCACTCTCAATTATAAGTCAGATTAAAGGTGATCTCCATGAGTTAGGGGAGCTAACTTTAAGAAGGCATGCAAGCTTTAGGTATGGCAATTCAAAAAGTGCATAGCTAGGTGCAGAAAAGGATGCCTATAAGTCTAACAGAACCAACAAATTCCTTTAAACCTCGGGACTCTGTTTAGGTCAAGAAATAGAACCCAACTTCTCTAGGACCCATATGGGATGAGCCCCATACTGTAATCTTGTCCACCCCCACTGCTATTAAAGTTGCAGGTATTATGCCTTGGATCTACCACGGTCAGGTGAAGCCACCAGCCCAGGACCAGTGGATCAGTCAACAGGACCGAGACCATCCAACCCGACTGATCCTGCAGCGAGACCATGTTGTCGGTGAGGATGACCACAGCCTTGCTCTGGCCACTCCAGAGGCTGGCCAGTCTACACATGGCAGAAGCTTGAGGAAATCTGCAAGCCCTGCTCTAGTCACACAACCGGAAGCTGACTAGTCAACGCACAGCTGAAGCTTGAGGAGTCATCCAAGTAAACATGGTTAGAAATTTAAGTTTAATTGCTATCCTAGTACTATTAACTGTTTTATTACTAGGCTGTCATTTCTGCCAGCCCCTTTGTCCAAGAAGGGATTTATTCTGCCCCTGCTGTATATAAGGCTGCTATCTTTTGCTTTGCTGTTGATAGTTCCTGTATCTGTACAGGAGGAAGGGCAACCCATACAAGGATGTCCACACTGCATGCATACTACTTAGATAAGGAATATAGTAGTTAAGACTTTACTGTATCAGATATATTATGAATGTACAGGAACCCACCTAGGAACTTGTACTTATAACCGGACAACCTATCCAGTTTGTGATCCAGAGAAAAGCCAGTCTTATATATGTTATGACCCCAAGTCCGTGCCCGGGACCTGGTTTGAAATATGAATGGAGTCAAAGGAAGGTCATCTTCTAAACAGGACTAAGGTCCCACCCCTCCATGGGGGAGCCATCCCTTTGTATTTTGATGTCTGCCAGGCAATATACTTAGGCTGAGCCTACTCTGCTGCCTGTGGTAACCTAACCGGGGGAAAGACACCATAGTAACCTTCGCAAGTATGTATGTAGGCCAAAAGTTACTCCACCTTGCCTCCCTGGGGCCCTGGAAAAGGACTAAGTACTGCACAACATGGCTCCCTACCTGGTATCCTAAACAGTAGTTTCGAGAGCCAGTTGTGCTTACCGAGATGCCAATGAAGTCAGATTGTAAAACAAAAACCTGCAATCCCATAAAGCTTACCATTCTAGAGCCAGACTTACCCATATGGACTACAGGTCACCCCATAATGGTCTTTATAGAGACATACCCAACCACTCGTCTATATATTATCAAAAAGGAAACTCAGGCCTGTCCAACCCGACAGTTCTGGGTTTTCAAATCATTCAGGAAAAATATCAACCAAGAAATACCCGACCTCCCTCCTGTAGCCAATAATCTGTTTGCTCAACTGGCTGAAAAACATAGCCAGGAATCTAGGAGTCTCCTCCTGTTATGTCTGCGGAGGAACCAATATGGGAGATAAATGGCCATGGGAAGTAAAGAGTTGATCCCCCAAGAAAACTTTACCCTAACTCACACCTCCCACGAGCCAACGCTCAAATGCTCAAGAATGCTCTTGAAATCTTTTATCGTAGGGAGATACTGCATGGCCCGCTGGGGGGAAACCTTCACCAACCCCATTGGGGAATTAGTTTGCTTAGGACAACAATATTTTAATGAAATAATGAAGAAGACTCTATGGCGAGGCAAAAACAAGCAAGGTAAAAATACCACCAGATTACCATGCTACAATCCACTTCTCGCTTCCCTTCTTTAAACCACTCCTGGTACCAACTAGAAGCACCTAATGGCTGGCAAGCACCCTCTCGCCTCTACTGCATCTGTGGGCAACGGGACTACCGACAGCTGCCTGCCAACTGGACAGGGACCTGCATGCTAGGGACAGTTAGACTATCTTTCTTCCTGCTCCCACCGCAACAAAGGGAAACTCTAGGGTACCCCGTTTATGATGAAATCAAAGAAAGAGACAAAAGAGATGTAGACATCAAAAGAGACATAAAAATAGGAGATGGGAAGGACACTAATTGGCCTCATGAGAGAATAATCCAATATTATGGGCCAGCCACCTGGACACAGGATGGATCATGGGGGATACCATACCCCGATTTAACATGCTTAACCACATCATTAAGTTACAAGCAGTACTTGAAATCATCACTGATGAAACAGCAAATATTTTAGATCTGCTAGCCCAACAATCCACGAAGATGAGAAATGCTATTTACTAGCTGGCTCTAGACTACCTTCTAGCCCAAGAAGGAGGAGTGTGTGGAAAGTTCAGCTTAACTGTTGCCTAGAAATTGATGATAATGGAAAGGACACTGTAAAAATAACCTCAAAGATGCAAAAGCTAGCTCAGTTTGTTTCTTCTTGTTCTGCATAAAAATCAGACTGCACACTGTTTCTACTTAAACTTCCTTGTTTCTACTTGTTATTTGTAACAAGTTCAAACTTGGAAACCCGGATGGTCTCCCAGATTCCCTTTTCGGAGGCTGGTTTTCATCCTTTGGTGGTTTTAAAACATTCATAGGAGTGGTGCTGGCTATACTAAGGAGTTGCTTAATACTCTCTTGTCTCTTGCCCCTTATTAAAAGCATTCAGTCTACTATAGAAGTTTTAGTAGACAGAACAACCACCACCTGACTGATGGCTCTAACAAAGTATCAGTCTTTACTGACAACAGAAGACCTGCTCCACTGTGAAGAACTAAATGATAATGATGCTTTCTATTGAGTTTTAAGTCATAGGAAGCATCAAATGGGGGAATGAGGCAGAAACTAAGCAAAGAAAGAAAATGACATCATACAAAGGACAGAGATAGGTTCTCTGTGTTAGATTGAAGACAGTCCACTAGCTCAGGCTCTGGGAGGAACCTTGATAACGCTTTCTCTGAAGCCAGAGCTCAAAAGAATGTGCTCTGAGAACTTTCCCAATACTCCCTCACCATCTGGAGGAAAACATAAAATTTTTTCCTGATCTGTGCCCTCATAGTATGAGTAAACCTAAGAATTTATAGATATCTGTTTCTCGCATATCACTTGCCTGTTTTGTATCTAAATAACACAGTAAAGGCCATGAGGAATGTCCAAACAGGATAGTGCTACAAACATCAAAGGAGATTAATGCAGAGCCCTGCAGGACTGGTCTGAACCGGTAAGGCCACCTGGCCTACATACGAAGTGTCATGTGTAAAACTGTCACTGTACTGATTAACTGCTTTTGTTCTCGCATCTGTAAACTGGCTTCTTCTCATACTCTAAGATGCATAAAAAGCCCTTGCTTCCTTTGTCTGGGGCTCAGTCCTCTGGATATGAATCCACTGAGCCAGTGTATACCTTAAATAAATCCTCCTGTAACCTCACTGGTCTCTCTGGTTCCCTGATTTCTCCTAACAAATGCAACTGGGATAAGCTGATGTCTGAAAGATAAGTTAGCTAGCAACAAGATTGAGAGGTACAGAGGCCTACCATCCTCAAGACAGAGGGAAGCTCATTCAAAGGTCATAGTGAGACAGAAACATGGCAATGTGCCCCAGAAACCAGCAGTGGTGCAAATCAAACATTCCAAGAATGGGCAAGTGGTAGGCCAAGGTCAGATCATCCCTAACCATGAAGATCAATTTTTGGAATTTATTTATTTTATTTTTATTTTTTGAGATGGAGTCTCACCAGGCTGGAGTGTAGTGGCGCTATCTCGGCCCACTGTAACCTCTGCCTCCTGGGTTCAAGTGATCCTCCTGCCTCAGCTTTTCAAGTAGCTGGGGCTACAGGTGTGCGCCACCACATCAGGATGGTCTCGATCTCTTGACCTCGTGATGCACCTGCCTTGGCCTCCCAAAGTGCTGGGATTATAGGTGTGAGCCACTGTGCCCATCCTGGAATTTATTTTTTTTTAATGCATTGGATGATGCTCCATTAAAAACAAGTAATAAGTAGAAACAAGGACATTTAAGTAGAAACAGTGTGCAGTCTGATTTCTATGCAGAACAAGAAGAAAACTGCTTGGAGAAGAGACCCTATACAGAACACCTGGGTTTGAGGTGATGACAGTCATGGTGTGAGACACAGACCAAAAAGATATCTGGGTGTAGAACACAAAAGATTCAGCAAGAGATTCAATTTGAAAGTCAGGGAGAGGTATTTAGATCAGTGGTTCGTTCTCAAGGTTTGGTGGGACCTAGGACACTTGTTTAAAATGGACATTCCTGGACCCATGCTCAGAGGTTCCAATTTTGTAGCTCTAGGGCATAAAGATGCAGGAACCTGAATTTTTAATAAGCAGCTCTGGTAATTCTGATACTCATCGGCCCCCTACTGCACTTGAGAAAGCAGTAATTTAAAGGACTCCCAAACTTCTGGCTTACACAAGAGAGTGGTCAGGGTTGAATAGAGGCAACATTTACAGAAAATGTGAATGATGACAGCCAAGAAAGCTTGTGAGTATGAGCCATGAATTCAGGAGCCTCTGCTCCTCATAGCCCCTGGGGACAGATAGACCAAGAGGCTGACTGCCTTTAATGTTTGGACTATTTCTATAGGGCTGCCCAAGTGGCCTTTCTGATAGAAGTAGTCCATCAGCTAAGTATCATATCTGCCTCACAAATTGATTCCATTTAGAATGCTGAGAGGCCATGACTTCCAAGCACATGTCTGCCTTGACTCTGTGAGAGTACCACCTGTGAGAGTACCACCTACTCCTTCCTCCTAGATTACTAGGCATCAGCCAAGCTGGCCTGTCACCACTCTGATATCAACTTGGCTTGCCCCATCACCATATTCAGTTCTAAACATCTAAACTATCTAAAATAGTGTACGCATGCCCTTTTTAAAAGATTAATAGGCTGGGCGTGGTGGCTCACGCCTGTAATCCCAGCACTTTGGGAGGCCAAGGCGGGCAGGTCACCTGAGGTCAGGAGTTCCAGATCAGCCTCACCAACATGGAGAAACCTGGCTCTACTAAAAATACAAAATTAGCCAGGCATGGTGGCGCATGGCTGTAATCCCAGCTACTTCAGGAGGCTGAAGCAGGAGAACTGCTGAAACCCAAGAGGCTGAGGAAGGAGAATCACTTGAACCCAGGAGGCGGAGGTTGTGGTGAGCCAAGATCATGCCATTGCACTCCAGCCTGGGCAATAAGAGCGAAACTCTGTCTCAAATAAAATAAGATAAAAGATTAATAGCTGGGCGTGGTGGCTCATGCCTGTAATCCCAGCACTTTGGGAGGCCGAGGCAGGTGGATCACCTGCGGTCAGTTCAAGACCAGCCTGGCCAACATGGTGAAACCCCCTCTCTATTAAAAATACAAAAATTAGCTGGGCATGATGGCTCATGCCTGTAATCCCAGCTACTCGGGAGGCTGAGGCAGGAGAATCACTTGAACCCGGGAGGCAGAGGTTGCAGTGAGCCGAGATGGTGTCACTGCACTCCAGCCTGGGTGATAGAGTGAGACTCTGTCTCAAAAAAAAAAAAAAAAAAAAAATTAATAGAGTTTATTTTTTAGAGCAGTTTTAGGTTCACAGCAAAACTAAGTGGAAGAACAGAGACTCCCCAGATCCCTTTCTTTGCTGAGTACTTCCTTTTTCTGGTATGTACAATGCTCCAGGCCCATCTACTACCTTCCTTGCTCCAGTCCTCCTGGAATCAGCCATTTCTTCAAGGAGCAGCCCTGGTTCCTTTTATTGGAAAATGATATTAGAAACCAAGATCTGGGCTCTGTGTTTATTGCTGCTTAGAGTGCCCCTGCTTGTAGGCCCTCTCAGCCAACAGAGCAAGGAGGTCTATGTGTGTACTATGTATATGTAACATAACTACATTTCCCTTTTAATCAGCTGTATCTATATTAAGCTAAATATGAGTTCATACTGATGTCTTCAACTTTAATCTATTACCACATGGATCACTGTCACCACCTTGCTTCACTTATTTATTTGTAACTCCCACTTCAACAGTGACACACCTGTCTCTCACCATCTGCCATACAATAAATTAATTGTTCCATCTCCCGTCCCACGTACATCACTGCCTGAACTGCTGACCTGTACCCCCATGCCTCATTCAATTTTATCCCTTTATCTTGCTTTATTCTATCGCACTCTACATTGTTTATATTCTGCATTTTATGCTTATTTACGTTGATTTTGTTTTCCTTCTCTATAACAACAGAGACTTTCACCGTTGAGTCCCCAGCACCTAAAATTTGCACAAAGTAGGTGCCCAATAAATAAAGTGGAACAAATGAACAGAAAATTGCAACGCTTATTACGTTAATAAAGTGGCTCTCAGGAGGTCCTTTCCTAGCCAGTCCTATGTCACCCAGCTTTGAGATACTGAATCTATTTCAATCAAATTGTAATCATAGCATATAATTTAAATGTCTCATCAATTCAACTCCTTATCTCCCCAACTGCTACAGTTATAACCACCGAACTAAAACAGTGAACTCTTACAAATTCACATCCCCTATTTTTTCCTTTAAGGCCTGACTCTAACCACCCCCTCTCCCCTTTCCCATCCCTTGCCACCTATCTCCTAGATAGACATTGCCAACCAGTTTAAATTTTCTAGAAATTTTTTATTCTGTCTGCTCTAGCTATCTATTGATAAAAACATGAATAACATAATCAATATCATAAATTCAAATCACAGAGTTAGTAAGAAGTTATATAAACATTAGGCTGCTGATTTTAAGTTAATCTTCCAAAAGGACCCTGAAGGCATACAAAGCAATTTTTGAAAAAAGTACACGGATTTGCTCTCTTTTCCTTAGTGGAAGCCTAAGTTTTAAGAACAGACACTAACAGAAAACATATGGAAAGGATCAGTAACAAGATGGAATCTTGGCTCAAATGTGGTCTGCCACGTTTTACATACCAATGTCTCAAATAATAGACTGGATTTTTACAACTGCCAAAGCATCACTTGAAACACTGTATACTTTTCTTAAATGCAAAGTTTAACAAAATAAATCTTGTGAGTTCTTTGTAAAAAGCTAGTGGAAAACACTTTTTTGAGGAAACAAAAATGAACTCCAGGATTCACTTTATCTTATTAGTTTATAAAAGCTTAAAAGAATTTCCCCCAAAATGAACTCCAAGTCCACTGCCAAAAGACACAGTCAACTCTCTGTTTAGAATATGAAAACAGTGTAAAAATTAAACATTGAAAACAGTTAACTGTTACTATTCAGGAGAGATAGCTCTATGAAATGAAGAACTTTTCTAAATTTACAAAATAAAGGCAATAGCTATTGAGTAACATAAGCTTTTGACTCCATTTTATTCAATACTACAAAAATGATTACTTTGTACAATATTAAAAACAGGCAAATTGGAGATACACCTTTGGAGTGCAACCAAGTGAATAATTTGTATCTCAAAGGATATTAGAAGTCATTCTAATGGGTACATTTGCAAGCAAGAGGAGAAAAGAGATAGCTGATAAAAATGAAGGTGTAAGCCTTTGTACAGAAAAGTCATATATTTAATCTGTATAACCAATGATAATTGAGTGCATTTGAAAAATAAACTAAAGGTGAAATGTTACATGTTTCTAATCCTGATTCCTTGTTTTAACAAAGAGAAGTATTGATGTGAACCTAGGTGTTGAACAACCAAGGGATTCAAGAAATTTTGAGTTCCAGGCTTGGCATGGTGACTCATGCCTGTAATCCCAGCACTTTGGGAGGCTGAGGCAGGAGGATCACCTGAAGTCAAGAGTTTGATACTTGCCTGGCCAACATGGCGAAACACTGTCTCCACTAAAAACACAAAAAATTAGCGAGGTATGGTTGGCTCATGCCTGTACTCCTAGCTACTGGGAAGGCTGAAGCAGGAGAATTGCTTGCAACTGGGAGGTGGAGGTTGCAGTGAGCCAAGATTGAGCCTCTGTACTCCAGCCTGGGTGACAGAGAGACTCTGCCTAAAAAAAAAAGAAATTTTGAGTTCCACTTTAAGTTGCTGAGACACTGGAGTTCCCTTGTCACAGTGGACCTTAATTTGAAGAATTCTTTGGCATGGAAATGAAAATAAAAACAGTAATCAGTACATGCTGTTTCATTTAGTTTTGTTTGCCTTTCATATTAGAGGAAATTCTTGCCACACCCCAAACCAAAATTAAGGGGAAAAGAAAGAAATAAGCCACATAAATCTGACCAAGAACACAAGCATCTTAATTTGAATCCACAAAGTTTCATGTAATGAAAAGAAATACATAATTTTAATTTAACCCAAGTGTTTTCCAAGAAGATTGTATTTGCTTAAATTGCTACAGTAATTCAAGAGACAGCCCTGTCTGGACACAGAGTTACTGTGGATTTTTAAGAGACTAAGTTAAAGAATTTAGGAATTTCTGATTCATTTAAAGGATTTACAAATTCATCAACCCCTGAAAACTAAAGCAAATTCAACAGGTATGATGATAAAATAATTTTCATTTTTTAAAGAATGTATTCTTATTGTTAAAATTGAAAAAGTATACTGGATTTGTTTAATATTAAAATAGACTGCATCTATTATAAAAGCACAATTTTTGGAAGCAAAATCTGGTAAAAAAGTTACATTAAACTTTTGATTAGGCAAAATGTTCAAGTAAAGAAATAGTATAATGAGTTTAACTCTTTCTCATTTAAGATTTATCCAATAAACAATCTTTGTTTAGATTTTTATTTTAACTTTGAATGAAAGGAGAGATTCTCAGGTTAAAGGAATCAATCTCCTTCTCTTTCTTAGGTCTCTTTTTCTCTCTGAATTTTAAGTAACAAAGAACCAGCTAATGCCTTTGAGGCAGACATCTGAGCAATGCTAGTGATTCCAGTTGGGGGGGTTGATGGGCATTTGTACAAATTTCACTCAAAATTTTCTCCAAATTTCTCTGCTGACTAAATCCCTGATAGAGAATGTTTTTCTTTTAATTTATCTCTTTCTCAAAGGGAAGATACAGATGCTCTAGCTAGCCTATTGAAGGATCTAGTTACTTTGGGTTTTAGTTAAGATTTAAATATATTATGGCTAAAAATAATTGAGGCAGTTGTATTTTTAATAGCAAAAGAATTTTACAAATTAAAATTTAGAACTTTTTTGGAAAAATCTGAATTATAGAATTATATGCTAATATTTGGTTTCTTATATGCTAGTTTCTATGGCATACCAATAAAAACAATGATGTCTTTAACGTAATAAAATATTATGAATCTTTTACTTTAAACTTTTCCTGAACAAGTAAATTATACCTCATTTTTATTAATAATTTCAATTAAAACTTTCCTTGATGAATGCGTAAGTACTTTCTCCAAGTAAGAGAAATGTTATGACACAGATGCTTCTATTGCTATAATATAAAAAATTCACATTGAAAACTGGTAATATGTATATTTTACTTTGCTCCAAACATTCTTTTTCACATTTGTTACTTCCCTACTACACAATATACCAGGAAAGTGAGGAATGCAATATATTGTGATGGAGAAATACTCAACAGAAAAAGGAACAGTCAAGCTCTCATGAATATGTTCATTTGAAGAAATCACCATGGTGAAATAAATGTCTATGAATAATCAACATTAGTAGAGAGAAGCATTGCTAGCGAGACTTAACCTATAATTTATTAACTTATTCATTCAACAAATCTTTGAGAACTTATAACACTGCATTGTATTACATTCTATAAAATATTAGATATCAGGAAATTAGATGATTGACAATGAATTATACAATATTGCTGTGAGTTATTCTATACAGAACAAGGCATAGATTGTAGAGTATGAAAAGTAGAGGTAACAAAAATATGCTTAGTGAATAACTGAGAAGAGATTAGCTGGGGAATGAAAAATGTGGATAAAATAAGAGATTGTTGTAGCAGAGGAAATTATCATGGGGAAAGAGCAAGAGGCATAGAAAATAATGGACATATAGGTGAAAACAGAATGGATTTCAGGCGAGAACACTGCACTTAGTCAGAGCGAGTAGGACAAGATTGTACTACATGGTTAGGAATGTGGAGGAGGGAGGACAAGGGAGGATGTTTAAGATACGTTCAGGGTTAGAAGAGAAATTGTTCCTCAGGGGAAAGACTTTCTTCTTGGGTGCTCACAAAAGACCAAAAGCAGACAACATTAAGAACCTCTTTATTTTCAGAGACACCCCAGTCATGATGTCTTGATTCTAGGCCTTCTTTTTTCTGAACAATTTTTCACACCTGTTGAACAACAGAATCTAATTCTCAAATGTAGGGTTGCTAACTGATGATTGCTAATGTTGTCAACACAAGGACAAAATTCAAGCTGAGTTTTTGGCCGGGCGCGGTAGCTTACACCTGTAATCTCAGCACTTCGGGAGGCTGAGGTGGGTGGATCACCTGAGTTCAGGAGTTTGAGACAAGCCTGGCCAACATGGCAAAACCCAGTCTCTACTAAAAATACAAAAACAATTAGCCAGTCACAGTGGCTCACACCTGTAATTTCAGCACTTTGGGAGGCTGAGGTGGGCGGATCACCTGAGGTCAGGAGTTGGAAACCAGCCTGGCCAACATTTGAAACCCCATCTCTACTAAAAATACAAAAAAATTAAGCCAGTCACAGTGGTACATGTCTGTAATCCTAGCTACTCAGGAGGCTGAGGCACAAGAATCACTTGAGCCTGGGAAGTATAGGTTGCAGTGAGCCAAGATCATGCCACTGAACTCCAGCCTGGGTGACGGAGCGAGACTCTGTCTCAAAAAAAAAAAAAAAAAAAAAGAGGCTAGGCCCTTCAGATCTGGATTTTTTTTTTTTTTTTTGAGACAGAGTCTCAGCTCTGTGGCCCAGGCTGCAGTGGCATGATCTTGGCTCACTGTAACCTCTGTCCCCCAGGTTCAAGCGATTCTCCTGCCCCAGCCTCCCAAGTAGCTGGGAGTATAGGCTCGTGCCACCGCGCCCAGCTAATTTTTGTATTTTTAGTAGAGACAGGGTTTCACCATCTTGGCCAGGCTGGTCGTGGACTCCTGACCTTGTAGTCCACTCACCTCGGCCTCCCAAAGTGCTGGAATTATAGGCATGAGCCACTGCGCCCGGCCTTCAGAGCTTGGATTTCATAGTCTTATTTTGCTTCTTCAACAGTTAACCAACTACATTTCCCAAACACATCACCATCTGTTGCTTCTATGTTTTTGCTCATCTCTTCTATCTGGAGATCTTCCTCACCTCCCTCTGTGAGAACCTCAACATTCCTTCAAAGTCTAGGTCAAATGCCACGTCTTCCATGGATCTCACAGAAAGAAAGAAAAATGGGGGTAATATATTTAGAGTTACACAAAGAAACATCATGAGTTTCAAAAACACATACTGTTTAAAAAAAAAAAAAAAAAGACCAAACCATGGCTATTTTGGCATTTTCTTGTAGGTAGGGAGAAATAAAAGAAAATAGCGCCAGGTGCGGTGGCTCACACCTATAATCCTAGCAATTTGGGAGGCCGAGGTGGGTGGATCACCTGAGGTATGGAGTTCAAGACCAGCCTGGTCAACATGGTGAAACTCCGTCTCTACTAAACATACAAAAATTAGCTGGGTGTGGTGGCACATGCCTGTAATCCCAGCTACTCAGGAGGCTGAGGCAGGAGAATCACTTGAACCCCAGAAGCAGAGGTTGCAGTGAGCTGAGATCGCGCCATTGCACTTCAGCCTGGGTGACAGAGGAGACTCCATCTCAAGAAAAAAAAAAAAAAGAAAGAAAACAGATTGAGCCAGGTGCATTGGCTCACGCCTGTAATCCCAACACTTTGGGAAGCCAAGGTGGGCAGATCAGGAGTTCAAGACCAGCCTGGCCAACATAGTGAAACCCCATCTTTACTAAAAAAACAAAAACAATTAGCCGGGCTCGGTGGTAGGCACCTACAATCTGAGCTACTAGGGAGGCTGAGGCAGGAGAATTGCTTGAACTCGGGAGGCAGAGATTGCAGTGAGCCAAAGATCATACCACTGTACTCCAGCCTGGGTGACAGTGAGACTCTGTCTTGGGGAAACACACACACACACACACAAAGAAAATAAAAGACAGTAGATTGAAATAAATGATATCTTGATCCTATTTTCTTGACCTAGAAGCAAGGGAATGAGGTATTAGAGGCTTGAGAGAGGAAAGGTATAAAACAGTAGAGTAGGAGAGAGGGAAAGAGAATGATCTAAGGAAATGCAGCAGTACAGCACTTGAGGTTAGTGGTCTTGAATCAAGAGTGAGACCAGTCACCATGGTCCTGTTTTTCTTTAGTTACGTTCAGCTGTGTTAGTCAGGCTGTGAGTAGGTGGAGAATCGGAGTAACCAGAGTTGAAGTTTGGCGGATTGAAGAAGCCAGAAAGTTTGGGGCATGTGAAAAAGAACAATGATAGTGATGAACTATGGGGTCTAAGTTGGTAAGAAGGAACTGACAATGTTGGGAGTATGGATAAGGAGCAGCGAAAAATTGTAGAATCAATACAGCTTAGGTTCCACTGAAACTGAAGAATTATTGCAGCTGGAGTTACTACATGGACATAGTGGTCAGACGGTGGAATACTCAAAATGAAGAGTATGAAGGGTTCCAGTAATAACAATGACAAGACCCAGGATGCTGGTGCATGGGAGCAAATGGTGAGGAAGAATGAAGGAAAGTATCATTGCAGGAAAAGAGCTCAAGGGTCTCTGACTCTACTTGAATAACTACTTCAAATCCCAAATACACACAAAACTTACATTTATACATTTATAATTTCTGACAAAAAAAGAAGAAGAAACTGTTTCTTAATCTTTCTCAAATGGGGTTCTGTCAAAGAAAATAATTTAAGTAACTATTCTCTCAATTATACCAATGATGAAAAATAGCTAGAACCATTCTAGATGAATAGGAGATAAGTCATTTCATTATATGCAACAATTAGTTAGGAAACTCATTCTTTCATGAAACCCTGGATGGGAAAAGTAGACAGAAAGGTCTCAGAATAAAAGAGGTAAGATTTTTAATAACCTTTTTCCTAAATGATACCTTCATTTCATCTGGAGAGAGTTTTCCATTTGCAAAGTACTTTTACATGCATAGCTCATACAATGCTAACAATGACCAGGTGGCATAAGCAGGCAAAATATAAGACACAAGGAGGCTGGGTACAGTGACTCACACCTGTAATCCCAGCACTTTGGGAGGCCAAGGTGGGCAGGTCATGAGGTCAGGAGTTCGAGACCAGCCTGGCCAACATGGTAAAACCCAGTCTTTACTAAAAATTCAAATATTAGCTGGGTGTGGTGGAGTGCGCCTGTAATCCCAGCTACTGGGGAGGCTGAGGCAGGAGAATTGCTTGAATCCAGGAAGCAGAGGTTGCAGTGAGCTGACATTGAGCCACTGCAGTCCACCCTGGGTAACAGAGTAAGACTCTTTTTCAAAAAAAAAAAAAAAAACAAAGGCCGGGCGCAGTGGCTCGTGCCTGTAATCCCCAGCACCTTGAGAGGCCGAGGCAGGCTTGTCCCCTGAGGTTGGGAGTTCAAGACCAGCTTGACCAAAATGGAGAAGGTTGTGGTGAGCCTTAAACCCGGGAGGTGGTGACTGAGTTGAGCCTTGAACCTGAGAGGCAGAGGTTGAGGTGAGCCAAGGCTGCGCCATTGCACTCCAGCCTGAGCAACAAAAGGGAAAGTCGGTCTCAAAAAAAAAAAAAAAAGCCACAAGGCAGCAGTAGCCAAGGTATAATTCAGCTATAATTGCAGTTCTTATTTTATTGACGAGGCAAGAGACAGACATGGTAAGTGACAGAAATGAAATGTAGGTTTCAGGCTTCTTATCTGGGACATAATTGACCTTTCCCTGGAACTTCAAGTTTTAGCACCAAGGAGTGTTCACTGTGAAGCGTACACCCTTGCAATTCTGCTCCATACAATATCCTCCTCCTGCATTCTACTGCATGTGTATCTGATCCTCCACTAGACTTTAAACTCCTAAGACAGGGACAGTGTGTTTTTAATAATATTTGTATATCTAGAACATAACTCTAAAAAATTAATGGAAAAAAGGAAGCTAGGAAGAAAAATGTAAAGACAATTGAACTTTGTAGAATGTAAACATTGTGTGTCTTTAGGATTTAAAGTAGTTATTCAAGCAGAGTCAGAGATTAAATAGTTGGATTCTGGAAACTGTTTCATGAGAAAAATTTGATGTTGCAGTAGAATTGGACAGAAAATATTAAAAGGAAACATGAATACAATTTCTATATATCTGAAGTTAAATCGCATAAAAGGAAGCATTTCATGTTCTTCTGAAGGGCATAAAAGGGTATCAGCAAATAGAAGCTGTAGAATCTCCTGGGCAAAAGCTCTCTAACTGAAACAAAGGTCTCTCCTCCCACAGGTAGTGACAATCATTAAAGGATCAGGTAATTCCAAGGAACACCCAGCATTTATAGTGGAGGGATCAGACTGTAGTTGAGTGATGTCATGCTGTCATCATAGATCTATACTCTAGTAAGCAAGATAAACTGGGATTCTCTTAAAAGGTAGTTACCTAAGGTCAGGCGTGGTGGCTCATGCCTGTAATCCCAGCACTTTGGGAGGACGAAGCGGGTGGATCACCTGAGGTCAGGCGATCAAGACCGGCCTGGTCAGCATGATAAAACCCCATCTCTACTAAAAGCACACAAAAAAATTAGCCAGGTGTGATGGCACGTGCCTGTAATCCCAGCTACTTGTGAGGCTGACTCAGGAGAATTGCTTGAATCCAGGAGGCAGAAGTTGCAGTGAGCCGACATTATGCCACTGCACTCCAGCCTGGGCAACAACAGTGAAACTTCGTCTCAAAAAAAAAAAAAAAAAAAGATGGTTACTCAGTAGAAAGTCTACTATACCACTTTTGACTCTAGTTTAGTGTAATATGTGACTTAAAAAAAATCTCAGCTGGGCATGGTGGTTCACGCCTATAATCCCAGCACTTCCGGAGGCCAAGGCAGGAGGATCACCTGAGGTCAGGAGTTCAAGACCAGCCTGGCCAACATGACAAAACCCTGTCTCTACTAAAAATACAAAAATTAGCTGGACGTGGTGACACGCACCTGTAGTCCCAGCTATTCGGGAGGCTGAGGCAGGAGAATTCTTGAACCCAGGAGGAAGAGGTTGCAGTGAGCCAAGTTTGCACCACTGCACTCCAGCCTGGGTGACAGCAAGACTGTCTAAAAAAAAAAAAAAAAATATATATATATATATATATATATATATTTTTTTTTTTTTTTTTAATCTCAACTCATTGGTACTTAAACATTTAATTTAATTTTAGTTTGAGGTCGGGCTCGGTGGCTCACACCTGTAATCCCAACACTTTGGGAGGCCGAGGTGAGTAGATGCCTTGAGGTCGGGAGTTTGAGACCAGCCTGGGAAACACAGTGAAACCCTGTCTCTACTAAAAAATACAAAAATAAGTCAGGTGTATTGGCATGTGCCTGTAGTCCCAGCTACTCGGGAGGCTGAGGCATGAGAATCGCTTGAACCCGGGAGGCAGAAGTTGCAGTGAGTTGGGATTGTGCCACTGCACTCCAGTCTGGGTAACAGAGAAGACTGTCACAAAAAAAAGGGAAAAAAAATTAGTTTGAGCACTGCCCATTGTTTCTGGATATTCTTTTATATACAGACATAGGTAGCTGTCAATTTATACAAAGCATATTCTGAGTTAACACACTATTCTCCACAATGTTTCCTTTTCTCCTTGCAATAGGACAAAGAAAAAAGAAGAAGAAGATGATGATGATGATGAGCTTCTTAAGTCCAGTATACATTCTTTTCTTTTTTGGAGTCAAAGTGCATTGCCAATATGAAACTTATCAGTGGGATGAAGACTATGACCAAGAGCTAGACGATGATTACCAAACAGGATTCCCATTTCGTCAAAAATGTAGAAGATGGAGTTCCTTTTCATGGATATACTTTAGGCTGCGTCAGTGAATGCTTCTGTCCAACTAACTTTCCATCATCAATGTACTGTGATAATCGCAAACTCAAGACTATCCCAAATATTCCGATGCACATTCAGCAACTCTACCTTCAGTTCAATGAAATTGAAGCTGTGACTGCAAATTCATTCATCAATGCAACTCATCTTAAAGAAATTAACCTCAGCCACAACAAAATTAAATCTCAAAATATTGATTATGGTGTGTTTGCTAAGCTTCCAAATCTACTACAACTTCATCTAGAGCATAACAATTTAGAAGAATTTCCATTTCCCCTTCCTAAATCTCTGGAAAGACTCCTTCTTGGTTACAATGAAATCTCCAAACTGCAGACAAATGCCATGGATGGGCTAGTAAACTTGACCATGCTTGATCTCTGTTATAATCACCTTTATGATTCTCTGCTAAAAGACAAAATCTTTGCCAAAATGGAAAAACTAATGCAGCTCAACCTCTGCAATAACAGATTAGAATCAATGCCTCCTGGTTTGCCTTCTTCACTTATGTATCTGTCTTTAGAAAATAATTCAATTTCTTCTATACCCGAAAAATACTTCGACAAACTTCCAAAACTTCATGCTCTAAGAATGTCACACAACAAACTACAAGACATCCCATATAATATTTTTGATCTTCCCAATCTTGTAGAACTCAGTGTTGGACACAACAAATTGAAGCAAGCATTTTATATTGCAAGAAATCTGGAACACCTATACCTACAAAATAATGAAATAGAAAGTATGTAGACTTTTATTGTGTTTTAAGGAGAGAAAGAATGGAATTCTGACCTTTTAAGGAACAAAATCTTTAATAAGCTATGCTTTAGACATTGCTGAAAATGGTTGTTCTAAAGTTGGCTAAGGGAATGGCAGAAATTTGCCCCAGAGAAAGGTGTGCTCTTCAGTTTATAGTCCTTCCGATTAAATTTAATTGTCTTAAATATTGAGACATAGGCTGGGACGCAATGGCTTATGCCTGTAATCAGAGCACTTTGGGAGGCTGAGGTGCATGGATCACTTGAGGCCAGGAGTTCACAACCAGCCTGGTCAATATGGTGAACTCCCATCTCTACTAAAAATACAAAAATTAGCCAGGCATGGTGGTGTACGCCTGTACTCCCAGCTACTTGGGAGGCTAAGACATGAGAATTGTTTGCACCCAGAAGTTGGAGGTTGCAGTGAGCTGAGATCATGCCACTGCATTCCAGCCTGGGTGACAGAACAAAATTCTGTCTAAAAAATAAACAAATAAATAAATTATACACATATATATACACATATTTATATATATATATATAGAGAGAGAGAGAGTAATAGAGTATATCAAGAAATATGAGTATCCTAAGCAGTGGGATTGTAGATAATTTTTTATGAGATTGTTCTATAGGAAATTATTAATCAGAAAAAATGAAGTCATATATATTTTGGTAATATAAAACTCATTTATAATTTAATTTTCTTCATTTTATTATTTAATATAAAAAAACTAAACCTACTTCAATTTATAAGTATTTTAATTAACAGAATTATATCCCATACAACATAAAATCCAACATAGAATTATGGTTATAATTATGGATTATAGTATAATGCAGGATTAATTTTTAATTTATTTCTTTCAGAGATGAATCTTACAGTGATGTGTCCTTCTATTGACCCACTACATCACCACCATTTAACGTACATTCGTGTGGACCAAAATAAACTAAAAGAACCAATAAGCTCATACATCTTCTTCTGCTTCCCTCATATACACACTATTTATTATGGTGAACAAAGAAGCACTAATGGTCAAACAATACAACTGAAGACACAAGTTTTCAGGAGATTTCAAGATGATGATGATGATGATAGTGAAGATCACGATGATCCTGACCACGCTCATGAGGGCCCGGAACAAGAAGGAGCAGAAGGGCACTTTTACCCTCATTATTATGAAATTCAAGAATGGCAAGAAACTATATAGGTATACAATTATACCTATATATTCATAAAACTTATACTTAATATAGTAAATCTAAGTAAACATGTATTACTCAAAGTAATATATTTAGAATTATGCATTAGTATAAGGTCAGAATTAAATTTAAGTTGTTGGTGACATCTGCATCATTTTATAGGATTAGAACTTACTCAAAATAATGCAAATCTTTAAAAATATAAATTAGAATGACAAGTGGGAATCATAAACTAAATGTTGTTTCTTATGCTCTTTATAAATATAGAAATATGTTTAAAAAAGTGAGTGTATCATTTCTATTAACAGTAATTTTTCTAAAAATGAGGAAGGAAGTAGCATTAGCAGTAAAGACAGAGAAGTCATGACCTTTTGATCACTCTGAGGACAAATTTTAAATGACAGGAGGGCATATTAATGTAACAAGCATTTATTTAAGGAATAGCCCATTTTCTTTGACCGCTTCAGAAAAGCTTTCACGCTGGTATTTGTGATCTCATCATTACGACATCCATCCCCCTAGCTCACCATGTAGTATATAAAATAATATTTTTGATTTGTAAGAGGCCATCCTACTAAGGACCCAAGGCATGCAGATTCACAAAATGAACTAATCTTTTTTCCTCAGAGTACCAAAACAACAAAATTATAAATGCTGTATTTGGAGAACTAAAAAACACCAAACTCTCTCATTGCAATTTGTATGTTAGCAAATTTCTGTAACTGTCCAAAACAATGTTATTGTGTTCCATTTTAACTGGGATAAATGTTTTTGTAATAAATACAACCACAGAAAGGTTTCTTTGTTACAAAATGATTTGCAAAGAAATAACTGCTTTGTTCACAAGGTTAAATTAAAGTTGGCAAAATAAAGTTCTAATGATATTACTAAACACTTGGCTAGGTGCCGGTGGCTCACGCCTGTAATCCCAGCACTTTGGGAGGCTGAGACAGGCAGATCATGAGGTAGGAGTTTGAGGCCAGCCTGGCCAATATGGTAAACCCCACCTCTACTAAAAATACAAAAAAGAGCCGGGCGTTGTGGCATGTGCCTATAGTCCCAGCTACTCAGGAGGCTGATGCAGGAGAATCGCTTGAACCTGGGAGGCAGAGGTTACAGTGAACCAAGATGCACCACTGACTCCAGCCTGGGCGACAAAGCAAGGCTCTGTCTCAAAAAAAGAAAAAACAAAACAAAAAAAAACCACTATGCTTATCAGCCAATATCTACATAAGCTAAAACTGAATACAGTTCCTTTAAAATTGAATGACCACATGACAGGTTTTGACATCCTCTTTAAAACCTTAAAAATCACTTTTTCATTAATGTATCATGTTTAAGTACTTTAAGTATGCCTTACAATGAAGATTATCTAACTGATGTGATGAACTCTCTTGATATACCATGCTAATCTTTCATAGAATTCTTCAGATAAATAAGGGACAAATACCAATCTGGGGCTACCTATACAAGGGACCCCAAAACAAAATGATAACAATTCTGACAATACTCAACAGACAAGTCAAACTATATTTCAGAAGTAGTTTTCCAGCTTGCAAGTCTTTTTTTTTCCCTGGAAATATCAGTTTAAATGAAGTCTTTAATGCTCTTTATATCTTTGAGGAGATTACCAGCATTATCAGAACCAGAACACTCACCTGTTCCCAGGGACAACCTCAAGAATACAGGATGAATATAAACAAAACTCCATTCATTCATCTAATCAACATTCATCAAGTCCTTTCTTATATAGGGCTTGACAATAAGGGATCAATAAACAAAGTACAATGCACAACTATGATGCCATGATATGGGCAAAGCACACTTTCAATAGAGTTAAAATAAAAATTCTTAAGGCTCACCTCCATTTTCTTGCAATTTTTAAACACAGGGTATAAATTCAAACATTATGAGTTAATACGTGGAAAGTACTATGGGTGTTTTAGAAAATAACAAAGATAAGACAATTTCCTTTTTTTTTTTTTTTTTTTTTGAGACAGTCTCGCTCTGTTACCAGGTGGCAGGCTGGAGTGCAGTGGCACGATCTCGGCTCACTGCACCTCACCTCCTGGATTCAAGCAATTCTCCTGCCTCAGCCTCCCAAGCAGCTGGGACTACAGGCATGCACCACTATGCCCAGCTAATTTTTGTATTTTAGTAGAGACGGGGTTTCACCATGTTGGCCAGGATGGTCTCAATCTCCTGACCTAATGATCCACCCGCCTCGGACTCCCAAAGTGCTGGGATTACAGGCGTGAGCAACTGCGCCCGGCCAAGATAAGACAATTTCTAACCTAGAGCAATTTAAAATTTATGAGCCATTAGGGAAATGTGAATAAAAATCACGATGAGATGCCACTTCATGCTCACTAGGATGGTTGAAATCAAAAGGCAGACAAGTAAGTGTTGACAAGGAAGTGGAAAAACTGGAGCCTTCATACACCACTGAAAGGAGTGTAAATGCTGCAGCTGCTGTGGAAAGTAGTATGGAAGTTCCTTAAAAAGTTAGTTACACGGCCAGGTGCCATGTAATCCTAGCATTTTGGGAGGCTGAGGCCAGGAGATCATGGAGGTCAGGAATTCAAGACCAGGCTGGCCAAGATGGTGAAACCCTGTCTACTAAAAATAAAAAAATTAGCTGGACGTGGTGGCACGTGCCTGTAATCCCAGCTACTCGGGAGGCTGAGGCAGAGAATTGCTTAAACCCAGGAGGCAGAGGTTGTAGTGAGCCGAGATCGCACCACTCACTGCAGCAAAAAAAAAAAGTTAGTTACATATAATCCAACAATTCCATTCCTAACTATACACCCAAGAGAACTGAACATACATGTTCACACCAAAATTTGCATACAAATGTCCATAGTAGCATTATCCATAAGGTACAAACCACCCAAATGTCCATCAATAGATCCACAAAATGTGGTATATCCATACAGTGGAATATTATTCAGCAATAAAAAGTAATGAAGCACTGACATATGCTATAACATGGACAAACCTTGAACTGGGAAATCTATGGAGACAAAGACCATTGGTTGCCTAGAGCAGGGGATCATGGGAATGGGGGAAAGTGAGAAGTAACTGCTAATGGGTATATGGTTTCTTTTTGGGGTAATGAAAATGTTCCAAAATTGACTGTGGTAATGGTTGTACAAATCCAAAAACTCTAACTTCTATTAAGTTGTATACTTCAGTCTGGGTGCAGTGGCTCGTATCTGTAATCCTAGTGCTTTGGGAGACCAAGGTGGGAGAACTGTGTGAGGCCAGAAGTTCAAGACTGGCTTAGGCAACACAGTGAGACCCTGTCTCTACAAAAATTTAAAAATTATCCAGGCACGGTGGCACATGCCTGCAGTCTTAGCTATTTGAGAAGCTGAAGCAGAAAGATTGCATAAGCCCCAGAGATCAAGGTTGCAGTGAGCCGTGATCGCGTCTCTGCACTCCAGCCTGGCAACAGAATGAGACCCCATCTCTAAAAAAAAAACCCAAAATAAATTATATACTTTAAAAGGATGAATTGTATTGAATGTGACTTATCTCAATAAAGCAGTTATTTGAAGAATTTAATAAAGAGAAGATCAAACAACTCACTGTAACACAAGGACAAAATAAAATGTTAATGTGGCAATAACTATGAAAAACTGTATAAGCACAGATACCATAACTTTCACATCTGGCGAGGACCTGGAGAAGTAGTTGAAGGCTCCCAGGAAAAAGTAATAAATGTGCAGCAGGAAAACTGGAGAGAACAAGCTCCTGAGTGGGGTTAACATAAAGACATGGTAATCAATTACTTGTTCTACTTCTTGCACAATTTAAAAAATCGAAAACCTTCATTTTCAGAACTCTGGAGTTTCAATTTGTATCTCCTCCTAAATGAATAAAAGAAAATACATTTAATTTTCAAAGAACAGCCTTAGCAAATAATAAAATGGCAATTTAAATTTAGCAATTCTGGCTGGCATGGTGGCTTACGCCTATAATACCAGCACTTTGGGAGGCTGAGGTCGGCAGATTGTTTAAGCTCAGGAGTTCTAGACCAGTCAGGGCAACATGGTGAAACTCCGTCTCTACTAAAAGTAGAAAAATTAACCAGGCAAGGCTGAGGTTGGAGGACCATCTGAGCCTAGCAAGCGGACATTGCAGTGAACTGAGATCACGCCACAGCACTTCAGCCTGAGTGTCAGAGTGAGATCCTGTTTCAAAAAAACAAAAACAAATTTAGCAATTCCAAACAAGGAATCTGATACAAGAGCTATGTGGGTATAAAGCCTGACATGACACTTCTAAGCTTGGTGACTCTCAATGAGTTATTTAGTTTCTCTAAGTGTCTCTTTCTTTGTTTTCAAAAAAAGATGGTTTCCATATGGTTGTCATAAGGATAAAGATAAATAATGGATATAATAAAGCACATAAAGTGCACATGAGCTGCAGGAACAGTAAGGCTCACTGCAGCACATCTGGCCCAGCAGCCCACAGATCCGGATGCTGCATACTCCCGGGTGCTCACACTATTTTTCCTGGCACACAAAACAGTCAGCATTTCTTTGGGTTCCTTCAAACATTCCACTCATACAAAAGATTAGTGGAAAAGAGAGACTATTAAGGGTTTCACTAGGGTGCTTAAATCACATATCTCACAACTACTTCACAATCACTATTGGACAGTGCAGCTTTTCAAAGCCCTATTTGAATGGCCCGTCAGGGCGAGGATGGCAGGGTTCCCTGCACCCACTCACAAGGCACTGGGTTGCTAGCTTCTCTTACCCAGAGTGTGGTCAAATTTCTTCTGTTTATTAGTAAGAACTGTTCAACTCTTCTCTGGCTCCTCCCTCTAAAAGTGCATATAAGTAAATGCATCCCATGTCCTCTAGCTCAAGACCCAATGGGGAGGCAGATTAACAATTATTTTTTGGTACTTGAAAATGCCTTAACTCAAACCTGCCCAAGTATTTCTCATTAAAAACAAAACAAGAAAAATCTCAATGCTTTCCCTGGGAGACAATGAAGAATAAAGTATTTTCTTTAAGTAGTACATCAAGACTGTACTGTTACCTATCAGAGCGACAGACTAAACCAGATGATTTGATATTTATAGCAGAAAAGAAAAATGTGAAAATTCATTTATTATTTTTTTCATTATACCACCAAGTATTTAGTTATGTTAGCTAATAGGCTAAACTGCAACTATTAACAAATAAGTCCAAATTGCACCATAAACCCAAGCTTAATTAACAAATATAAATGTATAACGAACATACATTTAACTTTTAGAAAGGAAATTTTAAGAAGGATACTTCAAAAATTTTTCACAGTAATACTGGTTGAGAATGTTTAGCCAGTGTTTAAGTATTACCTGAAACACTACACATTTTCACCGTATTTCTCAAGTTTGGGACCACTAAACTAAAATACAGACGTATGCATATTATATAACACACTTAACCAGCTCCATGAGGTAAAAAAGAAAATAGAAGAAATAAACCTTGTCTGTTCTATATAATTTTTCTGTTTTAAGAATTCATATGTCCCCAAGGATGGCTACACCTAAAGCCCTGGTTTCCTGATTCTAAGTCTATTTCTTCTACATCTTGGAAATAAAAGTATAAGAGCAGCTGGAAACAAAATTAAATCATAACAGCTAAACATCTGAAGTTTCTTATATGTTCCAATTTCCTAAATAGATATAACTATGCCAAGTTATAAATCTGCCTAGTTATAAATATCATAACATCATCACACATCTTGCATCACTTTACATGTTTAGGTTATGAATTCACTATACAGAGATTTATGTACTACTGAGAAAAACTAAATTCACAAACAAGATACCATTTTACCATGAGCTCTTCCTTACATTGAGTCGTAAGTCCTCTCCATATAAATTTGACTCTTTAGTCTAGGAAGTAGAATACATGGGTTCTCATATTCCTTGTTCAAACAACTAGGCTTCAAGCATAAGTATGAGATTTAAGATGGAGAGTCAAACCACAGACTTTCCACAAAATCAAGATTGCTGTATTAAAAAGGGTCCACGCGTATCTAGTAACTCAGCAGTTCTCAATAGGAATGATTTTGCTCCCCTAACTCCCACCCACCAGTGGACAACTGGCAATGTCTGGAGACATTTTTGGTCATCACACAGTGGGGTACCACCACCAGCATCTAGTGTTTAGAGGGCAGAAGTGCTGCTAAACATCCTACAGTGCACACAGGCTAGCTCCCACAAAAGAGAATTATCAAGTCCAAAATGTCAATAGTGCAGAGGCTGAGGAACTCTGTAGTAACCAGATTCTAGTCCAATAGATAAAGAAACTGTGGCCTAAAACGTTAAAGAACTTGCCCACAATCAGGGGAAGGTTCATGAAGAATCAAAACTAGAACTCGGCTGGGCCGGGCATGGTGGCTCACGCCTATAATCTCAGCCCTTTGAAGGCCTAGGCAGGCAGACAACCTGAGGTGGGAAGTTTGAGACCAGCCATCCCAACACGGAGAAACTCTGTCTCTACTAAAAATACAAAAATTATCTGGGCATGGTGGGCACACGCCTGTAGTCCCAACTACTCCAGATGCTGAGGCAGGAAAATCACTTGAATCTGGGAAGCAGAGGTTGCAATGAGCTGAGATCACACCACTGCACTCCAGCCTGGCGACAGAGCAAGACTCTGTTTCAAAAAACAAAACAAAACAAACA
Source organism: Ateles fusciceps (assembly GCA_036589455.1). Taxonomy (NCBI): domain Eukaryota; kingdom Metazoa; phylum Chordata; class Mammalia; order Primates; family Atelidae; genus Ateles; species Ateles fusciceps. The sequence goes on along the minus strand of JAZHEH010001180.1, from coordinate 223,986 downwards.
AACAAAAAAACAAGACTAGAACTCAGGTGTTCTGATTACTAAACCAAATGATTTCCTACAAAGTTAGAGAATGATGATGAAAATGGGGAAAAGACTCTTCCAGTTTATAGCATTTATTGAAAGCTAATTCATGTGGAGGTTATATGGTCTCTAGCAGAATTAAACCACTTCCCAAAACTACTTTTTCCCTGAAAACTCTTGTTTCCAAAAGTCCATTCCATTCAACACATTTTTTTGGTTGCCAACAGACCAATGATACACGTTCAAGGAAATAAAACCCCTATAAGGCACCAAAGACAATGTAATAGGGTCACCTAAAAGGACTCCGCAGAGGCCAAGGTGGGAGGATCACTAAGGACAAAAGTTCCAGACCAGTCTGGGTAACATAAGGAGACCCCTTACAAAAAAAATTTTTTTAATTAGCCAGGCATGGTGGTGCATGCATGAAGTCCCAGTTACTCAGAAGGCTGAAGTGGGAGGATCATTTGGGCCCATGAAGTTGAGGCTGCAGTGAGTTATGACTGTGTCACTGCACTCCAGCTTGGGCGACAGAGAAGACCCTGTCTCCAAAAAAGAACTCCATAAAGAAGACTTTTTCATCTTTGGATGCAATGCCTGCTCTAGAGTATGAGGCAGCTTTCATCTTTTACTCCTATAGAGTGAAAGTTAAATAGCTTTCTATCAGCATTCATTTCTTTCTGGAATAGAAAACCACCTGTTTCAAGCATTTTATATTGAGTACTGTGTAGTAAAGGTTTTGGCTTTGCCTAAAGAGAAGTCTAGGCTTTGCCTTGGCTTCTGAGAGGTGATCTATGTCATTTCCAATAGGAGTGTTTTTGTTTAGGGTGAGATCAGCCACACTTGATAGTCTTAAGGTTGAGGTGGCCATGCCAGAAAGACTAACCATGTGATATAGGATAAGGGATTTGGGTTATGCATTATCAGTGGACCAGGAGGCTGAATTCAATCAATCAATCAATCAATCAAACCTATTAATAAATCCCCAATAAAAACTCTGAACACTAATAAACTTGGCTCATTGGCAATAAGCCATGTACACTGCCACATATCAACGCCAGGAAAGCAATGCAACCAGAGAACAATGGAAGCTTCAAGTTTGGAGCCCTCTGGACATTGCCCTATGCATCTCTTCCCTGGCTGATTTTTAGGAGTATCCTTTCTCTATATAAACCATAACCATGAGTATAATGGTCTTCAGTGAGTTCTGAGAATTCTCCTAGGGAAATATCAAATGTAATAAGAGTGGTTTTGGGAATCCCCTGAACTTGCTGTTGGTATCGGAAGTGCAGGTAATGCCCATCTTGCTAGAAGACTATTTCCTTCTCCATCTGTGAAGAAGCGGGTTACAATGTTCTAAGCTGTCCTATGGAGGAATTCACATGGCAAGAAACTGAGGGAGGCCTTCAGTCAACAGCTAGCAAGAAACTTAGGTCCACAGTCTCACACTACGTAAGGAACTGAATGCCGCCAACAACCACATGGGCTTAGAATTGGATCCTTCCCTATTCAACCACTGAAGTGAGGCTGCAATGCCAGATGTACTTCAAATGCAGATCCTAAAGCAGACAATCAAGCAAAGCCATGCTGAATTCCTGACCCACAGAAACTGTGATATAATAAATATGTGTTATTTTAACTAAGCCATTCCTTTGTGGTAGTTTTTACACAGTAATAGATAACCACTACAATAGATGAACAGTGGTATTCTTCAACAATGCAACATTAGAGGAATGTTTCTAAAATGCAAACAGGATCATATTTAAGCCATCACTGGCTTAAAAAAATCTCTCCATGGTCTCTCACTGACTACAGACTAAAGCCCAAATACTTTAGCAGGATATAAAATACTCTCTTTAATCCAACCTCTATTCCTGCTCTCTAGGTGCATCTCTTAATATGGCCCATTCCCCTGACTTCTCTCTCTCCCTCCAAGCTCCAGTGATATGCAAAAAATATATATACATTTTCTAAATGATCTACCCCCATCCCTTCCACTCACGTGATGCTCTCCTTGCCTAGAACACCTCATCACCTACCCTATCATCTATCCCTCCCACCTATCCCATCGCTTACCCTCCTCCCTTATCCTTTCTATAAAAGTCAGCTTGTGGCTTCTCCCAGGTTATCACAGAACTCTGTACATTTCTGTGTAGCAAGCCCTACCATGTATTCTACTTGCTTGTTTGCTGCTTTTCTTACTGAACTTAGAGGCAATAAAGTTCCTTGAGGGAAGAAACTGAAGTTTATTTACCTGAGTTTATGCATCTGAAGTTCTGGCACAGAACTGGTGCTCAATAAACTTTTATTAAATGAGTGAATGCTAATAACACTGTATTCACTGGTCATAATTTTTCAAGGAAAGTTGTTATCCACAAAATAATTTTCTTAGTACAAAGTATCAAAGTGTACAATTAATGAAACTATGAATCTCTAAGATTCTCTATTTGGACGTATGATATCTATCCAGCTTACTTCTCAACATCTTGTTAACTTGCCACACAATGCAAAACAAATCAATGTCTGTTGTTTCATTATTATATATTTCAAAGTCTTTAAAACGTTTTATCGTACGCTTGAAGTCATAAAACTGAAAATTTATATCAACTCAAGCTAGACAATATCACAACTACCTTTAAGACAATTCACATTCAAATAAAAACTTCAGTATTCAAGTCTTAGTTTATTTAAGCTTTGATTTGAAAGGTTCTAAAACCAATTTTGACTAGGAAAGAAAACAAATGGGTATTCTTTCATTTTTATTTTAATAAAATATGTAACCATATTTGTTGAATTTTTACCTTAAAGGAGAAAATGTTACTTTGATTGTTAAAAACACCAAAGAGGAATTTTTAAAAAGTGAATCTTTAAAAAAATCTTTAAAGTTGTTTGTATGGTATCTATAATGCCACTCTTATTTTTTAAACTCAATTTTAATATTAAAGTAATTTTATAAAGTTTCCTTTATTCAGCAAAGTCTCTTTTTACTATCAACCTCAAAAACTATAAATCAAATTTACTTTTAAAAAGCTAATTTTTATGCGTCAGTTTTTCTTATATGTAACTAAAATAATGGGGACTAAAATAATGACAAAACTGTAAAATAATCTGTGCTAAAACTAATTTTTACACTTGAATTTTCTTGGCTATATATTAATTATGGTACTAGGGCAGTATTTTTAATTCTCATAAAATTAACAACATGGACTATGTTTTTATTTGGTGTTCTATTTCATTCAAAAAGCAGATGTTTAATCTCCTGGGAAATCACCAAAATGAAAAGCATGACTTTATAACTATATCATTTTCACAAACTAATATTCACCAAAACATAAGTATTTATTACACAATAATAAAATGACACAAGTTTACAGTCAATTAGTTGAAGCAGACTGAGTGCAGCAGTTATAACAAATATCTTAAGTACAGTTCTCCAGTACAACACACTGCATTTCACCCTAGAGAAAGAATGCTGGCAAAGATCTCTACCACATGGAAACTGCCCTTAAGCTGCTGGGCCCTGAAATTTTACTCAGCAGTTTGAAATCAAGCCATAGGTTTTCTCATTCACCCTCCCACTTGGGGCTAATGCACAGACAAGAACATCTATTGAGGAAAACCACAAAAACCTTCAAAACAGCTACAACGGTAGGCTTACTTTTCACGTATTATTTTAAATATTGTTTGTTAAAGTGTGACTCATCTAATAGTCTTAATAAATGTAAAGACCATCTCCGGTTTGTTTCAGTTACCTCAAACAATGAATTTTTAACAAGTACTTATGTATATCATTGCATAACTTTAACATCCACGCAGGCAAGAATAGGGTGCTGCAAAAGTCACAAATCCATTTTATTCTTCATTTTCAATCTCTGGATTTTTGACAAACTGGCATCTATAATGAAGCATCAACAACTGTGAGTGATTCTGCTTGAAGTTACTTAAGAAAAAGTGTGAAATGTGTACCCACCAGATAAAATCCATTGATGAGTCTAAAGGAATCCTTTCTATTACTCAAAGTTCCTTGATTAAAGTTCGGTATTTCCTCCAGCCTACCATACTATTCTTTCCGTTTTCATAGTTTAAATTAAAAATACAATATTATTAACTAAAAATTGTGATCACCTATTAAAATTACAAAACTACAAAAATTAAAAACCTATGGCTTTTCCTATATTCTGTACCACCTAAAGGTAAGTGTTAATGACTACTTTTCATAATGTTAAATTTAAGTTTTAAAACTTTTCTTGGAACTTCTTTCTGTTCATACCAATACAAATCAAGAGTTCTTATAAAGTAGCTAAGTTGAAATATGATATTGTTAACTCACATGAGACAGGATCTTGGGACTTCATTTTAACTATTTATACTACAGGTATCCTAAGAATGTTTCAATTAAATATTAGTATGTCTGTTCCAGGCACTTAATTATTAAGAAACTTAAATCATCAATCTTTCTTGAATTTCTGATAGAGAAGAAATAAAACTATTTTCTGAAACTATTTTTCATAATGCTCACGGATACATAAAAACTGCTAGCATCTAATTAAAGATCACTAAGGGTTAAACACTGTTCTCTGGCCCTTACTGCACACACCCTGCCAAAACATCCTGTAAGCTTTTAAATATTGCTTCGATGGTCTGAATTTTTATTTCCAGGGAAAAAGAGAGTTTTGTCCCACAGTCAGCAGGCCACTAGTTTATTAACTTCCAGTCACCTTGATTTTTGCTAAAATGAAGACTCTGCAGTCTACACTTCTCCTGTTACTGTTTGTGCCTCTGATAAAGCCAGCACCACCAACTCAGCAGGACTCACGCATTATCTATGATTATGGAACAGATAATTTTGAAGAATCCATATTTAGCCAAGATTATGAGGATAAATACCTGGATGGAAAAAATATTAAGGTACTTTATTTCTACTCTAAATTTAGTTTCTAAAATACTGCCCATTTAAATGCATGTTTTTGTTTTTCCTGAATGTGTCTGATAAGGTAAGGGGAAGGGAAAGTCACTTTAAATGATTCAAACAAATTCATAATAATTGTCCCTAAGATTATATTTTTAGAGTATGCATGCTTTCCAAATTAATAAACAGTACCTATGGTAACCAAACAGTATCTATAGCAATGAAAAAATAAAACTTATGGAAAACTAGACTTTAAGATGATCCCTGACCAGCTGCAATTTATATATTAAGTAATATTACACAATGCCCTATATTTGCAATGTTGTATTGCCTCAAAAATAAATTAGCAGAAATGTATATCTGGAGAAATAAAGATGAATTATCAGCTTAAGGTTATCATTATAGAAAAAAATTTTAAGAAATAGAAGAGTACTGGTTATTTTGATATAAATACTATCCCACAATAATTTATACATGCCATTTACATGCAGTCCCAAAAACTGAAAACCTACTCAGTATAGGGCTTTCTTTTTAAATCAATTTTAACAGTTTAGACCCTCTATGAATTTGTACCAAGTAACTGTAACTGTCATTGAGTTAACACTATAGGGATGACATTATACCACATCATTCATTCCCCACCTTTACGGGCAAAGTAATTACTTGTGGTTTTTCTTGGCATACAGAAATGAATGCTGGGTAAGGAAAAATTTAATACAGCACATTGGTATCTGTTGCCCACTGTGTATGACACATACATACACACACACACACACACACACACACACACACACAGGGAAAATGAGAAATTCAGCAATACTGATTGTTTCAGAAGTTCTTCTCCACTTTAAATTGGATGATAATGATTATAAGATTGACCAGTTACAATTGCTACTTTCTCTTTTCTTTTTTGCAGGGGTAAACAATGAGCAAACGTTAACTCCATAGTTTCTTTCAAGTAATGCTTTTAATATGATAGCATTATTTTTGCCCATCAATAAAACACAAAGGATAGGTATTACTAATTATAGCTTCAAATAAATAAAAAAAAAAGGCCCATCATAACATAAGCTATTGGCTCACTTGGATGACTTGAATCTTTTAAAAACACTTTCAAGATTTCCTGGTCCCTAAAGAGTTTAGAGATGATTTTTCTCTCTCCTCTTTACAGGGCTTTAGAAGTTTATCTTAACATAAATGCAGGGACTAAGATATTTGTGGAGTGGAGTAGAATTCAACAGGACTTGATGTGCAAACACAGAGTAAAGGGAGGAAGTTCAACCACCACACAGATGGGAGAATGAAGGTGAAGGGCAGAGTCAGGAGTCACGACCGAGACTAAAATGAAACATGCTTAGAAAGGACATAAAGAGTAGGACACCACATAATACACTGTAATCTAATGGCAGAAAATGTACCCTCCAAGAACAGGAAAAAGACAGGCTAAATTATATCAACTCCAATTTCCCCAGAATTAATGGCCTATACCAGTGGCCTGAGCAGGGTAGGTAGGCTGAAATAAAAGGGCTCCAAGAGCCAGGGATTACTGGAGGAATAGGTAAGTAAAGGGTAACCACAAGAAGAGACTGAAAGACCTTAATCAGGAGTTTATACTTGTGACATGGCTGGAGATCTAGCCTTGCTGAAAATGGTAGAATCTGAATGAGAAACTCAGTTCAGATAAGACCCCTGAGGAATAGTTTCACCCCAGAAAAACTTTCATTCCAATTCAGGGAATTCTCACCTAGCTCTCATTTGGAATTTCAATATGGTCAACATTTATTAAGCACTGAGTTCAGCCACTGAAGATATAAAATAAAAACACCCAATTCTTTTACTCAAGGAGCTCATAGTCTAAAATAAAGCCAAGCTAAAAAATATTTATATTGTAATTTAATAAATAATAAAATGGAAATAGGTATGAAAGCCTAATGAAACACAAAAGGAATGCCACTAATTGTAACGATGAGAAGGTGTCTGTGATCCCTCAGTTTTACAGTCAAACATAGACTTAATCAACCTAGGTGACAAACTTTTATTTTTCCAATAGGAGAAAGAAACTGTGAGAATACCCAATGAGAAAAGTCTTCAATTACAAAACGATGAGATAATAACACCATTACCTCCCAAGAAAGAAAATGATGGTAAGTATTATCTAAATATTTTTCAAAAAGGATCTTTTAAAAATAGCTATAATGGACTTTATTCCTTGCGGTAATCAAAAATATAGTAAATACAAACAGTGGAATTTTATTTCCAATGATAAAGTCAGATGGGTATACTAGGAGTGCACGCCATTAGCCATCGCACATCACGAGTGAGAAATGTGGAACAAGAACATTCGAGAACAACCAAAGCTTGGGCAAGCTTAGCCTCCACAAACTGTGGTTTCTGTCCATATAAAATCAATTGAAGAAATACTTAAACACTGATAATCTGCCAAATATAATGTAGAGCCTCAGAATGTGGTAAATATAATTATTGCCTTTAAGGAACTCACAGAACAGAAACAGATATATACATAAATAGCTATCATGTACATTTCAATTTTAGAAAACTTGTCATGAAATAACAAATTACAAGTCCTACTTAATATTACCTCTGTACTTGGTTTACTCTTGCTCTATCACAGAACATTATTTTACATGAAAACATGAAAAAAGCCCACATATTAATTATTTTATTTATTTATTTTTGGGGTGGGGGAGACAGAGTCTCACTATGTCACCAGGCTGGAGTGCAAAGGGATGATCTCAGATCACTGCAACCTCCGCTTCCTGGGTTCAAACAATTCTCCTGTCTCAGCCTCCTGAGTAGCTGGGATTATAGGTGTGTACTATCAAGCCCGGCTAATTTTTTGTATTTTTAGTAGACACAGCGTTTCCCCATGTTGGCCAGGGTGGTCTCGAACTCCTGACCTCATGATCCACCCAACTCAGCCTCCCAAAGTGCTGTGATTACAAGTGTGAGCCACCACGCCTGGCCAACACACATTACTTTCTTTCTTTTTTTTTTTTTTAAAGATGGAGTCTCACTCTGTCACCCAGGCTGGTGTGCAGTGGCACAATCTTAGCTCACTGCAACCTCCACCTCCCAGGTTCAAGTGATTCTTCTGCCTCAACCTCCTGAGTAGCTGGGATTAGAGGTGTGCACCACCACACCCAGCTAATTTTGTATTTTTAGTAGAGATGGGATTTCACCATGTTGGTCAGGCTGGTCTTGAATTCCTGACCTCATGATCCACCCACCTCAGCCTCCCAAAGTGCTGGGATTACAGGTGTGAGCCACCACGCCTGGCTGATTTCTATACTGCTTCAATAAAATGAAAATGAACCATAAAACAAAATAACGCTTAAAAAATGAGAAGTATGCTAGTAAAAATAAATTTGAATAAATTTAAAGACATCCCTTGTTCTTGGACAGAATGATTCAAAATCATAAAGACGTCAGTTCTTTCTAAATTTATGAATTTTAAACAATCCAACTAAAATTATCAATAAATTTTTTTTATAAAGCTGGAAAAACGGATTCTAGAATTCATATGACACAACATGTAACAAATAGCAAGGGAAACAATGAACAATGACAAGTATATATAGGAATCAGATGCACTACACATTAAAATATATTATAAAAACTCTATACTTTAAAAAGTACCATACTAGTATATGAATAGACAAAAAGATCAATGAAATAGAATAGAAAGTCCAGAAACAGACAAAAATACACATGAAAATTTAGTACATAATAAAGGTACCAACTCAAATCACTGAAGCAAAATGGGGTTTTTAAAAAGTGGTGCTGGGAGAAATAGCCATTTAGAGAGAGAACACATTTAGATCCATACCTTACAAACAAAAATAAGCTCCAAACGGATTAGCTATCTGTATGTATAAAACAAAACCATACAAGTACTAGAAAATAATCTGGTTACAGGGTGCCTCAAAATCCAGAGACAATAATAGAAAAGAATAAATTTGACCCCAACAAATTCATGTGACAAAGTCTAACACAACTAAAAACTGGGAAGAATATTTGTAACATATACTACAAAATAACTAAAGAGCTAGTGTCTCTAATTTATAAAGAACTCTTAAAAATCGAGGAAAAGAGATTAAACAAAAATCCATTAGAAAAATGACAATTCACAAGATGATTTAAATGATTTGACTCAAATAAATGTTCAATCTCACACAGAGACATACAAATTAAAAATATATTGAGATACCATTTCTAACCTATCTGATTGAAAAAACTGAAGTATGACAACACATTAATATATTCCATGAACAAGGCTATGGGGTAAGACAGTCATACACTGCAGCAGGAAGGGCAAATCAGCACAATGCTTTTAGAGAGGAATTTGGCAATACCCAACAAAATCAAAAATGCATTTACTTTTTGACATAAGAATCAAATTTGAGAATTTTTTTTTTTTTGAGACAGAGTCTAGCTCTGTCACTGAGGCTGGTGTGCAGCAACACAATCTCAGCTCACTGCAACCTCCGCCATCTGGGTTCAAGCAATTCTCCAGTCTCAGTCTCCCGAGTAGCTGGGATTATAGGCATACACCACTAGTCCAGGCTAATTTCTGTATTTTTAGTAGAGATGGGTTTCACCATGTTGGTCAGGCTGGTCTTGAACTAATGACCTCAAGTGATCACCCTGCCTTGGCTTCTCAAAGTGCTGAGATTACAGGCATGAGCCACCACACCCAGCCAACTTTGAGAAATTTATCTTGATGATATACACCAAAATAAATACAAATGCAAAATCACTAAAGCATTGCTTGCAATTGCAAAATATCAGAAATAATTTAACTACCCAAACACTGAAGAGTAGTTGAATAAACAAGGGTAAATCCAACAGAACAGAACACTATGCAGTTGTAAAAATGAATGAGGAAGATCTCTAAGAACTAAAATGGAGTGATTTCCAGGATACACTATGTGAAAAAAAGCAAAGTACAAAAGAATATCTATAATATGCTGTCTTTCATGTAAGAAAGAAAGGGACGTAAGAAAATATGTATGTATCTGCTTATTTCTGTGAAAATAAATACAGGATAAAAAGAAATTGTGGGAAACGGGATGGCAGTTCTCTGAGTATACACTTTTTAATGTAGATTTAATTTTTAGAACAATGCTGTTTCGTAGTCAAAAAACCAAATACCTATATAAATGAAATCAATAAGAACAAGGTAAAAAGAACCCAAATTGGAATACAAACATAAAAACATAAACTTAATTGTATTTCAAATTAATAACACCCTAAAGTAAGAATAAAATCTAATTTAAGTAACCGTTAAACACAGTATGTTGGCTACATACCTTCAGGCTAAGGACAAAAAGGAACTGCAAACAAATACTAAGTTCCAGTGAGTATGTTTGTTATGCACAGTGTTATGACTCAGCAATACTGGAACTATTTAATGTGTGTGCCAGAACTAAGTAAATATACCGTAAATAATGAGAGCCAGGTTCCACACTGTAAGAGAAACATTACAAATCTGGAAATGTGGAAGGCTAGAAAATACTGTGGAGTTGGTTTGGAATAGATGATACCAGTATTAACTCACAGTTTGTACATATAAAGAGATACAGAAATATAGACATGTTTATCTCTGTTTATCTCTGTGTGTTCTTATGTATATATATGAGTATATGGTACACATATGCATGTATACTGTATATGTTTATATCCACATATATATTGCATGTATGTGTATTATCTACAGAGAAAGAGACAAATATACACACACATTTATTTCCTAGCTCTCTCTGCTGAAAGGGCCTGAGATCAACATGATCTCAATGGCAATGAGCACCCTAGCACCTACATCTTGGTTTCTAATACCATTCTCCACTAAAAGAAACCAATGCTGGCCGGGTGTGGTTGCTCATGCCTGTAATCTCAGCACTTTGGGAGGCCAAGGTGGGTGGATTACCTGAGGTCAGGAGTTTCAGACAAGCCTGGCCAACATGGCGAAAGCCCGTCTCTACTAAAAACACACACAAAATTAGCCCGTCGTGGTGGCACATGTCTGTAATCCCAGCTACTCAGGAGGCTGAGTCAGGAGAATTGCTTGAACTCAGGAGGCAGAGTAGCAGTGAGACGAGATTGTGCCACTGCACTCCAGCCTGAGCAAAAGAGCGAGACTGTCTCAAAATCAAACAAACAAACAAACAAGCAAAACAACCCCCAATACTTCCTGAAGTGATAGCTGATTTCAGGGTTGGGGCAGGAAAAATGCAAGGTTGGTTTGGGACATCTTGCAATGTTAGAAAATAAGGAAGTTCTCTGGCCGGGTGCAGTGGCTCACGCCTGTAATCCCAGCACTTTGGGAGGCCAAGGCAGGTAGATCACAAGGTCAGGAGTTCAAGACCAGCCTGGCCAACATGGTGAAACCCTGTCTCTACTAAAAATATAAAAATTAGCTGAGCACAGTGGCAGGCACCTGTAATCCCAGCTACTTGGGAGGCTGAGGCAGGAGAATCGCTTGAACCTAGGGACGGAGGTTGCAGTGAGCTGAGATCATGCCACTGCACTCCAGCCTGGGTGACAAAGGGAGACTCTGTCTCAAAAAAAAAAGAAAAAAGAAGGAAGTTCTCAAAGAATAATGGGGGCATTAATTTTTTTAATTTTTATTTATTTATTCATTGTGTGTGTGTGTGTGTGTGTGTGAGAGAGAGAGATAGGATCTTTCTCTGTGAGAGAGAGAGAGAGAGAGAGATCTTTCTCTGTTACCCAGGCTGGAGTACAGTGGCATGGTCACAGCTTACTGCAGTCTTGACCTCCTGGGCTCCAGCAATCCTCCTGCTCAGCCTCCTAAGTAGTTGGGATTATAGGTATGTGCCACCACACCTCGCTAATTTTTGTATTTTTTTGTAGAGATGAGGTTTCACCATGTTGGTCAGGTCGGTCTCAAACTCCTAAACTCAAATGATCCACCCGCCTCAGCCTCCAAAATTGCCAGGATTACACACATGAGCCACTGCACCTAGCCTCCCCACAAAATGTTTTTAAATCCATCAAAATATATGAAAGAAATAGATACAAAAGATGTATACGGGAAGGCTGAGGCGAGAGGATTGCCTGACCTCAAGAGTTTGAGACTAGCTTGGGCAACATAGTGATACCATGTCTCTACAAAAAATTTAACTAACAAAGAGCCAGGTGCGGTGGCACAAATCTGTAGTCTCAGCTACTTGGGAGGCTGAGGCAGGAGGATTGCTTGAGCCAGGGAGGTCGAGGTTGCAGTGAACCATGATCATGCCACTGTACTCCACCCTGGGTGACAAACTGAGATCCTGTCTCAAAAAAAAAAAAAAAAAAAAAGTATGTAAGACTTTTACACTAAAATCTAGATAATGCTGCTAAGAGAAATTAAAGAAGATCTACATATAAGGAGAAATGTATTATGTTCAAGGTCTGGAAGACTCAATATCATTAAGATGTCAGTTTTCCCCAACACAATCCCAATCGAAATCCTAATAGGTTATTTTTTGTTTAATTAACAAGCTGATTCTAAAATATATATAAAAATGTAAAGGACCTAGAAAAAACATCGAAGAACAACAAAGTTGTAGGATTTATAATAATAAGACTATTATAAAGGTACAGGAATCAAGACACTGCAGTATTGGCATAAAAATGTTTATGTAGATCAACAGAACAAAATAGAATCCAGAAACAGGCTAACATGAAGTAAACAACTAGTTCTTAACAATGTGACAACACAATTCTATGGAAAAGAATAATCTTTTTCAAAAATGGTGCTAAAAGAACCAGACGACTGTAAAAATTTTTCAAAAAAGAATCTTAACTCTTCCTGGCACCATATAAAAAAATTAGCCCAAAGTATACCCCATACCTAAAGATAAAGAGCTTAAAGTATACAGCTTTCTAGAAGAAAGCAAAGTGTCAAATCTTAGTGGTTAGCAAACATTTCTTAAATACAACACAGAAACCATGAATTATAAAGGAATCAACTGTTCTTCATTAAAATTTAAAATGTTTCATTTCCAAAAGACATTGATAAGAGAAAAAAAAAGACAAGTCATCAAAGAAAATATATGAATGGCAAACAAACACATAAAAAGATGCTATATCATTAGTTATCAGAGAATGCAAATTAAAACACAATGAGATACTATAACATGGCCTACATTTCAATCACTAAAATTAAACAGACTGACCATTCCAAATGTTGGCAAGGATGTGGAACAGCTGGAACTCTCATATGCTGCTGTTAGGACTGTGAAATGGCACAGTCCTTTGGAAACTGATACTTTCTTCAAAAGATAAAACATACATTTATAATAAGACCCAGCCATTCCACTCTTTAGGTACTCACCCAAGAGAAATGAAAGCATTAAGTCCACAGAAACTTATACATAAGTTTCTCTGAAATAGTGAAACCTGGAAACAAACCAATGTCCATACGAAATGACCATGTAAATTGTAATAAAGAAGAATGAACTACTGATACAGATTGAAACTCAAAATAGTAATACTGAGTGAAAGAAGCCAGAAAAAAGAGTAGATACTACACAATTCTTTTAATATAAAAATTCTTCTAAATGCGAACTAATGTATATTGACCAAAAGCAGGTCGGTCACTGCTTGAGGACAAGAGTGAAAGGGAGAGATTACCAAAGGGCAGGAGGAAACTAGTTTGGAGTGACAGATATGTTAATTAACTCAATTGTAGTGAAGGTTTCATGGGGGTATACATATGTAAAAATCTTTATAAACTGTATGATTTAAATATGTGCAATTAATTGTATGTCAACTAACCACAAAAAGCTGTAGCAGGAAAAAAGCTTGAAAGGGCACTTACTGGCTAATCTGTGACAATTTCATTGTTAAACATGGGTTATAATTCACAAGACACAGTTCATATTGATATAAAAATATCAATTAAAATTTCAAAAAATAGGCTAGGCGTGGTGGCTCACGCCTGTAATCCTAGCACTTTGGGAGGCCAAGGTGGGCAGATCACCTGAGGTCAGGAGTTCAAAACCAGCCTGGCCAACACAGTGAAACCCAGTCTCTACTAAAAATACAAAAAAATTAGCTGGGTGTGGTGCACCTGCCTATAATCCCAGCTACTTGGGAGTCTGAAGAGGAGAATTGCTTGAACCTAGGAGGCAGAGACTGAAGTGAGCCAAGATCGCTCCACTGCACTCTAGCCTGAGCAACAGAGCAAGATTCCATCTCAAAACAAACAACAATAACAAAAAATTCAAAAAATAAAATTTGACATGTTTATTTGATGTATTTAAAATATATCAAAATAGGTCAGGTATGGTGGCTCACATCTGTAATCTCAGCACTCTGGAAGACTGAGGCAGGCAAATCACTTGAGGTGGTCTTCGAGACCAGCCTGGCCAACATGGTGAAACCTTGTCTATATCAAAAATTCCAAAAAAAAATTAGCCAGGTACGGTGGCAATGTGCCAGTAAATCCAGCTACTCAGAAGGCTGAGGCAGGAGAATCACCTGAACCAGGGAGACGGAGGTTGCAGTGAGCCAAGATCACACCACTAAACTGTAGCCTGGGCAACAGAGCAAGATTCTGTCTCAAAAATAAATAAGCAAATAAATAATAAATTAAAATATATAAAATAAGTACATATTGACATAAAAAATAAGAAAAGAATACCAATTAACAAATGTAGAAGGAACAATGAATTAGAAAATTACTATTTCGTTAGTCACAAACGATTCAGGTAAGAATCATCAATGGATGCTAAAACTAGTATGTGAAAGTACAATGTCACATCAGACATTTAGATTCTCAAAGTACTTCTCCAGAATTACTTATTAGTTATGAAGTAAAAAAGATTAACTTTACTCAGTGAGAAACAGGACGAATACTACTTGAAGGAAGTGACCAAAGATATTATCAGGAATAGGATAAACAGATATCATGTGCTTTTGGATACACAGCACTGAGGATCCATGGTACTCCTGCCAAAAACGAGAAACCTCTGCCAACTGAAAGACATTCTACAAAATAAATGCCCTGAAAAATAAAACTAAAGTAAAAAAAAGCCCTACACTTTTCAAAAACAGGAAAAGGTATAAAAAACAAAGACTAAGGAATGTTCCAAGAGGCATGACAAGTAAATGCAATGGATGAGTTAGGGTGCTATGGGATCCAAACAGTACCTACGATTACTCTAATTTTCAAGTTAATGGTTTCTTTATTTAACTAGTAGTTACTAAAGTCTAGCTACTCTCACCAATCTGAAATATGTTTCTCACACATCAAATTTAATATGAGTATCTTTCTTATGATTCTGTAAAACATCTCTTCAAATTAGTAATAGCATTCATAACAGCAATAACTTTACAACTAGAGGCCAAATATTTTCAAACTATTGTTTATCTTTTTATGATTTTATTTTCCAATTTAGAAATGCCCACGTGTCTGCTGTGTGTTTGTTTAAGTGGCTCTGTATACTGTGAAGAAGTTGACATTGATACTGTACCACCCTTGCCAAAGGAATCAGCCTATCTTTACGCACGATTCAACAAAATTAAAAAGCTGACTGCCAAAGATTTTGCAGACATACGTAAGTTAAGCTGAAATATGGTATTAACTCATATTAGTATTTAACTCATATAAACATGTTTCTATATAGTTGCTGCCTATCACACATAGGTTTGTCACTTGGAGTACATAAGTATCTAACACGTTTCACAAAAGTCCATTCATTTGTTGGTGAATCATCTTTCCATTCAGACAGATGCTGTGATCTTTCTTTACTGGTGACTTCAGTGTCTATGTTGACAGCCCATCTAACATACAGCAACTATATCCTCTCAATTCCAATACTTCAGGATCTCTTGGTTTAGACACTAACACCAATATAACTGGGATGCTTCTCCAACCACAATTTTTTATTATCTACCTGCACTATAAAAACACAGAAACTGGCCGGGCGCAGTGGCTCACACCTGTAATCCCAGCACTTTGGGAGGCCGAGGTGGGCGGATCACGAGGTCAAGAGATCTAGACCATCCTGGCCAACATGGTGAAACCCCGTCTCTACTAAAAATACAAAAATTAGCCAGGCGTGGTGGCATGTGCCTGTGGTCCCAGCTACTCGGAAGGCTGAGGCGGAAGAATCGCTTGAACCCAGGAGGTGGAGGTTGCAGTGAGCCAAGACTGCGCCACCGCACTCCAGCCTGGTGGCAAAGCAAGACTCCGTCTCACAAAAAACAAAACAAAAAAACAACAACAAAAAAGAACACACACACACAAACAAACTGCTTTTTCTTATTTTAACTAATGGCTCTTAAACGTGGCTGGATATTAAAATATCTTGAGAAGCTGTTTTTTTTCCTTTATTTCTTTCTTTTTCCAAGACAGTCTTATACTGTCGCCCAGGCTGGAATGCAATGGCATAATCTTGGCTCACTGCAACCTCCGCCTCCTGGGTTCAAGTGATTCTCTTGCCTCAGCCTCCCAAGTAGCTGGGATTACAGGTGCCCGCCACCATGCCTAGCTAATATTTGTATTTTTAGTAGAGACGGGGTTTCACCATGTTGGCCAGGCTGGTCTCGAACTCCTGATCTTGTGATCCACCCGCCTTGGTCTCCCAAAGTGCTGGGATTACAGGCGTGAGCCACCATGCCTGGCAGGGAAGTATTTTTTAAATACTGAAACCAGGTCCTACTTTCTAGGGGTTGTAATTTAGATGTGGATTAGGGCCCAGGCAACATCATTAAAAACAAACAAACTCCTTGGATGATTCTAATATGGAAATAGTGTTGAGAACAGTGGTATTTAATTCTTTACCAGGTCATTATCAATCTTGAACTTCTAGCAAACCTTAACTCAACTGGAGTGTTGCCATAAGCACACCGGAATCCTCCATTTATGCAGTACCAAATCCCAGTTCTAGATCATTAATTTCTTGTCACTCTTCTAGACTCCTAATATTGTCAAGAGTTCTGAAGAAAATCACACCAAGAAATGCATACTGGGCCCACCACACATTTATGAGAGTAACCATAACCAGATCCATGCTGCCACTGATAGATTCCAAATGTGGATTTAAGTATAGTTGATCCTTGTTATTTGTGGATTCCATGTTTGTGAATTAACCCACTTGCTAAAATTTATTTATAACCCCAAAATTAATACACATGGTACTTTCATGGTCATTCTCAGACATGCTCAAAGTGGTAAAAAATTTGAGTTACCTGACATGCACGAATTCCCATTTCATGTTGAACAAAGTAACACTGTCTTCTGGTTCCAGTTCTCATACTGTAAATAAATGCCCTGTTCACAGCCTATTTAATGACATGTTTTTCACATTTTTTTTTTTTTTGCTTTTTGTTTATACTTCTGCTGTTTATTGATTTTGGGGGTTTTTTTGTTTTTGAGACAGGGTCTTGCTCTGTCACCTAGTCTGGAGTGCAGAGGCACAATCTAGGCTCAAAGCAGCCTCTGCCTCCTGGGTTCAAGGGATTCTCGTACCTCAGCCTCCCAAGTAGCTGGGACTACAAGCAAGCACCACCACACCGGCTTTTTTTTTTTTTTTTTTTTTTTTTTGTAATTTTAGTAGAGATAGGGTTGCGCTGTGTTGGCCAGGCTGGTCTTGAACTCCTGACCTTAAGTGATCTGCCCACCTTGGCCTCTCAAAGTGCTGGAATTACAGGCATAAGCCACTGCATCTGGCCTGATTTTGCTGTTTAACATGACCCAACACATGATGCTGAAGTGATGTCTAACGTCCCTAAGCACAAAAAGGGTGTGACATGCCTACAGAGAAAACATGTTAGATAAGGTTTGTTCAGGTATGAGTTATAGTGCAATATTAATGATTCAACAGTATATATTAAGCGAGGTATCTTTAAGCAAAAACACATAAAGTTATGTACTAATTAGTTGATGGAAATGTGTGTCCAGAGGCTCACAGGGACGTAACCCTATTATTTCTCCTAGGAATAATGGTTCAGTATTCACAAATTCAGCCCTTGTGGTAATTTTATAGAACACAACTCCTGTGACTAAGAAGCAATTGTACTTCCTAATTATCCCAGATATAAGCGATGCACACACAGTACACACACACACACACACACAAAAAAAAAACAACACCCTGAATTTCTCTCTCTCTCAATCTGTGTCACTTTAACAAATCAGGGAACATCTTTGTCTTTGTTGTTGTTAAGTGATAAGGCACAGAGATGTTAAGATAAAATACTCAGATTTACAATGCAACATGCCAGCAAAATATCTAAAAATACTACACGATTCCAATAAAATGTAATGCTTACTTTCCATGATTTGAAACAAGAATTTCTTTCTAACTGCCTGACCATCCTGAGGAATTTGAACAGAGAAAGATTAAAAGACTTGATTAACTTTAAGATCACTTTCTTTCTTTTTCTTTTTGAAACGGAGTCTTGCTCTGCCACCCAGGCCAGAGTACAGTGGCGCGATCTTGGCTCACTGCAACCTCCATCGTCTGGGTTCAAGCCATTCCCTGCCTCAGCTTTCCAAGCAGCTGGGATTACAGGCACATGCCACCACACCTGGCTAATGTTTGTATTTTTAGTAGAGATGGGGTTTCACCATGTTGGCCAGGCTGGTCTCGAACAACTGACCTCAGGTGATCCACCTGCTTTGGCTTTCCAAAGTGCTGGGATTACAGGCATGAGCCACCATGCCCAGCCTTAAGATCACTTTCAAACCTGAGATTCTAGGACTCCAGTCAGAAAGGGCAGCAGTTTCAGGCACGAAGAGGTGCTCAGTGATCATTTGACAAAACTTTACTGGGCTATGAATTGTAGACACTCTATTGGGCACTAGAAATGAAAGACGTGAGTGATCTGTTAAACAAATGCTTTGCTTCAGTCCATACAATAAGAATTTTACTTATTTAGTTATTTTTTGTATATTTTTCCCTCAAGCTAACTTAAGAAGACTTGATTTTACGGGAAATTTGATAGAAGATATAGAAGATGGTACTTTTTCAAAACTGTCTCTGTTAGAAGAACTTTCACTTGCTGAAAATCAACTACTAAAACTTCCAGTTCTTCCTCCCAAGCTCACTTTATTTAATGCAAAATACAACAAAATCAAGAGTAGAGGAATCAAAGCAAACGCATTCAAAGTAAGTATTTTATAGTAAAACTAAGCATAGTATGAGTGATAATATGATAGATAAAGAGAAACTGGCCAGACACGGTGGCCCACGCCTGTAATCCCGGCACTTTGGGAGGCTGAGGCACGCAGATCACCTGAGGTAGGAAGTTCAAGACCAGCCTGACAAACAGGAGAAACCCCATCTCCACTAGAAATAGAAAATTAGCTGGGCATGGTGGTGCATGCCTGTAATCCCAGTTACTCAGAGGCTAAGGCAGGGGAATTGCTTGAACCCAGGAAGTGGAGGTTGTAGTGAGCCGACATCATGCCATCGCACTCCAGCCTGGTCAAGAAGAGCAAAACTCTGTCTCATACACAGAAAAAAATAAAGAGAGAAACTTTGGTCTAGAATTGTATTTTGATTACACTTACAAACTATTCTGATTTAATAAATGAAGACATTATTTACATAATAAGTAACCACCCTATTAGGCTCATTCAGCCTAGCTTATACCTATATCTCAGTTAAAATACATAACCTTTATCTTATCTCATGGGACTATATTGTTTCTCATTTTTCTACTTGTTCATACAGCAAATATTTATTTAGACAGACATGGTTGACCCCCTCGTGGCACTTACAGTCAATGAAAGCTCAAAATGGGACCTTTCCTGTGTTTCTTTTTCCTTACAATGTTAGCAAATTATAAACACCAGACAAAAATAAAGGTCCAAAAAGTAAATACTGAATTTGACTTTTAACATTTAAAACTTTTAGACTGAAATTCTATAGGGAGATTTTCCTCTGAATTTCATGATAGCATGTAAAACAAAATTTTATATGTAGTAAGAATTAAATATATTTCTCAATTTAACAATTCAAGCAAATACTATGTAGGAAAAAGGGAAGGTAATCTACTTCCATTTAGGTAAACGATTTGTCTCAAAATGCATGCTCTACAGAAGTAATCACTTTAGCCCAGGATTTCCATAGCTCTGATGTAATCATTCCCCAGATAAAATGATGAGATGATCATGCCACTGCTGGTAACAGACATAACCTCATTCAAAAGGCAAGGTTTCTTGCTTCTAAAGGTGACTTCAGATAGGACCTAAACCTTAGCAAATATTCATTATCATAAAGTTTATGATAATCACACAAAGGTAGAATCTGTCCAAAAATTCACAGTCTGTTAGAAAGTGAAGAAATACTCCCTTTTTTTCCTTTTATTTTTCTTTACAGTTAAGGTATCTTTTTTCACCTTCAAGGGACATTTTAAAGTTACATCAGAGTTCATCTGATGTTTCTTGTAAGGAACTCAGAAGTTAAGGGACTCTTAGAGGACTTTTTAAAAGCAGACACACTTTTTTTTTTTTGAGATGGAGTCTCACTCTTTTGCCCAGGCTGGAGTGCAGTAGTGTGATCTTGGTCCACTGCAACCTCTGCCTCCCAGGTTTGAGCAATTCTTCTGCCTCAGCCTCCCAAGTAGCTGAGGCTACAGGCACATGCCGCCATGCCCAGCTAATTTTTGTATTTTTAGTAGAGACGGTGTCTCACCACGTTGGCCAGGCTGGTCTCAAAATCCTGACCTTAGGTAATCCACCCGCCTCAGCCTCCCAAAGTGCTGGGATTGCAAGCGTGAGCAAGTTGTAATTTTGAAAAAATTAACTTGAATTGGTCAGTCTTTGAATAATTGACATGTTAAAGACCTATAAGAGCTAATCAGTCGAGGCTCAGTGGCTCACACCTATAATCCCAACACTTTGGGAGGCCGAGGCAGGCAGATTACTTGAGGTTAGGAGTTCAAGACCAGCCTGGCCAACATGGTGAAACCCTGTCTCTACTAAAAATACAAAAATTAGCCAGGCATGGTAGTGGGCGCCTATAATCCCAGCTACTTGGGAGGCTGAGGCACGAGAATCACTTGAACCCAGGAGCCGGAAGTTGCAGTGAGCTGAGATCGCACCACTGCACTCCTGCCTCGGCGATAGAGCAAGACTCAGTCCAGAGACAAAAAAAAAAAGCTGATCAACATTTCACAAAAACAATGTTTGCATATTTTGGGGTTTACACAAGCATTATAGAAGGGATTTATGACAAGTTGGTATGAAAATAATAAACTGAGCTGGGCACGGTGGCTCATGCATGTAATCCTAGCACTTTGGGAAGCCAAGGGAGGCAAATTGCCTGAGCTCAGGAGTTTGAGAGCAGCCTGAGCAACAAGGTGAAACCCCGTCTCTACTAAAATATAAAAAATTAGCCAGGCGTGGCGATGTGCACCTGTAGTCCCAGCTACTCGGGAGGCTGAGGCAGGGGAATTGCTTGAACCTGGGAGGCAGAGGTTGCAGTGAGCTGAGATTGTGCCACTGTACTCTACCCTAGGCAACAGAGTGAGGCTCTGTCTCCAAAAAAAAAAAGAAAAGAAAAGAATAA
Organism: Ateles fusciceps; assembly: GCA_036589455.1. Lineage (NCBI taxonomy): Eukaryota > Metazoa > Chordata > Mammalia > Primates > Atelidae > Ateles > Ateles fusciceps. The sequence goes on along the minus strand of JAZHEH010001180.1, from coordinate 202,512 downwards.
ACTCAGCTGTCCTGTAGTCTTATTTAATGTCCTAGGCCTCTACAGTCACTAGTAGAATTAGGTTAGTTTAACCCATGTAAATGAGACTCACTGGGAAGACCAGACCTTGATGCCCATATGGTGGAAGGGTAGGGTGCTTAAGAAAGTATTAAAATAACAGCAGAGAAAAGAACTGATAAATTGTACTTAGTCTTCAATACACATCCTGTGCTAATTTTGCTAGCAGGGGAAACTACCATTATACACAATAATGGGTTACTGATCATGAAGAGTAATCTAACATGAAGCCCTTAGGAAAAAAACACATCAAGCTAACTGTTTAATAAACTGCTTTGGAAAACACACACATTTCTAAGGAGTAACCACTTAGCTAGAAATTGGTGGAGCTGAGATGGGAAGCTCCAGAGGTACGGGAGAGGTTATGGCAGCATCAGGGTCAAAATTCAGTCCCACGTAGGGACTCATCTCATTAGCTCCTATCAAGACAAACCCAAAGGGCCCCAGAAGTTGGCATTAGAAGTAGTCATCCTGGGAAAGCATCCAAACAGTTTTATTTGCTTAAAAAGATTACCTATAGGGTCATACTCTTAACTTCTATCAGTACAACATATAAACTAAAGTACACATACACTTACAGTCTGTATCAACAATGTGTAAGGAACCTAAGTATTGGTTTAATATTAACTTTGAAGGAATTTGATATTTTAAGCAAGGATACTCAGAGATCAAATGAATGGACAGAAATGTGGGATATGCAGCAGAATTTCGCTAGCTGTCATAAAGGACCAAACTACACTACATGTGAAGCTAGAAAAAAACAAAGAAGAAGCTACCATATGAACAATTGATACTACTGATGTATTTATATCAATATGCAAGTCTGTATAGAGACACATACTCACATGCACATATATAATGCTTGAATCCTGTGAAAGAATGCACGGAACCTCAATAGCACTCACATGAAATTTTCCTTACAGAAACTGAATAACCTCACCTTCCTCTACTTGGACCACAATGCCCTGGAATCCGTGCCTCTTAATTTACCAGAAAGTCTACGTGTAATCCATCTTCAGGTATGATGGTTCCTTTCACAATATCTGACTCTAATTACCTATGAGTCAAAATCTTATGTCTCATTGGGAATCTCACTTATTCACATACACATTTTGGTTAGATCACTATAGTAGTATGATAGCTAAATGCCTGCCTATCAAAAGTATTAATGTTAGGCCAATGAACTTTTGTGTCCCGAAGTCCAGATTCCGTCCAGAGCATAACAAGTGGACCAGCACAGTAAGTGTGAAGTCTTGCTCTTGATTGTATTTGTCTCCAGGTGTATATTTGGTATTTCCTAATTAATCTGACACAAGGATGTGAAGTGAGGGGGCACTCGGACCTCTAGCTTATGTTTCCTTCTCCCATTACATAGCATATGAAAGGTTGATTTCAGATTTCTGAACAATTTTTTCCTCTTTTTTTTTCAGTTTAACAACATAGCTTCAATTACAGATGACACATTCTGCAAGGCTAATGACACCAGTTACATCCGGGACCGCATTGAAGAGATACGCCTGGAGGGCAATCCAGTCATCCTGGGAAAGCATCCAAACAGTTTTATTTGCTTAAAAAGATTACCTATAGGGTCATACTCTTAATCTCTGTCAGTACAACATATAAACTAAAGTACACCTACACTTATAGTCTGTCTCAACAATGTGTAAAGGAACCTAAGTATTGGTTTAATATTAACTTTGAAGGAATTTGATATTTTAAGCAAGGATGTTCAAAATCTTACATATAGTAAGTAAAAAGTAAGATTGAATGTCTATGGTCAAAACAAAGTAATGTGAAAATATTTAAACAGCATTATAAAATCCTACTTTATACTAGACTACCATTTAAAAACCATGTTTTTATATAAGTGCCCAAATTTGAGATGCATTATTCCTATTACTAATGATGTAAGTAAGAGGATAAATCCAACAAATTTTCAACTCTTTGTCTTTCCTGGCCTTTATTGGATCCCAAAAGCATTTAAGGTACATGTTCCAAAAACTTTGAAAAGCTAAATGTTTCCCACGATCACCCATTCTTCTTTTATGATTCATACATCATTGCTTATAAAGTTAGAACTTTGTTTTCCTATCAAGGCAGCTATTTTATTAAATTTTCACTTAGTCTGAGAAATAAGGCATAGTCTCATATGTAGGCAAACTTTCCAAATAAAATAAATGTTATTCTCTGATAAAGAACTAATACAGAAATGTTCAAGTTATTTCACTTTCTGGTCACACAGTTAATGTCTTCAGTAAAATAGTAAAATATTTTCTTTATCTAAATATTAACATTCTAAGTCTACCCAAAAACAGTTTTTAAAGTCAAGCAGGCCAAAACCAGTACGCGTATACTGGCTATAGCCAAAAAAAAAAAAAAAAAAAAAATGAAAAAATGAAAAGTCGATCATAACCATTAAGTTCTCTATGGTAAAGTCTTTCAAATATGAGATAACTGCAAAACACTTTCCTTTTATTTAGAAATGAGAATCTCATCAATAAATTAGTTCAAACATAAGATGAAAACTTGTGGTGCTAGTGCACACTACTTTCCCGCCCATACACATCCATGTTCACTGTAAGAAACTGAATATTCACAACAAAGTTTCTAAGTAACACTTTCTAATTACTCATGATAAACTGATATGGCTAACTGTAAGAACCTAATCTTCAATCTGAGGTAATAGTTTATGATGACTCAGTGCTGCCAGAGTAAAGGTTCTAAAATAACTTTCCTCTTGCTTGTACCCCACTAAAAGTCTTAGTCTACACTTTGCATTGAAGTTAAACACAAAATTATCAGTGTTTTAGAAACATAAATCTGGACTAAATAAAGTACAAACATTAATTCCATGATGAAGTATGTATTGAAATCAAGTTGTCTCTGTACATTATTCCCAGAATACATACTTATTCCCATTTTTAAGCATTTGCTTCTGTTTTATTCCCTACCTACAATGATGTCACATGTTTTTCAACTATCCCCCCATTTGTCAAAGTTGACCTCAAGGTGAAATTTTTCATTAAAGCATCTGAGATCTAAGACCACAATTACTATTCTAACAATGATTATTAGCTTATTCACTTATTTTGATAACTAATGATAATTATTATAAGGCTTTCTCTTTGTGTGCATGCCTCATTTTCCTGTGACTTAAAGCTCACTACAAGTGTAAAATGCAGCTTTATACTTTATACTTTCAAAGTGCCTAGCACAATAGTGAGTACATTTGAATTGAATATACAATAAATATTGCAAAATAAAATCCATCTAAATAGAAAGGTTCCGTTTTATTTGGAAAAATTGAATCTTTAAACCGTCATAATCTTGAATGCCTGTCATCTTTCTAGTTTTCAGAAAAATAATGTATTTCTATATTCTTTTTATGATAAAACCTATGGAGCAAAACACCATAAAATACTCTCAAATTAAGAAAAAATACACAAGTCAGTAGTTTTAGATAAGATGATGATAAGGGAGAAAGAGGATTGGTAAAAGGTATGAATTATAGAATTAAAGAAATAATTTGGGGATTTCTTTTTTTCTTTTTTTGGGGGGGGGGGGATTTCTACATAAGAGGATATAAACATGCATACCTTACACCTTCATAGACACAACCTTAAATCACAAACAAAACAAAATAAACAATACAAATTATACCAAGATCCAGAAGATGTCAGAGGAAATAATTAGAGAAAGTAAAAATATGCTGTCTCCATTATATTAATAATGTTTCATTCTTGACACTAATAATTAAAGAAATAGAGGCTTTAAACTTTTAAATAATTTACTTATTACTAACATTGCTGAATGAAACTAAAGATATACATAAATGGAAAGATACGTTTATGGATGGGAAGCTTTAATGTTGTTAAGACAACAATACTACCCAATACAATATGCAGACTGAACACAGTTGCCATCAACATTCCAATAATGCTTTCACACAAATAAAAAATTCACCTTAAAATTCATATGGAACCTCAAAAGACCTCCAAATACACAGAAGAATCTTGAAAAGAAGATTAAGGATAGAAGACTTACATTTCCTAACTTCAAACTTTACAACAAAGATACAGTAATGAAAACAGTATGTAGCCGAGTGCAGTGGCTCATGCCTGTAATCCTACCACTTTGGGAGGCCGAGGCGGGCAAATCACTTGAGGTCAGGAGTTCAAGACCAGCCTGGCCAACATGGTGAAATCCCATCTCTACCAAAAATTCAAAAAAATTAGCTGGACGTGGTGGCGGGCGCCTGTAATCCCAGCTACTGGGAGACTGAGGCAGGAGAGTCGCTCGGCCAGGAGGTGGAGGTTGCAGTGAGCTGAGATCGCACCACTGCACTCCAGCCTGGGCAACAGAGCAAGATTTCGTCTCAAGAAGAAAGAAAAAGAAAAAGAAAGGAAAAGGAAAAGGAAAAGGAAAAGAAAAGAAAAGAAAGAAAGAAAGAAAGAAAGAAAGAAAAGAAAGGAAGAAAGAAAGAGAAAGAAAGAAAGAAAATGTGGTAATTAGCTTAAATACAGACACACAGACAAATAGAATACATTAAACAGCCCAGAAATAAACCCTTGCAAACAGGATCAGATGCTTTCCAACAAAAGTACAAAGACCATTCAGTGGAGAACGCATCTCTTCAACAGTGGTGCTGGGAAAGCTGGATATCCATACACAAAGGAATGAAGTTGGACCCCTACCTTATATAATATTAAAAAATGAACTTAAAGTCCTAAACTTAAGAGCTAAATTATAAAATTCTTAGAGGAAAACCTTTATGAAACTGAATTTGGCATGGAATTTCTTGGATTTGACATCAAAAACACAGGTAAAAAATAAATAAATAAACTGGTCTCCATCAAAATTTAAAACTTTTGAGAGAGATTTCTTAAAGGATACAAAATTACAGCTAGATAGGAGGAATAAGCTCTATATCATTGTAAGACAACCATAGTTAAAGATAACATAGTATATAGTTTCAAATAGCTAGAAGATACTCATTGTTCTCAACACAAAGAAATAATAAATGTTTGAGCTGATGGAAATGCTAATTATCTTGATCTGATCAATACACATCATATATACTGAAATATCACTATGTACCCATGAATATGTAAAATAACTTTATTAAAAATAAATTTTAAAAGTTAAAAACTTCTGCTGATCAAAGGACACTATCGAGAGTCAAAAGACAACCCACAGGAAGTATTTTGAAATCATATATTTGATAAGAAATTAATATCCAGAATATATATTTAAAACTCTACAATTCAACAACAAAAAACAACCCAATTCAAAAATGGGCCAAGGACTTGCAGAGACATTTCCTCAATGATATACAAATGGCCAACCAGCACATAAAAATATGTTTAACATCACTAATCATTAGGAATATGCAAATCAAAACCACAGTGAGATATCCCTTCCTACCCATCAGGTTGACTATAGCCACCCCACCAAAAAAAAAGCAGAAAATAACAAGTATTAAAGTAGTTGTAGAGAAATTGAAGTACTTGTGCTTTGCTGGCATAAAATGGTACAAGCACTATAGAAAAGACTATGAGGTTCTTCAAATAATTAAACACAGAATCACCATATGACCCAGCAATTCTGTTTCCAGGTATACAATTACACTTAAAAGAATTGAGAGGGACGCAAACAGGTGACAGTACACTAATGTTCACAGCAAGATTATTCAAAATAGCCAAAAGTAAAAACAACCAGTGTGCATCAACAAATGAATGGATAAACAAAATGTATATACATTTAATGGAATATGATCCAGCCTCAAAAAAGGCAGGGGGAAGGCAGTGGGCTTGAGAGGCCAAGGTAGGCGAATTGCTTGAGCCCAGTAGTTCAAGACCAGCCTGGGCAACGTGGCAAAACTGCATCTCAACAAAAAATACAAAACTTAGCTGACACGGTGGCATGTGTCTGTAGGCCCAGCTACCTGGGAGGCTAAGGTGGGAGGATCACCTGAGCCAGGGACAAAGTTGCCATGAGCCGTGATTGAACCACTGCACTCCAGCCTGGGCAACAGAGTGAGACCCTGTCTCAAAAAAAAAAAAAGGGGAAATCTGACACATGCTACAATATGGATAAACTTTGAGGACATTATGCTAAGTGAAATAAGTGAGACAAAAAGGACACTCTACATATATGAGGTACCTAGAATAGTCAAATTCATAGAAACAGAAAACAGAACAGTGGTAGCAAGCACTAAGAGAAGGCAGGAATCAGGAGTTAATGTTTAATGGGTATGTTTCAGTTTTAGATGATGAAAAACTTCTGGAGAAGGATACTGGTGATGCTTACAGACAATGTGATTGGTTCTTTCCATCCTAGTGTAATGTTATAACTAGCAAAGACCAGCTCCCAGAAGCTCTCTACCCTCCATAGGAAAAACACACAAATTATACTTTCATAACCGCCTGGAAGCCACCTAGAGTCAAATCGGCTTTGGAAATGGAGACTAGTGCTCTCATTTTCCATCACTCATTCAAATGCATAAGGAAACGGCAACATTAGGTGATTCATTTATTACCATAACTGCCAGCACACTCTGCAGTCATTTTGTATTTTACCACTTGTGAAGCAGAAATATTTAATTTTTCTAGCACAAGACTACCTATGAGAAAATATAACAAAATCATGAGAATGCCTCAAGGTACTGTAGTACAGAACTGCCCAGGTTTCTTTTTGGAAAAAATCCTACGCTTGACAGGTTTTATTAGCTCAACCAAATAGAATAAATAATAATAATAAACAATAGAACCCCAAATAAAGGAGAGTTAGTACAAGTCCTAAAAACAACAGTTGTGACCTGGTTAGGCTTTCGAAGGAATGTGAACCTTGAAATATTATTTAAGTTGACTTTCATAACTGGTTTCTGTGTGGATTAATGCTGTCACTAATTTGATGCTATCCAAATGAGTAGGACTTGAGGTATGACAATGCAACCAAACATAATTTCAGTTATGCCCGAAAACAAAGAAAGGAAATAAAAAGAAGTATTTTAAAGTACCCATATCAGACTTTAGAAAGCATTACTTCACAAGAATCAGGCTTTGGTATTTAAACTCAAAATGTACAATTGAGAAGCTGAAAACACAGGGTCTGACTCAGGAAGTTAGCAATCTACCACTACATGATAAGCCTGCTGTGATGATATTCCTTATTAACATTTATTGTTTTACTTCAAGTACTCTAAAGAATGATTTTTCACAACGTGCATTTTCAATAAATTTGAATGCAACCACACTTCTATCAAGACATTCCACCATATAAACTGTTCACTTATCTATACAGAAGTAATCCTCCTCCACTTATTCCAAATAATTGCAAATTCCAAAAATCAGTGACACTATTTTCTATTGCTTGAAAGCTTTTAAGAAAAGAATGTTATGGATGAATCCCCAATTAATATCAGCTTTATTTTCCATGTATGTTTAAATTCAAAGACTTTAGACTTTACCTTGAAATGTTTAAACGTGCGCTTACGATATTCAAACCACTCCACAAAAAAATGCAGGCTTCGGAAAAACATGAACAGATCTTTTCTCTCTTCTGCTCTGTAGGAATAAATGATTCTCTGATTAATAATATCATTAAATGATAGGACAAATCCAGCTTTATTTATTTTTCCTTTTCACGTATCCTACACTAAAACAAAAAACTACTTGACGTAGTTCTACATATCAATTCCTGCACTCCTGTGTGTTCCTCCAGTGTGACTGCTACTTCTACTTTTTCAGCCTAGAATGCCACTTTCCCCCATTTTCAAATGTTTAAATCTACCTATTATTCAAATCACTCAAATGCTACATTCCCTGAAATCTTATCTGATGACTGTAGTATAACAAAGAATAATGAAGAACAGACAGTACGAAAGTCTTCTGGCATGGCGCTTTACAATGCTTGGAACTTCCTGAGTGATAGATGTGTCTTTGTTATGCTAATGAGATGTCTCACAGTGGCTCCTACATGTTGCAGACTGGGGGCTGTTCACCAGGAAAACCAAACACATCATTAGAGGTTTAACCAGGAACATAGCAGAGTTTCCTGGCTGGTGAATACACTGACGTGCTGGAAGGATAACGTGCCTGGATTCCACAAGGAATCTCTGTCTCCCCCAGTACCCAAACCTTCATCTATGCATTATTTCCATTTAGTTGTGTCTGGGTTGTATCCTTCATAATAAAATGGTAATTATAAGTATAGTGTTCTCAGTAAGTTCTGTGAGTGATTCTAGCAAATTATTAAACCTGAGAGATTTGTGGGAACTCCAGAATTTATAGCCAGTTGGTCATAACTGCAGGTGGACCTTGACACTTACAGCTGGTGTGTAAAGTGGAGGCACTCTTGGTGGAGACCTCTGCCTATATAACCTTTGAGGTCTGTTAGTGTGAGAATTGAACTGAGCTGCAGGACATCCAGTTGGTGACAGAGAACTATTGTCAGAACAATCACCACACCACCACACCACATATCCCATTCCCAAACAGCTAGAAATAATCGCATTCCTTTGAATGAGAGCTCTCACAGGAATGAGTCTTAATTCTCTTAATATTACACCTATTTTAATAATGTAAGCCACAAACACCACAAGTAACTTGAAGGCAAGAACCATCTATCATTTAATCATTCATTTGATAAATGATTGTGGGAGTTGAGTTACTGTACTAGTCATGATAGAGTAAGCATATTCCACCCCAATGCTTCCATTAAATACAATTTAAAACCATGGACATAACACATAAAGCAAACATCAGAAACTCTGAAATGTGGAAAGAAAGCAGAACAGGTAGAGTCTTCAGGAATCAAGGGAAGACCTGGAAATGAATTCCTTGGGATTTATTTCTGCCTCCTGTATATCCCAGTCTGCACACAGGAGCAACATGCAACTCAGAATTACCGAAGGGTACATTAACAACAACAACCCAAAAGGCCTCAGGAAGACCATTCCCTCTAGGCCAATGAAGATCATGCAAGATGAAGTGTTAGGATTACAGGCATGAGCCACCGTGCTTAGCTGAATTAAAAAACAAAAAAGACTTTGAGACATTTGGGACAACATGAAGTGACCAAATTTACAAATTAGTGGTATATTCAAGGGCAAAGAAACAGAGAAAGAATTAGAAAACCTATTTAATAAAATAACAGATGAAAACTTCCCAAGTCTAACAAGAGATTTAGACATACAGAAACAGGATGTTCAATGACCTCATAGCAAATGCAATGCAAAAGATCTTCCTCACAGCACATTACAATCAGACTGTCTAAAGTCAAATTTAAAGAGCAAATCATACAAACAGCAAGAGAAAGGAGTCTAGTCACCAACCAAAAAACAAAACAAAACAAAAATCCCAGTCAGACTAACAGTGGATTTCTCAGGAGAAAACTCACAGGCCAGAAGAGAATCGAATGATATATTCAAAGTATTTGAAGGAAAAAACTGGAAACTAAATGCAGTCAACTAAATTCTCAGGCATAAATGAAAGAGAAATAAAGTCATTACAACACAAATGCTGAAAGAATTCGTTACTACTAGAAAATCCCTAGAAGAAATGCTCAAGGAAATCTTCAAGTTGGAGGCAAAAGGATGACATTTACCATCATGAAATCACATGAAAGTATAAAACTCACTGTAAAGCAAACATACAAAGCAGGAAAATAAAGAACTCAAACACTACCACTACAAAAATCTACCAAACCACAATGACAAACTAAGAGAAAAAGGAACAAATATATAAAACAACAGAAAACAACAGTATGACAGGAACAAAGCCTCACATATCAATAACCCAGAACAAAACAGAGAAAATTCTCTTCTTAAAAGATATAGAAAGGTTGAATGGATTAAAATATATTATTCAACTAGATGCTCTTTACAAGAAACTCACTAAAGACAAATATAGACTGCAAATAAAGGAACGGAAAAAGACATTCCATGCAAATAAAATCCAAAAGCAAGTAGTGGCTATATCAGCTGAAACGAACTTTAAGTCAAAAATAGTTAAAAAAAAAAAAAAAAAAAATGGTGGCTGGTCACAGTGGCTCTTGCCTTTAATCCCAGCACTTTGGCATAAGGTCAGGAGTTTGAGACCAGCCTGGCCAATAGGGTAAAACCCCATCTCTACTTAAAAAAAAAAAATCAGCCCAGTGTGGTGGTGCACACCTGTAGTCCCAGCTACTCGGGAGGCTGAGGCAGGAGAATCGCTTGAACCCAGGAGGCAGAGGTTGCAGTGAGCCAAGATTGTGCCACTGTACTCCAGCCTGGGAAATAGAACAAGACCCATCTCAAATAAAAAAAAAAAAAAACACAGGTAGGTCATTATATAATGATAGAGGAGTCAGTTCAGAAAAAGATGTAACAATTCTAAATGTATATACACCCAATATAGAAGCATCCAGATTCATAAATCAAATATTACCAAATCTAAAGAGAGAACTAGATTGCAATACAATAATAATGGGAGACATCAACACCCCGTTCGCAGCATTAGACAGATCATCTGAAAAGAAACAAACAAAAAAACATAAGATTTAAATTGGACTTTAGACCAACTGGACCTAAAAGACATTTACAGAACATTCTGTCCAACAACTGCCGAATATACATTCTTTTCATCAGAATGTGGAATATTCTCCAGGTCAGACCACATGTTAGGACACAAAACAAGTCTCAACATTTTTAAAAATCAAAATCATAGCATGCGTCTTCTCAGAACACACTACAATACAACTAGAAATCAACACCAAAAGGAACTCTGGAAGCTATACAAATACATGGAAATTAAACAACATGTTCCTGAATGACCATTGGGTGAACAAAACAATTAAGATAGAAATCAAAATATTCCTTGAAATAAGTAAACATGGAAACACACCATATCAAAATCAGTGGGATACAGCAAAAACGGTGCTAAGAGGGAAATTTATAGCAATAATTCTGACATCCAAAAGGTAAAAAGTTATAAACTAACAATCTAACAATGCACCTCAAGGAACAGAGCAAGAACAAACCAAGCAGAAAAATAGCAGAAGAAAAGAAATACAAAAGGTCAAAGCAGAACTAAATGAAATACACAGTACAACAAACAAACAAAAATAATGCTAAGGACCAACAAAGCAAAAAGTTGGTTATTTGAAAAGATAAACAAGATTGAAAAACCACTAGCTAGACTAACCAAGAAAAGAAAAGACCCAAACAAATTAAATGAAAATGAGGGGACAGAAATAAAAAAGAGGAGAGACTATTATCAACAACTTATAATGACAAACTGGAAAGCCTAGAGGAAATGGAAACATACAACATACAAGACTGAATCAGAAATAAACAGAAAACTTGAACAGACCAATAATGAGTAGTGAGAAATCACTACTTTTGTCTCCTAGGTCTGGCGTGGTAGCTCACACCTGTAATCCCAGCACTTTGGGAGGCTGAGGCAGGCAGATTACCTGAGGTCAGGAGTTCCAGACCAGCCTGGCTCAACATGGTAAAACCTCATCTCTACAAAAAATATGAAAAATTAGCCAGGCATGGTGGTGCGTGCCTATAATCCCAGCTACTTTGGAGGCTGAGGCAGGAGAATCACTTGAACTTGAGAAATGGAGGTTGCAGTGAGTCGAGATTATGGCACTACTGCATTCCAGCCTGGGAGACCAAGTGAGACTCTGTCTCAAGAAAAAAAAACAAAAACAAACAAACAAACAAAAACAATAAAAAGTCTCCTAACATAGAAACGATCAGGACCGGATGGAGTAACAGCCGAATTCTATCAAACATACATAGAAGAACTGATATTAATCCTCCTGAAACTATTCCTAAATCATCAAAGAGGAAAGAATTCTCCCTAACTCACTGCAAGAGGCCAGCATTACCCTGATACTAAAACCAGTTAAGGATAAAAGGCCAGCATTAGCCTGATAACTAAAACCAGTTAAGGACAAACACACACACAAAAGAAAACTACAGGCCCATATTTCTGAGGAACACAGATGCAAAAATCTTCAACTCTGAAACTTGTGAGTAGACTTAAAAAATTTTAAAAATTAAAAAAAAACAAAAATCTTCGACAAAATAACTAGCAAACCAAATCCAATAGCACATCTAAAAGATAATATACCATGATCAGATGTGATTTATACCAAGGATGTAAGGATGATTCGACATATACAAATCAATAAATTTAATATATCACATCAACAAAATATAGGAAAAAAATCATCTCAATTGACGCAGAAAAAGCATTTGATAAAATTCGACATCCTTCCAGGATTCAAACACTCAAGAAACTAAGTATAGAGGGCATATACCGCAAAATAACACAGGCTACATACAAAAAACCCATAGCTAACATCACACTGAACAGGGAAAAGTTGAAAGCCTTTCCCCTAAGAACTAGAACAAGACTTCCCACCACTCCTATTCAACATAGGACTAGAAGTCCTAGCCAGAGCAAAGGAAAGAAATAAAAGGCCTTCCAATTGGAAGAGAGGAAGGTGAAACTGTCTCTCTTTGCTTACATAATCTTGTATATAGAAAAACTTAGACTCCAACAAGAAACTCTTAGATTTGATAAATGAATTCAGTTAAGTTGCAGGACAAAATCAATGTATAAAAATCAGTAGTGTTTCTATATATCAGTTACAAATGTGTCATCTCATGCACATCCCATGCTCATTTCTTGGAAGAATTAATATTATTAAAATGACCATATTGCCGAAAGCAATCGACCAATTCAATGCAGTCCTAGCCAGTCTCTAGAGATAATCAACAATTTGCCCTTGAGTGAGTTTTTCTTTTTCTTTCTTTCCTTTTTTTTTTTTGGTTGGAGACGGAGTCTCACTTTGTTGCCCAGACTGGAGTGCAGTGGCACCAGCTTGGCTCATTGCAACCTCCGCTTCCCGGGTTCAAGCGATTCTCCTGCTTCAGTCTCCTGAGTAGCTGGGATTACAGATGAGCACCACCAGGCCCAGCTAATTTTTTTTTGTATTTTTAGTAGAGACGGGGTTTCAGCATGTTGGCTAGGGTAGTCTTGAACATCTGACCTCGTGACCCGCCTGCCACGGCCTCCCAAAGTGCTGGGATTACAGGCGTGAGCCACCGCAGCCAGCATAAGTGAATTTTTCAAATGCAAAACAACTAGCCCAGATTCCATACCTCCAACCACCTCCTTTACCAGGTTCTCTCTTTACCAGTTCTCTCTACTATCCACCTGCTATAATCACCCCAGGGCCATGTACAAGACACAATTAACTAGGGACAGGTCCTCTGACCCAGAGCCCACTGAAATTATTCAAACAAGCCAAGCTTAAGCCCGCTCACCTTGCCTCAACCATTACTTCCCATGGAAACCACAACAAAGGCTTTTGCCCATAGAGTTCCCTCTCCTATCTGTCTCTTGACTGACCCCAGTGCTCCTAATGTGGCCAGTATGGTGTGGTGTGCCTCTTCCTCTTGTGAACTGTAACTACGTTTTTAATGGCAATTGTCTCCTTATCTGTTAGCCTCACTATATTACTTGTTAATAATAATAAAAGCTGGCTGGGCGTGGTGGCTCACGCCTGTAATCCCAGCACTTTGGGAGGCCGAGGTCAGCGGATCACCTGAGGTCAGGAGTTTGAGACCAGCCTGACCAACATGGAGAAACCCCATCTCTAATAAAAATACAAAATTAGTTGGGTGTGGTGGTGCATGCCTGTAATCCAAGCTACTGGGGAGGCTAAGGCAGAAGAATCGCTTAAACCCAGGAGGTGGAGGTTGCGGTGAGCTGAGATCGTGCCAATGCACTCCAGCCTGGGCAACAAGAGCAAAACTCTGTCTCAAAAAATAATAATAATAATAATAATAATAAAAGCAACTGAAATAGGCTCCCATTTATTTATTTATTTTTAGAGATAGTGTGTTGCTCTGTCACCCAGCCTGGAGTGCAGTGGCATGATTGTAAGTCACTGTAACCTAAAGCTACTGAGCTCAAGTGACCCTCCCATCTCAGCCTCCTTAGCAACTATGACTACAGGTGGGTAGACCTGGCTAATTTTTTTCAGTTTCTTTTTTGTAGAGACAGGGTCTCACAATGTTGCCAACGCTGCTCATGAACTCGTGGGTTCAAGTGATCCTTCCATCGCAGCTTCCCAAACCATTAGGATTACAGGCATGAGCCACTGTACCTGACCAATTTATTCTTAACTTTTAAATATTAACCATGTAGTGCCTATGAACATAGATAGAAGTCAAATGTAAGCCGCTGATGCCTGTCAGTAGCCAAAAACTATCCACAATATATAAATACCAGATGTGAGATTTGGTTTCTCCATATTTGGTCACTCAAAAGATCCTATAACAGATGATGAACTCATTGGGACTGCTTCCCAGACAGACCTCATGAAACTGGTCTTCACAGCAGCTATAGTTATATTTTTATGAAGGTGATTAATTTGGTTCAGCTCTTGATCATTGAATAAATGGCCCCAAGAAGCTGATTTGAACCTAATTTTGATAAAATTATTAGAAGCTGGAATACAGGCTAAGTATCCCTTATCCAAAAATGATTGGTACCAGAAGCGTTTCAGATTTCGAATTTTTTTTCAGATTTTTGAATATTTGCATATATATAAAGAGATATCCTGGGGACAGTGTCCAGGTCTTAAAGGTAATTTTATACAATATTTTAAATAATTTTGTGTGTGAAACAAAGTTTGTGTACAATGATCCACGAGAAAACAAAGGTGTCACTATCTCAGTCACCCATGTGGATAATCTGTGGTTGTTTAGCATCACCATCTTTCCTGATTCTGAATTTATGATACCAATAAGCAATAATTTTCTTAATCTATTCACACATAAGAACCTAACAGTAAAAAATATGACATGTCATTAAATAGTGAAAAAATAATGTATGCAGTATAGTATCACCAAAATACCAATTACCAGATTTTAAACAACAGCAACAACTAACAATGGTAGGCTTTCAGTCTCCACCTATGATGCTGTGTTTTGATTAAAATGTTACTGTATACTGTATTTTATTTTTTTAGGTGAGAAGAAACATAAGCAGTTGTGGGACCAATATAAGGGTTCTCTAGGGATGAGGAGGCATTCTGCTGGATGGTTCCTGTAGAACCATTTTTAAATGTTTCCTTCAAAGGCCAGGCATGGTGGCTCATGCCTATAATCCCAGCACTTTGGGAGGCCAAGGCGGGCAGATCACTTGAGGCCAGGAGTTCAAGACCAGACTGGCCAACATGGCAAACCCCACCTCTACTAAAAATACAAAAATTAGCCGGGTGTGGGGTGCGCACCTGTAATCCCAGCTACTCGGTAGGCTGAGGCAGGAGAATTGCTTGAATCCAAGAGGTGGAGGTTGCAGTGAGCCGAGATTGTGTCACTACACTCCAGCCTGGGACACAGAGTGAGACTCTGTCTCAAAAAATAAATGAATAAAAAAAAAAATACATGTTTCCTGCACAGTTACCTGCCTCATTAACAACAGTTTTTGTCTTATTAATCTAGCTTTGATTTTATAAACTGACATGATGTCTTGTTCTGTTATGAATACATGCTGCTACCACAGCTGAAGAGAGCTGGGAGGGTCTTTCCCCTTGAGGATGTTGAATAAACTGTGTTGTAGTCCTGCATTTTGACAGCAACCTGCCACAAGTCAGGTGTGGAATTTTCCACTTAAGATATCATGTCAGCAATGAAAACATTTCAGATTTTAGAGCAGTTTGGATTTCAGATTACGGATATTCAACCTGCAGTAACTCCATGAGAGCTCTTGGGGAAGTCAGTATTGAACTAACTGAATTGTGATCCTCTCAAACACTGTCCTCAAAACAGCCTCAGATGTTTGAAAAAATGAGCATGATGTTTGCTCATTAATATCATTCAGCTTAATAATCATTAAGCTGATTAATAATAATCATTCGGCTTACCTGTACAATGATTAATCAGAGGTATAATTTCCGAAATCCCTTCCAGATATAGTTTTTTATACTTTTCTGTGTTTTATTTTTAAAATAATACCTTTTTAAAAAAAAGAAAAAAGCCCACAAATACTGAAGAAAGCATCTGGCACATAAAATTCATTATTACTGAGGACTCTTTATTGTTTTTTGTTTTGTTTTGTTTTGTTTTTTGAGACAGAGTCTCACTCTGTCACCAGGCTGGAGTGCAGTGGTGGGATCTCAGCTCACTGCAACCTCTGCCTCCTGAGTTCAAGCAATTCTTGTGACTCAGCCTCCTGAATAGTTGGAATTACAGACGTGCACCACCACACCCAGGTAACTTTTATATTTTTAGTAGAGATGGGGTTTCACCATGTTGGCCAGGATGGTCTCAATTTCCTGACCTCGTGATCCGGCTGCCTCAGCCTCCCAGACTGCTGGGACTAAGGTATGAGCCACGGTGCTGGGCCTATTGAGGACTCTTCCTAACTAGATCAGTTGAGTAATCTGTAAATGGTGGTGGGCATATATACTTACTGAAGGAATCTGTACCACAAGTAATACCAAACAATCAGCAATCTGTAAAATGAAGTGATTCCATGCCTAGCAGGTGGCCCAAAGAAAAAATGTTTTGTAGATCTGGTTTCACTGAGAAAGATTCCCCAAGTACTGGCAATCATCCCATGTTATAAAGGAGAGCCCTAAGTTGTGGATGTTCTTCTACAGCTCTATCATTTCAATTTCAGTAAATTCCAACATTTCTCAGATATATTTTATTCTTTAATGCATAAATGTATAAGTTTTTAAAATGGGACAGAACCCTGGAAATAATTCTATCCAGTTCTTTCATTTTGCAGATAAAGAACTCCACAGAGATTATATAACTTTTCTAATTCAATGCTGTTAGTCATTAATTTAAGAAAAAAAAAGAAATGAAATACATCAAGGTACATTGTCCTTATTATCATAAATTTATAATTTACACTAGGATAAGAGTGGTTATAGGGCAGACGCAGTGGAATTCCAGGGTTCAGGTTTTTCTTTCATTCATTGCTACATATTAAGCACAAACGACAATACTTCGCTGTAGAATAGGCAACACATAACTGCCGAATTAATGAAGGAATACCACTGACTTGTCCGTCTCATCTCTGCTTAACTTCAGTCTTATATTTTCAAGTGTTTGTTAGATGATTCACTCAACAACTGTTTGAACACCAACCATGTACAAGGCACTCTCCTAGGTGACCTGGGGCTAATACCATCCCTCACTCTCCCCTAGAGTAGACACTGTATGCATTTATATTCCCATCGCATGTACTCTATCATCAATTACCATGTATCATTGAAAATTCTGTGCATACACTAGGTTGTAAGCTTCGTAAAACTTCTATGGTTCATCATTGTATTCTTAGAGACTAATACAACGCAAAGTACATACTATGCTTTTAACATATATGTATTTACATAAAAATTTAGGTACAGTAAAATTCACTCTTATTGTTATTTAGCTTTATGATTTTGGCCAAATGAATAGAGTTGTGTATCCAACACAACGACCAGTTCCATCCATACAGGGGAATATAAAGAAGAATCACAGCAGGTTTACTGTTAAGCCATAAGACAACAGAAAAATACCTCTACAGTACTCAGGAGAAAAAAACCCAAAGAACTAAAACAGTCAACCAATGAGTTTATATCCAGGATGATATCTTTCAAAACCAAAGATGAAATAAAGACTTTCAAGACCAAAATCATAGAAAAAGCTTTAAAAATCCATTAAAAGCAGACCATCAGGCCAGGCACAGTAGCTCATACCTATAATCCTAGCACTTTGGAAGGCCAAGGCAGAAGGATTGCTTGAGCCCCGGAGTGTGAGACCAGCCTGGGTCACATAGTGAGACCCCCATCTCTTAAAAAAATTTTTTTTCTAATTAAAAAAGAAAACAAAACAGCAGGCCTCACTATAAAAAATAAAAATAAAAAATAAAAAACTGGCTGAGTACAGTGGCCGATGCCTATAGTCCCAGCACTTTGGGAGGCCAACGTGAATGGATCACCTGAGCCCAGGAGTTCAAGACCAGTCTGGGCAACATGGCAAAACCCCATCTCTACCAAAAATACAAAGAATTAGCCGGGCGTGGTGGTGTGTGCCTGTGGTTCCAGCTATTAAGGAGGCTGAGGTGGGAGAATCACTTGAGCCTGGGAGGCAGAGGTGGCAGTGAGCCAGCCGAGTTTGCACCACTGTACTCCACCTGGGTGATTGAGATCTCATCTCAAAACAAACAAACAAACCAAAACAAACAAACAAAAAAAAAACCAATATGACTGGGCAAATGAATGAATTTGTTGATATTGCTAGGAGCCAAGTTTCTCAATATGGAAGAAAGAACATAGAAATGTGAAATGGTAGTATGTATATAATAAACACACACATACGATAAACTGGGGGATAAATTGGAGTAGAACTGGAGGTCATGGTGTACACTCATGATTTTGTACATATTTATAGTATGTGTAGCTTAACGACAGGGCTACATTCTGAGAAATACACTGTCAGATGATTTCTTCACTGTCGGAACATCATACAGTGTACTTACACAGACCAAATGGTACAGCCCAGTGCAAACCTAGGCTATATGGTGTGGCCTACTGCTCCTAGGCTATAAACCTATGCAGCATTATCGTACTAAATACTGTCGGCAATTGTAAAACAATGGTGAGCATTTGTGCATGTAACATATCTAAACATAGAAAAGGTACAGTAAAATACAGTAATATAATCATGAGATCACCTTCGTACATGCAGTCTGTCACTGATCAAAAAGTAGTTATACGGCACATGACTATATATGTGCACATGCATATTATATGAATCATGATTCTTACATACAGGTTTGTATGTATGTGTATAAAGATGTAGAAATACATATGTGTGTGTATAAATATGTAGAAATACATATTTTCTAGTACTGTTTGTTGAAAGAACCAAGAAGCAAAGACACTCCAATATCAACGAGCAGACCTAGTGTCAGATCTGTCCCTAACACCATTTCCCACTAAAATAAACTGGTTCCTCAGGTAAGTTGCTGAATCTACACCTAGGGAGGGCAGGTATATTGTGAGCCTGGAAAATCTTTTAATGCCAGAATATAACAAAGTGCTCAAAAATATAATGAGGAATTCACACATGTATTCAGGAGCCAGCTTAAAGAGATACCCTCTGATCAAATCTGGGATACTCTGAGCACCAAAATAAATAAGAAGAGTCAAAAATTATAAATCATTGGGAAAACTGAATGAATCCATACATATAATAAATATGTACACATATACAAACAAAGAGAATGGTGATCTATTTCTTAAGCATAATGCCAAATACCTACTGAGAAACGTGGAGGAAATGCTAGAGTTGAAAAATCATCATTTTACAAACATCATAGTAGAGAGTAGATAAGGCAAGAATCATCAGTAGATGCTAAATTGAGGAAGAAATATTAATAAAGAGTAGTAACTTTGTAGTCATCAAGTGTGTCCCCACAGACTGCATGTTAGATGCAAGGGAGAAAAAAACAGTTATCATATAGTGGAGAAATACAACAGTTTCACTGAGTGAACAAACTTAATATCACCTATGGGGGACAGCTATGAAGAGAAGGACAAAATATCATCTATACAGAATTTGCCTAAGAAGGTATAGCATCAACTGATCACAATAGAAGATCAAAGACAAAATAAAAAACATTTTATTGGGGGAAAAAAAAGTAGAAAAAAAGAAACAAAAAAGTGGAAATAACTTTTTTTTTTTTTTTTTTTAGAGATAAGTCTTGCCCTATGGCCCAGGCTGGAATGCAGTAGCATGATCGCAGCTCACTGCAGCCTCAAATGATCCTCTTGCCTCAGTACCCCAGGTAACTAGAAAGTATAGGCATGCACCACGATGCCAGGCTAACTTTTTTTTTTAACTTTCTCCAGAGACGGAGTCTTGCTCTGTTGCTCAGGCTGGTCGCAGGAATAGCTTTTTAAAAGATGACACAGTGAAAAACAGCCAAGAAAGGCTAGGGAATAACTCCAGATTAAATCAAACTAAAGAGACAAGACAACTAAATGCAGTATTTGACTTTAGAATGGATCATGTAATTCAGGGAAGAAGAAAATGCAATATATTATGAGATCAGCTAAGAAAACTGGCATATGGAAAGCGTATTAGATAAAAGTATTATATCAATGTCAATTTATGAAGTCAATCACCGTACTGTAATTATATAAGGGAATATCTCTAAACTTAAAAATGCACATTTGAGCCAGGTGCAGTGGCTCATGCCTATAATCCCAGCACTTTGGGAGACCAAGGTGGGTGGATCACTTGAGGTCAGGAGTTCGAGATCAACCTGGCCAGCATGGTGAAACCCCATTTCTACTAAAAATACAAAAAAATTAGCTGGGCATGGTGGTGCACACCTGTAATCCCAGCTACTCAGGAGGCTGAGGTAGGAGAATCACTTGAACCCAGTGGGCAGAGGCTGAAGTGAGCTGAGATTGTACCACTGTACTCCAGCCTGGGTGATAGAGCAAGACTCCATCTCAAAATAAATAAAATAAGGCCAGGCTGGTGACTTATGCCTATAATCCCAACACTTTGGAAGGCTGAGGTGGGCAAGATCACTTGAGGTCAGGAGTTTGAGACCAGCCTGGCCAATATGGCGAAACTCCATCTCTACTAAAAATACAAAAATTAGCCAGGCATGGTGGTGCATGCCTATAGTCCAAGCTATTAGGGAGGCTGAGGCTGGAGAATCACTTGAACCTGGGAAGCGGAGGTTGCAGTGAGCCAAGATCTCGCCACTCCACTCCAGCCTGGGCGACAGAGTGAGACTCCGTCTCAAAAAAATAAAATAAGTAAAATAAAATAAAAATGTACACTTAAGTATTTATGGGAAATGACCCATGATATATGCAACATGTCCTAAAAAGGCTCCACATCAAGAAGAGCAACAGAAACATTACAAATCTGGATATATATGGCAAACTATTAGCCTTTTCTTAAATTGTTTAAAGTATGTATGATGACTGAAGTAAAACATTATAATGTTATCTAATGGAGTTATCATTATTATTATTATTTTAGAGACAGGGTCTCGCTCAGTCTCCCATGTTGGAGTGCAATAGCACAATCATGGCTCACTGTACCCTCAAACTCCTGGGCTCAAGTAATTCTCCTACCTCAGCCTCACAAGTATCTGAGACTACAAGTACACCCCAACAACAATAAGCTAATTTTGTTGTTGTTTTTGTAGACATAGGTCTTCTTCTTTGTTGCCCAGACTGGACTAATGGAGTTTTTCAGCACATACATGTGAATACAATTCACATGAAAACTATCACATATAGCAGGGAGGGGAAGTGATCCATGTGGTTATAGGACTATGAGATTATAATTGCAGTGGTAAAGTACCAAATCTAAAACAGACTGTTAAAAGTTAGGTTATGTTTCCAAGGCAGGTCACAGGAAAAAAAAAAAAAAAAGTTAGGTTATGTACGTTGCAATCCCTACAGCAGCCAATAAAAAATAACACAAATATAGGGAAACGTGAATGAAATAAATTAAAAGGGAATATTGAACTATATTTAAAGGAGAGGGTTTTGAGAAGATGACAGAATAGGAAGTACCAAAATTCCATCTCTCCACATATACAACAATTTCACTGGCAGAATCTCTCTGATATAACTATTCTGAAACTCTGAGTCAAATGAAGGCTGGCAAATCCAGGGAAAGGCTTGGAGAAGGACTTCAATGGTAAACTGTGATTAATTTTAGTAAATTTCAGCTCTTAATATACATAGCAGCAGCTACCCATTCCTCCACCCCCAGCCCCCTGGCAGGCAGTCATGTGAGTATAAAACCAGAGCAGCTTACACACAGCTTATGGAAGCCAGAGAGAGCAAAAAAAAAGGACTATGTCCTCCAACCACAAGGGATCTGTGTGTTGATCACTGATTGCTGCTTCTTATGACAGAAGTGTAGACAAAGAGTCAGGCAGCCACTGTAGTCACACATCCCCCACACTTTTGAAAACCCTGCTTTCTCCAGTTGAAGTGATTTCCAGGGGATTTAAAAAGCCAGAGCCCCTTTTATCCTCACCTTTATTTTCTCCATTTCCCCTTTCTAAGAGCCAGACAATCAAGACTAGGATATTGACCAATAACTGCACATAAGGGGAGATTCTGGAAGAGACCGTACATACCCATAGAAAGCTTCAGACCCAGAAACAAATTGAGAAGACCTTAGGTTTATACCTCGAGTTGATCCCTGGCACAGAGATGGCCTACAAAAATATGAATAAATAAATAAATAAACAATAACAAAAAAAACCTGCAAACCCTGGGGTAGAGGGAGAATCTGACTTTGGGGGTTACTACATTGCTAGGTTCAAATAAGCCCTTTTCAACAACAACAACAAAACACAAAGCATACCAAAAAATAGAATGGCCTAGTGAAATAAAAAATAAATAAATCAATAGACACTATCCCTGAAAAAAAATCTGAGGGAAGATGTACTATACAGACTTTCCAAACACTATCTTAAAAATGCTAAGGAAAGATGTGGAGAAAGTCAAAAAAAATGATACACGAACACAATAGAAATATTAATAAAAAGAAATAAACCTAAAAGAAAACCAAAAACAAATTCTAGAATTGAAAAGTACAAAAATTAAAGTGAAAAATTCACTAGAGGAATTCAAAGGCAGATTTGAGTAGGCAGAAAAAAAAATCAGCAAACTTGGATATAGGACAATAGAAATTATCAAGTCTGAGAAATAAAAAGAAAAATGATTGAGAAAAGTGAACAGAATGTAATGAAACTAACTGAGCATGATGGCTCATGCCTGTAATTCCAGCACTTTGGGAGGATCACTGGAGATCAGGAGTTCAAGACCAGCCTGGCCAAAACGGTGAAACCCCGTCTCCACTAAAAATAAAAAAATTAGCTGGGCATTGTGGTGGGCACCTGTAATTCCAGCTACTCAGGAGGCTGAGGCAGGAGACCTGCTTGAACCCGGGAGGTGGAGGCTGCAGTGAGCCAAGATCGTGCCACTGCAGTCCAGCCTGTGTGACAGAGGGAGACTCCATTTCAACAACAACAACAACAAAAAGTAAGGAAACTGTGGGACACTGTCAAGAGAAAAAGAAAGGAAGAAGCAGAGAGAATATCTGAAGGAATAAAGTGTTAAAACATCCCCACATTTGATGGAAGACATGAGTATAAAACATCCAAGAAGTGGCCAGGCGCAGTGGTGCATGCCTGTAATCCCAGCACTTTGGGAGACCAAGGTAGGTGGATCACCTGAGGTCAGGAGTTCAAGACTGGTCTGACCAACATGGTGAAACCTTGTCTCTACTAAAGACAAAAAATTAGCCAGGCATGGTAGCACATGCCTGTAATCTCAGATACTTGGGAGGCTGAGTCAGGAGAATCGCTTGAATCCGGGAGGCAGAGGTTGCAGGGGAGCTGAGATCGCCCCATTGCATTCCAGCCTGGGCAACAAGAGCAAAGCTCCGTCTTAAAAAACAAAAACAAAAACAAAAAAACAAGCAGTTCAAAGAACTCCAAGATGAACTCAGAAATCCACATAGAGAAACATCATAATCAAGCTGTAAAAAGACAAAAAGAGAGTATCCTGAAAGCAGCAAGAGAAAGGTGACTGGTCACATACAAGGGATATTCAATAAAATGATCAGCAGATTTTTCACCAGAAAGTGTGAAGGCCAGAAGTCAGTGAGCAGATTATAGTCAAACTGCTAAAAGAAAAGAAAAAAGGGCTGGGTCTTTGGCAGGCTTACCAGGGACAAAATGTCTATGGCCAGCGATGTCTACCTGCGCTACTACGTAGGGCACAAGGGCAAGTTTGGGCATGAGTTTCTGGAGTTCGAATTTCAGTCAGATAGAGAAAGCTTAGATATGCCAACAACAGCAATTACAAAAATGATGTCATGATCAGAAAGAGGCTTATGTGCACAAGACTATAATGGAAGAACTGAAAAGAATTATTCATGACAGTGAAATTACAAAAGAAGATGATGCTTTGTGGCCTCCCCTCTGACAGGGGGTGGCCAATAGGAGCTTGAAATTGTCATTGGAGATAAGCACATATCTTTTACCACATCAAAAATAGGTTCTCTTATTGATGTAAATCAGTCAAAGGATCCTAAAGGCCTTCAAGTATTTTACTATTTGGTGTAAGACTTGAAATGTTTAGTTTTCAGTCTCATTGGATTACACGTCAAGATTAAACCAATTTATATTTCATGTTTTTCAAGCTGGTTTTATATTTAAGTAAGGGACAGGAGGATTTGTCATTTACAATATAGGAGTTTGTATGAATGTGAAGCAAAAAAACACTTTGTATATAAACTGAAAATAAGAAAATACATTAACAGGCTCATGGTTATCCTTGAGTCCACGTGGTTTGGACAGTCCCCAAACCACGTGGACTCAAGGATAACCATGAAGCCTGTTTTATTAAATTCTGTAAATAAAAGCCACCTTTTGCTAAAAATTTGCTCTAATAAAACATACCAAATCCTGAAAGAAAAAAAAAAAAGAAAGAAAGAAAAGAAAAAAAATCAGTCAACCAACAATTTTATATCCTGCAAAACCGTCCTTTAAAAGTGAGGGAGATGATCAAAGGTATATAGCTGGAGAAAAGAAAAATAAAACAAAAATTAAAAAATAAAAAAAGTGAGAGATAAATTATGACATTCTCAGGTAAACAAAAGCTGAGGGAGTTGGTTATCATTAAACTTTCTCTGTAAAAAATGGTCAAGGGAATTCTGTAGAGTGAAAGAAAGTATACTAGACAGTAAACTGAAGACATGTGAAAAAATAAAGACTCTCAGAGCATATGGAAAAAGGCAAAAGAAAAAAAAGTAAAAAAACAACAACAACAAAAGACTCAATAAAGGTAAATACATGTGAAATTATAAAAGCTAGTATTTTTGCAACAATTAGTTTGTGACTCTTTGCTTCCTACATGATTTTATAGACTAATATGTTTTTTAAAAATTAGTCTAAAAGCTATTATTATTGTAATTTTCATTTGTGACTCCACATATTATTTTCTATATAATTTAAGAAACCAATGCATTTTAAAGAATTATCAGTTTACATTTTGGGGTGCACAACATATAAATATATAAGTTTGTAACATCAATAATTGAAAAGGCTGGGGATATAGCTGCAAAGAAACACAGGTCTTCTAAATTTTTTTTAAGTTAAAGAGGCATAAAATGAAATTGCAGGAACATGTGTGGTGGCTCATGCCTGTAATCCCAGCACTTTGGGAGGACAAGGCAGGAGGATAGCAAGAGTCCAGGAGTTCAAGACCAGCCTGGGCAACACAGTGAGACCCCATTTCTATGAAAACTTTAAAAATTAGCTGTGATCAGTGGTGACTACCTGTAGTCCTAGCTACTCAGGAGGATGATGCAGGAGGATCACTTGAGCCTGAGAGTTTGAGGTTACCGTGAGCTATGATTGCACCACTGAACTCCAACCAGGGCAAGACAGTGAGACCCTATGTCTAAAAAAAATAAAATAAAATTACAGTGTTACAATCTTAGAATGTTAAATATAATTCCTGTGATAAACAAATAAACAAAAAACAGTTCTAGAATATACAAAAAAGAAAATGAGAATGGAACATAAACATTTCAACACACACAAAAATCAACAAAACATAAAAGACAGTAAAGAAAACAAGGAACAAAAAAACTATAAAGCACAGAAAACAGATAGCAAAGCAAAATAAAAATGTAAGTGGCTTAAACCTCCAATCAAAAGGCAGAAACTGGATAGATAGACGATCCAACTGCATGCTGTCTACAAGAGTCTCATTTGAGATCTAAAGACAAATAGGTTGAAAATAAAAGGACAGAAAAAGATATTACATGCAAATAACCAAAAAAGACAGCAAGAGCGGCTATACTAATATGCAATTAAATAAGACTTTAAATCAAAAAAAAGGTTACAAGAGACAAGAACACTATATACAGGTACACATTGTTTTATTGTGCTTTGCAGATATTGTATTTTTTAAAACTAGGTTGTGGAAATCCCATGTCAAGCAAGTCTATTGGTGCCATTTTCCCAACAACATGTGCTCACTTCATGTCTGTCATATTTTGGTAATTCTCCCAATATTTCAAAATTTTTCATTATTATTGTCTGTTATGGTAATCTGTGATCAGTAATCTTTGCTGTTACTATGGGAATTGTTTTGGGGTGCCATGAACCACTCCCATATAAAAAATGGCATTTTTCAGATATAATGGCATTGCACACTTAATATACTGTAGTATAATGTAAACATGACTATTATATGCACTGCTCAAGCAAAAAAATTCATGTGATTCACATTACTGCAATATTTCCATATATGGTGGTCTGGAACAAAACCGACAATATATCCAAGATATGTCTGTATTAATAAAAGCTTCCACATATTGAAAAGATGTAACACTTAAAAGCATCTACACACTTAATAAACAGACCATCAAAATACATGAAGCATAAACTGACTGAAGGAAGAAATAGAAAGTTCTACAATAACAATTGGAGACTTCAATGTCCGAGTCTCAATAATGAATAGAACAACCAGAGGACTTAAACAACACAATAAACCAACTATTGCATAGATCTAACAGATACACATGGAACATTCTATAAAAAAAACAGATAGCAGCTGTGGAAAACACTGTGGTAGTTCCTCAAAAAATTTAACACAGAACGACCATATGATTCAGCAATTTCACTTACAGGCATATGCCCAAAAGATTTGAAAGTGGAGTTTCAAAGAGATACTTGTACACTCATGTTCACAGCAGCACTATTGATACTAGTTAGAACATGGAAATATCCCAAGTGTCCAGTGACAGAGGAAGGGATAACCAAGGAACATAATGAAGCTGACTGGTTGCTCCTAAGTTCAGAGGAAAAAGTAGTGAAAAAAAATGATGAATTCAGGGATTCTGTCTCCTGGCTTCAGAAGCAGATACTGAGCCTCAAATCTGCTAAGATTGCCCTGAGTGAGAGTCTTTACCACCTGTGGAAAACACAAGCTCGTATCATGCAAGTGGCTGACCTGCAATGAAAGGTGCAAGCACAGCTTCGCCAGGTGTCTATGGTTAAAGTGAGGGCATTGATTGGAAAAGAATGGGACCCTGCAACTTTGAATGGGGACCTACAGCCTTTTACCAGGGTAACTGGGCATTGGAGAAAGGAAAATGATCAGACATTTCAGGAACTAGTGGACACTGGCTCTGAGTTGACATTGATTCCAGAGGACCCAAAACGTCACTGTGGTCCTCCAATTAAAGTAGGGGCTTACGGAGGTCAGGTAATTAATGGAGTTTTAGCTCAGGTCCAACTTACAGCAGGTCCAGTGGGTGCCCAGACTCATCCTGTGGTCATTTCCCCCAGTGCCAGAATGCATAATTGGCATAGACATACTTAGCAGCTGGCAGAACCCCCATCTTGGCTCCCTGACTGGTAGGGTGAGGGCTACTATGGTGGGAAAGGCCAAATGGAAGCCATTAAAGCTGCCTCTACCTAGAAAAATAGTAAATCAAAAACAATATCACATCTCTGGAGAAATTGTGATTAGTGCAACCATCAAGGACTTGAAAGACGCAGGGTGGTGATTCCCACTACAACCCTGTTCAACTCTCCCATTTGGCCTGTGCAGAAGACTATGGATCTTGGAGAATGACAGTGGATTATCATAAGCTTAACCAAGTGGTGACTGCAATTGCAGCTGCTGTACCAGGTATAGTTTCATTGCTTGAGCAAATGAACACATCTCCTGGTACCTGGTATGCAGCTATTGACTTGGCAAATGTCTTTTTCTCCATTCCTGTTCATAGGCCCACTGGAAGCAATTTGCCTTCAGCTGACAAGGCCAGCAATACACCTTTACTGTCCTATCTCAGTACTCTCTGGCTTTGTGTCATAATCTTATTCAGAGAGACCTGGATTGCTTTTCACAAGATATCACACTGGTCCATTACATTGATGACATTATGCTGATTGGATCCAGTGAGCAAGAAGTAGTAAACGCACTGGAATTATTGGTCATCTTTTGCAGACAGTTATTCTCCTTTTGAGAGACGGCTCTTGGCCTGTTACTAGGCTTTGGTGGAAACTGAACATTTGACTATGAGTCATCAAGTCACCATGCAACCTGAACTGCCTATAATGAACTGGGGTGCTTTCTGACCCATCTAGCCATAAAGTGGGTCATACGCAGCAGCATTTGTGTCTTAGATCCAGAGGGAGGAACACTGCTACCAGGAGCCACAACAACGATCCCATTAAACTGGAAGTTAAGATTGCCACCTGGACACTTTGGGCTTCTCGTACCTTTAAGTCAACAGGCTAAGGGAGTTACAGTGTCAGCTGGGATGACTCACCCAGATTATCAAGAGGAAATCAGTCTACTACTCCACAAGGGAGGTAAGGAAGAGTATGCATGGAATACAAGAAATCCATTAGAACATCTCTTAGTATTACCATGCCCTGTGTTTAAGGTTAATGGGAAACTACATTAGCCCAATCCAGGCAGGACTACAAATGGCTCAGACCTTGAGGAATGAAGGTTTGGGTCACTCCACCAGGAAAAAAAACACAACCTGCTGAGGTGCTCACTGAAGGCAAAGGGAATACAGAATGGGTAGTAGAAAAAGGTAGTCTTCGATACTAGCCACAACCACACGACCAGCTGCAGAAACCAGGACTGTAATTGTCATAAGTATTTACTCCTTGTTTTGTTAAAAACATGTTTGTGCATATATACACTTGTACTAAGAAAATATCTTCATTTTATTTCCATTTTCCTTTATCATGTGACCTATGATTTATTGACTTCTTTTCAGCATTTACAAATTAACTTTATGTAATAGTATTTGGGTTGGGGATCGGTGCGTTTCCAGTTGCATGAAGGATAATTATGTTAGGCGTAATTATGATTATTGTTGTCTTTATTTGAAGATTATATATGATCTTAGGAGATGTGTATGGGTTAATGTTGACAAGGGGTGGACTTGTGATGGTTAATACTGAGTGTCAGCTTGATTGGATTGAAGGATGCAAAGCATTAATCCTGGGTGTGTCTGTGAGGGTGTTGCCAAAGGAGATTAACGTTTGAGACAGTGGGTTGGAGAAGGCAAACTCACCCTCAGTCTGGATGGGCACCATCTAATCAGCTTCCAGTGAATATAATGCAGGCAGAAACATGTGAAAAGGTTAGACTGGCCTACCCTCCCAGCCTACATCTTTCTCCCCCCTGCTGGATGCTACCTGCCCTCGAACATTGGACTCCAAGTTTTTCAGTTTTGGAACTCAGCCTGGCTCTCCTTGCTCCTCAGTCTGCAGACAGCCTACTGTGGGACCTCCTGATCATGTGAGTTAATACTTAATAAACTCCTATACATATATATATTTTATATAATATTAATATAATATATAATAAATTATTGATAAGTATATATAGGACTCATATGTAGGAGTCCTATATATTATTTATATAATAAATTATATATACATTTACATAATTATATTTATAGTCATATATAGGAGTCCTATAAATATATATATGCTTCTATATATACTATATATACAGAAGTCCTATATATATAATATATATATTTATATATGAATATTTTTATTAAATATATTTCTTATATAATTATTGTAGCTATATATATTTTTTATAATATATATTTATATGAGTATATATATTATTATAGTAATTATTATAGTATATACTGTTACATGTTTATATAGTAATATATAGGAGTATATATATTTATTATCACTATGTATAATATAGTTATATGTAGGAGTATATTATTACTCTACACCTAAATATATATATATGAGTTATATATATATATATATAGTCCTATGTATATATATATCCGTTATTTTATATATATATATATTTTTTTTTTTTTCCATTAATTCTGTCTCTCTAGAAAGCCCTAAACATGCACTAAAGCCAAAAGACTGAGGAAGAGAAATATGAGAATACTCTGGATTAACCAAATTAAAGTTGAGCCCCAGGAACATGGCCTTAAGTAACCAGTGTTCACTGTCAATTTAATTAAGTGCCAGGTGGAGCTCAGTGTGAAAGTACTTTCAGATCTAGCCATCTATGAACCAAAGACTTTTAAATGTTGGGCTGCTTTGGCCAAAAGGAGGCAATAAGGATTGGCTGCTGCCTTGGGGGATGGAAAGGAGCCTGAAGGCTTATTTTCTAGGGTGATGCAGTACCACTGAGGAGGCTATAGCTGTGTGGATTGGAATAAGGCTTTTTATGCTGATAATCATAACTAAAATAGGAGCAAAGTCATTATTTAGTTAACATTTGTAAATTTGATTTGTAATTGTGATTATTTACATCTAAGCAACAGGCATGAGAGAAAGGCCCTGTCTTCTCTCAGTGGGACAGATTCACAGAACTATCTTATGTTTTTTTTTTGGTTTTGGTTTTGATTTTTGAGATAGTGTCTTGCTCTGTCACCTAGTGGAGTACAGTAGCATGATCCTGGCTCACTGCAACCTCTGCCTCACGGCTTCAAGTGATTCTCCTACCTCAGCCTCCCAGAGTGGCTGGCGTTACAGGCACCCACCACCACGCTCAGCTAATTTTTTGTATTTTTAGTAGAAATGGGGTTTCTCCATGTCGATCAGGCTTGTCTCCGACTTCTGACCTCAGATGATCCGCCCACCTTGGCCTCCCAACATGCTGAGATTGCAGGTGTGAGCCACCGTACCTGGCCAGGACTATCTTACATAGATGATGCAATTAAAGCTTGTGTGGTGCAGAAAAGAAAAGAAAAGGAAAGAAGAAAAGAAAGAGAGAGGGAAACAAATAAATAAATTCTGACTTATGCTACATGGATGAACCTTGACAACATTACACTCAGTGAAATAAGCCAGTCAAAAAAAAAGGCATATACTGGCCAGGCACAGTGCCTCACACCTGTAATCCCAGCATTTGGGAGGCCGAGACAGACAGATCAAGACCAGAGTTCAAGACCAGCCTGGCCAACATGGCAAAACCCCATCTCTACTTAAAATACAAAAATTAGCTGGCCATGGTGGCAGGTGCCTGTAATTCTAGCTACTTGGGAGGCTGAGGCAGGAGAATCACTTGAACCCAATTATGAATTGGGAGGGAGGCAGACGTTACAGAGAGCCAAGATCACGCCACTGCACTCCAGCCTGGGCAATATAGTGAGATTCCACCTAAAAAAAAAAAAAGGCAAATACTATATGATTCCACTTACATGAGGTACTTAGAGTAATCAAAATCATACAGACAAAAAGTAAAATGTTGCTTGCTAGAGGATGAGGAGAGGGAAGAAGGGAGAGTTATTGTTTATGGGTACAAAGTTTCTGGGTTTTTTGAGACAGAGTCTCACTCTGTCACCCAGGCTGGAGTGCAGTGGCGTGGTCTCGGCTCACCACAACCTCTGCCTCCCTGGTTCAAGCAATTCTCCTGCCTTAACCTCCAGAGGAGCTGGGACTACAGGCACACACCACCATGCCCTAGGGCTAGTTTTTGTATTTTTAGTAGAGACCGGGTTTCACCAAGCTGGCCAGGCTGGTTTAGAACTCCTGACCTCATGATCTGCCAGCCTCAGCCTCCCAAAGTGCTGGGATTACAGGCGTGAACCACCATGCCCGGCCGAAGTTTCTGTTTTAAAAGAGGAAACAGTTACATTGATGGATAGTAGTGATGGTTGTACAACATAATGAATGTTTACTACCATTGAATGTAACTCAACATGGTTGAGTTAGTAGATTTTACAAGTATTCTGTCACAATAAAAACACAGGAAAACAAGTTAAATAATCTAAAACAAGGCAAGAAAGGGCAGAAGAACAACAACAACAAAAAAAACAGATTGACAGAAAACAAAGATCAAAAAAGAATAGTTGAATTAACACAAAGCTGCATAAGCACGTACTTTATGGGTAACACTGGAGATTATGTGTTAAAAGTCAGTCTAATTTAAACTATTTTAAAAAATTTTTTAGCATCTGAAAAAAATTGTTTTCCAAAGAATATGGGTCTATAAAGAGCAGAAGTTTGTTCACTAGAGCTTAAAGGCCAAAGCGACATGATATTTCGTTCTCCATCAAACAAGTGAGCAAAAAATAAACTCTTAATCATGTGATGAGGGAGTAAGTCATGAAAATAATTTTAAAAGCTATGATGACTCAAGTTTAAACACACACAGAGGAAAAGACTGTTCTTTTATAATGAACTTTAAAAGATTCACAATTCCTTCATTCTTCCATTTGCATCTCCATAAAGGATACTGTACTACAGCACGTAAGAGTTTTCCATATAGAAAGAAATTTTGCGTGTGGGTGTGGGTGTTGGCTCTCACAGCTGTAATAATGATTGTAATTTATCTATTTTTCCTAAGCAAAGTCCAAACTTCACTAAATGTAAAACAGATGTCATGGATTTCTTTCATAAAATGTTGGCAGTAACATATTTCAATTTCAACTAAAGTAGTAAAGAAACAAAAATAACTCCAAATGTCTCATCTCAAGTATAAAGCAAACATAAAGAGAAATTTAGGATAAAAATTTTAAAATTTTATTCTAACAATAAATTTCTGGGACTATTATATCTAAAATTAGTTGACCATCAGAAATTAATTCACAAAAATATTAACAATCACTCTCACACATTACTGGTGAGAATACAAAATAGTATGATTGTTCTGGAAAACAGTTTGGCAGTTTATTATGAATTTAAACATACTCGTATATGACTCAGCAATTCCACTTCTGGTTATTTACTTTAGAGAAAAGAAAACTTGTACTCACACAAAAATCTCTAGTGAATGTTCACAGCAGCATATACATGTACGTTTGTGTGTGTAATATACATATTTATAGAATATGTTTGTAAAGGCATGAATGTATGTGCACGTGTATATATATATATATATATATATTATACATACACACACAAAGATATCTTTACATTATATATATTATACATTATAATATGCTACATAAATGTATATATCACTATAATATGCTATATTCACCAAAAACTGAAAATAATCTAAATGTTCTTCAATGGGTAAATGAATAAACAAACTCTAGTACATCCATACAAGGAAATATGAAAATGAAAAAGAAAGAAAAAGCATTACAAGTTAGACCAACAACTCCTTAAATGGGCCCACTGGCATACAGTACTTTAACAGAGGAAAGAGTCTGTGAAGTTGCAGATAGGTTAATAGAAATTATCCAAACTGAAACACACACACAAAAAGGCATGAAAGGAATAGAACAGAGCATCCAAATGCTGGGACAATATGTCAGATAGTCTAACATATGTGTCATTAGAGTGATACAGGGCAAAATAAATACTTTAAAAGATATGGTTGATAATTTTCACACAAATATACCCTAAACATAGCACAAACTACAGAAAAGCAAAATGAAGACAAATATTTAAGGCAGCCCCAAGCACACACACAAGACACACTAATACAGAAAAATAAAGAAACCAATCGGAGCAGAACTTTTGTCACAACCTATGCAATCTAGATCATGAAAGATTATGTTTAAAAATATATATATATTTTTTAAAAACCTGTCCACTCAGAATTCTATGGCCAGCAAAAATATCTTTCAAAAAATGAAGGCAAAATTAAGACTTTTCTAGAGAAAGAAAAGCTGATAGATATTATGGCCAACAGACCAGCACAGTAAGAAATGTTAAAGGGCCAGGTGCAGTGGCTCATGCCTGTAATCCCAGAACTTTGGGAGGCTAAGGCGGGTGGATCACCTGAGGTCCGGAGTTTGAGACCAGCCTGACCAGCATTGTGAAACCCTGTCTCTACTGAAAACACAAAATTAGCCGGGCGTGGTGGTGCACACCTATAGTCCCAGCTACTTGGGAGGCTAAGGCAGGAGAATCACTTGAACCCAGGAGGTAGAGGTTGCAGTGAGCTGAGATCGTGCCATTGCACTCCAGCCCAGGCAAAAAGAGCGAAACTCCATCTCAAAAAAAAAAGTTAAAGGAAGTTCTTACGGAAGAAGGAACATATAAGTTAGAAATCTGAATCAACATAAAGAAATGAAGAATGTTGTAAATGAAAAAATGAAGATAAATATACAAAAACATGTTTTGTCGGCCAGGTGCGGTGGCTCATGCCTGTAATCTCAGCACTTTGGGAGGCCGTAGCGGGTGGATCATTTGAGGTCAGGAGTTCAAGATCAGCCTGGCCCACATGGTGAAACCCTGTCTCTACCAAAGAAAAAAAAAAATTAGCTGGGCATGATAGCTGGATGCCTGTAATCCCAGCTACTCAGGAGGTTGAGGCAGGAGAATTGCTTGAACCTGGGAGGCAGAGGTTGCAGTGAGCCAAGATCATGCCACTGTACTCCAGCCTGGGCAACAGAGTAAGACTGCATCTCAAAAAAACAAAACAAAGCAAGTTTTGTGTTATTTTTAATTGCTTTAAAAAATAATTGAGTCTAAGGCAAAAATAGTAACAATGACCCGAGGCATCAGGAACATGTAAAAGTGTATGACAATTGTATAACAATAATAAGACAATGGTTGAGAAAAAAAATGGAAAGTATACCGTTGTTCTTACAGTACATGTGAAATGTTTACTATTTAAAGGGAAGGTAGACTGTGATAAGGGATGATCAAGGTAGAAGCAAGAGTCAGTAAAATAATAACTAAATTTTTCCAAAAATTAAAGGTATTAATCCTGTCTGAAAAACTACAGATCTATAATGAAAAACTAAAAATAAATTCATATTTAGGCACATAATATTTAAATTGCATAACAGCAGAGATAAAGAAGAAAGAAACTTCAAAAGGAGAAGTAACTTGCACTAGGTCATTGAATCTGGACTAAAATCCAGGTCTTCTGACCCATGTTCAGCACTCTTTCTAAAATACCAGTCACTCTTCACAAATGGGAACAGTCTAAAAAAATTACCCAAAAGGCTGAGATTAAATATTAATTAAGTGACTATAATATGCTCATTATTACAGGATATCTCAATATTCTTCCTTTTATAATTTCCAAATAGCAGGTGCTACTTCCAAACCATGGTCCGAACAAAAGGAAGTATGTGATCTTTGCCATGACACAACACATTCTTGGTGTTCTGCCTACCTCTCAAACAGTTCCTTTTCTAATTTCTTTACAGGATCCTTGCCTTCTATTCAGCCAGTATAATTAAGAATTCCTCAAGGCTTAGTTTTAGGCCCTTTTCTAGTTTCACTCTATATTCCTTCCTAGGCAATCTCATTCCTGCTCAAGGCTTTAATTCCTACCAAATAGAAGATAATTTCAGTGTTCTATCTCTCATCCCCACCTCTTCTGTGCTGCCTCTTTCACATTTTTATTTCAGAGGTTTCAAAGGTACTCAAGTCTCATAAGTCCAAAATAAAGTCATAATCTCACCGGACAATGGTCCTCTTCCGACCTTCCCTTATCAGCAAACAGGCCCACCATAATCAAAGAGTTATCACCTGTGAATGACCTCTAATTCCTTTTTATTCAAGCAATCCCATTGCCCACTCATTTTTGCTTCCTAAGTATCCCCAAAATCCATCTAGCTAAGTACTATCATTTCAGTCCAAACCACAAACTTCTCTTGCCTGAACTGTTTTAAAAGACTAGTCATTGACTCACCTGTGTCAATGATTGCACCCCTTCATTCCATTTCTCCATAGCATCCAGAATAATTCTTTCTAGGATGTCACACTTCTGTTTTCCTCAGGCCCTGATCAAAACTTTTTAGTAGCTTCACTTGGTCCTAGGACTATGATAAAACTCTTTATACCAAATTCCCTGTAGTATGGACCTTACCTAATTTCCTAGCCTCGACTTACAGCATTCTCCTAGGCTCTTGCCTCTCACCGGTCACTCTGGCCCTGTATCAACTGCTCACAGACATCATGCTCCCTCCTAGTACAGTGCACAGTAAAACTATTCCCTCTTTGTTAGTTCACGCCTACTCATTTTTCAGATGTCAGCTCAACCTTCAGGAAATGATTTCATGTTCTCTCTGCTAGTCAAATTCCTGATACACACTTTGGGAGGCTAAGGCAGGAGGATTGCTTGAGCAGCCTGGGCAACATAGTGAGATTCCAACTCTAATTTAAGAATAAAATATAAAAATAATAAAAAACAAAAATGTCCTGATATATACTTCAACAGCATTATGTAACTCTCCTTTGTAGCATTTAACATAGTCATAATTTAAGATTTACTTCTGCCATTATTTGATTAATATCTGACTTCTCCACTAGACTGTCAATTCCATGAGGACTGAGGATTAGATCTTTTCCTGGTCACATTTTAATTTTAATGCCCAGCACATAGTGAATGTTCAATAAATATAAACTAAATGAAAGAATAATAGATATAGAGAATACAGGCTTAAATAAAAGCCACAGTAGTGGTGTTATATTTTCAGAGAAGACCTATTTATTTACTAAGAAAAGGAAAAGGTAAACTTAAAACTGTAAAGTGTAAATTTACTTTTTTTGTCTAAAAAAGTAAACTTGTAAAATAGCTTACCTAGACACAAATTCACTTAATTCTGAACATTCTGTGGGCTCCATTATTATGTTGAGGTCAGTAACAGCAGAAGATAATCTCTCCTTATTCTAAAACAAAGATAAAAAGTTTACATATCAAAGCATGGTAAATTTCAAAAAGATAAAAA
Source organism: Ateles fusciceps (assembly GCA_036589455.1). NCBI lineage: Eukaryota > Metazoa > Chordata > Mammalia > Primates > Atelidae > Ateles > Ateles fusciceps. The sequence goes on along the minus strand of JAZHEH010001180.1, from coordinate 165,719 downwards.
TACTTTGAAATATGCAAAATGAACTGTCACCAAACAAAAGAGTAATCAAGAAATGATACCAAAAACATTGGTTATTTGTTAAAAGAATGAAGTCAGATCCTTACTCTATACCAAAAACCAAAAGGAATTCCAGATGAATTACTTATGTAAATGGAACACTGAAACAATAAAATATAAGGAGAAAATATAAACTTTTAATTTATTATTGAGGAAAGACTTTCTAAACAAAAATAGAAAAAAATTAGCAAATATGATTAAATAAAAACACAATATAGCTAAGTAAAAAAATGACCTCATAATAAAAGAGAAGCAATAAACTGAGCTAAATATTTACCATAAACATGACAAAGGGACACTGAAAAGCTGAAAAGAAAACGGCAAAGGACATTAACTAAAAATTCAGAAGTAAAAAACAATTTACATGTACAAAAATGTTCAATCTCAGCTGGGCACAGTGGCTTACGCCTGTAATCCCAGCACTTTGGGAGGCCGAGGCGGTTGGATCACCTGAGGTCAGGAGTTCAAGATCAGCCTGGCTGATGTGATGAAACCCCGTCTCTACTAAAAAATAATAAAAATTAGCTGGGCTTGGTGGGAGGCACCTGTAATCCTAGCTACTCTGGAGGCTGAGGTAGGAGAATTGCTTGAACCCAGGAGACAGTGGTTGCAGTGACCTGAGATCATACCACTGCACTCCAGCCTGGGCAAAAGAGCAAGACTCCATCTCCAAAAAAAAAATAAAAAGTTCAATCTCGCTAGTAATAATTGTAAATTAAAACAGATGCCATTTTTACCTATAAAATGAGCAATGACTAAAAATGTGTCAATCCTAGTAAATATACTGAAACCTAGCATAACCCTTCTAAAAATCATTTTGACAATGCATAACACAAAATATTCTTAATTTTCTGTCCCAGTAATTTAACTTCTAAGAATCTGTCCTTAAGTACTATAATGAGAAACGAAGACAAAGACTTATGAACAAATATATTCATAACAGTACCTTATCACAGAAAACAAAAACAACTATATACACAATGATGGGGATTGTTAAACTATTTTGATCTGCAGATTCAGGTTTTCCCTTTTACTTAGTAAAATTTGTTCTGTTATGTATTTGCTATAATTTCTCTTTACTTTTTTTGCTACTCTTGTTTTTGGAAAAATTATATGTTGGCTCTCCATTGTCTGTCTTCTAGATTTATTATGTTCATTTCAATTGCTTTCACAGGTGATTTTTCTCAGGCATATCCTCCATATTCTATTCTCTTATACTGATAATGTAGTTTTCAGTACTATAATCATTTTATTCTTCTTTTCTTTTTCTCTCAGCTTTTTTCTCTTATTCAATTTTCTTTATGCTTTGAGAGTCAGAGCAGCTTTTATACAGCATGCACTTTTATTTCCTGGATTAACTATTTAAAGTGAATTTGTCTGTATTTTCTTAACTTCCTTTCTTTTTATGTCAGTATTTTTGCCCTGATTTTAAATCACATTGCCCAATATGGTGATGAAAGAACTCTGTTCCATCTTTGTGCTCTGAATTCCTGAACTCTGTGGCTCCTATTTGTTATGAACAGCAGTAAATCCAGCAATTTTTGCTATTTCCTAAGACTACAGTGAGTGGAAACTCCTTGACTCTCTTTCCCATTTCTCTGGATACTATCTGACTGTCCCTTAGTATTCTGAACTGTTGGAGAAAGAAATACTGATGGTTTGTAATCTTTGCTTAGTTTTTCATCTGCTTGAGGGAAGGGTAGGAATTACTAGGAGCAGGTGCAGTTCAATAAGCTCTCTGTGGGCATCTACCACCATTTCTAATCAAAACATAAGTTCCAGAAGCACTCTTACAACTCAGTTTTTTAAAAGATGAACCAATTTAAAACTGGGCAAAAGATCTGAATACATATCTCTCCAAAGATGATATACGAATGGCCAATAAGCAAATGAAAAGATGCTCAACATCATTAGTCATCATCAAATAGTTCCAATTGACCTGGTAATTCCACTTCTGGTTATACATTTCCACTTAAGTGGAAACTTAAGTCCACTTAAAAACTTGCACATAGGGCTGAACATAGTGGCTCATGTCTCTAATCCCAACACTTTGAGAGGCTGTGGCAGAAGGATTGCTTGAGCCCAGAAGTTCAAGACCAGCCTGGCCAACACAGTGAGACCCCATCTCTACAATGATAAATGCTACAGCATGGATGGGCCTTGAAAACATTATGCTAAGTGAAAGAAGCCAGACAACATAGATCACACATTATATGATTCTATTTATATGAAATGTCCATAACAAGCAAATCTGTAGAGAGAAAACTGGTTCTTTGGGATTGGGTAGAAGGAGAGAGGGAGTTGAAGGATGACAGTTAAAGAATATGGGGTTTCTTTTTGAGGTAAAAAAATTTACTGTGGCAATGACTGCACAACTGTGAATATATTAAAAACTACAGGCCAGGTGCAGTGGCTCACACCTGTAATCCCAGCACTTTGGGAGGCCGAGGCGAGTGGATCACTTGAGGTAAGGAGTTTGAGACCAGCCTGGCCAACATGGTGAAACCCCGTCTCTACTGAAAATTCAAAAATTAGCTGCGCATGGTGGCACACAGCTAATTGGGTGGTCAAGGCAGGAGAATCACTTGAACCCAGGAGGCAGAGGTTGCAGTGAACGAAGATTGCACTACCGCACTCCAGCCTCGGCAACAGAGCAAGACTCAGTCTCAAAAGGAATAACAATAATAATAATAAATAATAATAAACTTGTGAAACAAAGCTTGGATTCTGAATAAATTATATTTGGAAAAAAACTATAGAACTATACACTTTAAACTGGTAAGTTATATGATATGTGAATTATATCTCAATAGAACTGTTACCAGAAGAAAGAAAGGAAAAGGAAAACAAAAATATCAGGGGCACATCTGGTCTCTTGGTCAGGTATGTGTAGACACATGTTAGATTTCAGCTTTTTAACCCATTAGAATAGGCAAGTAACCCTTCAATGCAAAGTCTATGATTTACTGGCCTCTTTAAAAAAATTTTTTGTTGTTGGTTTATAGAACCCTGTTTAACAACTTGAAAGCTGACTTGAAAATATTGTTTTTCCATCTCTCCCCCTCTCGTGGTACTGCTAACTAGGTCAATTCTCCCCAGTTGGTAAATAAGAGAAGAGACCTTATAAACAATCTGACCTCAAGCCCCTACATGAGTCTCAGCAGCACATTCCTTTCTACAATGGTCCATTTAATTTAAGCCCACAGTTTTCATTCTCCTCTACAACTGAAGGATTATGGATAGAAGTGTTTAGGAAAAGGGTGCCATTAAGTTGGTGCTTTTTTTTTTTTTTTTTTTTTTTTTTGAGACAGGGTTTTGCTCTATTGCCCAGGCTAGAATGCAGTGGTTCAGTCACAGCTCATTGTAACCTTGAATTTGTGGGCTCAAGCAATCCTCCTGCCTCAGCCTCCCAAGTGGCTAGGACTATATGTGTGAGCCACCAAGCCTAGCTAATTTTTAATTTAAAAAAAAGAGACAAGGTCTCACTATTGCCCAGGCTGGCCTCTAATTCTAATTCTCAAGCTATCCTCCTGCCTTGACTTCCCTCAGTGCTGGAATTACAGGTGTGAGCCACCACACCCAGCCTAACTTTGTAAAACTTATAAACCTCTCATGAACCACCTTATATTGGATTTCAGTGTTTAGAATCAAATGTCATTAATATCAGAGAAACTCTCTTTGGAGCCTGTGATAAATGGAATTGCATTCTCTTCTATTTAAAAATACTGCTTATTTTTGAATAATTTTGTTCATTTCATTGGGACATAAGTTATGGAAACAAACTTAACCTGCCACTTTCCCCATAAACTCCTATCCATCTAATTGATTATGTTGCTTGGATTATGGAAGGCTGATAAATGTTAATTCTGATGGTCTTACAACTCTTCACAAACATAGTGCTGAGAACACCAGAAAGTAAATCTGGACAACAGAGCTCTATGTCCCAACCACCTTGGACAACAATAACTGCACAAGCATGTGTACTCATTCAAACTCTGTGGATCCATTTACTTATAAAATAATACGGTCGACCTAGACAAACTATAAGTCATCATTTTGTTCTAACATTTTATTAACATGATTTGAGGTCATGTTTAGTTCAAATATTTTATTAATATAACTTTATTACAACAATATTCTATAAATTGAGGATTTTACTATTCAGATTACTTCTTAATTTTCAGATAGCTAAACCTCTCCCTCTAGTGGAAATTTTATTTTTAAAAAATGTTTTAGAACACACAAGGTTGCTGTGTTGTTTTTTTCTATCAGCCTTAACAGTAAAAATGTAAAAATGTGCTCAGTATGTAAAATGGTAAAACTGTTTTAGAAGGCAATTTGCCACTATCAGAATTTAAAAGGACATTTCCTTTGACCTAGCAATTCTACTAGGTATGTTTCTAAAGGCATACATACACAAGTTGGTAAAGAATATGCTAGAATTTGCCATTAAATAATAAAAATTTCAAAAAGTTTTCATCACCTTATTACATCAGAATTATAAGCAATAAAGAAAAATAAGATAGTTATTTGTTTTTTCCTCCCCAAGTAAGAACTCTTGGTGCCCTCCTATACAACTGATTCCAAAAACCATGTTAATTCCAGACATGTCTGTAATTTATTCCAACACCTTATTTACCAGTCTGGTCTTAAAGAAGAATCATAAAATCTAAAAGGCTCAGAGAGAAAGAATTCTTAACACAGCCAGGGGAGAACACTCTTTCTGTGGCACATTGTTAATAAAACCAAGCAGTCCCAAAACATCTACATACTTTTAAACATGAACAATGACAACTCATGTCTCTTTAGAGATTCAGCAATTACTAGTCTTTTGTGTGTGTGTGGGTGTGAGACAGTGTCTCACTCTGTCACCCAGGCTGGAGTACAGTGGTGCGATCTGGGCTCACTGCAACCTGTCTCCAGGGGTTCAAGCGATTCTCCTGCCTCAGGGTCCATAGCAGCTGGGATTACAGATGCCCACCACCACTCCCAGCTAATTTTTTGTATTTTTAGTAGAGAAGGGGTTTCACCATGTTGGTCAAGGTGGTCTTGAACTCCTGATCTATCTGCCTCAGCCTCCCAAAGTGCTGGGATTACAGGCATGAGCCACCAGGTCCAGCCTGGTTCTATGTCTTTCAAAGAATATATTAGCAGTTCCTCTCTTTAGATTTTTTTTCCTCCTGCACCCCCCTAAAGCATGTAGGACAGAAACTCCTAGTAGTCCCCTCTATTTATACTTTTTTCTTGCTCCAGTTTTTCACTGGCCATATGGCCAAGTACAATGAAGACTAAATTTTCAGCATCCTTTGTATCAATTTGTTGGCCAATGGACTATAAGTGAAAATGATGAGTGTACAACTTCCAGAAAGTGTCCTTTAAAAGAATAGGTGAGTCTTTGTTTGCCCAACCTCTTCCTGATACCTGAAATGCTAATGTGATCATTGAGCTATGACTTGAAGCCATGTGTGGTTGATGGTAGAATCTGATTATCATAAACCCACCATATTGGCCCTTGAAAATGTACAAGTTTACTTAAGTAATAGAGAAATATACTTCTAGTACCTTTATTTTTAAGTTTTCTTTCAGGCACAGCTCAAATGATTCTAATTCATTCAGCATGTGAGCTAACAGTATAATCTCAGGCTATTACCAAACAGTCACAAAATTTTCAATCATGCTTTGGTGGCATGAGGATAAGAATATTTGCTTAAAATACTGTTGAGGTCTGGGTCAGTGCCAACACTGTCTGGTGGGATGCAGACAGCAGCAGGGGGTAGCAGGACCTAAGTGGCAGGACATCTACTGCTTGGCTTCTATCCTGTCTGTGCTGCTCTGGGGCAACTACCCAGGCCCAGGAGGCCAAACCATGTGGTAGTTCATGCTGGGAATGACTCTGGTCAGGCAGCAGTCATTCTTCAGGAGCATATTACATTATCAAAAATGTCTTCTACACCATGACCTCATCCTTATTTGACTCAGGAAGGCATCAAATTACGAACTGAAACTTTCCATCAGACGTTTAAGGCGACTGAAGTATGCAACTTAAATAAAGTGAAGATACTGCAGTCTATGTTGGATACTGTAGTCTTCTCAGGCCATAGCCCCACTAAGGAGCACACCAATCAATCTTAGGGTACAACCCATCCTGGAAGGTACAACTCCACTAAGCAGCTCATTCACCTCAATGTCAGAGGATAATCTTTCCCTTTTACTTGGATTTGTGGACAAGACTCCCAAGGACACAACTAATTTTGCCTATAGCCGAGCTTCTCTCCACATAACCCACAAGGCATCTGTGAAAGAGATGAACTCCTACAGTAGAAAAAGGCTGCAAGATCCCAAGGCTGCTAGGATTCCCCTGAGCAGTTTCCTGGACATATATACTAGAGTGCAGATGTTTTCAGAGATGGAAATGGACCACTGGATTATGATTCCACCAACCTGCCATGGGCTGCAGGCCTGGCCCATTAATGGATGCTGGCATACAAAAGCACATTCAGTAGATTACCACTCTCAGATCAAGTTCACATCAGTCACAAAGAAAGAAAATATAGTCGGTCAGACTACAAAACCTTCTGCAATGGGACAACAACCAGGAATCCCTGCACCACCTAAAGGAAAAGCCTGGGGTGCTGGCACAGGTTGTCCAGCCTAAATGATACCACTCCATTTGGGTCCATTCTCTGCTTTAGTCTTCAGCAAATGATCTTTGTGGTCATGTGATATCAGCGTGGTGACCTTGTACATCCCCAAGGCCTGGTGCCCATCTGGGAACAATGTCAGTTCCCTAGAGCCACTTACCACCCGTGCCCCTGACATATGAACATGCTGAAATGTGTTTTGTATCCTGCTCAACTGGCCTTGGCAATGCTATGCTGCACCTTTTCTTGGTCACTTTGGCAGTGTAAGAGAGATACTCTAAGATGAGTACAAGCTGGGAGTTTTGCCATCAAATAAGGGGGTCTATATAACCACCAGTTCATCCTCAGCCTGCCAGAGCCAGTAATGGCAAATGGAGATTTGGACTGCAAGAGAAGCAAAACCTCCAAACCCAGATAACTGTACCAAATCCTTGGGACTAGTTAGGGATTGGCTATCTGACACAGAAGAAGGTAAGGTCCTGACTCCATGACCAACTCCTGTCTCATACAAAATGGGAAACTTGGGACTGTTTTTGTGGCTAAGGACACTGATGACAAGGATAAGGAATCCTGGCACACGACCCTGAATATAAGCAGGCAGCTTGTCCTTAGGACTCAACTACAACAACTACTCTACACCACTTTAGTTATCTGATGAGCTGAGGCCAAGGTAACCTGACTGTCCTTCCCTGTTCTGTTCTTCCTCTTTGCACACATTCCCTGTTGGCCCAACTGGCAAAACCAACTAGTTGAAACTGCTTTCTCTTCTTTCAATTGTTTTCTCTGGCTTTCAGCTTTTCTTGGAGTCAGCCTTTGAAGGTGGCTGAGCCCTGTTCTGCTGCACCCGGGCCAGTGGGGCTACTTATTATTCTGTCTGCTTTTGCTTTTCTGTTTCCTGATATTATGTGAAGGTCTTAGCTAAAGGGATCTTACTCCCTCTGTGATGTCTCAGCAGTCCAGTACAACATGCAAGATCATCCAGCCCCAAGGAGCATTCGGGTGGTTGTGTTCCCAAATGACCACAACCTCATGACAGGCCCTCCGCAAGGACACCCAACTGAGGGCATCCAGAATTCCTGACCCACGGAAAATAGGTGACATAATTAATAAATATAGTCATTCCTCCCTAACTGTGGTTCTACATCCAGACTGACCAACTGCAGACCAAAAATATTTGGAAAAAAAAACTATAGATATAGATGATTGCATCTGTACTGAACACGTACAAATTGTTTTTCTTATAATTATTCCCTAAACTATATACTATAACAACTATTTGATAGCATTTACATTGTATTGGGTATTAGAAGTAATCTTTTTTTTTCACCCTCCCCTCCTCTAGAAGTAATCTAAAGATGATTTAAAGTATAAAGAAGGATGTGTGTACATTATAGGCAAATACTACATCATTTTATATAAGGAACTTGAGTATCCGTGGATTTTGGTATTTGCAGGGAGTCCTGGAACCAATCGTTCACAGATACTGAGGGATGATTGTATTTTTGTTTGTTTTTTGTGTGTGTGACAGGATCTCACTCTGTTACCCAGGCTCGAGTACAGTGGTGTAATCACAGCTCACTGTAGCCTTGACCTCCTAGGCTCAAGCAATCCTTCCACCTCAGCCTCAAGTAGCTAGGAGCACAGGTGTGTACCACCACGCCTGGCTAATTTTTTACTTTTTGGAGAGACAGGGTGTCACTATGTTGCCCAGGCTGGTCTCAAACTCCTGGGCTCAAGCAATCCTCCTGTTTAGCCTCCCAAAATGCTGATATTACAGGTGAGAGCCATCATGTTTAGCTATTTTGGGTTAAGATGCTAAATGTTATGGAGATTGGTTAAGCAGCAATAGATAACTAATGATGGCTGGCATATCACCTAACTACCCAGGACTATTCCTACAACCTCATGGGATTGCACTGGGAGCCCAGGAGCATCTTGCTACCTGTCCTTCAATAAAGCACTGTGGTTTTCGCAACAATCCTACCATAGGCAGTTGCTGGGCTATTAATACTTGAAATTTTGAAAATGTACCACTTTGCACAAATGTGCTACGAGGGGGCCCTGGCTCACGAACTCCTCTTCAGCTCCATCACTGTTGAAGGCTCTCGGAACTCTTTATCTCATAGCAGAAGTATCTCTGTTATCACAACATGCTCCTTAACTTACCTGAATTTCCAGAATCTGAAATTCAAGTTGAAATGTAACCATGTGGCAATTTCCTGATAATCGGTGTCTCTGTAGAACTTTTCTTATATCTGTAAATCAGAAAAACAAATATTTTGTTTGTAAATCACCATTTTCTTCAAATGCCTATTATTTAATTTTGTGTGAATATCTACAATACATTGGTTATATGTGTGAAAGTATGCATGAGTAATTACATTGAAAAACTCTGGAAAAATGTACACCAAATTGATTATCTTTGGAAAATAAAATTAATGACAACTTGTAATTCTAGTTTTCAACTATACCAAAAATTGTGGTAAGAAGTAGAAATGTGGCCGGGCGTGGTGGCTCATGCCTGTAATCCCAGCACTTTGGGAGGCCAAGGCGGGCAGATCACGAGGTCAAGAGATCAAGACCATCCTGGCCAACATGGTGAAACCTCATCTCTACTAAAAGTACAAAAATTAGCTGGGCGTGGTGGCATGCGCCTGTAGTCCCAGCTACTCAGGAGGCTGAGGCAAGACAATTGCTTGAACCCGGGAGGCGGAGGTTGCAATGAGCCAAGATCGTGTCACTGCACTCCAGCCTGGCACCTGGCAACAGAATGAGACTCTGTCTCAAAAAAAAAAAAAAAAAAAAAAAAAAAAAAGACAGACTTGTACTGGTATAACCCTAGACAAATTTGAATCATGTTAACTGTTCAATGGTTATTTTTTAAACACTATCTAGTTCTTAAGGGCAGTAAATTGAATCCATGCGTTTACTTCTGCTATCTCTCAAAACTTCACTAAAATGACAGTGATAAATGATATTTTTGAGATATGACATGCATACATTTGAATGCATAAAATGCCCTGTTCTTAAGTATACAGCTCAATATTTTTTTTTACACATGTGGTTTTCCAGGTAACTACCACTCAGATAATGATACAGAAATTTTATAGAACCCGTAAGTTTCCCTGATGTCCTTTCCCAGGGTATACCCTACCCACAAGAGGTAAGTAAGCACTATCCTGACTTTATGTAGTCATCTACTTTTGCTAATGACGTTATTTTTAGAAGGGCATGATTCTATAAGGATAAAGGGAACAGGAAAAATAAGAGCAATCTGATTTGGGAAGCTAGAAATCAGACAGATGAACTAGATAGCACATGGACAAGTAAAAGTGACCTGGTAGAGCCAGAAAAACTGAAACCCAAGCCAGCAAATAGGGAAACCCAGAAGCAAGCCCATTTACATAGCAGAATACCAGAAGGGTATTATTAATCAGTAGCACCAAATACCTTTATGGGAGGTGGACCTGGGGCTCAAAATAGGAAGGCTGGTTAAAGAGTTGTTCAGTAAGTAGTTAGGAAAAAAAGACAGAATGGTCCAAACTGACATCATTTGCCTCCTAATCAGATGTACCAGTAAGAACAAAACACCACTTTCATAGTTTTCCTGTCAAAATTGCACGGGAATGTCATTAACAGGAAACTATCAGAAAAAAAAAAGAGATTGAAGAACAATGTATAATACAAGTGGTCTTTGAAGATGTCAATGTCATAAAAGACAGAGAATGCTGACCAGATTAATGAAACTAAAGAGACATGACAGCTAGGTGCAATGCCTAATCATGGATTAAATGTGGAATTTTTTAAATAAATGGCTAAGGAAGACTCACAATTGTTAAGATGTCAGTTCTTCCCAACTTGATCTACACATTCAATGCAACCCAATCAAAATTCCAGCAAGTTACTTTCTGGATATTGACAAAATGATTATCAAGTTTATGTGGAAGAGCAAAAACTCAGAAAAGCCAGAACAATCTTCAAGAAAAATAAAGTTTAAGAACTTAAATGACCTCATTTAGAAACTTATTATAAAGCTACAGTAATCAAGATAGTATGGTATTAGTGAAAGAGTAGACAAATAGGTCAACAGAACAGAAGAGAAAGTCCAGAAATAGGGTCACACAGACATAGTCAAATGATCTTTGACAAAGGAGCAAAGACAATTCAATGGAGAAAGGATAGTCTTTTCAACAAAAGGGGCTGGAACAACTGAACATCCCCATGCAAAACAAACAAAAAAAGAATCTAGACACTGACTTAATAACTTTCACAAAAATTAACTCAAAATATATCACAGATCTAAATATAAAATACAAAACTATAAAACTCCTAGAAGATAATATAGGAGAAAATCTAGATGACCTTGGGCTTTGTCCATAAAAATAAATGTGCCAAAAATGCAGTAAAGAAAAAATGCAAATGGAATCCTGGAAATAATATAGAGCAACCACTTAATTTTGCACACAAGAAATCAGGCCCAGAGAGATTTATTAATCTGTCCAATGTCCAGACTTTATTTTTTCTTTATGTCCAGGCTTTATTTTTTCATTATGGATGAACACTATGCATATATAAATTGCATGTAAATACATAGCATGATAAATTTTCAGTTCAGTACTTTTTAACTTGAACACACTGATTTTTATTTTTATAATTTTTATTTTATTTTATCTTTGAGATGGAGTCTCGCTCTGTCACCCAGGCTGGAGTGCACTGGCGCCATCTCTGCTCACTGCAACTTCTGCCTCCCGGGTGCAAGCCATTTTCCTGCCTCAGCCTCCTGAGCAGCTGGGACTACAGGTGTCCCCCACCACGCTAATTTTTGTATTTTTGGTAGGGACAGGGTTTCACCACGTTGGCCAGGCTGGTCTCAAACTCCTCATCTCAAGCGATCCGCCTGCCTTGCCTTCCCAAAGTGCTGGGACCACAAGTGTGAGCCAAGGCAACCAGCTTATTTTTTTTTTTGAGACAGGGTCTCACTTTGTCACCAAGGCTACAGCGCAATGATGCAGTCTCAGCTCAGTGTAACCTCCACCTCCCAGCTTCAAGCCATTCTCCTGCTACAGCCTCCCAAGCAGCTGGGACTACAGGCATGCACCACCACGCCCAGCTGGCCTGATTTTTATTTTAAAATAATGAGTAAGGGTGTATTTTTAACAAAGTTTACAGATAGCAGAAGAGGATTAGTCCTTCAAAACAATCAATGCACATATCAAGCTCATTCACATATTTTTAACAATATGCATTTAAAGCTAATCAAAAGACAAGAATAAAAATTATAAATAAAAAAACTATTCTCATTACTTTGCAGTAACACTTAATTTTGGACTCCAAACTCCATTACCTAATTTGTAAACTGACTCTTTTGGAATCAAAATGGAGAATATTTAAAAGAATCATCATAAGTACTAAAGTAAATTCCAAAAAAAAAAGAGTTCTAAAAATGTATGGAGAAATAAAAGCATAGCTGCAATAAAGTATTATGTATGACTGAATAATAATAAATAATACTTTGGAATGAAGGAAATCAAGATCATTTGATTACCTAGCTTCGGCTATATTCATTAATATGCCACAGAAACTGTCTGCCCAATTAATAGCTATAGCAAAAGATAATGACTTCAAATAGCTCTTTGTCTTTCCAATAGCACCTGGCCAAGTATCTGGACCAGATACAGTAATTATTTGATTAATTAAAGATTTGATGGCACCCTGTGTCAACAAACACATCCACTAAATCAAACTGTTTTGTTCCCAGTTTAATAGATTAAAAAGCTGTCAAAATATAGTATTATTATTAGAAATACCATTGGAACAATGCTGTATCACTTCTGTTTGGAACAACTATTCACTTTTGCCTGGTAACTTTTTTCTGTGTTATAACAAACAGATATTGTGACATAAGAAAATAGTCTTCAATGACAAGGCTTTCAAGCATTTTTAAACCTGTGAAGCCTAACAGCTGTTTAACTTCCTTATGAAATTACACAATTCTTGTGAAAAAGAGAAAAAGAAACATGTGAAAACCAGTGACACCAGCACTGCATTGTCACATGGCTTATTCTGACAGGACTCCTTCATGTATAGATTATATTACATATGACTGCTACTGTCAGTCTTTATTATTATTTTCCTGTTCAAAATGTTTTTCTTAGACTGGGCGCAGTGGCTCACGCCTGTAATCCCAGCACTTTGGGAGGCCAAGGAGGGCAGATCACCTGAGATCAGGAGTTCGAGACCAGCCTGGCCAACATGGTGAAACCCCATTTTTACTAAACATATAAAAATTACCCAGGTGTGGTGGCACACGCCTGTAATCCCAGCTACTTGGGAGGCTGAGGCAGAAGAATCACTTGAACCCAAGAGGTGGAGGTTGCAGGGGGTCGAGATCATGCCACTGCACTCCAGCCTGGGTGACAGAGCAAAACTTCATCTCAAAAAACAAACAAAAATGAAGAAAAAGGAACAAAAAAATAAAAAACAAAATATTTTTCTTCCAGTACCATTACTCTTGCCAAACTACTTCACAATTCAAGAAATTCCTACAACTACATAGATTTCTGGCTTTAAAATGATATTTCTTGTTTACAATTTTTATATTTTTCTAAGTTTTCTAAAATGAGCACGTATTACTCACAGACAGAAAAAAAGCATTTTAACTCTTGTGATGTCCCTGTCTGAAATCTCCCATTCAAAGCACATTAGCTTTGTCAAAACTGTATGCCTTATCTTCATGTTGAGACTTTTAAGCTAGTAAAAGTCTTATACCTGGCCTACCCTCATTCTCTATTCTGTCTGCATTCCATCTCTTCCCTTCAAGTAATTTAAGTCTCCAAATTCCATCACTCTGTTTCTACATGTAATTCCATCACCCTACAGTGGCTGCCAAAGACACTTTAAGGTTATTCTCCCTCTCTCCTGTCATGAGGGTTATTTTCAGTGGAAAAGTCAGGAAGCAGACCAAAAATGATTTCTGCTTTTGGGAATGTTATTCTTGACCAACCAAAGTTCTTGTCATCTACTTGCACAGCCGAAGTAGCTTCCCCTTATCTCTTAGTGCATCACAGATCTTTGGCAATAAAATCTAGTCATCGGGGACGAGAAATTTTCCTTCTGGCAAAAGGTCCATCTGCTAAAATATTTATCTTGCCAGCTTTCATGTCAGTGCTGAACAACTCCTAAGATTTATAAATAAATGGTGCTGTTCTTCTTATAATCATTATTAATTTATCACTATTTACTTCACTATTAAGGTACTTAATTATAGAAACTGTGTCTGTTCTTGTCCATCAGGAAGGAGAAGGTTAAAAAGAAAGAAAGAAAAGAAGCTGTGGCTGTTCTTTACTATTTATCTCAGACAGCTTTTTTTTTTTTTTGAGACGGAGTCTTGCTCTGCCCCCTAGGCTGGAGTGCCATCCATGGCACAATCTCAGCTCACTTCAACTTCTACCTCCTGGGTTCAACCAATTCTCCTGGGTCAGCCACTCAAGTAGCTCAGATTACAGGTGCCCACCACCACATCCAGGTAATTTTCATATTTTTAGAAGAGATAGAGTTTTGCCATGTTGGCCAGGCTGGTCTCGAACTCCTGACCTCAGGTGATCTGCCCACCTTGGTCTCCCAAAAGTTGGGATTACAGGCATGAGCCATGGTGCCCAGCCCAGGCAGCTTTTGAACACTGTGATGTTCAAAAGATATGTGAGTAAACAGGTTAACCACAACCATACTTTCAAATACTTACCTTGTAGAATTTCAATTCAATATTATGACAACCAAAATCTTATGCATAATAAGCTAAGCTTCAATACTATGTCTAAATTGATTTTTAAAAATGCTTACTCTTTTCTGTCATCTCAGTGCCTGTTAGGTCTTTGGTCTCCTTGGAGTAATTTCTTATATTGATGCCAGTAAGCGTACTTAGAAATGAAAGTTCTGATTCTAAATGTCCAAGCTGACTTTTCAGATCTTTTGAAGACTTCCATCCTTCCGAATTGAATTGATGTATTGCTTGAAAAGATTTTCTAAAAAGCAAATATCAAAAATAATCACTCCAATTACTAACATGTTTCATATATCTAATACCCTGATTTTCCTCATTTTGTCCCTCTTACTCTCTTCCCATCAAGTCACCTTCCCCCATTAAAACCAAAAAAAAAAGAATTTTCTCAAAACCATTGTGGCTACTAACCACCACAATTCTTTTTTTTTCTTTTTTTTAAAGAGATGGGGTCTCACATTGTCACCCAGTCTGAAGTACAGTGGTGCAACACAGTGCACTGCAGCCTTGAACTCCTGGGCTCAAAGGATCCTCCCGAGTAGCTGGGACCACAGGTGTGCCACTGTGCCTAGCTAATTTTTTTTCCTTTTTGTAGAGACAGGGTCTTGCTTTATTATCCAGGCTGGTCTTAAACGCCTGGCTTCAATCAATCCTCCTGCGTCAGCCTCCCAATGTGTTGGATTGCAGGTGTGAGCCACCATGCCTAGCCCACAATCTTTAATTTCAACAAAAAACATACGTAACCAAATTATACTTCAAAATTTCCACATATTAGAAACACTTTTAAAATAAATTATAATAGGAGTACTTTGCAAAATTACAATGCGAGTTCCAACCTAAATGTCTGATATACCAAGACCTCTCAAATTATTTTAAAAGCTGTTTTGAAATTAAAAAATAAAATCAATTACCTAACTTTAATTTCTAAAAGTAAACATCATAGAACACTTTATATTAAGAAAGAGATTTCTCAAAAAAAAAAAAAGAGATTTCTCAGAAAAAAGAAATAGCAAATCTCTTTAAACAGCACTATAGCCAGACATTCTTCATTGAAAACATATAAATCTATTTTCCTTGAGAAAAAGAATGAAATTTTAGTTGGCTGGGCACAGTGGCTCCTGCCTGTAATCCCACCACTTTGGGAGGCCAAGGCAGGTCGATCACTTGAGGTCAGGAGTTCAAGACCTGCCTGGCCAACATGGTGAAACCCTGTTTCTACTAAAAATACAAAAAATTAGCCAGGCGTGTTGGTAGGCGCCTGTAATCCCAGCTACCTGGGAGGTTGAAGCAGGAGAATTGCTTGAATCTGGGAGACAGAGGTTGCAGTGAGCAGAGATCACACCACTGCACTCCAGCCTGGGCAACAAAGTAAGACTCCGTCTCAAAAAAAAAAAAAAAAAAAGGAAAAATTTTAAAATTTTTTTAAAAAAGAAATTTTAGTTAATAATTGCACTAGATGGTATCTTATTTTCTGTCATCCATTATTTCCTTTAAACACTCTGCTACATTCTACACTGCTGACTTTTCCTGCCAGCTTAAAACATCCCTTCCTTGGATTCCTGGGCATAATTATCCCAATTCTCATTTGATATCTTGGGTCGGTTTCTGGTCTCCAACATTAGAGGAAAACTCTAACACTCTTACCTCTGCTGTACTAAATATGTATTCTTTCATTCTGCAGAAACACTAAATGATTAGCCTTATATCCTCTATGCTGGTAGCTCTTAAAATATACCTCTAACCATGTATCTCTTCTTCCTGCAAGGTAGATGCCGCTTGATATCACACCAAATGATTTCTCTTGGAATCTACTTTTCCTCTAAATTACCCTACATTTGTTAATAATAAAATCTTTTCCTTGGTATTTCAGGCTCTATACCTTTGAAGTTATCCTTGGCTCCTTCACTTGCCTGACATCTGGACTTACTGTCATCCTTTCTGCTCCCTCACATAACTATTCTTTCTTTCCTGCTTCTAATTCTACTACATTAGCCAATGCTTTTATGCTCTTATGACATTATACCATGTCTATAGGGAATAATCTAACTCTATATTTTTCACACTGAGAATCCAACACTTAATAAAGTCTGTCAACATTTTTTCAAATTTTGTTTTAATGCTAATTTAAAATGCTAATGTAAGTATATTCTGTATTATGAAACTACCAGAGCCTTTTTTGCATTTGCCATCATAGACTGATGCCCCCACAAATTACTTTAAACACAGAAGTCAAAGAAAAAAAAACAGATTGGGCACAGTGACTCACTCCTGTAATCTCAGCACTTTGGGAGGCTGAGGCAGCCCAGGAGTTTGAGACCAATCTGGACAACATGGCAAAACCCCATGTCTACCAAAAAAAAAAAAAATTAGCCGGGCGTAGTAGCAGGTGCCATCCCTTAGGCCCAACAACTGGGCTGGTGGAGGGTCACTGAAGCAGGACGACTGCCTGAGCATGGGAGGTAGAGGTTGCAGTGAGTCATGATCATGCCTCTGCACTTCAGCATGGGCAACAGAGTGAGACCCTGTCTCAAAAAAGAAAGAAAGAAGAGAGAGAGAGAAAAGGGAGGGAGGGAGACAGGGAGGGAGGGAGGCAATAGAAAGAGAAAAAAGAACAGAGACAATCTTTATTTATAAATGATGATTCACTTGACAAGTGAACACCAAATATCACAGCAAGCTATGAATGAAAATTTCAGGGTACTTCTAATAGAGCAAAGTGGTAAGAGAACCAAGTCATCATTAAAGGATAGATATGCAGAACTCAAAAAACAACCTGCAGTTGTCAGAGTGGCTAGCAGGGAGTTAGTGTTTAATAGGTATGGTGTTTCAGTTTGGGGTGATGAAAAAGTTCTAAAGATGGACAGTGGTGATGGTTGCACAACAATGTGCATGCGTTTAATGCCACTGAGCTGTTCACTTAAAAATGGTTAAGATAGGCCAGGCGCGGTGGCTCACACCTGTAATTCCAGTATTTTGGGAGGCTGCGGCAGGCGGATCACGAGGTCAGGAGTTCGAGACCCCTTAACCAACATGGTGAAACCCTATCTCTACTAAAAATACAAAAATTAGCCGGGTGTGGTAGCGCGTGCTTGTAATCCCAGCTACTCAGGAGGCTGAAGTAAGAGAATTGCTTGAGCCTGGGAGGCAAAGGTTGCAGTAAGCAGAGATCACGCCACTGCACTCAAGCCTGGGCGACACAGCAAGACTCCATCTCAAAAAAAAAAAGTAAATTTTATGTAATATTTTGCCACAAAAAAGAAACTGTGCATATTCTTATTCATAGCAGCTATTTAATTTGAGCAAAATATTGGTGTATTTCAACTAATGATGTTAGTTTGAGTTAATTTGGGTTCGTTTGAATTTTATTCACTTTGTGATTTTATTATTTGTAAGTTTGTCTTAGTAGCATAAAAACTTTTTGTAAAAATTAGGAGTTCACAAGAAACTTTTCTCCTTTAAAAAGAATTTATACATGAGTTTAAAGGCCAATAGTCTACTAATCAATGCTAGTTACTATTATAAGGCAAGTACTCTTCTAAATGAACTACACGTTAACTCAATTAGTCCTCACAGCAACCCAAAAACTTGGGTATAATTTTACCAACGAGGAAACTGAAGCACGGAAAGGGGAGCTCATTTAACCAAGATCACTCAGCCAACAGCAGAGATAGGATCTGAAGGCAGCCCATTTGGCTCCACAGTGTGGACACATGGATATAGCTGAATAATTTAGCTCCAATTTTCCTACCTCCAGTCCATCCAACCACTTATAATCACTCTAAAAAAATAGCTTAGTACATAGGTCCCAATCTTCCTTCTCTGCTATAGTGAAAAGAAACCTCACATTAAATCCAAACACCCTGGACTGACATTTAATGTCTCTCACAATCTGGACTCTTCTGACTTTCCAACATAACCACTGAGAAGTCCCAGATTATATAAATAAAATCCTACCCCATCCCCCACAATCAACCGAACTGACTCCCCTCTTGGCCAAGCCAAGCCCCAAAGAAACCTTAAAAACTCAGTTCTCGACCAAGACAGGTTGGGAGGTCAGACACAACTCATTATACCCCTTCTCATTTGGGGTTTAGACACAACTGACCGGTATTAAAGTTAAAATAGAGATGGTATGAGTTGCAGAACAGACCGTGGCAATAAGCTACCAAATTATAAACAAGACCTAAGGCCATGCCAGGCAAAGGTTAAGTTACACACCCCCTCCACTTAAAAGAATGAACTATGTTCTAACTGCCACAGCTTTTTTTCCTCTAGTGGCTAAATTAGCACTGGCCTCCAGATAAGCAATATAAAAATAATTGCAGTTCATCCACAACCAGATGCTGACTCCCCTGTTCCACAGCTTTGATAGGACAAGAGACTGATTTCCAAAATTTTCTTCTGGTAAGATCAACAACCACGGACTCTAACTGGTTTACAAAGGCTGTGTGCTTAAGTACCTTTGCTTCCCTCCTTCACCTTTTGACATACAGGGCCTAATTGTAATGCATTTAAATGTTAAGTCTGCTCCCCCAAAATGAACATGAGATGCATGTAACATGCATGTTGATTCAGTACACGTGAGCACATCTCCCTTCAGGAATATTCATAGCTCCTCCTACGACCTGTTGAATATGTATACTCAGCCCACTCATCCAGCATAAATCCCTGCCCCAACCCCCACCTCCCTCAAAGTGCCTGCCTTTCTGATTTGGCTGAGGCTACGCTTTGCAGCTTGTCAGGATGGCCACTTTGCAGGCTGTAACCCTTTGTAAGAAATAGTCTCGGCCGGGCGTGGTGGCTCACGCCTGTAATCCAAGCACTTTGGAGGCCAAGGCGGGTGAATCACCTGAGGTCGGGAGTTCAAGACCAGCCTGACCAACATGGTGAAACCCCCTCTTTATAAAAAAAAAATAATAAAAAAAAGAAATAGTCTCTTTAAATTTGCAGATCTCATGATCTTTCAGTTTACACTACTCTACCGTATGGACTAACAAAATCCTGTGGCCAGTAAAGAAACCACTTTTCTCCAGTTCTTAAATTTCAAAGTGTGCAAACAAATCATCTGTCAGGGCAGTGTATCTTTTTTAAATGCAGATTCTGATTCAGTAGGTCAGGATGTCGCTCTGATAAACTGCCGGGTGATGCTAAAGCCTCCCATCTGTGGAGTACACCTCAATTAGCAAGGGTGTCTAATACATTTACTCTCATTTGTGGAGGTGCAGGTATGTGCCCTGTTCACCTGTTTCCTCTTCCTTTTACCAGTCACAGCTTCCTCTACTTTCATGACCGAATGCCGACATTTTCTGTACATTTCCTCCTCCTCCTCCCTATTTTCTACCAATTCTTCTCCAGTTAGGTCAGGAAAATCTCATTCTCTCTGCATGAATGTCAAGTTAGTCTTGACTCAAAACATGAAGACAGTTAATTTCGAGTAAATTCCATGTTTGAGATGATGACACATAATTACAGTTGCAGAGCTTTTCTCTCTCTCTCCTTCAATGAACGAAAACTGCCTGGACTTTGGAGTTAGATTTTTGGGTTCCAATCCATCTGACAATTCCTTTCTCTGGAACCTTGGACAAGCTACCTCACTTCTCTGTGTCTCAGTTTCTTCAACTATAAAACATGGCTAACAATAGCACCTACCTCAGAGGAATGTCAAATTCTCCTACAGGCTATATTAACCATTTTTCTTTGTATCAACTTACTATTTTACCAAGTTATTTTTAAAGGAATTTTTATGGCATTATCGTAAACAAAAAGTCAGTATCACTTGCCATGGTTAGCTGACCCATAAAAACAAATGCCATGAAACCAAACGGAGTTATTATATCCCAACTAGAGAGAGATACCTCTGGATACTGGAGGCGGGATTACCTAGCTAGAGACATAGTCAAGACGTTCTTCTTTGTCAGTCATCCACACAGACGACTGCGATTAAACGAGTTAATACTCTGCAATGCGTTTACAACAGGGCGCCATACGCGCTGCTCCCCAACTCCAGGCCATGGTCATGACAGGATCAATGCCAGTTCATGCCCACATTCTGGGGCTGGGAGTAGGAGACCCGGGATGTCTGTGGAGATTCACCCGCCTGGCCTGGGAACCCTGGCCGGCGGGGCCTAGGGGACTTGGGAGGGCCACGTACTGGACTCGGGACTTCTCTTCCCAGGGCGCTGGCGGGTCCTCACACGCTCGCCGCAAGGCCGCGATCTCAGCTTGCAAGGCGCGTACCTCGGCCAGCTCGGCGTCCATGGCGCGTTGCTAACCCGAGCCCCGCTGGCTGCGCCGCTCCGACCCGCGCGTTTCACCTGCGCTTCAAGCCTCCCGCGCGCTCCCGGCGCGGACCATCCCAGAGCTCACGCGGAGGGGGAGGCGGGAGAGCCACGCGTGACTCCCGCGGTCCTGCGCGTCCAACTCCGTGCTCGCACGAGAGCCCGGGTCCTCGACGTCCCTACACACGTTTTTCTGGCCGTCTAAGCAGTGCCTACACCTTCGGGTGAGCGCGTTCTTTGCTACTCCAAGCCCAAGCGCTCCGCTGCCCACCCCCGCCAGCAGCCTTGGAGCCGCCCGGCCGCGTGCGTCACTGAAGAGGCAGTGCTGGGATCACGTGGAGGGGGAGTGCCTCTTCATTTCCACCCCCCTCCTTCCTCCTCACTTCCGCCGACCTACTCCAGGAATTGGTACGGCGATAGTGTTCAATAGAAACTAGCGGATTTTTGGTTTGGGCTGTTTTGTGGTCGTTGAGGGGGAGGTGACGGAGGCGTCAGGGAAAGTGGGAGGACGGCAAAGGAAATTAAGAGCTCTTGGGAACTGACTTGTGGTAACGGAACGTTAGGAGGCTGGGTTGGAAATCGAGTAGGAAGGAAGAGAGGCTGCTCCGTTGGGACATGTGACCAGAAATTAGGTGCTGCGGAGGCGCTGGCTTTAGGTGAAGACGTGGTAAGGAGTGGGTTTGGGGCCTGAGAAGTCACAGGGCTGTTCCCTGGCCTCTCTCTTCACTTCTCTTGTCTTCTCGGAGAAAGAAGACTGAGGTGGGTAGGTTGAGGGCGGAGACTATCGGGGATAGGTAGGCCGGAGCTCTGCCTAGAATACATGCCTATGGTGGATGGTGGTTAGGAGTCTAGTTTGGGAAGAGTCTGTCAGTTCTTGGAGAAGGGCAGGGTGAGAGCTGAGCGCCTGCCGGGGGCTAAACGAAATGAGAGATATTATGATGGGCCCTAGTAGCTCTGGAAAAGTTTTCCCAAGTCCTCTGTGATCCAGCAACCTTCACGGTATAGTGTTAAGAATTCCAAGTTCTGAAGTTAGACCTGCTTTATAATTCTGGATTCACTGATTTTCGGTATGGCATTGGGAACGTGACTTAACCTTTTCTGCTTTTCTGGAAAATGGGAAGCATGCAAACTACTTTATACAGTGCATGCAGGCACATAGCAAAAACACAAGTCTGTATTCAATATGTCCGTTAATCTTTGTGTCTGAACCCCGCTTTACAGCACTTTTATTGTGACATAATATTGCACCATTTGTATAATTCGTTTGTGACTATGAGGAGTTCCAGGAGCTCCTAGCCTCTCTATTCACTTTCTCGGAGGAAGAAGGCTGGGGTGGGTAGGTTGGGGGCAGAGACTATTAGGAAAAGGTAGACTAGCTGTTTTTTATCTTTTAGTGTGTTACCTGCCACATCCTATTTAGGTCAGCCTTTGTTTAAGACAGTAAGTGAATGTATGAATGAATCAAAAACATCTAAAAAATGTGAATATATAAATTAAGAAGGGTAGAGTGTAATATTATGACCATTTGGAGGGAAAAAACCTCTGCCTGTACCTGTGTCTATATGGATATGGGGTTTGCTGTTCCAAAGTGCATTCATGAAGAATGTGAATATAGGGATTGGGCAAAACCTCTGGGACTAAAATTTGGAAGTAGTACAATAGGAAGTGAAATACAGATCCATGAGATGGATTTGGTGCAGAAGGTTCAGGAGAAGTAGTTGTTTTGTTAGATTTGAGAACTAAGGGAAGGAACTCTTCTCTATATACAGAAAATTACTTTTCCTACTAAAACACACCAAGTGTATGCCCAGCCTTCATGAAAGTAAACAGAGAAACGAAGCGCCTTTATGTGGGTGGCCTTAGCCAGGACATTTCTGAGGCAGACCTACAAAATCAGTTCAGCAGATTTGGAGACGTTTCGGATGTGGACATCATCACACGGAAAGATGACCAAGGTAAATTTATGGTTCTTCACTGGTTAAAGGCAGACATTACTCAGGTTAAGTGCTAGAAAATGAAACAACCCCAACATAAATGTTAATTCTGAACAGCAAAAGTTTGAAGTGATGTTTTGGAGGTATAATGTATGATGTGGAACTTGACCAGAATTCGTTTCTGAAATCAGAAAACTTTAAATTCTAAAACATCTGATTTCAGAAACATATTAACTTTCAGTTTTCAGAGCTAACATACTAACATTGATTAAATGTGCCATTAAATAGAATATCACTGGCATACAATAAAAATGTTTCCTTAACTGACTACTGGACATTTTCTACTTCTTTGGGAATATTTTGATAATGCTGCTTATTTTTGTGTCCAATAAAACATAAACAAGGTTTATCTTTGAAAGAATACGTTTTCAAGAACTAATTTTTTTTTTAATTTAGAAACTTAACTGTTTTTACATTGCTTTCTGGATAAGAATTCAAATAATTTTTTTTTTTTTTTAGGAAACCCACAGAAAGTCTTTGCATATATCAACATCAGTGTAGCAGAAGCAGACCTGAAAAAATGTAAGACCATCATGTATTTTCTATACTATTTGCCAGTTTGTATCACTTTGTAACTTGGAATAACTTTGGTTCTAAATCTAAACCTCCACAGGCACTTTTAAGTTATCCAGAGGGACAACTGTGATCGAGAGAATTCCAATGTCCTGTTACTCAGCAGGTTTAGGTCCATCCCATTTAGCATCAGCAGACATGGTAGCACATTGCTAATGGGTTTACTTAAAACTACTATTCTCAAATATTTTGGACAAGGGACCAAACTTTCATAGAAACTGTTACATATATCCCACTGAATATCGTGCCACCTCCCCCCTCGGTCTGATCATTTCTTTGGCAGCTAATCTGTGTCACTAAACACTCTTAAGGAGGGGGCTTTACAATACACCCTTGTAGGACCATATCCTTGAAATTGTGAAATCTCTTGTTGATAAGTTTAGTAAAGCCAAGGGCAAACAGTGGCCTTCAATGAAGAATGAGAGATAATCCAAACTGCCACAGTAACGTATCCTAGTTATTTGGAGGCCAAAAAGTGAAAAGACACGGAAAATAAGTAAAGGGAACATGCTAATAGAGGAGGAGGGCAATCAGTCTTTCGTAATTTCATTTGGAAAAAGATTGCTTTATTCTATTTTTCATTTAGGAATATATGTGACAAATGTGAAGTTGTGGATAAGAATACATCAACTAGGCTTTGTAACCTGTGGCAATTTATTTAAAGTTTTCAGCTCCAGATTGCTTATGTGATAAATGACAGAAGACAGTGTTTGCCTTATAATATTTCTGTGAGAAATAAATTAAATGATACATTTGCAACACTTTGGGAGGCTAAGGCAGGTGGATCACTCGAGGTCAGGAATTTGAGACCAGCCTGGCCAACATGGTGAAACCCCATCTTTATTAAAAATACAAAAATTAGCTGCGTGTGGTGGCAGGCACGAGTAATCTCAGCTACTTAGGAGGCTGAGGCAGGAGAATCGCTTGAACGCGGGAGACAGAGGTTGCAGTGAGCCAAGATCGTGCCACTGCACTCCCGCCTGGGCAACAGAGGGACACTCTGTCTCAAAAAAAAAAAAAAAGATACATTTGTACTTAGTATATACCTGCCACCTACAAAATTCTGTTAATGGTATTATTAAGAAAGCTGACAGCAGATATTCAGAGAAATCAATTTCTAGGGCATAGCAATTCAAACACAGTTCAGTCACTCACAGTTAATTCATCTACAAGTTCTACAGTGATAATTAGTATGAGGTGATAAAGTAAGGTGCCGTAGGGTTCCAAAGTGTCCTCTGATTCACCTTTAAAAGATTATTGTTTCATAATCACAGTAGAGGAAATAACAGTAAAATATACATTAAATGTCAGTTATTCAGAGGTTCCTGACATTTGTTTATAAACAAATTGCAAATAAATTTTGCTTTACTTCTTACACATTTACCTCATTTCAATCTAGTAACTCTGTGAAAGTGGAAGTGTAAAGACCCTTTTGGTAAGTTGTCAAGATGAGATAAGAGCCTAGGCTCCCCTCTCTCCAGGTCTCATTTCTTTCTTCCACTTCCCCTGGGTCTCTTTGTGATAAACAAGTCTACTTTTCTTGATATTAAATAATTAGAAAAAGCACAAGCTGAAATATATTTTTGCATTGCCATGTACTTGAGTAATAATTCTTTACTTTATAGGTATGTCTGTTTTAAATAAAACAAAGTGGAAAGGTGGAACATTACAAATTCAAATAGCAAAAGAAAGCTTTTTGCACAGGTAAGTTTTGCTCCTCTTGGATTTAAACACTATTTTTTTTATATTGTAAGTGGTTTTATATATTTACTTATTTCAAATTTTCAAGTAATATAGTATTCTTAACAAATTCAAATATTACAAGTAGAGCTGAAATCCCTTTCAACTCTGAATCCCCTTTACCCCAGACGCCAACAAAAAGGATAATTTAGTATATTTATGAATGTATATAATAAGCTATAAAGGTATATATGTACTTATTTTCTCTTTGTTAACACACCCTTTTGTGGCAATGTAGATCTTCTCACTTTATAACAATTGTTAGTACTATTTCAGAAAATGGTTATACCACAGTGGTGGTCCCGTCCCACTGATGACTGTTGCTACTTCTTTATGGTCATAGATGATCCTGGAGCATGTATCCTGTGTATATGCAGGTGTTTCTCTGGGTTTATATCAAAAAATAGAGTTGTTGAATCTTAGCATTGTCTACATTTAAATTTTAATAGACTACTAAATTGCTTATGTTGATTTTGACTACTAATGCTAGTGTCATACAAAAATATAAAGGAAATAGGAGATCACTGTATGACAGGCATAAGAGTGATTATGCAAGTGATTTAAGAGCAAGACAATGTAAGGAACACATGGACACAGAGAGGGGAACATCACACACTGGGGCCTGTTGAGGGCTAGGGGGGCTAGGAGAGGGATAGCATTGGGAGAAATACCTAATGTAGATCACGGGTTGATGGGTGCAGCAAACCACCATGGCACGTGTATACTTATGAAACAAACCTGCACATTTGCACTTGTACCTCAGAACTTAAAGTATATATATAAATATATATATATATATATATATATATAAAGAACAAGACAATGTATTATAAAAACTATTAAAGCTTTTAAAATCCTAAAGGTGTTTTTAGGAAGAAAAGGTATTGTTAGTTGGGGGGTTTTCAAAATAGGAAACAATTTAAGAATATACGGATAGAATGACCAGGAGAATTAAGATTGTTCCAGACCAATGAGATGTGACAAGAACAGATATATTCTAAAATAAGCAGCAAGCAACCTACTTTGAGGCATGTTTTGGGGGACTGGTCTTATGGGAAAGTTCAGAATTTAATTTTGTTCTTCAGCTGGAGCCTCTGACTGTTAACAGGGTGGTCATATACCTTTCATTCAGCAGCAGTTGCCAGCCTACTGTGTGCAGGCACTGGGGCCCCATGCTGCACAGGTTGAGCACACAGTGCTGCTGCTTGGAATATCTGCGTGGATATGCCTGAGAAGCATGGGGTTGATGGTTGTTCTGGGAGGTGGGACATAAAGGAGACAGACCAGAGGCAAAGAGGCTAGAGAGGACTGCTCAGTGCAATTGTCCAGGCCTGAAGAAGGTGGCAGTGATTTGAATCAGAAGAGGTGGCATTCTCTTCATTAGGAGGGTACAGGTAATCAAGACCTAACAAATTGGGCTCTGAAAGATACCTTCCTCATGGGGAAGAGTGAAGGGAGAGAATGTAACCTAAAATGCCAAAAGTATATAAATTGAAAGGGGAGAATTGAGAGAACTTGTGATCCGTGGTCTTGGTCTTCCATAAAGGGGGAACTGGGACATCCACTGGAGCAGAGCACAGGTGTGAGCCTGCACATCAGGGATTCAGGAGACTGACTGTAGTGGATGGGCTAGGAAGAGAGAACCCTTGTGCTTTGGTGGGACAGCCCTGACAACACAGCTTCTCACTGCTGTCTAACCCTATTTTGCTCAGTCGCTGGTGGTAAGGGACTGGTTAATAAACTATGATAGATTGATAAAAAGGCATGTTGTGCAGCAATCATAGTGATGTTTTTAAAGAATATAATAAGTTGATAAATGAAGTGTACCCAACTGTGCTTATGATGTTTGGATTATATTATAAAATGTATGTATTTACCTATAGAAGAAAAATGAAGTAGACAAAATATTAACAATAGGTTGAGGGATGAGGAATATGTTTTGTTTTCTTCACAGTTCTGTCTTCCAGTATTCTACAATAAAAACATATTGTATGCTCAGATAAGTATGTACACTATTATGCTACTAACAAAGCATTTTTGTTTTATTTGGTTTTTAATACTACAAAGCTGTTTAGTTTCTAGTGCTCATTTAGGCTCACCTGAAGTGAAATAACCATTTTACATGGTTGATTGTTTTGACTCTTTTATTTGTATTTTCTTTTTTATTCAGATTGGCCCAAGAGAGAGAAGAAGCAAAAACTAAGAAAGAAAAATCAACAGCAGGTAACACCAACTTGTTAGAAAAGATAGGAGGAGTGGATTTCCATATGAAAGCTGTGCCAGGGACAGAAGTGCCAGGACATAAGGTGAGTCTTCTCTGTAGCCTGAGCCAATCACATGGTTTTGGGAACTGATGCCTGAGATCACGTGATCGTGGGTGTCATATCTAAAACTAGTTTCTTTTTTCCCCTTTCTTTGAGGTAATTAACATAGATAGGATTTTATGATTTTCAAGATGCATCAGCTCTTAGGTAAGCATAGTCCTCCGCCATTTTACAGAGAAAGAAATCAAAACCCAAGCTGAGGTGGACTTTCAAGGGACATAGATAGCCAGGAATACAGGCAGGTCCCAAGTTTGCCTATTTAAATTAGCAGCTGGTGTTTTTTTGTAAACCATCCTACATTCCTACATGGTTTACTTGGGATTGATAGCCTCTCCAAATCTCGCCCCCTCAACCTTCACACTTTTTTTTTTTTTGCTTCCCTTTCACAGTTTTTCTCTTTGGGAACTCTTATTTCATTGTCAGAAAACTAAACCCAATAGTAATGATACCCCAATTATTTTTTAATTGTATTTATGTGATATTGTTATTAAATCTTTTCCATTTGTGTCACATATAGTAAATAAATTCTTTTTTTTCTTTTAGAATTGGGTTGTGAGCAAATTTGGAAGAGTGTTACCTGTTCTTCACCTTAAAAATCAACATAAACGTAAAATATCCTTTGTGATTGGCCTCTCACAGTAATTATTTACCACAATGATGGATACTTGTAAAATACCTTTAGTATTTCACTGTCTCTATCAGTAAACCTTTAGGTATTTGTATATTCCCAGTTTCTTGGTACTCACCTACAGGTGTGAAACAATTAGAGAATCATGAGAAAATGGAATGAGGTTTTATATAATTAAGTAATTCAAATGATGAGTGCCTAAGAAGCAGGTTGGTTTATTAATTTATTCATATTGTCATACATGGATTTGAAGCCATTGCTAAAGGAGCTAAAGAGGGGGTGAGACAACAAGAGCCCATCATTTAAGAAGACTTTAGAATTGGGGTAGGTTTTGAGTTAATAGAAAAGTGATGGGAAGTAGTCCTGGGAATAGAAATAGTAGATAGGCCAGGCGTGGTGGCTCACACCTATAATCCCAGCTCTTTGGGAGTCCGAGGCAGGTGGATCATGAGGTCAGGAGTTCGAGACCAGCCTGACCAACATGATAAAACCCCTCTGTACTAAAATACAAAAATTATCTGGGTGTGGTGGCGTGCGCCTGTAATCCCAGTTACTCAGGAGGCCAAGGCAGGAGAATTGCTTGAACCTGGGAGGCAGAAGTTGCAGTGAGCCAAGATCATGCCAATGCACTCCAGCCTGGGTGACAGAGCAAGACTCCATCTCAAAAAAAAGAGAAGAAATAGTAGATAAAAATATGTGGACAAGCAGGAGGATGGTGGTTTGAAAAATAGTTTGGAGCCCAGTGTGAGCAAATTCTAATGCCTATTTAATGAGGTCAGATTATCTAGGACCTTGAAGACCTGGTATCATGGAATTCTGAGCAGTGTGTCTTGATGTATTCTTTAGCTTTTAACCCTGGTGTCAGTCAGTAAGGGAAGCAGTAGCAGGTGTTTCAAACAGAGGGAATGTTTGAAATTAGTTTAAAAGTACTAGAGGACCAAAAGCCAAAAGTCAGATTGCCCACTGATTGATAACTGCAGGAAACCACTACCCCTTGGGACTAGAGAAACAAAAGGGTGTATCCTCAGAGCTCAGGGCACTGTGCCACTGAGGACACTACCTGAATCCAGGCCCTAGTTGCACTGGACATAGTTACTGAACAAAGGGACTTTCAAGAGTAATAGCTTAAGGTGGGGTGCAGTGGCTCACACCTGTAATCCCAGCACTTTGGGAGGCTACTGGAGGATCCTTGAGCCCAGGTATTTGAGACCAGTCTAAGCAACATAGTGAGACTCTAACTCTACAAAAAAAAATATTAATAAAAGAAAAATCAGCCAGGCATGGTGGCACGTGCCTGTGATTCCTGCTACTGGGGAGGCTGAGTTGGGAGGATCACTTCAGCCTGGAAAGTTTAAGCTATATTGAGCCACAGTCATGCCATGGCACTCCAGCCTGGGCAGCAGTGAGACCCTGTCTCAAAACAAAAAAAGAATAATAACTTAAAGCACCTTAATTCTTGCCCATTCATACGCTTTAGGGAATCAGCAAATGATAGCCATCATTACAACACATTGATGTTAACTAGAATCTTTCCTGGATAATGTCAACAAAATAGTCCTGGTAAAGATTTAGATTTTTTTTAATTTTTAATTTTCTTATTTTTAATTTTTAAGACAGAGTCTCGCCATGTTGCCCAGGCTGGTCTCAAACTCCTGGGCTCATGTAATCTGCCCACCTTGGCCTCCCAGAGTGCTGGGATTACAGGAATGAGCCACCTCGCCCAGCCCAGCTTTCTAATAAAGACCTAAACGTGTTGCAGAGAGTGAGTTAATGTGAAGCGGATGTCATTGAGCTAGGAGAATCAGAGTTAGGATGAGTCAGAACTGAGAAGACAGAAATGGCCAAAAGAGTTTGAGAGTAAAAGGACACACATGTAGCCATGTCCTCTGGGTTCTCCTGAACCCAGAACTCTGCTTTACTTTATCAGCTCAATGGATGGATTTCAGTGATTTACAGAAAATAGCCCTGGGATCTGTATACCTGTAATATAATCTGAATAGGTTTGCTATAATATCTATCTATGGTCCGAGTAATTTCTGCCAACTAAGAGGGGTGGTACTAAACTTTAACTCAGAAAATGTCATAGAAAGCTCAGTTTCTTAGACCCTGAAAGGTAACCTAGTTAACTCCTCATTTTGTTTTACAATAAACTGAAAATAAGAGGAGGTAAATGACTTATTTGAGATTAAGCAATATTCTTTGTTTCAATAGATTGATAGGTTTTCCTAAAACCAAGTGCTTTAGTTTTGTTTCTTGACTTGGATAACATCATAAAATATGATCCCTCAAAATACTGCCACAACCTAAAGAAGATAGGGGAGGATTTTACAAACACCATTCCTATATCCAGCCTGACATGGGAATTGGAAGGAGGGAATGACCCTATGAGTAAGAAGCGGCGAGGAGAGTTTTCTGACTTTCATGGCCCTCCCAAGAAGATGATAAAAGTGCAGAAGGATGAGAGTTCCACTGGGTCTCTGACCGTGAGTCCAAGACCCAGGTGGGTAATAGAGAGACTACCCTTAACACAGCAACAGGCTGCACAAAAAAGAACTTGTGATTCCATTACTCCTTCTAAATCGTCTCCTATATCTGTTTCTGATACCCAGAAAGTTAAAAATCTACGTTTTAAGACTTCTGGCTTGGAAACTGCCAAGAAGAGAAATAACATTTCTGATGATGATATTGACTCAGAAGATGAATTAAGAATGATGATTGCAAAAGAGGAAAACTTACAGATAACTACACAGCCCTCAATAAATGAATCTGAAAATGATCCTTTTGAAATTGTAAGGGATGGTTTCAAATCAAGCATTCACAAACTGCATTCTTTAATAGGTTTAGGTATCAAAAATAATGTCTCTTGCCATGCTAGTGATGATATGAGAAATGATTGTGAGTATGACTCAGGAAATACAGATGAAATCATTGCAATGAAAAAAAATGTTGCTAAGGTCAAAAGCAGTACAGAATTTTCACAAATGGAAAAATCTACAGACAAGAAAACTTATTTCAAAAATGGAGAAAACTGTGAGCTTTCTGGTCACTGTATTAAAGTACGAAAAAGAAAAAGCAACGTGGAGTCAGCCCTCGGTCATGGATTAAAGCTTCCTAATCGTAAATCTCCCCTCTCACTGCAGTAGCAGTGAAGATGCTGATTCTGCATCAGAATTAGCTGACTCTGAAGGAGACAAGGAGTACAATGCCATGATGAAAAATTGCCTTCACGTGAATCTCACTTTAGCTGATTTAGAACAATTGGCTGGCAGTGATCTGAAGGTTCCAGATGAAGATACTGAGAATGATGGACCAGAAACCACCACCCAAGGCAAGTTTGACAGAGGCTCCAAGATCCCCAAGGCTCCCCACTGGCCTCCGCAGAGGCCGACAGTGTATTCATCCTGAGGAGATTTTGGCTTCCCTGTTAGAAAGAGAGGAGAACACCCCTGGCAAACAGAAACCAAAGGAAAACAACTTAAAGCCAAAATTCCAGGCTTTCAAGGGAGTAGGCTGTCTATATGAAAAGGAGTCAATGAAAAAATCCTTAAAAGACAATGTTGCCTCTAACAATAAAGATCAGAAGTTCGTGAAACATGAGGATCCCAGTATCATATCCATGGAAGATGGGTCCCCATATGTTAATGGCTCATCAGGTGAACTGACTCCATGCCAACATGCAAAGAAGGCGAATGGCCTAGACAATATTCAGCCTCAAAAAAGACAGACCACTTTTGAGAGTCAGAATCGCAAGGCAGTGTCCCCTAGTGGTTCTAAAAGAGAAGTAAGAATCCTATTTCTAGTTTATTGCCATTAAAGGGTAAGAAGTCCTTAAGTCTTAGTGTAAAGACTGGTAACGTTGGCTTTGACAAAGACAGCTGCCATAGTGCCACAAAGACAGAAGCTTCAGAGGAAGAGAGATCGGATTCAAGCAGCCTCACATCTCTTGAGAAACCACCCAAGGTCTCATCCGAGGACACTCAAGAAATCAAAACTGATTTCTCACTTTCTATTAGTAATCCATCAGATCTGAGTGCTAAGGATAAGCATGCTGAGGACAATGAGAAGCGTTTGGCAGCCTTGGAAGCAAGGCAAAAAGCAAAAGAAGTACAGAAGAAGCTGGTGCATAATGCTCTGGCAAATTTGGTGAGTATATTCTCAATGTATGGATGTAACAAGAACTCACAAAGTCCAGCTTTTCCTTCCCATGAAGTTAGGTATACCCCTATAGGTTGATTGTCTGTCTTGGTGTTCACCAGTTTCATGTTTTGGTCCTTGAGTTAGCTTTTCCATCTGGTGTATCTGAAATTTTCTTTATAATTTTCTTTCATTTAGAAGCTATACCTGGTATAATTAAGTAATGTATTCTAATGTGTCTGAATTTACATATAAATCACTTGTCAAGTGATTTATACCTTGCCAAATCTTGCCAAGATTTACTATAATGGGCTTTTGTTCATTCTTCTAACAATTGTTAAGTACACTTTTATAGTAAGTGCCAGATTTTATAGTATGAAAATGGTGATCTTGCCTTTCATGCAGTTTTTGGCTCATGGTATGGCATGCTGACAGTCACAGTTCAGTTACATGAGGCCAGGAGTGGGGCGTGTCCCTTTGCCCTGGCAGCACACAGGAGACATACCAAGTCAGTTGGGAGCTTCTGTAGTCTGAGCTGAATAGTAGGAAAGGATAAGTGGGAACTGGTCAGGCACAGGTGAAAGGGTGGGAAGGGGAGAGGAAAAGCATTCATTTTAGGAAAAAGGAACAGTTTATACAAAGGTGAATATTTTCAGTAAGTGTAACTAAAAGTTTTATAGCATGAGGTGGCAAGAAATGAGGCTAGTGGCTTGACTTTGTTCATAAAGTGAAAATATAGTGAAGAATTTTAAGCAAAGAAGGGAAGATTAATTGTGTCTCTTTTGGAACAAGAGTTGACAAACTACAGCTGACAGGCCATCCAGCCCATGGCCTATTTATGTATTGCCTTCAAGCTAAAAATAGTTTTTGAATACAGAACAAAGACCATATGTGGCCTGCAAAGCCTAAAATATTTACTCTGGCCTTTGACAGAAAAAGTTTGTCAACCTTTGTTTGGGAAAGATCCTTCAGACCATGATGAAAACAAATCGAATGGGTCCAGTTGGAACTGGAACCAAGGAGAATCTTTGGGGAGGTGGAAAATCGAAACCATGACAGTGTCAATGGGAATAGATTGATTGAATTGATACCAAGAAGGTTTAATTCATAGGACTTAAACCTTAAACTGGATATGGATAGAAAGGAATTGTAAGTTTCTGTCTTGAGCAAATAAGCAGATGGTGATGGCATTCACTAGATAAGGAAAAAGGGCAGGAATTCGACTTGGCAGGGGAAGGGGTGATAGGTTTAGACATGTTCAGCTTGAGATTGGGTTGTTTTAAGATGCAATGTTTTTTTTTTCTTCCAACATTTACTTTAGGTTCTGGGGGTACACATGCAGGTTTGTTACACGGGTAAACCACGTGTCTCGGAGGTTTAGTGTACAGATTATTTTGTCACCCAGATAATCAGCGAAGTACCCAATAGGTGGTTTGGTGGTTTTTCTTTGCTTTGCTTTGCTTTTTTTTTTTTTTTTTTTTTTTTTTTAGATAGAGTTTTGCTTTTGTTGCCCAGGCTGGAGTACAATGGCATGATTTCGGCTTACCACAACCTCTTTCGGGTTCAAGCAATTCTCTTGCCTCAGCCTCCTGAGTATCTGGGATTACAGGCACCCACTGCCACACCCAGCTAATTTTTATATTTGTGGTAGAGATGGGGTTTCACCATGTTGGCCAGGCTGGTCTCAAACACCTGACCTCAGATGATCCACCCGCCTAGGCCTCCCAAAGTGCTGGGATTATAGGCGTGAGCCACCACACCCAGGCACATCTTTTATATTTTGACTTTTTAGTAATAGCCATTCTGACTGGTGTGAGATGGTATCTCATTGTGGGTTTGATTTGCATTCTAATGACCAGGGATGTTGAGCATTTTTTCATATGCTTGTTTGCCACGTGTACATCTTTTGAGAAGTGTCTGTTGTGTCCTTTGCCCATTTTTTACTAGGGTTGTTTGTTTTTTGCTTGTTGATTTAAGTTCCTTATAGATTCTGGATATTAGACCTTTGTCAGATGCATAATTTGCAAATATTTTCTCCCGTTCTGTAGGTTGTCTGTTTACTTTGTTGATAGTTTCTTTTGCTGTGCAGAAGCTCTTTAGCTTAATTAGATACCACTTATCAATTTTGGATTTTGCTGCAATTGCTTTTGGATTCTTCATCTAAAAATCTTTTTAACATGCAGTGCTTTTGATGGTCTCCCTAGGATAGTCATCTAGAGGATAAGCCAACGCACATCATCTTTGGTTCTGACAGTGAATGTGAAACAGAGGAGACATCAACTCAGGAGCAGAGCCATCCAGGAAAGGAACGGGTAAAAGTAAGAACTTCAGGATGTCCCTGTGGGCATTCATCTACTTTTGCAGATCCACTCCACAAACAACTGCCAATCTCAACATAAAACCCTCCTGAAAGCTGCAGTGAGACCCAGGGCTTGCCAGTTCACCACACATTGAGACTACAGGGTTCTTGGAGATTTTCTCCCATATGAATCTATATTCTCCACAACATCTGCAGCATGACATCAATATTAGTGAAACACTACAAAAACTGTTCTTGCATGTAATAACTACCTCCCCCAAATCCAGGCTTTATTGGGAAGCCTCTGGATTAGTGATCCCAGAGGCCAGTTAGATATCACTGAGTCAGGAATTCCACCTGACCCGCCGTTTACTCATTCCTGGTGGATGAGTTGAGGTATTGCCTTTCAATGTGAGGGAGAAGATTACTATGAAGGAAATGCTACTTGCTTGCCTCAGCTGTTAATAAACATTTGTGTTTCTTCACAGGAGTCTATGGATAAAACATCGGGGAAGCTGTTTGATAGCAGTGATGATGAGGAATCTGATTCTGAAGATGACAGTAATAGGTTCAAAATTAAACCTCAGTTTGAGGGCAGAGCTGGACAGAAGGTTAGTGAAGACGGAAAAGAATTAAACTTGCAACATGTCCTTATTTTTTGACATAGTCCTTAAATCTGGGTAAATGCAGGCAGGCCTTAACCCACTTATTTGGGGAGGGAGTCTTCTGTGATCCTCTATGATTGGTTCATAGGTAGATGGCGGTAGGCACACATCTTAATGTAGTGAATTTCAGTGTGTGGGGGAGGTCTACATTGATAATCTTCATTAGAAGCAATTTCTTGGGAACATGGCTATCGATTGTGTATGTTTTTTGTCTGTGTAGCTCATGGACTTACAGTCGCACTTTGGCACTGATGACAGATTCCGCATGGACTCTCGATTTCTAGAAAGTGACAGTGAAGAGGAACAGGAAGGTAAATGCTTCATTGTCAAGAGTCCTGATGTCATAGCTGGGGGACTCTGAGAAATCACCTAGTGTACCTCCTTTGTTTAACACGTGAAGAAACTCTGCGTCCCAAGACATTGGATTGAGGAGTTTATAAACAAATGTACAGTTAATACTGTTTGTTTGTACATAGTAATTTAGGAAAATTTAATTACTTAGAGCTGCCAGAAAGGAAAGAAATAGCGTCCACCAAAGGTACCATTTTCCTGTATCCCATCCTTGGCATGAGAAGAAGTTGAGTTTCCTACCTGGCAGGCTATGTCTGTTGATAAGCAGGTTCTAGGTGAAGCCATGGAAGACGGTTAAGTCACTCCTGGCTTTCTGTAACAAAGAGTGTTCATCATCCTCCAATGTCCATACCTGGTGCAGATTATTTTTTAAAGCTGTGTATCACTGCATGCTTTCTACTTGAATTTATCCCTATTTGAATGTATCTAAGAGTAATGATGCCATCAGAAGCATCCTAATTCTACTTCTTTTCACTTACTATAGGATTTTTCACAGCAGTAGTTTAAATCTTTTCTAATCTACAAGACCTTCTCCTCTTACACTTTAAAAAAGCCTTACCTCCTGTGTGGCTGGCTTAAATGAACTCCCAAATTCCCTCTCCCAATCTGAGAACTTCTCTGCCCTTACCTTCTTGTTTTTCTCTCCTTCCTGAGTTAATCTAATCTGCATTTTAATCCTCGCTATTCCTACTTCCTGTTACCTTTCATCACTTGCATTTTTATTCTTCTTCTTCTAGCTTCTTTCTCTTTCTACAGACATAGTTAGGTCTTGTGGTTCCCAAAAAAGCCTTTCCTCTAACCATGCCAGTTTTCAAGTTTCTACTCCATCTCTCTTTCAGTTCTAACTTTGAAGTGAAAAAGTAAATTACAGCTAATTCAGTAGCAGTTGGCTTTTTATTGAAAACGGTCTGTGATTTGATCTTCTCAATTCTTTGAGGTCATTATTAATAGTATTGAGACTGTTTCAGGAAACCAAGATTCAGAGAGGTTTAAAATGAATTCTCCAGGGTCCTTTCAAACTCTGTTTCAGTGCTGAGATTATAGGCGTGAGCCACTATACCTGGCCCCCTTTCCAACTTTTGAAAGCACAGTGTTTGTCTATTCTGCAAGCAGCAGCACAGCCAGCTCCCATCACCTTGAGCCCTTTCCAGCATTGTATTCTACTTGACTTTCTCATTCAAAACTCCATGATGAAAACACAAAAATGAACAGAACCTGGAGATTAACCTTCATTTAGAAGGTACATAGAGAGGTTATTTTCTTAACTTTTGCCAATTTTGTCTGTTTCCTTACCACTGTTTGGGTATGTGTTCCTTCAAAGCCATAAACAACTTGTTCTCAAGTGCAGTGGCATGCTCTCCAATGACACCCTCTTCAGCTAACCTAGAGCATATGTCACTGTTGATCATCCCTTCTTGAAATGTTCACTTTGCTCCCATTACATCGTAACTTCCTGGTTTTCTTGACTCTTGGTTCCTAATTTTTCTTTTGCCTCCAAATAGGGGTTCTTCCCAAGGTTCTATAAGTCCCTGTACTTTTAGCTTTCACTTGCACATGAGTATTTTTCAAATTTGTGTCTTTTTTCCTTGCTGTTCTGCTGAGCTCCCCAACTTGTCTTCATTGCCTGTTAGATATTTTCCACAGGCTTTCCTGAGTTTATGTTAAAACTCAGCAAGTCCAAACCAGCTCTTCTAAACCTTTCTCTCTGTGCTGATGGCACGTCCATTCCTAGAACCTCTGTTGTTGTTTTCTTTCCTTCTCAACATGTTTTATTTATT
Source organism: Ateles fusciceps (assembly GCA_036589455.1). NCBI lineage: Eukaryota > Metazoa > Chordata > Mammalia > Primates > Atelidae > Ateles > Ateles fusciceps. The sequence goes on along the minus strand of JAZHEH010001180.1, from coordinate 128,480 downwards.
ATTTTTTTGAGAAAGGATCTCACTGTGTTCCTCAGGCTGGAGTGCAATGGCACAGTCATAGCTTACTATAACCTCAAACTCCTGGGTTCAAGTGATCCTCCTGCCTCAGTCTCTGTAGTAGCTAGGTCTACAGGCATGTGCCACCATGCCCAGCTAATTTGTGTATTTTCATAGAGACAGGGTCTCGCTATGTTGCCCAGGCTGGTCTCAAACTCTTGGCCTCAAGTGATCCTCCTGCCTCAGCTTCCCAAAGTGCTGAGATTATAGAATGAAGCCACTGCACCCGACCCCTTCCCAAATTTTGAGGCACAATGTTTTGTCTCAAGTAAGCAGCACAGCCAGCCTATATCACCTTGAGCCCTTTTCAGCATTATATTCTACTTCCCTAATGGGTATTATTCGATTAAAATTTAAATTGATGTTTTTGATTGTCAAAAGTTGTTGAAATTAGCAGTTTCATGTTTCAGCCTAATGCAGTGTAAATTTTTTGCACTTTATTATTTCAATATACGTGTTCATTTTGTTTCCAACAAACACCTGGCATGCTTTCCTACCACCCCTTAGGGATTCAACTTTGTCTTTGCTACCTCATAACTCTACCTAGTTTATAAAGCATCTTTTGATTCAGTTAAACACTATCTCAAAGCCATAAACAACTTGTTTATTTTGAACCCTTAGAAACTTTGGGGGCATCCCTATAGAGTACTTAAATCAGCATTTTATTCTATTTCTGTTCGTTGCTTATTTATATCCTGCAGTAAGTTGAGTCATACAGGCTTATACTACTTTTGTATTTCTGTAATCCAAACTAGCTATTTAACTTTATTCTCTGATATTTTGTCTGCTTGTAGTAGTTGAGGATAGTAGCTTGTAAAGTTCCGTGATGCCTTTGCATGTGTAAGGGATATGGCTTTCCCCCCCCCACAATACTTGTTATTGAATCAAAGACTAAAACAACTAACCACTAATATCTTATATCGTCAGATATACCGTTTTTCAGATTGTACCATCTGGAAAATGTCAGATATACTATTTTCAGATATACCATTATCATTTTTCACTGTCTTTATCATTTTTAGATTTATATATAATTTAGATTACATGTTCACAATGTTAAAAAAAATCAATGTAGTTTTATAATTAGTATCTTGCTCTGTTACATTTGTCAATCTTTACCTTAAAAGTTTTAGACTTGCTACTGAAAGCCATTAAATTGAGATTGTTTTATAATTAGTAACAGAAGCAGGACTTTTCATTGTCTGGTCATGCAGACTTTCTGAGTTTGCTATGGCTAAGGGTCTTGGTATATGGAGGTTAGTGAAATGAGGTTACACTTTTCTTCTTCCTATCTTAATAGACTTTGTACATGTTTAGGTACTTGGTAAATACCGGATTGAGACTTTTCAGCCTGTGTTTTCCAAGAGATTATTAATTATCCCTTTCCCTCAAAGAGGTAAATGAAAAGAAAACTGCTGAGGAAGAAGAGCTTGCTGAAGAAAAAAAGAAAGCCCTGAATGTTGTGCAAAGTGTTTTGCAAATCAACTTAAGCAATTCTACAAACAAAGGATCGGTAGCTGCTAAGAAATTTAAGTATGTTTTATGTTCTATCCCATTTTACCATACCATAAATGTCTTCTTGAACTCAATTTAAAACTAGGCCACTTTTAACGGCCTGGGGGGAAGGCAGCTGACAATATGTATCAGACCGTTAAAAATATACTTACCTTTGACCCAGTATTCACTTAAAGAACTAATCTTGAATTATTTCTGTATTTATACACTTAGATGTCATAGCAGCGTCACTTCCATTAGTGAAACAATTGGAAAACGGTTTAAATAGTAACTGTAAAACTATTAATCTATATAAATGTAACTGTTATGGAAATTTTCGGGCTTGCAATTTAGAGACTAATGTAATAAAAGCCTTATATACCATCACGTAGCTTTTAGTCACCAACACATAACCAGCATTCTCTTCTATATCTTTATCCAACCCCTGGTTTACACAATGAAATATTTTATACAAATCCCAGGTAGTGTATCATTTTATCTGTATGTATTTTAGTATGTTTAAAATCATTTAAAAAGCTAAAAAGCCGGGCGCAGTGGCTAACGCCTGTAATCCCACCACTTTGGGAGGCTGAGGCGGGTGGATCATGAGGTCAAGAGATCGAGACCATCCTGGCCAACATGGTGAAACCCCGTCTCTACTAAAAATACAAAAATTAGCCGGGCGTTGGCACCCGCCTGTAGTCCCAGCTACTCGGGAGGCTGAGGTGGAAGAATCGCTTGAACCCAGGAGGCGGAGGTTGCAGTGAGCCGAGACTGTGCCACTGTGCTCCAGCCTGGTGACAGAGCAAGACTCTGTCTGGGAAAAAAAAAAAAAGAAAACCCAAAAAGCTAAAAAAAATCCAGGAAATCTCAAAAGTAGGTAGTTTAAAATATTATTTGGGCCAGGTGTGGTGGCTCACGCCTGTAATCCCAGCACTTTGGGAGGCCAAGGCGGGCATATCACCTGAGGTCAGGAGTTGGAGACCAGCCTAGCCAACATGGTGAAACCCTGTGTTTACTAAAAATACAAAAACTAGCCGGGCATGGTGGCACGTGCCCGTAATCCCAGCTACTCAGGAGGCTGAGGCAGGAGAATCACTTGAACCCAGGAGGCAGAGGTTGCAGTGAGCCTAGATCACACCATTGCGCTTCACCCTGGGCAACAAAGCAAGACTCCATCTCCAAAATTTTATATATATATTATTTCTAGTAAGATCCTAGTTATCTTCTTTGATGTCATATGGCTTCTTCTGGCTGCAAAATTAGAATCTTCCTAGTGCTGAATTACAATTTGCTATTTATTTTTCGTATTAGTGTTCTGTTTGATCGCTTGTAACCTCCCCCTCCTTTTTTTACATAGGGACATCATACATTATGATCCAACGAAGCAAGACCATGCCACTTATGAAAGAAAAAGAGATGATAAACCAAAAGAAAGGTAAATAGAGCTACTTCTTTTAGCAATAGGATCATGTAAATTAATCTCATTTCAGACAATTAAAAATGTAGGTAGGAACCAAGATCCTGCTCATTGGTCACACTGTATTTAGTTTAAGATTGGTGGGGTAGGGGTAGTGCAGGTAGAGTAAGAGGAATTATTGATGTGGTGGAGGAAGTCTTGCCTTTTGACAGAGGAATCTATAAATGATATGTGCTCCTAGTCTAGTATAATGCCTTCTATTTGTCTATTTGTATTAGTTTCTTGTGACCTCCGTAACTGCCACAAACTTGGTTACTTAAAATCACAAAAATGTCTTTCTTTACAGTTCTGGAGCCTAGATGTCCCAAATTAAGGTAGTGAACGGACTGTTTTCCCTCTAGAGGTTCGGGGGAAACAAAGTCGTTTTATGCCTCTCTTAGTTTCTGGTGACTGCCACCAATTCCTAGTGTTCCTTGGCTTAAGACCACATTCCTCTCATTTCTCCCTGTATCTTCACATGGCCTCCTCCTCTTTCTGTATGTCTCTCCTCTTTGTGCCTCTTATAAGGACACTTGTGATAGCATCCAGCACCCACTTGGATAATCCTGGATGGTCTCTTCATCTCAGGACCCTTAACTGAATATCTCTGCAAGACTCCTTACCTAAATAATGTTAACATTCACAGGTTTCAAGAATTAGGACATGGACATAGCTTTTCGGGGGGCAACCATTCAACCATCTAGTGTGGTAGGACCTTCTATTTCTTTAAGATATGCAGTCAGTTGGATAAATATGGCAAATATATAGAGTAACCAGTAACAGCTTGGTTTAAATCCTTCATTTTCTAACTATTAACAGCCACGAAAATCACAAAAGGCAATGTGGTATCTTGAATTGAATCTTGAAACAAAAAAGACAATTTGTGGAGAAACTTTTGAAATCAAAATAACGTCTGAGTTTAGTTAGCAGTAATCTATCAATGTTATTTAATTTTGACACTTGTATCATAGTTATATACAATTACATAGTTACATACATACATACATATACACATATTACATTAGGGAAAACAAAGTGAAGGCTATTTAGGAACTCTACTATTTTGTAACTTTCTGTAAATCTAAAATTATTCCAAAATTAAAGGATTCTTTTAAAAAGTTTTATATGTAGAGTTTTATTTATTGTATTTCTCTATTTATTAGTAGAGTTTTATATCCTGGTTGTTGAACGGATAGAATTAAAGTTGTCCAGGATTTTTTCTTTTCCTGATTTCTGGAAATTTTCCACAACTTATTTCTTTGTGATGCACATTTCTACATGTCATTTCAGTAAAGCAAAACGAAAAAAGAAAAGGGAGGAAGCTGAGAAGCTACCTGAGGTATCTAAAGAAATGTATTATAACATTGCTATGGATCTGAAGGAAATATTCCAAACTACAAAATACACCAGTGAAAAGGAAGAGGACACACCCTGGAATGAGGACTGTGGTAAAGAGAAACCTGAGGAAATCCAGGATCCTGTAGCTCTGACTAGTGGGGCTGAGCAGCCCAGTGGGTTCACATTCTCCTTTTTTGATTCAGACACTAAAGACATAAAGGAAGGTACTTTTCTTTTTTCTTCTACTTTTTGATTTTAGTTTGAACTTAATCGATTGAATCTGCATTAAGTGTAACAGATTTAATGTTAGCTGAAGAAAGGATTCTTCTATCTAGATGATTTGAGATTTAGTGTCACAAGAGCATAAACACGATGTCCTGAAACTGTGAAAGAAACTACTTTTGCATTTAAGGGAGCAAACCTCTACTAGCTGCCATATGAAGGGAAGCCAGAGAATAACATACAGCATCTTTTCTGTTAAGTAATAAGTTATGAAGAAGTATAGTAAATCATATATTTAAATAGCTTTGTATCTTAAATGAAGCAGAAGATGCTATGACTTACGGAAAACTAGTGCTGTATATGATAAGATTAAAAGAAGAGACAGGTAACCTTCCTGGTTTTATACAAATATGCCGTGTCATCAATATGCCAATTATTGCAGTTTATACTTGAAAATTTGCCAGAACCTAGAGAGAAGTATAAACACTAGTACATACAGTTTTACATTCCATTTCAAGAGGTTTACCTCTAAAGGCCAACATGAGCCACAGGTTAAAAAACACCTGACCTCTTCCTCACCCAGGGTTCAAGATGTATGTGCAGCTTTCTGGAAGTTCACTGTAATAGCAAGTAATACCTATACAGAATAATACACACATACCTAATTACAATGATTCTATTTTAAATACATGTGTTTAGTAGATAAATTTGGTTTTTTTTTGAGACGGACTGTTGCCCACAGTGGAGTGCACTGGTGCAATCTTGGTTCACTAGCAGGTATTTCCAACTCCATGGTACTCTAAAAGGAAGTAACAACAATCTAGTTGTTCAAAAATTATTGTAAATAAAACTGCATTTTCTTGTCTTTGTAAACTGTTTAGTAGAGTTGGCATGATGTAGATTATAATTTTTCTAACTGTGAGAGCAAAACGTGAGAAATTGACCTTGAAATGAGTCCTAAAGACACCAGCAACTTGAAAGATGTTTTTTAAAGTACTTGGGAAGTTTTGAAGATTTGTGACGTGATTGTCCTGATCTTATAGCAGTAGTTTTTTCAGCAGTTCTAGCAAAAATTTTTGGGTATTAAATATGTAAAGATATATTCCTTTTCTCATTTATAAATAGACAAGAGGGAATCCTGATTTCCCTGTATCATGTTATATTTTAGGCTTCTCAAGCTAGCACAGATGTCATGGTTATTTTATCTGTCATTTTTAAAAATTATATAGCTCATTATAAACTTGAGTTTTTATACCTTTTTTTTATATTACTGCTGTCCTTAGATCATTCTAGCAACACCAAAATTATAGTAACTTCTGAAAATATTTGAAAAATCTGAAAAGATACTACCCATTTTTTTATATTACCTATTTCATATTATGATTAATATACTGGAACTTTAGATATGTCTACATGGTAAAAGTAATTAAATGAATGTGTTCAGAAATGTTACAATACCTCCATCTTTTGATGTCATAATTGATGCAGAGACCTACAGAGTTGAAACAGTGAAACCTGGAAAGATTGTCTGGCAGGAAGACCCTCGTTTCCAAGACAGCAGTTCAGAAGAGGAAGATGTTACTGAAGAAACAGATCACAAAAAGTCTAGTCCTGGGTAAGCAATTTGTTTCTTTGCAGGCATAGTTCATAATTTGTAAAATCTGAATTAGACATGCTTTAGAAATATTTTAGCTTCTCTTCACATGACAACTAAATTGTCTTAGCTTTTTTTTTTTTTTTTTTTTTAAGTCAGGGTCTCACTCTGTCGCCCAGGCTGGAGTGCAGTGGCACAATCTCGGCTCACTGCAACCTCCACCTCCCAGGTTCAAGCGATTCTCTTGTCTCAGCCTCCCTAGTAGCTGGGATTACAGGTGACCACCACCACGCCTGGCCAATTTTTATATTTTTAGTAGAGACGAGGTTTCACCATGTTGGCCAAGCTGGTTTCAAACTCCTGACTTCCAAGTTATCTGCCTGCCTCAGCCTCCCAAAATGCTAGGATTACAGGTGTGAGCCACCGCACCTGGCCATCTCAGCTTCTTTAAAGCATTTTCTAGTCTTTTTATAATGGAGAGTATGTTTTCTTTTCCTTGAGATTTGGATAGCACTAAAGGGAAGGTAAGACGTGCATAGAAGAAGGGTGAAGTCACTGGTCTGGAAACAGGATGCTGCAGTTGACTGGGTGCCTACCCACAGGAGGCACTGGCAAATGGGGTGGCAATGGTGGGAGTGAGAGTTTCAGCAACCAACACAGGAAAGATAGAGGTTCTTACTTAAACAAGTCTTCATTATCAAAGCTTCAGATAGAAGAATATTGGAGAGAGAGTGTTTTAACTCAGGGCGAAATACAAACCGATATATTTAAGAGTCTCAAGTCACCTGAATTCTAGAGGGAATAGAAAAAAGATATATTTAAGAAATATTGTATTTATGTTTTGAATGTAAATATTTCTTCTTAAATATTGAAATTAAGCCAACCCATACCTATCTCTCTGTCTCTTTCCCTTTGTCCTCTTTCTTTCAGAGAAGCTTCATTACCTGAGAAAGAGACCACTAGATTTTTCTTCTTCTCTAAGAATGATGAAAGACTTCAAGGTCAGTCCATTTTTTTCATCAAATTACAAACATATAACAGGTAATAGTACAGCTACAATAATTCACATCCAGAAATTCTGACCCTTGGTAATGTCATGTGGTTTAACCCCGTTTGTTCACACTGATGAATGTTAACTTGCGATGCTGTCAAGGACTGAGAGCTCCCCCACTCACCACTTTCTTTGCCCACTCGTTCTCATCAATAAAGGCTTGTTTTGTTCCAGGGACTTCTTAGATGTTAGGCGTACAAAATCCGTAAGGTTTTAGTGCTATACAAGTCCATTTGAAAACTCAGGCTATTGGTGAACTCATTTCTTAAAGCCTAGCACAAAGTTACATAATAATAGTAAATGATATATAAACAGTAAAAGCAATACTATATTTTTCATTTGGAAAGAAAAAAAATAATTTTTGAAAATAGGTAGAAATTTAGGGAAAAGAGTGATCTTAACTAGAATTGGAGACTTCGATAATGTCAATACTTAGAATATTACCCATTTTAGTAGTAGTTTGCTGCTTCATTTTTCTTGTTTTTCCCCTAGTAGGTTCTGACTTATTCTGGAGAGGAGTAGGAAGTAATATTAGCAGGAACTCTTGGGAGGTCAGAACAAACAACCTTCGTATGGTGAGTAATTGTTTCTCCATATTGATTATTTCCTAAAATAGACATGTTGTTATCTATCTAGAATTACAGTGCTGGAAAGGAATTCATGAATGGTACAGGTGAGAGACTCCAGACTGGCTCTATTGAATGACTGGTCCCAGAGTCCAGCCAAGCCTATTAAGTAACAGGAAAGCATCAGATTTTTAAAGACTGAATTGTACTTCCCATTATAAACATGTAATGCCAAAAATGCCAATATCCCCCTGTTCAAGAGAGCACTTTCAAAATAGATTTCCACAACCCTGACAATGAGAATAACCTAAGTTTTACTTGTATCTACTGATCATCTTAAAAACAACCTAAGTTTATTGTTAACAAAGTCTTTTATTTTTTGGATCTTCTAGGATTGTCGGAAGAAACATAAAGATGCAAAAAGGAAAATGAAACCAAAATAATAAATGTCAGCATTGGTTTTGATACTGAGACACAAGGTTCACCTAAGAAAACTGACCCAGAAAATAGTTTTAGCTGACAAAAGAAGAAATTTCAGAGTGAAGGAAGTTTAAAAATCTGGCTGATAGAATATCATTCTGGTTGTCATCTTTTTCTATGGAACTGCTCTGCATTTCTTCCTAAGTAATTACTTCAAAAAATTAAATTCAACTTCTTAAAAAGGAAGCACAAGACAGACCTTGAAAATACTTCCTGTATATAATCTCTTTGCCCTCTATCCTGAGTAATTAATGGACATCTTCTTGTCAAGGTTGCATGAAGCCTTTTTTTAAGCCTTTTTAAATAAAAGGGTCAAAGCACTTGTAGTTTCCAGCCTATGCTTTGTGTGAATTATAGGCTATTTGAAATGTTTATTTCTGATTATGTCAAATACACCTTCCATTTTGTCATTTTTGCTTAAACTGATTAATTACAAGTCAACACTGAGTTTTTGTTTTTGTTTTTTCCAAAATGGTTCCACTTTCTAAGGGTTTAAGGTCAACACTGAGTTTTATACTTGTGTTTTGGTGAATAGCTAACTGAAATATAGGACATTTCAGACCTACATCATGTAAGAGTTTTGTGAGGAACAGGAGAGGAAGCCACATACAGAGTTACCTTGTCGTTGACCTCTAGGAATTAGGGAACAACAGCTAGATGCAGGCCATCCCAAAATTCTAGTTAGACCAAAAGCTTATGAAAAATACTAAGTGTCTGAAAGATGAGTAGTCACAATTAGGAGTCAGAACCCTCCCTGAGCCCAAATAGGGAAACATTTAATATTACATTAAATAAACCAACCTACCTAGAATTCAACACATATGTCTCCTATCAAAATGGGCTCTGTATGAAATCGTATTACATAGGCTAGGCACGGTGGCTTATGTCAGTAATCCCAGCACTTTGGGAGGCCAAAGCAGGTGGATCACCTGAGGTCAGAAGTTCAAGACCAGCCTGGCCAACATGGCGAAACCTCATTGCTACTAAAACCCCATTGCTCACACCTGTCATCTCAGCTACTCAGGAGATTGAGACAGGCAGATTGAGACTTGGTTGGGGATAAGGTGTGAGGAAAATCACTTGAACCCAGGAGGCAGGGGTTGCAGTGAGCCAAGATTGCGTCACTGCACTCCAGTCTAGGCAACAGAGTGAGACGCCATCTAAACAAAAAAAAAAATTGTATTACATAGACAGTTCCAAGGTAGCATCATTGAGCCATGATGCGTGTACCTAAAATTAGTATTTATTGATTTACCTCTGCTAATATAATTTCTTTTTTTTTTTTTTTGAGACAGAGTCTTGCTCTGTCACCAGGCACCAGGCTGGAGTGCAGTGGTGCAATCTCGCTCACTGCAATCTCCGCCTCCTGGGTTCAAGCAATTCTGCCTCAGCCTCCTGAGTAGCTGGCACTACGGGCGCACGCCACCATGCCCAGCTAATTTTTGTATTTTTTTAGTAGAGACAGGGTTTCACCATGTTGGCCAGGGTGGTCTCGATCTCTTGACCTTGTGATCCGCCCACCTCGGCCTCCCAAAGTGCTGGAATTACAGGCGTGAGCCACTGCGCCCGGCCATAAACTCTTAACTGTTGGGATTTCATCCAATATGTTAACCATTATGTCCCCAGTGGTTACAACTGTGTCCTGTACATAGTGGGTGCTCAGTAATTATGTTTTTTTTAATAAGGGTCCAAGGAACTAAGTCACTTCAAGAGTCATTCTGGATTCCTAGGTTTCCAAAACTTCAGACTTCAAGGACAGTGGGGGACAACTACGCAGCAGGATAAATAATTCACACGTTCCACCTTCTCTTGATACAGATAACATTTATACCTTATTTTCTATTGCTACATAGCAGATCATCTCAGTAACAATCGTTTACTCACAAATAATGCAATTTGGTCAAGACTCACCAGGGACTGCTCACCTGTGCTCCGTGTGCTTTCATTGGGGTGGTTCAGCAAAGGCTACAGGATCTTAGTGGAGGAGTGTCAGAATGTGTGGCCATAATTTAAATCCAGCACATGCTCCACAAGCCGACAAATAAGTAACATCAAGCAGCCTTGCCTGCCCCCAGTTCCTGCTCTCCAGATAAAACCACCTTCAGTTTAATTTCTCTAGCATTTACCTCCATGTTTCTACCTTCAGCAATTTAATTTCTCTAGTATTTATGCAGACTCACAGCAACGATAATAAACATGCAGGCCAGGCACAGTGGCACATGCCTGTAGTCACGTTTAGGGAGGCTGAGGCAGGCAGATTGCTTGAGCCTAGGCAACACAGCAAGACTCCATTACTACAGAAAATAGAAAATTAGCCGGGCGTGGTGGCGCTAGCCTGTAGTCCCAGCTACTTGGTCGGGGGATGAGATGCAAGAATCATCTGACCCCAGGGAGTGTTGACAGCAAAGAGCCATTACCATACCACTGCACTCCAGCATGAGCAACAGAATGAGTCCCCTTCTCAAAGAAAAAAAAATTAAGTACACATTGTTTTCATTACAGGAAACATTTTAAGCAAAATACAATAAAACATGCTTATGCTCTGATTTCTTGGTTTTTCACTTTCAGATACTACATATTCTGAAGAGGTGAAAATTATTTACCTCTTCAGTCCAAGTAATATATTTTGACTGCAGTTAACTTTTTTACTGGAATTTTTTCAAGTGCTTTTTTCTAGACTTAGTCTTCCCATACTTTTCAACAATACTATTAATATAAATGTTTCTCAATCCAATTTTTAAATATTTAGACTTGTCAGCCTACCTCACATTTGTCCAGGAGCCCACTGTCTGGCCCTAATCTGGGCTCTCTGGACAGGTAACAACAAAGTGGCAACATGAGGAATGTGAAAACTTCAAATTGCAAATATTTTCAGTTAATTAGTTCTGCAGCTACTAAATTTATGTTCAAATGAGTAGAGTCATAGAACATTGAGTTACCCTGTGATGGAGGACATAAAGCCACTTTAATCCTTCACACAGGGCCAAGACAGTAAGTAAAGTTGAATATGTGCTGAACAGACTATCAAAATGTTCCTAAACTTACTAAGAAACTGCATTCTACCTATTCTAGGCCAGATCGATTTTTTATGTCCCTCAAATGTGTACAATAGGCAGTTACAGAACTACTCCCAATTTGGCAAGATCCAGAATTTCCTTTAGAGGCTCTGGTGCCAAAGGCTGAGGCCTACTGCCCTTTGCAAGGCTCCAGATTTTAACCAGAGGATCAGTAAGGTACCAATCAGACTCACAACAATCGTAAGTATGCAGGCCGGGCACACTGGCTCATGCCCGTAATCACAACACTTATGGAGGCTGAGGCAGGCAGATCGCTTGAGCCCACGAGTTTGAGAGCAGACTAGGCAACATAGCAAGACTCCATTACTGCAGAAAATACAAAAATTAGCCAGGCGTGGTGGCGCTAGTCTGTAGTCCCAGCTACTTGGTTGGGGATGAGGTGCGAGGATCACCTGACCCCGGGGAGATCGAGGCTGCAGTAAGCCCAGACCGTGGCACTGCACTCCAGCCTGGCGACAGAATGAGACCCCTTCTCAAAATAAAAAAATTATTTAAGTATGCAATTTTTCATTACAGATAACATTTTAAGCAAAATGCAATAAAACTTTTAAACCTGGTTGTCAGGCTCTTCCTTCTCTTTTGTTGTATCATTTCACATGGCCATTTACGATAGGAGAAGCGACTTTGGGGTCACCAGCTCAAGGCCCAAAAGTATAATTATTGAAGTCACCTCTCCGGAAGTTGCTGTTTGTCGATATGAATTTTAGGTACGAAGAGTCCAGTCAGATAAATACTGACAAATGTAAACAAGATAAAGAACATGAGCCTCGACCTCGGTGCTGCTTCCCAGTGGGCCTTCACCTATTCAGATGTGCCCACAACCCGACTGCGACCTCGGTCTACACTACTGGAACGGATACAAGCAGCACGAACACGGCAGCCCAGCCTCGCGCTCAGCGCGGGTTCGTATTCCATGTGGAGTCGCAAAACCATCAAGTACCACTGTCGCACCGTCCCGACGAGAGGGCGTAGTCAAGTCCAGCACAACCAATCGACGCCTGACTTGTTGGTAGGTGTCGGGCAGCGCGTACTGATTGGCCAGTGCGGGGGAGCCAGTCTTCTGCCCTCGATCTCGCGTTGTCAGCGCGTTGCATCACCTCCGCGCGGCAACTCTCAGCTCTCTTGCCGGCGGAATTGCTACTAGACTTGCTGGCCCGCGCGGCTGTCCAGGTACGCGGGGCCCCTCAGGTACGCCCTTTCTACCCTGCAGGATCCGGCCCTCAAAGGCGAGGGGCACGCACGCGTTACAACCCCAAAACAGTAGCACACGATTTAATTTTTAAAAGAACGTGTTTCTTCAGGGCTTTCCATTCGTTCATTTCCAGCCTTACTGCGTTTATGGTCGCCTTTTTTTAATGAGGTGGTGTTTGAAATGAGCAAAATCTTTTGAAAAGGATACGTTATACATAGTATAAATTGGTACAGCTGTGACTTTATGTATAGGTAATACGTTTTTTTGTACGTCTTAGTTTGTTACCTTCAACGGCTGCATGATTATTTTATTGATGTACCGTAATTTACTTCAATCACCATGAATATTTAAATTGTTTTCAGTTATTTGCCTGTAAAAACAATTATTCGGTGAATGTCATTGCATACGTATTTGTACATTTGCGTGAGTATACCTATGGAGCATATGTTCATAGGATATAACTAAATTGAGGAAAGGTTTGAAATGGTTCCACCTTGAGGTTACATTTGACATAATTATGAAGACCTGAGAATAAAAAGGGGAAACAAATGGATTTGGAGGAGAATAGAAAAGAAATAGACTTCTAGGTAGAATCCATATGACTTGATTAATTGAATGTGTATATCTTGTGAGCAGTGTCAGGGTGACTCAGAAATGCATTGCCTAGGTAATGGGAAGAATATTGGAACCGCTAATGCGGTAGAGTTAAAAAGGGAAGCAATTGTGGAAAGAAAGATTATGAAATTTTATACAAAACAATGATTTTAGTGTGCGTTTCCAAAATATATTGAGGCAAAATACTATGAAGAGAATGTGAATAATTTGAAGTGAATGTCCAGGAGGGTGGTCTCAAAATTGCTGAACGGGAAGTTGAGGTTAAGGTGGTCTGAAGGAGTTGTGGAGCAGGGAAGAATGAAGGGCCTGGATTACAATAAGAACGAAGCAAAGGGGATGGGATCCCCTCTGCACAACCTGGCAAGGTTAACCTACCCTGTCCTCTGCCCTGTGGTTGCTGGATGCTGTTGTGTATGTGCAGCTCTCCAGTGGATACGATGGGCCATAGCAATCCTGTGATTTATGCATGGAGGCTGCTTCTCCTCAGCAGCCGCCATAGCCCGGTCACTGGAACATGGTTCTTCCTGAATAGTCAGTGCTGTTATACTGAGTCTTTATGCTTGGTATAATAGTGCAGTGATTTTTAATTTTGGGGGGAAAGCAGAGATTCCCTAAAAAACAATGTAAAAACTGAATGAGCTGGCCAGGCACAGTGGCTCATGCCTGTAACCCTAGCACATTGGGAGGCTGAGGCAAGAGGATCACTTAAGCCCAGGAATTGAAGACCAGCTGGGCAACATGGCAAAACCCTGTCTCTACAAAGAAAAGTGGAAACAATACAGGTGTCTGAGAAATGATGAATGGATAAACAAAATGTGGCATATTCATAAAATGGAATACTATTCAGCTATGAAAAGTAATAAAGTATGAAGAATACATATTACATTGTGGATGAACCTTGAAAATGTGCTAGAGAAAGGGAACCAGTTGCAATAGGCCACATATAGATGATTTATATAAATTTTTCCATTTATATGAAATGTCCAGGATAGGTAAATCTATAGAGGCAGAAAGAAGATAAGTTGTTGCTACTGGCTATGGAGAAGAAAGAATGGGGAGTGACTGCTAATGGTTATGGGGTACTTTGGTGGGGGGGGGGGGGAGGTTGAAAACGTTTTGAAATTACATAGTAGTAGTGCTCGCTTCAGCAGCACATATACTAAAATTGGAATGATACAGAGAAGATTAGCATGGCCCCTCCACAAGGATGACGTGCATGTTTGTGAAGTGTTCCATATTTTTGATGAATTTTTCCAATTTTGTTAACTTCTCTTTGAAATATAAAAGTATCATGTATTTAGCTGTTCTCTTATTGTTGAACAATTAATTTTTGACACATTTTCACTACAATAAATAATATCATGAACATCAAAAAAAAATTAGATAATAGCAATAATTATACTACCGTGTAAATATACTAAAAAGCCACTGAATTGTACACTGTACATTACAGTATGTAAATTGTACATCAATAAAGCTATAATTTTTTAAAAGTATGGATAGTGTCATATACATACACCCATAATAGTATAGTACTCTGTTATTCCTAGATTTCTCTTTTGACAGTAACAAATTTGATTTCTTTTACAGCAACAAAATGGTTCAACAAGTTCCAGAAAACATAAATTTTCCTGCTGAAGAAGAGAAAATCTTGGAGTTTTGGACTAAATTTAATTGTTTTCAGGAATGCTTAAAGCAATCGAAACATAAACCAAAGTATGTGAATTTCTTAGGTAAAGGGAAAGTCCTTAAGAATAGTTATTTCTTAAACTGAATCCCGTAAAACAGATACTCTTTTTTTTTTTTTTTCCTTTGAAACGGAGTCTTGCTCTGTTTCCCAGGCTGGAGTGCAGTGGCGCAATCTCTGCTCACTGTAACCTCCACCTCCTGGATGCAAGTGATTCTCCTGCCTCAGCCTCCCAAGTAGCTGAAATTACAGGTACCCGCCACCATGCCCAGCTAATTTTTTTTTTTTTAATAGACTGGGTTTCACCATGTTGGCCAGGCTGGTCTTGAACTCCTGACCTCAGGTGATCCGCCCACCTTGGCCTCCCAAAGTGCTGGGATTACAGGCGTGAGCCACCACGCCCGACCTAATTTTTGTATTTTTAGTAGAGACAGAGTTTCACCATGTTGCCAAGGCTGGTCTCAGATTCCTGACCTCAAGTGATCCATCTGCCTTGGCCTCTCAAAGTGCTGGGATTACAGGCGTGAGCCACCACTCGAGGCCTAAAGCAGATACTCTTTATTCATCTTTGTATTCCCAGAATCCTCCAGCTCTCTATATAGTGGGTATTCAGTAGTAGATATATACATTGAATGAATACGTACCCTATAGAAGGCTACTATAGTGCCTTCTGCCTTTAGTCCTCATTTACCTAAAAGACTAGCCCTTTAGTCACTGTTTTCATTATGTCTCCTCTGGTCAAAAACTTTATGAGATAGGGGTTTATTGCTCTATTTTATTGATGAGATAACTCAAGATCAGGATAAATAACTTGCCTTACATCATGGAACTAATAAATGAAAAATGGATAATCAAATGGAGGTCTCTGCAGCTCTGGCACAATTGTAACCTTTCTGAAGGCAGGACCACCAGTAAATATCTAATCAATTATATTTGCCAATTTTCTGATCTTGCTGCTTTTCTCCTTCCAAAAAGACTTCACTATAATAAGAGCTATCTATAGAAAAATGCTTTAAATTTTTGCTGTTTTTAAGTGACTTGATATATTTTTATTACCTCTTAGATTTACTTTCTATGATGGTCCTCCTTTTGCAACTGGACTGCCTCACTATGGACATATACTTGCAGGGACAATTAAAGATATAGTTACAAGATACGCTCACCAGAGTGGGTTTCATGTTGACAGAAGATTTGGATGGGATTGTCATGGCTTACCTGTGGTATGTTTGAGTATCCAGCTTTATAATGTTCTGATTTTTTATAAGCATTAGATTTCATCATATAATATGTTAAATACAAATATTGACTGTAGACCTTTTCTTCTACTTCATTTCTATATTTGTAGTTCGATTTGTTTTATTTTCTAGAATTGCATAGTTGCAGTTGTTTCATGGGGCACGGTGGTAACAATCTTATCACAAATTTTCAGGAATATGAAATTGATAAGACACTGGGAATCAAGGACCAGAGGATGTGGCCAAAATGGGGATTACAGAGTATAACAGTCAGTGCCGAGCAATTGTGATGAGATATTCTACTGAGTGGAAGGTATGTTGGGTTATTGTCAGTAGAATGAACAGAAAATGTAGTCATTAAATGGGCATTGAGATGGTTTATGGTCCCTTGTGCTTTTTTTATTTATTAATTTTTTCTTTGTAGAAAAACTGTTAGCTTAAACTCAGCCATTTCTTTTCTGACTTCCGTGTGCTTAATTGGTCTACCTTTCTTGCCTGATCACCAATAGGGAAAAATTCTGATAAGTATAACATCAATATGGGCCTCTTCTTTTTTCTCAAATACTTTTTAAGAATATTTAACTTTTTATTTTGAAATAATTTGACTTATTAATTGCAAAAATAAAATTAATTCCCCTATATCTTTCATCCTTCTTTCCCAACTGCTAACATCTTCAATAACCATAGTATTAATAGAATTTTCAAAAGCAATTACCCCATTAATTTTATTTGGACCAATCACATACTGCATTTAGTTGTCATGATTTCTTAGTCTTCTTAAGTATGGGACATTTTATTCAGTCCTTCTTTGTCTTTCATGGCCTTCTCATTTCTGAAGATTGCAGAGCAGCTATTTTATAGAATGTCTCTCAATGTCTGAGGTTTCCTGATTTAATTTAGGTTATACAGTTTTGGTGGGAATGCCACAGAAGTGATGCTCTGCCCTTCTCAGTGCATCGTATCAGGTGGCATGTGTTGTTGCTATGTCCATTGATGGTGATAAATTTGTTCACTTGATTAAGGTGCTATCTATCAGCCTTCTGCGTTGTAAAGTTGTAGTTTTTCCTTTGTAATTAATAAGTATCTTATGGGAAGATTCTTTCCAGATATTCTTTTCTTGTCATACATTCACTCATTAATGTTAACATCCGTGAATGATTTGTGCCAGCAATAATTATGCCTGTGGTATTTGCCGAGTGGTGGTTTTGGTAGCCTCGTATAAATGAATTTTTATACTTACAAATAACATTTTGTGCATGTAGAATGAGTGTCGAGAAACTGGTTCTTAACCTTACATAGAATGTTGTTTGCAATATAGATTTACTCATACCGTTGATTATTCTTTTTTCCCAATATTTTCATATGTGGTGATAATAGAAGTAAATACACATTGTTGTACAATTGTAAATATTGTCTAATACTGTTCTATATTAATATTTTAAAGTCTACGGTTACCAGACTTGGCCGATGGATTGACTTTGACAATGACTACAAAACTCTGTATCCAGAATTCATGGAAAGTGTCTGGTAGGTTTATTTAAAATTGTAAATATGATAAATATTCTATGAATATTCTGTTGTATTGGTTATTGCAAAAGTGCACTAGCATGAATCAGTTTATTTTTGAGTCCATCATTATTTCTCCGAAATCTTTGGGAATAGGTTTGTTGTTGAATGTTGGATTTTCTTTATTTTTTTTGAGACAGAGTCTTGCTCTATTGCCCAGACTGGAGTGCAATGACGTGATCTCGGCTCACTGCAACCTCCGCCTCCTGGGTTCAAGCGAATCTCCTCCCTCAGCCTCCTGAGTAGCTAGGATTATAGGCACCCCCACGCCTGGCTAATTTTTGTATTTTTAGTATAGATGGGGTGTCACCATGCTGGCGAGGCTGGTCTCGAGCTCTTAACCTAGGTGAGCCACCTGCCTCGGCCTCCAGGAGTGCTGGAATCATAGGTGTGAGCTGCTGCGCCCAGCCTGCCAATTGCTTTTCTTAATCAACATTATGTTTTAAACATCACTCAATGTTAGTAGATATTAGCATTGTAATGTCTGCCTAATGTCTTACTATATTGATCTAATTTACCAGCTAGTCTCCCAATGCAAGACATTGTTTTTTCACTTATTTGGCAGACAGACACTCTAAACAGAAAATGGCATAAATGTTTGCATTTTCAGAAATAGAATTTTGGTTATATAATTGTGAAACTCCATCTCTTTTCAGGTGGGTCTTCAAACAACTCTATGATAAAGGCCTTGTTTATAGAGGAGTGAAAGTCATGCCCTTCTCTGTGGCATGTAACACTCCACTTTCCAACTTTGAGTCACACCAGAATTATAAGGTACGTGATATGTAGAGACATTATTCAGCCTTGAGTCTTGTAGGTAGAAGTTGAATGGTTATGATCACAGTAGGCATTCCCAAGTAGACCCAGTGTGGAATGTTGCCCATGCCATCAGTCACTTTGACCACTCATTACTGAGTGCTGAAAATATTGCTAGTTACTATACTAAAGCTCTATTAAGATGCGGGGATTTGTTTTCTACACTGGATTTATGATGTATCTTAATGTAACAGGTTTTGCTTGTTTTGACCAAGAAAAAAATTTTAATTTTGACATATTTTCAAACTCACAGAAAAATGGAGAGAGTTCTTTATCTCCTTCAACTAGATTCCCTAAATGTTAACCTTTTGCCACATTTGCTTTATCCTTCTCTCTTTTTATAGGAGTGGGGCACAGTACCCTTTGAGAGTAACTTGCAGGAATTATGGCCCTTTTCCTATGAAAACTACATATTTCCTAAAATCAGTAACATTGTTTTAAATAACTAGAGTTAGAAAATTAACATTGATACTGTATTACCTCATGTGTAAGATCTTATTCAGGTTCTGCTTGTCTCAGCAGTGTCCTTTATAGTAAAAAAAAAAAAAAAAAAGAAAGAAAGAAAAGAAAAACAAAAAAGACCTACATCGTGTGCTTCCAGCAATGATATGTCTCCAGCCTTTAATCTCAGACAGCTCTGTAGTCTCTTTATGCTTCATAATACTGACATATTTGAGGAGGTACAATAGTAGTGTCCCTTATTTCAGGTTTCTCTTGTGTGACCAACAGCTCTTGTGTCACTTTATTTAAATTGCAGTTGGTTTTTGTCGGGGACTGATTTTTTTAGAGCCATTTATTTTTAAATCCTTGACATTTTTGTGTTGAAACATTGCCAGAGAGCTGGAGACAATCTTGTTTTTTTATTTAATGAGATGAATTTATGTGGGTTTATTACAATTTCAAGTATGTGTTGCTTTAGTAGGGTCTTTTTGACCTAACTCTTCATGGACTTACAAAATAGATAATCATAATACTGAAACCTCCATCGTACGTTCCTCTTTAGACATTACTTTAAAAAGTTACCAGAGGCCAGGCACGGTGGCCCATGCCTGTAATCCCAGCACTATGGGAGGTCATGGCAGGTGGATCACCTGAGATCAGGAGTTTGAGACCAGCCTGACCAACATAGAATAACCGCATCTCTACTAAAAATATAAAAATTAGCTAAGTGTGGTGGCATGTGCCTGTAATTTCAGATACTTGGGAGGCTGAGGCACAAGAATCACTTGAACCCAGGAGGCGAAGGCTGCAGTGAGCCAAGATGGTACCACAGCTCTGTAGCCTAGGTGACAGAGGGAGACTTCATGTCAAAAAAAAAAAAAAAACAGTCACCAGGTGTCTTAAAATATTTAATTTGTGACAACTAAATATGCTTTTAAAAAATGCTTTTTAAAGTATTTAAAAATTTTTTTACTTGGAATTTCTTGCTATTTTATTTTGTAAGTCTGGCAAGTGATTTCTTCAGTTTATCCTGAAGATTTCTTTATCTTTAGGATCAGTTCCTTTTTCTTAGGTGTCTGTTATTGTGGATTTTGTAAAACAATACTTTACCTCAATTTATTTCAGGATGTTCAAGACCCTTCAGTATTTGTAACTTTCCCTCTGGAAGAAGATGAAACTGTATCTTTAGTTGCTTGGACAACCACTCCCTGGACTCTACCTAGTAACCTTGCCGTCTGTGTTAATCCAGAAATGCAATATGTGAAGATTAAAGGTAAGTGGGAGGAGGCTGGTTGCTTATGATTAATATGTATGTGATAATTTTACATTTTGGAAAATATGAAGGCTTACCTTTCTTTTTGCATGAAGAATAGAATTATTTGAAAAGAATCTGACTTAATTAGAAAAACAGAATCTCACTCTATCGCCAGGCTGGAGTGCAGTGGTGTAGTCTCGGCTCACTGCAACCTCCGCCTCCCAGATTCAAGCGATTCTCTTGCCTCAGCCTCCCAAGTAGCTGTAGGCATCCACCACGACACCCAGCTAATTTTTGTATTTTTAGTAGAGATGGGGTTTTACCATGTTGGCCGGGATGGACTTGATCTCTTGACCTCATGATCCACCTGCCTTGGCCTCCCCAAAGTGCTGGGATTACAGGAGTGAGCCACCACACCCAGCCTGTTTTCATTTCTAATTGAAAACCAATACATCTAAAATAGTATAGAAATGTAAAAAGTAGAACATAATATTTTCTTATAATTTCCAGTTTATAATATGTTTTTCCATACCATGCCCCTATGACAGATGAAGAATCTAAGATTCAGATATGTGGCATCACGTTATTACTAGTAATTGGTACCAGAACTTGAGAACTTTTGCCTTTCAAATATTCCCTGGTAGAGAGTTACCAGTTTCAATGAGGGCCTTTCTGTAGAGATTTGAAAAGAAGATTGGTACTTTGTGAACAAATATACCTTCAGGTTTGGATAGTTTTGTGGAGGCAAAAGGAGAAGAAAAGAAAAACTTATTGCCAGGAAAAAAGCTGTGGTGCAGCTACCGTGAGAAACAGCGGCATTTCTTCAAAAAGCTGAACAGAATTACACTGTGGCCCAGCAATTTCACTTCTGGGTGTTTTCCCCGAAGAATTGAAAGCAGTTTTGAACAGATACTACTACACCCATATTTGTGTAGCATTATTTACAATAGTCAAAAGATAGAAGCAATCCAAGTGTCTATCATTGGATAAATGAATAAACCAAATAGGGTATTTACATACAATGGAATATTATTCAGCCTAAAAAAGGAAGGAAATTCTGATACAGGCTATGCCTTGGATCAACCTGGTGGACGTTATGCTAATTAAAATGAGGCAGTCACCAAAGTGCAGACACTACATGAATCATATATGAGGTATCAAGAAGTGAAATTCAAGAGAGCGAAAAGTAGTAGAATGGTGGTTGACAGAGACTGGGAGGGAAGGGGGAGTTGTTTGATGGGTACAGAGTTTCGGTATAGAAAGATGAAAAGGTTTGGGGTATTGATAGTAGTAATGATTACACAACAGTGTAGATGTGTTTAATGCTGTTTAGTAATGGTTACAATGATCTTTTTAAATAGTGGTATTAAAACAGTCGACTTGATTGAACAATAGATTGTGCTGGTAAGGAAAAAATAGTGAGAAAGGAATGGGAAAAGATTGATTGTCAGAAAAAAGGTACAGAGGGAGTTTTTTATTTGTTCTTTCCTGGGAGCAGATAGGACCAAGAGTTGACCTACCTGAAAGAGCTGTTGGCCACAGAGAGGCCTGGCTTTTGCAGTGACCCATAGATACCCATTTTTCTTGTAGTGAACTAAATATATGACATAGGCTCTAGTAAATCTCAGATATGTAATATCATAACTTACGGGTGGGAGTTTAAATTGGCCCAGATTTTCAGTATCTTAAGTTTTAATTGTTCATACATTTGCTTTAGCTTTTGTCTTCCTAGGATCCCCTACGTATCCTCTAGAAACACTTACAATAAGGGTACACAGATAAATCAAGGACATTCATTATCCCAGTGTTCATAGTAGTGAAAATTTGAAAGGAATTTAAATGTCTGTCAGCTTGTTAGAAACGACTCATAATCACATAAAATGGAGTCCCCATAGAGTTCTTTAAAAGAGGGAGAAAAGTCTGTATGTGCTGATATTTGGAAGAATGTTGACAGTATATTAAGTGAAAAGTTGTAAAACCAGATAGGATATTACCTTAATTAAAAAATAAAAATAAAAGGAATGTACATATTTGCATATGTGTTTGTTAGTATATACATAGAAAAATATCTGGGTCAATAGATGCCCAAATGAGAATGTCTGAGAGGGGGCGATACTACATGGCACTTACTTTGTGAGCTACTTTGTCAATGTTATTTTTAAACATTCACATATTTACCTTATGAAGGAGAAAATAAAGAAAAATTTACTTAAAATGGATATCGGAGTGATAAATAATAACTACCAACTGCCTAAGTGCATTTGATGTTTTTTGTCATTTTCGTGTTGTGAAAGCAGTATACTGTAGTGTTCTTTGCAGTATTTCTCTGTGAGTATTGGGCACAGTAGAGGCACATAATACAGGGGCTCCTCGGGAAAAAAGTATGCTTGATGTATGTCTTTACAATCAGCCAAATTCAGAATATCACCCACATCCATGTTTTTACTTGTTCTCATAGATGTTGCCAGAGGAAAATTGCTCATTTTAATGGAAGCCAGATTGTCAGCCCTCTATAAATTGGAGAGTGACTATGAGATCCTTGAAAGGTAAATATTCAAATAGTTGCTCTGTGGGTGTGCGTGTGGTATGAGGGTGTATGTGTCTGGGTGTACCTTTAGTTTTAAAAGAGAAAAGCTTTGTTATCCAAAAGCTGCATTATTCAAATTTAGTTTTAAGTACTAATACTGAGTACTTTACAGACACCCACATTACAGCATTAATGGCTAAGGAGCCAGCAAACCAGAGGCAAGTGGTGGCTTGGCTTGATGGGGCTGTAGCCTCATATTTGATTTTAATTTAATTGTGAGTTTGCCTTTCTCCTTTTCTAGATTTCCTGGTGCCTATCTTAAAGGCAAGAAGTACAGGCCCTTGTTTGACTATTTTGTGAAGGTAAGCTTAGGGACTGCTACTGTGGGGGGCTCTCCACAATCTGATTATATGATAGCTGGGGTAAAGTGATAAGTGGAATTCACATTACCTTATTGTTATATTGTTTGTATGAGTGTACCTGAATCCAGAAAGTCTGCTTTAGTGCTAACAAAATTAAATCGTTTGTGTTGCTTTCTTGTTTTGGAGGATTTTTTTTTTTTTTTTTTTTTTTTTTGAAACAGGGTCTCCTCTGCCCGCCAGGCTTGAGTACAGTGGCACAATCATGGCTCACTCCAGCCTCAACCTCTTAGGCTCAAGTGATGCCCCCCTGTCCCAAGTAGCTGGGACTACTGGCATACACCACCACCATACCTGGCCAAGTTTTTTATTTTTTGTAGAGACAGAATCTCACTATGTTGCCCAGGCTGGTCTTGAACTCCTGGGATTACAAGTGTGAGTCACTGCACCTGGCTGGGATTTTTTTTTTTTCCTCAAATTGTATGAGTAATCACTTTACATTTGATTGGATTTTTATGTGTATATTTTTATTACATGTAATCTACATATTACCCAGGGCATTTATTTAGGGTTTTTTTTTTTTTGACAAATTTAAGATAGTCATCGGAATAAAACATCGTGTATAAAAGTAAACACAATTTTATTTCAAGGAGGTTAATGAGGCAGGTATGTAAATCTAGGTACCACGAGAGGGCTCACACATTTAGCACCTTTGTTTCTTCAGAGTCATAAAGTTGTTTTATGTGGTTTTATTTTCCGACAATGGAGAATCCACAGCTACAGCTGCAAACCCTGTCACCCACACTCCCTCACCAAAGGAGTATTGTCAAGCAGGAATTCCTCCATCCTTATTTAAAGGTCTTGAAATGAGATAATAAGCAGGCCAGGCTTTATTGGTTATGTGGTAATAATAATCAACTGGACATATCACTTACATCCCATCCCCCCAAAAAAAAAAACATCTGCTCAACCCTCTGTTGTTTCTGTTCCTTCTAGGGAGAGTCTGGTTGATTCAGGAGACTTCCATGATTTGGGCCCTATCCACAGTGTGTCTGTTACCTGCCTCTTCGCTTTTGTGCTTCTTGAGTGTTTTTCCACATTTCTTGTTGCCTACATAACGGCCTTCTTCCTCCCACATTGCTGCCCAGTGGATTTCCATATGCTCTGCCTTCATCCCATTCCTCCC
Source organism: Ateles fusciceps (assembly GCA_036589455.1). Lineage (NCBI taxonomy): Eukaryota > Metazoa > Chordata > Mammalia > Primates > Atelidae > Ateles > Ateles fusciceps. The sequence continues at coordinate 104,263 of JAZHEH010001180.1, read as the reverse complement.
TACAAGCGTTAGTTATTTCCCGGCATTTGGGACATGCCCTCCCCAGTCGCTGTGCAGCAGGCTTGCTTCCTGACCACATCCTCCCATGTTACTTTAGACATAGCCTTTATTCGGTCAAACTGGCTCTTTCCTTTCCTGCTTCCCTGCCTTTTTTAGTTAAGTTTTCCTACCATTTTAAAAGTATCTTTATTTCATGTTGTAGATATGCTAAGTTAACTCACCCTTCCAAGTCTGAACTCAGATGTCATCTGAAAGTTTTCTGAAATGCATCTTTGGTTTCTCCCTTGGAAAAATGTCTTTACTTTATTCTTCTATCATACATCAACATACTTTGTTTTATGTTGTATTTTTTTATTATCTAAAATCTCTTCCACTGGATCAGTGACGCTTCACCTTTCTGAATCACAAACCCTACTGAGAACCCAAAGAAAGCTCAACCCTTTGAAAAAATGCACATGGACACACTAGACAGGAACTTTATGTTAAATAGAGGTCTGTCTGGAATATGCACTTGGTATATATTCAGTTGAATAACACCTACCCATTAAATAAACTTCTTAAACTACCTGAGACCTTCGATGACATTAGACAAGTACTATAAGTCGTTTGACCCAGGACAGAATTCATCTGATGTTCACTGACATATACCTGTTCTGAAATACCAAGGGAAGCTGTGTCAGCAGACATTGCCTATGGAGCAGCACTGCCAGTCCTAGTGGTTGGTATCTGCTGACCTGGGTGGAAGCAGCCCAGCCATGGCCTGGATAGTCCCCAGGTGGACTCTGAGAGACAAGATGCAGTGACTTAGTCTATACTGGTTCTAAGTGTAGAGCATGTAATTAAGTATACATGTAATTCTAAGGACCCATGTATTCTTTCTGTTTAAACTATCAAAGTTTTAGCACCTATCATACCATAACTTCTAAAATGTTTCAAGGTGATTTGGGTTTCAGCAATGAAAATTTTATGATTATTTTCCAAGTTTAGTTTTTACGTTCCAAAGAGACAGAGTGCTGTGATGAAGTTGAAATAACATTGTATTTGCAACCAGAAGACTTGTTTCAGGTCATGGCTTCATCGCTGTTGTGTGATTTGGATAAAGACTAATCTTTGTCCTGAGTTTGCTTGTCTGTGAAATGCGAATACAACCAGAATATTTTTAAGACATGGGAATACTAATTGCTTTAGTATTATAGGAGTTAAATATGATTATACAGGATTATAGGAGTTAAATGTGAAAATCATTTGTGAAAATACTTTTTACCAGTGCAAAAAGGAAGGACATCAAAGGGCCAGTTTGGCAGAAACAATGGTTTGTGGAAAGAAATGTAAAGAGATGAAAGTAGAAAGAGTAGATCTGTTAGCATTATATGTATTAACGTGATTATATTACTGTTGCAAAGAAAATAAAATTGAACACATTTCCCTTGAGTCTTAAGGTGGTAGAGTACCTGTAAACAGAACTTACTACTTGTGGCTCCCACATTTTCCTTTCAAGATTTGCCTTTATGATTGAATAACTTGAGCTGAGTTGAAAGGAAAAGAGAAGCAAAACATATACAGTGATTGAAAATGTACCAGGAAGTGAATATCCTAAACTGCATACTAGGAGCAAAAACGGAGGGAGGGAGAACGAATGAAAAACATAAGTTTGGGCTGGACGCCATGGCTCACACCTGTAATCCCAGCACTTTGGGAGCCCAAGACCAGCCTGGCCAACATAATGAAACCCCGTCTCCGCTAAAAATACAAAAAAATCAGCTGGACGTGGTGGCGGGCGCCTGTGATCCCAGCTACTCAGGAGGCTTAGGCTGCAGAGTTGCTTGAACCTGGGAGGCGGAGTGTGCAGTGAGCCGAGATTGCACTACTGCACTCCAGCCTGGGTGACAGCAAGACTCCTTCTCAGGAAAAAATAAAAAACAGAAAAAAACATCAGTTTGTAACCAAGGAAATTAGAAATTTTATCTGCCAATATCCAGATAATTATTTGATTTATAAGTAGTAACTTTTTATTTATGGGAAAAATGTATTGAATTAGCATGTTTCTTCCCAACCTGAATTATTCTTTCTTTAATATTTCTGGAAATAGTTTTACGTGTTGAAAGTGTTTTCAGGTACTTAAGAAAAACTGTTACGAAGTTAATATTGTAATATAGTAATGTTTCATCCCTGAAGCCTGCTGTCTTTTTTTTCCAGTGTAAAGAAAACGGCGCTTTTACTGTGCTTGTTGACAACTATGTGAAGGAAGAAGAAGGCACAGGGGTTGTCCACCAAGCTCCTTACTTTGGTGCTGTGAGTAGCATAAATCTTGCAAATGTATTTGAGAAGTATGTCAGTGGCCACTTTTCATAGATGCTGAGTCATGTGTCTCATCATGTTGGGCCACCAGGTTGACCTCTTTTCTGACTCACTACCCGCAAGATGGCTTATAAGGTTTACGTCTGCAATTCCCTTTCATCCTAAGCTAATTTCTGGAAAGAGTGGGTCAAATTTAGGGCCACTTCCAGGCGTTTAATCTTTCTAAAAGGCCACGGTGCCTTGCTGTGTCTTTATTTGTTTGTTCATGCGGTAAACTCTTTCTGGTATACAGTTCTGTGAGTTTTGACAGGCATCTAGAGACCTGCAGGTGCCTCAGCCACCAAAATACAGATCATTCCCATCACCTCTGCTGTGTTCTTAACTAAATGCTACATGATCAGCAGAAGGAATTTGACCTCTCCTCTCAAAACCGTACTCTTCAGTTAATTTTATATTTTGTCCAGAATAATTTTTCTAAAAACACTTTCCCTTTCATGTAATTTGTGTATGAATAAAAACAGAGTAACATAAAGGCAGATGCTTTACAGTAAACCACCTCTCACCTTAAATCATGGTGCTGCCACTAACGGGCAGTTCCAGGCTAAGTTGCTTGGCCTATCTGGATTTCCTTTGCCTCTTCTGTAGCATGGTATAGCACCTACACATTCCTCCAGGCTGGATAATTTTGTTGGTGAGAGGCATTGGAAATGTGACTTTGTTCTAAACGGCAGTGACAGTAGTTTGTCTTCATTTACCATTTTGCTTTCATGCTTAATCTCTGGGATTTTATTTTATTTATTATAGATTTAGGGGGTACAGGTACATTTTTTTACATTGATTTGTAGTGGTAAAATCCTGGCTTTTAAGGTAACCATCATTTGAAGTTTTATTCTGGAAATCTTGAAACATACACAGAGGAAAATACTATAATTCTTTTTGTCACATCCAGCTGCATTCTCTTTTTTTTTTTTCAAGACAGGGTTTCGCCATATTGCTCAGGCTGGTCTCAAACTCCTAACCTCAGGTGATCCACCCGCCTCAGCCTCCCAAAGTGCTGGGATTATAGGCATGAGCCAGTGCGCCTGGCTTTTTTTCTTCTTTCCAGCTGCATTCTCAACATTTTGGTAATCTCTCTTGTTTTCTTCCTCCACATAGTACCACACTTTTTATTTTGACTGGAGGATTCAGAAGCAAATCCTCAACAACATGTCTTTCATGTATCAGTAATTCTAGCTGCATCTCTGACTGATAAGGACTTTTATTTTCAGTATAGCCTCCATGCCATTGTTATTTATATCCAATAAAGTCAGTAATTCCTTAATAATCACCCAATACCTGGTCCATATTCAATTTTGATGGAAGGAGCATTCTTGATAATACTACTTAAGAGTTTTTGGAACTAGTCACATACTGTTCATAATCATTTTAGGGTCAACCACTATGGTTACCCCACTGATAGTAGATAATTAAAAAGGTAATTTCTTGGTTTTGAATTGTAGTTTAGGCTTTCTTTTTTAAATGTAGATATTTGTCATTAACTCTAGAGTTATTATCTCATATCACTCTGAGTGCCATGCACATTAACATTATAGAAGATTCTGAATGCCATGCAGGTTAAGTTATGGAAGATTCATTCTTTAATCTATAGCCTTTAACCCCAATTGGTAAACGTTTTCTTTCTTTCTTTTTTTTCTGAGACAGAGTCTTCCTCTGTCACCCAGGCTGGAGTGCAATGGCGCGATCTCAGCTCACTGCAACCTCTGCTTCCTGGGTTCAAGCGATTCTCCTGCCTCAGCCTCCCGAATAGCTGGGGTTTCAGGCACCCACCACCTCACCTGGCTAATTTTTTGTACTTTCAGAAGAGACGGGGTTTCACCAGTGTTGGCCAGGCTGGTCTCAAACTCCTGACCTCAGGTGATCCACCCACCTCGGCCTCCCAAAGTGCTGGGATTACAGATGTGAGCCACTGCGCCCCACCTTGATAAACATTTTCTGAGAGGCCTTCTTTTGCTAGGCAAGGTAGTGTTTGATCCACAGAGTCTGTGCACTGTGCGTCATCATGTTGAACATCACTTGTTCTGGTTGCATTTAGGAAAGCTGCTCTTAGCTTAATGCACTGAGTAGAGTTACTCGCTCCACACTCAGTGGTTCAAATTGTTGCACTTAGGGGCTTTTCCTGTCCACCCACATGACACCACACCAGTCAGCCTCAGCACAGGGAGAGGTGACACAGATCCAGGTGGAAACATGTCCGCTTTCCAGCTTGTCTTGGAGTCAATCCAGAGTGTGGTTTCACATAAGGCAGTCTCTTTAATTTTATATTTAGGCATCATAGCACAGTGGTGAAGACTATAGACTCTGGAGCCAGCATTGCTGCTTCATAGCTGAGTTATTTCTTGGTACCTTGACTTTCCTATCTGTAAAATAGAAATGATTGCTAATTCGTATAAGGGGGAGCACCTGGTGAAAGCCTTCTTTGTAGGATCATTGTGAGGTGTTTTGTTTTGTTTTCTTTCATGCCACTTTGTCTAAGAGCATTGTGAGGTTTAAGTGAACATATGTAAAGTGCTCAGAATACTGTCTCACATAGCACTTTGCTAAGCATTTGCTCTATTGTTAACAGTCTTCAAAATATATTCCTGAAGCTTCATGGTATAAGCTATGCCAGTTGAGACCCAGTTTGCTTATTTGAAAAGTAAATACTTTGGATTTTTAGGTCAGTGTTGCCATCCTTTGGGGTCTTCCTTGAGAGGGTGCAAATCCAAATGTATATCAAGCGTCATGTAATACTAACAGGCCATGCCTTATACTTGTGTGGCTTTGGTTTTTGTGTGTGTTACTGTTATACCAAATTTGATTTAGTTTAAAAACATTCATATGTGGCTGCTCTGCCTATGGAGTAGCCATTCTCCATTCCTTTACTTTGTTAATTAACTTCCTTTCACTTAAAAAATCATGTGTGTCATCTGTCTTATTTAGTGGATACTCAGGTACATATAGAGGTCTAGGAAATAATATTTGAGAAGACTGGACTGGATGATCTAATCCCTGTCCAACTGTGAGGCTCTGATTCTCCTGATGGTCTTGAGTTACCTTCAGTTAACAGAATAAAGTTAATGACATGTATATGTTATAATATAGAACAATTATCTTGGGACTCTATTACCTCATGCTTCTTCCCCACACCCATACTTAGACTGTTTTATTCTTCTCTCCTTTTTGCCTTTTCTCAGGATGACTATCGGGTCTGTATGGACTTCAACATTATTCAGAAAGACTCACTCCCCGTTTGCCCTGTGGATGCATCAGGCTGCTTCACAGCAGAGGTGACACATTTCGCAGGACAGTATGTGAAGGTCTGTAATCCATATGGCATAGAAGGGTGTCTGTTACTTTTGATTAGTCTCCATCATTGTTTATAATTGTGTTGTAATTCTTGTAGGAAGTTGTTTTTATTTAGTTTTGTTGTCACATAAAATCAGTAAAGATAGATGTTATCAGTTACGTTGAGAGGGTCTCATATCTTTAGAGGAAGCATGCTGTAGTTTTACAGGGAGAGATCAGAAAAACTGCTCCAGTTTATGCATCATGAAGCAACTTTGTGACCTTGGGGCAGTCATTTCAGATAGAAAACTTTATGACCTTAAATGTTGTGGAATGTACTTGACTTAAAGTTAGTGACTAAAAATAATAAATAATATTTGTTATTTGTGCCTTTTATTCATAACAGAATATCAGATTCTAGTAATACATTGTTCCTAAATATTACAGTATGTTTTAATGGCTAAATTATAATTTTTTTTAACAGGATGCTGACAAAGGTATCATCAGGACTTTGAAGGAACAAGGCCGACTTCTGGTTGCCAGCACCTTCACTCACAGCTACCCTTTTTGCTGGAGGTCAGAAGTGTTGAAATTCACTTGGGGTGGCTGGCAAAATATTATAGAAATATTAGGAAAGGTTATAAGTTAATCTAAAACCTATAACCTTTCCTAATATTTCTTTTTTGTGTGTTTTTTGTTTGTTTGTTTTTTTGAGACAGTTCGCCCAGTCACCCAGGCTGGAGTGCAGTGGCACTATCTCAGCTTACTGCAACCCCTGCCTCCCAGGTTCAAGCGATTCTCCTGTCTCAGCCTCCCGAGTAGCTGGGACTATAGACGCGTGCCACCACGCCTGGCTAATTTTTTGTAATTTTAGTACAGACGGGGTTTCACAATGTTAGCCAGGCTGATCTCGTTCTCCTGGCCTCGTGATCTGTCTCGCTTGGCCTCCCAAAGTGCTGGGATTACAGGCGTGAGCCACCATGCACAGCAACCTTTCCTAATATTGCTATAATATTTTGCCTTCCACCCCAAGTGAATCTCAACAAGAAGAAATAAAGACTGTGTTGTAGCTAGAGGAGCTTCCAATCCATGCTTACACTTTCTATGTTTGCCTGTTCCATATTTGTGGTGTTCATCTCATTTGTATCATTTAGAGTCGTTTTGGGAAGTTGCCTTCTTACTTCATTTTTAGGAGAGTTGGGTTTTTTGTTGTTATTTTGAGACAGGGTCTCACTCTGTTGCCCAGGCTGGAGTTGCAATGCTGCATTCATGGCTCACTGCACCCTTCACCTCCCCAGTTTAAGCAATCCTCCCACCTCAGCTTCTGGTGTAGCCGGGACTATATAGGTGGTGCCATCACACCTGGCTAGTTTTTGCATTTCTTTTAGAAAGGGGGTTTCGCCATGTTGTCCAGGCTGGTCTCAAACTCCTGGACTCAAATGATCCTCCCATCCTGGCCTCCCAAATTACTAAGATTATAGGCATGAGCCAGCCACAATGCCTGGTCTAGGAGAGTTTTATGAATGGCCAAAATTCATTTTTTCCTTTTTTTTCTTTTTTTTTTTTTTTTGAGACAGAGTCTTGCTCCATCACCCAGACTGGAGTGTAGTGGTGCAATCTTGGCTCACTGCATCCTCCATCTGTCAGGTTCAAGCTATTCTTCTGCCTCAGCCTCCTGAGTAGCTGGGACTACGGGTGCATGCCACTACGCCTGGCTAATTATTTTTATATTTTTAGTGGAGACAGGGTTTCATTGTGTTAGCCAGGGTGGTCTCAATCTCGACCTCATGATCTACCCGCCTCGGCCTCCCAAAGTGCTGGGAATACAGGTGTGAGCCACCATGCCCGGCCTTAAAATTCTTACTTTCCTAAGAAACTGTGTGAGAAAAATAGACCTGTACAAATCTGTTTTGTGGTTTTTTTTAGGATGAGAAACATCTCTAAAATTTTGTAATGGAATTTAGTGAAAAATTTAATATGATTTTAATGTTTAATGTAATCCCATGCTGTAAAGGCGTGGGTGAACATGAAATGTTCAGTTGCATCATATTTGGTTTTCACATTGCCTCTTCTGTGCTGAAGTTGAAGTTGACATTGTTTCTTAGACAGTTGTCACCAACAGAACTATATATTTTTTTCTGGTGTTGTTCTTGTATTAGTTTTTGCCTTTCTTACTATTGTGGAAAGAGATGACCAATTTTGAAGACTTAGATGCTTTTATCTATAATAAAAATAAATATTAGCAAAAGGCCAAGTAGGTGATGATGCTGTCAATAAAACATGAAAAATCAGTCTTACACTGGTGCCTGCTAGTCCCAGCCTGAGCAGCTATGTCTGTGTTTCTGCTTCCCTAGATCAGACACTCCCCCTCATTTACAAAGCAGTGCCCAGCTGGTTTGTGCGAGTGGAGAACATGGTGGACCAGCTCCTAAGGAACAATGACCTGTGCTACTGGTGAGCAGTAAAATGTGTTTCTTCATAGTGTCTTTTGTCATGTCGTTGGTAAGTGTGTTTTACACTTCCCCCAAATCCATTTTCTATGGTGTATTATAATAGCTATCTTTTATTCTGTGTGTTTAGGAACACAAAATAATTCAAAGAATGTTACAGAACAGAAGTAATATCCTTCTTGTGATAAAGTATATAAGGGAGTATTTTTCTTTTTAACTCAGTAGAAATGAGAAACTCACATTTATTTGATTTATGGAATGAAATGACTTTGGAAAAATGTGGCTGTACTGCCAGAGTTTGCTAGCCTTCAATAATAGTCATTTTCAGATATACCTGCAAACGCCATGTGTACTTAACTGTTGTCGGTCTTGTAGTGAATAATGTCCCCTGTGCTTGGCTTTATGGATAAGCTCTAAGCACAGAAACCTTTGCTTTCCTCAGCTGATATGTGTCCTGCAGGTGATAACCCAAGAGGTATCATTTCAGCCTCTGGGTACAAAATGAAACAAGGCTTGAACCTATGTATTTCAGAAGAATGTTTTTCACTATAAGTTTTCAAGGTAATCACCACTTTATTTCACAAGGACCCAACTAGATTAGAAAACTGTATTTGTGTTTAGGAGAATGGGGAGAATCTCAGGACAATAAGGAAAATGCTTATAAACTGTAGCTTTCTAATATTTCTTAGCAGAGTGGTCCTGATTTATCAAAAGACAGCTTTTCATTTTTAGAGTCAATATGCTAATTAGTTCCCCTAATGTGTAAGATTCTAGATGTAGAATATTAATAAGATAAGGGGATGCAGGCATATGAACTGATCTTTGAAGTACAGGGCAGTAACTGTAGTACCCAAGAGAAGAAAGGGAGGTTTGGTAGCCTTTGACTGAGCCTTGTGCTTGGAAAGGATTTCTTGCAAAGCTGAACCTCAAGGAATAAAGAGCATTGGGAGTGGGAGGGATGCAAGAGGATGGAGGCAGAGGCGAGGAAGGCTGCATAGCACAGGGCAGGCATGGGCAAAGGCAGTTAAGTGAGAAGGATTCTAGGGAACTTGCCTCATTGTCAGGGCCTGAAATTCAAGACCAAGGATGGTCAGAGAGGAGACTATAGTGGGGGGCCGCTAGAACAGCTACCAATCGCCTGGCCTATTTGGAGCCTTTGCTTAATGAGTTCAGTAAAATTGCTGTGGTGAGGATAATGTGAAGACTAGAGTTGTATGGGGTGAGACTGGCTAGAGTAAGGATGACTGGTTAGAGGTATGTGGCAGCCATACTACAGTTAAAGAGGAGGACATGGGAGGCCTGTGTGCTGTGGTGTTATGTATAGGATGTAGGTCATTGATGGCAGCACAGACTGTTGTGTATGCTATGCTGTGCATTTAGAAGACAAACTCTTTGAAGTGAGCTCCACGTTTCCAGAGTGTTTGCTCCACAAAGCGTTACACGAAGGCTCACGTGGATATAATTTACAATTTGGAATTACTAATATTCTTATGTGACTGGTTATGTGATCTCTTTATTGCAGGGTCCCAGAGTTTGTGCGAGAAAAACGATTTGGAAATTGGCTGAAAGATGCACGTGACTGGGCAATTTCCAGAAACAGATACTGGGGCACCCCTATCCCACTGTGGGTGAGCGATGACTTTGAGGAGGTGAGGCGGGGCAGTATTCCCTTGTGTTGATTTTTGCTAAAGGATTTTGTTCATGAAAAAGAATCAGGTTTCTTTTTTCTTTGCCACTTTCTTATTTCGTCTTTTTTCCTCTATTCCTTCCTAGAATCATGACATAAAATAATCTGTTTTTAGGGTTTTTAACTTCTTTTTCCTTGAATTAAATACAATTTATAAAATTTCCTCTGTAAAAAATAAAAGGGTACAGTTTTCTCAGGGAAATCCACACTTCAAATGTTTTTTCTTGTGTTTCTCTGATGTCTTTCTTCCCCCCTGCATTAAGTTGTATCATTAGCTTATGGTTAAACTGACTTTATAGATAATGAAAAATGAAAACTTGAAAAGAAATTTATCAAAAGCATTGCAGACCTTTAACTTCTAGAATCAAGTGAGTGAGAGGGTGTGTGTGGGTATATAGATGTATGTGTATATACTATGTCCTTGCTTAGTGTCATACAGAGGTTCTTGGTAACTGTGACTTTAGGCCAGGTGTGATGGCTCACACATGTAATCTCAGCACTTAGGGAGGCCAAGGCAGGAGGATCACTTGAGGCCAGAAATTTGAGATCAGCCTAGGCAACATAGTGGGGTGCCATCTCTACAAAACCGTTTATTAAATTAGCCAGGCATGGTGGTACACGCCAGTTAGACCCTGCTACTGGGACCTCTCAATGATGTTAGGTGAGAGCTTACTATACAGATAGATCTCTGTGTGGCCTTCTGTCCAATGCTGACAGCATTCTAGCAGTGATGAGCAGTGGCACCCTAGGGACCTTGGTGAATCTCCCATAGGGACCTGAAAAGCAACAGTGAAGTAGCTGAATCTGAAGACTTTTCAAGACTGAATAGGAAGGGCAGAGAAAGAGGCCACCAGTGTTCACTAGGAGCAGAAGCTCCTTGGATGAGAACCCACAGCAGCTCCTACTGGTGTGGCCCTTGTCAGATGATCCCTCCATTCTGAGTGCCCCAGCTAGCCCCGTCCCTCACTGTGGTCTCACAAGATTATGATACCATATTGTTACTGTTTCTTTTCTGTGTTTCATAATGTTTAGAAACTCAAATACTTGAATTAAAAAAAAAATGAAAAAAAAAGGAAACTCAAATCCTTGCTGTTTTAATCTTTTAGTGTTGCTACAAAGAAATACCTGAAGCTGGGTAATTTATAAAGAATAGTTTATTTGGCTTATGATTCTGGATGACTGGAAAGTTCAAGACTAGACATCTGCATCTGGGGGAGGACCTCAGGCTGCATCCACTTATGATGGAAGGCTGGACAGGAGCCAGAGTATGCAGAGATCACATAGCAAGAGAAGAAGTGGGGGATGTGGGGTGGGGGCAGGTTCTTTTTACCTGTCAGCTCTCACAGGAACTGATAGAGTGAGAACTAACTTCCTGCAGAAGGAGAGGGATCCACCCTGTGACCCAGACACCTCCGCTTGGGCCCCATCTGTCAATACTACCACACTGGGGATTAAATTTCAACATGAGATTTACTGGGACAGACAAACCATATGAAAACCATCGCATTTGCCATTGTGTTACAGTTGCCTGCAGAATTCTGTACAGTCACATGCTGTACAGGTTTGTAGCCTAGAAGTAATAGCCTCCACCATATAGCCTAGGTATGTTTTAGGCCATCCCATCTAGATTTGTGTAAGTTGTTCTTTGATGTTTGTGTAACAAAATCACCCTAACAACGCATTTCTCAGAATGTATTCTTGTCATTAAGCACTGTATGACTATAATTTAGTTCTAGCTTTTTCTTGGGAAGATTCTAGATTAATGAGCTAGATACAGGTGCCAGGAAGAAACTGAGATGGCTTAGAGCAATAATCTAACATGTTTCACTTATGCTGGTTACTTTGATGATTTGCGCTCAGTGAAGGCTTAATACCTGTTGAGAGTATGGCCATGAATGTTTAAGATTTTCTCTAGGTAGGGACTCCATCTGGTATTGGCTTGGAAACAAAGGAGCAGTGTCAACACTGGCCTCTTCAGAGACTAAGCTGTGTCTTTCATGAGAGAGAAGCCACATTAGCGAATATTACGCTTCAGCCCAGATTGGTGTGTTAATGTGCTTAATGTGCCTTTAAAGAAAATCATCAGTCTCAGGCACAGCGAAGTGGTTCACGCCTGTAATCCCAACACTTGGGAGGCTGAGGCCGGCTGATCACTCAAGTCCAAGAGTTTGAGACCAGCCTGGGCATTGTGGCGAAACCCTGTCTCTACTAAAAATGCAAAAAAATTAGCTAGGCTGGGTGGTGCCGGCCGGTAGTCCCAGCTACTTGAGAGCTAAGGTAAGAGGATCACCTGAGCCCAGGAAGCTGAGGCTGCAGTGAGCTGTGATTGTGCCACTGCACTCCAGCCTGGGCAATGGGAGTGAGAACCTGTCTCAAAAAAAAAGGAAAGAAAATCATCAGTCTCTCTCTGAAACTAAACATGCATACTATGTAAATGAACTCAGTATATGCTCTACTTGGCTCTAAGGAGCTCCTGCTGTTGAACTTTGTTTTTGACAGGTAGTATGCGTTGGGTCAGTGGCAGAACTTGAAGAACTCTCGGGAGCAAAGATCTCAGATCTCCACAGAGAGAGGTCAGTTTCTAAATGTTTGATTCACTTCAGTTTTATCATTCTCCTATTAAGACCTGGTCTCTAGCGGATTACAGAGCTATACATGGAAGTGACTAGTTTGCTGAAGTACTTTGTTGATGACTCATGTCATATTGTGGTATTATGGCCTCTGTCCTTGTGAAATATGAGGTGAATGGTGCATAACCTTTCAGATGGAGGGATTCATGGTGCTCTCGGAAAGCCTTTGAGAATTGCTGATGTTTCTGTTTGCAAATGTGTATTATATCTTGTCAGAGTTTTGTGTTTCCTATTGGCAGTTAAACTTCAAGTTCTGTTATGCTTACATTTAATAGAAATGGTTACTTTTCTGTTTGTCAGCGTTGATCACCTGACCATTCCTTCACGCTGTGGGAAGGGATCCTTGCACCGCATCTCTGAAGTGTTTGACTGTTGGTTTGAGAGTGGCAGCATGCCCTATGCTCAGGTTCATTATCCATTTGAAAACAAGAGGGAGTTTGAGGATGCTTTTCCTGCAGACTTCATTGCTGAGGGCATCGACCAAACCAGAGGATGGTATGCCCCCTTGTTCTTTAATCACGTTTTATTGATTTTATTTTATTTAGGGAATATTTTACTAAGTCCCTGCCATTTATCTACTTGGTGCTGGGGACATTGTGGCAAATAAGACAGGCTTCATTCCTGCCCTCTGTCACCTACCACCAAGCGTGGACATTAAAGTGCCTTTTGAGTAGGAATCTCCCACTATAGTAGGGCTATAGTTTTACAGTTTGAATTATCTCACTGGTGTTTTAGATAAGATCTATATGTTATACTGGAAGTTTAAACGATAAAAATCTATATGTGTTCTTAGCTTACTCACTTGAGATCATTTACTCTAATGTGTAATTAGTATTTGCATAAAAGACAGTAGGTTAGGTGCTAGGAATTTGAGGAATAGTTGGAAATGTGCTCAGATATTGAGGCTAGCCTTATAAATCAACATTCTAAAAAATCCAGATTTTTAATAATATACATATAGGGGGAGGATTTGAGCATTGATTTATCTGGTGCTTTAGTAAAGCATTTCTTCTTAATTGGAAAAAGGTGAATTATTTTCTTTCCATGGATGGGCTTTGCTGACCCAGGTTTTATTTTTTTTATTTTTATTTATTTATTTATTTTTATTTACAGATGTTCAGTGTTTTCTCATAAGTTATTTGTATTTTTTAAGATTGAGTCTTGCTCTTCTGCCCAAACTGAAATGCAGTGGTGTGATCTCGGCTCACTGCAGCCTCCGCCTCCCAGCCTCTGCCTCCTGGGTGCACACAATTCTTGGGCCTCACCCTCCCAAGTAGCTGGGCCTACAGGCACCCGCCACCGCATCCAGCTAATTTTTGTATTTTTATTGGAGACAGGGTTTCATCATGTTGGCCATGCTGGTCTTGAACTCCTGACCTCAAGTGACCTGCCTGCCTCGGCCTCCCAAAGTACTGGGATTGCAGGCGTGAGCCACTGCGCCCACCCCAGATTTTAATTATACATTCAGAGTAATGTTTCTGCAGGGGTTGATTTGAGGAATTGTTGATGTCATTTTCTCCTTTGACAACTTTGGGTAATCATTGAATTCAAGTCTTCATGTTCTGGAATGTGCTATTTTCAGATGCCAATCCTTTTTGTCTATAGCAACAGCTACCCAGAAAAAAATTCTATTTTTAGAAAGGGCTGGATGCCTTACCAGTGAGCTTGTTCCTTTGAGGAGTAACAAAGTCCGTTAGCTGGTAACAGTCCTCATATGGGTCCTGTGTTCTTGCTGCCTGCCTCCTTTTCCATCCTTGAGGCCTGGTCTGCCTCTCCTGGGCACGAGGCCTCCTCCCAACTCTCCTTTAGAACTGGAGTGGGCAATATCTGGACAAGTGTTTATGTTAACCATGGGGTCTGGTCTCCTCAGCTCATGTCCCTTAATGTTCCGCGAGTGCTGGACTAGGTCAGGGAAGCAGGAGAGCATCATCCCCCAGGACAGAGCAGGAATGTGGTAGAGTTCGTTTGGGGAACAAGCTAGCATATAAATGAGGTACACAACATTTTTACAGAATAAAAGCATTTTCTAGTCTGCCTTACCACTTTGGATGAGAGTGCATTTTGCATCTTTTGTCATCAGATTGTCCCATATGATCTTGGGCCACCCCTCATTTTTAGCCAGGCGCTTCTGGGTTGTCCTGAAAGGCCACCCAGTGCTGCCTTGTGGCTTTCCACACTGACTTTCTGGGAGACCTGGTAGCAGAGAAATGGTCAGTAAATCACTCCAGACCTTTATTTCATGGTTTTTTTTTTTTTTTCAAATCATAGACTGTAATTTGACTGGTCTCTGGTGGGTCCTGTGTCTCTGTTTGTTTTTTTGTTTATTTTTTTTTCCGGTAACCAGGATTAAGAATCATTGCTTTAAGTGACTATCAAATAGTATGATTTATCAAAAATAGAAATTCAGTTCAATATAAATAGAGTTCCTTTCTTATACTTGGACTTCATTTCTATTTTTATTGAACCGTTGGACTGTTGGGGTTTTTTCAGGTTTTATACCCTGCTGGTGCTGGCCACAGCCCTCTTCGGACAACCGCCTTTCAAGAATGTAATTGTGAATGGGCTCATCCTGGCAAGGTAGGTCAGCTCCTTTGTTGTAGTGATGGATGGAACTTTGTCTCCACTGTTTCTCAAGAAGGAGTGCGTGAGAGCTAAGCCTGATGGAGGAGGAGGAAGGGAAGGACTTTCAGACTGTGCTACTACTAGTAACATAATGCTACTAGTGATATTACTAGTAATAAAATAGCATTTACTAAACTTAGCATTTTATGAAGTACTTTCGCTTATACATCTTATTTCATCTGTACATCAGTCCTTTCATGTAGATTTTGTTGTCCTTTTTTTTAACACATGAGGAAGTTGTGGGTTCTAGAGACCACAGGGGCCCAGGATCAAAGCTAGTGACAGCCACACCAGGTTCGACCCAAGTGCTCTGCCACCAGATCCCATTCTCCCCTCATCTAAAACTTCTCCCAGTGGGTGTTATTTCCTGCTTTTTGATATTATAAGGGAGTTTCATTTTTCATGTATTAGCTCTAGTCATTAAGGATAAAAATAAACATAAACAAAAATTTAAATGAAATATTTACCCACGCAGAAATCCTGCTTTATATGCTGTGTGAGGAGGAAGAGGATGTCACCTAACATTTTGTGCATCCTTTTTTTTTTTTTGCCAGGCCCCATTGTGTGCATTTTCACATCTTAACTCATTTAATCCTCAGAACCATTTGAGATAGGTCCTATAATTACCCCGTTTTGACCTTTGAGGAATCTGAGGGACAGGAAAAGGACACACAGCAAATGAGTGGTAAATGCAAGTTTTGAACTCAGGCAGTCTGCCTCTGTGATATGTGTGCTGCCATTTTTTTAAATTGAGAATTGTATTGAGAGCCCGGCGCTGTGGCTCATGCTTGTAATCCCAGGACTTTGGGAGGCTGAAGTGGGTGGATCACCTGAGTTCAGGAGTTTGAGACCAGCCTGGCCTTGGTGAAATCCCATCTCTACTAAAAATACAAAATTAGTGGGTGCAGTGGTGCACACCTGTAATCCCAGCTACTTTGGAGGCTGAGGCACAAGAATCTCTTGAACCTGGGAGGTAGAAGTTGGAGTGAGCCAAGATCACTGCACTCTAACCTGGGTGATAGAATGAGGCTCCGTCTCAAAAAAGAAATGGAAAATTATATTGAGATCATTGTAGATTTGCATGCAATCATGAAAAATATTGTCCTTATATTCTTTGCCCAGTTTCCCTCAGTGGTCACATTTTGCAAAATCACAGTATATATCACAACCAGGATATTGATACAGTCCACCAATCTTATTCAGATTTCCCTAGTTTTACATATATTTATTTGCTTATATGCATTTACTTACACACAACTATCACATGTGTAGGGTTTTGTATCCACCAGCACAGTCAAGATACTGAATGATTTCAACACCAAAGTCTCCCTCCTGCATTGCCCTTTAATAACTACATTCATTCCCCACTGACCTTCCCGCTATCATTCCCAATCCGTGGCAACCACTGGCCTTTTCTCCATCTCTATACTTTTGTCATTTCAAGAATGTTATATAAATAGAATCACAGTAACTAATTTGGGGGCATTGGCTTTTTTTCTTTTTTCTGTTTTTTTTGAGACGAAGTCTCACTGTGTCACCCAGGCTGGAGTGCAGTGGCACAATCTTGGCTCACTGCAACCTCCACCTCCTAGGCTCAAGCGATTCTCCCATCTCAGCCTCCTGAGTAGCTGGGACCACAGGCATGAGCCACCACACCTGGCTAATATTTTGTATTTTTGCTAGAGAAAGGGTTTTACCATGTTGGCCAGGCTGGTTTTCAGCTCCTGAGCTCAGGTTATCCACCTGCCTCAGCCTCCCAAAGTGCTGGGATTACAGGCTTGAGCCACAGCACCTAGCTGGCTTTTTTTCAATCCTCATAATTCCATTGAGATTTCAGATGGCCGCACATACCAATAGTTCATTCCTTTCTATGGATAAGTAGCATTCTGTATTATGGGTATGCCATGGTTTGTTTGACCATCTACCTCTTAAAGGACATCTGGGTTGCTTCTAACATTTGCCAATTGTGAATAAAGCTGCTGCGAACAATTGTTTTAAAGGTTTTTAGATAATGTAAATTTTCATTTCTCTGGGACATATTCTGACACATCTTCCTGTTTCAGTCTACCCTGAAACTTCCTCATGGACTTACTATGATATTCAAGAAGAAGTTTGCAAATATTAAAATATCCTACTGATGTATCTTAACACTTTCTGTTTCTTGTTTGAGATGGAGTCTTGCTCTGCTGCCCAGACTAGAGTGTAGTGGTGTAATCTCAGCTCACTGCAACTTCTGCCTCACAGCCTCAGGCAATTCTCCTGCCTTAACCTCCCCAGTAGTGGGGATTACAGGTGTGTACCACCATGCCTGGCTAATTTTCGTATTTTTAGTAAGAGACGGGGTTTCACCACGTTGGCTAGGCTGGTCTTGAACTCCTGACCTTAGGTGGTCCACCTGCCTTGCCCTCCCAAAACGCTAGGATTATATATGTGAGTCATCGTGCCTGGCCTGTTAACACTAACTTCTAAGTTACTGCTTCTCATTTCCTTTTTTGTATTCCTATGTGCAAATGATTTATATCCTTATATCAAGATCATCTGTGATATTGACTTACTTAATTGTCATCTCCCTTTTGTTTTACAAGTGATGGCCAAAAAATGAGCAAACGGAAAAGAATTACCCAGATCCAGTTTCCATCATCCAGAATTATGGTGCTGATGCGCTCAGGTACAAACCAGTGCTTTGCCTTGTGTGTATTTATTGTTTTTTATGTAAGCATCTCCTATACTGTTAGTCAGAATTCTTAGATTTGGTTTATGGTTAGGTTTTTAACAACATATCTCTGTTATAATTTGGGTGTTACGTTGGTATGCTTGTTGATTTTCAACTCCCCAAATAGTTTTCTAGATAATAAAGGCAGTTTTAAACGTAGAGGTCTGTTTGGGGAAGAGGACCTCTGTTGGGTGTTGTCGAACTGTCCAAGTCCTCCCCAGGCCAGATGTGGATTGCCTCTGCCTTACTTCCTTTCTAGGTTCCCTGTCTTGTTGGTATTCGAATTCTCTTTCATCATTTATTTTCATTTTGTAGTTACAGAGCCATGTGAGGTATATCTATGCTAGAGCTAATAGAAAACTAATATTGAAAAGCTTTTGGGGAAATTTGAGCCACTGCTTGAGGTAGTTGTAATCACAAAATCACACAACGTTCAAGTTGAAAGGGACCTAAAGATCTTGTTCAGCATCTTTTTGTCCTGGACATGAGACCAATGCCCAGGCCTGTGACACAGCCCCTTATACAGTACCTGTGTTGCCCAGGAGCCATTAGTGTGGGGCTCTCCCCAAACTCTCTGCTGTCTCTTAGACTCACCCTTGGCACTGCTGGCCATTTGGGCTGGGTAGTTCTTTGTGGTGGTAATTTTTTGTAGGATATTTAGCAGCATCCCTGACCTCTGCCCACCAAATGTCAAGACTCTGTTCTGTGAAGGCTGCTCCTTATGAGTTCCTCTGTCTCCAAGCAGCAGATGTGCGGGTCGTGTCCATGGGAAGGAGACAGTGGCTCTTGACAAGGACCAGGCCAGCCTTCCTCTTGGTACTAGTATACCCCATTGGTCCTGCAGTGAGACTGGCATAAGATGCATTTTGATGCCATATTTTATTATCAGATTATGTATGCCTTTTATAATGTGCTAGGTCTCTTACACAAAGCGAGAGTGAGTTTTGTGAGTTTTAAATTGACCACTCAGAGTATTCATAGTTTCCCCCCTTTCATAGAAAGTAGGCTGCTTTTCATCTTGCTCTCTCAATATGTCAAGTAGTAATAATTGTTTACTATGTAAGCATCTTTTTTGTCTAATTTTTCTCCCTCTTCCAGATTATATCTGATTAACTCCCCAGTGGTGAGAGCAGAAAACCTCCGCTTTAAAGAGGAGGGTGTGCGGGACGTCCTTAAGGATGTACTGCTTCCATGGTACAATGCCTACCGCTTCTTCATCCAGAACGTTGTGAGGCTTCAGAAGGTATGGGCTGCAGGGGGCTGCACATGTGTCTGCCACATCTTCACACTGCTGCCTTCACCAAGCTGTGTGGTAGAGCTCTGTGGGAGACTGTAGGGCTGCTGTTCTTTGTTGCCTGTTGCTGGTAACTTAGAGTCATTGGGAGGCCATACGCGCAGGTGGGGAAGGTATCTGGAGTCTGGGCTGTGCCGGGACCATGGGGCCTCTCCTACAGAAGGGTTGTATTACATAGTTGTTTAGTCAGCAAGTTTTTTTGGTGGACGGGGGTGGCGGGTCTCAGCTCTTGTCACCCAGACTGGAGTGCAAAGCGAAATCTTGGCTCACTTCAACCTCTGCCTCCTGGGTTCAAGCAATTCTTCTGCCACAGCCTCCCCAGTAGCTGGGATTACAGGAGCCCACCACCTTGCCCAGCTAATTTTTTTCCATTTTTATTGGAGATGGGGTTTCACCATGTTGGCCAGGCTGGTCTCGAACTCCTGACCTCAGGTGATCCACCCACCTTGGCCTCCCAAAGTGCTGGAATTACAGGCATGAGCCACTGTGCCCGGCCTAGTCAGCCAGTTCTTGGTACCAGAAACACCATGTTGAGTGAGACACTCCTCCCCCTTATGGAACCAGTGGAGTGGGAATTGGGAGACATAGTAAAGAGTCAGCTACTTTTAGAGAGAGCACCCAGTGAAGACAGAGTCACAGAAGCTAGCTAGGGCTGGGTGCTTGAGGTGGGTGGTCAGAGAATGCCCCTCAGTGAGATGGCATTTGGGCTAATCTAAGAGTGATAGTAATTCTTGATGGAGTTTTCAGTGGGTTGTTAGGTTGACAAATAACAGTTGTGATATATGTGAAAGTGTACTTCAAGGGCAGTTACCTCCACACCCAGGAGTTACTCTCTCACCTGAGAAGCCCTTACTCTGGTGCCACCTTCCATGCCCCACAGCTGACCACTGTCAGGGTCCATCACCTTCATTGCACATCTTCCTGTGTGGACTTTGAAGACCTGATTTGGGGTCAGGGATCCAGTATTGCGCATCTTATCTCCAGCAGCTTACAAGTAAAATTGCTTGTAAGTTACTGTTGAATGAACATGAGATGTTATTCCTGCTTGAGCAGTTCAAAAAGCTGGTTGAAGAAATGAACTCTTGTCATCCCACTATTCTGCTCCCCTTGGGCTCTGGTTGTCCTGCTAATGAGGACACATCATGTTCATCTGAGGCTCTCAGAGTAGACTTTCCCCAGGAATTGAGAAAGGTAGTTGTCTTTCCCAGGCTCCCAGCATTCTTCCTCTCTGCAGCCCTGCTACCTTCCCTGCATATGGTTCTGTGCCAAATAGGGCCAACAGTCCTTGGGCAGGTGCACGCTGCAGGCGTCCACTGGAGTGGGACCCAGAAATGCAGGCTGGGTCAAAGCTCCCCACAGCGAGGGCCCATCTGAACATACCAGCAAGACACAGACTCCACAATCAAAGGCTTAAACCTAGAGGAAGAGTCACATTATCACTACCCTGCCAGCCTGGTTGTGGTGCTGCCAGAGAAACAAAGCAGGATGTGAGTTCTGTGTGTGGAGCAGGGACTTAAGATCAAGGATGATTTTGCAAAGCAAAAAGAGTGAGATAGAACATTCTGGGTAAAATGAACAGCTTTACATGGCAGTTACTTCCCAGTACTCATTTTCAGTTTGTGGACAATCATTCAGTCCTAGACAGTTTTACTGTCCTTCCTTCCTGAGGTTTAAAGTAACTAAACCCTGCACTTTCTGACAAGGTTTTAAAATATTTCTCAATTCATAATTACTTTTTGGTGCAGAGAAGTAATGTTTTCCCAAACTCTCTTCGGTTCACTCAAAAACATAATTAACTGAGAACTTAATGTCCTACGTTGGTGCTTATCTTGAAAATATTGCTGAAAATCAGAAATTCACATTGCCAGCGGGCTTTGAGATTTTTGTTTTTGGTTTTGTTTAAGTGATTTAAAAAGTTTATTTCCTTATAGTAACTTCCCCCAGTGTGCAAGTGTTTCATTCATTGTTCATTCCTAGGAAGAAGAAATAGAATTTCTCTACAATGAGAACACGGTGAGAAAAAGCCCCAACATTACAGACCAGTGGATCCTGTCCTTCATGCAGTCTCTCATTGGCTTCTTTGAGACTGAAATGGCAGGTGAGTCTCTCTTGGTTGTCCTCCCAGAACTACTCTCTTTGTAACTGCCCTTTTGGTATGTATCTGTCTGTAAACGTAGTGGAAATATTGAGAGATACAGAAAATTAAATAATTACTTCCTTTCACCTCTCAAATATAGTTTTGTTAAGGCTTGTTAATTGTTGGGATGTCTTTGTTTCAAGGCCCTGGGGATTTCTGACCTGGCTTGGTGGCTCACACCTGTAATCCCCAGCATTTTGGGAGGCCGAGGCAGGCAGATCACCTGAGGTTAGGAGTTCCAGACCAGCCTGGCCAACACTGGTGAAACCCCATCTCTACTAAAAATATAAAAGAAAAAATTAGCTTGCCATGTAGGCGGGCACGTGTAATCCCAGCTACTCAGGAGGCTGAGGCAGGAGAATTGGTTGAACCTGGGAGGCGGAGGCTGCAGTGAGTCAAGATTGCACCACTGCCTGGGTGACAAGAGTGAAACTCCATTTAAAAAAAAAAAAAAAAAGAAGCCCTGGGGAATTCTGTCTTTGGAGGGTATCATGGCGAGCTCAACGCTCCACAGAAGAGCTTTGGAGCTTGACAGCTGTGGGTTCAAAGTCTGACCATCAGTTTTTTTCTTTTTTTTTTTTTGTTAATTTTTATGGGTACATAGATGTATATATTTATGGGGTATATGAGATATTTTTAGACAGGCATACAATGTGTAATAATCACATCAGGGTAAATGTGGTATCCATCACCTCAAGCATTTATTGTATCTTTGTGTTGCAAACATCCCAATTATTATACCCTTTTAGTTGTTTTTAAATGTTGACTGTAATCACCCCATTGTGCCATCAGATGCTACTCATTCATTCTATCTTGACCTTTGGTGTCTTTATCTGGAAAATGCCTAGTAGTGTTTGTAAGGCTTAAGTAGGGATGATTTACATAAAGTAGCTGGCAGATAATAGGTACTCAATAAATAATACTTGTTATTAATATATTTATAACTTATTTTTAGGTCTATTTTTATTACTGAATACTCCCCGTCTTCTCCAGAAAAATTAGAAAAGTCAGAAGAGCAATAATGAAATGGACATTTTGCTATATTTCTATTAACTAACAACAGTACGTTTGTTAGGTAATTTTACAGAGATTCAAAACTACATTGTGTTGAGTTCCTCAGGGTTTCAGATAGTTACAACCATAGGTCCAGGTGAGACATCTAGGACACCTCAGACAATCAGTTAAAGTGGGCAGGCAGAGGCCCTGGGTCACAGTGAGGACGAAAGAAGGCAAGGCAAATCCATCCTTACAGGACCCTGCAGATCCTGCTGCTGTTGGGCAGAGCAGCGGACGCCACAGAGCTGGCATTCACCATTAGCCTATATACTGGCACATGCCACTCCCTGGAAAAGGCAGTAGTGCCCCATGTAGCACAAAAAGACTGTTAATCAGTCGCCCTAAAGGATTTGTCCACCTTGTTAAACATGTAGAAGGATCATGACAGTCCAGCTGTTGCTCAGATGGACATGGATGAAGATGGGAGTGAGTGTGAGGCTGATGCCTGCCCTGAGGAGGGCAGCACTGGGAGTCCAGCACACTCTGCCCAGACTGCTCACAGCTGTGTCTGCTTTTCCCGCCTGAGTGATACGAGTGGGTGGGAAATGTGGGGGATTGTTGCCCGGAGCAGCTGCCATAACCTGGTGAAGCTGGGTCTGGAGAGTGTGCACCCTGACTGGAGCCTCATCTGCCTGGAAACTAGAGATCAGCAACCACGTTGTGTGGGTCATGTTTTAAGTCCCAGCTCTGCCAGCCTGTCAGTTTCATGCCCTCCACTCCCTCTGCAGCACTGTGGGTGTGAAAGGACCTGGCTCAGAGGGTGACGGTGGCCTAGATGGTGACTGCTGCTGCTGCCCCCAAATGTTTTATGTTCATTCATTGCATGTGGGATTCATTTATTCCCTCAGAGTTGAAACCAGAACATAGAAAACCTGAGCTTCCTAGAAGGTAAAAAGTAGCATGAACCCTAGAAATCATTTAGACAGACCTCAGTCACTGAAATCACCTGTCGAGGAAAGTGTGACCAGCTAACGACTCTGGCCTGGGGCTCAGCCCACTGGCACCTGAATTCTGGTCCTTGTGAACAGCAGCAGAAAGCAGCCCTGCCCGTTGCAACTTCTCATCCTTTAGCTTAGACCAGAAGCCTCATTAACACTCCCTGGATTCTTTTCATTATCAAAAATTGTGTTTGTTTCTAAGTGTTGGTCTTTTGGTGTTTGTTTTCATGCCACAGCGTATTAATTTAAAGGGGAAATGAATCAGAATCCTTAAAATAAGCCTTGCCTTAGACACAACTGGCTAAACACACTTTCTTTGCTGCCTGACCTCTGAGTTTCTCAGGGAACACTTCAGATCCTCCTGATTCCCCAAGACCTTCACTACCTCTTTGCTGTTTTTACTCAACTGTTTTAATACTTAGAAAACAAGTTATATTTTATTCATATCCTATGCCAGTTTCTCAATCGCAGCACTATGGGCAGTTTGGGCCAGATCATCCTCTGTGGTGGGGCTGTGCTGTGCATTATAAGATGTTGAGCACCATCTCCGGGTCTCCCCATTAGATTCCAGTAGCACCACGCTACCCGCCAAGCTGTTTCTTAAAACATTGACACTTGTTCCTCGCAGGGCAAAATTGCTTTTGTTTGAGAATCACTGGCCTATGCTGTGCCTTTTAGCATCTGATTTGAGCTTTTTGTATGTCTTTTAGTTGCAGTACAACGTACTACAATAGAAAGGAGTTGGACATTGTTGATGCTGTCAAATTGCACAACTCCCTGTAAACAGTATTTCCTACACTTGTGTAGTGGGCAGCCTTGGACTTTGATCCATACATATTGGAGTTTTTGGCTTTTTTCACTGACCAGTGGGAATTCTCATGTGGCTCATAGGATGGTTTTATATGCGCATCTCGAAACACCCTGACTGCCGAGTAGCACATCCTCAACAAATGGCCGTTATGTGATTGCTTCATTTTGTTTCTTTTCTCCTTAGTAAGTGGAGGCCCTTGGATAGAAGAGGCTGCCAGTTCTTTGTTGTATCCAGCCCTCTCCCTACCCCAGGTGCCTGGTAGTCACTCGCTGCCTGATTGACTTGTCTTACTTTTAGCTTACAGGCTTTACACTGTGGTGCCTCGCCTGGTCAAGTTTGTAGATATTCTCACCAATTGGTATGTTAGAATGAACCGCAGAAGATTAAAGGTAAGTGCAGACTGCTGTTGAGAAAAGCAAACAGCACATGAAGTTTGAGAGTAGAAGAAATATGAGAATAGCCCAAAGGGAAAGGGACATTTTCAGATGCTCTCAGTTTTTGAAGCTATGTTTTTCTTTTCCTTTTACATTGCATTTTAACTATATTTGTCATTTGAGGCACAGGGATCTGTAAGTTCTAAAAGTCATTTTGCGTTTTTTTTTTCACAACACAATTACGTACATATATTGGAGGGAGAATGTCAGGACACAAACAGGACTAAACTGAGCAGACCTCTTAACATTCAAAATAAAATAATGCAAATATTTTATAAAATATTGGCAGGTATGACTTTAATATTGAGAGGGATACCTCCTTCCATTT
Source organism: Ateles fusciceps (assembly GCA_036589455.1). Lineage (NCBI taxonomy): Eukaryota > Metazoa > Chordata > Mammalia > Primates > Atelidae > Ateles > Ateles fusciceps. The sequence goes on along the minus strand of JAZHEH010001180.1, from coordinate 79,541 downwards.
ACCACAAGGGAGTTGGTTATTTGGCTGTGGACAGAACTGTGTAGCTGTTGGGGGTTTAGGATGAGGAGAGCATAGGTCCTGGCCTCAGGACTTAAGCAAGGTACATAAATAACAGTGATATATAACGGAGAGAGAGAGTCTCTTTACCGTAGACCCAATAAAGGCTCCCACCACCCATTAGTTGTGTCTTTTTTTTTTTTTTTTTTTTTTTTTTTGAGACACAGTTTCACTCTTGTTACCCAGGCTGGAGTGCAATGGCAGGATCTTGACTCACTGCAACCTCTGCCTCCTGGGTTTAAGTGATTCTCCTGCCTTAGCCTCCCTGTGAGCTGAGATTACAAGTGTGTGCCACCACGCCCAGCTAATTTTTGTATTTTTAGTAGAGACAGGGTTTCACCATGTTGGCTAGGCTGGCCTTGAACTCCTGACTTTAGGTGATCCACCTACCTCAGCCTCTTAAAGCACTGGTATTACAGGCGTGAGCTGCTGCACCCAGCCAGTCATGGCTTAAAATGCATTAATAGTAAAACCCTGCAACACAACTATAATTTCGTTTTTGTGCAGGTGTATCTCACGCACACATATCTAGAACATATGCTAAGATGTTTACAGTAGTTATCTCTGGATAACTTATTCATGGTTGAAATTTTTTCATTATCTTCGTTTTTCCTACAATGAATTAGTTTTTTTAATACACAGTATATACTTTTTTAACATAAGAAATCTTATTTAAAGTCACTTTAAAGTTTTCAGTTAGCAACTGTTTCTGGCTGTTGTGGGTAGATCCATTCTGCCCTCAGCCTTTTGGTCCTACAGTTAAGCTTTACTTCCCTATCAGCTCGCCTCCAGTGGGGATAGTGGGACAGCAGCTGCACATCCTGGCCAGGCTTCCTGCACTGCCTTGCAGGGCCACCCTGATGGCACCGACCCTAGACGGCCTGTGGTGGTGGCCCTTTCTTCCTACTCTGCCTCGTGTCCTGTCTGTGTGCTGCATGCTGTTGGAGGGTTGCCTCTTTTTAATCAACTTATTTTTTAATGATAAACACTTATTTTAGCAGTTTGAAGTTTATGTTTCCTTTTTATTCATTAGGGTGAAAATGGGGTGGAAGATTGTGTCATGGCCCTAGAAACCTTGTTTAGTGTTCTGCTTTCTCTTTGCAGACTTATGGTAAGATGGTTGCTTCCTTCTAGTTCCCTTTGGCCTGTGCGCTGCCTTCGGTACCCACTTGCTACAGCATCCTCCTTTTATATCTGTTCTCTGTTATGCCACCAAAAACAAATAGACGCTTTATAACAGCTTATAGCTGTAGTAAGGACTAAGAAATACTGGATTTTTCTTACAATCTCTGGTAGTATAGTATGTCAGGGCCCTTGGCTCTAGAAGGATCTGCAGTGTGAAGTAAGACATACCTCATCTTAATATGAGTTGGCATATTGTGAATGATGGGGAAGTTCTTTAGCTAGTGCCTGTCCTAGCAAATATATCATCAAAAATACTTTGACTTAGCATTGACAGGAAAATGTGCGAGTAATTGTTTGATATATGTTCCTATCAGTTCAAATCTTAGTTAAATAATAGAAAAGTGGAGAGGCTTCAACTTTCTTTGTATCCTGTTTCTGCTACTCCGTATGTTATAAGGCTCCTATTTATTCCTTAACTGAAGGAAAATCTGCTTTGTACAAGATCCTGTGCCTGATCCTCTCCATGCCTGATCTCATCACCTTCATCCTGTGAAGCAGGGAGTGTCTTCCCCAGTTTACAGATGAGGTTTCTGAGGTTTGGGACACTCAGTCCTCTGTGGATATTGACTTGGCTGGTATATCATTAGGTGCTCCTGTTTCTATTTTAGACATCCTTCAGAATTCTGGAGATGCTTTGGGTTTTTCTAGCTACAGTCCTATAGCTATGCTTCAGGACTGTGAGGCCATTTCTCATTCATAGGGCGTGTTTTGTAACCTCATGCCCATTTCAGTGCATATTACTGTGTCGCTAACATGTTTAGTTTCTCAGTATAAATGAGGTCAGTTGTTGATGACTGCATATGACTGACATGATGTCCTGTGTCTTCATACAGGCTCCCTACACGCCTTTTCTCACTGAATTGATGTACCAGAATCTAAAGGTGCTGATTGACCCTGTTTCTGTTCAAGACAAGGACACACTCAGCATCCACTACCTCATGCTGCCCCGTGTTCGGTAGGAATCAAATAGAAATAAGTCTCACCTGTGCCAAGGAGGGGAGAGTTGCTCGAGCATGTGGGGGAGAGGAGGCATTTCCCTGTTCCAGCTCCTTCTGTGCCCTGCCTCCCACCCCAGCCAACATGAACCCCTCCTCAGGGTGCACGATGGGGCCCACATTGGTACACAGTAGCAGGGATGCTTGGTATGGAACCCCTTTGTAGAGCTGCGGCAGGTGGGGTGTGAGCATGCCCCATGGGAGCCCCTTGGGGAGGTACCGGGTGCTGAGGCAGGCTCAGGCTGCTGCCTCCTTCTCTGTGTGTCCCCCAGGCGGGCACTGCGCTGCCCTTCCCCCCGGTGCCTCACAGGAGGGCCTGGCCACACTTCTGTAGCCTGACCCTCTTCCTCACGTAAGCATGCCTAATGTCTTGAATTTTCCTTTTAAATCCAATCTCTTTCATATTCCTACATCTACCACTCAGAGAAGAATTGATTGACAAGAAAATAGAGAGTGCAGTATCTCGGATGCAGTCTGTGATTGAACTTGGACGAGTGATCAGAGACCGCAAAGCTATTCCCATAAAGGTTTGAAATTTTACTTCTATTTTACATGGCACCGACCTAAATAATTAAGTCTTTGGAGTGTTTTCTTAATATAGAGAGCTTCCAGCAATGGCCTTTTTTCTTTTCTGCAGTGAGGGTGTGAATGACTTAGTACTAGTCCAGCCTGACTAGTCTAGAGCTTGAGGTTCAAATAGACATTTAATATTCATTTTTCTGCAGTTTAGAGGACTGGCTGCTGAGTGACCTTTCCCCTCCCTTTTCCTCCTAGTATCCTTTGAAAGAACTTGTGGTTATCCATCAAGATCCAGAAGCTCTTGAAGATATCAAGTCTTTGGAGAAGTATGTCATTGAGGTAAGATGGACGATTTGTCTATTTTGGGTACAAATAGACCTCCCTTGAGAACATTATTTTGATGAATAATCTTCAATAAAGTACACACTGACTGTATAATTTATTTTTATTAGTATATGCATAAAAAAATTAACAATCCATGATATTTTACACTATGCTTGGAATCAGCACAAATTTGATATAATTCTTTTAAAAATATTTCAAGATCAATGAATTTTTTTACCTGTCATCTTCATTTGCATCTCTTCTGTGTTGAAGCACTTCTCTTTTTTTTTTTTTTTTTCTTTTTTTTGTGGCAGAGTCTCAGTCTGTCACCCAGGTTGGAGTGCAGTTGTGCATTGCCACAACCTCCACCTCCCAAGTCCAAGCAATTCTCCTGCCTCAGCCTCCCGAGTAGCTGGGACTGCAGGCACTGCCACCACACACAGCTGTTTGTATTTTTAGTAGAGGGGGGTTTCACCATGTTGGCCAGGCTGGTCTTAAAACTCCTGATCTCAAGTGATCTGCTCGCCTTGGCCTCCCAAAGTGCTGGGATTACAGGTGTGAGCCACTTCGCCTGGCCTTCTGAAGTACTTTTTGGTAACTACCAAAGAAACTTTGTTCCTTCAAATTATACAAGTGACAAGTGCCCTCGCATTGGTTATAAATAGTCGAAGCACTAGCAGAGTGAGCCTCTTTCTACTCCATCTCTCCTGGAGTCTCACTTCCTGGCTGCTTCATAATTTATTTAATTACTCTCCTGTTGTTTGAAATTTAGGTTTCTAATTACAGACAAACGCTATGTATGTACGTATATACATATATCACTGTATGGATATTGGGTAGATACCAGAAGTGGAGTTTTGGGGTCAAAGTGTATAGTGTCAGTTGGCTTCCTAAACCTCTTTATTCCATGATTTTTTAAAAACAAATATGTTTTACCTCATCTTCTTTGTGATGCTAGAAAATAAATATTTTTTTAAATTTCATTGTTTATTCTTTTCACAGGTAATATTTAAAATCATTATTGTAGAAAACATTAATTTCTGTGTTTGGTTTTCAGTTGCTTGAGAATTCCAGAGAAATATTAGAAACTGAAAATTAGACTGTAAATTTTGAAATTAGTGCCTGTGGTTATGCATAAAATAGAAAATTTTTTTGTTTTTCTTGGGACAAGGTCTCGTTCTGTCACCCAGGCTGGAGTGCAGTGATGTGATCTTGGCTCACTACAGCCTCCATCTCCTGGGCTCGGGCAATCCTCCCACCTGTCTCCCAGATAGCTAAGATTAGGCATAGTAGTACAGGCTTTTGTACAGATGGGGTTTCACCATGTTACCCGGGCCAGTCTCTAACTTCTGAGCACAAGCAATCCTCCCACCTTGGCCTCTTGAAGTGCTAGGATTACAGGTGTGCACCACTGTGCCTAGCTGAAAACATTTTAGATAAATTACTTGTCACTTAAAATGAGATTAATTAATGTAGCTAAATATAATGGCAAAACTAGACATTCCATATTATTTGCTTCAAACTATTGTTCTCGTGAGATCTCATTTTCCCATCTACTGTGCCATCACCATCCCTGCTGCATCAGTAATCCTCAGTAGCGTGACTGAAGCATGAAGTCTTCTGTTTAACTGATTCTTGTGCTTGGTTGATAGTTAACCTTGTGGTACTCTGAAATTGCTCGCACAAAGTTTACCTCTGAGGGATGAAGTTTATATTTCTGGTTCTGGAGTCCTTTTTCTGTTCTGCTCAACTGTCTTGATAGATCTTCATAAGAAGCATTTTTTCTTAGCATACAAGTCACTGGTTTTTAAGCATATTTATAGAATTGTACAACCATCACCACAGTTTTAGAACATTTTCATCATCCCAGAAAGAAACCCAGTATTCATTAGCATTCATACACCATTTTCCCCTCAATACCTGACCACTTCCCGGCATCCACGAACCTATTTGCTGTCTCTGGGTTTGCCTTCTCTGGACATTTCATATTAGTAGAATCGTACAATTTGTAATCTTTATGTCTTTCAGCTAGCATAATGTTTTACATTAATTTATGTTGTAGCATGTATGAGTGCTTCAGTCCTTCATATTGCTAAATATTTCATTGCATGTGTCTACAGTATTGTTTTATCCATTCACTGTTGATGGACATTTGAGCCGTTCTTACTTTCTGGGTGATGGGAATAATGTTGCCGTGGACATATGTTTTTGTGTGAACACGTTTTCATTTGTCATTTTTGTTTCCTCTTGTGCACTAACTGTAGGAATTGAATGTTCGAAAAGTTACCCTGTCTACAGATAAAAACAAGTATGGCATTCGGCTAAGGGCAGAACCAGATCACATGGTCCTGGGGAAGCGTCTGAAGGGAGCCTTTAAGGCAGTGATGACATCTATCAAGCAGCTGAGCAGTGAGGAGCTGGAGCAGTTCCAGAAGACTGGTAGGTGTCTACACAGACAAGGGCGCACCGTTCATGTCCTCAGGCTGAGGGATATTTTGTATTCAGGTTACTGTTGCCTTTAATATCACATCCTTTTCTTTTCTTTTTTTTTTTTTTTTTTGAGACGGAATCTCACTCTGTCACCCAGCCTGGAGTACAGTTGCACAATCTCAGCTCACTGCAACCTCTGCCTCCCAGGTTCAAGCGATTTTCCTGCCTCAGCCTCTTGAGTAGCTGGGATTACAGGCGCACGCCACCACGCCTGGCTAATTTTTGTATTTGTAGTAGAAACGGAATTTTGCCATTTTTGCCAGGCTGGTCTCGAACTCCTGACCTTAGGTGATCCGCCGCCTTAGCCTCCCAAAGTTCTGGGATTACAGGTGTGAGCCACCACACCTGGCCATCGTTTTCTTAAATAAAACTTTTTTTCCTGTTCAAAAAAATGTTTATTTTTTTTTTTTTATCTTGAGATGGAATCTTACACTGTCGCCAGGGCTGGAGTGCAGTGGCATGATCTCGGCTCACTGCAACCTCAACCTCCCAAGTAGCTGGGATTACAGGCACCCGCCATCTTGCCCAGCCATTTTATTTATTTATTTATTTGTATTTTTTAGTAGAGTCAGGGTTTCACTATGTTGGCCAGGCTGGTCTCGAACTCTTGACCTCATGATCCGCCCGCCTCAGCCTCTCAAAGTGCTGGGATTACAGGCGTGAGCCACTGTGCCTGGCCATAAATAATTTTTATGATTTAGAAAGAAAATAGATGGGTACAGTGCCTCACACCTGTAATCCCAGCACTTTGGGAGGCCCAGGTGGGCAGATCACTTGAGATCACTACAGGCACATATTACGACAGTTAGTCCGGTGTGGTGATAGGCACCTGCCATCCCAGTTACTCAAGAGGCTGAGGTGGAAGGATCCCTGCAGCATAGGATAATTTTCGTCCTTACTCTCATGTTGCTTGCTGACATTAAAGATTTGGGAAAATAATTATGGTTTTGATAAATGCTATAAAGGGAAAGTATAGGGTAATATAAAAACATGTATCGGGGTACCTAACCAAATGATGGGATCAGGAAAGGGAAGTTAGCCCCATCTCGCCACCCCTCTACGGAGCATTTCAGGGTGCCCAAAAATTTGCAGCTCTGCTACGATTAGAAACATTCATGGTTTTGAGTGTGGCTGTCTGACATCTTTTAGCTGTCCTATGGCACAAACTATTTATTATTAGGGCTTCCTCTGAAGTTGAAAATCATAAGCTGGGAGATGTCATCAGAAGAGAGATTTAAGGATTCATAAATCAGATGAGTGGCTAAGGAAATTGAAGAAATGTCCCTATGATTCCCCAAATATTTAGATAGAATTAATAAAAACATAAGATATTAGCAGCTAAAACTCCAGTTATTGCTAATTACTAATCAACTCAAAATATTAAAATAGAAAAGTATTACAAACCTTCAAGTCACAAATCTAAATTGTTTCACCAGATAGCCACAGCATCAAAAATTCCTCAAATAAACCTTATTTGAAATTGAAAGCCTAGTTTCTAAATTTTAGTTTCTGAGTAAACCGTTCTGCACTGATGAAAACAAAATCGTTTTTTGGAACACAGTGACAAAGTAAACATAAACATAACACCCTAGTGCTCAGAGCCCAAAAAAGTCATTATCAGTGACAACAGTGGGCCCCCCTGTCGCCGGGGGTGTTGTCGTCAGCAGCTGTGCACATTTCTGCCTCCTCTGAGCAGGCATGATGCTCAGTACTGCACACTGCTTGTCTCGTTTTAGCCTCACCACACCTTGCTCAGCATGTCGTACAACCAGCAAATAGTGGACCCGAGTTCTCTTTCTCTCTACAGACTGTGTTTTCTTCATTGCATTCTGCTGCTCTGTGTTTATGGTGAGCATTTGGTGCCTCTAGGTGCCTTCCCTTAGCCTTGTCATGTCTGTGGACCTGAGAGTTTATATAAAACAGTAGATATTGGTGATGACTTAACTGTCTTCAAGGTAGTGTAGTGTAGTGTAGTCCAAAGAAAGTTTGTCATATCTTGGCTACAACCATGACATGAGCTAGAGGGAAATGGTCTCTTGAAACCTCTGTGGCTTTACTTTTGTGAAATTTTCATGAAGAAGGGGCATAATACACGGGTAGTGGCGCAGCTTGAAGAAGAAGGGAAGCTGTTTAACAGTGTATGTGCCTCTCCATAGGGACCATTGCTGTGGAAGGCCATGAATTGCATGATGAAGACATCCGCCTCACGTACACCTTTGATCAGGCCACAGGTGGGACTGCGCAATTTGAAGCACACTCAGATGCTCAGGTATTTTTCTGTTTCCTAAAACATTTCTTTACCAAGAGATGAGAGCATAAGAGGAGAAAGCATTTGCCTGTGCCTTTCCTGATAATACTGACAGTTTGTCTCAGGGTAAAATAAACCAGTAACTTGGTTTAGATTGGTTTTGTTAAACTAATATATCATTATGCCCTTAACATATGCAGTTGTTTAATGAATACATAAATAAATATCTTGCAATTTCTACATGTGAGTAATTGTCCCAAGTGTGGGGTTGCACAAAAATGAACCCTTCAGGTTGGGTGCGGCGGCTCACGCTTGTAATTCCAGCACTTTGGGAGGCCGAGGCAGGCAGATCACGAGGTCAGGAGATTGAGACCAGCCTGGCTAAGATGGTGAAACCCAGTCTGTACTAAAAATACAAAAAATTAGCCAGGCGTGGTGGCACGTGCCTGTAGTCCCCACTACTTGGGAGGCTGAGGCAGGAGAATCACTTGAACCTGGGAGGCAGAGGTTGCAGTGAGCTGAAATTGCACCACTGCACTCTACCCTGGGCAACAGAGCGATACTCCATCTCAAAAAAAAAAAAAAAAGAAAAGAGAAAAATGAACTCTTCAAGGAATGTGTTAGTCAAGGACACATGAAATTAAGCCATTGCCTAGTATTCTGCGTGATAAGTTATCTGGTAGAAATAAGTACACTGAGGGCTCCTATCCAAAAATTGGCGTAGAGGTGAAAGTGGTCAGGGAGCACTCACTGAAGAGACTGTACAGGCTGTTTTTGATTCTGGTGTCAGTATTTTTTGCCATGATGGAGAAGAGACTTACTCTTTGCAGTCCTACCCAGACATCCCCAATTGGCATAGTTGTAAGATCTCGTGTGTGGTTTTAGGGATATCTGTGCTTAGCATACCATTTGCAGAGGAAGGCAGAGCAGCACCTCCATGAAAGGAAGGTCGACCTCCTCAGTCCTTTATCCAGGCTCTTCGGTTAGATGTGTACAGAATTCCACATGGGCAGACAGTGGCAAGGAGTCAGAGGTGTCGTAGCTGGGAAAGAAGGTGAGGGGAAGGCAGGGAGGAGGTTTGTAAACACTGACAGTGGGCAGTTCTTCCTCATTACAACAAATGTTAGGGACCTGAAAAGTTGTTCACACTTAAAAGGTGTCATCATGTGATGCTTCTGAGTTTCTTGACATGGCTTAGATGTCGCAGTGGGCTTGGTGGCCCTGCACTGACTGGAGTTTTGATCTTATCATCCAGTTCATTACCTCTGATGCCTTCTGGAGTGAGTCATTTCTTTTTTTTTTTTTTTTTTTTTTTTGAGACGGAGTCTCACTCTATCACCCACGCTGGAGTGCAATGGCACGATCTTGGCTCACTGCAACCTCCGCCACCCGGGTTCAAGGAATTCTCCTGCCTCAGCCTCCCAAGTAGCTGGGATTATAGGCATCTGCCGCCGTGGCTGGCTAATTTTTGTATTTTTAGTATAGTTGGGGTTTCACCATCTTGGCCAGGATGGTCTTGAACTTCTGACCTCGTGACCCACCCGCCTTGGCCTCCCAAAGTGCTGGGATTGCAAGCGTCGGCCACCGCACCCAGCCACGAGTCATTTCTTTTTTTTCTTTTTTTTTTTTTTGGCCCCAAGTCAGAATCCATGGACTAGAGTGGATGTGGATTCATGAGTCATTTCTTAACTTCTCTTTTTTGCTCAAAGGTAAATGAGATGATGCCTAATTTCCAAGTTTTGTAGAGTGTATTCTACTCTGCAATGTGCTGTGTAACAGAAGTGATGGTGTCATATTGCTGCATTATAATCAACAACCTTCAGAATAGATGAGATAGAAACATTAACCTTAGCAAAAATATGCCAGTTTAAATTAAGTCAAAAAGTTTTGTGGTTCATTGTAGAATTACTCTTTTGTCATTCTGACAAACCTAAAGATCACAGGGGTCATGGTATAAGAGAGTCACTTGGAGTTGACTGCTATGAGGCCTTTGATCCACCTGTTGTGGCCTGAAAAGCTGTGCTGCTCCAAGGGCTTCATGATTATTGATCTTATTTATTAGAAGAGTTGATATTATTTCTTAGATGGCCGAAAAGCAGAGTCGTGTGAGGGGACTCAAGCGGTGGTTTCAGGGCATTTCCTGTGAGCAGCACCCTACAAAAAAAGAAGAAACAAAAAGCTGCACACCTTTCTCCAGAGATAGAGGACTGGCTGGTTATGAAGAAGTACCTGAATAATAAACTAGATTAATTTTATTGCTTTTGCTCATTTGTGTGAACAAATAGTGCTGCATTATAAGTCTCCAGATTAAGTTTTAAATGGCATTTTGCTGAGTTGGGAAGGAGTGTTTCTCCTTATTTGATTGTCATGGTGTGGTGTGCACTGTTCATTCCCACAGGCTTTGGTCCTCTTAGATGTCACTCCTGACCAGTCAATGGTGGATGAAGGAATGGCTCGGGAAGTCATCAATCGCATACAGAAACTTCGCAAAAAGGTTAGTTTGTCAGTTAAGAATGAGCTACTGTTTTGGCATTTTATTTTGATTGTTGGGGGAAGATAGGAGAGGCAGGTAATATAAACCGTAGTGATGAGTGCATGACAGTCACTGATCTACAGTCTGTTTGGATTGTATTCTGCAGGAAAGTCACTTCTCTTCCCCTCCCCCACATGTTCACTCCCAAGCTGTAGTTTTCAGCCAACCTGTGCTTTCTCCCATCCTTTTTTTAGCTCCATTGAGGTTCTGTGATACAGCCCCTGTGACTAGGGCAGAAGGTAATCAGAGATGATAGTGTCCTTGCAGAAGGGCAGAGCTGCAGTCAGCAAAGACAGGCTTCTAGCTTAGGGGAGGTTCCTGGGTCTGGACAGAGTGGGGTAGTTTTTCCTCATTAGAGAACTGAGGAATACACACAGAGCTCATCCTGGAGAGCCGAGCCCCTGCCAGTGAGAGAATCAGAAATTTCTTGCCCTATAAAGGGCACTGACAGCTGCCGCACATCTTGCTTCCCAGGCGGTTCAGGGTCTGAGGAGGCTGTTCCAGCAGATAAGTGGGTGCTTGTGACCTCTGAATCAGTTGAGAACTTTGTTAAGTGGGTTCTCAGTTATTTCTTGGTTTCAACATTCATGAGGCACTGATTGTGTCAGGAAAAGAAACATGCCCTATCCCCAAAGAGTGGGAGAAAGGACACAAAGGCAATCCTGTACTGCAGTGCAGTTAGTCTCATAGATCACCCAACAGGAAGGGACAGGTAACTGCCCTTCTGTGATGATTCAGCATGGGATCCGTAGTCCTTGTTCAACAGTACCTTCTTTACGTTCTGATTAACAGAATGTACTTTCCTTTTAAAATTTTCTGTGTGTGCTTTCAGTGCCATCTAGTTCCAACTGATGAAATCACAGTGTATTACAACACGAAGTCTGAAGAAAGGTACCTGAATAACGTTATTGAAAGCCACACAGAGTTCATATTTGCCACCATAAAGGCTCCTTTGAAACCATATCCAGTTCCTCCATCAGATAAAATCCTTATTCAAGAAAAAACACAGGTGAGTGTTGAGTTCCACTGAACTGCGAAAAGGTTTCAGATTAGGTTTTACCTTATGTACTCACATGTTGCTATTCTGTCCCCCAGTAGAGATTGGCACAGCACTCAGTCTTGAAGTATTGCTCTGGACAGTAGTGGGTAGAGCTAGAGAGTGGAAGCTCAGAAAAGATGGAGCGGGGCTAGAAGGCAGAACTGTTCTCACAACAGTTCTCTTGAGGAAGGTAGCCAGGAGAGTAGATGAGCTTTGTCCAGAAATAAAATGGCTACGTGGGCCTGTTTTTCTAAAACTGGCAAAGTCAGTGTGTGGATTCTGGTAATTATTAAAAGTAAACAGCAATTGGCTTGAAAACCATTTAACTCTTCTGGTAGTGGGTTCTCCATAAAATTACAATACCAAAAAAGAAAAATCACAATAGCATTTTCTGTTGTTGTATCTAGGAATTTTAGATATACTTATGAAAGTCTGATATTAAGGTAGGGAAGATATTGGCTTATAACTTACAAGTAGATCATTTAGGCCAGGCACAGTGGCTCATCCCTGTAATCGCAGCTCCTCGGCAGGCTGAGGCAGGAGAATCATTTGAACACAGCAGATCGGGTTTGCAATGAGCCAAGATCACATCACTGCCTGGGCGACAGAGCAAGACCCTGTCTCAAAAAAAAAAAAAAAAAAAGAAGTAGATCATTTAAAATATATCTCAGTCACTTATTTAATTATTTTCTCCTGTCTCATTATTTCAATGGGACAAGTAGGACAAGACAAGAAGGGGCTGACAGTGGCTGTTTATCTTTTCAGTGAGGCGAGTTGTAGTGTAGTTTCATTTTCTGTTTTGCATATTGTGTGATTTTTTTTACTTTTTTTTAAGTGAGCATATATTTTTAAGAGACCAAAATAAAAGGAGAAGAGAAACGGGATATAAATTGTAGCTTTTGACTCTTTGAGTAATGAGATTGAATATGTTCTCAGTTGTATACAGCCTTTGTTGTTACTGAGAAGTCACTATGTTACATGATGATGTGGCACATTGCAGTCAGGTGCCTCAGTTACTCAGCCATATGTTCTCATGTGCTCAGTTGAAGGGATCTGAACTGGAAATTACACTTACCAGAGGATCTTCCCTTCCTGGTCCTGCTTGTGCATATGTCAATCTTAACATTTGTGCAAATGGCAGTGAACAAGGTAAGAGTAAATTCCGTGATTTGTATGACTATTTTTTATTAAACCTGTGGATGTGAATAAACAACCAAAAAAATGTATGGATGTTTTTAAGGGAATTGGAAGAATTATTTGATAGATAACTTTTTCCTCTTAATTGTCATCAAAATGAATTCACTAGGTGAGATGCAGTGGCTCATACCTGTAATCCTACCACTTTTGGAAGCCGAGGTGAGAGGATTACTTGAGGCCAAGAGTTCAAGACTAAACTGGCCAACATGATAAGACCCTGCCTCAATTTAAAAAAGAAGGCCGAGTGCGGTGGCTCACGCCTGTAATCCCAGCATTTTGGGAGGCCAAGGCGGGTGGATTACTTGAGGTCAGAAGTTCGAGACCAGCCTGACCAACATGGTAAAACCCCGTCTCTACAAAAAATACAATAATTAACCAGGTGTGGTGCCGGGCACCTGTAATCCCAGCTACCCGGGAGGCTGAGCATGAGAATTGCTTGAACCTGGGAGGTAGAGGTCACAGTGTAGACAGAAACTGCTCTACTCTAGTCAGACACCATAGAAAAACTATGGTCCCGCCACCCATACCAGCAAAGGCCAAGTAGGGAGCCTTGACTTCACCATTGACAAGCTGAAGACCTCTCCCCTGTCACAGGGATATCAGAGAAGACCAAGTAGGGAGCTGGGATATCCTAGTGGAGCAGTAATGAGCCCCTCTGCCCAGTGGTATCAGTGGAGGCCACATGGGAGGCCTGAATTTCTATCCACTTTGGGCAGTAACAAGGCATCCCTCCCATTCACAAATGCATGGCAGCAGTGAGTCCACATACTACCAGCACCTCCTCTGCAGTGTCAGTAAAGGTATGCGTGAAATCCAAACAGGATAAACCCAAAAGAATCCACGTCAACATATATCATAATCATTCTGAAAACCAAAGACAAAAAAATGTCTTACATGCAGTGAAAGAGTTATAACACCTAATTTAGAGGGGGAAGAACAAGTCAAATGATACTGGATTTATCATTAGGAACTACAGAGGCCAGAAAATGAAAAGGCAGCATTTTTCAAGTGCTGAAAGATAAGTATTGTCTACCAAGAATTCTGTATCAATCAAACATATCCTTCAGGATGATGGGAAAATCAAGGCATTCTCAAATGAAAGAATACTAAGAATTTGTTGCCAGCGGACCCGTCCTAAAAGAGTAGCTACAGGAAGTTCTTAACACAAAAAGGAAATAATAAAAGGGGGAATCCAGACATAACAGGAAGGAAAAATGGGAAATCAAAATAGAGGGTAATTCAATAGACTTCAGTCCTCTCATGGGTGCAGCAAGCACTGTATCATTGTTTGATGTGGTTCTCTGTGTACGTACACTGAGGCCTCAACATCATCAGTGGGTTCTTGGGTCCTGCAACTTTAAGTGAAAGGATGTACTGTGTGCCATGGGAACTTAACTCCTGTGGTACAGTAGGTTTATTATACAATACATCATTCTGCTTAAAGTCAGTTTCCAAGAACCTACCAGCAACGTTAAGTAAGGACTTACTGAACGAGTAATAGTTAAGACAGTTACAAAGGAGACCAGATTTCTACATTTATCACAAACTGGTAAAATAGTGACACCAATGAACCTTAGGAAGTTATGTTTATATTAGGTACTACTCGGAGTTACCAGTAAGAAAAGACTATACCACAGGATATATATAAAACCCTAGAAAAATAAAAATGGAATTCTAAAATATGTTTAAGTAACTGTATTAGTCCATTTTTCATTGCAGTGAAGGAATACCTAAACATCCAAACTATATCAGTAACCCACAAGAAGCTAGGAGAGAAAACAATCAGAACAAGTATGCCAGGTGCAGTGGCTCACGCCTGTAATCCCAGCACTTTGGGAGGCCAAGATGGGCAGATCACCTCAGGTCAGGAGTTCGAGACGAGCCTGGCCAACATGATGAAAACCTGTCTCTACTAAAAATTAAAAAATTAGCCAGGCATGGTGGCAGGTGCCTGTAGACCAAGCTACTTGGGAGGCTGAGGGAGGAGAATCATTTGAACCTAGGAGGTGGAGGTTGTGGTAAGGCAATACTGTACTCCAGCCTGGGTGACGGAGGGAGAGACTCTGTTTCAAAACAAACAAAAAAGAACAAAAGATGAGCAGAGTTATTAAAAACACATTAGCCAACTATATGCTGTCTGTAAGAAACTTCAAATATAATGATACTGGTGAGTTGAAAGTAAAAGGTTAGAAAAATACATACTATGCAAACATTAATGAAAAGAAGCAGGAATGGTCATGTTTCTATTAGATGAAACAGACTTCAGAACAGAGAAAATAACCAGGGGCATTAAATAATGATAGACATGTGAATACACAAAGAAAACGGAGGGATCCTAAACTTACATACATCTAACAAAAGAGCTACAAAATACGTGAAATAAAAAGATACAGACATTAAAGAAGAAATAGACAAATCCACAGCTACAGTTGGAGACTTCAGCATACCTTTTTCAGTAATCGATAGACCACCTAGAACACCTCACCCAAAAAATAGCAGAATATAAATTATTTTCGAGCTCTCACAGAACTTAGATACGTTATAACCTGGGCCATAAAACAAACCTCCACCAATTAGTAGAGTTGAAATCAGAGTGTGCTGTCTGATCACAGTAGAATCAAACAATTAATTAGTAGTAGAACAATAAAAGGAAAATCTCTACACTCTCAAAAATAAACAGCATACTTTTAAATTATCTGTGATTAGGGAAGAAGTCTCAAGAGGAAAAAAACATAGAACTGAGTAAAAGGAAAATACGACATCAAAATATGTGGCAGGTGGCTAAAGCAGTCCTGAGAGGGAAATCTGTTGCACTAAAAACAACAGAAAGATGCTTTTAAATCATAATAAGGTCTAAACTCAAGAAACTAGATAGGAAAAAATAAAATAAAATAAATGCAAAGTAAGAAGGAAAGAAAAATAAGAGAAGAAATCAGTGCAATTGAAAATAGGAAAACGAGAGAAAATTAGTGATACAAAAATCTGGTTCTTACCAAAAAATTCGTCAAAATTAATCTGTAGTGAGACTAATAAAGAGAAAGAAGACACAGTTGTATATCAGGAATAAAAAGAATTATCAATACAGACTGCAAAAATCAAAAAGATATGCAGATACTATTAATAAATCTCCATATGTAAGTCTGACAACTTGAAGTGATCCAATTTTTTTTTTTTTTTTTTTTTTTGAGACAGGGTCTCACTTTGACTCCCAGGCTGGCATGCAGAGTGGTGCAATCTCAGCTCACTACAACCTCCACCTCCTGGGTTCAAGCAATTCTCGTGCATCAGCCTCCCGAGTAGCTGGAATTGCAGGTGTGCGACACCATACCTGGTTAATTTTTGTATTTTTTGTAGAGATGGGGTTTCACCCTGTTGGCCAGGCTAGTCTCGAACTCCTGGTCTCAAGTGATCTGCCATCCTTGGCCTCCCAAAGTGCTGGGATTACAGGTGTGAGCCACTGTGCCTGGCCTGAAATGAACCCTGTTTCTAAAAAGCACAAACTACTGCAACTCATACAATATGAAACAGATCATTTTAATGGCCCTATAATTATTAAGGAGACTGAATTCGTAATTTTAAATCTCTAAACTAATCTCCACGCCCTGTTTCACTGGAGAATTCTTACCAGAATTAACACCAGTTCTACACAGATTCATCCAGAAAATATAAGAGGAAGGAACATGTTATTCATTTTATGTAGTTATTACCCCAGTATCAAAACCAGATAAAGACAGTATTAAGAAAATGATAGGTCAAACACCATGGCTCACACCTGTGATCCCAGCACTTTGGGAGGCTGAGGCGGGTGGATCGCCTGAGGTCAGGAGTTCAAGACCAGCCCGACCAACATGGTGAAACCTCATCTGTACTAAAAATACAAAAATTAGCAGGGTGTGTGGTTGGGGGGTGCCTATAATCTCAGCTACTCAGGAGGCTGAGGCAGGAGAATTGCTGGAACCCAGGAGTGGGAGGTTGCAGTGAGCCCGAGATCATGCCATTGCCCTCCAGCCTAGGTCAACAACAGCGAGACTCCATCTCAAAAACAAAAAGAAAAAACAGATATTCCTTGTGAATATAAATGTAAAATTCTTACCAAATAAATTATTAAGTAGAATTGAGCTATATGTACAAAGAATCATCATCATCACCACGTGGGATTTATTCCAGGGATGCAAGGCTGATTCAGTATTTAAAAATCAATGTAATTATCGTTTTATCAGACTAAAAGATTACATGACTATAGCAGTCGATTTAGAAAAAGCATTTGATGAAATTCAACACCCATTCGTGATGAAAATCCTCACAAAAATAGGAAGAGAGGAGACCTTTGTAGACTGGATAAATCAGCATTTTACAGAAATCCTATAGCTACCATTATACCTAATGGGGAAAGCCTGAATTCTTTCTACCTAAAATCAGGAACAAGGCAATCACAACTCATATTCGACATTGTACTGGAAGTTCTAGCCAATGGACCAAGGCAAGAAAAGGAAATAAAAGGCATAGAGATAAAGGAATAAAGCTGCCCCTATGGGAAATCATAAGGAATCTACATACAGACACCAAAATAAATAGGCCAGGCACGGTGACTCGTGCCTGTAATCCCAGCACTCTGGGAGCGGAGGTGGGCAGATCACTTGAGGTCAGGAGTTTGAGGCCAGCCTAGCCTGGCCAGCATGGTGAAACCCCATCTACCAACTAATACGAAAAATTAAGCATGGTGGCAGGCACCTGCAGTCGCAGCTACCTGGGAGGCTGAGGCAGGCGAATCACTTGAACCTGGGAGGCAGAGGTTGCAGTGAGCTGAGATTGCACCACTGTACTCTAGCAACAAGAATGAAACTCTGTCTCAGGGAAAAAAAAAAAAAAAGTTTCACAGTCAATATGAGCTTATTTGTTTGTTTGTTTGTTTTCTTGAAACAGATGTAACCTGGGATCACCATATTGGTCTTCCCATGCCAGCTGCTCCATGGTGGTTGTGTGTTTATTTAGACCTGTGATGATGTCTCAGACAGTACATGGTTCTCTGAACTGCTGTGCAACTTCAGTGATGTTGTATGGCATTGAGCTGGTCCATCGCTGCCAACATCCTGGCTATCTCAGGTGGCCCTGTAGAAGGAATCAGTTAGATAGTCAACGAGTGTGCATCAGTAATGTAAACAAGACCAGTATTCTAGTCACAGAGGGCCAGCAGCATGAGCAGTGATAAGAGAGGTAGGGCCCATTCTCCCATCTGCCAACTCCAGGACTGCCCATTCCTGGGTCAGTTGACCAGATACCTGGAAAGATGAGCTCCCAACTCCAAGATTATTTTCCTGGGAATAGCTTTAAATGCAGCCACAGCTTGGTCATCTGCCTTAATATGATTATGATATGTTGTACAATTTACTGTCCTGCTGAAAGCATTCATATTATGAGGGGAAAAACTAAAAATCATCTTTAAATCTGTTATTTTTAAATGTCTGGCCTTTTTCTGTACCCTTTGGGTTCAAGCATTAATTGGGTTTTCAAAGTAATTGAATAAAAATCATACGGCTTATAATAAAGAAAAATCTTTGAGTCACAGGATGTAAGATAAACATACAAAAATTAATTTTATCTCATAGTAGCAATCTATACTAGCAATGAACAAGTGGACAATGAAATTTAAAATAATGGTTTCATTTACAGTCACTTAAGAAAGGGTGCCAGGCCAGGCATGGTAGTTCATGCTTGTAATCCCAGCACTTTAGGAGGCTTAGGCGGGAGGATTACTTTAACCTGGGAGTTCAAGACCAGCCTGGGCAACAAAGTGAGACCCCATTTCTACCAGAAATAAAAAACTAGCCAAATGTGGTGGTGTTTACCTTTAGTCCCAGCTACTTGGGAGGCTGAGATGGGAGGATCACTTGAGCCTGGAAGATAGAGGCTTCAGTGAGCCAGGATCATGCCACTATACTCCAGCCTGGGCCACAGAGTGAGACCTTGTCTCCAAAAAAAATGTAAACCTAATAAAATGTGTTAGGACTTGTATACCAGAAACTACAAAATAGTGATGAAAAAAATCAGACAAAATCTAAGTAAGTAGAGAGACGTGTTTATGGATTGGAAGATTCAATACAGTAAAAATGTCTCTTCTATCCTGCTGTGGTTTGAGTGTCCCCTCCAAAACTCAGGTTGAAATGTCATTGCCATTGTGACAGCATTATGAATTAGGTAATTACTTCACTAGGGTTCTGGGAATTCTTACCCAGTCCGTTGGTGTGATCTTAACATAACCCTGTACTTGTCAGAGTCCTTTCCATTGCATCTCCTCAAAGAGGAAACACTTCAGATTCGTAGTTGCTTACAATAACTCTCAGGAAAGTGCCAGAGTAAAACAACTGTCTGTGGATGACAAGATTTTAAATGGCCATGGTTAAATATCTGATGAGAGTTCATTATAATAATGTTGCAATTGACAAGGAAGTTGAGTTATTTCTGTGGTGTACAGCGTTTTAAGGTAACTAGAATTGTGACTGCTAACATTAGACCTGTCAGATTTCTAGGAATTTCACACAGTTTCTGGAACACATTATTCGTAATACATCTGTACAAATATAACTCAAAGAAGGTTAAGCATCATTTCTTATTTGACAGTGCTTCCCATGCATATCTAACATAAGCAAATAAGTGTAACTAATTTATTGTTTCACTTCATGATAAAAGAAAATTGTTTTGAGATATTTCAGGGGCCCTCTGGAAGCTCCCAAAGTTAGCTCGAGGACAGAAAGACTTAAGTTTAGAGTTTGATTTTGGGAAGTTAGTAAAAAATATCAAAGACTTTTGATATTAAGCCTCATTATTTTGATAACTTATAAATTCATTAAATTCCTTTTCCAAGATTCCTCTTCCACAAACCTACTACAGCTTTCTTATATCCATTCTGTTTTGGATTAAATTCTTCCTTCCTCTTATTGTGAAACAAGTCATTCTGCTTTAGGACAAAAATTAGTCTTTGTATCTTAATGAACACACATCCTTCATACGTAATAGGTTCACCTTACCAAAACCATATCTTTTCCTCACATGTAGAGTCATTTCTCTTTCTCTAGTTTTAACTGTCACATCAGCATTCTATAGATTGGCAAATCTCTGAATCAAATTAGTAGAAACATATGCTTCCTCATAGTATAATTTATGTTCAGCTATTAATGCTTCAGTATTTTATTTGGCTAATATCTACATATCCAGTGAATACTCATCTAAATTAGCAAAACCCCGGGTGTAAATTACCAATGGGGAGCTATTTTCGAGTAGACGTAACACAAAACAAAGCTAGCTATCAAGTGATTTGTTAGCTACTTTTACAACATGTGTACGTTCAGCAGTCTTTACAAAAACAAGAGAGTCCTAAAAAGATAAATAGATGAGATTTTTTGTTTTATTGCTGTGCTCAGTAAAGTAATGGATACTGCCGTCCTCCACATGTACATTTGTTCATAAACACCTAGTGAAGGTAACAAAAACTTATTTGATAGTAAACCCTGGTAGGATTTAAAAGTTGTATATCTACATTATATATTCTTACCCAAGTCACATGAAGTTGAAATCATTTCTGTTAGTTTCTGTTGCTGAGAGAATACTTAATTTATGTTACGTGCTTATTTTTCTTTAAACCAATTAAATGGAAATATTTCATGAATTAATTTTTGACAGTACCATCTGGAAGTAGAAAAATAACACATATATGTGACATAACTACATGCACAGGCATATACAAACACACAGACAAGCAGACTTCATAGCTTTCATTCGAAAACTGTAGCCATGTACCAGGTACTAAAATATAAAACACACTAGTATTTTTGGAAAAGTCTTAAGATTTTTCATTTCAACATTAAACAAAGAGTTTTAAAGCCTTGACACAAAAGCACTGACCATAAAAGGGAAGTGATACGTGGAACTAAATGAAAATTTAGGTTTTGCACTGAACATCTTGAAAAGGATGAAAACAAGCTATAGACTGGGAGAAAATCTTTATAAATAATATATTTGACAAAGGACCTATCTAGAATATATAAAGATCTCTTAACAGTGAAGAAAAATCAAGTTTGAAAATAGGGTAGAGATATGAACAGACATTTACCAAAGGGAATATATAAATGACAGAAATGTACATGACAATATTTAATGTCATTAGCCATTAGAGAAATGCAAGTTGAAATCACATTGTAGTCTTACTAGACACCTCAGAATGACTAAAATTAAAAGTAGTGACAGCACCAAATGCTGCATCTCATACATTGCTGGTGGGGAATGTAGACAGTATGGCCACTCTGGAAGATAGTTTGGCATTGTCAGGAAACTAAATATGTGCTTTCTAAATGACTCAACAGTTGTGCTCCTATGTGTTTATCCCAGGGAACTGAAATCTTATGTTCACCGCCACATGAATGTATATAGTACTTGTATTCATATTGGCCCCAAAATGTAGACAGCCCAGATGTTCTTCAGCAGATAAATGGTTACACAAACTGGTACAGCCACATCATAGCACATAACACAGTAATAATAAAAAGGGAACAACTATCAATTAGCACAGCAGCTTATTTTAATCTGTAGAAATTGATGCCAGCTGAGGTCAGGAGTTTGAGATCAGCCTGGCCAACAGTGGTGAAACCCCATCTCTACTGAAAAAATGCAAAAATTAGCCAGGTCTGTTGGTGGGTACCTGTAATCCCAGCTACTTGGGAGGCTGAAACACCGGAATCACTTGAATCCGGAAGGCAGAGGTTGCAGTGAGCCGAGATCGAGCTACCACACTCCAGCCTGGGTGACAGAGCTAAACTCCATCTCAAAAAGAAAAGAAATTGATGCCAACTGAAAAAAGTCCCAAAACATTCCATACTTTATGATTGCATTAATATTACATGTTTTAAATGATAAAATTATAGAAATGGAGACAGTTATTTGCCAGGGGTTAAGGAGGGAATGGGCCTGGGAAGGGAATTGGGTGTGGATATTAAAAGGCAACACAAGGATTCTTGTGGTTGTGGAACTGCTCTGTATCTTAATGATGGTGATGGGTACAGGATTTTATACAAGTGATAAAATTGCATAGAACTAAACGTAGCCACACGTACACATGCCCCAATGAGTAAAAGTGAAACTGAGGTGATCTGAATAGGATTGGTGGATTACATCAATGTCAGTATACTGTTTGTGTTATATACTGTAGCTTTGTAAAGTGTCACCATTGGGGGAAACTGGGCAAGGGGCCCCATGGTATCTCTCTACATGCATTTGGCTCTACAATTAACTCAAAATGTCCAAACATATTAATAAAGTAAATCTCTGTACATTAATCTGAGGTGCAGAGTAAATCAATATCAGGGGTCAGGTAGTATTTTTTACCAACCTGAGCCATGGGGCTTTACAATGGGCACAAAATGAAAGGTGAGAATCATAAATACAAAGATTTGTACCTAGAAAAAGACAAGAACAGCTAGCCTGGTCAAGTTCTATGCCTGGACCATATCTACCAAGGATTGCCAAAGCACATACCAAGTGTGGAGATATATATATATATGTATATAAAATATTTGGGGAAAAAGGAAAAAAATTAGGGCATTAACCCCTTTGTATCCTTTTTCCTCCAAATTCAACATTTTCTTTTTAGTTTTACTTGTGTGATGTGTTATTTTTGTGACTTTTTAGGTGGAGTATTGCTTCTGGAAAATCCAAAAGGTGATAATAGGTTGGACCTCTTAAAACTGAAGAGTGTTGTCAGTAGCGTTTTTGGTGTGAAAAATGCAGACCTGGCTGTCTTCCATAATAAAACAGGTATGTGGAAAGTGAGAGGAGCCTGTGTTTTCAGTTGAGGTGGATGGGTGAAGGTCTTAATTTGCTGTCAGTTGTACTACACACCTTTTGCATTTTTCCTACCTCTCTTGAGTCAGGGCCCAGCTCTTCAGTAGTGCCTGCCTGCAGTGTCTGTTCATGCCTCCTCACAGTGTGATGTGACTGAAAATCCTGGACTTAATGACTCTAATCCTCCTCCCCTCTCACCTGTTTACCAGCTGGTGGACTTCAGGCTTCAGAGTCCTCCCTTGTGAAGTGGTTTTTGTTTTTGAGACAGGGTGTCACTCTGTCACCCAGGCTGCAGGACAGCGATGCAGTCATAGCTCACTGCAGCCTCAACCTCCTAGGCTCAAGTAATCCTCCTGCCTTGACCTCCCAAGTAACTGAGACTATCAGCATCCACCACCATGCGTGGCTAATTTTATTTAATATTTTTTTAGAGAGTACGAGTCACACTATGTTACCAAGTCTGGTCTTGAACCCAGGGCCTTAAGCAGTCCCCCTGCTTTGGCTTCCCAAAGTGCTGAGATCTCCAGGTGTGAGCCACCATGCCCAACCGTGAGTTTTAACTTTATTAAACGTAATGCCTGGATCTCACTAAATCCAGAATCCTTGGATTCTCCAAAGCAAGAAACCTGAAAAATATTTTAAAGAATTACAGGTGCATTCTCCCACTGTTACAAATTGAATTGTGACCTCTGACAAAATATATTGTAACTCCTTGTACCTCTTGAATGTGGCCTTTGGAAATAGGATTATTGCAGATTAATTCGTTAGGGTGAGGTCGTATGGGAGTAGCGTGGGCCCTAATCCAGGATGACTGTTGTCCTTATAAGAAGGTGGCCATGTGAAGACATAGAGACACGCAGAAAATGCCCTGTGGTGACAAAGGCAGAGATTGGAGTTATACACAGCTACAAGCCAAGAAACAGCGAAGATTGTCAGGAGCCTCCAAAAGCTAGAAAGAGGCAGAAAAGATTTGCCTACAGGTTTCGCGAGGGAGCACATCTGACAACACTTTGATTTCAGACTTCTGACCTCCAGAACTTTGAGATAGTAAATTTCTTTTATTTTTATTCCCTGGCTCTCCCACCCCCTGCCCCCCCCCCTCCTGTTTGTGGGACTTTATTATGACAGCCTCAGAAAACTAATACTCACTTTATAAATCTGAATGCTTATTTTCAGAAACTTTTTAAAAATTTTTTTGAGACAGAGTCTCTCTTGCCCAGGCAGGAGTGCAGTGATGCAATCTCGACTCACTGCAACCTCCGCCTCCCAGGTTCAAGGGATCCTCCTGCCTCAGCCTCCCAAGTAGCTGGGATACAGAGTACATGCACCACCATGCCTGGCTAATTTTTGTATTTTTAGTAGAGTCACGGTTTCTCCATATTGGTCAGGCTGTTCCTGAACTCCTGACCTCAGGTGATCCACCCACCCTTGGCCTCCCAACGTGCTGGGATTACAGGCGTGAGCCATCACACCCGGCCCAGAAACTTTTAAATAACTTAAAAGAAGAAATGCAAATGGCCAACTAAGGAGCAACTGGTGCATCTGAATGGTAATCAGGAACTTGCAAGATAGTACCACAGTGAGGTACTATTAACTGCCACCAGACTGGCAAAAGCTAGAAGAATCTGACAGAATCAAACGTTGTCAGGGATATTACATAATAGGAACTCTCATTGACTGCTGGCTTATGAATTGTTGGAGCCCCTGGAAAACTGTTTGCTACTGTATCCATTAAAGTTGGGCTAGGAGACGCAAAAGCAATGTGGGAGAAACTGAGTAAAGGTCTACAAAAAGAGAGCAAGTTGGAAGTCTAAAAATCTCTAACCAAGGTTCCACCAAGGTGGTGGGTAAGTCAGCAGAAAGCTAGATCTCTGCCTAAAGTCGCTGGAGGATAAGAAGTAGAGAAAAGCAAAAACAGGCTGGAGTGCACCATCTGTCTAACCGCATCTCGACACTGACAGGCAGTTGTCTTACAGAAGAAACTGCTGGTACACTTTGCCAGAGGGTTGCACACATTCCTGGCCTGGAAGCTGTAAGAGTAGAGGCAGGAACGTGGACTGTGCACTGTCCCACTTAACCGAACAAGTCGGCAGATCCACAGCAACCTGAGAAAGCGGTGCCAGGCCCCATATTAGCCTGTGAGCATAATGACTATTAATAAACTTCTGCCTTCTAAATCCTGTGCAGATTTCTCTCTGTGATTGAGCTATTACCCCAGAACCAGGCCAGACAGAGAACCTGGGAAGTAGTTATAGCTTAGCCTGCATTGACACAGGATGAAACCACCATAGTTCACCCCATTGTGATCTTGACATCTATACATAGCTCTTTAAACCATATTTAACTTCCAAAGAAAGACCCTAATACATTAAAATTCATGCTTTTACTCCTTCTTGTACAACTTCAAAGATGCCAGCTTCGCTACCCAAAACAAGATAGAAAGTTACGTTATCCTTCTTTGGGCAATGTTGAATTTTCTTCCAGCTGAGTCATACCTCCTCCCTTTACTATTCTTTAACTTTACCTGAGATATAAGGTTAACCTGTTAAAATATTTTGTTGTATGGTAAGGAAGTAAGAGAGTGGAAAAATAAGAATTGGTTAATATATATTAATACATAATGCCACACTTGTTTGCTAAAAAATGAGTTCTCTGGTTAGAAGCAATACTAGGCTGGGGCATTTGCTCAAGGAACAAATTGAGCAAATAAGACATTCTCTGTGTTCATGGATGGTGGGTTTGGGTTATGGGTGACAGTGGCAATTCATGTCCAAAGAGAGTGTGTGTTCCAGTAAGACCAAAGCACTACCTATTCCCATAATGCAAACGGTCCAGTACAACCAAGCTGCCCATCAGAAGTCAGGCTCCCTCTTCCTGGCAGTAACACTCTATTGAAAGCTCAGTAACGGTTCCTGCTGTTGGTAAGTGGAATACGCAGTAGCAGCTGTAGCACAATCAGCCTTGGGGAGTGGAAGTAATGTTGCTGAGCCCATGATTATCTTCCTCCCAACCTGGTGGCCCCTTTGTTCATCAGTCCATTGGACAAGGGCAGAAGTGGCTAGCAACTGAATAGGTCATGTCCACTCGAATTTTTTTTTTTTTTTGAGACAGGGTCTCACTCTGTCGCTCAAGCTGGAGTACAGTGGCTCAATCATAGCCCGGTGTAACCTCAAACTTCTGGGCTCAAGCAAGTCTTCCCGCCTCAGCCTCCAAAGTAGCTAGGACTACAGATACATGCCACCATGCCTGACTAATTCTTTTCTTTTTTGTAAAGAGGAGATCTTGGCCGGGTGCGGTGGCTCACGCCTGTAATCCACAACACTCTGGGAGGCTGAGGCGGGCGGATCACCTGAGGTCAGGAGTTCAAGACCAGCCTGACCAACATGGTGAAACCCCATCTTTAAAAAAAAAAAAAGAAAGAAAGAAAAAGAGAGGAGATCTTGCTGTGTTGCCCAGGCTGGTCTCAATCTCCTGGCCTCAAGCAGTCCTCCCCTTCTGCCTCCCAGAGTGCTGGGATTAAAGGTGTGAGCCACTCTGCCCAGCCCCACTCATTTTTAGATTCTCATTCATAGCCTGCCCATTTGTAGAGATCTGTCCACATACCTCTTGCCCTAACTTCCATGTCACCGGTTTCTAATTCTGTTCTTTAAGCCCCTGGCTGTTCTCGTTTAGTCCAGCTATTGGCCAGTGTCCACGAATCAGTGTAGATCTGCTCCTAGCTATTTCTCCTTCTGAGCAAAATGACCAGCCAGCTGCACTGAATGAACTTGTTCCCATTGAGAGAATTTCCACCCATCACTATTCTTCAGGGCTACCCACAGTCAGAACAGGGCTGTAAGACTGTAATTGTCTACTTCGGATGGCACAGCATGGTGTTCAGTAAAGCCCTACACAACCCTAAAATATTTTCTTTCTCTGTCAGCCAGTCCTGGAAGACTTCCTACAAGGCCACACCTATGGTTGAGAGAAGAGACCATGTGGGCCTAGGCTGAGCATGAGCGTCTAGCCACTGGTGCAGCAAGTTCCTTGTTCCTTGAGCAAATGCCCCAGCCTAGTCTCATACCTGCCATTTCCGCTCCGTAGTTGGAGTGTGTCCTACATCACAGCCATTACCAGTCATCTGCCTGTGCCTGCATCCCCCAAGCAACATGTAGTGTTCTCTAAACGAGATTATACTGCGTGTGTTCTGTGCATCTTGCTTGTTTTCACATCTGTTCCTGAGTCAAATAACATCTGACTGTAATTATCATTTTTTAATACAAGCTTTTCATGGTGAAGCTTGAGATTATGATATAGGAGGAAATTTTAAGAGGAGCTGTATTATAAAGAGAAAATACTAAAATAGAAAACACAATTGGCCCTGTATTTCAGATTATGAATATTATGATGTTTACTCTGCAACATTAAGATTTCCTACCATTACATGTCATTAAAGGCTGGTTTTATAGAAAAGGCAATATCTTTTGATAAACAGAAATTAAGTGGAAAGCATTGTTGTAAAAGGATACGTGATCGTTTAATAGTTAAATAGGAAAAATTAAATGACTTCAGTTTTGAACTGTCATTAACCCTGAAAGAATTGTTGTCGTTATTTTTTAGAAATACACAACCAAACCGACTTACTGAGTCTTAGTGGAGAAACACTTTGTGTGACTGCAGGATCAGCTCCCTCTCTGATCAACAGTTCCAGTACTCTTCTTTGTCAGTATATCAACCTGCAGCTCCTGAATGCAGAGCCACAAGGTATGTGCCTCCTCACAGCAGGCAGAGTGTGGGGTGCTGGGCATTAAGGTTCTGTATATATGTGTATGTTTCTAGTCGGCTTCAAAGTTTTGCTGTAAAGTGTGGTTCCCACGCTGCTCTGGGGGAGCACCCACAGGCTTTTCTTTTGGTGTCTTTACATAGAGACCCTCAACTATCTGGCATGGTTAGGAAATGAAAAAATTGGTTAGGCAAAAATTACAACTAAATTGTTTTAAGTGCCAAAACATTTTAATTTCTAATTTTACTTTCTTTCTGGGGAAAATGTTCTGAAAACTTGTGTACCTCCATGCCTTAATCAACAGACTAGATTGATAGCGATTTTTTTCCTGATAGTTTAGGATCCTCATTGTGTACATTTGCACTGAAGTCTTTGGGTTCTTCATTTGACTGTGTACTAAGTATCTGTTCCCCAAGCTTCTGGGCTTTTATATAAGGTTGTTTTTTTTTTTCCTCCTTCCCCTTCACCTCTGTGAAATCTTCAAGGCTGTTTCTGCATGGACTGCATCTCCCACGGTCGCACTCATGCTTCTGGATCCACTGCTGGTCTCAGCACTGCCTGTTAGAGCTGTCCACAGTGGCCGCCTGTGTTGGAGATAGAGGGGGAACTCTCGAGATTTAATCCAGTTTGTTCTTTCTTCCATAGAGTGTTTAATGGGGACAGTGGGTACTCTCCCTGCTCGAAAACCCACTTGGGCAGAATGGACTCACCCACCAAGGTCTTCTATATGAAGCAGCCAAGGTGTTTGGCCTTCGGAGCAGGAAGCTAAAGCTATTTCTGAATGAGACCCAAACGCAAGGTAAGGAGATTATGGACCGTAAGTTTTTTTCTTTTTGTTGAAAGTAGATTTTGATGCCATTAACCATTTGTAGCATACATATGTAAGATAGTACTATGGTTATTCTTTTTTGTTATTCCTTCCCCAGAAATTTACCATAATATAATTTTCTTTTTTTCTTTTTTTCTTTTTTCTTTTTTTTTTTTTTTTTTTTAACTTTTATTATTTATTTTATTTAAGAGTCTTGCTCTGTTAACCAGGCTGGAGTGCAGTGGCGTGATCTCGGCTCACTGCAACCTCCACCACCCAGGTTCAGGTAATTCACCTGCCGCAGCCTCCAGAGTAGCTGGGACTACAAGCGTGCACCACCATGCCCGGCTAATTTTTGTATTTTTAGTACGAGATGGGCTTTCACTATATTGGCCAGGCTGGTCTTGAACTCCTGACCTCGTTATCTGCTCACCTAATAGTGCTGGGATTACAGGCTTGAGCCACCGCGCCCATCTTTTTTCTTTTTTTTTTTTGAGGCGTAATCTTGTTCTGTCTCCCAGGCTGGAGTGCAGTGGCACAATCTCGGCTCACTGCAACCTCTGCTGCCTCCTGGGTTCAAGTGATTCTCCTGCCACAGCCTCCTGAGTAGCTGGGAATACAGGCACCCACCACCACGCTCAGCTCATTTTTGTATTTTTAGTAGACACAGGGTTTCACCATGTTGCCCAGGCTGGTCTCGAACTCCTGACCTCAGGTGATCCACCCACCTTGGCCTCACAAAGTGTTGGGATTACAGGCGTGAGCCACTGCACCCGGTCCATTGTATTCTTTCTTAGAGTTTCCATCTTTCTGTTTACATTGCCCATTTGCTCTGCTTGTTTTCTGTGTTTCTGTTGAAGCCCAATTTTAAGAAGCATTATGTCTAGTTCCTTGGAGACACTGTAAACCCAGACCCACTTTAACTCAATTATTTTGGACATAGTTAAGAAAACTGTGACTGGCCAGACGCGGTGGCTCACACCTATAATCCCAGCACTTCAGGAGGCTGAGGCGGGACGATCACCTGAGGTTAGGAGACCAGCCTGGCCTATATGGTAAAATCCTATCTCTACTAAAATTAGCTGGGCATGGTGTTGGATGCCTGTAATCCCAGCTACTTGGAAGGCGGAGGCAGGAGAATCGCTTGAGCCTGGGAGGCGGAGGTTGCAGTGAGCTGAGATTGCACCACTGCTCTCCAGCCTGGGCGACAAGTGAAACTTCATCTCAAAAAACAGCTATGACTCTCCCAGTCATACACAAAGGCCAGGAGTTGTAATGGAGACAGAATCTGTCTATCCCTACTCCAAAACAAAGCTAAGTGAGGTGATTCTTTCTGTATTTGTTTCTTTGACTGCTGCAACAAATTTTCACAAATGGGGTGGCTCAAGTCAACAGGTTTATTCTCTTAACAGCTCTGGAGGCCAGACATCTGAAATTAGGGTGTCAGCAAGGCTGCAGTGTCTCTGAAGGCTCTCTGGGAGAATTCTCGTTTACTTCTTCCAGCTGCTGGAGGTGCCCGGCATCCCTTGACTTGCGGCCGCATCACTTTAGTCTCTGACTTCGTGATCACTTTGCCTCCTCCTCTGTCTGGTTCCTCTTTTCCATATAAAGTTACATTCACAGCTCCTGGGAATTTAGAACCTGGGCATATCTTTGGAAGGCCATTATTAACCCATTACATTATCTTCACTTCTTCGCTGTGGTGAAGGACCTTAACTCAAATTAACCTGTTTGCTCCGGGTTTCTTATTTGAAGTTCCAGTTTCTTCGCAGAGTTTTGTTGGACTTCCCAGGTTGTGTAGACCAGAGGCTTTTCTCTTTCCCCTGCTTTCATAGCTCTTTAGAAGCAAAAGCATTAAGCCACCAAACCCCATGGAGTCATTATTTTTGGCCTCTGTAGAATTCTCCCAATTTCTTTCTGTCTAGCTATTTTTTTTTTAATTTGATTGCATATCATACTTCTAAATTTCCTGTCATAATGTTAAACACTAAAGCTTTATTTCTGCATAGGTTTCTCCTTCCCTACCTGGGTTTATTTTTAGTGACTCTCCTTTGTCTTTTTCCCCTCCCATCTAGTTTAGGGCCTCATCATCCATGAAAGTCTCACCAGTCTGCAGACTGTACACTTTGTGAACATTCCTCCCTTGATGTTGTTCCTCTGCTTAGAGCCCCTAAGGCTCCCATTCTCTTACACTTCAGAATCTTCATTTCCACACAGATCCTTCCTATTCTGGGCCTTCCCTGTCTTTCTGATTCTGTCCCTAATTCTTTCACTCTGTCAGAGGCTTTTTTCACTCTCCTTCCAACACACTTGGCCCTTGCATTGTGGTATGGTAGTAAAGATCATCTATAAATGTAGCTTCCTATTTTGATAAGCTTATATAAAACTTTAGCGATATTCTAAACTCTTTTCCTTCTCCCTCAAATCCATTGGTCACCAAGTTGTGCAGTGGAGCTGAAGATGACATTTATCTCTCGCTTGTTCTGTGCAAATAAATGCAGTGGCACAATTGAAGCTGGGCAGGGTAGAATCATGTCTGTGTGAATTACGTATTTATAATACTACCTGCAGTTCACGTAACTAGTCTTACCTATGCTGCCTTCCTGCATTCTCTTTATTCTGTGATGTTAGCTAGGCAAAAGTTTAGTAGGTGAGAGCTTTTTCTTTTTTGAGACAGAGTTTCACTCTTCTTTGCCCAGGCTGGAGTGCAGTGGCATGATCTCAGCTCACTGCAACCTCCACCTCCTGGGTTCAAGCGATTCTTCTGTCTCAGCCTCCTGAGTAACTGGCATTACAGGTGCCCACCTGCCACCACGCCTAGCTAATTTTTTTATTTTTAGTAGAGATAGGGTCTCCACCATGTTGGCCAGGCTGGTCTTGAACTCCTAACCTCAGATGATTCGCCCGCCTCAACCTCCCAAAGTGCTAGGATTACAGGCATGAGCCACGGCACCCAGCTGAGAGCTTTTAAAGGTTTAGTGATTTACCTAATATTGTGGCATAGTCAGGACTTTTTCTAATTTAGTATCTTTCCAATCTGTTATCTGTAGCTTCCTTTTCATTATACTTTTTCTCTCAGAATTGTCTTTCATAAAGTATCAATAACTTAATAAATTATTAACGAAATATTAACCATTTTAGAAACTCCTAGATGTGGCTGGGCACAGTGACTCATGCCTGTAATCCCAGCACTTTGAGAGGCTGAGGCAGGTAATCGCTTGAGGTCAGGAGTTCCTGACCAGCCTGGCCAACTTGGCAAAACCCCGTCTCTACTAAAAATACAAAAATTAGCCCGACGTGGTGGCAGGCACCTGTAATCCCAGCTACTCGGGAGACTGGGGCAAGAGAATCACTTGAACCCAGGAGGCAGAGGTTGCAGTGAGCCGAGATCATGCCACTACTCCAGCCGGGGTGACAGAGTAAGGTTCTGCTCTCCCTCCAAGAAAAAGAAACTCGTAGATGTCTTCTTGCATGCTCCACTAAACCCTAAACATCATCTCCAGGTCTTGTGATTATCTATTAAGGAAGAAGCTTTAAGAGTATTTTCACATCTAGGATTGCCTGCTAGCATAAGAGCTTTTTTTTTTTGAGACTGAGTTTCGTTCTTGTTGCCCAGTGCAATCACATAATCTGAGGTCACCGTGACCTCAACCTCCTGGGTTCAATTTAAGCAATTCTCCTGCCTCAGCCTCAAGTACTGGTATTACAGGCACATGCCACCATGCCCGACTAATTTTGTATTTTTAGTAGAGATGGGGTTTCTTCATTTTGGTCAGGCTGGTCTTGAACTCTCGACCTCAGGTGATCTGCCCGCCTTGGCCTCCCATAGTGCTTGGATTATACATGTGAGCCACCGCTCCCTGCCTGACGAGCTATTTGTAAAGAAATTTCATCTATTTAAATTCAGATCTGACTGGAAGCAAAATGCTTCATAGTAGGCAGATAACTTTAATTTTTTTTTCTTTTTGAGTTGTATATTCAATACATGTTAATCAGTTACATTTGTGTTATACTTTTGGATGCTGAGAGTTTTCATCATTCGTCATATTGAATCCTGTATTCCTTAACATGATCCTTTGTCTCTGGTAAATTCTTGCTTTCTCACATAACAGCATGTCCTCGGCTTATTTTGTACTCTTACTTCTCCAGACCTAGAAAATAGCTGTTCTTCAAATTAGACAGAATCATATTTTGAAACTACATGTCTGGGATACTGAGTTGGCACAGCTTCTAGGCCTTTTTTGTAGACACAGGATGTATCTGTTTATGAGGAAAAATAACCATCTTGGTAGTACCCAGAGTTAGCCAGACTGTGAAGTGATGGCATAGTCTTCCAGAAGGCTCCAGGAGTCTGTCCAAAATCTAACTCCACCTGCAAGGTGTTAGGCTTCTACTGTGAACTCAGGAAACAATCCACACAAGACCCCCATCACTGCTGGCACCAACTGCAAGTTCCAGGAGTTTTCCTAGACCACCCTCAGGTTCAGTAACCTGCTAGGAGGACTCAGACTCACTGAAAGGTATTATACTCATGGTTTCATTTACTATAGGGAAAGGATACACATTAGAACCAGTGAGAGAGAGAGAGAGAGAGAGAGATAGAGAGAGAGAGAGAGGGCACATCTACATATATATGTATGCTCCATAAGTGAATTCCTTAGGCAATGGTTATCTCATTGCCTTTACTAGGCAATTCAGTAGGTTAGATGATCTGATGATCGATAGATAGATAGATAGATAGATAGAGAATCAGAATCTGGGAGCGATTCAAACAAGGATCACCAGGTCATCATCTCTCCCTGGAGTCATGGATAATGTTTCCTTCTCCCATCCCTTACATCTGACAACACAGAGACTGTATTACCAGCCAGGGAAGCTCAGTGGAGCCTTGGTGTCCAGTTTCTATTGAGGTTTCATTCTGTAGGTATGATTGCTGCCTTTCTCAGCTGATACGATGTGACCCAAGTCCCCATTCTCAAATCATATACTTGGTCTTTCTGTCGTGGTCTAGCACTACCATGAATCATCTCATTAGCAACAACTGTCAGGTTTGGTGAACATGCTCACCATGAGAAACAAAGATCTCCTACTAGGAAATTCCAAGGATTTAGAGATTCCCCTCAGGAGCTGGGACAAAGGGCAGAACTCTTAGGATAGGGCCAATTCCTTACTACACAAGCAGTTAATATTTTTAAAAATATTCACCCACAATAGGTAAAATACTGATTTTTATTTCAACTTTTTCTTTTCATTCTAGAAATTACAGAAGACATCCCCATGAAGACTTTGAATATGAAGACTGTATATGTTTCTGTATTACCAACAACAGCAGAATTTTAGCATGCACTTACCAGTGTTGAGTCAGCCTTTCCCTGACTTACACCCATCCCCATACATATGTGCACATAGATACACACGTGAACACACTGAAGATATTTCCTTCAGGTGCATGTAAAATATGCTGCTTGGATTGAAATTCAAATGGAATTGATCAGTCAAGTAACTTGAGACCTCACAGTAATCTTCACACTTAACCATAGACACCTATGCAGTCATGTTGGGAGCAGCACCACAGTTTATTGCTATACTTGGGTTCTTAAGTACAGAAGGTAGAAGTAATTTACATGGGATAGCATATATATCGTTTTCTGGTCTTTTAAAATTTATTTGAGACCTCTTGATGAAATGGACATATATTTCTGCCACCTGGATTTTCCTGGGTAATTTGATGGAATATTTTAAGTTTCAGTAAATCAGAACAATAAACTCAGATATAAATGTATTGAAAGTAATTCATTCTTCCACAGTTAAATGAAACTTGAAATGTGTAACCTTTGAAGAACATAAAACTTGATGATGGTTTCTGTATTAAGACAGCGGACTAAACATCTGATAAAACCTTTCCAAAATCCTAGATGATAATTTGAGTCCTCAAAGAAGCAGGTGACATGACAAAATTAGATGTGCAAGAATTTATTAGAGGAAACATAAATGAAGGACAAACGGATGGACCAAGCGTAGGTTGAGAGAGCCTCAGACTGCGGTGTAGATCTACACTGTAAAAGAGAAAACGGAGATTGATTAGCAAAAACAGACTGCAGTGCAACTCTGAGATGAAGTCTTGGTCAGGGCAATGGAGATTTCCCAGGCAAAGATTCCTTTTAGTAGAGTGCAGAGTTGGGCAGAAATAGCCTGGCTTTTGCCTCCCAGTCAGCGTCTGGGAGGAGGCCAAGGGGAGCATGCCTTGGCACAAATGCCTTGATGGATCTGAAAGTACCAATTACAGTCCTCACATCAGATTCTTTTGGAAGGGAGATCTGAATGGTACATCTTTATGGCTGCTACAGAAGATGCATTCACACAAAAACCCTCAGGTTGGAGAAAATAGAGGAAACAACCGGAATTTGGGGAATTCGAAGTAGATAAACAGTGTTAACTAACTTGGTAGACCCAAGAAACCCCAGTTCTAAATGGAGAAACTAATAAACTTACAGAATTCACAGCACCAGTTACCTCTGGGATGAAGGGCAGAAGAGGTACAGAAAGAGGGAAGATGTCATGAATACTGGGAAGCCTTACGGCGTCTCACATTTCTACATTGCTAAGAAAGTCTCTTATCCCCGCCACAGCTGGCATCTGGAGGGTAAAAAGTGACTGGTAGAAGTCTAGACTGAATGGAAGACAAGAGTACTTGCAAGTCTGGAGGATTCCTAATACCAACCCTCAGGTTAGATAATTTGCTGGAAGGACTCACAGAACTCAAAGAAAACTTATATTCATGGTTACAGTTATTACAGGGAAACGTTAAAGACCGAAGTCAGCCAGAGGAGAGATGGAGAGGGTAGAGCTCAGGAGAAGTACCAGACACAGCTCCTGTCCTGTCTCCGTGGAGTCAGAAAGCGCTGCTGGCATCGATGTGTGACAGTGTGCACAGAGTACTGCCAGCCAGGGAAGCTCACCCAAGCCCTGGAACCCAGAGTGTTTATTGCGGCTGCTTTATGTACACGTGATTAATTGTCCATGTGGTTAATCACAGTCTCCAGGTCAGCTGATAGTACATGACCCAAAACCACCCTAAATCGCATTGTTGGTATTTCTGGTGTGTGTACCCCACTACCATAAGACTGTGTCGATTTGTCCCACCCCAGCCGTAAATCATATTGTCAAGGCTATTCATTATAACCCAAGATCCCAGGTAAACAAAGGCATGCCTATGTAGCATAACATCCCAAGGGCAAGGTCAAATTCCTTTCTACACAGTTCTTGTACTAGAAACAAGCTTTATATATACTGTCCACTATATCAAAGGAATATAAAAGATTGACACCAAGTATTGCAGGGGAAAAGGGCTCACTCCAGCAATTAACTTCAAAGTTGAGAAGTCCCACCCATACTCAGGTCAGTGTTTGAGGCCCCAACTCTTATTCACGAGGCTCCCGTCTAGAATTACCAGAGATCTAATGAAAGTCTCTAGTCCAAAACCAAAAGAAAACAAAAGCAGTTTTCAGGGATCAAATGATGCAGTGAAGAGAAAATTCCCCCTGCCGAATGTGTTAATATCCTTAGAGATGTAAGATACTACATCTATAAAATAACAGGATACTACAAAACATGAAAATCTCAGAGGAGAAAAAAGTTCCTATTAATTTAAGACGGACTAGAAATGAAAAAACAATCATTGGAAAAGAGTTGAAATTTTCCAAATGCTAGAAAGATTAACAATAAATATATAAGGTGGGAGAAAGAGATACTGTACATAAGTTAGAGTCCAGGAGTTCCAATATCCAAAATGTAGAAGTTCCAGAAAGAAAAATGAGGTCAGAAAATTATAATTAAACAAATTTTGCAGAACTTAATGACATAACCAGATTGAAAGATATCTTCAAATGTCTAGCACGATCCATGAAAATAGACTCATTCCCAAGGCACATAACAGAAATTTCAGAACATAAAGAGAAGACTACGTTTCTAGAAAGAAAAAAGGGATGTACAAAAGATTAGCAATTAAGGATTTTTCTTTTCAACCTCTGCAAGCACAGAACAATTTAGTAAGGATTTGATTTCTCAACAGCAACACAGCAAGAAGAGAATCTCCCCAATTCTTTGGGGAACGTTTTCTAACTAAAATTCTACCCAACCAAATGACCAAACAAGTATAAAGGTAGAATAAAGACGTTTTCAGACATGAGTTGGGTCTCAAAATTATCTCCCGTGTACTCTTTTCTCAGTGAGTTACTGGGAAATGTATTCTACCAAGCTACAGTAACCCCACTGAGATCTTGGTTTCTAAAACCATTCTCCCATGAATGGAACTAGGTTTCTCTGGAGAAATGGCTGATTCTTAGAGCTGGAGCTGGGAATGTACAAGACGAATCTGGAACATCTTGTAGTACCAGAAAGTCAAGTGATGAAAAACAATGGTGAGTGACATCAGCAAGACGGGAAAATATTAATACTAAGCCCTGCCGGGCATGGTGGGTGGCTCATGCCTGCAATCCCAATGCTTTGGGAGGCTGAGGTGGGGGAGATCATGAAGTCAGGAGTTTGAGACCAGCCTGCCCAACATGGTGAAACCCCGTCTCCTAAAAATACAAAAATTAGCCCACCATGGGGATGTGTGCCTGTAATCCCAGCTACTCAGGAGGCTGAGGCAGAACTGTTTGAGCCTGGGAGGTGGAGGTTGCAGTGAGCTGAGGTCACGCCACTGTACTCCAGCCTGAGCGACAGAACAAGATTCCGTCTCAAAAATAACATAAAAAAATAAAAAGCCCCAGGCCCTCATTCTCTCATAGAGACACTGACTTAACAGTATAGGGACCAAATTGCCTTTGTGGGAATTTTTCAGAAATCAGTTAAAAAGTTGTAGTTCCTCATGTGAGTGTAAAAGCAAGAAGAGCTGATGTGAAGCAGGTGAGAAAGTCCATTACATTTGCATACCATAGGTTGTCCCAGTACCAAGCACAGTGCAGCACAGTCTGGAGAAATCCCCCACTTGCACCTTCTCTCTCTAAGAGGGAAACAGTAGAGTGGAATGTATGTCCAATGTTCTGGCTTACAGTGGTGCTGCCCGAGGGACTGATTTCTGTTCATATGACTCAGCACTGACAGGAACAGTGTCGTACTTTGGATGACTAGGGGCTGCTAGAACAATGTGAGAGCTATAGCCTTGTTACAGCAACGTAGGGTCTGGTATCATAAGCAGATAACAAGGGGAGCAAGAAATTATGAGGTCCTTAAAATGCAACGGGGAAACCTCTTTGGGAAATTACACAGACAAATCCAGAGAAGATACATCCCTAGAAAATATTTTGAGAGATTTCCAAGATCTCCAGCTAGACTAATTGGTGTTGCTGTTCCTTTTTTCTTTTTTTTTTCTTTTTGAGATGAAGTATGGCCCTGTTGCCCAGGCTGAAGTGCAGTGGCACAGTCTTGGCTCACTGCAGCCTCCGCCTTCCAGTTTCAAGTGACTCTCCTGCCTCAGCCGCCTGAGTAGCTGGGATTACAGACACATGCCACCACGGCAGGCTAATTTTTGTATTTTAGTAGAGACAGGGTTTCACCATGTTGGCCAGGCTGGTCTCGAACTCCTGACCTCATGATCCACCCACCTTGGCCTCCCAAATTGCTGTGATTACAGGCATGAATCACCATGCCCGACCTTTTTTTTTTTTTTTTAAGACAGGTCCAGGCTGGAGCACAGTGGCTTGATCATGGCCAAGATCATCCCACTGCACCCCAGCCTGGACAACAGAGGGAGACTCATCTAAAAAAAAAAAAAAGAAAGAAAAAGTATAGAAACACATGGAAATTTGACAACATGCCCCTGAACAACCGTTGGGTCAATGAAGAAATTAAGAAGAAAATTACAAAATTTCTTGAAACAAATGAAAATGAAAACACAACGGAACAAAACCTATAGTATACAACAAAAGGAGTACTAAGAGAAAAGTTTGTTGCAATAAATGCTTACATCAAAAAAGTAGAAAAACTTAACCTAACATCTTAAAGAACTAGAAAAGCATGGCCGGGGCTGGTGGCTCATGCCTGTGATCCCAACACTTTGGGAGGCCAAGGTTGGGATGAATTGCTTGAACTCAGGAGTTTGAGACCAGCCTCGGCAACATGGTGAAACCCATCTCTACAAAAATTAGCCAGGCATGGTGGTGCACACCTGTAGTCTCAGCTCCTTGGGAGGCTGAGGTGGGAGGATCACTTGAACCTGGGAGGTAGAGGTTGCAGTAAGCTGAGATTGTGTCACTCCAGGCCCGGGTGACAGAGTGAGACTCTGTCAAATAACTAGAAAAGAGCAAATCAAACCCAAAATTAGTAGAAGAAAAGAAATAAAGATCAGAGCAGAAATAAAATTGAGACCAAAAAAATACACAAGATCACAAAAGTGAAAAGTTGGATTTTTGAAAATAAAAAATCTTCAAACCTTTAGCCAGATTAAGAAAAAAAAGAGAGAAGATCCAAATAAAATCAGAGAGAAAAAAGGGACATTACAACTAATACCCCAGAAATTCAAAGATCATTAGAGACTGCTATAAGAAGCTCTGTGCCAATAAATTGGAAAGCATATAAGAAATGGATATATTCTTAGACATATACAACCTAGCAAGGTTGAACCATAAAGAAATTCAAAACTCGGTGAGGTGCCGTGGCTCACGCCTGTAATTCCAGCACTTGGGAGGCCGAGTCAGGAGGATCGTGAGGTCAGGAGATTGAGACCATCCTGGCGAATACGGTGAAACACTGTCTCTACTGAAAATACAAAAATTAGCTGGGCATGGTGACACAGGCCTGTAATCCCAGCTACTCCGGAGGCTGAGGCAGGAGAATTGCTTGAACCTGGGAGGTGGAAGTTGCAGTGAGTCGAGATCGCGCCATTGCACTCCAGCCTGGGAGACAAAAAGAAATCCAAAACTCAAATAGGCCTATAACAAGTAACAAGATTGAAGCAGTGATTTTTTTTAAAAAGTCTCCCATCAAAGGAAAGCCCAGGATCTGATAACTTCACTGCTGAATTCTATGAAACATTTAAAGAAGATCTAATACCAGTCCTATCCAAACTATTCCAAAAAATCAAAGAGGAGGATCCAGGCTCATTCTAAGAGGCCAATATTGCCCTGATACCAAAACCAGAAAAAGACACAACAAAAAGGCTGACTCAGTGGCTCGCACTTGTAATTCCAGCACTTTCGGAGGCTTAGGCAGGAGGATTGCTTTTGGTCAGGAGTTTGAGACCAGCCTACGAAACATAGCAAGACCTTGTCTCTGCAAAAGAAGAAAAAGAGACAAACTTAGCCAGCTGTGGTGGCATGTGTCTGTAATTCAAGATACTCAGGGGTCTGAGACAGGGGAAAACTGCTTATGTACAGAAGTTTGACATTTTTGAGGTTACAGTGAGCTATGATCATGCCGCTGTACTCCAGCATGGGTGACAAAGCAAGACTCTTGTCTCAAAAAAAAAAAAAAAAAAGATTAAAATGGTAAATTTTAGGTATGTTTTTCTATAATAAAAATAAAGGAAGTTTGTTGGACTACAAAAAAATAAACTTCCTTTAATATAGAATGTGGGAGGAGTTCATAGTGTTGACATAATGGGAAGGAAAGTACCATGAAATAATAGGTTGATAATACTGCTGAAGTCAAGATAAATATACCCACAACATATAGCCACTAAGGAAAGACATTGCAAACATTCCTCTGCCATGGGAGGAAATGACCCAATATGATAACCTTTTACCTGTGATGTGGTTTGGTTCTGTGTCCCCATCCAAATCTCCTGTTGAATTGTAATCCCCGTTGGGCACGGTAGCTCACGCCTGTAATCCCAGCACTTTGGGAGACTGAGGCAGGCAGATCACCTGAGGTCAGGAGTTCGAGACCAGCTTGACTAATATGGTGAAACCACGTCTTTCTCTTTTTTTCTTTTTTAAAGATGGGGTTTCACCATGATGGCCAGGCTGGTCTCGAACTCCTGACCTCAGGTGATCCACCAACCTCAGCCTCCCAAAGTGCTAGGATTACAGGCGTGAGCCACCGTGCCCGGTTGAAACCAAGTCTAAAAAAAAAAAAAAAAAAAGAATTGTAATCCTAATGTTGGGGGAGGGACGTGGTGGGAGGTGATTGGATCACCGTGGTGGATTTCCCCCTTGCTGTTCTCGTGATAGTGAGTTCTCCCAAGAACTGGTTGTTTGCAAGTGTGTAGCACTTCCCTCTTCACTTTCTCTCTCCTGTCACCATGTGAAGATGTGCTTGCTTCCCTTCACCTTCACCCGTGATTGTAAATTTCCTGAGCCATGCCTCCCCAGTCATGCCTCCTGTACAGCCAGTGGAACTGAGAGTCAGTTAAACTTCTTCTTTAAATAAACTGTCCAGTCTCAGGTAGTCTTTTTGGTTTTTGTGTTTTCTTTTTTTCTTTTCTTTTTCTTGAGACAAGGTCTTGCTCTGTTGCCCAGGCTGGAGTGCAGTGGCACAATCTTGGCTCACTGCAACCTCCACCTCCTGGGTTCAAGCGATTCTCATGGCTCAGCTTCCTGAGTAGCTGGGACTACAGGCATGCACCACCATGCCCAGCTAATTTTTTGTTTTTCAGTGGAGACAGGGTTTCACCATGCTGCCCAGGCTGGTCTCAAACTCCTGAACTCAGACAGTCGTCTGCCTCTCTCAACCTCTCAAAGTGCTAGGATTACAGGCATGAGCCACCATGCCCAGCCTCAGGTAGTTCTTCATAGCAATGTGAGAACAGACTAATACAACCAACAAGAGAAAATCTAAAGTAAAACAGCAAAAAGTGCAACATTTATACATAAGGGTTATATATAATGTGTAATAATAGTAAAGTGTTAAATTCTAAAAGAAGATGGCTTTAGATTTGCTGATAGACTTTTGTTTGTTTCATTTCACAGCATGACCTTGAGCTGCATGACAGTCTTTTTTATTTTTGAAATTTTTTGTAGAGATGAGGGCTTGCTATGTTCCCCACCCAGGCTGGTCTTGAACTCCTGGGCTCAAGTGATCCTCTCCCCTTGGCCTCTCAAAGTGCTGGGATTACAGGCATGAGCCATGCCACCCAGCCCCACTTCTTCTAATGAGATAGCTGTCA
The DNA here is from genome assembly GCA_036589455.1 of Ateles fusciceps. Lineage (NCBI taxonomy): Eukaryota > Metazoa > Chordata > Mammalia > Primates > Atelidae > Ateles > Ateles fusciceps. The sequence goes on along the minus strand of JAZHEH010001180.1, from coordinate 38,445 downwards.
TTTACATTCTCTCTTAATAGAGCAATGTGCCGTCTCATTCAGCAGAGCTTTTCCCGGGAGGTCTGATGAGCAAGAAGAACAGGCTTGTGAGAGAAAATAACCAAGACCATAAGCAGAGGCCTGAGGTGGAGCTTCCAGCCCAGACTGAACAATGCAGGCCCTCCTCAGACAGGCCACCTGCACATGAGTAGCTAAGAGAGGACCAGAAGACTCCTATGAGGGTATCCACCCTGGAGCAGCATTGAGGGAGAGCTGGAAGGGCTTTATGGAGGTAGATAAAGAACTGATGGGCAATTGGAGTGGGTTGTGGGAAAGTATTATGTTTGTGTGAGCTTTGCCATCAGGAGCACGTTTTATTTATTTATTTATTTATTTACTTTTTCTTGAGACGGAGTTTTACTCTTTTGTCCAGGCTGGAGTGTAATGGCACAATCTCAGCTCACTGCAACCTCCGTCTCCCCCGGTTCAAGTGATTCTCATACCTCGTCCTCCCAAGTAGCTGGGATTACAGGAGCTGCCACCACGTCAAGCTAATTTTTTTGGGGGCCCCCGCCCCCCCCCCCGGGGGCCATATTTTTAGTAGAGACAGGGTTTCACTATGTTGGCCAGGCGGGTCTCAAACTCCTGACCTCAGGCGATCCACCCGCCTCTGCCTCCCAAAGTGCTGGGATTACAGGCATGAGCCACGGCGCCCACCCTCAACCCCCTTTTGTTTGAGACGGAGTTTCACTCTTGTTCTTCAGGCTGGAGTGTAATGGCACGATCTCAGCTCACGGAAACCTCCGCCTCCTGGGTTCCAGCGATTGTCCTGCCTCAGCCTCTTGAGTAGCTGGGATTACAGGCATGCACCACAATGCCCGGCTAATTTTGTATTTTTAGTAGAGACAGGGTTTCACCGTGTTAGCCAGGATGGTCTCGATCTACTGACCTCATGATCCGCCTGAGGGGTTTCTCCATGTTGGTCGGGCTGGTCTCAAACTCTCAGCCTCAGGTGATCCGCCCACCTCGGTTTTATCTTTAACTGATAGCGACACTGCTAGAAGTAAGTAAGCTCTTCTCATGAATCAAAATTCCCAGTGGCACTACGGAGTCCTGATTAAGTTGTCAGTACTCTGGCTGAGAGAATACAGAATCTACTTTTAGCAGCTGTGTTAAGAGACAGAGTTAACCGTGAGTGCTTGATTAAGCATTACTTTGCTCAGGAACCAAAGTATGGATCTTTTAATTCCTGTTTCCACGAATTACCTTTTCATATCCTTTGTCATTTTTCTAAGCTTAAGTCTCCTTTTGTTTCCTCAATAATTTGGCTGCCACATCTTTCAGAACCTGTCAGGGGCAGGCACAGGGCAGGGTCAGGGGCTGCTCATGGGAGGGGTCAGGGCAGGAGTCAAGGGCGGGGTTGAGGGGTCTGAACATGGACTGGGACGGGGTAGGGTCAGGGGCTGGCCATGAGCGCAGACAGGGCAAGGTCAGGGTCTGAACATGGGAGGAGTCAGGGCAGGGTGAGGGACTGGACATGGGAGGGGGTCAGGGCAGGGTCTGGGTTTGAACATGGGAAGGAGTTAGGGCAGGTCGGGCCGGGCATGGGAGGTGACAGAGCAGAGTCAGAGACTGGGCATGGGCGGGGTCAGGGGCTGGCCATGGAGGGGGGGGTCAGGGCGGGGTCAGGAGCTGGGCATGGGTGGGGTCAGGGCGGGGTTAGGGGCTTGTCTCGGGACAGGGTTAGGGACTGTGTTCAGCGCCTGTCTGGTGCTGGGGTCAGGGCGAGGTCATGACCTGTTTCCCAGGGGTCAGGGCCAGCACTCATCGCCTGTTTTGCCGGTGTCAGGGTGGGGTCGGGATCGGCTCTAGTTCCCCTTCCTCCTGTCCTGGCGTCAGGTGATGTGTGTGGGGGGCAACGCGGACCGGAGCCCAGCCGGGCCCCCTGCTCTGGTCTCCGCTGCTGCTGCTGCTCCTGAGCCCAGAGGCCGCCCCTGCCCCCGCAGCCCCGCGCCCCTAGCCCCTTGCAGGCTCCGAGGGAAGCCAGAGAGAGCCCAGGGGTGCAGGAGGGCCGGGAGCCCGCAGTCAGAACTCAAGGTCCGTTTGAAGCAGAGGGTGTGGGGCCGAGCGGGCCTCGGAGGCAGAGGGCAGGGGCGCAGGGAGCATTTGAGCGGGCCCCTGGGCCACGGGGGCAGGCGGTCGAGGTCTCCGCAAGACCAGGTGGGGGTGAGCAGTGTCCGGGAGAGGCGGGCGTCAGGGAGAGGTGGGGAACTGCCGCCAGAAGCGGTGGGGGAGGAGGGTGGGGCTCTGGGCTTGGTGCCTAGGGCCGGAAGTCACCCGAATCCGTTGTCTCTCCCCCCTCCGCTCCCAACCAGGTGGCCCCAGAGACGGCATCAGGCAAGGTGGGTCAGGGGGTCAGGCTGCCCACTCTCGGTCCCAGGACTGGGTGTGGTGCCCACGGAACTGGATGGGGTGCCGGGGTCTGGCGCTGGGGCTGGGTGAAGAGAGAGCGCCACCAGGACTGCTGCTGGGCGCCGAGAATGGGGTGGGCCCTGGGGTCTCATGTCCCCTTCCTGAGGCCTGGAAGCACAGGCCAGGGACCAAGGCACTGCCTCTCAGGAGCCCAGGCCCACAGCTCCGCCTCCCAGGTGTGAGTCTCAGAACCAAGGTTGTCCACAGCAGCCCCACCCCCTCACCTTTTAAAAATAGAACATCAGGAATCAGAGAGGGGGAGCAAGTTTTCCCAAGTCACACAGCACAACAGACTTCTGCCTGCAGTTCTCTCTCCCTGGGATACTGGGGTGGGGTGGAGAGGGCACAACCACTTAGACACCTCTGAGACCTTCAGTTCTTTGATCTGCAAAGTAGGCATACAGGTGTTCTGGTGGGGAAATAAAGTCCCAGGGCTGGGTCCCAGTCCACCCGTGGTCGGCAGGTCCGGTTAAGGATGAGCTGCTGTGGCCCCCCTCGGTCAGCCTTTCCCCCTCCTGCCAGACCCCAGGGCCCTCATTCCCACAGAGCCTGCTCAATTGTGCTCTGTCATCTGGTCCTGGTAGTGGCCATAGAAGGCAGACGCTGGGGTAGCTCTTGGTCATTTTGGCCAGGTCACCTATTCTTTGGCCTTGGTTTTCCCGTCTGTGAAGACAGCAGAGGCCTCACTGGGGTGGCATTCATGGGCACCACTAGTGTCTCTAATAGGAGGGCGGGGGTGTCTCCACAATGTGTGGGAAGCCTAAGGTGGTGGGGAAGATCTGTGGTGGCCGGGACGCAGCAGCTGGCCAGTGGCCATGGCAGGCCAGCCTTCTCTACCGGGCTCGCACCTCTGCAGAGCTGTCCTCGTCGACTCCCGCTGGCTGCTGTCAACTGCCACTGCTTTCTCAAGTGAGTCCTCCTACCCTGGGCCCCCAGCAGAGGGGCTGGTGGGGGAGGAAGATGCAAGGGACGAGGGTTGGGGGGCTGGGGTGGGTTATGTCCTTCTCCTCTGGGCTTCGCTCTGGGGAAGTCTGCTGCCACCAAACTGATGTGGTGCCTGCCGTTGGCCCACAGTCCCCCTCTACCAGGACTGTCCTCCCCCACTCTCCACCAGTGCTCCTTCCCTCTGCCCACATCCTCCTGATCCATCATCTTCAGCTCTGGCAGGGGGGTCCCTGGCCCCTGTGTCTGTCTGCTCCACCCAGCCGTGCCTGAGAGCATTGGCAGTGCCTGTCTTGGCCACCAGCAGGGCTTTTCTTCAGTGTCCACCATGCTCCTGTGAGTCAGACTCCAGCAGGGACTGGGGACTCTGCATGTAGCCAGCGGCGAGGCGATTCTGTTTTTCTATAAAACTCTATGCCTGGAGGAGCCGTGCCAGGCTGCCTGGGTGGGGAAGAGTGGGGTCCCCTGACCCTGGAGAATGACATGGATAGTCGGGGTGCAACTCCTCTGGCCCTCCTGAACCTTACTCAGTGCCCAGCTTCGGAACAGTCATGGAGGGACCCAGAGGGAGAGGAAGGCATCACAGTCCAGGTAGGGAGTCATCTTGGGCACTTAGTGGCTTTGAGACTCCAACTGGGCGCTGTGGGCATCTCCTGGGTGCCACACCACCCAAGACCCTCTATGGCATAGGGTGTGGCAAGACCCCAAGTGAAGGTGTCTCTATGGGAAGGTGAGACACAAGCTCCAGCAAGCAGGATGCAGGAGAGAAAGCCGAGTGGGTGACAAGAGCGGACCCGAGGCAGGGGCGCCCGGAGAGATGCTGCAGTCTTGAGGGAGGATGAAGAGCTGCAGGGGCTTCCCAGAAGGGGAGGCTTTGGTATGGGGAGTGTGGTGAGGGCTTTCCTGGTGGCTGACCTGTGTGAACAAAGTGACAAAGGTCAGAAGTTTCGTCAGTTGTGTTCAGGAACAAGGAGAGCTTCAGTTTCATGCATTCGTCCGGGCATTGAACAGATCCTTTGTGAGTGCTTACAGCAGTGAGGAAAACACCCTGAGAGAGGGCAGGAAAGGTGGTTAGGCCAGGAAGCGGGTCATAGGCAGCCTTCAGAAGGGTCAGGCTGGAGCCAGAATTGAGCCAGAGCTCCTCTTTGTAACATAAAAGGGCTCGATTTGATGATTCTGTCCAGGACTTTTCTGGCCCTAGGATTCTCTGCTCCTCTGATTCAAGGGTGTGCTGGGGAAGCCATATGTCCTGAGGTTGTGAGTAGAATATCCATTAGCCTCAAAAAATGAAGAGCTCCATGGCAGGGCACAGTGGCTCACACCTGTAATCCCAGTACTTTGGGAGGCTGAGGCGGGCCCATCACCTGAGGCTGGGAGTTCGAGAGCAGCCTGAACAATATGCCTCAGCCTCCTGAGTAGCTGGGACTACAGGCACACACCACCACGCCCGGCTAATTTTTTGTACTTTTTAGTAGAGACGGGGTTTCACCATGTTGGCCAGGATGGTCTTGATCTCTTGACCTCGTGATCTGCCCGCCTCGGCCTCCCAAAGTGCTGGGATTACAGGCGCGAGCCACCCTGCCCACTGGGCCCCTTCTAGTTCTGAAAGTGTGTGATTTCATAGCTTTAGAGTTCCCTGAGTCTCAGGCTCTGAAGTCTGGGAATCTTTAATTTTTGAGAATCCAGAATCTGGGTTCTTTGAGTCTTCATGGGTCTTCATTTTAAGGTTTTAATCAGCCATGGATCTGAGATGACTCAACTGAACTCCAAAACATGCTTGGGGGCTGGTCCATTCTAGGTCACCACCAAGCGTTGGATCATCCCTCGCTTGGAAGGTGCTTGGGAAGAACGGAGAGAACGCTCGTGGTGGCTCTGCACTCCGAGGCCGCATGATCCAGTTAGAATGACTGCGACGCAGAAGTGTGACCCCCTCTGAACCTCACTTTGCTCTTATCCTAACCTGGGTCTTTCGTCTACTTCACGGTCTTGTTAACAGACTGAATAATGGAGGAGAGTTGTGTGTGTTTTTATTGTTAGATCAGTAGAAGAGAAATGTAGACAAAGACGTATACACAAGAGTGTTTATTGAAGAAAGGAGTGTTTATAGTTTAGGGAAATGCTATAGTATGATGTTAAGGGAAAAAGGAAGAACATGTATTTCATTATGTGTAGGGTTAGTATTTCTCAACAGACGTGCTCTCTGTGTTTTTGATAGAATATGTCTCCATTCAGTGAGCTCTGCTAGCATCCTTGGCTTTTGACTACTAGATACAGTCCTCATCTCACTCTTAGACTCCGGAATTCTCCCTTCAGTGAACACCTGGCCCCCGACTCCGAGGGCACTTCCCAGACAGCCAGTGCCACATTCAGGCAGCCCCTGCTCTGCCCTTGGGGTCTGTGCCTGGCAGAAGGGCGGCGGACCCTCGGCCCCTCTCGGCCTAGGTCCCAGCTCTCCTTGGCCCTGGGACCAGCAGAGACACCCACCCTGCGCCTGGCCGGCTGGCCATGCTTGTGCCCGTTGGTGATGGTGGGTTGGGAGGGGAACTGTTTCAGATACCAATGTAAATCTGTGTCTGCATCAATTCCACACAAGAGTTCAGTCATCATATGGGAAGGGAATCATAGCTGTGGGGCGCTCCATGCAGGACCCCGAGGGCCCCTGAGGCCAGTCCCTCTGGCCACAGCAAGGAACATCTGCTTCCGCCAGTTGGACGACACTCTTTCCTGCCCAGAAACCGGCAAAGGGACTTCCCCTGCTCCTTACCCACCGTCGTATCCCAAACACACCCGTGTGGGTGGACGCCTCGACATCTCCCCTCAGCCCAGGGCCCGAGCTCTTCCTCATGAGGGTTAAGCAGGAGCGGCCGCCTCTCCCTGTGTCCATGTTGTGGGCAGCTGCCTTCTCCTCAGCTCCCACGGGGCAGAACAAGAGCCAGCCAGCTCTCTCCATCCCAGGATTTTCCAGGGGTGTCTGATAACTAAAGCAGGCGGGGCCTTGTGAGTGGGTGGTGGGAGGGATCAGGGCTTCCTCAGCATCCGTCAGTCCCTGGAGCATCTGAAGGGGCAGCCTACACCTGGAGGAACGAGTGGGGCTGGCCCCCGTGGGTCCCCAGTGCCTGGCATCTCCCGGTCCCTCTGCTCTCCCTCACAGACCCCCTACACTGAGCAGCACAGCCCTGAGGACAGAGGCAGCAGCCCCAAGAGCATTTCCAACACAACTGTATTTATTCATATTTACACACGAGACCCCCAAGGCATTGTTCCCACTCCCTCCCCATACCCCCAGGCTCTGCCTTCCGGTTCAGCCACACTCTTCCTCCCCTCCCTCCCCCACCCTTGGGGATTGGCACCAGAGAGTCTGCCCTGTCCCCCTACTGGCTACAAGCCCGCTTCTTCTTCCTGGAGACCACGGGGTCACCCTTTCTCTTTTGAGACTGTGAGGGGCCACCCAGCCCCCAAGCCAGGGATTGCGCCCCAGAGACTCTGAGCCCAGGCCCTAGGTGGGGCGTCTGTTCAACAGGGGGATGGGCCTCCGAAGAGAGCTCGCTTCTTGGACTTGGTGGCAGGAGCGGGTGCTGGGATGAGGCCTCCTCTCTGCCCAGAGGGAGACTGAGGAGCTCCCTGGGGACCCCGCCCTTCTGGGCTGAGAAAGCCCGAGGCAGGGACAGGGCTCTGGGGCAGCCTCCAGGGCAGCAGCCTGTGCTGGGAACCCAAGAGGAAGGCCAGGCTGGGGAGCTCTTCGTCCTCCTTACTTGACCCCTGAGCCAGCGCATGTGACTCCCCGACAGGACACCCTCCAGGGAGACCCCAGGTGTCCTTGGTCCCCAGACCAGGGCAGGTGGGTCTGTGGTCCTGGGGAGGAGAGTATGGCTGGGCAGCCCTCAGCCTGCGGGAATCCAGACTCTCCAAAAGCACAATAGGGTTTATGGACCTGCTCGTGCCAGTGTGCGCTCTGCCTCCCTGAGGGTCCCGGGCAGCTGTCTGGGGTGGGCAGGTTTCCATGCTGACCCCTTGCTGGGGATCAGGGACATCTCTCTCTGCTCCGTGGCCCGCTGCAGACTTAGAAGGACTTGAGTCCACCTGGGCGGTGCCATGACTAGGGGCTGCCCTCGCACACCGTTCTTCCTTCAAGGATAGGCGACGCTTCTCTGCTACCTGCGGGAGGAAAGAGGGCACTTACTGGCGCTGCCCCAAGTGTGAGCAGGGCCCGGGGTGGTGGCGACCAGGGCACTTGGGCCACGCCCCGCCGTCCACCAGGTGAGCGGCGCCAGGTGAAGCTATCTCGGCTCTTAGAGTGCTTGATGTGCTCAATAGGCACATTAATTCTCTTGGCAAGAATCTTGCCCTTAACTTGTTTGTTTACAACAATGCCAACAGCATGCTGGGTAACATCGTAGACTCTTCCAGTTTTGCCATGATAACATTTGTGGGGCATTCCTTTTTGAGCAGTACCCATTCCCTTGATGTCTACAATATCACCTTCCTTATACATTCGCATATACGTGGCCAAAGGAGCAACTCCATGTTTTCTAAAAGGCCTAGAGAACATATGGAGTGCCTCTCCCCCTTTCCCTTTATCTTCCTCATTTTGGCGAATTACTGGAAGACGGCGGTTCCGGCCGAAAGGCGGTTAAGTTTATTTCTAAGTATTTTATTCTTTTTCATGCCATTATAAATAAAATTCTCTCTTTCTTTTTTTCTTTTTTTTAAGTAGAGACAGAGTTTCATTCACTAAGTGGCGCAGGCTGGTCTCAAAATCCTGGCCTCAAGTGATCCTCCTGCCTCAGCCTCCCAACATGTTGGGATTATAAGTGTAAGCCGCCACTCCTGGCCTGAAATTTTCAATTTTCTTCTTAATTTCCTTTCCATATTGGTCATTGTTTTTTTTTTTTTTTTTTTTTTTTGAGACAGAGTCTCACTCAGTCACCAGGCGCCAGGCTGGAGTGCAGTGGGGCGACCTTGGCTCACTGCAACCTCCGCTGCCCGGGTTCAAGCATTCTCCTGCCTCAGCCTCCCGAGTAGCTGGGACTACAGGCGCGCGCCACCGCGCCCAGCTAATTTTTTTGTATTTTTAGTAGAGACGGGGTTTCACCATGTTGACCAGGACGGTCTCGATCTCTTGACCTCGTGATCCGCCCGCCTCGGCCTCCCAAAGTGCTGGGATTACAGGCGTGAGCCACCGCGCCCGGCCCTGGTCATTGTTAATGTATAGAGCCGCAATGGATTTTTGTGTGTTAATGTTGCATCAAAATGCTGAAATCACTTATTAGTTCTTACAGATTTTTTGGTGGAATTTTTAGGGTGTTCTACATATAAAATCATATGATCTGTAAACAGAAATAATTTTACTTCTTCCTTTCCAATTGGAATGCCTTTTACAGATCTTTTTCTTGTCTAATTGCTCTGGCCCAGTACTATATTGAATAGAAGTGGCAAGGTGGGCATCCTTGACTTTCTCCTATACTTTGAGGAATAGCTTTGCCTTCTGCCAGTAAACATAATGTTAGTTGTGGGCATTTAATGTGAGGCCTGTATTATGTGGTAGTATTGTTCTTTTATTCCTAGTTTGTTGAGTGTTTTTAATAAGGAAATGGTGTTGAATTTTTTTGAATGCTTTGTCTTCATACTTCGAGATAATCATGTGGTTTCTTTCATTATATTAATGTGACGTATTACCTGACTGATTTTTGTATGTTGAATTATGCTTGCATTCCAAGTGTAAATCCAACTTGGTCATGATGTATATACTCCTTTTGATGTGCTGTTTAATTCTGTTCACCAAAATTTTTTTAGTTTTTGTTGCATCAATATTCACTTGATATATTGGTCTTTAGTTTTCTTTTCTTCTGGCTTTGGTGGTGGACTCAAGGTAATTTTGGCCTCATATGAGTTTGAGAGTGTTTCCTTTCTTTAATTCTTTGGAAGAATTGAGGAAGATTGGTATTGATTCTTTATATGTTTGATATAATCCCCCCAGGGCTGGGCTTTTCTTTTCGGGAGTTTTTTTATTACTTCAATCTACTTACTAGTTATAGGTCTGTTCATATTTTTAAAATTTATTTGTGATTCAGTCTTGGTAGGTTGTATGTTTCTACAAATTTATCCATTTTTCTAGGTTATTCAATATGTTGTCATTTAAATATCAGTAGTATTCTCTCATAATTCTTTTTGTTCTGCATCGGTTGTAATGCCACAGAAACAAAAAGAATTTGTTTTTTTAAATTTGAGTTAATTTTTTTTCTTTTTTTCTTAGGTAGTCCAGTTAAGGGTTTGTAATTTTGTTTGATCTTTTAAAAAATCTCATTCTTAATTTTATTGATTTTTTTCTATTACTTTTCCATTCTCTCTTTTGTTTATCTATCTGATCTTTATGATTTCCTTCCTTCTGCTAATTTTTGGTTTAGTTTGCTCTTTTTTTTTTTATTTCCTTGAGGTGTTAAGTTAGGTTATTTATTTGAGCTCTTTCTTCAAGCTCATGCTGCTATAACAAAATAGACTGGGTGGTTTAAGCAACAAATACTTCCTTCTTACAGTTCTAGAGCTGGAGGCTAGGAAGTCCAATATTCAGGTGCTGGTAGACTCTGTGTTCATCAACGCCTCTTTCACATTTTCTGTGCTACATTCTAACTGACTTTATACATCTATCAATCATCCATGTCATTGATTTCCTCTATATCTGTGTCTAATCTACTCTTTTGCCCACTCACTTTGATATTCATAAGCATGATGTCTGCATGTTCAATTTCATCATACAACAATTAAGAATATTCATTCTCAATGATCAAGATTTAATAACTTTAATAATTTTTAGTATTTCATCAAGAACATTTTTTTTAAATGAATTGCATTTATTAGGAACAACACTCTGAAAACTCACAAGTATTTTGCACAGTTAACCCTAGGCCAGAGGACACTTGGCAACCACCCAGAAAAAGGATACCAGGACAGAGTCCACGGAGACCGAGGCAGGTGGATTATCTGAGGTCGGGAGTTCAAGACCACCCTGGCCAACATGGCAAAACCTCATCCCTACTAAAAATACAAAAATTAGCTGGTCGTGGTGGTGCACGCCTGTAGTCCCAGCTACTCGGGAGGCTGAGGCAGGGAGAATTGCTTGAACCCAGGAGACGGACGTTGCAGTGAGCCGAGATTTCTCTCCACTGCACTCCAGCCTGGGCAACAGAGTAACACTCCATCTCAAAAGAAAAAGAAAGAAAGAAAAAAGGTGAAATGATTGGACTCAAAATTATGCTGCAAATTAACTGGCACTGTAATCCCTATTCAAAATCATTCTGTGGCATTAGCTGCAATGAGGCAAACTATTGACACCTCTCAAGCCCCAGGGGGCCCTCTGAGTTCCACCTCAGGGGAGAACCCCCCCCCCACCCCCGTTCCCCCGCGCCTGCGTAGTCGGCCGTTGACGCCCTGCGCCAGGGCGGTGCGGCCGTTGCAGCTTCGTGGGCGCAATGTGCGTGCGCAGTGGCGGCTAGGGGGCGCGCGGTCGTTGCAGTTTGGTGGGCGCGATGCGCGTGCGCACTGGCGGTTAGTGGGGCGGGCAGCGTCAGCTGCGAGGGGAGCTGGAGCGGGGAGGCGTCATCTGGCTCGGGCTAGGGCCGGCGGGAGCGCGAACGAGCGACGGCGGGAAACCGCGCGCCTGTGGACCACCGCGTTAGCGGACAGCAGGTGAGGACCGCGCGGGGCGGGTGTGGGTCGTGCGGGGCCGTGAGGGGGTGCGGGTTGCGGGCGGGTTAGGGGTGCGGCGTCCTGGCCCGGGCGGCGCGGAGCATTGTCCAGCGGGCGGCGCCCGCACAGGCCCCCTGCCGGCCGGGACGGGGCAGGCCTGGGCCTCCAGGCGGGCGCGCGCTCCTTTCTTCCCCCGACCTCCACTCCTTCGTCCCCCTCTTCTCTGCCGCACCCCGCCAACACGACCGCCACCTTCCTGTCCCCCCAGTTCCCCGGACGCCGCCGGCCCCTTAGCGCGCGCTTTGTTTGGAGGGGGAGCTGGGAGGCCCTCGGGCAGGGGGCGGGGGCGCTGCGCAGTTCGGTGCCGGGAGGGGGCGCTGCTCCAGAATGCGGGCGGGGGAGGGAGAGTGTTGCATAATGCCGGGCCGGGGGCGGGGCGGGCCGGGACCCGGGCGCGGCGTGGCGGGTTACCCCCGGGGCCGCGGGCCTGCCTTCGGGCCACGCCTCCCTGACCCGGAGGATGGCCGTGGTCCTTGCAAGTTGCAGGCTGCCGGAACGCCCACCGGCCAGTCCTCGCGCCCGCGCAGCCCCCTTCCAGATGCGCCAGTCTCCTCGCCGCCCTCCGTGGGGCGCGGCGAAACGCCCTGCAAACAGTCACTCACTTTTCCTTTCCATCGTGAGTGACCTTGGATGTATTCGTCAATGAACGAACGTGATGAAATGTGCAATGCGGGAACTGCTTAGTGCCTCGGGTTTGGCTTTCTCCAGCATCGTATTGCATTGATTGTGCGTTCTCGATTTTACAGAGGTTTGTTTTGAGTAATGGCTTCAGTAATGTCAACCCATACGCATTTCAAAGTTTGTTTATGCAATTGTTTTTACATTTACTCTCTTTTAATTTATAATTTTTGAATTAGATTTTGTGTTTTGGAGAGATTTTCCGTTAAGTGGTGAAGTTTTTAATCTTGGTAAATATGGATGATTTGGCTGTTTTATCGCGTTCGTCAGAAAGCAGTACCAGGAACATTGAAATGTTTTAAAGGCTTTCACTCTACAGTGACTTGTGCAAAAGACGACATATGTACCAAAACGGGAATACCTAACTTTTTTTTCTATTGGAATTTTCTCGAAGGAATTCTATGCAATCTGAAAAGATTGATGGAGGGTACAGTAATTGCTTTCTACATCGCTTTTGTTAAGCAGTGAAAATTAGACAAACTTGGAGATTTATACCTGGACATACTGAGTTTTTGAACACTCTTGAAGTGAAATTTTGGAAAGGGCAGGTGAAATGAGGCTTCTTCCAAGCTCCCCCTTTCCCCCTCAGTTTGGTTAAAAGGCAAACACCAAAATATTGTAGTAGCTGGTAATTTACAGAACGTTCGTTATCAGATTTGATAATTATGTATTAAGGTTGTACAATATGTGTATGTCCGAGTTATAGGTAGTAGGTCGTAGAGTCTTATGAAAAATACAATTTTATAATCTTCTGAGTAGCAAAATGGTTATGAATTGTCAAGGCAATAGGGCCAGTATATGTCTTCAGTCATCTTTTTATGCCTGAAATCCAGGAAACAGTATCAATGGATGTTCCCTGGAACAGCTATTGCAATGCCATATGTTGGTCGTTGGTGTCCTTACAGTGTATCTCAGATAATGGTGTGTCTCCCTTATTTGTGAGCAATATCATGATATTGCTGCGGCTTGTGTGTGCCCCTCTGCATTTTGTGGGTAGTGTTTCAAATTTGGCTATCATATTAATAAGATGAGAGTTACTAATTTGGTTTTAACTGGAAGAAATTTAGGTGGTTTTCACTTCCCAGTGACTTACCTGATTGCACATAATTCCAGCGTTAATGGTTGCACTCCTTAATTGCTGGCATCTTTTTTCTAGTATGTTAGATATACATTCTTTTGGTTTATCATTTGAAAGAATATTGCTGAGAAAGCATTTAAATGTTAATACTCTTATTTGTTTATATTTACTGGATGCTTAAATGTGTTTTCTTTCCTTTTTCCTGAATGAAAAGAAATAGAAGAAGAGAACTATTTTGTGCACGTATTTTGTTCAGTTTAGAAGACATGGTATTGTGAAAACGGTGTAGTCTCTGGAGTTAGACCTGGAGTCAGAATGTATATCTAACATACTAGAAAAAATGCTTGGAAGAACGGCCTTCCAAGTCAGAAGAATCTGGGTTGAAACTGAGCTCCACTCCTTACTGGGCCAAAGCCACATAACTGATTCATCATGCAGCCTTTTTTTTAAAGTTACTCGAATATGTCAGTTGTATTGTTTCCGTAGACACACGTTTGTTACTGAAAATTGGAAAAATAGCACATTGAAGGTCCTTTTATTGGAGTTCAAACATTTGAAAACCAGAAAATTTAATTATGCTGTAGCCAGACTACCCAATGTTTTCTTTTACATTCTTGCCCCACAAGTTGCTTTACTTCGATTCTTGATGTTGGGCTTCATCTCACTGACATCAGGCTTCTGACACACGGGGGAATCTTAGGACCTCCTGGCTCTTGGGGTCACATCAGAGAGGAGAGCTAAAGTATGTTGAAGTTATTCAAACACATTCAAGCTACATAGGTCTCTTACAAATTACTGGTATCATGGTAGAAAGGAAAAGATAACAAAAAAGACATCACAGAACTCTTTATCAAGGTTACCGGTATACAGGCTGTCCTATCATAGAGTAGCTTTCTCAACCTGGTGCATAAAATTACCAGCAAGAAAAGCACAAGAATAGTAGTTTATGGTTGAATTGGCTTGGTGTCATGATTCCCTGTTCTAGCATTCTCAGGCTATGATACACACAGAAACTGCAGGCACATTGGAATGGTTCCCTTCTTGATGCATTTTGAACTCCCTTTAGGCCAATGTCTACTAGTTCTATTTCAAGCCAAGGAAATCTGTTGAGTAACACGTATCTCAATTTTACCCTTTCTTTCTGCATAGATAGCAGTGTTCTTCTCCTACTCCTAAGTCAAGCCATTTCTGATGTCCTGGAAGATTCTCTTCTATCCAGTTGTTGGAATGAATCTTCTGGTAGAAGGGGAAGAGGGGAATTTGGTACTAGGGTTGAAAGTGATGTTACTGAGGTTCTTTATTGACATCTCTGAGCAGAAGAGAGGCCCGTCATCCTGGAAATTTTCTTCAGTGAGCATTTATGAAGACTCTCAGGTCAAGGTTGGGTTAAACTTTTGTGGTGGGTCCATCTGAGGTCTAGTCAACAGCACTAAGCTCTTCCTGGATCTTTGGAATCCAGCAGAAAGTGATTCCAGCTCTCGAATTGCTACAGCGTAGCCTGGAAAGAAATCTATGACCCCAGAGCCTGAAAACCCAAACTCCAGCAAATAATGGTGAAAGAGCCAACCCGCAAAGCCTTTTAAAACCTTCAATTTCTTATCTATACTACTGTGATAAAACCTATTGTATAAGGCTGTTTTGAGAGTTACATGAAATGGACTTACAGAGTTCTCAGTACAGTTCCTGAAATACAGCAGCTGATGCCACTAGATTTCCTTCCCTTTTCTACTTTTGAACTTTGCTGTAGTTATTGGCATTGTTTTAATGTTGCAGTAAACAGTTGGCTTAGTTGTACATCAGTATTGAGTCCAACTTAATTTTAAATTAGGTCTTTACTGGGAGCCTCTTCATGACCTTAAAATTGCCATAAACCCTTTATAGAACAGGTCGTGTTTGACTAACTATATAAACAGAGGGCCGGGTGCGGTGACTCATGTCTGTAATCCCAGCACTTAGAGAGGCTGAGGTGGGCGGATCACCTGAGGTCGGGAGTTCGAGACTACCCTGACCAACATGGAAAAACCCCATCTCTACTAAAAATACAAAATTAGCCGGACATGGTGGTACATGCCTGTAATCCCAGCTCCTTGGGAGGCTGAGGCCGGAGAAACGCTTGAACCCGGGAGGTAGAGGTTGCAGTGAGCCGAGATCATGCCATTGCACTCCAGCCTGGGCAACAAGAGCAGAATTCTTTCTGAAGAAAAAAACAAACAAACCAGAGATGTATCCTTATACACTTCGTAGTCTCGTAGAGGAGCTACAGCTGCATATAGTGAGGGAATTGTGCACTGAAGGTTATCTGGGAAGAGAAGGTGATTCTACAGAATAGCAGAATGGGAGAGGAAAGACATCTGGCTGGAGGGGGAAAGCAGGAGCAGAGGCATGAAAGGAGTTAAAGAGACTGTGGGAGATTTCAGTCCCAGCCAAAAGTGAGCCCCTTGTTCCTTCCTTCCTTCCTTCCTTCCTTTTCTTTCTTTTCATCTTCTTCCTTTGTGAGTGTGTTATGTATAGCATTGGATGAGAACACCTACCTCATCAGGGGGTGAGCTTAAATGAAGTGAAATGATTCATAGGCTCCTGGTATACAGTAAATGCCCAGTTGATATTGATGATGATGTCATTAGTGCCAGCACCACCTGTAGTTTCCTATGGTTGGTCTGTCTAGGGATGAATTTGGAGGCCACATTTTAAGTTCTGCATATAACATTAAGGTGGTTGGTGTTTAATTTGTAGGTAGGGGGGAAGCCATTGAAAGGTAGGGACAGGATTGGACCTTTGTTTTAGAACAGTATATTAATGCTGTTGGAGGGGGTTGGAGGAATCTTTAATTCAAGATTAAAGATTAATTTAATTAAAGTTTAATTAAAGTTCCCACGTAGGAACTTCAGTCTCCAGAGTCCAGCCTGTTAGAGGCTTTTTTTTTTTTCCCCTGAAGGGAGAAGGGAGAAAGGATTTATTTAACATGAATATTATTTTATCTAAATGTTGAGAGAATAGATGAAGAGACTAGTAAGGCATTTTTGTACCATTGGAGATGTTAGATTATAGTAGCTTCTTAACAAAATAGGCAGAATTTTTTTAAAAACTAGTTTATATTTGTTCGTAGTTGTTTATGTTTGGGCCTGTCTGGATATTTGAATTAGTGTTACTTGACACAGGCAATAAGGAGAGAAAAGAATGTGCTTTTTCGTGCTTTTGGATTTGTTTGTTTGTTTTTGATGGAGTCTCCCACTGCTGCCTGGGCTGGAGTGCGGTGGCGTGGTCTCGCTCGTTGCTTGCTGCAACCTCTACCTCCTGGGTTCACTCGAGTCTCCTGCCTCACCCTCCTGAGTAGCTGGAATTACAGGAGCACACCAGCACACCCCGGCTAATTCTTTGTATTTTTTTTTAGTAGAGACAGGGTTTCACTATGTTGACCAGAGTGGTCTCAAACTCCTGACCTTGTGATCTGCTTGCCTTGGCCTCCCAAAGTGCTGGGATTACAGGCTTGAGCCACTGTGCCCTGCCTCCCCCACCCACCAGATGGGAGTCACGCTCTGTCGCCAGGCTGGAGTGCGGTGGAGATGATCTCAGCTGACTGCAGCCTCTGCCTCCTGGGTTCAAGCGATTCTCCTGCCTCAGCTTCCCAAGTAAGTGGGACTGCAGGCGTGTGTGCCACCACACCTAGCTCATTTTTGTATTTTTTAGTAGAGACGGAGTTTCACCACGTTGGCCAGGATGGTCTTGATCTCTTGACTTTGTGACTCGGCCTCTCACTATGCCTGGTCAGATGGTTTTTTTTTTTTTTGGAGGGAGGTGTTTGAATTACTTTCTTTTTGCTTTCTCTCTAGCATAATTGTAGACCCGTAGATTTTTATGTATCCAATGTGTGTTTTTTTTTTGAGACAGAGTCTCGCTCTGTCACCCAGGCTGGAGTGCAGTGGCGAGATCTCAGCTCCCTGCAACCTTCGCCTCCCAGGTTCAAGCGATTCTCCTACCTCAGTCTCTCGAGTAGCTGGGATTACAGGCATCTGCCACCATACCCAGCTAATTTTTTGTATTTTTAGTAGAGACGAGGTTTCACCATGTTGGCCAGGCTGGTCGTGAACTCCTGACCTCAGGTGATTAACCTGCCTCAGCCTCCCAAAGTGCTAGGATTACAGGAGTAAACCACCATGCCCGACCAGGGGTTTCTTTTTGAGGCGATAAAAATGTTCTAAAGTTTATCGAGGTGATGCTTGCAAATTCTGTAAGTAGACTTAATGCAGTGATGGCTGCAAATTCTATAAATAAATTTAATGTGGTGATGGTTGCAAATTCTATGTAAAACACATAGATTGTACAAGTTGTACAATTTCAGTGCGTGAAAGCATGCTATGTGAATGTCTTAATAAAGCTTTTATTTAAAAAATGAGCAAACAGTAGAATGTTAACATGGCCCACATCTGTATGGTGGGTATGCTGGTTTCTATCATATTTTCCTATGTGGTTTCTTATTACATTTTTCCATGTGACCCGGGTGCGTGAGCAGGGGAGGCCAAGCTCACCGACAGCCTCAGCACACTCCCAGCACCTGCTGTGAGCGAGCTGCCTGGCTTCCCTGAGCATGGATGTGACAATGTCACGGGTTTTTACAGATTCCCTTTCACTGTGTCCGACAGCAGTCCTGGTTCACGTGTGATACGCTGCACTTGGGGTGGAGGGGTGCTGACCGTCGTAAAGGGCTGAGCCTTTCTTCATTCTTTCCCATGGCTCTGATGCACAGTTTCCAGATACCAGTTAGGAAGGAAGTTCCTGAGATGATGGGCCTTGTGCTAGTCACATAGGGCTGCTAGGATAAAGTGTCATAGACTTGGGGGGAGCATATTAAAAACAGAAGTGCATTTGTCACAGTCTGGGGACTGGAAGTCCAAGGTTAGGGTCCCAGTGTGGTGAGGTTCTGGTGAGGGCTCTCTTCCTGGTTTGCAGATGGCCACCTTCTCACTGTGTCCTCCTGTCGGGGGGGAGAGAGAGCTCTGGGGTCTCTGCTTCTTACCAGGGCCCTAATCCCAACATTAGGGCCCCACTCTCATGGTCTCCTCTAACCCTGAAGAACTCCCAAAGGCCCCATCTCCAAATAGCATCACCTATCCTGGATTAGGGCTTCAACACAGGAATTACGTGTGTTGGGGGGGAACGAACATGCAGTCTATCAGAGCCCCCCAGTCAGCCCCACTGTCCCCATTTAGGGGGCAGATTATAGGGCTCAGGCGAGACACAGAGGTGGAGGAAGCACAGGGTGTGCGTCCTGGGAATGGTTCAGCCAAAACAAGGACAGGAACGTGGGGGCAGGCAACAGCCAGTGGGGTAACCAGCAGGAGTCCCGAGGGTGTCACTAAGCCGAGGTGTCGCTTTCATCCTGAGGTGAGAAAGTTGGCTGAGCACCCACACACACCAGAGCACAGACCACGTTCCCTTCAAACACGGCTCACTTACCGTTCCTCAACCCTGCAAAGGGGAGGTGCTACCTCGTCTCCTGAGGATGGCCCTGAAGGTAGAGGAGTCACGGGAACTGCCCACATCACCCACCAGTGACTCTTCACTCCCCCACATTTTCCCCGATGCCCTGATGTGCACTGAGCTGGGGAAGCCCTGCCAGGATAAACTCTTCTTCCCAAAGGCCCCAGAGGGCAGGCCTCCCCACACTGCCCACATGGAGCAGAAGGGATGGGGCAGAGGGGCATCTGTCCAGCTGACTGGTGTGTTCTGTGGGCAGATGGGGCTGGAGAGGACCCAAACATGGCTCCCTTTGTCACTCGGCAGAGGGGCTGGACTGCCGTGTAACAGCTTTGCCTCACCAGCCCCTACTTCTGGGCCAGCCCCCCAGCACCATGACCACAGCTCTGCATGCAGGCAGTAGTGGGACCAGTGCTCTGGCCGTCACTGTGGTCCTGAGCCAACAAGGACCCTGGGGGAGGCATCAGAACTCAGTGTAGAAGGTATTGGCCAGGGAGGGAACCAGGGCGGGTACCGGGTCCTGTCTATGCTGGGATCTGAGATTCTGAGAGGTGGGTTAGGGGTAAGAGAGTAGAGGTCAGCCACATGGGGTAAGGGGGAGTTCAGCAGAGACGGGCAAGACAGGACAATGTGAGAAAGAGCAGAGCGTCCTCCCCCAGCCTCAGTCCCTCTCCTGATGCGGTCCTCATCTCACTCTTAGACTCCGAATTCTCCCTTCAGCAAACATCCGGCCCCCAACTCCCACGGCACTTCCCAGACAGCCAGTGCCACATCCCAGGCAGCCCCTGCTCTGCCCTTGGGGTCCGTGCCCGGCAGAGGGCGGCTGACCCTCGGCCCCTCTCAACCTGGGTCCCAGCTCTCCCTGGCCCTGGGACCAGCAGACACACTCACCCTGCGCCTGGCGGGCTGGCCATGCTTGTGCCCATTGGTGATGGTGGGTTGGGGAGGAAACTGTTTCAGACACCAGTGTAAATCTGTGTCTGCATCAATTCCACACAAGTTCAGTCATCATATGGGAAGGGAATCATAGCTGTGCGGGGCCTCCACGCAGGACCCTGAGGGCCCCTAAGACCAGTCCCTATAGCCACAACAAGGATCATCTGCTTCTACCAGTTGGACAAGACTCTTTCCTGCCCAGAAACCGGCAAAGGGACTTCCCCTGCTCTTTACCCACCGTCGTATCCCAAACACACCCATGTGGATGGACGCCTCGACATCTCCCCCTCAGCCCAGGGCCCGAGCTCTTCCTGATGAGGGTTAAGCAGGAGTGGTCACCTCTCCCTGTGTCCATGTTGCGGGCAGCTGCCTTCTCAGCTCCCACGGGGCAGAACAAGAGCCAGCCAGCTCTCTCTATCCCAGGATTTTCCAGGGGTGTTGATAACTAAAGCAGGCGGCGCCTTGTGAGTGGGTGGTGGAAGGGATCAGGGCTTCCTCAGCATCCGTCAGTCCCTGGAGCATCTGAAGGGGCAGCTTACACCTGGAGGAACCAGTGGGACTGGCCCCCGTGGGTCCCCAGTGCCTGGCATCTCCCGGTCCCTCTGCTCTCCCTCACAGACCCCCTCGCTGAGCAGCACAGCCCTGAGGACAGAGGCCCCGAGAGCATTTCCAACACAACTATATTTATTCATATTTACACACAAGACCCCCAATCATTGCTCCCCCACCCCCAACCCCTACCCCTTGGCGCTCCCTTCCCGTTCAGCCACCCTCTTCCTCCCCTCCCTCCCCTCCCCCCTCTCCCCCTCCCTTCCCTCCCCCCACCCTCCAAAGCTAGGGGCGCAGCAAGATCAGCAGTGGGGGGAGACGTCTTTGCTTTGGGTTGACTGGTGCCGGGAGGGGTCCAAGAGTTGAGAGCCCCACCGTTGGGGGATTGGCACCAGAGAGCTGGCCCTGTGGCCCCTACTTTCTATAATGCCGCCTTTTCTTCCTCTTAGAGACCAAGGGGTCACCCTTTCTCTTTTGAGACTGTGAGGGGCCACCCAGCCCCCAAGCCACGGATTGTGCCTGAGAGACTCTGAGCCCAGGCCGTAGGTGGGGGCATCTGTTCAGCAGGGGATGGGCCTCCGAAGAGAGCTCGCTTTTTGGACTTGGTGGCAGGAGCGGGTGCTGGGCTGCGGCCTCTTCTCTTTACAGATTGGGACTGAAGAGCTCCCTGGGGTCCCCCGCCCTTCTGGGCTAGAGAAGGCCCGAGGCAGGGACAGGGCTCTGGGACAGCTTCCAGGGCCGAAGCCTGTAGTTGGTACCCACGACAAAAACCATACCAGGGGATTTCCCTCTCCTCCTCACTTGACCCCTTAGACACCGTGCGTGACTCCTTGACAGGAGAGGCTCCAGGGAGACTCAAGGTGTCCTTGGTCCCCGCGCCTGGGCAGGTGGGTCTATGGTCCTGGGGGAGGAGATTCTGGCCGGGCAGCCCTCAGCCAGCGGTAATCCAGTCTCTCCAAAAGCACAACAGGGTTTATGGACCTGGCCATCCCAGTGCATGCTCTGCCTCGCCCCTGAGGGTCCCGGGAGGCTGTGTGGGTGGTGGGTCTGTGATCCTGGGGGAGGAGAGTATGGCCCGGCAGCCCTCAGTCTGCGAGAATCCAGCCTCTCCAAAAGCACAATAGGGTTTATGGACCTGCTCATGCCAGTGCGCGCTCTGCCTCGTCCCTGAGGGTCCTGGGCAGCCGTCTGGGGTGGGCAGGTTTCCATGCTGACCCCTTGCTTGGGGTCAAGGACATCTCTCTCTGCTCCTTGGCCCGCTGCAGACTTAGAAGAGATTGAATCCATCTGGGAGGTGCCATGACTAGGGGCTGCCCTCGCACACCGTTCCTCCTTCAAGGATAGGCGACGCTTCTCCGCTACCTGTGGGAGGAAAGGGGGCACTTACTGGCGCTGCCCCAAGTGTGAGCAGGGCCCAGGGTGGTGGAGACCAGGGCATTTGGGCGGCAGACAGGGAAGCCTGAGGCAGCTGGGCTTGGTGTCAAAGAGAGAGGGTGTGGCTGTGCCGGGCATCCCGCTGGGCCTCACTGCAGTTTGCATCCTGACTTCCCTCCCTGGCTCCTCTCCATCCTGCTCCATCTGAACCTGCACCTCCCTACCTCGGAGTGGCTCCCCCAAGAAGCCGAGCATCCCCCGCAGGGTGGGGTAGGCAATCAGGGTGGGGGCTTGTGTGCCGGCTCCCTCCTGCCCCCAGGTACCTGGGTTCCCCCTCCCTCCCTGCTCTACCTGGGCAAGGGTGAGTCCTTCCTCCTGCTCCAGCTCCTGGCTTAGGGCCAAGAAATCCATCTGTGGATCTGGGGAAAGCAGTTCTTCTAGGAATTGGGGGGTGAATGACGGCCTCCACCTGGAAACAGAAGGAAGACGGCGTGAGCTTCCTGGGCAGGGAGTAACCTGGAGCAAGGACACCTAGAGGAGATGCAGGAAGCAGCGAGTGCCTCGTTCCCACCCTTCTGGAGCTGTCTCATATCATGGCGACCACCAGCTCCACGCACAGACCACAGACCTGGTAGCATACACACAGACAGAGACACACAATCCACACACAGACACAAACAGACCCACATACAGCACAGGAAAATACAGACACAGTAACATACACACTCCACACTCACACCCACATAGACACATAGTAACAAATCACAGACACAAATACACAGACACACAATCACATACACAGACACTCAAATCCATGGAAACACATGCACCCACCCCCCTTCGGAGTAGCTAAGGAACAGAGCTTAATTCCAAGGACCTTCGAGTGCCACCCCCCTGGAATTCTGCACACCCCAGGACTTCAGACCAGCCCACCTTGGTGACGAAGTCTTTCTGGGAACACAAATTGTCAATGTAGCTCAGGACACCTGGGTCTAGAAGCATCCCGTCCCCTTCATGCTCCACTTCGCCATCTTCCGATTGTCCTGTGAGCTCCCCCGTGGTCCCACCGGCAGGCCCCAGCAGCTCCTCCATGATGTCCACATACTCCTGCACCACTTAGGGGGGGATCTCCTCAGGGCCCTTAGTCTCCGCTGGCCGCTGGGGCGTGGGTGGTGGTAGGCAGGCAGGTGGGGCCTTGGGGCCGTCCTTGCTGGGAAGGTACACTGAGGTAGGGAGGGAGGAGGATGGGCGTGGTGAGGGCTGCTCCTCCTGCCTGCACCACACAGGGGAGGGCAGGGCTCAGGGACGTTAAGTGGGTCCCAGCTGGGTCAGTACCACCTGAACCACAGCACCCCCAGAGGAGACGCCGCAGGAGGGGCACATGTGAGACAGAATCGTTTTGGAGGAAGTTTGGAGCCACCGATAGGCTGAGTACTCTACCCGCTCATCCCAGCTTCCTGGGCGAATTGTGTGTTGAGTTTTGGAACGGGGAGGGTAGAGAGTAGCTAGGAAACCTGACCAGGTGAATACCCACTTCATGACCACGGGCCGCCCAGCCCCCCGGCTCCCCCTGAGCTGTCTCGTTGGAAAGAACAAATCCCTCTCTCGAAGGGATGCATGGGGTGTGGGGACAGTGGCCTCCCTTTTCCCCTCTGGCCTTTGCCGTGGCTCATGTGGGAATGTGGGAAGCTGTACCTGGTTGCTTGACCACCTCAGGGGCCGGGGGTCCTTGAGGTTCAAGCCTCGGCAGGGCTGGAGGAGGCAGGCACTGGGGCCCCTTCATCCACTGCGACTTCTGAATCTGCATCTTCTCCTCAGCCTCAAACTCAAGGAACCTGGGGTGAAGAAGGTGCAGTCCGTGTTGAGAGGGTCCAGGCCCCCTGTGTCCAGGACCAGGCAGCAGCTCATGGCAGGCAGGCCCTGCTGAGAGGGTCCAGGCCTCCTGCCCCCAGGACCAGGCAGCAGCCGATGGCAGGGATTGGAAGGAGTGCCTCGGGCAGGCTGTCCAAGCCCTCCCCTGGGGCCCATCCCCCAGTCCCAGAGGAGTTCTGGGCTCACCCTCCCTCACCCGGCCCCTGCAGAGCCCATGGCATCAACAGGGCTTCCTGACTCAAAGGCCACGAGGCTCAGGAGGTCACCAGGGGGGACCCCTCCTTCAGGCTTTAGCTGGCCAGGGGTGGGGTTTATGGCAGAAGGTGTTTATGGTGATGCCCAGATGCAGGAGTCCTGAGATTGGGACTGTGGGTCTCTGAAGGATAACCCAGGAGCACCAGGCCTGGGAGACCCCTGGTCAGGAAGAAGCAAAAGCTGGGCCCAGAAGGCAGGGCCCCTTTCCCCTGAGGCTGCTGTCTGTCTGTCTTAAAGGATGGGACTGCCCAGGAGCAAAGGCAGGCAGGCCAGAGGTGGGTGTCATGGTGTCCTGGACACAGGTCTCCCCCTGACCCATCGCGGGTTTCTCCAATCCTGGCCAGTCCCGGATGGGCAAGAACCGACTTCCGGCCACTGCTGTGAGGAGAGTGCACCCCGCTCTGTCTATAGTCGCCAGTGCCCCTTTTCCACATCCCCCACAGCTGGCGGTGATATCCTTTGGGCTGCGATGCTGGCAGTGCAGAGCTTCCCACGAGGGCAGGATAGAGACCCCAGAGCACTCCGGGAGGGAGGAGCAGCTTCCTGAGGGAGCCAGGGACTCAGGAGGGCCTGTGTTCACATCCTCCTCATGCTCCACACTGAGAAGCCACCATGGCCACCGGGCCTCTGTCACCCTCTCTCACCCTGCCATGCGGGCTCTGCCCCTGCACCCCAGACTCACTTTCCCGCTATCTCGTAGTAGATCATCCGGTCAAAGTTGCTCGTGTGCTGCCATTCCCGCATGGCCCACCACAGTCCCTCCTCCAGGGTCATGGTGGGCGTCCGCCGGGCCAGGGATCTGAGAACTGGGCTGTAAGGTGGTGCAGTCAGTCCCAGTCCATAAGCCCACCCTCCCTCCCAAGCCCACCTGGTCCCAACACCTGGCCCCTGTCCTCCCCACACCTGTCCTGCCATCTGTCCGTGTCCTGTTCTCCCCCACGTGGGCAGGACACGCCCCCAAGATCAATCAACACAAGGCACCGGGGGGGCCTCTCCGACTGCCCCTCGAGTCCTCAGTGTTACAGTGTACACAAGTGAACTCAGTACTATGGGTGGAACGTGTGTGTCCCCCGCATTCCTGTGCTGAATCCCTCAGCCCCTGTGTGTCAGTATTTGGAGTCAGTGTTAGAGCAGGTCATGAGGGGGGGGGTTCCCATAATGGCATCCGAGCCCTGATAAGGGCAGGAGGAGACACCAGGGCTCTCCCTCTCAGCCACAAGAGGACACAGCCAGAGGCAGCCCTCTCCAGCCAGGACACCAATCTGCTGTCGCCTTGATCTGGGACTTCCGGCCTCTGGAACTGGAAGACATGACTGTGTCCTGATAAAGCACCCAGTCTATAGGATTTATTATGGCAGAGCCCGAGCTGACTGAGACGGTGCGCACACAGAATGACCGGGGGAGCGAGGGTTAAGGTGCAGGTTCCTGGTCCCCAGGACTGAGCATTTAACCAGCTTCCTGGGGACTCTGGGAGCAAGACAGCCCCTGGGGGCGCAGCCTCAGGGTCCTAGAGAGGAGCAGAAACCAGAACCAAACCAGAGCGGCGTCCAAGCCCACTGCATGCAGAGCCTTTGAGCCTGGGGCGGCTCCACTCTTAGAATCAGTCCAGTGCACCTGGACTCAGATCCAAGGTAGAAGGCAACACGTCCCAGAATGCAGGGGTGGCAAGATTTTTGGGAATAAAGATGGCTTCGCCCTATACCTACACCCTGGGCAGGGGACTTTCCTAGGGGGAGTGGCCAGTGTGTTGCCTGGTGGATGTGCTCAAGCTCCCGTGGAGTACGGGTTTGCTCATCAGCGGGGGGACACGGTCACAGAGGCACCGCAGGTGGGAGAGAGGCAGGACTGGGACTGAAATGACAAACTCTCAGATGCTGGCATTGCTGCCTCAGTCACCACAGCCCACGGCCCTGGGCTGCTGGGCTCATGGTTCACTCAGAGCCATCACTGGAGCCCGTGGCTTTGGGGGAGCGCTGTCCTAGATGGCCTAGTTCTGATAATGATAGCAATAGGGACAGTAATCATAACTGCTGTCATGTGATGTGTCACAGCATGTGCCGGGCACTGTGCTACGTGCGTCATATGTGAGCTCAAGTCACCTCTTCACCGTCCTCTGAATGAGGCATTGTCGTCTCGTTTTCTAGGAGGGATGGAGGGCAAAGATGCAAATACCTGCCCAGCATCGACCCTAGTGCGGGGCCCAAGACCATCCCCTGTGCAGGCTCCACCACCGCTGTGCCAGCTGGACCTCGGCAGAACAGTGGGCGTGTGCCAGGTTCCTGCAGCTCCCCACCCCCAGCCCCATGTGATGTGCCCCTGGCCTTCGCTACTCAGGTCAAGGGGAGGCACTGGGGTGCACTCAAAGACCTAAACCCAACCCGTGGCTCCTGTTGGACTGGGAACCTTCTCTGACCTTGGTGTTCTGTAAACATTGTCATGAAAATGATTGAAAGTAAGGACTGGCTGGACTCACGGGACAGTGAGGGGCAGGAGGAGATGAGGCCCCTGAGAGTCTGTCCCGAGCGGCAGCCAGATTAATGTTGCTGAAAATGTGCCTTTCCATAGTTCAACCCATTGCTTTCAAGACCGCCCTGCAAGCTCCCCCTGAACAGCGTGACCTCCCGTCCATCCAGCAGCCTCGTTATGGGTGAGCTGCAGGACGAGCTCCGGTGCCCCGAGGACACTCACATGAAGAAACAGGAAAGCGCTTCCGTGTCCGGACTCTGGGGAAGGTGCCTCCGGGCCAGGGGCTTGTAGTGCTGCCAGAGTCGGAAGTTCTCATACACGCTCTTGGGGTTACAGGAGTCATCCGGGGGGTGCCTTGGCCTGGGAGGGAGCCATGCTGCCCTCTTCCTGAGCCCCTTGTGGCCATGGGCCAGCGTTCACTGGGACGATGAAGGGGGCCGGCTGGGGATCCGGTGGTGGTCCTGGAGGACGAAGGCCCTGGCACCAGCCTCCCTCACAGGCCTGGGCACCTCCAATGACCTGGGCAGCCATAGCGGGCACCACAGGGGGCAGCTGCCAGGGGTCGGGGGAGGTGGACATTCGACGCCCTCAAAGATGGCACCTGGAGCCTGCCAGACGAGGGGCGCCTGAGTTAGGACCAAGGTCTGTGCCTGAGGGGCCTTCACAGGCCCCACTTCTGTCCTCATCTGGACAAGGACATTGGAAGCCCCAGCCCAACTCAGGCCTCGGCCATCCTGTCCTGCCACCAGAGGGGTCCTGGGGAAGGCAGACAGCACCGGAGGGCCACCTGGAGGAACCACTGCAGTCACGGGGGCGGCCCATGTGCTGGGCCAGGAGCAGGTGTGGCGAAGGGCAGAGCTGTGAACACTGGCAGGGAGGCACCAGGGTTCTGGGTCATGCCCGGACCCAGCACTGGGCATGCTGTGGAGACAAAGGAAAGAGGTGAATGAGCTGGGGTCTCCAGGTCCACCCTAGTCACTGGGAATCAGAGGGGGTGTCCCAATAGCTGAGGGCGTGTGACAGGGAAACTCTCCAGCTTGCAAGTGTCCCTGAGTGTGCATCACATGCTCTGTTACTCCATGGGAGGGTCGCTTCACTAGAGAGCCTTGCCCTGGCTCCACTAGACTCCCTGACCGCTCTCTGCCAAGAAGCAACAGCCAAGCCTTCGCTGCCTCTGAGGGTCTCCCTCAGGCGTCCCTGGCAGACCCTGCCAGCCTTACAGGCATCTCCCAAGCCATGGGTCAGGGATGAATCTCCCGCTGGCTTGGTGTCCCTCAGCATGCTCAGCAGGAGGTGAGGGTCCTCCCCAACGGCAGTGCTCCACACTCAGAAGGCCTACAGCAAGCCAGGAGGTTCTTAGCATTATGGCCCCATCTCCTCTTCAGTCTTCCTTTTCCTGAAACTCTTGTAAACCCCTTTCTTTCCTAGCTCGGCACAAGAAAAGAAACCCACTGAATAGACTGGGCATGGTGGTTCACGCCTGTAATCCCAGCACTTTGGGAGGCCAAGGTGGGCAGATCACCTGAGGTCAGGAGTTCGAGACCAGCTTGGTCAACGTGGTGAAAGTATGTCTCTACTAAAATACAAAACTCAGCTGAGCATGGTGGCATACGCCTGTAATCCGAGCTCCTCAGGAGGCTGAGGCAGGAGAATTGCTTGAATCCAGGAGGCAGAGACAGCAGTGAGCCAAGATTGCACCACTGCATTCTAGCCTGGGTGACAGAACAAGAGTCTTTTAAAAAAAAAAAAAAATGAGAAAGAAAGAAAGACGGAAAACCACTGGATGGAAATCTCTCTCAAGCCAGCGCCCTGCGAACCCTGAAGATAACCTATAATGCATCACGCCCCGTGTGCAACTGATTGTCCTGGCACCAAGCACAGCAAGTGCTAAACGGGTCAGAGTCAGGCCACCCTTTCCTCAGTGCTTGGTGATCCTGGCTGCCACTCAGGGAGCTCTCTTCCCAGGGAGCAGGTCTGAGAAGCAGTGGTGGAGTTCCCTGAGAAACTGTCATTGCGCAGCCAGCAACAGCGACACACGATTAGAGCACAGCCAGCAAGAGGTGAGCAGTGGGGCTATCAGGGGAGGTGTCCAGAGATTTTCACAGCTGCTGGTCAAGTTACAGTAGGACGAGGGACAGCGAGCCCATCTCTGGTCCTTTGCCTTTGAGCTCCCAATAACTGAATATAGTGACCAACCAAGAACCAGAGGTTCTTGGGCCACAGGCCAAGTGGGGCAAAGTTGTCTGGAGCTCATCCCTGTTCACTGGGACCTCATGCAGTCTCCAGTCAAGGGGGTTAGGGGATACAGCACATGCACCTCATCAGTCAGGACACACACCCTAACTTCACTAATAATAAGAGGACCCTCTTCCTATTTGTGCGCTACTCTCCTTCCTCTAATGAAAAGTAAACCAGTCTTTCCAGACCCTTCCACTGAGAACCAGCAAGAGTCCACACCTGTCCCCTGTTCATGAGATAGTAGACATGGAATAGAAGCAAATCCTTCATCACCACAGTAACACAAAGTGCGGAGGACAGTCCGTTAGCTAGCAGACAAGAGGAAGTGGGTCTGAAGACCTGAGCTTCCGCAAAAGGACAGACAATTCAGAACAACCTGGGAAGCCCGGGCCGTGTTGTCCAGAACTTCCCCAACTGCCCCCACCCCTGTTAAATCACAGCCAACAGCTACCTGAACTGACGGAGAAGCCACCTCTGGGGGAGGGAGCTGAGAGGCTGCGGCAGTTACAGTAGCCCCCAGCCTCGCCCACCCAGAGGTTGTCACTGCATGCTCTGTCACAGCCAACCCACCCAACAGTTTTCTGGCTGAGACCACTTCTCCCCACTCCTCCCTGAGATCTAGAAAAGTCCAGTCCAAATCCCTCTGAACACTATGGAAGAGCACCTTCCAGGTGCCTGAAGACACAACACAGGGCTCAGGCTTGCCTGTCATCCTCCCTGGGCCACCAGCACAACACGATCCCACCACTCCCTACAAACACACAGTGACGTGACCTGTCCCCCTCTAGAAAGAATCAATACATCCACTCCATCCTTTCCTCTATGCGGTGTATTTCCCCAGGCACCTTGGTCTACCACTAAGGAGCCGTCCTCCCTAACCACAGACACAGGGTGCCATGACCCGCCTCAGGTGTGATGTCTTTGGGGACATCCAGTGCTCCCTCCCTCCTCGACATCTGCCCTATCAACTGTCCCCAGGGCAGTGTCAAATTTGAATTCCCAAGGATTTGAAACATGGCAGAGACTTGGATAACGCCCCTGTCCCTACAGGCTCACCTCCATTTGAAACCATCCCCCTCAGACTGGGTGGTGATCACCGCTGTCTGGCAGTTTCTGTGATGAGAAAAGTCAAGGGCAGGACTGAGAGAGTGAACTGCCTCAACAGATTCTCCTGAGTTCAGGTAGATCAGGGGAAATTTGAAAGTAAATAGGTTTAGATCATAGGACCCCAGACATTCTACAGAGGGGGGAGGGGCAGTGCAGCAGGTACTGGTAAGGGTGGGGGACATTCTGTGAAGGGCTCCAGCCAATAGGCAAGAAGTGAGGTTCCCTTCCAGCTGGAGGGCAGCTGAACAGAACAAAGGGAGGGTCTGGCTTAAATAAGAAAATTTCTATCGAATAGTCTTAGTCCGTTTATGTTGATGAAGGATTAAAACTACTTCAATTCTCATTGGTCAGATAATCCAGCTCTGATTGGGAGTGTTTAAAGCCTGACACCAAAAGTCTTTGTCAGCTGTTCATTTTGGGGGTGGGCTGGGGGACAGAGTGGGGTAAGTTGGGAGGAGTAGCTTTCTGGCTGCAGTTTATCCTGGCTCTGGTTACTAAAGCTTTTCTGGCTCAGAGCTATAAAGCAGGATGTTTGTCAAGAGCTGCTTGTTGAGAAACGTTCTCATTTCTGCTGTGGCCACACGGTTCTGCTTTTAAATGTAGAGCTTGGGCTGGGGGCAGTGGCTCATGCCTGTGATGTCATCACTTTGGAAGGCCAAGGTGGGCGGATCACTTGAGGTCAGGAGTTTGAGACCAGCGTAGCCAACATGGTGAAACCCCATCTCTACTGAAAATACAAAAAATTTACTGGGTGTGGTGGCGTGCACGTGTAATCCCAGTTACTTGGGAGGCTGAGGCGGGAGAATTGCTTGAATCCGGGAGATGGAGGTTGCAGTGAGCTGAGATTGCGCCACTCCATTCCACTCTGGGTGACAGAGTAAGATCCTGTCTCAAAAAAAAAAGGAAAGAAAATTAGAGCTCCTCTGATAGGCACAGGGAGTCCATCTTGTCTGGACATCTTGGTATCTTATTTTACAATTTTATGGCACAGGATGCAAAGCCGGTAAGTATTTGAATTGGAAAACTCAAGAAAGGCATTCTTTTCTTCCTGTCACTAGCAACCTCCAAAAGAGCAATGCAGCTGGAGATACTCGCAGAATGGGTGTCTTGTTTGTTTAGGGGCGCATGGAAACATGGCAGATTGTGAAAAATGATGACAGCTCCCAGGGACCTGTGAAAAGATGTCCCTGAGACAGGCTGTTGGCCAGGACACCCTCCCCAGGCTGTGTCCCCAGGGGAACCAGCAGCTGCATCCCCCTGGTTTTCTGGTCTTGAGTGGGATTCAGTGCAGTCCCTGCTCTAGGACACTAAGGCGGTCCCTCCCCAGCCACTTGGAGGGGGAGGCTGAGGCCCTGCTCCCTCCCACTCACAGTGGTAGGCACTGGGCAATTTCTGGGGGACAAAGTTGCAAAAAGTCATTGGGATTGAAGGAGCTGTTTGAAGCCTTTCAGGCCTCACCAGAGCTCTAAACCGAGGGTATTTAATTGGCCTTGTAATTTCTGATGGATTCTGGAATTCAACAGTTTGGAACAGGCTCCCCCTGCAGGGCTGGTTGGCAGCCTTGAGATGGTGCCTGGGCCAGAGCTGGTACAGATGCCTGGACCCCTGCCACGACCCCAGCCCGCCTGGATATCCTGAAAGGCCTGCTCTCTCCACAGCCTAGCAGAGGGCAAGGGTCCCACCAGCTTTATCTCTGCCTGCCCAGCTCCTTGGATGCGTGGGTTCTCCATACGTGGGGGGATATAGCAGGAGTGAGTGCCCTTCCAGCCAGTCCCTGCCACTTCTCAAACCTGACAGCCTCTCAGGGAACAAGAGGGAGACAGGATTTAGAGAGGAGAGTCGAGATTCTTCTGCCGGGGAGTGAGGTGGGTGGCGATGATGGGGGATTAAAAAAAATTCATATTATGGACATTAAATAATTTCTAAACTTTATCAGTATTTAGCTTGGACAGTATTATTTCATCTGAATTTATGCAGAGAAATACAACTCAGCCATCTGCTTATAAACATTTAAAAGGTGCCGAATTAGAAAATAGGGCATTAATAATTAATTTTTTATTTTATTTAGTTTTTCTGTTTGTTTGTTTTGAGCCTCACTTTGTTGCCCAGACCGGAGTACAGTGGCACAATCTTGGCTCACTGCAACCTCTGCCATCCGGTTCAAAGTGATTCTCCTATCTCAGCCTCCCGAGTAGCTGAGATTACAGGTGTGAGCCACACGCCCAGCTAATTTTTGTATTTTTACTAGAGACAGGGTTTCACCATGTTGGCCAGGCTGGTCTTCCTGACCTTAGCTGATCTGACTGCCTCGGCCTCCCAAAGTGCTAGGATTACAGGCAAGAGCAACCGCACCAGCCACAATTTTTAAATTGAACCACATTTTATTTAACTTGCTATTGGGTTAACATATTACCTTTAGGGTTGGTAAAAACATGTTATCAAGGTATTATGCAGGAGTTTGTGTCTTATTTATTTATTTATTTTGGTACAGAGTCTCACTCTGTCACCCAGGCTGGAGTTCAGTTGCATGATCTCAGCTCACTATAACCTCTGTCTCCTGGGTTCAAGCAATTCTCCTGCCTCAGCCTCCCGAGTAACTGGGATTACAGGCACGTGACACCACACCCAGCAAATTTTTCGTGTTTTTAATAGAGACCGGATTTCATCAGGTTGTTGGCATGTTACTGGTTTGAGTGATTCTACTATACTGAACTTTCAGAAGTTTACCTGCTTCTCAGTCCTGTGTCTTAGCTAGATGTTTATAATCGGATTCACTTTCAACAACCTACTGTCCATGAATAATAATCTTAGATTACTATTTTGTCCTAACATTCAATAGAAAATGTTGATTCCCTTGCCAGTCTCCAAATCTAAACTTGAATGGTTTCACTTAAAAGTCACTCATTTGAGGCTAGGCACAGTGGCTCATGCCTGTAATCCTGGCACTTTGGAAGGCCAAGGCAGGTGGATCACTGGAGGTCAGGAGTTTGAGAGCAGCCTGGCCTACATGGTGAAACCCCATCTCTACTGAAAATGCAAACATTAGCCAGGCGTGGTGGCGCACGCCTATAATCCCAACTACTCAGGAGGTTGAGGCACGAGAATCACTTGAACTGGGAGGCAGAGGTTTCAGTGAGCCGAGATTGCACCACTGCACTTTCAGCCTGGGGTGAGAGCAAGACTCTGTGTAAAAAAAAAAAAAAAGAAAAGAAAAAGAAATTATTTGAGAACACTTAATAGTAAGTACAATTATTAATTTAGTTACTTTAAGTTGCACTGATGTTGTCATTAGATCACAGTACACCTAACACATAAAACGAATGAGATGAAGTCAGTTATATTTTTTACGTTAATTAACAGTTCTACACAAATGCAATAATCCCTTGTTGAATTTTAGACCAATTGACAGCTATCTGTAAACACAGCTAAATGTAAACATGAGTACTTTTACTTTATCCTTGTACTTTAAGTTAAAATGTCATTATTTCCTTATCTGAAGAATTAAAGGAAACCGCTTGGTGGTTTGGGAAGAACACTTGGTGATGGAGGCTCACTAAATCTGGCCCTGGGCAAAGTTCTGATTAGCTTGAGATTTAAAAAGTAATCTGGGGCCTAAAAAGTTAGAGATCCAGTTTTAATTATTTGGAACATTTTTGTTCTTTCCTCATCTTGCATGACCTGACCTGCAACTGCTGATGAGTTATAATCCTATCTTTTTTTCTTACGAAGAATCTTCATTGGGGGGTTATGACCCAGGGCCTGTGTAGTTTTGTGTTTGTTTTTGTTTTTTGAGATGGAGTCTCACTCTGTCGCTCAGGCTGGAGCTCAGTGGCGCGATCTCGGCGCACTGCATCCTCCCGCTAATTTTTGTATTTTCAGTAGAGACAAGGTTTCACCATGTTGGCCAGGCTGGTCTCGAACTCCTGACCGCGGGTGATCCACCCGCCTCGGCCTCGGAAAGTGCTGGGACTACAGGCATGAGCCACCGCGGCCAGCCTGGTCTATGACGCTGTTGTTGGTTCTGCTAGCATTTCTAGATTGAGGGGCTGGAGTGTTATACCTCCTCTACCACCTGTCTTCAGTTTCTTTGTCACCTGTCCTCTTCCTTGGTGTCAAGACGAGGACAATAGGTGTTGCTTTCCGACAGTTCCTCTCCTTTGTCTCAATACAGAAGTTTTCACGGGCTGATCTGCTGAGTTCAGCCTGGGAACTGAGGCCAACGTCGGAGTCTCCTCATCACACAAGTTTGAAAGAAGTCCTAGTGACTTGAAGCTCAGAACCATGGGTGGCAGAGGCTCCCTTGGGATATGGAATTCTCCATCCCCTTCCAGG
The DNA here is from genome assembly GCA_036589455.1 of Ateles fusciceps. Classification (NCBI taxonomy): domain Eukaryota; kingdom Metazoa; phylum Chordata; class Mammalia; order Primates; family Atelidae; genus Ateles; species Ateles fusciceps. Next base: position 4,949 of record JAZHEH010001180.1, on the reverse strand, counting down.
GAGGGAACAAAGCCCTCAAGCACTGGTGAGTGAACTGCTGACCACCCCTGCGTCTCCAACCCTGAGATTTAAAAAATAGATATTTTTCTCTTCTCTTTACAAAAATAACATTTCGGCCAGTTATGATGGCTCACACCTGTAATCCCAGGACTTTGGGAGGCCGAGGCAGGTGAATCGAGGTGAGGTATTTGAGACCAGCCTAGCCAATATAGTGAAACTCTTTCCCTACTGAAAATACAAAAATTAGCCAGACTTGATGGCAGGCACCTGTAACCCCAGCTACTCAGGAGGCTGAGGCAGGAGAACTGCTTGAGCCCGGGAGGCAGAGGTTGCAGTTAGCTAAGATCGTAACATTGCACTCAAGCCTGGGAGAAGAGTGAGACTTAAATTCTCAAAACAAACAAGCAAAGAATCAAACAAAAATAATATGGCATAAAATTTATGCATAACATCCAGTCACCTAGAGATACCACTTTCGTGTCTTTGTCTATCCATGTTATATCTACCTGTTGTCTTTTTAAGCCAAAACGTATGTATTTTTATTTTATTTTATTTTATTTTTTTGCTTAGGCTAGAGTGAAGTGACTGGCACAATCTCAGCTCACTGCAACCTCCACCTCCCTTGTTCAAGCAGTTGTGCTGCTTCAGCCTCCTGAATAACTGTGATTACAGGTGTCCACCACTGCACCCGTCTAAGTTTTGTATTTTTAGTAGAGATGGGGTTTCACCATGTTGGCCAGCCTCATGATCTACCTGCCTTGGCCTCCCAAAATGCTGGGATTAACAGGCGTGAGCCACCACACCCATTCTGAAGACCTGTTTTGTAAACTGTTTTCCTCAACTCAATATATAGTGAGCTTTTGTTTTTTTGAGCTGGAGCCTGACTCTGTTGCCCAGGATGGAGTGAAGTGGCATGATCTCAGCTCACTGCAACCTCGGCCTCCAGGGTTCAAGCATTTCTCCTGCCTCAGCTTCCCAAGTAGCTGGGACTACAGGCACACACCACCATGCCCAGCTAATATTTGTATCTTTAGTACAGACAGAGTTTCACCATGTTGTCCCGGGTGGTGTCGAACCCCTGACTTTTAGTGATCTGCCTGCCTCGGCCTCCCAAAGTGCTAGGATTATAAGCGTGAGCCATCCTGCCTGGCCTATAGTGAGCATTTTCTGTCGATCATAAATATTCTCCCGTAAAATGACTTCAAATGTGAGCAATAAATTCTACTAAAAGGCTGGTGTGGCGGGCCACACCTACAATCCCAGGACTTCAGGAGATCAAGGCTCAAGGATGGCTTGAGCCTGGGGAGTTCAAGACCAGCCTGGGCAACACAGAGAGGCTCCCATCTCCACAAAAAAATTTAAAACTTAGCCGGGGTGGTGGTACAAAACTGTAATCCCAGCTACTCGGGAAGCTGAGGCAGGAGGATCACTTGATCCCAGGAGTTGGAGACTTCAGTGAGCCATGATCATGCCACTGCACTGCAGTCTGGGGCAAGGAGTGAGGCCCTGTCTAAAAACACAAATTCAGCTCTAGGAATTTCCATGATTTAGAGTCATTCGCCAATTTTAGTCATTTACCTAGCTCCAAGTTTTCTACACAAAGAGCCTTGCTAAACATCCCTGAAAATTAATGTATGCATATTTCCTGGATTGTTTTTCATTCAGATGTATTTCTAGACGTGAATTAATGAGACCAAACGTAGGTAAGAAATGGAAAGGCTTGGGTGGGCCCAGGTGTGCTGACAGCAGCACCGTGACAGCACAGTGACAACACAGTGGCGGAGACCTCAGCCGCGGCTGCTCCTTACTTTCTTGATTTACCCGGTTGCTTCCTCCCTCTTCCCCCAGTAATTATTATTCAGAACTCCCCAGAATAAAGCTCGCTGCCCCGATTTTACCTGACAAACAGTGCCAGAGTTTTCACCTGAAGGAAGAGACCGACCCGGCAGAGAAATCTGGCAACGAGGGTGAGGGTGGGAGTTCCAGAGGGAAGGGGCACAGGTGGAGTCCGGAGCCAGGTTACGGATGCATGCTGCTCCCAGGTAGCACCAGGCCCAGCCCTGCCCCTCCCATGCATGGAAGTGGCAGGAGGTTGTGACAGTGACCCTGACAACAGGTGGCTGGCCTCCTCTATGCCACTGACCGTGGAGTGCTGTAGTGTCTGTCTTCCTTCTTTCTCCTCACCCTCCCTTGCCCCACACCTTTGGCCTTCCTCCCTTTCCCCTTCGCCAGGTCCAGGTGAGTGGGTTGAGCCCAGCCTGCGCAAAGGCCTCGGGCGGGGGAGCCGCAGCAGACCACAGGCATCTATCTATAGGAGTGCCCAGGTTGCATCTGGGGGACCAGCCCTTGGAGGAAAAGGTGTAACTCAATGCTCTTAACCTGCACACTGCAATGGGGGTGACGGATTTCTTTTGGTGGTGGTTTTCTTTTCGACGGAAGGGGTCCTGGATGTCAGAAGTTCTTTTCTTTCTTTTTTTTTTTTTTATTTCGCAGAGACAGAGTCTTGCTCTGTCACCCAGGCTAGAGTGCAGTGGCGTGATCTCAGCTCACTGCAACTCCGCCTTCTGGGTTCAAGCGATTCTTATGTCTCAGCCTCCTGAGTAGCTGGGACTACAGGTTCGCGCCATTATGCCCAGCTAATTTTTGTATTTTTGTCGAGACAGGGTTTCGCCATGTTGGCCAGGCTGGTCTGAAACTCCTGGCGTCAGGTGATCCGCCCGCCTCAGGCTCCCAAAGTGCTCGGATTCCAGGCGTGAGTCATTGCGCCAGGCCAGAAAGAAGTTCTTGGTGGGACAGGACATCAAAACCAGCTGGCAGCCAGTTCCCCTGTCCTTGCTCTCTGTTTCACTAGTTGTTAGGGAGTGAAGAGATGATGCTCTAAGTGCAAGTATGATGCAGGCCACTCACCTGGCATTTTGTGATGTTTTTTCATTATTCACTTTCCCTAAGTCTGATTCTCCTGTATATGTCCTTCACTGCTGTATAAACTTCTCCAATGCAAGGGGACCAGCTCTTACATTTCCTATGTTGTTTCCTAGAGAGGAGAGACGGATACCTAGATATATATAATATAAATATTATATGATAGATATTTGTATATTTTGAATATATATTTTTAAATATATGACTATCTGACTTGTACACTACTGCTTGGGCAAGAGAGAGAGAGACAGGAATAAAACAACAGTTGTCCTGCATGGCAGTCGGTGCCTCTCCCGCTCACTGCCGTGTGGGTCATCACTAATGGGAAAGTCCCCTAGCACTACTGAGAACTGGGGGGGATATATAGTTCGGCACTTTACCGGGATTACTGCGCTTCACCTGGCTGAACGTCACCACTTAAGTCTCAGCTTAACTTTCAGTTCCTCTGGGAAACTATTTCTGATTTTTCCCCCCATAAAAGTAGAAAACATAAGTCCTCAGAAATCCCACCGTTGAATGAACTAGGGAAAATGGTAATTTTTAGTAGAGACGGGGTTTCGCCATGTTGGCCAGGCTGGTGTCAAACTCCTGACCTCAGGTGATCCACCCACCTTGGCCTCCCAGAGGATTACAGGTGTGAGACCCCGCGCCCTGCCTGGGAAAACTTTTGAGAAGCAAAACACAAAACCACAATGCCAACAGCCCTACCCTGTGTACATGCTTTAGGAAATATGCTATTTTCCTCAATTTTCACATTTTCAACAGTGAACAGGCACAATTTGCTAGTGAACAGGACCCCAATTTATTGTTTGCCTTATTATCATATTTCTCTATTGTTCTTATGATTCTACTTTAAGAAGACATTAATATGGAGTTGTAATTTATTATGTTGGGTACCTAAAAGGGGTAGAATCAGGTTGAAACAAAGAATTTTCTTGGCGTAATTAGTACAAATGTTTTATTTGTTTATGAACTGCACCAATGTCTCCTTTAGACGCAGGGGAAGAGGGACTATGCTGTGAAACCTGGAACCCCAACACATTTTATACACCCCAATACCTACATTGCTTTGTTACAGGCACATGGTACTTTTGTCTCTCAGGACCCCATTCTCTGTTCTGGCACAGCATGACCCAAAGCTTTAAACACCCATGCTTATGTGCAACGCTGCTCACCCGAGGGATATCTCTTGACCTATGCTCCCAAACACAAGGCACCTGCATACAATGGTCATGGGAGTTTGTGGGTTATATGCCACTGATGTCAAAGCAGATGCTGTTCCATTTAGAGGAAGGATTTGAGAGGAGGAAGTACTTAGGGAAAGAAAAAAACACAATTGCCTGCCAAATCCTTACACGTGGATAGCCATGAAAGCAATTAGCTCTTGCCTAATTGAAATATTGATATGTTGAGCATTCATGTTCTTTTCACATTCCAACTCTGATTCCTGAGGTACTTAAATTACTCTGGTATTCACCACCTTAAATTACTCTGGTATTGCACATAACACCTGAGAAACATTTTGTAATAATGATGCATGCTATTCTTACATTTGTATGTATGTAGAGCTAGTTGGAACAAGCATCCATACTGTCTGTAAAGCATAAATTACGTGCAAATTTTAATTATAATAACATGGAGTGGACCTGGTGCGGGGGCTCATACCTGTAATCACAGCACTTTTGGAGGCCGGGGCAGGCAGATCACGAGGTCAGGAGTTTGAGACCAGCCTGGCCTACATGGTGAAACTCCCATCTCTACTAAAAATACAAAAATTAGCTGGGCATGGTGGTGTATGTCTGTAATCTCAGCTACTCAGGAGGCTGAGGCAGGAGAATTGCTTTGAACCTGGGAGGTGGAGGTTGCAGTGAGCCGAGATCACACCACTGCACTCCAGGTCTGGGGGACAGAGGTGAGAACTGCGTCTCAGAACAAAATAAAATAAGTGAAGGCCAAAAAACAATTAATGCAATATGTATACCTTTATTACTCATCCCCAAATCACCAGCTTATCATCAGAGCATCCA